>CM074735.1:41221548-42712798 GCA_037367245.1 Phrynocephalus guinanensis | reverse complement strand
GATTATAACAGGCAGTACTCTGGCTAAGCAATAGTTCTATTAAGGAAATAGTCAATTATTAATTATTATATATGCAAAAATTAAAATTATCTCTTCTTTCCAAAACACACCAACTTTCATGATTTTTTAAAAATTCTCAAACCAGTTCAGTCACTTATCTCTTGGAGCATAACAGAGATGACTTGATAGATTCTCTCACCTTCTTTTTTAAAATGGCTCAAGCTTTTGCTACTTCCTTTTGTTATTTTAATCGAGTTCTGCAGGTTATTTGTAACATGGCATGGCATAACCTACCATCTCCTGGGAATTCTTTATTCCTGAAGCAAAGAATAAATTGTATCACTGAAGTTCAGTAAGGAAGGAGGACTTTGTTAATAATGTTTTACTTTGAAAACAGTCTGCACCAGATGCTGCTTGTGTTCTTTTCATTCCATTTTGAATGGAATGAAACTTGAAGTAGCTTACGGCTTTTTGTTCTCACCTTTTAAAAAACGTATATATTACTGTATTCTGAAAACTTGTAAAGGAGAGATTTTTCAACAAACCAAGCAAAACAACTGGCAGAAACTCAACAGGATCCCCCCTCCAAAGTATTTCATTATTTTCCCAGCCCTATCATCACAGCAAATAGGACAGAAATGTGCTTTGATCCCTTTCCCCCAATGTCTGTGTATCAGTGATAGAATATAACTGTTGGGTAGAGCGGGTTTAGTAATGAACTTCAATTAGGACTCAAAAATATCTGTCAACTTTGTACACATCCTTTCCCATTTTTAATATCTGTGACACTTGTTTGTCTTGAATTTGTATATCATTTGCTGTTCTCTGGGCAGCTTCAATAACACAAATAAACAAAAAGCAGCTTGAATACAGAAAAGAACATCAGAGCATGCAATCATAATCAACAGAATAAGGCCTAAGTCCAATGGCTAATCCTTGCTAATGTAAACACACCGAATAACTGGAACATACTGTGATGACCACAAATGAAATGGCCCCTTCTCCACCACCACCCCAATTTCCTTCTCAAACTACAAGACTCCGAGAATTATCGCATGCTGAAATAACTTGCAATCCATGGAATTCTGATTATGGTAAGAAATTTAAATTGGTTTTAGTCTGCAGCAATGTCTTGCATTACAATTGGGACATGTTTGTCCGTGTGAAAGTGAAAGTACCTAGTTTAGTGCCAGCATTGATGCTTCTCGCTCTTGGATAGGGGGTGAAAGGTTCAGTTCTACAAAAATCCATACTTTTCTCCCAACCTTAATTTGTTTTTCCTGGCGTAGTGGTATTTATTATTATTATTATTATTATTATTATTATTATTATTATTATTATTATTATTAGTAGTAGTAGTAGTAGTAGTAGTAGTAGTAGTAGTAGTAGTAGTAGTAGTAGTAGTAGTAGTGGGTTTTGATATAAGGACCAGAACACAGTACTACACTGCTTCCAATAGAGACTTCATTTCTATGATGGTAGTTCCCAGTCAGAAGCCTTTAATTAGAATGGGCACAGAATGCCAGTGGCAGCTGGGAAAACACATTTCTGAATCTATAGCTGGTCAAGTTGCTCAATGATTAAGGTAGCTGGCTGTAGAACCAGTGGTTGGGGTGTGATTCCCCACTGGGAGAAGAGCCAGCCTGTGCAAGCTGCATAGTCTTCAGGCACACACACCCCGCCCCAGAAGAAGGGAATGTTAACTACTTCTATGTGTTGTGCTCCTAAAAAGCCCTTGGAATTGTCACAATAAGTTGGAATCCACTTGATGGCATGCAATTATTATATATGACTGTGTATTAAGGAGGGAAAGGAGACAATTTTCATCCTCCACTAGGAACCAACATCTTCCTAGACCTTAGGTAATGTAGTCCTCTCCCCATTATATGTAGTTTTCCAAATCTGTATCACTCAAAGCTACAGGGCTTCTATTCAGTAGCTGAAATTATAAGTTTGCCTTGGTGGTTCAAAGGAAGAACAGCCTGTGCTTCCACATCCCTTTTGATGTTTTCAATACTCGACAAGAGATTTCCCCTTTTTTTAAAAAAACAAATCCAACAAGAGTCAAATGAAGTAGTCCTTCGAGTTCTCTTAAGTCAGCCAGGGGGAGGATCGTGCTCTAGGCACATCTCCTGTTACGCTGTAATTCTGTATTCATCAGTTCCAGTTCTACTCATTGCACTCCACGTACCTTCTGTCATCTTCTTATAGATGCAGATAGTCTTTAGTTTTAAATAGACCTCAGGAAAAGGCATCATTGCCATCAAGTGGAAGTATGGGTAGAATTATTGGTAAAACTGATACCTGAAGACAATAGGATAGTGATACTGTTGTCACAGGAGAAAAACGTTCATCTGTTCTGCCCTGGTAAGCTTTCTCTTTAAAACTAGAGCTGTGCACAAAGGGCTCCTCCAAACTAACAACTCGATATCTGAATGCAGATATCTGGGAAACATTTAGAGTGTGCTAAAAGAATGTACACCAGCACCAACACATGAAGAATTTGGATATTTTGGATATCTGGAACTCTGTTGCACTCAACATGAATGAATATTATTTATTTATTCTTGTCCCCCTTTAAAAAAACACATATAAATAGGTGCAAATTTAAAGGGTTTCCCTGTGCCTTTGAACACCTTTCCATTAATTGTGCCAAAGTAAAACAGTGCATGCTAGAAATGGGCACGAAACGGAAATATAGCTTTTCATTTTGTTTCTTTACTAGATTTGTTTCATTTCATATAGTAATGAATTTTAGTCCCTGAATTCTCGGTAAACAAAGCCCCTGTTCAGGCCATTTTAAGAAGCCTCGTTAAGGCTTCTTAAAGAAAAGGTAAGATCATATGCAAAATAAAGCTGAAAGTCCTGGGCATGTTTCAGTCTTAAAATTTAAAAAGCTTGTTGTTAATAACATGCCAGCAGGTTCCCTTCCTCAAACTGTGAAAGTGGACATAACAACTTCCTTAGCACACAGCAGAAGAAAACTTTCACCTCCCTCTGGCTGTTTGCCAAGGAAGATGGCTGCCTTTCTCTCCTTCACATCACTCTCTGCTTGCCATGGTTATCGTTGTGTTTTTCTTTCTTCTAACTGCTGAACCAGAAAAGCTTGCTTCAGAAATAATTAATTTTCAGTTACAGCCTTGACCAAATTGAATATGATGCAACAATACATCAACCTTTAACATCAAAGCAAAGGGAACTTGCCCTGCAGTGCTCTATACTGTACTTCAGCACCACCAAGAAGGACAGCCTTCAAGGACTAGGCCCCATTGCCAATTCATGCGATGCTCACGCTTGGTCTCCTGATTTACTGTCATGTCCATGAACTTTTCTTTCCTTTTTCTCTGCCATTACCATTCCTCTGTTCTCTGGATTTTTAAAAACTGGCTACAAAGCTTCAATGATTTAATTAATTACTGGGAAGCAGGAAAGGCAGGAGAAGTTCATTTCTGAGGGAAAGAGCTCAATCTCCTTTGTTTTCCACAACTGCTGTTTCTTTCTCTTCACTCGTCATTGTGACACAAGGATGCAGGGACTTAAGGTGAAGAATCTTATAAACAATACTAGAACTTGAAAACCAAATCATTACCACCACAACCATCCATCCATCCATCCATCCATCCATCCATCCATCCATCTATCCATCAATCTATCCATCCATCCATCCATCATTCCAAGGAGAATCTGTTCATTATGCTGGTATTCCAAATGGTATATTAGCTCATTTTTGAAAATAGTCATAACTCTAAAGAAAACTGGTGATATACTATATATATGCATATTTATGTAAGGCATTAAGAATCTTACAGGATCACAGTCTGAGAGATCAGAACAAAACAAAGCTCCCAGTTCTGGACAAAACAGTAAAGGAACTATGTATAGCATGATAAATGTTCTCACCTCATTTGAAAAACAAAGCAAAACTCTTAATCTATGCAGTCTGCATTTCCCTGCCCTTGTTTGTGGGAATAAAGCCACAAAAAATAATAGTTTTTGTGACAGAGATGTAAAATTATTTGACATGTAGCTATGAATGGGGATTCAAGGCATCCAAATGATGTACATTTTAGCTGCATTTTCCAAGGTTGCACTGTAAGTTAAAAGCAAAATACCAAACCACCTTGCCCAGCTAAATAAATTGTCTTAATTTACCATGTTCTCTTCTCTAGCAATGACTTGGAAGATCCCTCCCCTTCTGCTCCTCTGGGTTATTAATTGCTACCATACTTCATTATTAATTCAAGGGAGCATGTGGAAAAACATTTTTCAGAAAGGATGCTGGATAAAATAATATTGTGTTATGTTATATTAATCCTCCGGTGAAACATTAAGTGTGCCATTGCTTTGTGCCATATACGAAGACATTATTCTGCAGCGGCCACTCAACTGTTCCATTTAAGCAGATGGTAGCACTGGGGCTTGGTAGTCAAAAGGTGTTCGCGTTTTTGTACCTCATTAACAGCTTCATGTAGTTCAAGGACTATAAGCACAGGGTCTTCTTTTTATTAGAAGTGATGGTATTAAGGATCTGCCTCAGTGTTAGCATAAAAGAAGATAAACTGTGTTCTGTGTTACCACTGGGTAAGAGCTGTGCCTATTTGGGACTGGATTGTTTACTGAGGCATTTGAGTGCAGGAGGGTTCTTACCTCCTACACAAAAAGTCAATAATACATTAGGAAGAAAAAAAGCCCATACAAAGCAAGAAAGTAATGTGACACAGAATCAGAAGGAGCAGCCATTTGTGGCATTAATTCAAGGCTTAGCAAAGCCTGCTTTGAAACCTTTAATTAAGTAAGGGCTTCCAGAGAGGGAAAAGGAGTTTTGTTGTGGGATCATTAACTGTGCCTAATGTAAGGTTATGTCCAGTTTGTGTAAAAAAAAAAAAAGGGGGGGGGAGATCCATTATCAGGAGAGAGGAGGAAATATTCATTAAAGCTCAAGTCATAGTACGGACAGTTATACTATAGCATCTCAAATAAATCATTGACAGACACAATCTTTTAAAGACCTGCTCCATCTTTTTATTTATTTATTTATTTATTTATTTATTTATTTATTTATTTATTTATTTATTTCCTTTCCTTTCCTTTCCTTTCCTGAACCCAGCCTCCCATAACTCAAGTCTCTCCCCACTGTTATTCTCCCAACAACCCTAGAGGTAGGCCTGATTGATCTATGGTCCAGTGGGACATAAACTCCTGATTCATCCAATTTAATGCTGCATCAGTGATGGTAACAGCGGTGGTAGCATCAAATTACTGTTGGGGTGAGTCCCATGTTTGGGGATTTCAGGCACCACCCACCTTTGTTGCATTGCGTACATGTTGCATGTACCTCAAAATTTACCTTTAGTCAATGGCAATTTGCTTTTCAGCAGCAGCAATTTGCCACTGACCATGGTGTCACCTTCACAAGGCATGCAGAGCTGTGTGACAGGATTTCAGAAATTGTTTAGATATACTGTACCTAAATGTAGTCATATATCTTCTCATTTGTTGCCAAGTCACTTCCCATCTTGTGCAACCCTTATAGGGTTTTCATGGTACATGAGATTTTAAGAAGTGGTTTATGATTACCTTGCCCTGGTACTTGGATTTGACAGTACTTCTATACCACTCACTGATGAATGCTTTGGTATTCTGAATTAAAGTGCTTATTTACAGCTTGTTCTAATGTCCTGGTTAAGACAGCATATTTCTGATTTCTGAAGCTTTATGTAGGTCAGTTATTGTCTTGCTTCTTGTCCTGGTTATCTACACTCATGAACTAGATTGCAGGACCTGTGAGTGATGTTCTGCTTAATTCAGTAGGACCAGCTCATCAAAGTATTGATGGAAGAGATGTTTGCCTAACATACACACAGGAAATTCAGTGCATAGAATCACAAGACTGGTGGTTTGAGGACAGGTATTGCAAGCCGCTTTTTCAAACATATAGAGGATAGGTAACATAGGAAGCTTTAGGATGGATGTAGTAAGATATTCTGCCTTTGCTACCTATGGAGAGCTTTCCCTCTTGTAGTTAGGAGATAGTGTATGTAAATCTACAGCACTGAAATGCTGCTCTGCAATTTCACTGGGAGCAAATACTGATGCTGTCATCATTTGGCAAGGTTAATATTTATTTTATTTTCATTTAATCCTCCTGCTCTCAGATTCTGAGGCTCCCTAGGGATGGAGGGAAAACCTTAATACCACAGAATTACTCTAGGGCTGACAATGGCTGATTTCTTTTCCATTTTAAAGTCTCACCCTCTCATCCCAAGGTTCCCAAAGGCTTTACCAGGGCAAAGGGGGGGGGAGTCCCCAAGGAGCCACCGAATCTGAAAGTGGGGATAAGAAGTTTTAAAATACATTCAAAGAAAAAATATTATTGCCTGGTTATGAGATCTTCACCATGTATGTGACAGTATTGTGTCAACTGGACTTCAGTCAACTGTTGCTTTCATAATGCTAATATCAATGATATATGAAAAATATATTCAGTAAAGCAGGCATCTCTTGAGCTCGTTTATATATCTTGTTTCTCTAAGTGAACACAAATATGACACTATTTGGATTGTGTTTATTTATTACATATAAATACAGATAGAAAAGTAAAATAAATGCAAAATTTAAATATAAATATATTAGCAATCGTCCATTTACAAAAGCCCCCATAATGTATGTGCCACGCTACAATCCAAAATACGTATCAAGTGGTTGCCCCTTCCTTACTTAATGTAAACACTTCCAGCTGTGAAAAGAGAAAGAGGTCATTTTTCTGGTGAAGAGAAAATTCCCTATCCCTATGCAGCGGAATGGATTAATTGGTTTTCAATGCATTCCTATGGGAAACCGCTGTTTGACTTACGAATTGTTTGACTTACGAAGATGCCTTTGGAACGCATTAAGAACATTTGACCCTCACTCCTCATTTCTCTTAGATCCTTAAACAGGCAATGAAGATTCATTAGCTTTATTTTTTAAAAAGCCTTCTCCCAATGGAGACAACAATTATTAGAAGTGGTTTGTTCATATGGCTAAACAGAACAATCAGCATTTTGGATTTTTCCTTGGGAGAAGATGTCATTGCGAGTGCCTGTCCAGCAATTTACTACAGTACTATACCACAATTTACTACAGTACTATACCACCTTTAAAAAGGTAAAGGTCCCCCGACATTGGTGTGCTAGTCGTGTTGAACTAGGGGCGGTGCTCTTTGGTATTCAAGCCAAGAGCCAGTGTTGTGCAAGTCTGTGACCATGTGGATAGCATGGCTGCAAGGAAACTGTTTTACCTTCCCACATTTTATGGTGGTAGCTATTTATCTACTTGCATTTACACGCTTTCAAACTGCTAGGTTGGCAGGAGCTGCGGTTAACAGCGGGAGCTCACTCCACTGCGTGGCACCCAGGATTCGAACTGTTGAGCTGCTGACTTTGTAGCTGACAGTTTTTAGTGCTCTAGCCCACTGAGCCACCACGCCCCATACTGCTCTCTCTTTTTTGTGAAGCATCTCCTCTTTGGAAGGTGAAATGTTTAGTTACCACCCTATTAATTAAACGCAGATCACAAGTCTGTATAGCTGAACACGAAGAATCAACAAATATTTATTGAAATGGTATGCAGCCTAATCCAGTTGATTTCAACCCCTAGAGAGCTATTTGTACACTGCCAGCATTTTGACTGACAACTTCTTCTTTTAAATACTACAGTTGCATAAACAGTACATATAATGGCTTGTTTTTATACAACACATTCATCTTCCTTTGTTAAAGAACACAGCTGCTTGTTTATTATGGCATCACTCTCTAACTCAGAAAAGATAAAGCTAATCAATTATAAAACCTCTATTTACACCATAACAATTACCAATAAAGACTTCAATAAATCATACTTTTTGCAAAAACCATGGCAGTAAAACAGCATGTTCTGGGTCCTGAAATCTCTGTTCAGACATAAGCATGGAAATAACCCCAGCAGGTAATAAAATTGAACTCGAGGCAAAAAAGCAGCAGTTAGGAAAATGCACCTCACTCCGATCCTTCCTTCTGTTTCCTGAAATTAGGAAAACCCATCTTAATATTAATTCCACCTACAGGGAAGGGGGAATCACAATATACCATTGTACCACCATAATACTGTCCATTATTTAGTAGGGATCCAGATTTCTATCAGTTTCTACGTCTCATTCATTTGAAGTTTTAAAAACTCATGCACTTTCCAATACTGAACGTGAACCCCATTAATGCTGGTGTAATGGGTGAAATTAGGCAGGGAAATGGCTCTCATTTTGGACTGCTTGTGACACAGTCTAGTGTGAACTATTTCCTGGCAATGTAGCTGAAACCACAAATTAACCCAACCCTGGGGCGTTT
This sequence comes from Phrynocephalus guinanensis, assembly GCA_037367245.1. NCBI lineage: Eukaryota > Metazoa > Chordata > Lepidosauria > Squamata > Agamidae > Phrynocephalus > Phrynocephalus guinanensis. The sequence continues at coordinate 42,704,438 of CM074735.1, read as the reverse complement.
TGGGGGGGGAGGGTAGACTGGACCAGACCCTCCACAGACAAAAGGATTGTTTTAAGGGACATTGCTGTCAGGAAAATGACTCTTTCTTGTGTGGTCATTTTTAATCCTTTCTCATTTCAAATCATAATTTATCCAAACACACACTGAAAAGCAGTTTCCCAACTGCAGTGGCCAAATTCAGTCTGTTGAGTTGCACCAAGCATAGAGATGACTGTTACACAACCATGGTATAGGTGTTTAAAGACTGAAACCCTTTCAAACAAAAAGGTACAAAACCTATTTCAGTACTAATATGGGTGGGGGCATTGGTATTCAAAGCAACACTTTAAGTGGCAAACATTCAAAACTCTGGACTTGGATGTTTCAGTTTCTTGAGCATTTTGTTTAAATTTCAAAACATTTGATATGAAGAAAGTTGTGTCTTCTGGTGAATTCCTATTCAGAAAACAATCACAAATAGTTAAATATCCCTATTAAATCCCTCCCTGTTAAATATCCCTATGAATTAGCTCATTGTACAAATACAATGACACTCCAGGTCATTGTCCATCTAAGAAGCCTATTCAGTCCATTGTCGACCTAATGAGCCTATTCAGACCAGAGTGGGGTGAAACCAACGTGAACTATAAATTGGAAGGCTCCCACCAACTTTTCTCAGACTGAAGAAGCTACTTGAATGAGCAGTGAAACGTTTCATTCCCACAAGGAAAGAAGTCCAGTTGCTATTACTCAACTCCCAGATAACCTTATATGCATGACTGAGAATCTCCACAGTCACTTGAGTCATGGTTTCACTAAGTTGGGTGTTCAATTACATAGGTGGGGAGGTAGGGAAACAGGGAGAGAGGGAGAGAGGGAAATTGCACTGGGTCAGTATCATCCTGATATTTTTGGCCTGCTACGTATTTCAACAATAATCTCTCTTTCTCTATCCCTGTGTGCTCGACCAACGTAAACAATAGAATGGGTTCTTCAAGCAGTTATATCTGCCCAAAATATGTATCCCTAAATGGAAAGAATTACCTACCCTACAAACTGAAATGATTGTATCAACTACAAAATCATTCTTACTAAACTACTTGGACCAATCTATCTATGTATATGAGGAAAGGAGTGGCTTGGATCCAGTAAATCCAAAGATAATTTTTACCCTACCCCAACCATTGGAAGGCCTTATTATGAAGCCTCCAGCCTGTTACTGGTGAAAGCTGTTTTCACTCACTCAGCTGCAGCAAATGTCATCACTATAACATTTTTGCTCCTACCCCCCCCCCTTTATCTTCCCCCCTGCTAGTAACATCTGGGGTTACACAACTGTCCTGTAAGTAATTCTTACTCACTTAATGAGAGCACAACAAGGAAATCCATTTGGAGAAAAAGTTTTTCAACCTGAAAGAAAATTCACCCAGCAGTTTTCTTCTTCTTTTATTTTCTTAGCAACTGTCTATAGCCAAGAATTTTCTGAGCCTGAGTGATTTCCTTTTATCTCTAAGTGCCTTGATTCACAGGGGCTTATTGACAGTTGCACCTGTTATATAAAGCCACTGTTCAGAAATATTTATGCAAAGGGAACCTCTATAAATAATTTGACAGTTGTTTTGTATGTTTACTGGTTAATTTTTATGGGTTAGGGTAATATAAGCACTGTTTATCATTGACTTTCCACATTTGGTTTTTGGATTTCTGAGCTTCATTGTAGCATTTTATGGTTGCCATTAATGAATCAAAATAAAATGGAGCAATATTATAGAAGGCTGCAAACAAACCATCTGCCTTGCCTTAATTACTAAAGAAATAAATATGCATGCATCTGCATTCGATTCAGAATACCAATATGTGCCCCTATTTATATTAACTACCCATTACCATACCCACCAAAAATAAAAAACAAAACAATACCATATAAACGAAGTAACAGGATACAGTATAACACAAGTCTGAAATTGGATTTAATACAACAAAGTTAGAGGTGTTGTATATCCCCTTCCCCTCCCCTTCACTCCAATCATCTGCATTTAAATCCGTTATTTTAATATATTGTCGTTGTTTAATATGATAATCTGTCCAATCCTGTTTTAAAGTAATAACCTAGTGGATTCCAGCTGTATTTTTAACCTTCCCTTAGGCCACGGGATTAAGAAGAAAGGCAATATGTTAAATGCAAGCATACACATTGGAGCCATTATGGAGTACATAATTTTGTACCAATAGATACATTTAGCAAGATAAAAGAAAAAAGAATGTTAATATTGGCCCTTTTTTGGGGAGGGGGTGGACATTTTAGTCACGTGGATATTCTTCTGAAAAAAGAAGATAGGATGGTAGGGTGCCAAATGGTCTACCCTTGTCTTCTACCCATTTAGCTATTGTTCCCTCTGCAATGTATAAGAAACCAGGTATTCCTGAAACTAGCTTTGGAATTGGTACAATTTGTAGGAAGATGTGAAGTGTTGGAGATTTCTAAGGAATTTAAAGAAGTGAAGGGTAAGAATTTCAGCAAAGGCTTGCCTCTTTGAATTCTGGATTAAAATATCAGTGTTGCCAAGTTCTGTCCTATCATATGAGGATGAGGAATTCAGGGAGTATTCTTCACATCCCTGGTAGAGAAGTACAGGGTTAGGTTCATGTTACCAAGACAGAGCATGTGGCTTCACCAGCATATCTTGAATGTTGTCATAGGGGCAGATGAGCCCACCAGTGCAGCTCCTTCTATGAAATGGTTGAGATGGGAGAACATATTTCGCCCTGTGGCAGCATGAAGATGCTGGGCCAACAATGCAAGCCATTCTGACAGGTATCATCCCAAAGTCTGTCACTACTGCAGACATGGAGTGTGGAAGGTGGAAAGGAGTCATTAAAAGGGCAAGACGTTAAAATAAATGACTGTATAGTAGGACAGGTAGGGAGATATTGCAGATGCCAAGGATTGGGACTTGAGTCATGTGACTGGCTATTGGTTGCACTTAAGTCACACCAGTGACTCAACTCAGACTTGACTTCGTTGTTTTTAATAACTTGGACCTGACTTGTGATTTGGAGTAGAGATGGGCATGAAACGGAAATTAGACATGGGCACGACTTGGTGAAATTCTCGTTTCCGTTTCCGTTACTCGTTTCCGTTCCGCAACGGAAACGGTAATGACAATTACTCCCCCAGAACTCGAACTTGAACCGACAAAAGAAAAATTGGGTCTGATTTGTCGTTGTCGTTCCTGGCATCGCAGCAATCGTGCGATGCCAAGCAGCACAGAAAAAAAGTTTTAGAAATAAAAAAAACCGATTCCCCACCAAAAAGCAGGCGAAAATATGCCTGCCTGAGGGCACCTACCAGAGGGGTGGTTTCTGGGGGGGTTCCCCACTCCAGCCTTCCCCCCCTGTCCTGGGCTGCTGGTACCGGGCTGGGAGGGGGCATCCTCGGCATCTCCATTTGCCATGCGGTGCGGGGGGATCCAAAATGGCGACCGCAAAAAATTTTTTTGAAATCGTGGTCCAAAAACCCACCAAAGTACCACAGAAACATGCGAAAATTAGCTATTTTAAATGCTTGAAGTTTTACAGTAGCAGCAGTGGGTTTTTCTTGCAACAAAACGTCTCCATTGATTTTATTTTATTTTATTTTATTTTTATTTTTTACACCTGCGCACGTGCAATGATGGGCTGGCCATGGGATGGGACCATGCAAATTTTTGGAGCCATTCCACCAATCACATGGCCAGGTTTTGCTGAGACTTGCTGGTACTAGGCTGGGAGGGGGCATCCTCAGCGTCTCCATTTGCCATGTGGTGCGGGGGGATCCAAAATGGCGACCGCAATATTTTTTTTGAAATCGTGGTCCAAAAACCCACCAAAGAACCACAGAAACATGCAAAAACTAGCTATTTTAAATCCTTGAATTTTTACAGTAGCAGCAGTGGGTTTTTCTTGCAATAAAACGTATCCATTAATTTTATTTTATTTTATTTTATTTTTATTTTTTTACACCTGCGCACGCGCAATGATGGGATGGCCATGGGATGGGACCATGCAAATTTTTGGAGCCATTCCACCAATCGCATGGCCAGGTTTTGCTGAGACTTCTGGATGTGCCAGAGAGGGCATAAAAAGCCTACCAACCCTAATCCTAATCCTAACCCTAACCCTAACCCATACGCCAGTACACTGTGTTCTTAGTGGGCCAGAGGCACCCAGAGGTACAGCCCACTAACCCACCCTAACCTTAACCGTTACCCTAAGCCTAGCCCTTACCCCCTAACCCCATGCTCTGGGAAGTCAAGTCGCGCTCAATCGCGGCGGTAATGACAAACAACAAACGACATGAAGAAACAACAAATTTCGCAAAAAACGGAAATGACCCGAAATGGACCTGTCCCGAAAAATGACAACTCGGAAAAAAAATTTCTGGTCATGCCCATCTCTAACGGAAATATAGTGTTTTGTTTCATTTTGTTTCATTTCAGTCTTCATTTTGTTTCGTTTCCTTAATAACGTATTTTTAAAAGAATTTTCATCACAAAATGAAATGAAATGAAACACTTAGTAAGGCTATAAATAATCAGGAGCTTTCCCTTTTTTTAAACAGGGAGCCCACTACCCTAAATCAAAGACCCTTCCTAAACCTTCCAATCAATTTGCTTTCATACAAAGAACCCTTTGTAAACAAGCAGAAAACCCAATGATCTGAGAGATAAGCTCAACCGCTGATTGGCAGCCCTGGGAGGGAAGGAAGGAAAGCATCATAAACCTCCTACCTAATTTTAAGATTCTGACCAGGAAAAAAAGCCAACTTCACCCATTCCTCTGCTTTAGAGGGCTGTTAGGTGAAAATCAGAAAGCAAATCTTTTCTTGGTAAAGTAAGAACCATTATCACTTGCTAACCTTACTAAGCTTAGCTACAATGAACTGCACAGGATCCAAGCTACTTAATCAGGAAAACCAACAACAGTTTAAATCAGCTTGTAGACACAAACACAGTGTAGGGAAGAGACAGGCATCAGAGCTCTAGCTGTATAAGAAATCAGAGATCAGAGAGAGAAGCTCAACAGCTGAGGTGGGAGGGAAGGAAAACAAATCAATCAGTTTAAAAATAAACCTCCTGTTCTCAAGACAGCTGGATCAAGAGGCCTTGTGCCACTAGGATGAATTGTTTCATTTCTTGACAACACACTGTTTGCTGTTTCATTTCATAAGGTTTTGTAAGCTTACAAAATGACAAAAAACAAAGTTTCCTTTGTAGTAAGGTGCCTGTCCCTTTCCCCTCCAAGTCATGTTTCAAGCCCCTATTGTTTTAGTTTAGTTGAGTTTTTAAATCATGTTCCAGGTATCTTTCAAACTACTTTGGTTTTCCAGTTGGAATCCTCTTATTTAACAGGCTGCAGAGGGAAATTGCACTGCAGAAGCTTCTGGGGCCCTTCCTCCCAGGAAGTCTCTCTGTGTGTGACAAAGGAGTAAAGGGAGGCAACTTGCTTTTCTGAGACCGGGCAGGTGGAGCTGTTGCTCAATGTGCGGCCTGAGCTGTCTCTGCAAATTTTTGCATCCTTTTGTCAAGAGAGAGCATAACTTCTAGGGATGGGCAGGAAATGAAAAATGAAATGTCATTACATTTTGTTATATAACAAAATGAAATAAAATGAAATGAAACAAGGAAGCAGCATTTCATTATAGATTAAACAAAACGGTCACTTTTGCATTGAAATGAACCGTTTAGTTCCATTGTTTTCTGAGGGCTCCTGCCGAGCTATCAATGGTACTGACTGGGCCAAATTTAAAGGGGTTCAGCCATTAACAGCTTGGCAGGATCCCTCAGAAAACGGTTGGGTAGGCAGTTCACGCTGCCTACCCAACTGTTTTCTGAGGGATCCTGCCAAGCTTTCAATGGCTGAACCCATTTAAATCTGGCCCAGTCAGTACCAGGGGGTCTCCCTGGTGCCAACTGGGCCAGTTTTAAAGGGATCCAGCCGATAACAGCTCAGCATAAGCCCTTTAAAAATGGCTCCCGGAGTCCCAGGCACCAAATCTGGAGCCTCTAGGACCCAAGGGAGCAGTTTCATTTTGTTTCATTTCGTTTTGTACAATTTTTTAAAAAAATTGTAAGAAATGAAATGAAACAAAATGGGGTGAGCATGAAACGAAATGAAACAAAAAATTATTTTCCTTTTTGTGCTATCACTAGTAACTTCTTTCTTCTTGAGCTACTCTTCTGTAAAAGACACATACTTTCTCTCTGCAAAATGATGCAAAACTTTGGTATGAAAGACTTGGACTTGGAAAACAGACCCAAAGACTCTCCAACATCCCTGGCAGAGACAGCAGGCAGAAAGTGGAGGCAAGGAGGGGAAAGGGTGAAAAGCTGTAAGAAAACTGACTCTGAATCTAATAAATGGATATCTAGGTCCACCACCCTTGCCCTCAGACTGCTAAAGCCATGGCCTCTTATGGTTAGATGTACCCCTTCCAGTGGATAAGGTGGAAGGTGCAAACACACACACACACACACACACACACACACACACACACACACACACACACACACACACACACACACACACACACACAGGCCTGATAGTCCTTTGATGCACATGCATATGTTGAATTAAAACGATTCTGGAACATAGGTATGTGGGAGAACTGCCTTTAGAAAAGAAATCCCTGTTAGCAGAACAACCCAATTCATATTGCCATTTCTCCCTGTGATCGCATGTGGTTATGAAGCCCTGGCTAAGAGAAGGGGAGCTTTCCAATCCTTGGGAGCTAGTTTGTATGGGAAACAGTTTAGGTGTGCTAATACTATGCATCCAGATTAGGAGTAATTCACATTACTCTTCCATGAGCAAGCAGTACTGAGATCCAGCTGTGCTTTTGGCAATATAGCCCTTGACTACTCCGTCATGAACACAAATGGTGATTAACTGTTCTACTACACAATCTATTCTAAGGTCATGGCATTCCAGATCAATGTCTTTGTACATGATGGAGTGTCCAAAACTGTTGAGTAGTAAACACATGAAGGTTCCCTACATTTCAGAGCCACAAACAGGCTCTGGAATAATAGGCTGTTGTGAAGGGACATGTCTTCTGCAAAGGCTTCCCAATTGCCACTTGGGATACTGCACCTCCTTAAATAAATAATGCCTATTTATTAACTAAGTAGGTATTAATAATTATGTTCACAGGTGTTCAGATCCATTAATTCTAGTAGTAAAATCTGGATAATCTGGACAGTTTTTATTATGCCTTTCAATTACCTTTCTACTGACTAAGCAGGCAACTTTATTTACTGCAGCCATTAACTTGCAAAACATTTCCAAGATTATTTCACTTGGTGTCCACCATTATCTTACACAAGGGAAACCATCTGGTCATGTTGCAATTAGCTCCTTTTCCCCATACTTGCTGTTTGAGGCAAAAGAATTTAGATAAGAGTGGTTTGTAAAAGAATTATTTACACAATTAAAAACCAGTGGATTGAATTATAAATTCTAAAAGACAGGGTAGCTTAAGCTGAAACAAGTTGTGTTGACAAAAAGAAAGACGTCTTCTCCCAGGCATATAAAAAAGGCATGGAGAAAATCATAATGATCTGCATTGCTAATCCTGATTTACACATTGAGGAACAATTCCTCAGCAATTCTGAATAGGTCATACATATTCAGATGCTGTCCATTTCAAAGGATAGAACAATTTAAATAATGGGTTTCAAGGCAGCACTTGATTAATGCTATTACAACTACATTTTTAATCGGCATTCTAAGCACATTCATATTCTTTGGGACACAACAGTAAAAAGAGTCACAAACATTAAGTACTGTAATCTCAGCAAAGGAGACTGCAAGAATCAAAATCTGCTCAGGGAATGAGGATAAAATGGATAAATTTAAACATTGGCAAACCCCACTGTGCTAGAACTATAATAAAGAATAGAGTACAATAGAATGCAAAAGTAAAAAAACCATGAATCCATCAGGAGGACAGCTTGCAAAAGCTGGCATCAACTGTGAAGATGAAGACACTCAAAATTCTCATTCCTGGCATTGTCCTAGTTATTTCTTCTCATTTTTGTACTCGCTGTTCCTGCAAGAAAAAAAATGCTGTCTATTATTGTCAAGACATCTCTCCCCAAAGATCAGCTTCCCACCTCACATGCTCCTCTCAGTCCTTGATGTTAAAGGTTGCTACACCAAGGGAAGCCAGAAAGCTAACAATGCAAAGTCAGGCTTCCTCAGTAATAGCCCCCTTTTGAGGAATCAGCTACCAGTTGAGGTGCACCAGGCTCTGTCCCTCCTAATACTCAAGATACTACTCCAAACAGAGTTATGTGAGGCAGCCTTCAAGGAAATCTTACCCTCAAATAATGTAAATTTTAATTTTGGAATGCTAAGTTTCTGTAGACCACCTCACTTGAGTTGGGTATACAATGTTTTGATTGTGTCATTATGTTTTTATAGAGAAAAAGTGGGTGAGAATCAGAATCAGAATACTTTTATTGGCCAAGTGTGGTTGGACACACCCAGAATTTGTTTTGGTAAAATATGCTCTCTCTCTATAAAAGGAAATAGAAGAATCATATAGTCAACAATAAAAACACAGTACAACAATACAATATAACCTATTATTTAAAAGGGAAGAAGAAAAGTAAAAATTAATTATTCAACAGTTTGAATACACTGTTCAGAGTAGTGTGAATTCACAAACTGAGCACTATGACAGACAAACAGGCAGATAAAAAAAAATACCTGCCTGCCTGCCCGCTTCTGGAAAAACAAAATCCTAGCCATAATTTTGGTTTTACTAGACCTCTCAGCTGCTTTTGACACTATAGACCATGGCATCCTCCTAACTTGTCTCTCTGAAAAGGGAATTGGGGGGTACTGCATTAAAGTGGTTGTGGTCCTTCCTGCAGGAAAGAACACAGATATTGGTGTTAGGTGATTCATGTTCAACACCATGGCCGCTGACCTGTTGAGTTCCCCAGGGTCCTGTTTTGTCTCCTATGTTATTTAACATCTATATGGAACCACTGGGTGAGATTATCAGGTCTTTTGGGGTTAAGTGACACCAGTATGCCGATGATACCCAGCTCTACCTCTTGTCACTTCTGGATTCTAAGAGAGCTACTATCTCAACTTTACATGAGTGTTTAACTGAAGTAATGAACTGGATGAGGATGAACAAAATCAAACTAAACCCAGACAAGACAGAGGTGCTCCTGGTCAGTCGAAAGGGAGAACAAGGAAGAGGGATGCAACCTGTACTGGATGGGGTCACCCGCCAATTGAAAAAACCAGGTATGTAGCTCTTGGACTCATCCTTGAACTTGGATGCCCAGGTCAAGGAGCACATTTGCACAATTAAAGCTAGTACGTACATTATGCCCATTTTTTGAAAAACCAGCCCTGGTCATGGTGACACATGCCCTAGTGACGTCCCGGTGAGACTACATTAATGAATTCTACATGGGGCTGCTGATAGAAGAGCCTCAGGAAACTTCAATGGGTCCAAAATGTGACAGCCAGTCTTCTGATTGTGGCAGGGTACAGAGATTACATTACACCCCTATTAAATCAGCTCCACTGGCTGCCAATCAGCTATCAGGCACAATTCAAGGTGCTGACCTTGACCTACAAAGCACTCTACAGCCTGGGTCCTAGCTACCTCAAAGATCGAATCTCATAACATGAACAGACTCGGGTGTTAAGGTCAACAGGATAGGCCCTTCTCTCCATCCCACCACCTTCCTGGGTACGTCTCATGGGAACCCATGAAAGGGCCTTCTCGACTGCTGCACCCAGACTCTGGAACTCCCTCCCACTAGAGGCCAGGACTGCCTCATCTCTGTTGTTTTTCCAGAAACTGGCAAAGACCTTTCTCTTCAGGCAAGCTTTCCCTGAATGTGGGACTACCTATTATGTGCCTTTTATATGAATCTATAGGATCACATAGACTTTGTGTTTATAACTACTTATAACCTTATGTGTTTATATTGACACTGTTTTCCATGTTAGTTTCCATCACTCATAACTTTTACATGGAATTTTATTCTCTTTTTAACTGTGAGCATTTTCTTGTAGTTTTAATGTAATGTTGTCTATTAATGCTGTAAGATGTCCCTCAATTCCTTGTTCTCAATACCTGAACATGTCTTAATTGTACTGGACTACATATTATCCCTCATTACTGTAAGTTGCCTTGGGTCCTATTTGAAGGAGAAAGGCGAGGTAGAAAATACTCTAAATAAATAAATAAATAAATAAATAAATAAATAAATAAATAAATAAATAAATGTAAGTCCAGGGCATATAGAGAGGTAAGTTTGCACTGTATATTAAAGTAGACCCAGTTAGATCATAGCCAATCCATTCTGGAGCAGACAACAGCAGTATGAATTAGGGATGAGCATGGAATGGAAAAATTGTGAATGCCAAAAAGATGTGTTTAAGATATCTGCCCTCAAATGAAAACACCAAACCAACCCAGATGGTAGAATCCTTAAGTGGGAAGAACACAGCGAGCTCATTCTACCTCATGTTCATGAAGGCTCTGCAATGCTGCCTGAAGCCATACAGTCCTGCATAGATGACAATCCAGTTTCTATTTTCACATGTGCAATGAAGAAGAACTGTTCTATCCCCAAGCCGCTAATTTGACTGCTGAATGGATCTTACTAGAATAACTAAGTAATAAACCACTGAACAGCTTGCATGGACGCCCATCCAACACACACATACATACACACCTGCAGTTTTAGTCCTGTACACAAGCAGGCAAATACCTGGTATGGAGCTGTTTATATAGTCCTGCATTAACTTTTTGAGTTGTCACAGGGCACAACTGGCTCATACTCAGTCTGTATACCACTAAGACTGCGGTTCTGCTGCCAATTCCTGCTGCAGCCCAGATCTCTCTTCCCATACACCTGTGCGTTTAATAGTGGTGGTAATAAACTGAACTAATGCAAAACCATATATTGACCTTTACTGATTTTCATCTCATTATGTTTGACCCAATATTCCAGCCTGAGCAGATTCCCTATTTGAATTTTGATCTTGTCTTCTGTGATGCTGCATATCCCTCCTAGCTTTGTATCATGTGCAAATTAATAAGCAACCCTGCTGTACTCCCATCCATATCTTTCATTTTTAAGAGTTGAATGGCATATTCAATACTACAGCACTTAGGACATCTCCCCAGGAGAATGTTGTGTAACTGATTAGCATTCATTCAGTTACAGTTCTGGTTCCAGGTAATGATTGCTTCATCAAAACCACATTTTTCTTTTTTTGTCAACAGGTATATCACAATATATCAAAATATGTTATGCTCACAGGATCCCCATGTTCCACCAAACTAATTAGGTAGATCTCTCTAAAAATACAATATGTTAGGCCTAATATTGAATTATTGCATTTAGAAAACCTCATATTAATTTCTAGCAATCAACACATCATTTTATAGATTGATCAGTTGATTGTCCCTGTATAATTTTGTCCAGACCTGATGTCAAACTAAATGGTCTGAAAATTCCTGGATCAACATTTGGGTTCTTGAAGCACTTAGGATTCCTAAGTACCACAAACCAAATGGATGAAAAATATGTCCACCATTAAGATGTCTACTTAATCACACATGGAAGAATATGTTTTCCATTTTTTTATCTCAGAGACAGAAATCTTGCACCTTATTTATCACTCACTTGGGAACAAGATGTTTTGAACAACTGGTGATAGCAGAATTCCTGACAACTTCTTCCAGATCAAATATCATTCTCCCCAAGGTGGATCATCTCCCTCTCATTTTAGGATGACAATCCCATGTACTTTCAATTAAATTTAAGTCTCTGAGCTTAGCAGATATTGCTTTTAAGTGAACAGGCATGTGATGAAACTATAAGCTAATTTTATTAATACAGGTTTCAGTATGGGGAATAACAAGTTCTGCTCTACCTGGGAGATTTTGACTATGCATGAAATACCCAAGACAACAAAAGATATGCTTGATTTTAAAAAAAAAACAATATATGCAGATCTTATCGCTAATCAGTATGAAATCCAACTGTGATAAAAGAGAATCATAGCAGCCTCATCGGAGAACATCAGCCCTACAGATCAGAGTGAACATACCTCAAAAAAGCATAATAGGTACCACCCTTCGTCTAGACTGTGATGAAGTTGTCGCTAATCAGAATCAAAGGACAGTAATACAATTAATAGAACACGGAGACACTGCAGAATCTTGCTAATCACATTGGTGGCTAAGGTCAGAACTTTGAACTTTCTCATTAAACTTTCTTAGTCCATGATTAGTTACATCATGGCTTGATTTAAATCACCCACATCTCATTGAATGCCTGGCTTATTCTTAATGCTCTTATCACATTGACTGCATGTAACCCTCTCCTGGGGCTCATTCTGAAACAGATGCCTAAATTATCCCAGTTAAAAATGGCATAACAATCCCTGTGACTGATCTTTGAAAATACACCACAGTATTGCATATGTGAATAGATGGACAGTCTGTTTCTCCAGCACAATATGTAAAAAACATTGAACATGAGATTACTGAAGTTAAATGTGAATATGGTTCTTCTAACTATAATCTCTGGGGATGAAGCTTTACACATCAACAAACCAATGTTACAGGGCTGCCAAGCAATTTTCTGATAAAAATGACTTGTCACCTGCAGAAATGTTGTAGGTTATAAGCAGATTATAACATGCTGTAGGTTGTAATATGTAAGTAGACCTTTGAGAAGTAGAGGTGGCAGAATTTGTCAGTCTAGCTGTCTCCCACAATCACTTTTAAAAACTTTCAGGTTTTTCAGTTCCAAACAAGAAGATGGCAAACTTCTCAAGCTCCTTCAGCAAACTGAACCAAAATGGAAGTCTTCTCATATTTACATGTTCTTCCATCTGCAGCATGGTGAGTGTCACATTACCTATCTAGCATAAAAAGCTTTAAAAAGGAATAACTTCCCAGGGGGGAGGGGAGAGAGTCATGTCAACCCTATATGAGCACTGACATGGTTGAATATACAAGGTAGACATGGGCACGACCAGAAAAAATGACGTTTCGAGTTTTCGTTTGTCGGAACAAGTCCGTTTTGGGTCGTTTCCATTTATCGCGAAATTTTTCAAAAATTTGTCGTTGCATTTGTCGTTTGTCGTTTCCACCGCAATTTAGCGCGATTTGACTTCCCAGAGCATAGGGGCGTCCCGCAATCAAGGCCAGTGCTAGGTGTTTTTGCGCCCTAGGCGGCGGGCGGGGTGGGGGGCGGGCGAGTGGGCGGGCGGCGGCGCGGGCCGCAGGTGGGTGGCGGTGCGGGCAGACGGGCAAGTGGGCAGTTAGGTTATCACTTAGGATAGAGGTTCTGTTCTTGGCTTGCACCCCAAATGTGTGTTTGTGCAAGCAAATTGAAGTTGGGAAAATAGAAAATAAATGATAGTATATAATATATTTTTAAAATAAATCCACACCTCCCACTCCCAGTCGAACCCTTTATCCAATATCAGGGGGGAAAATCCTCAAAACTGCCAGAGAAGAAATAAAGAATAAACTGCTATTCCCTTCAGCAGACAAAGCTGCAGGGAATCAAAGAAATTATTTTCTAAATTCAGTTCCCTCCCTGCCTGCCTAACCTAAATCCTAAAGCCTCCAGCCTCCCTCCTCAATCTTGATTGGATCACACCAGCACCAGCAGCCAGCCCTCCTCCCTCAACCACATCCATACACCCGACTGCGATTTCTGGAAGGTGCCTCAGCTTTTTATGCCCTCTGAGACATCCAGAAGTGTCAGTCAAAAACCTGGCGATGCCATTGGTGGAATGGTTCAAACAATTTGCATGGTCCCATCCCATGCCCAGCCCAAATGGGCAGGTCTAAAAAATAAAAAATAAAATAAAATAAAATAAAATCAATACGACGTTTTATTGCTATTAAAAACCCACTGCTGCTACTATTAAAATTCAGGCATTTAAAATAAATAAATTTCACATGTTTCTGTGGTGATTTGGTGTGTTTTTTGACCATGATTTCAAAAGAAAAATTGTGGTCGCCATTTTGGATTTCCGCCCCCCCACTGCATGGCATGGCGAGACGACGAGGATGACCCCCCCCCCAGCCTGGTGCAAGCAGCCCAGGACAGGAGAAGAGGGGGGGAAGGCTGGGGACCCCCCAGAAACCACCCCTCTGGTAGGTGGCAAAGCCTCAGGCAGGCATATGTTCAACTGCTTTTTTAGCCGGGAGTCGGGTTTTTTTAAAAAAAAAACTTTTACAAACTTTTTCTGTGCTTCGCATTGCGCGATCGCCGCGATGCCACAAACGGAAACGAAAAACCCGACCAAATTTTTCTTTTTTCTGTTTGAGTTCGAGTTCTGACGGCTTAATTATCGTTACCGTTTCCGTTATGTAATGGAAATGATAACCAAAATGGAAACGACAATTTTGCCAAGTTGTGCCCATGTCTAAGACAAGGATTTAAACCCAGACTTATGAGAATGAAGTATTCAAAATCTTTGACTTGGATAGCCAACCTGTCTGTTTTGGTTCCTACACATTCACGTTTATAATCATCAACAAAAACAACAATTTGACTTTTTTTTTCTCAGAACATAAAGGAATTTTCAGACTTTGGTTTATTCATATGAAAAACCAAACCAATATGAATTTCTTATGCACCACTTCTGTACTTTGGAGAAGGAGGAGAGATAGAACAGATAATATCATGCCAAGTCTACTGGTAGAAGTGTAGCTAGCTATACCTAACCAATATGTCTACTGTACTCTCTTCGGTCTAGCTCCTGGTTCCTCCCACTGCCCAAAATTTCAGGACAGGCAACCTGGAAGCTGTTTCAACATAAGCTTGTCTTGAAGCCTTACTCTTCTGGTGGCAGGATTGAAAGGATCTTTCTTTACCTTCTCTGTACTACTGAAAGGAATGCATGAATTCATTCTAATGGACCATAGGATTTTCCACTACATCAATAGGTCAATTAGCAGGTTCAGAAAAGGAAGGAAAGAAGGGAGGAAAGAGAAATTTAGTAGTAATGTGAATCTTGCAGCATCTCAGTCTGTGGGGGGGGGGACTTCTTTCTCCTTGCAGTGAGAGTCATCTGCTTGAGGTTCCCCAAATCCCGTGAAATCTCACCGGACTATCTTATGGAATTTCTCAGAGTGTTTTTATCATTTTTCCTCCTGGAAGTCATGTCAAACTGCACAGCATTATTAAAATTCACTCTCTTAATTCTTAAAGTATATTAAACATATGCAGAATATGGCATCTTCCAGCACAGAACAACAGGCAAAAATAAAGGGGCAAAGAAGGGAAGAAACCACGCTTGTACTTACATGGGAACCTGTGATATCTTAGGAATTCTGATGGAAGTCTCTGCAGGGAGTCATAGCCTTGACAGATTCAGTAATTCACTTGGAATGAGAAAACTTGTAAAATACTTATGGCATCAACATATAAAAGCCTTCCAAGCCTCCCAGGGCCATTATAGCATACTTTCCCAAAGGAACTTGACCCATTTCAGGCAACCTAGGAGATCTTCTTCCTCAGGCCTTGCTGACCTCACTGTTTCCAGACGCACAGGCGCAGGGCTTGAAGATACTTCCCAGGGAGGAGAAATGTCTTGGTGACTACTAAAGAGTCAGGCAAAAGTCTAATACTTGAATGCCAGAGTTGGTTGTTGATTAAATCAGGAACTACTTTCACAAATAAATATTTATGTGAAACTATGGCCATGAAAGCCCAGTTGGCAAATCCATTGGACTGGAAGAAACTTTCCTTTTGAACTGGAAAACTGGATGGTACAATATGGGGAGAAGATACTAAGAACATCTCTTCTATGCCCTTTGTGTTTACAGTTGTTTTGTCAACTGAGGGTGCAAGATGGCTTATACAGCCTGTCTTTTGGGACTACTTTTGGCACAAGCAGTTTCCTGGAAATCACACAATGTACAGCAGATCATGAATCAGCCCAACTCTACTTTGTGCCTAAGCCAGACATTTAGGTTCAGTAGCAGAACTACTTTTCCTCCCACTTATTGTTTTAAGCTTGGCTGGAGCAATTCCTGTATACATGAAAGTGTCACTTTAAGAGAAATCACAGCTAGCAACATGACTCCAGCATGGTCAAGTATGCTCTTCAACCACTGTGTGATCCCACCCAGAGCTGCTTTTCATCTCACATCTTTTTGGTAGTGTCTTCTTTAACCTTTATGCTAAGTAGCATCCCTCCCCACCTCCAAGTCCTATCACTCAGTGCATGAATGGCAAGATAGCCTATTTAAATGCATTGAAGTGCATTAGTATGAAAAATTGATGCCACCTTCCAAGACTCTCATTTAGGTACATGTCTCTAAATTAGTTATACCATCTGCTGTCAAGTATCAGGCTGACATAAGACCAGATTTGGACATTTTTTTACAAGAAGGCCCCAAATGAACATTTTGGCTTTAGCTATATACAACATACATGAAAGACAAGAGCATATGTTTCTGTTTCTTGCTTCCTGCCCCTGTTTCTTCTAAACTAACATGAAAGAAATAGCATTTCTTCCAAATTCCAACCTCCTCAACTTTTAAAAGTTAGATTGTAGTTCAGATGGGCTATATAGTCAGCAGTTGGATGATGTTTAGAGAAACACATTGCTTGGGACTGAGAAGCAAATATATAGGGTGAAATCAAAAGAATTTTCTTCTGTTGGTGGGTCTACTTCTGTGACTGGAACTGGAGAAGAGATTCTTATATATTTCCATAAACATATTTGTTCTGAGTTCACTCTGAAGACCTGGGGGATCTTCTATATTGGGGGGAGGGGAATGTGGGGAACTGCCAAGTAGAGATAGAAAGAAACAAGTCTTATGCAAAGTGACCATACAGTAGATTCCTCCCATAGGTCTATGAAGGCATCTTCAAAGGAACACCCATTTATTACTTTAGTCTACAGCCTTATTGAGAGTATCTTCCCAGTGCTGGAATAAGCTGGCAGAGGGATAGAGATTTTTGGATTTGGGCTAAAATGGATTGTAGCACGAATCCCATAGTTTAGTGTTGGTCTGTGCATCTTCACACCATGCCACCGCTGCTGCCTGTCAAACAAGGTCATTCATGGGTGGCGGACAAGCGGTTTCTGTAGAGGCAATTGGGAAGACAAGGAAGGGTGACCATGTAGGTGATGAGGGGAAATCAAGTGGGTGGGATAATCAGGCAGGCAATCAAGTAGGCAATATGGATGTTTGGGGACAGGTAATGGGACAGACACAGTGATCAGGCAGTCCCATTAGGGGACAATTAATGGGACAGAGACAGTGATCAGGCAGGTGATGTAAGTGATTGTGTGGATGATGGAGCAGTGATCAGGCAAACAATGGGCAGGAGATATAGGGGCAACTAGGCAGGAACTGACTTTTTTCAACTATAATGTTTTATTTATTTAATTCCTGATCTCTGGTGTAGTGCTATATGAGACAGCACAGATTTGTTTTTAAAGCAATATATACAGATGTGGAATCAGTTCCACATATGCCTCAAAATAAATAGACCTCTCCCAGAGGAACAAAAAAAAATTCACTTCCCTGGCACAGTTGTCTACCCATGCAGTTGCCTTTTAGGTATGCTAAAATTTATATCTGGATTGCTTTCAACAGAATCTAGATTTTATTAGTGGGGTCAAGTCCTAAACTGCTTTGAATATTGATAGTTACTTAGCAAAGCCAAAGTCTGATTACTACTTGGGGAAAATTATTCAAGAGTTGAAATCCAGAATGGGCACTGAGGAATCCCTTAGGATGACACTCCTAGGAACATCAGAAAAACTCTTGTCCTTGCAGTGACCGCCAAGATGCCTGTATGTAGGATATGAGCACAACTGTGCCTTCCTCATATCTCTCTCTCTGTCTCTCTCTCTCTCTCTCTCTCTCACACACACACACACACACACAGAGACAGAGACAGAGACAGAGACAGAGAGAGACAGAGAGACCTGCAATTTTGGCAAATCTGGTGATTTCACTCATTCTTATTATCCTAATTCAACAATTCTCTGGAAGACTGCGGTTCAGTCTTTGAAAGAAAAAACTCATTTCAATATGAACATTGCTTTATTAACATTCCATCTTAGTCAAAGAAATCACATGCAATAATAATAATAATAATAATAATAATAATAATAATAATAATAATAATAATAATAATAATAATAATAATAATAATAATAATAAAGAAGAAGAAGAAGAAGAAGAAGAAGAAGAAGAAGAAGAAGAAGAAGAAGAAGAAGAAGAAGAAGAAGAAGAAGCTAGGCTCTTGGAGAGAGCTCAATCATTGGAGAAGGCCAAGTCCAACTTAACACGTGGCAGCTGTGTTTTCCAGATGATGATGATGATGATGATGATGATGATGATGATGATGATGATGATGACAGAGAGGGGGAGGTTAAGAAAGACAACTGCACCAGCTCCTGCCAATGGAATAGCTGTGGGTGGGATGCTATTGGAGGCAAGTGGAGAGAGGGAGGGAGGGAGGGAGGACTGTCAGGTGTTCACAGGAGCAAACAAAGGGGAGGACATGATTACAAAAGTAGGCAAACGCCCAGGAAAATGATGGCTCCATGATGTGAACATGTGAATTTGTATGAATTAATTAATTAATTGGTGGACTCATCCAATCCAAAATAATAACAATACTTCCATGAATCAAATATATGTGAGTATTCATTAGGATTGGCTCTTTGAGATAGTACAGGGAATAATAACCTGCCTGGGCTGGCACAAAGCCAAGATCCAGTGGTCATGAATTCAAAGAGTGTATTAGGATTAGGATCATTTTCAAACTACGTTTTTAAAATTCAGTGACAACATCAACAACACCTAACTACCACCCATATGTCCAGGTGCCAAAACCAAGACAATCGCATTTTAAGACTACTCAAAACAGAACATTTTTAAATAATTTCCCATCATGTGACAGCTTTTTTATTTAGACGACGGCCATAATGCATTGAAATTGTGTGTTGACCAAACTCTCCATAATGGCACCATTTTTTTCTTTGAAGCTATAATAGCCTACCCTGATGCAAGCACACTGTTTGTGTAACTATGTTATTTTCTCCAATGTATATTCCTTTGCATGTGAAAGGTATTGTATGTTCTTATTCCTTCCAAATACTAGGCAATGAAGTATAATTTTGTTATTAGCTACTGAGGTAATGTTCTGATGGAGAGGTATATAGAGGAAAAAATAACGAGAGAGACAGGTTGTCATGAGTCCTTCCCCATTTATATTATGTGCTATGACAGACTGGTATGAAAAGTAAGGATTACATTAGGAAGAATATCCTGAAAATTAGATAGACCCTGCTCTGCTACTACCTACAACAAAATGAACACTGTGTATTTTAGACACATTGTATATTCATTGTCAGGCTAATCCCATCTAAGGAATCTTTCTTCTACAAAATATTTTAAAGCCTTTATTTAAACTGTTTGCCCATAATATCTATTAAGGTTTTGTCTGTCATTTTACAGTAAAAGACATACATCTTCCCAAATCCCCAGCTGGTACACTTAATTTTAAGTGCCCTGAATTTTTCTTATGTGGCACCAGTGGAATGCTTTGAGAGTCTAGTAATTAATTCTGTCCAATTATTTTTTAAGCACTGGACTGTCTCTCTATGGAGGATTCAAACTGGTTCCTAAACTACCCTTGAAACCACTCCACAGAAACCTCATTTGTTGAATAAGACAAAGCCTGCCTTTCCATTCACGACACAAAGAGTGCCATTTATATGTCATCTCACAACACACAAAGCACTCTCTGTAATATTTATTTATGTAGGTTACGAATTGTTCCCTCCAAAGAATTGGGTACTCAGTTCACAGATCTCAGAATGATGGGAGGCTGAATCAACCTTGAACTGGCTAACTGAGTCTTTCAGGATCAAACTCAGGTTGTGAGCAGAGTCTCCAACCACTGCACTGCAAAGCCCTTGTCACAAGTCACATCAGCTCCAAATGTGGCAGCATCTAGCATTGAGTTCTTTGACTCAGTTCTCAGTTGTTACACTCAAAGCCTGAAGAGCTAGAGTAACACGGTTCAACCATATATAATGCTGAAATTCAGGGTTTAAAGATTATTTGCTAATTCCTTCATTGACATTCTTTTAGGCTGTCTCAACCCACTGTCCAAACACCATAAAGTTCTCCCTTTCTAGCAAGCAGGTGGTAAGAAGTGCTAATTATTCCTATCAGCATCACCGCAATTTGAACAAAATGTCCCTAGGGTATTTTCTCTTTGAGAAGTAAACACCCACAAACAGCAAGCTCAGAACAATTAGGTGACTGTTCACAAGGAGAAAAACTACTCATCCGTGTGTTTAATTGTTCCCACTCCAGGCAACAAAGCAGCAACTATCAAAGACTTGCCTGATTTGTCTAATTTGTGTTTCTGTACTATTGGCGCAATGACTGCAGTCCGGCTGTGCAGCTGCCCATGTGCAATGCTGAGGCCATCAGCAGCGTGACAAATCACTGATGGTTAAAAGGCACTTCCTGCTGATTAAAGGCGATTTTCAGGTGCAAGTGATGCATCAACAATGCCGTCAGCCCCATATCCCCAAGAGAAGATTTTAATCAGCAATGGTTTGCCACTGATGATAATGTCAGCCAATTTCAGAATAATTTAAGATTTGGCCAATGTAAAGGGGAGGATACATAAGCATTCTTGTTGATAGCACTACAAAACTCCTCACTTCCCTGAGGTATAAGTACAATAGTTTAGCAGTTCCTTCTCCTCAGGTGCAAGAGCAAAACAAGTGAGGATTTAAATCCCTAGAACAGGCATGTCCAGTCTTCGGCCCTCCTGATGTTTTGGACTACAACTCCCAGAATTCCAAGCCTGTATTGCCAATGACAAAGGATTGTGGGAGTTGTGGTCCAAAACATCTGGAGGGCCAAAGTTTGGACATGCCTGCCCTAGAACAATGCTTTCCAACTTTGGATCCCCAGTTGTTTTTGGACGACAACTCCAAGAAATCATGGCCAACACAGCTAATGGTGAAGGCTTCTGGGAGTACTACTCCCAGAAGCACACTACCCTTTTATATCTACATGCATTAAAGTGTGACATCCCCCAAAACAGGGGAAGAATCCACAGAGATTTTTTAAAAAAACTGGTTCTGTACAGATAAGGGAAGACCTGTTCCTTAATGGCTGGAAACCTACCTAAGGTCTGGGCAGCATCCTGAAGTTGATTGCAACTTACTGATGATGTGCAGGAGTATATCTTAAGCATACGGTCAGACACATAACCAGACACATGGCCAACATATAACTTAGCACTTTACCAGTTAGCCACAATTAACAGTGACAACAAGTTATGTTAAGGTTGAATGAATACCAGTAGGATTCCAGTCAAGGGGAACACAGCAATTGGATTGCAATCTGCAACATAGTTGACTCTTCATTGCAGGCACCAGCATCATAAGGAGATTATTTACTTATGTATTTATTTCTTTAGGGAGAAATTTAGCCTCCATCACTAATGCGTACTGGAGTAACCCAAGAACATATGTTACACACTCTTGCATATAAGGGAAATTAATCTACTGGCACTTGAGACAAGAAGAAGCCTGCCCTGACTCTTAAGTCAAGTTCATTTGGCTTTTATCTATAGCAGTGATTCCCAGGGAACCCAGTTATTCTTGGAATGCAATTCCCACAAGCCTTCACCACTATTTGTGCTGGCCAGGGTCTCTGGGAACTGCAGTCCAAGAACATCTGGACTGGTACCCAAGATTAGAAATCATTGATCTACAGCAGGGGTGTCCAAACTTTTTGCAAGGAGGGCCAGATTTGGTGAGGTGAAAATGTGTTGGTGCCGACCTTTCAGTAGCATTTGGCCCCCAGGCCAGACTTTGGACAAATCTCTATAACATGCAAGGAGACGGGGAGGACACTGAGGCAACAGAGTCAGGGTCGGGTAGGCTGGGCAGGTGGCTGGGGAGATGGACAGAGGCAGGGAAGGCAGGCAAACTCTAAAACTGCAAGCTGATGTCCCCATCCAGTATGGGGAGGGGCCACCTGGCGGGGATGCATGACAGGCTGAGCTGGTGGGGAGAAGAGGCAGTGGGCCGTTCAAAATTTGGTAACGGGCCGCCAGGGCCGTCTTAAGGATATGTGGAGCCGTGGTTCGAAGATCCTTCTGGCGCCCCCCCCCCCGTTTCACAGAGCTGTCTACCTTCCTTTTTTAAGGGAGCTAACGCGACACTTCAATATTATAAAGAAAACAGGAAACTTTTCAGGTTGCTCATTTATTAACAATGCACTTATTAAGTATACAACACCACGACATTGTTTTGTTTTTGCTTGTTTGCTAATGTCCCAAAAAATCTACTTTTCGAGCCTTTCTATGAGCAAAATCCTTTATAAGGTCACTGGTATCTATTGCTACTTCTTTTTCAATACTGATCATGGCAAGGTTTGACAATCTTTCTTGAGACATAGTTGATCTTAAATAATTTTTTATTAATTTTAATTTTGAAAATGATCTTTCACCTTTTGCAACAGTCACTGGTACTGTTAAATATATACGTAGTCATATGGACAAGTTCGGAAATACTGATGTCAAATTATTTGAGTATATATAATTGAAAACATCCAGTGGAGTTGTGTCACTATTGAAAACAATTGGTAAGAGTTCTAGCTCATGAAATAGATCTTCTCCATCTATATCAGCAGCTCCACTTTCAGAAGTCAGTTTCTGTTGCAATTTCAGACACATTGCTCTTTTCTGGCCTGCCTCTAATTTTTTCCATTTGTCTATATTTTGTAAAAATGCAAAGCTGTCATTGTGTGCACTTGGTATCAAAGCCATAATCACGCAGTCTCCTTTGTTGTTCTTTAAGACATTCTACTACATTAGAGATATACCATGAAATATTCCATACAGATCCCTCCCTAGCAATCTTAAATAGCCTTGTGGCACAGTGGTTAAACAGCTGCACTGCAGGTAGCAGGCTCATGGCTGACTCAGCCTTCCAAGGTCGGTAAAATGAGTACCCAGCTTCCGGCGGGGGAGGGGGCAATGTGTAGCCTCCACACTGTAATTTTAAAAAAACCTGTGAACCACCCAGAGGCTACTTGAAGTGATATGGGGTGGTATATAAGCAGAACACTTTTCTTTTCTTTTGCTTTAATAGTCTACTATAGTAAGAGAACATACTATGTATCTTATACTTTGGCCAGTTTATTACATGTGTCTCATAGCATAACAATGCAATAAAAAGAGGCAAGTGCCAGAAGTTATTTTAGATTATTTGAAGGAACAAATTATTTGGAAGCAGCCAAAAAAGAGCCCCACCTTGCCCCTTTTTGTTATCAAAGTAAAGAACTGCAAGTGCAAAAGCTCAAGCTGCTAAGAAATTGCCACAAAGACCCTAGCCCTACACATACATAATCAACATTTATTCCCCCCCCCCCAAGACTATTCTTGACCCAAGAATAGGAAACAATCTTGACAGGTATTATGGGGGCTCCAGAAGAGACAGCGAGGAAGAAGGCCCACTTAGCAGGGACAAGCTCCACCGGCCCAATTAAATCCCATGACGACTTTCCCTTTTCAGGACCCTGAGTAGCCCTGCAGCTAATGAAGTGTAGGTACATGAAATAAATTAAAAACATATACATTTCCTACAGTTCTCTTACAAATTGAGCCACAGGAGTCTTTCAGTGCCACCACCCTCAGCCACCACACCCAAAGCTGGACCTCGGGCGTGTCCTGTGTTTCCTCTACTCCTACTTGATCTGGCACGGCCCTCCCCGGTACACCTGCAAGGGCGCCCAGCGTTTGGAGCCACAGCGCTCTCCTTCCACCCGTGGAAGAGGCGTGGTGGGTTCATAGCCCTGAACGCACCGCGCCCATCCCAGCCCCTCCGTCCAGCCCCGAAGGAGCTGCGGCGAAGGGCGGGGGGGAGAGAAAGGCACTCCAGGCAAGGAGGAAGCCCCACCCCACCCCCACATCCCCTCAAAAGCCCGCCCGGCCTCTTCTCTCATGCCCCCCTCTTTAGGCCAGGAATGGAGAGGAGCCTGTGACCCGCATGAGGGGGAGGGGGAGGGGAGGGGAGGGGAAGGGGGGCCCACCCTCGGGGCCACGGCGGCCTCGCCTTCCAGACCCACCACCCACCCCCCGCTTAAGAAGGCGCTGCCTTCCGCCTCCGAGGCCTCGGGCAGGGGAGAAACCTCGGCCCGTACGCCCACCCACCCACCCCGCCGCCGCCTCCTCCTCCTCCTCCTCCTCTCCAGCCCGAACTCACAGAACTCCACCAGGAGGTGGGGGAACTTCTCCAGCGCCCGCTCGAAGTTTGCCGCCTTCAGGACGAGCACGCCTTCCTCTTCCTCCAAGTCCGTCGCCTCTTCTGACTGGGCCGCCTTCAGCCGGTGACCCGGAAGTGCAAGCCAAGAAGGAAGGGCTTCTGGGGCGGAAGAAGAAAAGAGGTGGGGCTTCAGTGCGGGCAATGTTTAAGAAAGAGGGGGAGCACCTATGTCAGAATAAAAATACATAATGTGGTTGCTGGATTGAGGTGTCCACGGACTGCATGTGTGCGTCGCGTCGTGTTTACTGTATATCAAGAACATGGGGGCGAGGATAGGCAGGGATTCCCTGGCAGGGGAATCTAAGAGTTTTGGGGGTTCAGGCGCCCTGGTTCATTGAACCACAAAGGCCTATGGGAAAGTCGCCCCTGCGGGCCGCATTTGCCCCCCCCCGGGCCTGACTTTGGACATTCCTGATCTACAGCAATCTCATTGCCACGAGGACATATCAAGGGCTAACATCATGTGCCAAGGCCCAGCGTATAAGCAGAAAGCACACTATTGCTCATTGACGTCCCCCTCCAACTCTTCTCTTCCTTGCTGTGTCTGTCTATTCACTTATGCCTTCTAGAAAAATAAGCAGAGCAACAGTAAAAAAAAAAGTGGATCCCTCTGCTTGCTTTGTAAATTGGTTGGAAGGAGAGGGCAAGGGAGGGCAGTGAAAGTAGTACCACGGAGGTCCAATGGGTTAGGAGTGGGGAGATCTTGCCCAAGAGGCCACCCCTGAAAGTTTCAAGCCTACAATGCAATGTACAGTATTGGCACTGATGATACAATGTTGGCCTTTTGCAGCTATGCTAGCAAAGGCAGATGCCATTTAGCTGTTTGCCTTCCTTTGTATTTATCAGTCAAGAGAGAGAGAAAATGTGTTTTGTGGCTCTTGTCCTTGCTGGCAAAATCTATCAAGAAACAGAAGGACAGATGTATTTCCCATGGTTTACGTGTACAAAGGCAAAGCAATAAATAATGTGGCAAATGTGCTACTATTACTTTTATTCAATAAATAACCAGGAACTTGTTTTGTAAGTGATACTCAAGTAACTATCAGTCTCCAACCACCACTGAAGAACAGCCTAAAGATGAAGTATATCTGAATTCTCAGGGACATATTGTCTTTTTTTCTACACTTTCATTTTTCTTGGCCATCTTCCTAGAACACTGTAATATCATGTGAAAGTAAATCAACAAACTAGGCAATCCCTGACATTTTTAGAAAAGGTTGTTGCCACAAATTCTGCTTCCTCATGGGACAATGGTCCTTGATTTCCTTGGCATTAGAAAAGGGTAACTTAAATTCAACATGGTGTTGAGATATATCACCAGTTTACCTCTGTATCATCTTTTGCCTTTTTTGATGTTTCTTAGATGTGTTTAAAGTCTAAGACAGATGAAGTCCCACCATCAACATTCTGGACAAAATTCCTGATATGAACTTTCTAGGAAAGATCCTGCGAAAGACTAACTGCCAACAGGAAAATTTAAATATGTAAATACTTGCAATGAATTTATTTTTTTATTTTATATAATAAATAATAATTTTACAATACTTTATTATTTATTTTTCAAGTTAAGAAGGTAAAACAGCATTACAGTACAAATATAATTTGATTATGGCTATTGTGACTCTTTTTGAATTTATTTTTCAGCTATATTTATATTTAAAGGGGATGTGGCTTCATCAAATATGGTTCAAATTTTAGCTCCAGCTGTGGCTACAAAGTAGGTGGGGGCAATATGTGTTTTGAATCCTGAATCACTCAGAACTTTTTCAGACAACTAAAATTAACTAAATTTAACAACTTAAGTTACCTTTAAGAACCTGGAAAAGAAGAGCTACTTGAAGCAAATTAAATGTGGCAGTAACTAATATTGTGGGGGGGGAGAGAGTAACTTAAAAATACTTTTAAAAGTTATTTTACATGATTGATCTGGGAATTAGAGATGGGCATGAAACGAACATTTTTTCGTTTCCGTTATTCGTTATTCATTCTGTTACATAACGAAACGACTAACGAAAATTGTGATGAAAATGAAACGAAATGAACAGAACCACGAAAATTGTGTTCGTTACATTTCATTTTCGTTACTGGCAGTGTGCAATAAAATGAGCTGTTTTAAATGTTAAAAAACACCCTGGACATCCATAAAAATGCAGCGATAATCATTTATACTGTCTGATAATACCTACCAGGGGGGTTAGGGTCCTTAAAACGTGCAATTAGGTCTTTTCTCAGATCACCGTATTTTTTTCCTTTAAGGGGAGTTAGGGGACATCGACCCAAAATGGCTCCCAGATGTCTAATAGTGATTTCTTGGGTATTAAAACACCTGGGGCATCCATAAAAATGCAGCGATAATGCGATAATTACTTGAAATTATTACCTACCAGGGGGTTGGGGTCCTTAAAACATTTGTTTTTGCTTTCTCCCATTGCGATGTATTTTTCTTTTCCCTTTAAGGATGACAAAATTGATGTCGCCACTCCAGCCACAACATGGAGGCAAGCCATGTGGTGGGATCACGTAAATTATTGGACAACTTCAACCAATAACATGCCCAGGTTGCAGACTGGGCAGGTCTGGCAGCCACAGAGGGCATAAAAAGCTGGCAGCCCCCATCCTCCTTGCAGTCTCCGGTGGGAGTTAGGGTGGGATTGCTGTCTCTGCGACTCTAGCTTCAGTCCTGCAGCCTCCCTGTGTGTGTGTGTGCATACCTCTTGGTGAGTACCCTCCCCTGCCCCACAGTGCAGTCACTCTGTGGCTGCCTTGCACCCTGGGAAACGCCCGCCGCTGCCTTTGCAGCCTCCCTGCGAACCTAGTCTATACTGTGTCTCGGCCAGCATCAATGTGTTTCCCCTCTGGTCTGGGGCATTGGGGGATGCCCACGCATGAAAATGCTTTAAAAATCACGCAAAAAGCGTGTAGAAACGAAAAATGAAAAAACAAAAAACAAAAATGAAAATTTTCCAAAAAATTCACGAAAAACAGAAATGAAATGAAACTGACCTCTCAATGAGAAATGAAACACCATTTTTAAAATTCATGCCCATCTCTACTGGGAATGGAGGAGAGGAGATCTGTCATAGGAATCCAACCTGTGGCACAGTGGTTAAATGCCTGTATTGCAGGTAAAACTGTGCTCACAACCAGGTAGTGCCAGGACCCTGCCTGTCATGGAACCCGAATGTGAAGGGTTAAATGCTGGAGAGCAGCAGGAGGAGCCTTGTAGTTCAACTCAGCAGGCAGCTGAGTCTGAGGACGCAGCTGAGGGCACATCTCCTCCTCCTATAAGGGCTAGGAGCAGGATCCTGCAAAGGAGAACTAACAGGAGAGCTAGGGAAAGGATCTTTAATGATGGGCGTAGAATTAGATCTGAAAGCTCTGAGTTCTAGCAGGAGCCTTGCCAGAGATATGGGTGTGCTCCCTGTTTTAGGATAAAGGTAGCAAGTTTACCCTGAACCCTCTGTGGGAGCAACGTGTCACTTACCTTGCCACCACGTTCCTGTGTGTTATCCTGACTTTGTTTCCTGACCTTGGACCGGCTTTCTGACTACGACGTTCTCTGTTTCCTGACCTTGGACTGGCTTCCTGACTACGACGTTTCTCTGTTTCCCTTGAACTTGGCATTTGGCTCTGTAACTTATTCTGGATTGACTCGGACTGTACTTTGTACTTTATCTGGATTACAACTAAAGTTCCTGGCAAAGAACTGAACTTGGCTTGCTGTGTGTTCTGTGTGCGGGGCTTGAGAGGTAGCAGGTTCATGGTTGACTCAGCCTTCCATCCATCTGAGGTTGATAAAAGGAGTACCCAGCTTGATGGTGGGGGGGGGGCAAGGTGTAGCCTGCCCACTTTAATTAAACTGTAAACCGCCCAGAGTCTACTTGAAGTGGTATGGGGCGGTATATAAGCAGAGACCTTTGGGTAGTGGGCGGCATATAAATTGTATAAATGAATAAATAAATAAATAAGCAGAACACTTTGCTTTTATTGCTGAATGAAACTTCACCCTATTCACACTTGATGCTCCAACATCATTCAATGGAGCTGGAAATATGCATAAACAGACCAAACTGTAAGGCGTCATTCAAAGTTTTCCTGCTTTTAAGGCTGCTTCCAGAGGAAGGAAATTGATAATACTTAATCTGGCCTTAAATGTAATCATGATTTGGAAAACACAGGTGCTTAAGTGAAATGTTTAGTCAGTTCCTTTCCCAAGAAGGCAGCAAATTAAGCAGATTTGGACAGCAGAATTGCCTCAAAGCATTCATTGTCACAAAAAGGAAGCGTACAAAGGCCACTAGGGGAGCAGAGCTGCTGACTCTTCTGAGAGTCATTTGAGGCAGACGGAAGATTACCCAGACTCTTCTCTGCAAATAATCGATTGGGTATTGAAGAAGAAATTCTTGCAATAATACCATCAAGCAGGCCATTTCTGCTCTGCACACAAAGTACTTTACTGCCCCAGCAGAGGAGCTTAAATTAAATTTTGCTCCATTTTCTTTGCTTGCCTAATAAATTGGTCACAAAGCAGACTACAGGACAAGGTTGAGGATGATCATCTAGTGCCATAATGGTATATTTATCTGCATTTGCAAACCAGCTTTTCATTGCAGTGGCACGCTAAGGAAATTTGCCTTGAACCGTAGGAATAGTGCATATATTGCTCTCTCTCACTCTCTCCGTGTGGGGTTCTTTACAATTGAAGAATAAATAAAGAGCTGCATAGACAAAGCTATTCATTGTCAGAGACCATTGATCTCAGCCGTCACTGCCAGAGATCTCTTAACATGCCTTAGCCCATGTCTGATAATATAAATGAGCTACAAATGTATATACACTTAAAACAGACACGGATCTCCCAAAGAATCTTGAGAAAAATACAAAGAATCTTGTGTTTTAAAAATTGTTGTATCCCGCTCTTGCAGTGCAAGAGAACTGCCGCTAAACTAAGAGTAAGGGAGAGGCAACACAACCCCTAAACATTCTGAATTACACTTCCATGAGCAATGTTGGAGATATTGAAATGCAGAATCTTTGGAAAGCAACATATTATTAGCTGCCATTTAATCACTTCTGATTTATAACTGTACTGTGGTTTTCAAGGTATGTGAGATGTTCAAAGGGTGGTTTACTATTTTGACATTTCTGTGATTTTCATGGCTGAATGGGGATTTGAACTCGGGTCACCTGAGTCCCAGTGCTCTATTGCTATGGCACACTACCTTTCACACCACCCTGCCTATCCCTGATTATACCACTGCTAGCAAGTAGTATCAATGATCAGTGCGAAGAGGAATTCAATCCTTCAAGAAATCTCTGGTTTATGAATGTGGGTTATTGTGCTTCTCTGTCCACGATTCAAAATGCACACATTGTGGCTGCATTGCCATCAGGAAAAAGAATGACAAGTTTTACACAGCAAATGGAGCCCCGTCACGACTGGTTCATGGGCGAGGCAAGTTTGCCCGCCCGCTTGGCTCCTGGGCGGGCAGCTTCCCACCCATCCAGGAACCCAGTGTGGGGGCAGCAAAGCTTATTTAGGCTAGCCCCCTCACCCAAATGGCCTCTTTGGTGGCGAGAGCGGCAGCCCCTCTCCCTCCCTTACGTTGTGAGACTGAGTCTAACTGGTCGCCCTACGGGGGTGGGGTGAATGGGAATTTGTGGTGGTCACTCTATTGGCTCCTGAGTAACCACACATTTTCGCCCATCCCACTGTCCATTGGCTGCCAGGAGGGCCTTCATCCTCAGTCGCAGTTTCCTAGGCAGGTAGCGCAGGGGTACAGGTATTCAGGTGAGCCTTGGTAAGCTGCCCCTAAGACACAGGACAACCCTCAGAATAAAATAACACCATCCCAGGCATAGGAGTAAACAACACCAGAATGCTAATGCTAGGCCGAACTGAGGGTTGTCAGGGGCTAGTAGATTCACACAAGTTGGGATGATGCTGAACAGGTGGGCAGCATCACACCGAAGTGTGGATCTTTCTGAATACATCTGGAGGGCTACATTCCCTCCAACATCATTACCCTTGCGCTACAGGATGTGGTCTCCTTGTGTGGTTACAGTTTTGAGTTATGAAATGTTGTTTCGTCCCTTTATTGCCAGGCTGGGGGGGGGGGACAAAGTAAGTCTGGATGTTGACAACACCAATGGCAACCATCAAGATGGTCTATGCAAGTCTTTCTTCTGCTCACTGCTAGAATTGCCCAGTGCTGAAAGTTCCCAGTAGATGAGCACATGATCTGCACTACGATTGCTGGGAGAAAGCAGAAACAAAAAACAGATACGATGCGGCTCACATTTGTCAAAAAGCAGCCTCGTCAATTGCTCTGTGTCCGGGTGAGAAATGGTTAACTGATGAAAAAAGATTCTGGGGTTTCCCTTTGTTTGGTGTCACTTTGTGAGCAGTACGGAGCACAAGAGGGTACCCTACTGACTACCCTGGCTGCTGCCCATTTGTTTTATCATCCAGGCTGCTTGTTTCTATATATAGGTTGGCATCTTTTTTTTTCCTGCTACCAATACGGGCATGATATTGTGCAGCAATATCAGTCCATTTTCTGGCATTATGAATAACTGATATAGAAACATTATATCCAACATTCATAATCAGGATGCTTTTTGAAGAATTGAATTTCCTATTGAAAATGGAAGTTTAAGTATGTGTACACTGCATACACATTCCAATGCCAATTTCATTCGTTTAGAATTCTCCAGTGTTGAAATATCCCAGTAGATGGGCACATGATCTGCACTACAATTGCTGGGAGAGGGCAGAAACAAAGAACAGATTGGATGCAACTCCAGTCCCTCTGTATCAAAATGTCTTAAAGGGCTGTTTTTGGACTTAAAGAAATAGTAAAACAAAGGTGTGAATAGGCACACAATGTACAATGGAGAAACATGCAAATCCTTTAACATACAAATCTTGCAGAATGCAGACTAGAAAGTTGTGTTTCCATTTCCAAACCCTTTCTGTTGAGGTCAGCAAGCTGAGGAAGAAACATGTGTGTATGTTCTCCAAAGACGTCTTTTCAATTTTTGGAATAAAAAGTGGTTGAAGGTAACAAAAATTGTAAGTGGGAACCAAGTCAAAATCACCCATATGATGTGAAAGAAAGACAATGAAGAAAGACAGGCAAACATCAACTCATCTGAAATGTGCAGTGGGGAGGGGGGAGCATAACTGCCTGGCCTCCCCCCAGCCTTGCCTTCCCAGCCCCAGCTTTAAAGGTGAGCACCGGCCAGCTGGGTAGCAGATGGGGGGAAGTGGGGATTGTGCCACCACCTCACCCAGCTCTTCCCCACCCCCAGGCCTAGCCTCCCCCACCCGGGCTCGTGCGGTGCCAAATTTAAAAGGATCCAGCTTCCATCTCATCCCCTTCACTCAGGTGAAGGGGAGGATGGGGAGGTCTGGATCCTTTTGAATTTGCTGCAGCACCAGTGAGGGTGCTCGTGTGGCGCCAAATTCAAAATGATCCAGCCTTCTTCCTCCTTGCTGGTGCCGCAGCAAATTCAAAAGGATCCAGCAGGTGGAAGGGGCGAGACATGCCTCCCTTCCACCCACTCAAGCTGTGTCAGCATGCACCCACAGCACGGCTCAGGTGGGTGGAAGGGAGGTGCATGCATGCTGGTGCGGCTCGCCCCCTTCCACTTGCCTGAGCAGTGTCAGCATGCACTGGTTGGGTGCATGCTGGCATGGCTCGGGAGGGTGGAAGGGAGTCATGTGCTTTAGAGCCATGCCAGCAAGCACCGAGAGGGCCATGGTGGTGAGCGTGCGGGTTTCAAAGGTCTAGAGCCGAGCTGTCATGGCTCTAGCCCTTTGAGACCTGCCCCCCCACCACCTTCCCATAGGAATGCATTGAAATTCGTTCCCTCCAGGACGGATTGATTTTCAATGCTTTCCTATGGGGAAATGGTGTTATACTTACATTTTTTTCTGCTTTCAAGCATGCACTTGGAACAGATTAAATTTGTAAGCAGAGATATCACTGTATAAGCAAGATTGGTGTTTTCAATTTATTTCATGCTTTAAATCTGGAGATATTTATGGTTGCTTGTTTTCTCCAGTGGGGGGTGGTGATGATTAAACCATTTTGCTTTTTAAAAAATCATATCTTTAAAACCCTTTGCCCAACCTTTCCCATGTTTAGCACAAGACGAAATGTTTGTGACAGCTGTGCAAAATTTGGTGACAGTTCCAAGTTCACTTTCAAAGTTATAATTTTGTGCTTGGGCTGCTTTTGTTTTTAGAATTCCCTTGTAGAACATGGATTGGCCGTGGTGAAGAATAACACTACTGTGCAGGTATAATAGAAAGCTGTGACCACTGAAATAAATATGCCAGCTTGATTTATATAGGAAATCTGCAAAGGTAGTGTTTCTTCAGTCAAGAGGCCATTCTCTAATTCCCCAGGAGAAATAAGAGAAAAGGCAGCAGCATTGACTACAATCCATTCCTTCTGTGATCCTTTCATCTCCTCCTCCATCCCTGGCTTTGTGGAGCTCCTGGGCAGCTGCTTGCCGAGGAGCAGGTGTACAGGAGAAGGGTGACCAATAGGGCAAATGAGAAAATAAGCAGGAGAAGCCATAAAGGAAACAGAGGTGCACAAAACCTTTTCCTTCAGCTGCCAATTTAAAGGGCAACATCTGGGTTTTGGAATAAGAAGTAGCAAACCTAGAATATGGCCTGTAATTGCCAATGTAAAGGGAATCTTTGGAAACATTTGGCACTGAACAATGTCTCTCTACGGACTTCCCATGACATTTTGTTCTGTTTTTGAAATCACATTAAAAAGGCAGGTAACAACACAAAACAAACAAAAAGCACATAGTACAATATAAGACCACTGAAGAAACAAACTTAGAAAGGGCAGAGCCAGCGGCACAAGTCTGCAGTACAAAGAACAACCAAGAGTGGTAGCCGGCCGTCCTCCTTCAATGGATGCAGAAGAAGAAAACAGTCACAGCCCACTGGCTTTTTGTGCCAAGGAAAACTTTTTTGTTTTTCCCATGCCACAAGATTCTGTTGTTGCCTCTAAAGAAGTAAAAAAAAAAACCTCAGTATATATAATTCAGCAAAAGCCATTGTGGCATAGTGGGCCAGTTGTTGAAATGGAGCTGGGGGGAGGGGGAGATCTTGATTCTAAACCCTGCTCAATCATGAAAGCCTCTTGGTGACATGTGGACACTGGATCTCTCCCAGCCAGATTAGGGCACCACTGTGGTGCACACGGAGCTGTGCAATGGTATTTCAGCCATTGTGTTTTCTAAGTGCTTGTGTCATTTTTGAAGTGTCTGACTGAAAGAAAGAAAAAAGAGGCACCACCAATTTCTGCTGTATCCATAGTTTTAACCGATCCTGGTCTGCAAGAACAATGCCTCCTGGATTCTCGAAATCACATCCTTACCTTATTTTTCCCCCATTAACAAGAGCAGTGAGAGTATATTATGCAGCAATACGCTGGCTCCTGAGTTTTGCATTTATGATGATAAAAGAGCTAGCCTCATACTTAAAGCACCATGCAGAGCTACTACAAGGTGCCCTTGCTGAAGCCTGTCTTGCCTGTTGCATTGAAAGCCACCCTTTCCCCCTTTTGAAACATTTATTGTAAGCCATATCATTGTTTGTTATGGAAATGTGTTACATGTTGGGTGCAGATTACCTCCTTCGAAAAGAAGAGTACAGATGAAATCAGATACCTTTTTGGAATAATAATCCAACGATGGGACAGTTTTGTATACATCAGTACTGCTTAGGTTTGCCCGTTAATGGAAATAAATCGTTTCCATTCCTATTCTCCCGATCAATAGGATTGTGCTGTTCTCCTAGCCATCTTACTGGCTCCCATTCAAATGAAAATAATTAACTCCCATTGAAATCAGTGGAGTTTATGTTCATCAAAACTCGGTCCTCTCAAAAGGCCTTGCAAACAGTATCTGAATTAAGGTTACAGAGCCATTTAAAGGGTGCAGGGGTGGTGGGAGAGAGAAGCTTACTCATTTCCTTGGTCAACTGCATTTTCTTCCTGTATTGGTAGGGTATGCAGTGGAACGTTGAAGTGTGCTTCTTTTCAGGTTTAGTCAAACCAGCCTGTCCTACCCTCTTCCAGCATACTTCATTTTATGTCATTTTATTATTTTATTATATTTACTGTAGTTTTATGCTTTTTTATTTTATTGTATGAATTAAATCTGTTTATCTTGTACTGTATTGCATTGACTAATTATTGTTAACCATCCACAGTGGCCTCAGATGGGTGGTATAAAAATCCAATAAATAAATAAATTTAATACAGTACATGCATACATTCCAAGCCCCAAAACAATCTGGCAGCAGTCTGAACCCACTGAGCATGCCCGGTTCTCATTCCGCACTTTGGCATCCATCATTTCCTTCCAATTTATCAGACTGTCCTCTGACGTTTGTTTTTATTGGTGAATTAAGAGTTAATGTGTCCTGTACTGGAATAGAAACAACTGTCAGGTTGAACTTGATGAAATGTAATTAGTCAAACACCTGTGAAGTAAAATATGGTTGGTGGATGTACCTATATAAATCCTATGTTCCGTATGATCTTTCTCTGTGTGTCTATATTGTCATAAGGCTAGTTCACCTGTAACTATATTGTAAACAGAATACTGCACAAAGACTTCCATGTGTGAGAGCCCAGATACTTCATGTGTTCTGTAATTTAATTCTGGACATCAGAAAGGAGTCTCACTGCTAGTGCTGACGCAGAGGCTATTATCGGGAAAAGATCCTAACAGGTTTGTTTTGGCAGACCTTAAGTTCTCCCCAAAGTCTGCTAATACCTCCCACTTGAATGGGATGTCAGCAGCCAAGACATCCTTCTAAGCCTTCTCTTTCGAATGGGATTTAGGCTGGGATAAGAATTGTTTTACAGTGGCTGCAGTTCTCCCTGAGTAAATTCAGAAGCTTTGGAGTCAGTACCACCAGTATGCTAATGAAACTCAAATCCATTTCCCCAGTCCATCAAAATCCTTTGAAGCTGTTTTGCTTCACTATCTGTGTCTGATGTCAGTAATGGACTCAAGGAGGGCAAGCAAGCTGAAGATTAATCCAGGCACGATGGAGGTATTCCTAGTCCTAGTTAATAAGAATTCAACCTATACTGGAGGGGTTCTTCTCTGAGAGTAGCAGTTTAGGATGCTGGACTCATCCTGAGATGGAATATCCAGGGCCGGATGGAAATTTTTCATTGTTCTATTGATTGGCTGTTGTATGACAGTGAGTAGAGATGGGCACAAAACGAATTTTGTTTCATTTTTCTTTTTTTGTTTTGTTACCGAACGAAATAAAAACAAAATGCCCTTAAAAATGAAATGAAATGGAATGGAAATTTTCATTTCATTTCATTCTGTTTCATTTTGTATTAATATTTATTTTGACAAGTGCTGATCTCAGCGCTTGTCAAATTAAATAATAAAAATAAGCACCAACCAGCTAGCCCCGTGACAAAAAAAAAAGTGTCGACCCTGCCACCGGTGCTAGGGAGGAATCAATGGTGTTGTCATTCCCTTTACAAAATGAATGCATCTCTAGAAAAAATAACCAATGCCTTCCTAACGGTAGGTGCTTCAAACTGCTGGGAATTTTTGCAGAGATGTCTGAAAGGGTTTGTAGGTCATAAGAGTGGCACCACATTAATCATGGTGATAGCATCACTCTGTTTATTAACATGACTTGAAGAAATGCCATCACTTATCACTTGATGAATCATTCTGTCTCTTTGTCACATCAGGCAATTACTCAATGAGAGGAGCAAAACAAAGGCATAAGCAGCCCTTTTAGGGTTGCTTGTCACTCCAACAGGAGAACATCTCCATTTACTCAAGGTCCCTATACATGCGGACCATATTTTTAGACCAAGGCTTTGGGGGTCTACTCTCTCATATCCAGTACGTTACTTAAAATAAAATGACAGCGTTTTCTGTGTATAAGACTATATTTTTGTCTAGAATTGTTAGACTTAAAATTGAGGGTCATCTTATGCATGGAAGTAAGCCGAGGAGAGAACTGTGCAGTTGCAAAACTGTAATTATGGGTTGGAAAAGTGGGAGTTGTCTTATATATGGGGGTGTCTCATAGAAGGGGAAATGTGGTAATTTACATTCCACATTCCTCTAGCAATGTTAACATTTATCTTAAATGTCTCTGCTTTGGTCCACTTTGTGACCATATTTCAGTAACCTAGAGAGCAGAAGCAGAAAATGTACAGCCACCCAGAAGTTGAAAATGTACAGCCACCCAGCCACCCAGATAGCCAATAGTGAGGGATGATTGGAGTTGTACTCCACCAACAGCTGGGGGAGCACCTATTTCCCATCCCTGGATGTGTGCAATACTCATACAAACACCCTTATGCTGAGCTACTGAACTCTAATGCCCATTGAAGGAAGATGAGCACCCAGGCATTACAGCCACACAATACATGAAAGTCAAAGTTTCCTCTCGTCCAGCACCATTTATCCTGAGATGTGTCTCTCCACATAGGGGTCCATGGGAATCTCTGAAATTCCATGGGATTTCAGTTTTTGAGACCTAGCAACCATAAATATAGATATACACTGATACCACTGATCTCCAAAAGAGTCTGCAAGCAAGTTATTGGGTTTGGGGATGAGGTGGCCTATTTTGAGAACCTATCAGTTGAAATAATGCTGGTTAGTGCAATACACCCCAACAACAGTCGGCCCACTTGAATCAATGGAACTTTTGGAGAAGTTGGCTCACCAAATCCACACTGATTCTCTGGACCTACTTGAATGCAACTTACTAGGCATATTTCAGCCATTATGCTAAGTTAAAATGTGTAAAAGCTAAATGTCATCCTCATGAGGATGAAACATTCACCACTCTTATGCTTGTGGGATTTTAAAACAGAAGTAGGAAGCATTAAACTACACACTATATACATATAATGCAATATGTAAGGTAGCCTTGAGATTTGGCAATTTCAATTCAAATCTGTTTTTGTATTATCATGACTCATAAGAAGCAGTTAAAAATATCATGTCTTTCATAACAGCCTTCTCTCACATTTCCTGTGGGTCCAAGGTAGGGTTATACAGAGCCATTTCTTTTTATTGGGACCATTTAACCTTCTGTTGATTTTTACCCAAAGTTCCAATTAACTTTGAAATGTTTAGTGAGATTTGATTGTAAAATAAAGAATGAAGAACTAAGACAAAGTAGAAGGGGAAAACACACTGACACAACTACGTAAATCTGGTCCCATACCTCGAGAATGAAATGTTTAAAAAAATTAATTTTCAATCCAAAATGAAATGCACTTGAATTTCCATGCCTGCCAAGCTGTAGGCCAGAATATCTCACTTCAATCTGGGTTACTTAACTCACCCTGATAAAGTGTTCCTGTGTTAAGCTTCACAAAGTACTCACTGATCCCTTGTTTTCATTCCAAAGCTCACTTTTCCTTGTTCTTCTCATTGCCATTTTCAGCACAGTGTTACAAACCAAACCTTTGTGCTAAGAAAGTTTCCAGCTGCTACACTTATTGTGCTATGAAGTAATCTTTACCATCTTGACTTATTAAAAGTCATTAATTTTCACAGAGAGACATACTTTCTTTCATATTGATTAGGAATGCAAATTCTGTTTCCTTTGCTAATGAAATGAAAATATCTCTCCCAAATTGCATTTGTTCAATTTCCTCTTCCATTATCCTCACTGATAAATTGCCCCCAAACTCATGCCGTTCCTTTGCTTGTCAAAGTACCCCAAATCAGTATGTCCCCCGGCAATCAGTTCTACTTTCTTCAAGGGTCTGGGTTCATTAATATGCAATTCCATTTCCAACTAATATGTAGCTTTCCATACTATCATCTCAGGTATGAGATACAGTGAACAAAATAGGGTTTTCAAGGTATGTGAGATGTTCAAAGAGCATTTGATTGTTGCCACTAACCAATGGGTTTCCATGGGTGAGCTGGAATCTGAACTCAGTTCTTCTAAATCCTATTCTGATGCTTTGTCCAACATATCACTCAGGCTTACCAGCCCTATTTACCCATTTTAAAATAAACATGTAAAGGAAGCAGAGAATACAAGGTCCATCCTTCCTTGAAATTTCCATTTCTTCCATCAGATGGAAAGCAACATTTTGGAAATAAGTGTTTCTGTGTGGATGCTCCTGGTGTGATCTGGAATGCTCATCCTCTCCAAGTGGTTAGTTCCATACCCAACTGCTCTAGGCCACTGCCTTTTAGGATACCCAGAAATAGAAATAATTTGGGGAACATGTACGGACCTAAAGGAGTTACACTGAACACAAGAACGTCAGGCAAAGCTTTCAGAACAAAACTAGTGAACAATATGCTGTCAAGAAAGTTCAGT
This sequence comes from Phrynocephalus guinanensis, assembly GCA_037367245.1. Lineage (NCBI taxonomy): Eukaryota > Metazoa > Chordata > Lepidosauria > Squamata > Agamidae > Phrynocephalus > Phrynocephalus guinanensis. The sequence continues at coordinate 42,665,695 of CM074735.1, read as the reverse complement.
TTTACAGTACCACATGTGGACTGAATCCAGATAACATTTTTTTATCCCATCACCAATGCTAATTTGTTTATCAATGCCACAATCTCTGTATTATGAGGAACACTGTTTTGTGAATGGCTTTTATAAACAGTCATCTTTTATATATAATTGTCACCGTCCCCTCCCTCACCTGCTAAACAGCCATATTGTCAGTTGGTTGGCTGTCAAAACAGCATGCACATGGTTAAGTGAAGTTTAACAGATCCCATGAATTTTTTTTTTACCCTTTACAATATATTAAGTAAGGCTTGCTGCAGTTGGACCAGATTAAAATGGCTACCATTCTGGAAATAATTCCCATATAAACTTTGCAATGTTTGAATATGGAAAAAAAGGCATAGCTGGTGGATGAGTTCATGCTTTGTGTGCAAATACCCTTAGCCTCGATGCCCTAAGCACATCTGATTTTGCCTGATTTTGGAAGCTAAGCAGGGTCGGGCCTGGTTAGTAAGTACTTGGATGGGCAACCACCAGAGAATACCAGGTGCTGAAGGCACCTGGAGTAGGAACTGGCAAACAACCCCAGTATTCCTGCCAAGAAAACTCCATGGACATGGGGTTACAAAGAGTCAGTCACAGCTGTAACAACACAACACACCCACCCCTTGCTTCAATCCCCTGATTCCCCAGGTGCATCCATCTGAGTTGCAAATCAATGCAGAGGCAGTCTCAAGTTGCACCAGTGGCCTGACTTGGTAACAGACATTAAATAGTGGGATGCTTGAAAGCTATTTATTCTGAAAGCTATTTATTGAAAGCAGGAGATGGTAAACTAGAGATAGAAAAGAATTATGTTGGATCTGATAGTCTCAAAGAAGAGGGAATATTCACATCTCCTGAGACTAATTGTGCATTCCTCCCTAAATTTCACATATTTACTGATAGTTTGTTTTGGAAAGATAGCATGTTCAAAAGCATGCCTACATTTCAAAATGCAAACAGCTTAAATGCATACAATTGATGGGAAAATATCTGCAAGCATTCTTTGGTGGAGGGAAGGAAAGTATACATTATTGTAAAATGCATTAATGTGCACATTAAAAATACAAATAAATTGCACGATGTTCAGTACAGGAAAAATATGGAATCTTATAATCCAATAGGAAACAAAGAGGAGAAGAAAGGGAGGTGGGATTCAGAGAAATGCAACAAAAATGAGACCAAGAGGTTTTACATAAATGTATATGTAAGTATATGCAATTTATGATATAGTTCTGTGGAAGCAGCAAAGGAAGAATGCGCCAAAGGTAAAAAAAAATTCAGTTTTCTAAGGCTGTCAGCTCTCATTGAAAGAAAGAAAGAAAGAAAGAAAGAAAGAAAGAAAGAAAGAAAGAAAGAAAGAAAGAAAGAAAGAAAGATAAAAAAGAAAGAAAGAAAGCTTCTAGTCTTTTCATTTGATGTCATAAAAAGTAGAGTAACAGTTCTACATGTAGTAGTTTCATTGTTGTGTCATATCTTTGTCCTTCCCAATTCCTATAAAAATAAAAATAATCCAAATTAAGAGAAATTTACCCATCTTGCATAATTTATATCCATGAGAAACTTTGGCAATAAAAAATCTGAATGGCTCAGTTAATGGTTATAGATTATGCATAGTACTACTGAGTAGTCCAATAGAAAGCAGGAGTGTCTGAGGACCCTGCCTCCTTTGAAATAGTTGATAATAACTTGGGATGTACAGTGACCTCCCCAACCTAATACTTGCCTGGATAAACAGATGCACTTGGGAATCTCTGTGAATTTTCCTGAATGTGGGATGGAACAGTTGTGAAGGAGGTGTTCCTGCATCCTTTGAATAACCAATGGCTTTTTGCTTTGATATGCATTTGTCCCAGAATGACATGAATGCCCATGATTGTTAATTTTTGCAAAATTTGTCAGAAGACATTACAAGTGCCTAGTAGGATCCTGAGTTTAGATGCTTCTTGGTTCCAGCCAACTCTGGAATTTTCTGTCATTTTTCTATCCAGAATATTTTACCAACCAAAACTTTGGCTTCATTCTGAAAAATCCTGCACAGGATTCCTCCATATCAATACCTTCTTCAGTCTCCTGTCCTCCTAAAATCATCTGGTTATAGCACCAGCTCTTTGAAAAACATGGGATACACACATTTTCAAAACATTGTCTTGCCTGTATTTTGCTTTGTTTTGCCCTGGGGAGAGGATGTTATTATTACTGTTATAGTTTCAGCTCTCAGTCTTTGACAACAAGGGCTTGCTGCTGATCTGAGATCGAGGTGAAGGCAGCTAGCTTTGATACCAACTCTTTGAGAAACACTGGGTACCTCAAGTCTCCAAACATTCTTTTAACTTCATTTTGTTTTGTTTTACTATTTGGGAGGAGAGATTACCATTGTGATTTCTGGGAAATTTTGGGGTCACCATAGGAATCCTGGACAGAATCTGCACAGACAAAAAAAATTAAAAATAATCACTGGGATTGACTTACATCACTATCTAATAATAAACATTTGGTCTATTCTAGACAATCCAAAAGGAGAAAAAAATATGGACCATGTGAGTGCCTTAGGAAAGCCTAATGGAACCAAAGTCAGTTTTGTCATATTAACCACAGTAGCAAGAGTGCATCTCTTGACCGAAAGCTGAAGAAAAAAATGATAGATCCAAGCTGAATATCTATTTTGTGCTTTTTCATCTCACTGCATAGGTAAAAAAATATATTTTGAAATAATATACAAGAATGAGCAAAATGATTAATTTTTAAATTATATAACTATAGTATTATAACCACCCAGTAAACAGACTACACTGCCACCTCCATACTCAATGCACTTTTGATGAATGACTAATTGGACCTGCAGTTTCTTTGGGTAATGAAGGACCTCATTCCTAGTAATATATTAATGGGAAAACAGTTCTCCAAGATTTAATTATGTGATGTGATAGATCACGTACACATAATTACACTTTAGTTTCTCATTGCCGCACCATGTATAACAAACCTATGTACATTATTTTCTGAAACAATATGTTCTGATCCTGATAAATGATTTTCCTGTAGCAGAGATTTTCATTAATACAAGCTAATGACTGATTCAGTTGCTTTCCAATTACTTGTGTATCTTTTCTGAGTAATCCATTTCCAGATAGGAGTACTTGCAAAATAGAACTTAGCCTCGGGTGAGTTATTCCTGGGCTTCCACTCATTGGATAATGATGCCCTACAGTTTAAGGCTTCTAAAGCCAGTGTCAATGAAAACTAGCATGTGCTTTCCACCATCATTATACTAGCCAAGAAGGTAACATAGCATATGTATCTCCAACATTACTTTGGTCAAGTTGGAAGTCCAGTGTCAAATCAGAGGTGCCAGGAATCCATGTCTCCCCATGATATTTTCTCTTTACCTCAGGGATAAGATGCTGGCTTGAGGAATGACTACAATTACAGTTTTCAAGGGAAGAGAAAAGCAATTTTGTGTCAAAGCCACTTTTGCAAATTTCTATGCTCTATTTTACTACCACATTAATCTATGAAAAGTGTATATCCTTCTCAAAATACATACTTAAGTATGTATTTTAAGGCCTAAACCACAACCAATTCAATTGATAGTGCTGGTCAAAACACATACACACTGAATTATCGTCATCCATGTTCACATGTGTGGAGCAATAAATACCATTCATTGGGTAAGATCACTGGACCCACTGGGCTATCACAAAGAGCAACTGGTAAATTACTTCTGAATTCTTTAACCTAAGAAACCTTGGGAGAGTTGCTGGAAGTCAGAATTGATTTGATGGCACATAATTGTAATTATACAGTGGTACCTTGTATAAAGGAATTAATTCGTTCCAAATGAAATTATGTTAAGCAAATTTTTCTTTATACAAATTCCCATAGGAATGCATTGAAAATAGAGTGATCCCATTTTTATGTTGTATGGATTTTCCCCATAGGCAATTATGTTAAGCGAAATTTCCCCTATCTCCAGAATTTTTTGATGTTGTACAAATTTTATGTTATACAAGCTGTTTGTTATACAAGGGTCCACTGTATTATGCTACCTGTTTCTTTTATCTGTTAAGAGCCTTTTAGTAATACTGGACCCAAGTATAAATGGTATTCAGTATGATCCATGCAAAGAGATTAATATCTAAAAGGCCTACTAGATTAACTTATTTGACATTGTTTACTTTATTGTGATTATATTTATTTTTGAGTAAATATTCACAGGAATCCTAGCTTTAAATCTATTCTTGTAAGTTTTGGAATAGTAGCTGCTTCTTGGATACTGCATCAAAATCCAGTTTGATAGCTGATAAAACCATATGCATTGATTTAAATAAATTTGGCTGTGCATGTACAAGATAGCGAAAGGAATGGGTTTTCTATATTTTATGACACAAATTTTCACTTTCTTAAATCCATACTGAGGTGACATCTTTAGAACTGTCACCTCAGAATGAAGTTCCACATTTAGTTTGTGCATGCATGGCTATCACTGCTTCTGTCACATTCTTAAATATTATGTTAATTTCTCAGATTAAAGACAGCAAAGCAAACTGGTTCCCCTCATCTCTAAAATATGTGCTTCATCTGATTCCACTTGTTCAAGACAGTCTGGTTTTCAAAAAACATATCTGGCAGAATCAAACAGTTTCTTAATGCAATAAAAAGATTTATCTTGGTATGTTTGTGTTAGCAACTGAAAACATTTCTTCTCCAATCTAAAGTGAATAAAAAGCATCAGCTAAAATTGTTATTGAAACATGTTTAGATTCCACTGATATAACAATGGAACTGCCTCCCACATTCCCTCAATCATGCCACTTCTTCTTCTAGGAGTGACCTATGATATGAGAAGGGTGCAAGATCAAAAAGAAAGAGTAAAGAAATCTCCACCTGTGCTCAGAAAATGAGGTTCTGATTAAAGATGGCCACAAAATGGGAAAAATAGTGTTTTGTTTGTTTCATTTCTATAGTAGTTTCATTTCAGTTTCGTTTGTAACAACATTTCAACGTAATCTTGTTATGAAATGGAATGAAACACTATGTTCCCTGGGTCCGAAAGGAGCAAAATGGCAGGGGAGCTTCCTCAAGTGATTCTAGATAACCTCCTGAAATTTGGAAAGGTATGGGGTTCAGTGGGCTGAGTTATGAAGCTCCAAAGGAGGTACCCCAAGGGGAAAAAAATCTTTCTATTGGAATCGGAACTTTGGAAGTCAAGCTGCGGGCAAGTGTAGCGCCACCATGGCTTGGCTTCCAATTCCAATCAGAAAGATTTTTTTCCCCTAGGGGCACCCCCTTTGAAGCTTCAAAACTCAGCTCTATGACCACCAAACCTTTCCAAATTTGGGAGGCTTTCAGGGAAAAGCTTGACCTCCCCTGTCATTGATTCCTCTAGGACAAATAGCTTCATTCTAGAGGGGGGGGAGGGCATTTTGTGATGAAACGAAACAAAATGTGTCCTACCATTTTGTTAGGTAACAAAGCAAACAGTGTTTCATTTTTCATTTCATTCCCATCGCTAATTCTGATACCTCACACCCCTCTTAAGAATAACACTGCAATCCTATATCTTCTTTCTTAGGTGTAAACCCCATCAAACTCTGCAACATTTACTTCTCAGGAGACATATATGGGGTTGAACTGGTACTTTCCAAGAAAGTAGGTAAACATGGATTTAGTAGTATAGCTACTACTTCTGGACAATATAGCACCAGATATACAGGATGCCTACTTATATGGAATGTGTAACCTCTCTGTAGAAATAAGCTCTGTTCCTTTTACATCTACAAACAAATAAATTCGTATGTCAAGAAAAAATGAGTCTGGAAGGTAGATAAGGGGAAGTGGTAATCTTTAAAACATGAGCAAGAGAACAGAAGTATTTGGTCAGACTGATAGGAGAGTGTGAAAAATTTGATTCATTCAAAATTTTTCAGAGCAGAAGTGGCCTTGGGTTCAGACCAGAAGTGTCTTAGAAAACAGCAGAAATAACTAGATCATGACATGAACTGAGAGCAAAAGGGGGAAAGCAACCTGGTAGGCTCGTGTCTGTAATAATAGACTTCTCCCTTCAACAAAGCTTGGGGTCCCCTCAAGATGGAATCACAATCTCTCTTCCTCTTCCCCAGTTGAGCAGTACACTGATGCAACCTCCCCAAATCTGTGTAAACCTCCTAAAAATACCCAGCACCTTCCCCCAGATGCTACATGGAGCCATCATGCGAGGAGAGGGAGCTGGCTGGCATCCACCATTGTACTGGTGGCCACAGCACTCCCACCAAAGAGAGCCTCAGCAAGTTCAAGATCCATCTCTCTCAGGCCACTTCCTACAGACAAAAACAACATTGTAGATTTATTTACTGAATATGTATGTATTAGAGATGGGCATGACTCAAAAAAATTGTGTTTTGTTTTTCGTTTGGTCATTTGGGGATCCATTTTGGTTCATTTTCGTTTTTCGTTTTTTTTTTTTTAAAAAATTTCATTTCATTTTCGGTTCGTAACAAAACGAAAAAAAACGAAAACGAAAACGAAAAATTGCTGTTTCGTTAGCATTCTTTTCAGTTCAGTGGATTTGCCGCAATGAAAATGAAAAACACAGCAAAATTGGTCATTTCGTTTCCGTTTTCATTTTGGTTTTTGGAAAATTTTCGTTTTCGTTTTCATTGCAAAATGAAACAAAAAAACAAAAACAAAAACGAAAATTTCACTGAGTCGTGCCCATCTCTAGTATGTATTTATTGGAAGAGGAAGGACTTGTATAATCAGACCCAAGCAGCTTGTGCAATTGAAGGGAAAAGTGTAGGTAATTGACATATATCCATACAGTTGGAAATAGTCCAATTACAATTTAATTCATTTGTGCAAACTTTAAAATACCCATTCTTCAACTTTTGATGCATCTCACTTAGAATCTGATGAAACCTGGCAGTGGATGGTTATGATGGCCTAATAACTACGGTGTCATGAACACAGATCATCTTCATTTTCATAGCAGTTATACAAACTAGGAAGCACTGATAGATATTTCTGCATTTAGCAGTATGGTCTGAATGACGTAGCCTCCTTCAGCCCTTAATGCTTAAACCTAGAAGTGGGCACAAAACAGAAAATTGATGGCTTAGTTCATTTTGTTTCATTTTGTTTGAATTTGTAAAACAAAAATTTGTACAAAGTGAACCAAAATGAACTGGTTTGGCTTACCTGGCTGGTGGCAGTCCTCATGACCTCGCCAAGCCAATCCTTGCCCTCCCCACCACTGCCACTGGGATTAGCAGTGCCGCCGCAGCTGCCGCTGTGCAATAGCTGCCACCACTGCCAGCGGCGGGGTACCACCACTGCCACCAAAGCTGGGGGGTGAATGCCGTTACCGATGCCAGGGCACTGCCGGCGGCGGCGGGGGACCGCCGCTACAGCCAATGCCAGGGGACTGACGCCAATGCCAACGCTGGGGGACCGACGATGCGATGACGCCGGGGGACCACCACCGATGGCGTCGCCGGGGATCACCAATGCCAATGATACGGAGGCTTCTCATCAGTGCTGGCTGCTCTGAGATCCGGGCAGCTGGCGCGAGGCATCCGAAGCCGGGTGGTGGTGGTTCTGGCTGGCCCTCAGGCCAGACCAAGATTTTTTACTTTGTTTTTATTTTAAATTTTATTTTAATTATATTTACAAAGGTTTTTTGGCCAGGGGGTTGTATTTTTAAAATAAATGTATTATATTTGTTAAACGTTAGCTGTGTTTTGTTCATTCAAAGTCAACAATTGGTTCCTGACAGAAATAAATGTCAGCCTATTTTATATAGAGATCCCATGATACATGGCTTTTTGCAAACATTTTTAAAGGAAATGGCTTTCTCCTTTTCTGCATTCCTTAACTAAAGCTAAGTAATAAGGTATTACTTAGTCTCAACTCCCAGTGAGGAATGCCAATACTTAGTTAAAATGCTAGAGAGATAAAATAGCTAGGCTTTTAAGACTACCAGTAATTCCCAAATATGCAACACAGTAATCTACAATCAACCTGATCATTACAATTCAGATCATTATATATCACAACCTCAAAACTGTGAGGAACTTGTAAAGCCTGAAGTGTTAAGCACATCCACCCACTGGCTATGAAATTGGGCCAACAGGCATTTATGTACATGGTTGCCATTGGTTACAGAAATTATCTGGTGCTTAGTCTAAGATGTCACAACATCAATGTACACTTGCTAGCAAAGTCAAATACTAGGGGGTACCATTTAGAAAAATGTCTTCTAGAGTCAAAGAGCAAGAAAGGACTCAGACCTTGAATTTGCTCTGCAGCATGAGCCTTTTTGCTCCCTCCAGTCTGTTCTTTGTGATCATACTACTGTCATTTGGAAGGTTGGATGCAGCCATGGAGCCTTGCCCAAACCTGTGTCATTGTACCTTTGAAGTCCTCAACTGCGACAGAACAACCAGCCCCCGGACTCCACAATGTGCCATTTCCCAAACCATATGATTATCTCTTTGCATTTTTCTCCTTGTAAGTACAGTGGTACCTCTTAAAACAAATTTAATTCATTCTATTGGTCAATTTGGTTAGTTTTTTTTAATTGTCTTATGAAATGTGGTTTCCCATAGGAATGCATTGGGAATGGATCGATTTGTTCTGGAGGCTATGGGTCACTTCGTTTTATGAAAATTTTGTCTTATGAAATATGGTATCCCATAAGAATGCATTGAGAATGGATTCATCTGTTCAGAGGCTAGAATAAACACAAAAATAACCCCCCCCCCCTGGGTACACGTGGAACTGTTTTTTGTCTTGCAAAGCACTCCATAGGGAATTTTTTGTCATGCGAAGCATGGCTATTCCTGGAAATTTTTTCTTCCTATGAGTTTTTTTTGTCTTATGGGGCATTTGTCTTAAGGGGTACCACTGTATCTGGGAGTAGACTAGCTCTGTGATTAAAGTATCTAGTTTTGGAGGCCAGTAACATAGAGTTTAAATATTCACTGTGCCTCCTGGATGAGGAATTAGCCAAAATTATCCAGAGTGTTACATGCCCTGCCATCTGTGCTAGCATTAGGCATTTTGTACAGTCTCATAGCAACACCAGGAGTTGTTAAACCATGTCTGAATGTTTTAAACCTTAAGGGGAGTTTGCCATAAGTCAGAATCAACTTGAAGGCACAGGTTGTTGTTGCTGTTGCTGTTGTAAACAATAAAGCTTTAGAAATACAGCTTTCAGGTTTTTTAAATACAGATGTGTTTGGGTGTCTAAAAGAATATTACAAAAATCTGTTTATGTCAAAATCTATATAGCTTGTTTAATATGGTGTGATGGTAGTCACACTATATATTTTACATAAGAATAGTAAACAGGATTCTACAAGAGTTGGCCAAACATCCACAAATCTGGCATAAATCTTAAAAAGTAGATGGAGTTTGGTATTGTCAGCCCTTGGTGCTATGAACATTTAGGCTGCCCTTTGGGATGTAAAGTTTGGCATCCTTTTTATTTATTTATGTATGCATGCATTTATTTATTTATATTTATATACCACTCCCTTAGTGCAAACTGTACAATCCGGGGCAGTAGATCATGCTGAATTGTGCCAAAAAGAATGCATGTCCTAGCCCTGTGCCAGAAAGGTGTGGGACAACTCTGCTGACAACATGGGCATGATATTTTGTAGCAATATTGGACCATTTCCTGGCTTTTATAATTGAGAGTAGAGAAGGACAATATCCCACATTAAAATACCAGAGGGCTTTTTTGAACAGTTTTATCTCTCTTTGATGAGTATTCACACAGTTTAACACAACCAAACCCTTCACAATGGTTGTTGCTTTTTAAAACTCTGTCGGGTTTCGACCCCTTGTGACAGTTGTTGCTTTTTAAATCCAGCAGGTGAGGCTGAAGGGTCACAGCATTAGGAAGGCTGAGAACCACTGATTTAGAGGAAGTTTTAAATATATGCTGTGATCATTGGAAACAGAAACAGAAGAGGTAAAATGTAAATTCTTCTTTGTCTCTGCCATGTGCTTTATCCCTGGAATGTACCCCACCCAAAGTCCCTTTCCCCTACTGCAGCTTGGCATGTGAACTTCTGCAGATAAAGCAAGAGAAGGCATCCCAGAAAAGAAATGGCAATTTTTGCCTGAAATCACAAAGTATTATTAGTCTTTCATCTCTAAATTTTGCAGGCAAGATTAGTGCATTAAAAAGGATGCTAGTTCTACCAAGAGTGGATCAGTTGAAATCAATAGCACTTAACTCGTTTGTACACTATACATCCCATTTATGCCATTGGATCTGGGTAGAGTTAATGTTGGAATTAACAAGGACTTCACAACACTTGAAATCCAAATCCATTTCTCTGATATAATAACAGTGGAATGATGCCTGTTTGCTATTGCTGCTGTCCTTCACCAGATGTGAATGAACATTGTGTAACCATAACTGATGTGTGAAGTTTACCTCTCCCAACCAAGTGCTTGAATTGTAGCCTTTGCAACTGAGAACATCTGTCTTGAAACATAGAAAATTATCTCAAGTGTAAAGTGTAACCTCAAGGTTTATGTCATATGAAATAACCATTGTGCTGGCTAAATAAACTTTACAGTTCATGTTTTACCTGAAACTAATGCTCAATATTTATTACTATTTTTGTCTAAAATCATGGCATGAAAATTTACGGGGTGTCGTATACACGGAAGTAAGCCTTTCCGGAGTGTTAGGGTGGGAAACCAAACTGACCTTGCTGCTATGTTCTGAAGACTACTCTCTGCTTTGGTTTTGCAAGGACCGGAACTTTCGTTTTTGCAGCGAAATGCTTAGGGTTGCACAACCCATTAAAAAGTTCATTTTCAGGTGAAAAGGAAGGGTCTGATCCTACAACAACAAAGTAGAGAAGAGGGCAATGAAGTGTTCCTGAAAAGAAAAGAAAAAAAAAGAAAAGAAAAGAAAAGAAAAGAAAAGAAAAGAAAAGAAAAGAAAAGAAAAGAAAAGAAAAGAGCAGGGGGTGGGTGGAGGAGAAATGAAACAGGAAAATCCAAAGAGACCTGGATGTGTGTCTACCTGGAAGTAAGAACACAAACAGATTTCACAGAGAAAAAGAGAGGGGAGAGAAGAGGAAGTGTTAAATATATGTTGCAATAACTGGAAAGGGAAACAGGAGAGGTGAAATGTAAATTGTCTGAGGGTTTGGCTGTTTCATTTCTTCTCCACCACCCCCTGCTGTTTCCCACCCACTCCTGTTTTCTTTTCTTTTATTTCCAGGAGCTCTTGATTTCCCTCCTCTCTGTTTTGTTCTTGGAGGATTGGACCCTTCTTTTTTGCCTGAAAATTAACTTCTTAATGGGTTGCTCCACCCGCAAGTATTTCCCTGCAAATATGAATGCTCTGGTCCTTGCAAAAACAAAGCAGAGAGGAGTCTTCAGAACACAGGAAGTAAAGGAAACACCATGGGGTGGAGGAGGGCTCAAAGAGGATGTATTAATTTTCTTAATTTGGGGGGGTCTGAAAAGTGGGGAGCATCTAATATGTAGCAGTGTCTTATAGATGGGAAAATACAGGTAATTTGGGCTTAGGAAGAGTTCAGAGAGATAAACGTTAGGTTAATTTTGTGACTTGCTGGGGCAGGAGCGGTCACAAGGTATTTTGGAGGCAGTTGTGGGATATGAATATTCATATGGGGACAATATAAAGTCAATAGACACAACCAAACCATATAAAGTAGGAAATGGCATCTAGCACATTGAGGGAAGTTTCATACAAAATAAGGGAGTGAGCAGAGACAAGCAATTTATTAAAGAAAAACAGGAAATATAGTACGGTATATTATTATTATTGTGGTAAAGAGAGATATCATAAATTTCAGTGTTTAGAAAGACATGCTAAAAAAAAATCCTCTCAGAATGAAAAGTATGCTTACAATTTATCTAAACCGAACACCATCATTAATCAAATACAAAATGGCAATGGTAATTATGATTATTTAATACTTTGCTATTTGTGTTTTATATCCTTGTTAACCACCCAGAGTGGCCTTCAGGCAAGATGGTAGCTGTATATAAATCAAATAAATAAATAAATAAATTGCCATGGAAACTGAACTACAGCAGAGAGAAAGCTCCATGTAGTTGGTAGAAAAGAAACTTTTTTTTTACTTGTTCATGTTAACTATGAATTTCTAGCCAAGGCAGGGAGATGTGTTTGTATACAAGACAAGCCCAATGTCACAATACATTCTTGATCAGCCTCTGAGGCCTAACACCATCTGGGCATTTGAGGAGTCAGAGGGCAGTTTAACAATAAAACAACAGCTTTGTAATTGGCAATCTAGGTTCGGAATGCTTGCAGTTGTGGTCCAAAACTCCGGGAGTGCCAAAGGTTCACCACCACTACCCTAGTCCATTACTAATAAATCGTTGTCACTTTTGCCATTAACTGTATCTCCACCTGGTCATGGGGCCATGTGTAAATATAAGTCATATAGCATTTGATCCAAAAACGCTCACAAGAAATTATAGCAGTTAGTGTTTAAGCTGCCACAACATTTTTGCCTCTTGGGGTTTGGGTCTTTTTGGGGGGAGGGTTTTTTTTAATCTGATATGCTTGCAGAATCTAACTCAGCTACTCCTTCAAAAACTAGAATAACCATAGGTTTAGGACCAGTATTTGGAACATGTTTCGCTCAGTGCAATTATACTTCTTTAACAAAATATTTATGCTCTTTTTAGACAGAATTGTGTGCCTGTGCTATTCATTGCTTAAAGATAGACCAATAATAACAATGACCATTGTTGTCATCGTCATCGTCATCGTCATCCTCATCCTCTCCTCCTCCTCCTCCTCCTCCTCCTCCTCCTCCTCCTCCTCATCATCATCATCATCATCATCATCATCATCATCATCATCTCATATGTAGTTACTGAGAATCTGAGTTATCCAGCTTTACTTGAATTTGCCCTCCAGAGTGCAGAAGATGTGTTAGCATTTAACAGGCAGCCTATTTTTTCATTAGTTCCAGAAGAGGAAAGAATATAATTCCAGTAGAGGAAAGAATATAATCTCTCTCTCTCTCTCTCTCTCTCTCTCTCTCTCTCTCTCTCTCTCTCTCTCTCTCTCTCTCTCTCTGTGTGTGTGTGTGATTTTAAGTACTCTGTGATTCCACATTTCTTTAGTCTTATATTGAATCGAGGGACAACATTTGCAAACAAGAAAGATAAATACTACTTCCTCCCACCCAACAGATGTAGTTAAAATTGAAGAAGGAGGGGGTTGTAACCCAAGTGAGAATAAAACCATCAACTGACACTTGAATTTTTATCTTATAACATTTCAAATTACAAATTGATGTGACAGAGGGACCCTCAATTGGGTCAATTTACTCCAAGGAACCACAACAGTCTTAAAAGCTACATAAGCCTGGATTTTGAACAATCTGGTTTGGGGGCAAACATCCTCCCTCCTATTGGGAAGTTATTATAAAAGATGAAGATAAAAACTATGACAACATTTTATTTCTGCTCCTTTGTAGTTTGTATTGCTACTTTATTAGGATATTGGTCAGCTTTTCCTTAACAAATACATTGAAGAAAAGAAAAACATATCATAAATATGTGTCATGCCAAAACCAACTTTCTGAACAGAAAAAAATGTGACTTGAGATGCTCTCCCAACATCTAAGCTGTAATTTTTATTTTTATTATTTGCTAAGATTAAATAAGATCAATGCAACTGCAAAGGAACCAATTTGAAGCACACATTTGAAAGCAAGGGGTAAATTTTCATCTTAGCAAGCAACAACTTATATGTGCAAACCTTATTAAATGTTAATGAGATTTTCACAGAAGATCTTCTGCCAAGTTAAAAATTTACTCCCAATTAGAGAATAAAAAGAGTACAAGGAGATGTTCCAAGTCTCTTTTGAGGCCAGGGAATGCTGACCCTAAAGACACAGAGAAAGATTTGTTGTTCTAAAACAGCAAATTGGAGAAAGTTAGTAAGATATAAAGAAAAACAACTTTCATGGAATATCTTTTATATTATGGGTGGGTTTTTGCTGTCATCAAAGGACACCCAGATCCTGCAATATAGGTTGTTTGCTGGCAAACATGAAGGAATACAGTAGAGAAATGTTATGAGCCTAACACTCTGGTCAGTATGTCCTTGCTCTTATTGAATAGAGCAGGTTAGATCCAGACTGAGTCATACTTGGCCCTTGATTTTCATTGTGTTTACGATTCTTCTGAGGACCATACTAGAAAAGGACCATATACTTTCATTCTGCTTACACATGTATTAACTATTTTTTTTCTTTCTTCAACTGGAGTTGGTTCAGTACATACAATTTAAAAACACAGCAAACATTATAAAGCACAATATAACTAAATGACAGATAATTTATCAAAGAAAAAGACTTGGGTACATTTATCTTCTTACAACAATGTATTCTGAATGCATTTTGAAAACAGAAGTATGTAACAGGAAGACTTACGGTAATATTTATTTGCTGTTGTGGGAATTATTTCTTTTCCCTCCACCATGAACCGCTGTGGGGCTTTTAAAAAACAATATCTTCAAAGAAACCCCAAAAGCAAGTGACTATAACAGGTAGGAAAAAAGGTTAGAGAGTGTTATACATCCTCTCCCTCTCAAGTTTCTCTGACCCCTAAGCTACACTTCCTTGTCAAAATGGAGGTGCTGAGATACTACTGCACATAATTATCAGTGGTGGCAAACCTTTGGCACTCCAGATGTATTGGACCACAACTCCCAGAATTCCAAGCATGCATTGCCAATGACAAAGGACTGTGGGAGTTGTGGTCCAAAACATCTGGAGTGCTGAAGATTCACCAGCATTGGATAGGCTTTCCCTAATTTATGCTGCTGAAATTGCGGCTGTTTAATGGAGTGCTGTTGGGTGTGGTTTCATGTTATTTTGCTTTATTGTGTATTATCAGGTAGGCTTGATGTTGTAGTCACCTTGACAGCCTTGAGTGCCCCTCACTTTTCTCTACAATCCCTTAAAGTTTGGCTAAGATTGGGTTTCCCCACACCAGTTGCTAAAGGACACTTTGCAGGAAGGTCCTCTTTGTGAGTGTATAACTCAGGGCGCTTTTACACAACCCCTAAGATCCGCTGGTCACTTAAATTCGGACCAGAGATCTTAGGGGGTTGTCGCTCTTCGTGCATCCCCACCCCTCCACACTTCCTGGCTGCTGGCTGCGTGAGGGGAGGGAGAAAAAAGGGGACAAAAGAATAAAGGCTTACCTCCCGGTGCCCCGTCACTTCCTGGTTCCTTCTCTTAAAGGGGTTGGAGGCAAAAAACAACAACAAAAAGAAGCCAGGAGAGCCCGGCACATCCACATCAAGATTTTTCACGCTTGGAGAGCAGTTACATGAAAAGTGTGCTGGGACCCGCTTAGGTGGGCATGGTCGCACTTAATTTTCAGTAAACTCCGGAGCTGGTGGGTAAACAATTTTAAGCTCCTGAGCTGGGAGCCATTTGCGGTGGAGTTTAGGGGTCGTGTAAAAAGGCCCTCGGGTACAGTATCTGAAGCCCAGTCTTTACCAAACATGGAGAGATTGTAGAGGTGAATCATGGGAGGGTCCACTGAACCTTTTGTGTCTCTAGGTGTCCTGGAGACCATTTTATAACGTTTTAAAATAAAAATGAATTCATGAATTGAATCACTGATTCATTAGGAAAAAATTGGAAGTTCATTTTTTGTGATTCTTTGACCTTGATGAATTATGAATGAAAACACGATTTTTCTGATTTGTGTCTATCTCTACTCCCTATATCTAGCTCCTCAATCAGAAACCAAACACACTGAGACTTCCAGACAGGATTACAAGCATCTAATTTTAAGGCATTATATCAAAATCTGATATTCCTCCTCCCTCCATTTTTATTCACTGCTAAGTCATTTTTTACTCTTACTTTGTTGACACTATATATAGAGATTAGGATTTGGCTGTAGCATAGAAATGTTGTGCACAGATGATTCAACTTTCAGGAAGCTGTCCAGTACAACTGGGCAAAGGAGTAGACTCCCTTTGCATGTACTGTGAAAATCTCTGTCCAGAACATGATGGGGCCTGTGATTCTTATGATTCCAATGCCAGCACCATTTGGTTTCATAGTAGCCTATCAAGTACTTACTACATTCTAATCTTCCAACACAGGCATGATCATCCCTACCACTGGGCATAGTGAGGTAACCACCGCTAAGAGCAACATGGACAATCTCTCACCATGTCTTCCTCTAGTCTCTATGTTGAGGGATCAGGCTATGAATCTTGCCCAAAGTGGCCTAGGTTGTCCTGTAGTGAGGAAACATTGTCATCTTGTTAACAAGTCAGTTTCAGCTGCTAATCCAGTCACCTTCTGAAGGTAGACTAGGGAGGGGATGTCATCTTGTCCCTAGCTTCAAGCAAAAATAATAGCTGTGAATAGAAGGGATGTTTATATTGCAGGCTGGTGACTTCACTCTCCCAGCTGAGTTGGGCAGCTGAGGACAGGACGTTTTGGAGACTGCTCATTCATAGGGTCGCCATATGTCAGAGGCAACTTGACAGCACATAACAACAACTATGAATGACTATATTAATAGCCAACTGCTGTATGAGGAGTTGACCAGTGCCATTTGTTCATTACACTCCTCACAGGAATAATATACCTCACTTCCTATAGGTGTTATTTGGGATGTTATCTATTTGTTAACAGATTCAGCATTCCTATTGATATTGAACATATGGGCTAGGTAGTTACCTGCCCTATAGATGACATCACCTCACTGTCCCCTTGACAGGGCAGTATTTAAGCAGCAATGCCTACCTCCAGCCACCTACTGTTTAATAAGAAAGTCAATATGTAAATAACACATCCCCACCAGTCTTCAGGTTTCATGCTGAGATGCTGAATAAAAACACAATCCTTTTTTTTCCTAATGAGAATGTTATTCCTGTTAATCACTGCCGGGGAATGGGTGCTGCTGACAATTCTGCTTCATTGGAATTAACCAGGAAGGCAGTTCATTATTTTTCAGCACAGCCCTTGTCTCAGCATGTGGAATTTTAAAATATTCATGGAAAAATGCAAAATCCAAGGTTCTCCTCTTATCTGGGCTAATTAGGCAGCAGTGGTGGAATTATTGTGGCCATCTTACATAAAAATTCATCCTCCTGAATGTTTTATTTAACATTTAGCCTTTACTACTCCTTTAAACCTGGCTGAACTTTGCTTCTCCTCTAAATTACCTCTCTCCCTCCTCCT
The DNA here is from genome assembly GCA_037367245.1 of Phrynocephalus guinanensis. Taxonomy (NCBI): domain Eukaryota; kingdom Metazoa; phylum Chordata; class Lepidosauria; order Squamata; family Agamidae; genus Phrynocephalus; species Phrynocephalus guinanensis. The sequence continues at coordinate 42,648,419 of CM074735.1, read as the reverse complement.
TGCAAGCTGTGATAAAGGCAGCACTTTCCAGCTCTAAGGAGACTCTCTTGGGACTTCCAGCATTAACTCTTTAATGCAACTTATCACTTTGGCATGATTTGTATACTCCTTGTTGTGGTGAGAAGATCCAGAAGAGGAGAGGGCTTTTGGATTAAACAGCAATAGGGTCTTTCTCATAAGAACATAGAGGGACCCCTCTAGTCCAGCTTCCTATATCTCACAGTGGTCTCACCAGACGACTCTGGGAGCACATGAGACAACTAGATATGTGTCTCTTGATGCCACTCCCCTATGTCTGGAACTTTGAGGTACCCTCCTTTTAAGGCTGGAGTTAACATGGATCCCCATCATGGATGTTTCCTCCAGAAATCTGTCCATATCCTGCAGTAAGGAGTTCCACAGACAAGCAACTCACTGGGTAAAGGAATATTTTCTGTCATTCTCCCAGCCCTCAACTTCTGAATATTCCATTATATCTCAGCCCTCCACTCCTCTGCCCCCAATTTCTTCCAGGTCTCAGTCTTTCTAAAACTTCCCTCATGCAGAACAGATCACATCCTACATGTTCTAAATAATATCTCATTCCAAACTCACACACATCTATAACATAACCAGCTCCTACTCATTATCTCCCACTGAATGAGCCCTAGTTAACTATCTTGGGATACTGGCCAGCAATCAGCTTAACCAAAAAAAGGGGGGGGCTAGCAGACATAAGAACAAAATGGAATAAGCTGTGTGTCATCCAGAACAAATTATTTCCCCTGGAGGGTGCAGATTTCTATTTTGTTCCTGGAGATAGGATCTAATTTGTACTTGTTGAACTAAATCATGGAGATGGATCCTAATTTATATTTTTTGAAAATATCATGAAGCAGAGTATAACTATCCCTTGATTTTGCACTTTTTTCCAAATTTTGCACTGCAGGGGTGGTTTAAAGTTTGTTCCAATTGAAATGATATCACTTTTGTGGTCAACTGATCCAGTTCAAAGGGGCTAGCAGTTCCTTTCAATGTGCCCCTAGTCTGCACTAGACATGGGCACGACTTGGCGAAATTCTCGTTTCTGTTTCCGTTCCTCGTTTCCGTTACGCAACGGAAACGGTAACGACAATTAAGCCGTCAGAACTCGAACTCGAACCGAAAAAAGAAAAATTGGGTCTGATTTGTCGTTGTTGTTCCTGGCATCGCGTGGCGATCGCGCGATGCCAAGCGCAAGCGGCACAGAAAAAAGTTTTAAAAGGAAAACCCCCCGATTCCCGGCCAAAAAAGCAGGTGAAAATATGCCTGCCTGAGGGCACCTACCAGAGGGGTGGTTTCTGGGGGGGGGGTCCCCACTCCAGCCTTCCCCCCCTCCCCATCCTGGGCTGCTGGTACCAGGCTGGGAGGGGACATCCTCGGCGGCGTCTCCATTTGCTATGCGGTGCAGGGGGATCCAAAATGGCGACCGCAATATTTTTTTTAAATTGTGGTCCAAAAACCCACCAAAGCACCACAGAAACATGCGAACATTAGCTATTTTATATGCCTGATTTTTTATAGTAGCAGCAATGGGTTTTTCTTGCAACAAAACGTCTCCATTGATTTTATTTTATTTTATTTTTATTTTTATTTTTTTACACGTGCGCAATGAGGATGGGACCATGCAAATTTTTGGACCCATTCCACCAATCGCATGGCCAGGTTTTGACTGACACTTCTGGATGTGCCAGAGGGTATAAAAAGGTGAGGCACTCCGAGAACACTCGCAGTCTGGGTTTGGATGTGGGTGGAGAGGACTGTAACTGGCTGCTGTGCTAGACTAGTTTTGATTTCGTGGAGCCTTTAGATTTCAGTTAGGCAGGCAGGGAGGGAATAATTGATTCAATTGAATTTTTAGGAAATATTTCATTCCCTGTCTACTGTGGGGAATAGCAACACAGTTTATTCCTTTATGCTCCTGCAGTTTGTCAGGAAGATTTTTTTTTTCTGATATTGGTTTAGGTTTGACTGGGGGGGGAGGTGTGGATTTATTTTAAAAATATATATTGAATATACTACCATTCCATATTTATTTTCTATTTTACAAAGTTCATTTTCATTTCATTGCTAGCAGTTTTCTTTATTCTCTCCTCTCCTTTTTGTGAGAGAGAGAGGATTTATTTCATTTAGTGCTTCAAGTTCAAAGGGGAGGTTTTTGGGAGGCTTGGTGTGGATTTATTTTAAAAATATATTGAATATAATACCATTTATTTTCTATTTTAAAAAGTTCATTTTCATTTGCTTGGTGGCTGGCAACAAGTTCCTTTACCCTGCCTCCAGCACAGTGCTGTGGGTTCTGGGAATAGCAAGCCTAGCAGTTTTCTTTATTATCTCCTCTCCTTTTTGTGAGAGAGAGAGGATTTATTTCATTTAGTGCTTCAAGTTCAAAGTCCAAGAGAAAAAAAAAGAAATATGCATTCTGCCCACTTTGTTTGCTTTGGTAGGATGCATGCAGTCTTGTGCAATGTGCAGCAGCAATCACCCAGTTTAAAGTGTTTTCCGCCTGCTCTGGGTCATTGTGGGACCCGCAACCACCGCCGCACGTGCACCCGCCCACGCGCCCGCCCGTGCACCCGCCCCTCCCCCCTGCCGCTGTCGCCGCCCGCCCATGCCCCACCACCACCACCGCCCGCCCGCCCCTCCCCGCCCCCGCACCCCGCCCGCCGCCTAGGGCGCAAAAACACCTAGCACACCGGCCCTGATTGCACGGGGACGCCAATGGGACGTCCAGGACTGGGATGTCAAATTGCGCTAAATCGCGTGGAAACGACAAACGACACGACGAAATGACAAATTTTTGAAAAATTTCGCGACAAACGGAAACGACCCGAAACGGACCCGTCCCGAAAAACGACAACTCGGGGGAAAAAATACATGGTCGTGCCCATCTCTAGTCTGCACATATTTCCTTCCTTCCTTCCTTCCTTCCTTCATTTCCTTCCTTCCTTCCTACCTTCCTTCCTTCCTTGTTAGTGCCTTAAGGCAGCACCTGGTGTTGGAGTTCTGTGCAAAGTGAGCTCTCTGTCTCTCCCCTACTGACTCCTGTGAACTGTTGTCTGAGCACCTAGAGCTGGGGAAGTTCATTTCAATAAATGTCACCTGGGGAAGTTCATTTCAAAAAAACTATGAATACACAGTGGCCAAGGTTCTCTCTGATGCGTGCACATTCAGGGTTGTACACACCTCTGCCCTCTTCCACACAGGGTGTTTCCACTCCCACACACCCAAGGGGGGCACACATGAGAGGCACGTGTATATACAGAAAAGAACCCCACTCAGTGAGAATGAAATTAGATGGTATGTTGACAGTGGTTCAAACCATATTTTCCCACTGTGTGGTAGTACCTTTGGTACAAATTTGATACAAATTTTCTCCTTGTAATGAGATGGCAATATTTCTGTTGTTGCTGAACATGGGAAAAAAGGTGTTAGAGATGGGCACGAAATGGGAAAATAGTGTTTCATTTTGTTTCATTTCGTTTTGCTTCATTAATAACATTAATAATGAATTTTTAAAATATTTTTGTCATGAAATGAAATGAAATAAAACAATTTGTAATGCTATAAATCAGTGGTTCTCAACCGGTGGGTCCCCAGATGTTCCTGGACTGCAACTCCCAGAAATCCAGGCCAGCTCAACTAGTGATGAAGACTTCTGGGAGTTGCAATCTAGGAACATCTGGGGACCCACAGGTTGAGAACCACTGCTATAAATAATGGAGAGCTTTCCTTTTTTATTTAACAGGGAGCTCACTACCCAAGTTTAAATAGCTTTAAATCAAAGACTCTCCCCCTTAAACCTTCCAATCAATTTGCTTTCAAACAAAGAACCCTCTGTAAACAAGCAAGAAACCTAATGGCTCAGATCAGATTGGAGAGATAAGCTCAACAGCTGATTGGCATGGGGAGGGAAGGAAAACATCAAAAATAACCCCCAGTCCTACCTAATCATGAAAGGAAAACAATCAATTTAAATCAACTTGCAGACACAGGCACAGGGAAGGGAAGATAAATGTGATCCAGTCAGCCTCATGTTTCTAAAACTGCCATGTCTGCAGCCTAGAGACAGGAAGCAGAGCTCAGCTCCTGGCTAGCTGCAGATCAAGATCGGACATAAGCTAGCTATCAACAGCTGCAGTGCAGGGAGGAAAGAAAGGAAAACAGTAAGTTTAAAAATAAGCCTCCTGTTCTTAAGAAGGCTGGATCAAGAGGCATCTCACCACTAGGTTGAATTGTTTCATTTCTGAATCAAAAATGGTGTTTCATTTCATTTCTTGATGAAATGCTGATTCCGTTTTCATTTTTCAGGGCTTCGTAAGCTTACGAAATAACAAAACAGCATGTTGTTTTTTGTAAGGTGCCCATCCTTAGAAGGTATAGATTATTAATCCTCAGTTTTGTACTGTTCTGCAAATATCACATCCAGTGGAATTGTGGAATTGTAAAACTATGACTACTGTTGAATGGAAAAGTGAAAAACTGAAGCTTGTGGATGATTTTTATTGGTTTTGAGGAATTACCAACCTCTGTTTCTCTTCACCCCTTTCTCTCCATACACTTAAATCCACTGATAAATGAATAATTAATTTTAAAAGAAAAATTAAATTTGTTATCTATTCCATTAGGAGATTATTCCTGCTCTGTATTGTTTACAGTTACACAATTGAATTCTATACCATCTACTACTAGGAATATGGTTAATAAGCAAAGACTGCAATCAAAATACAAAATAAGGAGATGCTTTTTAAAAAAAAGAAACATGGAAATTATTAAGCTGAAAGTGTGTGTGTGTTGTGTCGTTACAGTTGTGACCAACCCTTTGTGACTCCATGTCCATGGAGTTTTCTTGGCAGGAACACTGGAGTGGTTTGCCAGTTCCTACTCCAGGCGCCTACAGCACCTGGTATTCCCTGGTGGTCTCCCATCCAAGTACTAACCAGGGCCGACCCTGCTTAGCTTCCAAAATCAGGTGAGATCAGATGCACTTAGGGCATCTAGGCAGCTAAGCTGAAAGTACTCGGTAGATTTAGAAAGTGTAGAAACTGGAAATATATATATATATGAATTGTCATTTCAAGAATGCATCAATACTAATTTTTTCCTCTTCTTCCCATTTCTACACACACCTGTGAATCATGTCCCAAAAAGGGGATATAAAGAAGAATTAAGGAAACCTTTCTGTCTTTTCTTTGAGTAGCATTAAATTCAAGTGTCCTTGGTAAAATGCTGATATGTTGCTTTTTAAATATCCTTAATGACTTTGCCATCATTTCTGCCACAGTGCACTTTTTAAAATTGCAGTATTTATCAGGATTGGTGCTAAATGGAAACTGTGGTCAGTCAATTGCATGGGAACCCACAAAGAGCCTATAAAGGGATGCAAAATAATAATCCCCCACAATGAATCCCACTCAGTTTATCCACCCAGCAATCAATAATTCACACAATCTTGCTCTGACACATTAATTGCAGCTTTAATAGCTACACAAAGCTAATGGAGAGACATGCAGGAAGTCTACTATGTTTCCACCATGAGTGGCAGGACTTTCTTTACTGGGTTAACTAAGACCACATCTTTATTTACATTAAAAAGGGGGATTTGAGGACAGCCTAATCAGCCGTGTGACAATAGGGTAGACCAGGGGTCCTCAAAGTTTTCAAACAGCAGGCCGGTCCATCATGCCCCAGACACCACTGGGGGCCGGACCACATTCCCTGCCCCAAAAAAGGCCGACATGGAAAAAAGGGAGAGGGTGGGGCAAGTGGGTGGAGCCGCCCACGAGCTCTGGCATGGAAGGCTGGCTAGCGCTGCCTCTGCCAGCCCCCTTTATTCCTCACAACTACAATAACACAGGCAGCAGCCACACAAGGAAGGCAGGTGGGCAGGGTGGAGGAGGAGCAGGGGTGGGGCCTCAGGGCCATTGAGGGAGTGGGAGACCTTGCTGCAGCCCTCCTGTTTTAAATTGACCCGCTCAGCTGCACCTGGCACCCCGACCATCTAGGCGGTGGGTGGGGGGAGTGGGGGAGCTTGCCGTAGCCCTCCCACTCTGAATGCCCCACTAGCCAGCATGCTGATCATCTGGGCAGTAGTTGGGGGGAGTGGGAGAAATGACATAGCCCACTGCTTTGAACTGCCTCATCAATAGAAGCAGCTGCGGAGGCTAGCTTGCTCGCAAAGCAGGGGGTAGGTGGGGGGATTGCAATTGGTCCTGGGGGCCGGATTCAAGACCTTGGGGGGCCGCATCAGCCCTGGGGCCTTAGGTTGAGGACCCCTGGGGTAGACCAAGAGCCTTCTCATTACCTTTGCATTAGAAGCTACTTAAGGGAAAGCTTCATTCTGCCCTGAGAGGGAATTCAAAACATCATCTACTTCCCATCTTGCCTCAGCTTCAGAAGTTGAGGCATTACTCTAGGGCACTGGTTCCCAACCTTAGGTCTCCGCTCCAGACTAAAACTCCCAGAGGCATTCACCACTAGCTGTACTAACTAGGATTTCTGGGAGCTGGTGCCATTCAGCGAAAGGAAGCCCCAGGCTGGGTGTCTTCCTTGAGGGACCATGGAAGGCTTTGGGGTGTTTTCCCCTCCTCTGTTTTAACTGTCCCCTCTACCATTTACGTCCCCAGGTGACTGGACTGTGATTGTTCCCTACTGAGCCATCGACTGGATGTTCTCCTTTGGATTTCATGGGAGATCTGGTTTGTCAGTCCCCACCTCCCCACTGGAGTCTGCTTAATGCTGCTGCCTCCACATGTTAGATCTTCTGTTATTGGCAGGTAATTCTCTGCTTCACCAGCCTCCTCATTTGAGTCATCAAATGTGGATTTATACTAGCATTGGATTGGAAGAGTGGGGAGATGGAAATGGAACAAAACCCCACAAAGTTAATAGTAAGCTTAGAGGGTGGAGGATTTTGTTTTTTAGAAGTCATCAACATCCCCTAAATTTGCAGCTCCTCATATCTTGTTTTAGGCTTCAAAAGTCCTTTTGTAAAAATTAGAGTTGTCCAGCTAGGGAGTGAAACTGGCTGTAGAGTAGGTGAAATTCCAAAGTGGTACCACACCATATGGTACAGCTGCTGCCCAAAATATACCTATAGAGATAACATACCATCTTTCCAAGAGTCAAGAGCAAATGTCTCGCAATTGGCTGCAATGCTATACCTCAACAAGAATGTCTGGAAGTTGAGTCACAGCAACTGGACTTCTTTTTCTTGAGAGAAACTACAGGTCAAAGTGAGCTATAAAATGGAGGACTCACAACTGGCTTTTTTCAGACTGATGAAGCTGCTTGGATGAGCAGCAAAACATTTCAGTCTCTCAAGAAAAAGAAGTCCAGTTGCCACGAGTCAACTTCCAGATAAACTCACCTGGAGGACTGAGAATCTTCACAGACTCAACTAGAATGGTGTCTGTAGCAGAGAGATGCCTAATTCTTACAAACACGTACACACATTTTTAGGACAATTTCCCTCAATGGTGAGGCAACTTGCCTACCAAAGCATGATTGTAAAAAGGAACTTCAGTGGAAGGAACGACATCAATTCTACTTCAGCTCTGTATCGGCTTCAGTCACAGGACCAAAATTCCATGGTTCTTCTCAGACACTCTGGACTGAGAACAGTTTGAGGTTAGCTTGAGAAGGATGAGTAACCTTTAAGGCTTGGTGACACCTACAATTCTGGACAACATAATGGCAAATAAAGTGCCCACTGGTTTCACCTTTCCCATCCTGCTTCCTTCTAGGGAGTAATACTGCCATCTAGACAGTTCAATGATTTAGGTATCTGCTTGCGGGACCAGAGGCTGGGAGTTCAATTCCCCACTGTGTCTCCTTGATAGGGGCTGGACTCAATAATCCATCAAATACTTTCCAGCTCTGCAGTTCTAATAGGATGGTGGCTCTCATCATCTACTAAAATGTTCTTTCAAAAACAAGAAGTAAGAAATAGGTGTCCATGTTTTTGGAACAAGTTCCTCAAATATGTAGGAGATGGGCAAACTGTCTTTCATGGCTAGTTGCAGCTGAGAGCTATACTCTTATTTTCCATTCTGATGATATTTCCTTAATGTATCCCCTTGCTGATGAAGATGAAGTCTAGCTAAGGGCATGTGAGTAGTTTGCTATATTATTAGTCAGATTTTTTCAAACAGGCACCCCAGGGAAGCTCCCCCCCCTACAAAACATGTTATAAAATTAAATAAAATGAGCTGACTTGAAGTGTCATTGGAGAGTAAGATTTCTCTGGCTTGTTTGTGCTTTTCCATCTACTTTCAAGCACAGGGAAAAACTGAATATCCTGTTGAAGAGTGTCTGTAACAATGAGCTCTAGATCCAGCCTCATTATAATTATTTTCATTTAATTTAGATAGCCTTCCAAATTACTTTGGCCATTTGAAAATGAGTTTCTGACTCTCTACAGGCACAAAGCTACAATACTTAAGAGAGGCTCAGTTGCTGGATTATTTTTGCAGCACATGAACTACAGAAATGTGGTTCCTTTCCTCAGTGGAACACTGATGGGGGGGGGGACACAAGGGACCATGGTGATAGACTTATTTTTTTTAACAGCAGGAATGTTAACATCATCTATCAGAGTGCTAGGATAATAGAGGGAAACTCCTAGCTTTAGCATATAAGCTTCTAGGTTGTCTAGTTAATTATGACTAAAAAAGTAACAACTACAAGGAAAAGGAAAATAATGACATTGTGATGGGGCAGAGCGTGGAAAGTTGCATCAAAAGTGAAATAATATAATGATGGCATGATGAAGCCATTCCTTCCTGAGCAGCAATAAGATGATGCCCCAGGACTTACTTATCACCTGTGATTGGCAATATTGTGTTGTTCTCATTTGCCTTAAAAGTACTGTAACCATTGAACATCTCCACTAATGGTAAATGGCCTCTTTGCAAGATTGCTTAATTTTTTAAAAACTGAAAAAGGTTCATCATAGCTGGATGGAGATCTTTTGTTTGAGCTCCATATTTTTTATATATGAAATGCAGTCAGAAGCAAACACCACCAAGTTCAGTGGACCTTTCCACCACATAAATTGCAATCACAGTAAATGTACTGCTGCTCTATGGTATATGTGCATCTGCACATAATTATGATGACATATACTCTCATTATGGTGACATACATGGCTGTTTTGAGCTGCAGCATGTCGAAATTACAGCTATACTGCTGCTCCCCATATCAGCAATGTGCAACTGGGAGATACAGCATAAGCACAGAAAGAACACACAGCGTGGAATCCTTACACACGGGAAAGCAAAATGGCTTTACTCTCTTGACATGGAAAGAGGCCACATTGCAATGGCTCCAGACAGAGTATCTGGAAGGAAAACAACAAATGTCTACCAAGATATTCTCCTTTCTCCTGGGAGCTTGTTCAATCTATCCAGGCGCACTTCAAGAAGCCAAGGTCACTAGTGTGTTTTTTTTTTCCTCTGAGAGTATGGTCTCTCCATGTCTCTAGTCAACCAGCAATGTCCTCTCAACCATATCACATCTATATTAGTACTATTATCCACACATAAATAAGAACTTACAGAATGAGCTGAAGAGTAGAATTTCTTCAAGCTGTTCTTTCCATCCCCAACACCACCTTAGTACAAACACTAAGGGCATTTATACACGACCCCTAAGCTCCGCCGCAAATGGCTGCAAGGTCCGGACCTTAAAAATGTTTACCCACCAGCTCCGGACTTTGCAGACAATTAAGTGCGACCCCCGCCCACTTTAGCAGGACCAAACAGCAGTTTTCTTGTACCTGGTCTTTGATGGTGACAAATATTTGATCCGGTGTAAGGATAGTGAGTGCGGGGCTCTCCTGGCTTCTGTTTGTTCTTTTTTTGCGCCCCGCCCCTTTAGGAGATCTGAATGCTGCCCGGAACAAAACGGAGGTAAGACGGCAGTCTTTTCTTTCTTTTTTCTCCCTCCCTCAGGCAGCCAGCAACCAGGAAGTGCCGAGGGGGGTGGGGACAGAGAAAGACAGAGGAAGAGCGACAAACCCCTAAGATCTCTGGTCCAAATTTAAGTGGCCAGTGGATCTTAGGGGTTGTGTAAAAAGGCCCTAAGTGGAAGTCAAATGAAGATGACTTTGAAATTCATTGTTTTAAGTACCCACAAGATCCTACACTAGTTATGAACAGCCTAAAATTCAATCAGCCTCTACAAGCTTAGTGTAGCCTCTCTTCATATGCAAAATCATAATCATGGTTTAATTTCATATTGTTCTCATGGATCAATGTGGCTATATTTTGTTGGATTTTTTTAAAAAAAATTTTTTTTTAGATAATTGGTTGTTTAAGGCAAAATCGATCCCTGAGGAAAGATTTTCAATTAAGACTGCACTGAGGGTTTCTGTACTTGATCTACTATGAGATGTTCACAATTTGGACCCAAATGACCTTTTCACCTAGGCATGTACTTACAATTCAATTGACAGCTTTAACTATGTAAGGACTCAGTGCTGCTTCAGGACCTTTGTCTGATGCAAGAGAAAGATGTGTCAATCCAAAATTTGGCTGTCAGAAACTGAACCCTCTAACTTCCTTTCTATCCTAGTATGCATTGGAAGGTTCATATCCAATGACTTACTCAGTCTGAAATTATTATCTTGGAACTGAGATTAACAGTAGACCATGGTTACAACAACACCAAGCTCCCCCTCCCATGCTGTAAAAATATCATGTAATTGTAGAGGTGGAAGAGGTCTAGACTCTGTCCCACAACATTCTAGAAAACCCATTTTAGACCATTTTACCTGGACTTGACATAATTATGGCCTATCTATGGATAGTTGTTTTAATTTATTCTCATGGGGGAAATGCCAGAATTAGAAGATGTTATGGAGATAAAGTTAAGGCACTGGGCAAGTTTACAAAGTATTTACATACTTCCATTTGTGTCAGGTCTTCTGACTGCACATTTACTGTTCCAGCCCATTTAAAGCTAATCACTCACATTAATTTATATGCACAAGGTGTGACATCTTCTGCTGGTTATGCCTGTTCACCTCTATTGCCATACATCTGTTAATGGAAGCTTGCTCTGTAGAATACTAACATACCACTGAGTGGCATTAACTGAGTTCTTGTCAACAAAATCACCATTAAAAACACGAAGGTAATTCATGAGAAATCAATTCAGGTTCTTAATAAACATATATATATATATATATATATATATATATATATATATATATTATATATATATATATATATATATATATATATATATATATATATATATATATATATATATATATACTTCACTTTTTGCGTTTCTTCCACATGATTTTTGGGAGCCAGTGCGAAATAGTATCTACAGCATTAAACTGGACCATTCTCTTTCAGCCTGGCAGCCCTTGAACAGTTGTTGAGATGATAAAGCTGCTGAGGGAGAAGGACTATGCGTATGTTAGTTTTTAAGCCCTGTGGAGAAAGGGTTGTATATAATATATTTGCAACAAATAAATAACAAATTTTCTTTTTGTTTTGTTTTCTTTTGTTTATTTTTTCCTTTAAACATATATGTATTGCCTCCCTCTATCTTAGAGGTATAAACAAGAGACATGGCAAGCTAAGGAAAGAAGGTGGACCTGGCTTTCCAGAACAGGAAAGCCACAAGGGCTTCTAAGAAAATTGCTTTATGTTGTAAAAAGAGATTCATAGGAAGTCCAGTGTGGGTTGGACCAGAGGTAGCATTGAGGTTACACATCATTCAAATATTTGCAGCATTTGATATCCTGGGTCATGTGGGACTTCCATAAGTGAGCCCCTACTGATGAACATATATTTCTTTTCAGATCCCTAGGCTCATTATAGCAGGCCAGAGAGAGAACTATGGAAGGAGTGAGATGTCAAGGGGTGATCAAGAATGTGACCACATGAGTACCCTTCAGGTAAATAACACAAGAACAAAGTTTATATGGAGCTACATTGCCTGATGAAATAAGAGACATCCTTTAAAATATAGAACTGAGAATATGGAGGACAAACAGACACCTTAAGTGCCCCTCATTCTAATAGTTCCCGGATTCAATATACATTAAACCAACAACTGAGCTGTTCATAGATTGAAGAGGGAGGATGAACATCCAGAATTGGTGGGTGGGAGGATGGATTTACTCTGTCCTGAGCCAACTGTGCCACAACCTTTAAAATATAGGCCTAATTCTGTGTTGGATTTTTATTTTTCATTGTCAACTTAATAATAATCTTAGAACTGCAGAGCCAGACAGGACTCAAGGGATCATTGACCCATCCCTTACATGGCATGAAGGATTATCCTCCCAGTTATAACAGCCAAGTTAGAAGAATTCATGCAAAGGCCAGAAAAAGAAGGGTCAGTTATGAGCCTCCTCTTCCTAAACCCCCAGCTCTCTCTCATTTTAAAGATTAGCTCAATAAGGTACCACCAGAAGATGCAGGAGTGTTCCCAAAAGACATACTCATGGAGCATCAGTCAATCAATAGCCATGCTGGAAACCTATAGCCTCACATCTGAGAAGCAGCCTATAAAGTTCTTGCATTTGCTGTGTTCAGTGATGCCATGCCATGCTGTGCAATGTATGCTACTCTATGCAATGCTATTTATGCCCATCCTTTCTCTTAAAAAGGATGGGTTTAAGTAGCATAGCATAGCATAAGGGAAGCTGAGCATGGAATTAGTATGACAACTGTGTGTGTGTATTGTGTCGTTACATTCATGACTGACTCTTCAAGACTCCATGTCCATGGAGTTTTCTTGGCAGGAATTCTGGAGTGGCTTGCCACTTCCTTCTCCAGGTGCCTACAGCGCCTGGTATTCCCTAGTGGTCTCCCATTCAAGTACTAATCAGGGCTGACCCTGCTTAGCATCCGAAATCAGTCAAGACTGGATGTGCTTAAGGCATCTGGAAACATATAAAACAGAATCTGATATAACTAGTGAAGTTGCAGCTGGTAATCAAAGTGACAGTGACAAAGATCAGCAACCTGCTTCGGCTCATTTCTCTATACGGATCATCTGAGCTGCTGGCCTTGCTTTGTGCAGGCAAAGGCTTTATACTTGTTTCTTATCAGATGGTACTACAGCAGTGTCAGCATACTGCAATTCAGGGGAGGACTCTTGAAGAATAAATCACTTTAAAAGTAAGGGGGAATATGACACAAATTAATGCGCAAAATGCAGGACTTGACATTTGTGGCTTTAAATGTTTAATTGGTGTTCAGTGTCATGGGACATGGTTATGGCCAATGGAAAGCAATTTGTTCTGAAATAAAAATATATCTCCATATTTATCCAATTTCCCTTCCAATATTGCCTGGATATCCCAGTTTACGGGTTGCTCTTAATGTTTTCCAAAATCCTTTGTGTCCCAACACAATACACTCTTGGGGGTTTGCCAGAGTGTTCTCGCTCTAATTCTCTTTGCCTGTGTATCTTTAGTCCAGTCTAGTAAATCAGCACCCAGGAGTTGTTAATCATATGAGATATATTCTAATGATGTTTTCTTTCTGCCAAGGAACATTATGTGACCTGTTTGTATCCAGTGATAATTATCTTTAAGTGTTTGTTTCCTCCCCTCACCCACCCAGCCAGCCACCTACATAATATGTTCTGTTATGCTTCTATTGCTATGGGAAAGCACTGAATGTGAACTCCAAGCTACCTTCTAGTATCGCGCGTGGTATACTGTTAAAAAAAACCCGGTTCCCCGCCAAAAACCAGGCAGAAAAATGCCTGCCGTGCCGTGCCTCCTAGAAGCCTCCCCCCCATCCCCCGTCCTGGGCTGCTCAGGCTCGCAGCCAGCAAAAAGCCCAGTCTCGCCGCCGGCCACCGTTCTGCACAGGAAAAAACTTTTAATCATAGGCGGAAAAATGCCTGCTTGACTAAGGGCGCAGGGCACCTACGGAGGGGTGGTTTTGGAGGAGGGGGGGGTCCTGCCTCCCCCCCGTCCTTGTTGTTGCCATTTTGCGGGCGGGGGATCCTACAATATTGTTTTTGTTCACAACAGAAACACGCTAAACTGCCAGATTTTTCACAGGCACATCCTCCTCTGTTGAGAAATTCTTGGAAGCCATGTTTACAACCATGCGAGCCAACAGCAGCCACTTTGGCCCCCAAAAAGCCCCCTAAAACCTGCCCTAGCTACCCTAACCCAACTTTTTGTATACGTCCAGAAGCAAAAGGGTAAGCTTAAGATCAAGTGTGAAGGTCATGTGTACAGCTGGAGTGGCCTCCTCTTCCCCCCAAAATTTGTGTGCTTTTCTTGGAGACTACATCATAGCCAAAGGCAGCTGACTTCACTGGTCTCACTCCTGCAGCAGCAGCAGGTGAGGAAGGGAGACCCCCATGTAGAGGGGTCTCTTGGAGCCTGCTTCCCCTTTCTAGATCGCCTCTGGTTCCCAACCTTGAGGTGCCTCCAAGCTCCCCCCCAAAACCAGTAGTGTGTTCGAACCGGATTTTTGCAATTTTCTCCGGAAATGAGCCGAAACTGGACCGGCCCGACTAACGACAACTCGAAAAAAATTTTTTTTCAAGTCGTGCCCATCTCTGTCCATAGGTGTTGCACGGAGATGGGAGAAGTTGTTGTTTTGGGGTGAGAAATTCTTGGAAATTTACTCCGAACAGAGTCCCCAACAGCATCTGTGAACTACAGTCCCAAGCAAAAGCTAAGCTTAAGATCAAGTGTAAGTCAATACATGGGTGGCCTCCTCTTACCCAAAAGGTTAGAAAGATCGCTGGTTCCCACTGCTGGACTAAATGACATTGTCTCCTCTCTTCACAAGGGAACTCCGCCAGTCAAAGCACAAAAGGAAAACCAAGTATCAAAGATGAGTAAGACAGTGTGTCCATTCATCATCACAGCTAGCTCTGGTGGACAGGAAGAACCCCAGGAAGGGAAACAGATTTCCCAGGCATGAACCCTTCAAGAGGCATCAGTCTAATTCCCATCTCCTTAAATCATCTTGGTGATAAGTCTTGCTGCTTAACTTTCAAAATAGCTGACGAAAAGTGGGAAATGTTGCCTGGGATTAGTCCATGTTACTAAGCAACTAGAATTCATAACCATACATGTTTTTCCAGCATATCTGAAACAAGCCAAGTCCAAGCTTAACCAGCACTAATGTATGGGCATTTGCTGTTTAAATATTAAATCACATATCTATGCACAGAAGTAAAATAGATTTAATGAAGAGAGTCTTAATTCTAACTAGGCGGGACTGAACTGCAGTATGTGTTACAGCATGTTCTAAGATATCTTGATCTCATATAGGGGGAGAAAGGCTCTTGATAATGTATTTCTAAATTTATGAACACACACAGTGCCCAATTTGTCAAGAAGATATTAGCTTGAAGAATCCTACACATAGCTTATTTTATATTTATTCATTTATTTATTTATTTACCTACCTGTTGTTGTTGTTGTTGTTGTTGTTGTTGTTGTTGTTGTTGTTGTTGATGTTGTTGATGATGATGATGATGATGATGATGATGATGATGATGATGATGATGTGATACAATAAATTTTCTAACTGGTTTATTTAGCTTAGCTGAGCAATCCATGGCTGACAACAGAAATGGCTTTAATCAAACACCCACCTCTAACTCACTTCTCTCTTGCTCTCACAGATGCACAGAAAGAACACTATACTTGCTGAGATCAGTATATGAATTTTTCCAGGGTGAGGAGAAAAAAGATGCACAGTGACATATTAGCATGCCACAACAATACAATGGCTGAAATCTACGAGTCAATGAGGAAACCCCCCAAAAATAAAAATAAAACAAAGATAGGAGAAAAAGACAGATCTTAGTACATTAATTTTGAACTGTCTGCTCAGAAGCCCATATAAGAAAGCAGACATTTACTGACTGTCACAAATGTATTTAATTGTGATCGTATAAAGGAGCTCCGTGGCTCAGTGGTTAAATGCCTGTACTACAGCTAAAACTGTGCTCACAACCTGGGATTCAATCCCAGGTAGCAAGCTCGGGGTTGACTCAGCCTTCCGTCCTTCTGAGGTCGGTCAAATGAGTACTCAGCTTGCTGGAGTGGGGGGCAATGTCTAGCCTACATACTGCAATTAAACTGTAAACTGCCCAGAGACAGTATATAAGCAGAACACTTTGCTTTTGCTTTAAATTGAGATGGATAAGAACACAGAGAAAAATTCAGAACATGCATCTGAGCTAGCAAAAATGTTTAGAGATATGGATAACAAAAGAAATTGGTATTTTGTTCTTTTTGAAGCAAACAACAACAAAATACCAAAAATAACAAGAGAGAAGTGCCCTGAGAAAAATAAGAGAGAAAATCCTTGTGTCCAACCATCAACAACCATTCATACATCCCAATGGCAAACCCAACCTCAAAATCCACCTTCTCCCAAACCCTACTAAAATACTGTAAACAGTGGTACCTCTACTTACGAGCAGATCTACTTACGAGAAATTTGACCTAAGAGTGGAAAGCTGTTGGCGTTTTAACTGCTGCCTAACAAATTTTAGATGGGGTCAGCTCTACTTACAGTTTTTTATCGGGCAGCAGCAGACAGGCCAGATTGAAGCAAATTGATCCAACAAAGAAACAGATTCAAATTCCTATTCCACTCCCCCCACCCCATTCTGGTTGGCTAATGACAGCCCTACTGAGACAACTAGATGAAGAAAATTCTCAGGTGATGTGAGAAACAAAGGGTGAAAGGGCACCAAATAGATGCATAAAAGAGGCAACGTGAAATAAACATGAAATTTTCATGTATTCTCTTTCATAAACATGAATCATCCATGTTTAACAGGATCATGATACCCAGAAGAACATGAATTATACAAAAGACAGACTCTTTTGTGTTTTGGGTCTTTATTTGGGCATGAAAGGCCCGTTCATAACAATGATGCAAGTCTTTCACTATGTGCCACACAAAATGGTTGGCTGAGCAGCTCTAAATGTATAGGTAATACTTGGTTATCTCAGCCTGGGACTTTCGTAGACTTTAGTGGATGGAGTTTCCAGGAGAGGTGTTGATTTTATTGGGGGTTCATCTTACAGGGGGAATCAGGGTACATTTTAAAAAAATCTGAATATCAGATTGAAATGAGAAGCTCTGTGTGTGGTAATTTACCCCTTGAGAGGCTATTAGCTTTGTCCCCCAGTCAACACAAAAATCACACAAATCCTCCTAATTGGGTATGTTTTCACACACTTGTCCAAAGGCACTCCACATCTCCCATCTCACAAAAAATTATTCTGGGGATAAAATCCACAAAATCACATTCCTGAGAGAGTAGCATGGTTTCAACTAGAATGTGAAATTATCTTTAATGTAAAATTTGGTCCCAAACCAGTACCCACCTAGTGCCACCCCCAATGATTGTTTTTATTAGCAATGGCTGGCCACTAATTCCCATAAATGAATCAGTACCAATGTGCAAGTGCAGAGCCCCTCTCCTTAATCACTAATGGTAAGTAATTCAGAAGATTTCAAAAATGTAGACAGTCATGTTGATCCATGTCAACAAACCAATCCTAGCACTTCTCATGTCCACCAGAAACAGGCCTTTGCAAATATAATAGAGTCTTCATTGCTCATTCAAGGAGATGAAGCCACCTGCCAAATCCTTTGCATTACATTCGGATCTGCTTTCAATAATATACTGTCTCTGGAAAAACTCATTTTCCCTCCAGCTCCTGATAGGAGTGCAGGTGAAATCAGATGATAACTAAAGCAACTAATGAGAAGGCTCATTTGCTTGAAGCAGGAGCCTGAATGTCTGTGTGAGGAACAGCATTTAAACATGCAGGCTCTCTACCTGGGATGTGAAACAACAAAATGGCTAAAGGTTGTATCTCATGCCTCTTGGTGTTGTTTTTAGTAAACATGAGTTATTGCACCACTGTGTCACTTTTCAGTGCTGCGCTTTGGCCTCTGACTATCTGCTTGTGATACTTTCAAAGCAATGTGAGCTGCCACCCTTTTCAAGCTTTCTGGGGGTGTTGCTCTTGCTGTTTGTCCTTGAGGTGGAATTTTGATCTCTGTTGGTGAACACCTACAGTGTGTACTCAAGAAAGCAAACAGCTTCACCATGCCTTGCCCGTTGGACTTCAGCAAAAAGCTCAATGCATTGCAGCCGGTGCTTTTTTTTTTTCAACAGCTTGTAACATCTCATAAAAGTATAAAAGAAAGATATGAATCTCTCCTGTCTTCAGTCTTTTCTTCATCCCATACGTGGACTTTGCGTCACTTCTTTTTAACTGAAGAATTCCCTCCATATTTAAGCAAAAAATCCTTAATAATAGTTGCACTCCATCAAGCCAATTCTGACTCTTTACAGATTTCTAGGTAAAGAATACACAGAAGTGGTTTACCATTCCCTTCCTCTGGGGGCACCCTGGAATGATGCCGCTTATGGAAGACCACACAGGCTGGCTTTTCGCACAGTGGGGAATCAAACTCCCAGCCTCTGGATCCACACCCAGACCTCTCTACACCACTAACTATTCCTCCAGTCCTGCTTTCCTTAGGCTACTTTGAAGACAGCCGGCCTCCTGTTTCTCTGTTTTATCAGCAATGCTCTTTGCCCACAAATGAGTGACTGGCTTGCCAAGCTACATGAAGACCCTTTCTTTCCCTGTGCTTTCCTTTCACTTCCTGCTACACAAACAGAAATGATATAACAGAAGCCATTTTTAAAAAAAGGAATTGAGTTAACAACCACCTCTGTTTAGCAATTGGGCTTGGCTGCTTTGCCAATCCTGAACAGCAAGTTTCTTACGCACTATAGTGTAAAGGTTGTGCTGCGATATAGTGTTTGAATCTTGTATGAGTTGGAATTAGGTTTAAAATAACAACAACAAAAGTTCAAAACCACCGCTGGATGGTCAGATCCAAGATGGCGCCAGGAGCAACAAGACTGGGGGAAAATACTTACTCAATGGTTCCTGTGGGCGGAACAGAAGAGCGGGACATACTGTATATACTCGAATATAAGCCTAGTTTTTCAGCCCTAATTTTGGGCTTTAAAAGGGACCCTCGAATTATGTGTGGGTCAATACTTTTAGCCACTGAGGCAAGTACTTGGGTCGGTAGCTAAAAGTCATTTTAAGCATTGTGTGCCGCTTCTCCTGACCCCCCTCTGCATCACAGGAGAGCAGCTTCAACGTGTTTGACTCACATCTTTTAAGCAAAGCTTTCATCTTTATAAAGAAAACTTCCCATTAGCCCCATACAGATTTGAATGAAAAGATTTGTTTGTTTGTTTTTAAATTGAGCAGACTCAGGTCAGTATCCTAAGTGTTGATTAGCTCTGTCTGTGCAGTTGGAGCCACATCACCATCAGTGGCAGGTTGAGGCTTACTGAAAAGTTCATTTGTCTGTTTTGGGTTGCGTACAACTTTTTCCTGTTGCCTGAAAGTTTAACTCATCCTGATATTTTAGTACCAATCTGCCACACCTGCTCATGTTATTGACATTCCCCACTGGAGCTAGGCATAGGATCCTGAACTTAATTGAGTATAATTATAATTAAACACATAAAAATGTGACATAGCAATTACTTTTTTTTTTTTTTTTTTAGGAATGTACATTCCTTTTTCTCTGGACTCTAAATCCTAGAATTCTTGCTTCTAAGAGTCCCATCTTCCATGCAGGTATCTAAATTGTGCTCACTTCAAAGAAGGTTCATTGTTGAGATGTGGCGTACATTCCTGACGGTTCTAGGGGGACCATGGGCCACTTCTTTTTATCAACATCCATTGATCCTCAGTCTTACCTGTGGTAACTTTCCATCCTAAGGAGAGGATGAATTTTCCATTAATTTTCATACTGGTGCATCAGACCCTCTTCAGGAGGCCATAAGAACCTCCTAAGCACCTTTAAAAACCTTAAAACTAGCCACTCCTTTGTGCCATTAGGGAGGTGTAAACATGAATGGGCAGCTACCTCCCAAAACTTTCATCATCCACATCCCAGAACCTGTCTTTCCTGTCATACCTATTACCTGTGGTGTCTATTGATCCCTCAATTGAAATTCTGTTTGTTTGTTTAAATAAAACTCTCATTATTTATCTTATATATAACTAGGGAGAAGTAAAAGAGCATACAAAAAAAGCATCAACACGCCCATGCCATGCAAAGGTAAAATCTACCAGTAAGTAATTTAATAGAGGAAAAACCCTTTCACTAAATGCCTGAATCATCAAAGGTACCAGCTTATGGCAAGGAGGCTGTGGTTGAAGGGGAAGAAGACATACATACACACACACACACACACACACACACACACACACACACACACACACACACACACACACACACACACACACACACACAGAGAGAGAGAGAGAGAGAGAGAGAGAGAGAGAGAGAGAGATTGTTTAATTTTAAACCTTGAAGTGCTGTGGGGTGGTATACAAGCAGAACACTTTGCTTTTTTTTACTTTTTATCTGTTATATTTACATCCCAGTTTTGCTACAAGATGCTGTATGTATGTACAGTATATAGCTCTCCTTCTCATTTCATCCTAACAATCCTGCAAGATACATCAGGCTGAGAGAGTGTCTAAGGTCCCAAGACCACCCATTAAGTGAAAGCTGAATGAAATGGGTATAACTATAATGTTGGTGTAGGAGAAAAGGGACCACAAATGCTGTGGTGAGGTCACTGAAGGAAAGACAAGGCGTAAATCTAAATAACAAAATAATACTAGCAAAGTATATGCCTCTCTCTAGCTAAATGCCAGTTACACAACATAGCTGTGTATTCATATGTAAAATTGTTGATCAAATAGGGAGGAGAGTAAGTAGATGAGGTTATAAGGGAAGGGGGACAAGAAAGAGAAGAGGTTTTGCTAGACTGCATGAGAATGGTGTTCTCAAAGGGGGGGGAATCATGCATCTGTTTCCTTCTCTTCAAACCTTGAAAGAGAGGCAATGTGCCTTGAAAGAGAGGCAATGGAGAATAACATCACAGATGGGATTTTTCACCTCCATTCCAGTAAGATTTGTGAAACAGCAACATAAATTTAAATGGCAATTAAAAATTAATATAAAAGTTTAAAACTTTCCTTCAATGTAAATGTACGTAATTTAGTTAGTCTTTTAAAAGCTTATTAACTACTAACTTAATATCCCCCCCTTTTTTTGGCTCAAGTTCCAGTCCCTAGGGAATACTATAACAGATTGCCAAGTACATCGTTCAAATATTGGTTTTTGAGGCTTCAGAATATTTTTTCATCTGTTGATAAAAGCGCAACATATGGGGGGGAATACAAGTTATTTTTTATACTTTATGCATCATAGAAGTCAAATTGCTAGTCACCTCAGATTAGGAGAGACTTAGGTTCAAATCCCCACTCAGTCATGAAGACTTTTGCTGAACCTCCTCCATCATCCTAATATACCTAATGGGGTTGTGACAAAGACGAAATAAGGAAGAGAAGATGAGAATTAGATATGAAGCCTTGAACAACTTGTAGGAAAGTGTGGATACAAATAATGAAATTCTTGGGAGGGGGAAGTTTTCCATAAAAGACCCATTGAAGCACTGACTTCATTTTCTTGAACAGCAAGCACCTATGCCAATGGGAAGCTCCTTTGAGTCTGGGTGTGCTCCCAAGGAGAGCTGCTGCTGAGAGAGAAAAGAAGAAGAAGAAGAAGAAGAAGAAGAAGAAGAAGAAGAAGAAGAAGAAGAAGAAGAAGAAGAAGAAGAAGAAGAAGAAGAAGAAGAAGAAGAAGAAGAAGAAGAAGAAGAAGAAGAGTGCTGGTAAGATTCTGGGGTGTTTGCCATTGGAGTAGAGCTGCTTTACAGGCCTCTGATAATTTAAACTGCTAATCTAAACTCCAAAGAGCCACCTTTATTCAAACAAAGGAAGCAGCTGGAAGTTTCCTCAAACAAAGGAAGTGGGGGTGGGCTGGAGCCAGTTTAATTCTTTCTCTGAGCAGGAGGGGGAGACACACTAAATCTTTTCCCCTGAAGAAGGTCAGCCTCAGCCATTTTGAGCCTGGGTGTGTTCCCAAGCAAAGCTGCTGCTGAGAGAGACAAACAAACAGAAAGATATGAGCATGGTAAGTTTCTGGGGTGTTTGCAGTTAGAGTAGAGCTGCTTTAGAGGTCTCTGATAATTTAAACTGCTAATTTAAATTTCAAAGGAAGGAAATATTCTTACTAGATAGAAAGGTAGAAAAGTGTAAATTTTGAGGCCCAGAATACTGCACTTATTAAAATGGAGTTGGATGGAGCAGCTGTAGTTACCTGCAACACTTGTGCCATGTTCGTCATCTTGCTGAAGCATAGAGATGGGCACGACTTGAAAAAAAAAAATTCGAGTTGTCGTTAGTCGGGCCGGTTCCATTTCGGCTCGTTTCCGTTTTTCGCGAAAATTTGCAAAAATTAGTCGGTTCGTTTTTTTGTTTTTTCGTTGTCGTTAGTACTGGTTTGGGGAGGGGGTAGCGGGCTCCTGGAGGGAGCTGCAGGAGTCAGCCAGAGCCACAAGTGACGGACTGGCAGACTCTTTGCACCCGCTGTGTCTCACGTACTTGCATGTAGTGCAATGCAAGTAGATCTGGCTTAGGGTTAAGACGGGTTAGAGGAACGGCTAGGGTTAGGCTAGTTACGGGTGAGGTTAGGGTGAGTATTGGGGTGCACCTCTGGGTGCCTCTCTGACCCACTTAGAAGGACAGTGTACTGGCGTATGGGTTAGGCTTAGGGTTCGGGTTTGGGCTACGATTAGTGGGCTGTTTATGCCCGATTGGCACATCCCAGAAGTCTCTGTGGTCAAGCTGGCCAAGTGGCCATGCGATTGGTGGAAAATTTGCATGGTCTACTCCCATGGGCGAGCCCATCATTGCAAATGTGCAGGTGTAAAAAAATAAAATAAAATAAAATCAACGGAGACTTTTTTTTGCAAGAAAAACCCACTGCTGCTACTGTAAAAATTCAAGCATTTAAAATAGACAATTTTCGCATCTTTCTGTGGTGCTTTGGTGGGGTTTTGGGCAACGATTTCAAAAAAAATATTGCGGTCGCCATTTTGGATCCCCCCCCCACCGCATGGCAAATGGATGCGCCCTCCCAGCCTGGTACAGTCAGCAAAACCTGGCCATGCGATTGGTGGAATGGCTCCAAAACTTTGCATGGTCCACTCCCATGGGCGAGCCCATCATTGCGAATGCGCAGGTGTAAAAAAATAAAATAAAATAAAATAAAATATAATCAACGGAGAATTTTTGCAAGAAAAACCCACTGCTGCTACTGTAAATATTCAAGCATTTAAAATAGCTAATTTTCGCATGTTTCTGTGGTGCTTTGGTGGGGTTTTGGGCAACGATTTCAAAAAAAATATTGCGGTCGCCATTTTGGATCCCCCGCACTGCATGGCAAATGGATGCGCCCTCCCAGCCTGGTACCAGCAGCGCAGCAGTAGCAATAGCCAAGGAGAGGGGGGCGGGGAACCCCCCCCCCCAAATAAAACACCCTTCTGGCCTGGTAGGTGCCCTCAGACAGTTTTCGCCTACTTTTAGGGCCGGGAATCGGGTTTTTTTTTTTTACTTTTAAAAACTTTTTTTCTGTGCCGCTTGGCATTGCGCGATGCAAGTAACGAGCACGACAAATCAGACCAAATTGTTCGTTCGTCGGTTCGAGCTCGAATTCTGGTGGAGTAATTCCCGTTTCCGTTTCCGTAGAGTAACGGATACGAGTAACGGAAACGGAAACGGGAATACCGCTAAGTCGTGCCCATCTCTACTGAAGCACATGGAGAACTACACTTGCAGCAAGTGCAAGATGGTTGCACTTTTAGAAGAGAAGGTCCAGCAGCTAGAGGCTCGCATATCTAACCAGCAACAAATCAAGGAACTTGAGCTCTTCTTGGACAGAACAGAGCAGACTATCCTGGACAAAGAAGAGACAGGGCACAGTTCTGAGGAAGAAGTCACTCCACCAATTCAGGAGGTAGATGCATGGAGAAATGTGACTTGAAAAAGTAAAAGGGCAAGGGATCACTCTGAGAGTCTGAAATTGCAGAATCAATTTGAGGCTCTTTCCCTCATCACACTTTCCCATCCTCATGAGGAATGCACAGTGAAACAACTGGTTCGACCTGAAGATCTCTCCCTCATCACACTTGATGAGAAACAAAAAGACAAACAACAGGAACAAACTGAAGACCTCTCCCTTAATATAGTTGATGAGGTGCAGGCTGCACAAGAGAGGCTCCTTGTACTAGGTAATTCAAGTATTAGAAATACAGAGGGATGGATTTGTGATATGCACAATAACCATATGGTGAGCTGCCTGCCAGGTGCAAAGGTTACAGACATCACGGGAAATCTCGATAGTTTGTTAGAGAGAACTGGGAAGTAGCCAGTGGTCATGGTACAAGTTTGTACCAATGATGTTGGGAAGGCAAAGTAGTCAGTCCTGGAAACCAAATTTAGGTTGTTAGGAGGAAGATTGAAGTCCCGTACTTCCAAAGTAGTATTTTATTTTTATTTTTTAATTTTTTTAAAGGAAGGAGGCGGAGCTAGTGCCGCGACGGGAGGCAGCAAGCTCGCTCTGCTCTGTTTCCTGCTACAACTCTATGGGTTATGGGGCACAGAAAGTGCTGTAAAAGAGGTTTTTCAGGAGAGAAAATCCTCTGAACATTGCGAAGGAGTCCAGGGCTGGAAGGAACTCAGCTATGCAAAGTGTCAGCGTGAAATTCCTCGCCTGTCAGCAATTCCCCGGAGCCGTTTCCCATGGAGAAGACAAAGTAGTATTTTAGAAGTGCTGCCTGTTCCTCATGCACGAGGCAGGCAGAGCCCAGAAGCCTCAATGCATGGATGAGATGATGGTGTCAAGAAGAGGGCTTCTGATTTGTCAGGATCTGGAGAACATTTTGGGACAAGCCACACCTGTTCAAGAGGGACGGGTTGCACTTGAACCATGATGGGACCAGATTGCTGGGACACAACATAAAAAAGGCTGCAGAGCAGCTTTTAAACTGGTAACTGGGGGAAAGCCAACAGGAGCTGGGCAGCATCTGGTTTGGGAAAGTGTCTATTTGATTAGTAAGAAGGATGCAATAACTACTGAACAGACCGAGGAGCTAGTCACCAGCACTCCAGCAGAAGGATGGAAGAGGCAGTCTAATGATGCAAGTGGACTCAAAAGACTGCATCAGAAAAGCACATTGGGGGAAAAGAAAAAAACCCAATTACATTTGTAAACTGATGGGCTCTGAACTCTCTGCAACAAACCAAGAAAGGGACCTTGGTGTCCTGGTGGACAGCTCAATAAAGGTGTCAACCCAGTGTGCTGCAGCAGTGAAAAAAGCAAACTCAATGCTAGGGAACATTAGGGAGGGTATAGAAATTAAGGCAGCAAGTGCCATTTTGCCTCTTTATAAATCTATGGTGAGTCCCCAGCTGGAGTATTGTGTACAGTTCTGTAACCATACCTCCAGAAGGATATTATTAGAAATGGTACAATGAGAACGGTTAGGGGACTGGAACACCTTCCTTACCATCTGAGGATGCAACAGCTGGGCCTCTTCACTCTTGAACAATGGTAAGCCACTGTGTGAGACAGAATGCTGGACTGGATGTGTCCTGTTCCAGCAAGGCTGTTCTTATGTTCTTATGTTCAAAAGCAATAATAAAAGTGTTTTAAATACACCATAAGGAAGGCTGCTCATCATTTCCAAGGAACACATAAAGGTGTTGTTTGGATCCTTCCCAATCACATTAAGACACTTTCTCAGAGAATCACAGCAACATTTTTAAAAATACCTCAAATTTATAGATACTATAGTTGTCACCTCATTTTTAATAGCCATTATACATATATACATTAAATGTTAACTTCCTAAGTTAAGCATAGGATCTTAAGAAAAATGGGAGAGAATGTTTTTGCAGTGTCTGAAAGGATAAAATGTCAGAGCAAGATTTTATTATTTTTGTTGGCATTTTCTTCTGGTAACTCTTCCTGAATAACCCTGCTTTTCATTTAATCGATAATTGAGCTTAAAGGTTAAGTTTTCAAATACCCATGTCTTTAAGACCGAGTAGCTGAGTTTTAAGCACTCAAATGTCTCCTTTTATTATTATTATTATGAAGGGAAAAGTTATTTCCATAATAGAATGTTCAGACTGATGATCCTGTTCAGGATGGTTCATGATCAGTGGTGCGACGTGTGACAATATTAGGGAGTGAGTATATTTTCTTGATTCCCTGGAGCAATTCATGAGTTAGAGGCCATGGACACAACCTCTGAGAAAATGTCATGTCACCAAATTGTCATGCAAGAGCTCTCACCGAACATTCCCTGTGCTCTGCCCAAAAAAATTAAAATGATCTAACAAGAAAGCACCTGTAATGTTCCTCTTCTATATATTTTTCATCTTCAGAGGAAGAACTGGAAATTCTCTCCTTTCCTGCTACTGAGCTGAATAGTGACTGTGAAATGAACGGAGGGGGGACCAGTAGGTCGATTATTTAGATCTACTGCACTTGTCTGACAGAAATTTTAAGTCTTTTTCTCACACTCCTCACATTAATCTGCATAAACACATGGGTTTATGGATGAGAGCATTGTGGTGCCAGAATCCATTAATCTACCAGAGTAAGGTCCAATAAATGGAACCTAAAGTTAGAAAATATCTGTGTAGAAACGGCAACAATCCTTATTAGCTGCAGTAATGAACCACTGGAATCATTTATATAATACTGCAGCTGATTTTTCATCATTTGAAGGAAAATTACCTTTTCCCCAAAAAGACACGTTGTACTCTGAAAAACAAATTACTGGATTTATTTGAAAAAGTTGCCAAATAATTATTCTGTCTAAGTATCTTTTTTTCTCTCTGCTATGATATCGCATATCACTTGGACCTGTCTGGAATATAGTGTGAATTGTGAATTATTCATTACCTTCGGTCATTCAGTAATATGTCAATGAATGTTGACCTTTCCAGAGACTTGCATTCAAAGGTCTGTTACATATACATACAGCAGGGCCTCATAGCTGTTTTTCAGCTACCACAGTTCCACTTAACTGCAGCTGAATGTGGTCCAAAATGAACTGCAGTCCATTTACCATCTTTCCCTACCTGCTCCTTTAGGCCAGGGAACTGTAGCACATTCTCCCAAGTGGCTGTTTTGAGGGATGGCACTGAATCAGAGTGTTTCCTCTGGCAAGACAAGTTGTCGGCAGCTCGAGCACTCCTTGGCACCTCGCTCCTTGCCTTCTGCCTGCCGGTGTCAGCACAAGCCAGCAGCAGCACCTGTTGTGCTTGTTCAAGACCCCTGGCACTCTGAGAAAGAAGGTAACATGTCCACCGTGGCAGGCCAGAAGAGAGGCAGCAGAGGCAAACGGCAGTGCCTGTACATTGAATGACTTCCTTACACCTTGCCCCCTCAAAGCACAGGGCCCATCAGTGGCCCTTTGCTTTTGAGTTTCCTGCTGCAGTGTTTGCTGCCGTCTGCAGTTTCAAGGGATGGGCTTGGAACCTATCCTCCATGATTGTGGACAATGGGCATCCTACTACATTTTTAAAAGTTTGGTCCTCTTCATCATAAAGAGTGCATGAAGGCCAATCTATATTTCACAAGAGGTGCCATCCCCTGTTCTGTAAACTAATGGAAAATTCAGATACCTCTATTTTATGAGTATTTATGAGTTTAAATAAAGCCCCACCTCAGAGAACCCACTTCACTCAACCTCACCCTTCAATTCTTGAAGCCAATTTTATTCCAAAAGCTCTTTTAGGATGGACTCTGGTTATTTGTTGTCCGGTCTGTATTTTTCATACTACAGTACTCCCAAAATGGATACATACCTTTACAGTTTATTTGTTTATTGATCATTATATAGTATGATATGTTTTTGATTTGCCACAGGCCTTGTGACACAGTGGTAAAATGCCCATACTGCAGCTAAAATTCATGACCTGGGGTTCAGTTGCAGGTAGCTGACTCATGGTTGACTCAGCCTTCTATCCTTCTGAGGTCGGCAAAATGAGTACCCAAATTCCTGGGGGGGGAGGGATGTGTAGCCTGCATTATTAAATTATAAACTGCCCAGAGAGTGCTTAAGTACTATGGGGCAGTACTGTATATAAGCAGAACACTTTGCTTTGCTTTGCTTTTTCATAGCGTGGCTGGAGTGAACTGGTGCTGGCTAGATAGAGTCACTAGGAAGTCTGGAATGCCATTTGCTGTGATCCTCACTTCCAAATGGCATATTGATCTCAAGCAACCCTATTTGGTCAACTTGCCAGTATTATAAAGTGGCTTAAGAAGAGAGGCACTTCAGGATAACGGCAAACAAAATCTCACGTAATGCCATGAGAATGGAATCAAAATGGCAGAACTGTATAGTGTACACTGACCCCAGGTTTTTAGTGTGGGGTTGCCATGTTTTTCCCACTCATATCTTGTGGAACAATGGAACCAACCAAATACTGTACTTTGGTGCCATGTACTGTATCTGTGCTTTCTCAGAGACCATGAAGTCTTTTTAAGAGAGAGAGAAAATCAAGGGCAGTACAATCTCCAGCCTTTGTAAAAGTGAGATTTTCACATGGACAGTGATGTCCCAGCAAAATGACCCTTCCATACTTCCACATACATTACACTGGGAACCATTTTAAGACTTTATATTATAAGACAGAAAGCCCTCCAATTAAGAAGTTAACACCTCCAGCCAGTTTTCATCACATGCAAGAGTTCAGAATTAAGTTGGGCAGAGAAGCAGAAGGGCCATTCCCAGATGTAGGAAAAAGATAAGACAAGCACATTTCTTTCTAACCTCTTGCCTGGTTATCACAGATTGAGGTATGTGTGATAAATAGCCCTATGGAAAGTACATACTGTAAGAGACAGCTAAAAATAGCCACTATATACAGTAAGATGGGCAGGCAAGCAAAGAGCTTCAGTCCTGAGGCAGAGAACACTGAGCAAATGGTAGAGGTTACTTTGAGTCCAATGGTGAGAACCTCTGAGGGTGCAGTGGTGATGGTTTCCTGAATGATTTATATGTTTTTTAAAAGGCCCTGCAGTATTTTATAATGTTTAATTTAAAGAAGATGCAGACACTGGAAGCCATTGAAGTTTCAGATTTTAATCTAAGACACTGAAGAACTCCTAGTTTATTACGATGGGAGATCTCCTGGGATCCACAGAACTTCGCTGACCCCCCCCCCAAGACACTCTGAGAGCTAGAAAGCTATTTTTTGTCTTTATGAGTGACATTTAAGATCTTCAGTGACCCAGAGGCAGGTTGCTTTTATGGACTACAATTCCCATACCCCCGCAACTTGTAGTCACAAATTTCTCAAGTTTTGAGCAGACCCTTCTTCTCTCTGAAGAAAAAGACTCCTCTGACTTAAAGCACACTAGGCCCTGGTAATTTCTTTCTTTTATTTTTATTTTTATTTTTTTCCTTTTCCTTTTTTGCCCTGGTGCAATGTCTCTTTCCTTTCTTTTTGTCCTTATTGGTCATTTTTAAACTGAAAGCCAGTTTAACATGAATAACAAGCTGAACTTTCTTCCCTGTATACTTTGGTTCCAATGACACACAAATGCACCCACGTATAAAGCGGAATCCAAATAAATTCTAGCCTATTTAAAAATAGTAGTTCTTCTACAAACAGTAGCCCTCTACAGACAGTAGTCCAGGCAAGGAGGTGTGGTGGGTGCAGATGTTTACGTGGCAGAACAAAAATGCAGTGAGAAAGCAGTATTAAAATAGAGCTATATGTGATTTCCCACTGTGTGCACTGTACTCTCTCTCTCTGTTTTACTAGCTTTCAAATTAGTTTCTCTCTCTCTCCTTCCCCCTCTCTCAGGAATGAGTCGTTCTATCTCCATACTGTATTTTTTAAACTCCTCAGTCATTCTTTTTTGTTGATGTTGTTGTTGACTCCCAAGAAATACATTGAGCCTACTTCACAGCATATTGCAATTTTACTTAATGTCCTGTTTTTTTCTGCTTTCTAGATAGGTCTTTCCAACTTTCTGCCTCAAGAAAAAAACATAGTGGAAAATTCAATCGGGTTTCAGTACTGTTCACATGGTTTATGGCTACTGTGATATTATTTCATTCGCAGGTGAAAAGTCATTACTGAATCTTCTAATATTTCCAAATCTTAGCATTCCAATGCAAAATATTTCTGTTAATCATGAGCCATAGTGGTATGATTTGTGTTATAAAACTACAGAGCATAGGCAAAGATCTCTTTTTTGATGCTTATGCAGCTACCCTGGTGGATGTTGGGACTTAGCAATCACATCAGACAACACTGATTTTGTACCTGCCACTATACAGTATTTCCACTCAGTTTCAAGTGTTGATTGTCATATGTAAAGCCCTAAATGGAGTGGCATCAGGTTATTTGAAGGACTTTTCATCACCCACATAGACCCTTCCATTGATCACAGAGTCCTGATTCATCTGCTCACAAGATCTCACTGGAGATCAGACCTTTTCTATGGTGGCTCCATCCTTATCAAATGAACATTTGCTCCCTCTCTGACTGTTCCCAAGTCCTCTTCAAGGTCTCATTGTTGTACTAGGCTTTAACAGATTTAGAGGAGAGAGAAAAAACTTTTACAATAAGGGTGTGCACCTTCCATGGACTCAAGTGCTATTTTCAGCTTAGCCAATTGTTTGGGGACCACAGTGCCAAATGGGGCGTGGCTAAAATGGATGTGAAAAGTAAAATGTTTCTGTGTTTACAGGAACATAAGGTACAGGAGTCACAGTAACTTTTGGAGGCTGAAACAGACCACATATGTAAGATTAATAGATAGTCTCCAGTAGAATACAGACATTAAGAATGCATGAACAGAGCACACACCAGGAAATATGAGAAGTTTAGTAATGCTCAGGAAAGTCAGATCAAAAACCAAGCTGTAACCAGTAAGATTTTGCCTCCTGGGGCTCCCCTTTATGTGTGGTAAAGCTTGGCTTTCATGAGACTGGGATATACATGGAGGTGTATATCGTAAATGGGAACAAATGCTTGGGTATGAGCTCATGACAGCCATATTAATTCTATTCTGGGCCTGCCTGTTGTATGTTTCCTTCTCTGCAAGGATGAGTAGCTGCAGATGGTATATGGTTTAGGCAAGCAGGGTCACATCCTTACAGCAGTACTTTGTTTTAATCTTCAAATTTTGGTTCCTTAGGCCAAAGTCCCAGTCACCACACCATAGTTCTGGCTTTGCCAGAAGATACACAGGGGGGGGGGGACCTAGGCAATTATGCATTAAAATTAAGCAGTGTTCATCCAATTAAAGAGCTGCCCACAGTGATGGTTGTGGTTCCCATCAAATTCTTGGCAGCAAACCAAGCCAACAATTTTCAGTGGCACATATTTAAAATTGTATTTCTCAAGTCATCTGGGGGCTACATGCTGCCCATGGTCCACAACTTGCTGAGCCCTGCTTTATACAGTAATTTCTATTTCTAAACATTTTTTCACTTTTAATATTTTATAATTTTTTGTTGTAAAGCTTGGCGTAGTGAAGCACTTTGGGAAGGCTTTAACTCATAAGGCAGTATGAATGGAAATGGAAATAGAAATGTGTGCGCACGCGCATGCACACACACACACACACACATTTTTCTTAAAACCAGAAAGCATGCCTTATAATCCAGCACATAATTAAGGGTGACTCACTACTCTTAGATATAGTTATATCTAAGCATAATTTGCAAGGGATCATAAGACCTACTGTTGGTAGGGATTTCCTAAGTTAAAATGGCTGGCTTATTCTTAAAAATGTTCACTTAGAGTTCTTTCTCACATCCCAGAAGAGCTGCTTTTTAAAAAAATGGCACATTTGTCCTTACCTTGATCATGTGATTGAAGAAGGGCTCCCATTGTCCCAACGAACACAGAGAGAAAAGCCGCCGTGGTGGCAGCAGCAGCAGCAAGAGGGAAGAAAATTTTGGGATGTGAGGCAAGCTCAGAGAAAAACATCTCTTTCCTTTTTTCCCTGACCCTTTGCTTTCTCGGTTCCTCTCTCCCTCTTGCTCGCTCTCTTGCATGCTCCCCCCCTCTGTGTCACACACACCAACTCTCTCTCTCTCCCTCTCTCTCTCTCTCTCTCTCTCTCTCTCTCTCTCTCTCTCTCTCTCTCCCACACACACACACACATCACACTGCTCCATCCCTCCTCTCTCCCCCTGTCATTTGTGCGTGCTCTCTCTCCCCCCCCCCCTCATGGGGGCACAATTTTAAGAGGCACTGTTGCTGAATAAAAAAGTGGCTTTTAGAGGACGTTTGATAGAGCTCTTATTTTCAAGAAGTGGAGCTTTTTCATACCAACAACCCATTTTGTAGAAGTTTTAGCTGAATATGTTTCCCCCAATTCCCACATACCTTTATCACTACATGTCACTCATAAGCATCCACATGAATTACTCAGATATAGGATGGGAGACACCAGGCTGGAGAATAGTACATATGAAAGGGATCTGGGAGGACCACAAATTGAACATGAGTTAGCAATGTGATGCACCAGCCAAGAAAGCCAATGTGATTCTTGATTACATCAGCAGAAGCATAGTGTCTAGATCAAGGGAAGTGATAGTACCACTCTATTCTGCTCTGGTCAGACCCCATCTGGAGTACTGTGTTCAATTCTGCGCACATCAATTTAAAAAGGATGTTGACTACCTAGAGTGGATCCAGAGGAGGTGATCAGGATGGTTAAAGGTCTGGAAAAAAAGTCTAAAGAGAAGTTGTTTAAGGAGCTGGGAATGTTTAGCCTTACAAAAAGAACGTTGAAAGAGATATGATAGCCATGTTTAAACCCTCACATTGAAGAGGAGAAGGGTTTGTTTTCCATGGCTTCAGAGACTAGGACTCAGAGCAATGGTTTCAAACTACAGAAAAAGAGATTCCATTTGAACATTAGGAAGAACTTCCTGATCGTTAGAGCTGTTCAGCAGTGGAATATGCTGCCACAGAAGGTGGTGGAGTCTCCTTTTTGGGGGTTTTTAAGCAGAGGCTGGATGGCCATCTGTGTAGAGTACTTTGGTGGGGGTTCCTGCATGTTATGGGGTTGGACTGGATGATCCTTGAGGTCTCTTCCAACTCTATAATTCTATGAATATAATAATGTGCTTCATCAGACCAAATGCCTATTTGTCCTCACCGTACCAGATGCTGGTGGAGAGCCCAAAATCTGAGTAAAAAATAATAATGGCATCCTTCATACTTGTTCTCCAGTGACTGGCAAAGAGAAGCATGCAGCCTCTAACTTTGAAGGCAACATATGGCCTAACAATTAATGATGATACTTGATATATCATTATGACATTTGAGATATCATTATCATTTTATAAATGTAGATCTGGAAGGGACCCTATGGATCATCCTACACTATTCTTCTAAAGGAAGAACAGTGGAGAGTTGAACTTTTCAGTCAGAGGCCTAAAGCACTGAGCTATCTAGCAGTTCATGTATTTAATGGATTTATCTACTGCCCCTCTCTTTTTTAAGGCCTTCCAACTCAAGCAAAATGCATTCAATTTGTTTTTTGCCCAACCCTGAACCTTATGGGTAGCCTTTTTTATTAACCGAGGTGTTCATGACAGAAACGTTGGCTTGCAAGTTTTCCAAGAGATGAAGAGCTCCTATTTAATTTATGCTGATTCCTCTTATGGCCAAACGTAACAATGCTTTAAAAGCTTCCAAATAGTCTCCTGAATGTCCCAACTTTAAGATGAAGTTCACTTCTTGTGACAATTATTTCAAATGGATGTTAATTGTACTATAAAAGAATGAAAAGAGTGCTCAGATTTTCAAAGTGGATGTTTTCCTCTTTGCTCTTCCATAAAATGCTAATTTGCTGAGCATATTATCTTTCTTCTTGACATTGGCAATTGTTTGCAATTCAAAGGAGTTCAACAATTTCAGCATCATTTTAAAGGTGGTAGTAATATCTTATCATATCATTGGGGACTTATTATCATCATATTCCAGAGACCCAAAGACCAGTGGGCCTCTCTGTGCATCTGAGGTGGGCAGGAGATTGCTGAGTGGTCTCTAGTAGAATAGCAAGGGTCTTTTACTTCCAGTTGTGTCAATAATTCAATGTCACTGTCAGTTCCAAAAGGCCATCTTATACATACATTTTGGTGGCTGAAATCATGAAATGGAAATAATGGATAAGTGTGTAAAAGCTTGCATAGGTGAGTGTCATTTCTGGTGCTGAAAATCCCTAAGTTCTGCAATTCTACATCATTTTGAATGATCATTTTGAACATGTCATTGGCTGGAGCTTGAAGCTCGTGGTTCTCATGGGTCTCCCACATGCAGGATAGGCATTGGCTGAACTGTTGTTAATACCAACATTCATTTGTCTATCATGGCCAGGTATACAGAAGCCATTCATCTGGGAAACACTTTGGTGTCCATATGATCAACATAGATTTGGTCATACAAATCATTTCATAAAAAGTAAAAGCTCCCCTTCTTGTGTGTATCCTGCTTTTAGAAATGCACAGTATGGAAGAATAACTGAATTCATGAACTTCTACTAGAAATGGGCATAAAGCAAAAAAAAAAAAACCCATGCGGTTTCATTGCTTTGTAAAGTTATGAAATGTTACAAAATGAAACAAAACACAATCAAGCATTCTGTCAAGTAACAAAACAAAACACCATTTTCTGTTTTGGAAATGAAATGTTTCAAATTCCTTTGTCAGAACATCCATTGTCTGGGAAGAGATGGGCAATCAGCTATATCAGTGTGGAGGATGATTTGATGGTGATTGGGAATGGTCCCATGCAAAATTCTTACAAAATCAAGAGGATATGGTAAGATCTGGCTTCTTTTACCCATACATCTCTTTTATTTAAATTTAAAGAGAGAGGATTGGCTGGTGGCTACTGCTGCACACACCAGCAGGCACATAGCCACCAGTGAACCCAATTGATTTTGAGAGATGGCAAATGTTCTGGGATTTGGACAGGCTGATTTGCATTTGTTCTCCTTTGACTACATGAGGCAAATAGCAACGCAATGCCACTCTTTTCCTAATACAAAGAGGCTAAGGGGGGCTGAATTCCTTGGTGCAACTTCATAGCAAGTGAATTCCCAATTCCCTCAATGAGTAGTTACACCCTGAGCCCAGTAATTTGAAGCAGGAAGTCATACGAATGCACCTCTAGAAGGGGAGAGATGTTCCACCTTGCATCCTTTTAAGACTAAGGCCTCCAAAATGGTAAAAGATACATGAAGTAAAATGTTAGGTTTTGCCTTTTCCCATTCTGTCCTCAATCCCCGGGCCAGTCTTTATTACCTACTAAGCGAAAGAACACAGAATTGCAAACAGAGAGACTTTTCTTCTCCTGACTTTTTTGACATTTTTTAAATTAACAAATGAAACTAAAAAGAACAAAAAAATAGAACCAATTATAAGTCATTTTTAAGAGCTCACAATGTCAGAGGATTCATACACGTCAAGACAGAAAGGAGGAAAGGTCAAGAGAAGAAATCCCCAAATTAAGCAGAATTGGAAAACAAACAAATATGGAAGGCCAGAAAATTTCATTTTAACATTTTCCTAAAATGCTATTAGCTAGCAATACAGTTTAAAGAAACACCATATAAAACAAAATAAATAAATAAATAAATAAATATCCTTAATGTCTGCACTCTTGTGTATATATAGATTCTGCAGAGTCAGTAAAGATGAAAAAGGGCAACTATTTCTGTAATAAAAAATAAAGATGTACATAAATGGGCCTCGGGACTCCTTTAATTTTGAAATATATTTCGCTCATTTTTGTAGCTTTTTTACATTATGCAGGCAAACTGCTACAGTGTTGCATGTCTGTGTATCCTATTAATGAAACAATAAAGTGATTTTTTTATAACAAGCAAAGGACCCAGCATTGACTAGTTGTAAAATGTAATTTATGAGATTGTTCTTTTATGCCTATCCTTTTTTAAAAAGAGAAAGCAAAATCTCCGGCAGAGTGAATACAGAGCCATTCATTCATCAGCACATAAAGTCGATGTTTCTTTAGAAAGTCTCATAAATCTATGTGTGGTCTGTTCCTCCTGAGGTTTGTATTTGCATCTTCGTTTTAGTTCAGAAGAGGTGTAAAATATGGTCCAGCCAACTGAGAAGTTCCTCCACATGGTTTTTCCCGGCAAGCACATGGAACGTATTTTGATTATGAAATGTGCATCTGAAGTTGAAGGCAGGCATTTACTAAGCTATCCAGCATTTGCCCTTCTCTTAAGGTTAGGCCTAGGCATCACTAAAATAAGCACTGCTGGGAATAGATGCAAAAGACTGAGAATGCCAAATTGGCAGACTGAAAAACCAGCCAGAAATGTTTCCCCCCCAACTCTTTTTTAAAAAAAATCCTCAGGGTTTGAATTCATCAATTTTCGATTGCCCCTGAATGAATGGAGGTGAAACTGTCTTCCATCCACATCAGCCTAATTCTGTAGAAAGACCTACTCCTCCTACCTTGAAGCCATATTTTATTTGCCTGCTATAAAGAGTGACTCATGATTGGGGTAGGGAAGTGCTGACATTTGGGCATCGAGGAGCGTCATCCCAGTCCATGAGGTGCCTCTGGATGTCTTATCAAAGATGAAAAGCTACCCAAAGAAGCACCTTTAATTTAGCTAGTATGAATGAATGGGAGGAAAGTTACAGTGATGCAAAGCTGGATGTGTGATGTATGCCCTTAAAACCCAGGAGCTGGATGGATTAATTCAATTTTTACAAATCAATTAGTAAAAATTTGTAGGTTCTTATTTTTAAAAATGGGTGTGTGTGTGTGTGAAATTCTGAACCATCTGGACATTTCTGAATGTAAGATATAAGTTATTTACAACCTATTTATTTATTTAGCTTCTTAAATTTTCAAACAGTTTTGCAAACCTTATCCCAGTAACTCTTATCATTTAAAACTATCATCAGAGAAGGGGAGCATTCAACATAGCCACACCTTTTAGAGAACTTGTCAAAATACGACCAAGACATGTCTAACAAAAGGCTGCAGAATGCAAAAAGCTTATCTCAAATAGAACTTTGTTGTCTTTAAAGTGCCACAGTACTCTGTGGACCAAAACCTATTGGAATACAGAAGGTGGAAGGGAAACCACACCAGCAGTGGGTGTTCTTTCATGACCTGTCCATTGCACATTTCGTCATGCCCTTGTTTTGCGTGCAACGGTACATCCCCTTGTGCATCAGGTCACAAAACAAACAGATCACAAAGGATGGGAGCTGTTTGTGCAGTTACACTTACCTGTGTGGTAAAATCTAATAAGGTTCTGGCTTTTGACTGCTGAAATGCAGTAGTATGGGTATTTCCCCATAGATATATGGTAACCCTGAAGGAAAGTTCAGCAGAAGCATGATAAATCTGCCATTATATATCTGCTGTTAACAGCCAGAAATATAATATAAAGTATAGCATGCCATCAAGAGGCACTGTGAGTGAACAGCTGTGACAAGTGTATGGCAAAGATTTCATTATGCTCTTCCATTTACCCTCAAAATTGGTTTGACTTTCTTCACACAGTAAATAAGACCCATCTAAATGAGCAAAAGCAAAAAGCTAGCTAGACTCTGTCTTGTTCAGATCCAAGCACTATATTTTAGAATGGGTTGGGGAGGCAAAGGTTTTCTTTACTTAGCAAAAAAACCAATTCTAAGCTGCCATTGTGATCTTATAAGCATCACTGAACTCCTCATTCAGTCAATACAATTTTCTTTGTAGAAAACGATCTACCAGCATTCTTCTAAAGAAATGCCAGGTTGAAATTTATTTTGCAGAAAATAGCAAAACATTGACAGGAGGGAAACAAGGCATTGTTAACTGTGTGGTAGAGGAGCCAGGGAAATTAGTTTAGGGCATTCTCTTCCCCCCATCACTGCCACAAGACATGCTACTGCCATTTAGATTATGAGCTATGAAATATTAGCCTTCCAAGAGCTGAATGTGAATTAAAAATTACTCCATCTTCTGCAATAGGTAGGTAGCATCTGTCTTTGTGCATGGGTCTTTGTGGCCTGCACATAGTATTTCAGCATAAACCATGCTTGAAACACATAGACGTCTGGAAATGAATCTGACATAGAGATGAGGACTTCATTTTTGTATCTCGGGGTTATGAATAGAAAGTGCCCAATTCCAAAACACAAACCACACATCAGACTCCTTGTAGATGGGGCTCTTGTCAATGGAACCTGGCCATCCCTTCTTTGCCCCTCTGTGCAGGCAACCTGCTTGGTGAGGAAGTGGGACAGGGATTGTCCCTCCTCTGCTGATCATGGGTGGCTGTGCAGGGAGGCAGGGAAGAGCCATCCGAGCTCCATCCTGGATTGGCTCCTTGACAACGTCAACAGAAGAGACTGGTGACTAGCCCCACTGGTTCGAGGGGAGGAATTGGGCCACCACAGCCCCTGTTTACAGCATTCAGTTTGTGCTGGGGGGGAAGTGCTAACTGCTCCTGTTGCACTGCCATGGATGCCCCACCACTACTGGCACAATGACAAGGACTTCAGGTACTGCCTCTGCACAGGCTCCCTGCCCTCAGCTGATTTCACCTAATCACCTGGGAGGCAGGTTGGGGCACAAAAGTGATTGGCTTCCCTTCCAGGAGTCTGGCCATTGCTTCTGCACAGGTACCCAGTCCCCTGCGGATCACCCTGGTTAACTGGGCTTGGAGCGCATCTGCAGAGGCAGCGCTCCCACTGATGATGGCAGGGAGGTGGCAGGAAAAGGTAGACAGGCAGTGGGAAGAGGACGAGCAGGCATCTGTTTTGCAAACAGAAAATCAAGTGCCAAGGGGGGGAAATACTGCCACTTCATTTCATTTCCACAAACCAGGAGCCCAAATCTAGGTAACAAAACAAACCACAAAGAAGCCCAAATTTGTTCTGGTTCATAGTTTGGTTCGTGCATATCAACGGCTAACCTGCGTTGTCATGAGCAAGCTACATAATCCCAAATTGCCTCCAGAGAAAGAGAACTTTATACTGAAACTGACTTGATGGCAAATGATTATTATTGATAATAGGTTCAACTTTTCCCTAATTCTGCATACTTTAAGTAATTCATCTTCCTATTCAAGGATGCACTGTACAAAGGAATTAATTCATTCCAAATGAAAGTCTGTTAAGCAAATTTTCCTTCATACAAATTTCCCATAGGAATGCATTGAAAACAGATTAATCCATAACTGCAGCCATATTTATGCTGTACGGATTCGTCCCATAGGCAATTCTGTTATGCAAATTTCCCGTCTACGGAATTGTTTATGTTGTACAGATTTTATATTATACAAACCATTTGTTATACGAAGGTCCAATGTATGTACATGCTTCCACTGGGTCACTGAAGGAGCAGATGACATCTTCTCTGATACAGTACCCTGATTGCAAGTCCCATTCCGCAACACCAAGGTCAATGAGAATGAGGAATTATTCACACAAAGAGGTTGTTCAGAAAAAGTTTATTTCCATCCCAATACTGGATAATTTAGCTCCCCCTTGATCCACTGCAGTTCAGTACATGTACATTTCAGCATCCTTCCTTGTTCCTGAAAAGTATATTGATATCATGTCAACTGGAAAATTCTACACAGCAATGAAGCACTACAGCTCATCTTTTCCTTTCAATGATGTTTCTGCCTTTGGATAATTTTCCACTTTTTATATTCTTCACCTTTTCTTTCTTTAAAAAAAATGAATTTACCTGAGCCCTACCAAAACCTAATTATGTAGCTTCCCACATGTACAACTATCAATAAGGAGATAACAGAAATACACAAAAGCTGTGATTCAACCAGAAAAATGCCTCCTATCACATTCTAATACAAATATGTGTTCACTTGCTTCCCTTTCTTATTACAATTTGTGCTCTGTGATACCTCCGCCAGTACAATTAATTGGTTTTGCCTAGTGTTGGTTTTCTATATTGACAGAGTATGAGAAAGTAATGGACTCACTGCTTTACTGGACCAAGAATTACCACTATTCCTATGATGTGTAATTTGCAGGAACATTTGAACTCTGCTGGAACTAATACTACAAGAAAAACTGGATTTTTCCAACACATTAACAGAAGCTTGAAATACAGTGGACCCTCATATAACAAACGCTTGTATAACATAAAATCTGTACAACATAAAAAATTCCAGAGAGAGGGGAAATTTGCTTAACAGAATCACCTATGGAGCGAATCCATACAACATAAAAATGGTCGTGATTAAGGATTAATCAGTTTACAATGCATTCCTATGGGAAATTTGTACAAAGGAAAATTTGCTTAACAGAGTTTCAATTGGAATGAATTAATTCCTTTATACAAGGTACCACAGTATACTATAACTGATCTATTTCACAGCTTTCTTTACAAATACATACACATTACTAAAATGAGCTACGAAGTCTCCTGATTTAGATAGCAACTCAGCAAGGTAGGTCTCTGTGATGTTATGCAGCAAAACAATTTTTGTTCTGGTTATGTATCCTTTGCCAGTTGTACTAGGTAGAATCAGACTGGCAGATATTGAATTCCCTACTCCCCTGTTTTCCTGCCAGGCGCCAAATATACCACACCAGTGTTCCAAGAAGAGTCAGAGGATCCTTCTAGCATGGGACAGTGACTAGAACGTTGAATTAAGACTCAAAATACCTGTATTCAAATCCTGATTTGGCCAGGATACTCCCTGAGTAATCTTGGGCCAGCCATACCTGCTAATCCTGGCCAACCTCACACTTCAGTCATGAAGATGAATTGGGAAAAGGCACAAGTGCCACTTTGAGTTCATTGGAAAAATGGTAGGACATCAATGTCATTTTAAAAATACAGAAGGTCGAGTTAGCTGCTGAGCTGAAAATTGAGGAAGGAGGGGTGATCACAGAAAACACATTCCGTTCTAAATAACCCCCGGTTTCTCTCTCAGTCATTCAGACCTTAGTCCAACTTGCTGAGCAGAACCCCTTTTCCTCTAAGGAAACTTTTCAAAAAGTTCATGGGGCTGGTTAAAAAAATGAGGTGGAAAATTCAGTCTCCACTCCCAACCTTCAACGGGGGCATATATCTGCCAGCCCTTTGAATATCCTACTCTTGTAAATACAAGTAGTCACTAGAGATGGGCACGACCAGGAAAAATTACATTTCGAGTTGTCGTGTGTCGGAGCCGGGCCGTTTCGGCTCATTTCCGTTTTTCGCGAAATTTTGAAAAAAATTGTCGTTTCGTTTGTCGGTTTTTCATCTGTCGTTAGTACTGGTTTTAGGGGGGCGGGCTCCTGGAGGCACCTCTCTGGGGTGGGTGCCTCCTCTGGCCCGCCATGAAGGGAAAGCGGGCTCCTGGAGGCACCTCTCTGAGGTGGGTGCCTCCTCTGGCCCGCTACAAAATGGCATGCATAGCCAATTGGATATGCATACCATTAAGTTGCAGTTGCAGCAGGCAGAAGCACCTCTCTTTCGGGTGCCTCTGTGACTCACTGCCTGCGGTGCACTTGGGCTGGGGAACGAAGTGAGAGAGGACCCCTACGGGTGCCTGCTGTGACTCACTAAGAAGGGAAGTGTACTTGCTGTAGTGCAATGCGAGTACACAGATTTGGCTTGGGGTTAGAGGTTAGCGCTAGGGCTAGGCTTAGGGTTACGGGTAAGGTTAGGGTGAGTTA
The DNA here is from genome assembly GCA_037367245.1 of Phrynocephalus guinanensis. Taxonomy (NCBI): domain Eukaryota; kingdom Metazoa; phylum Chordata; class Lepidosauria; order Squamata; family Agamidae; genus Phrynocephalus; species Phrynocephalus guinanensis. The sequence continues at coordinate 42,606,740 of CM074735.1, read as the reverse complement.
CTGGGGTGCACCTCTGGGTGCCTCTCTGACCCACTAAGAAGGACAGTGTACTGGCGTATGGGTTAGGGTTAGGGTTAGGGTTAGGGTTCGGGCTAGGGTTAGTGGGCTTTTTATGCCCGACTGGCACATCCCAGAAGTCTCGGTCAAAACCTGGCCAAGTGGCCATGCAATTGGTGGAATGGCTCCAAAAATTTGCATGGTCCACTCCCATGGCCAGCCCATCATTGCGCAGGTGTAGAAAAATAAAAATAAAAATAAAATAAAATAAAATCAATGGAGACGTTTTGTTTCAAGAAAAACCCACTGCTGCTACTGAAAAAATTCGGGCAGTTTTAAAATAGCTATTTTCGCATGTTTCTGTGGTGCTTTGGTGTGTTTTTGGACCACGCGATTTCAAAATAAATATTGCAGTCGCCCCATTTTGGATCCCCCGCCCGCACCACATGGCATGGCGAGTTGGCGAGACTACGAGGATGCGCAGCCCAGGAGAGGAGAGGGGGGAGGCCGTGACCCCCCCCCCCCAGAAACCACCCTTCTGGTACGTGCCCTCACTGAGGCAGACATATTTTCGCCTGCTTTTTTGGCCGGGAATCGGTTTTTTTTATTATTTTTAAAACTTTTTTTCTCTGCCGCGCCACTTGGCGAGTTGGCGAGTCGACGAGGATGCGCACTTTGTGCAGCCCAGGAGAGGAGGGGGGAGGCCGGGGACCCCCCCCCAGAAACCACCCCTCTGGTAGGTGCCCTCACTGAGGCAGGCATGTTTTCGCCTGCTTTTTTGGCTGGGAATCTTTTTTTTTTTACTTTTTTTCTGTGCCGCGCCGCTTGGCGAGTTGGCGTGGCGAGTGCGACTCGACGAGGATGCGCACTTTGTGCAGCCCAGGAGAGGAGGGGGAGGCCGGGGACACCCCCCCCAGAAACCACCCCTCTGGTAGGTGCCCTCAGGCAGGCATATTTTCGCCTCATTTTTGGCCGGGAATCGGGGTTTTTTATTTTTAAAACTTTTTTCCTGTGCCGCTTGGCATCGCGCAATCGCTGCGATGCCAGGAACGACAATGACAAATCAGACCCAATTTTTCTTTAGTCGGTTCGAGTTCAAGTTCTGGTGGAGTAATTGTCGTTACCGTTTCCGTTACGTAACGGAAACAAGAAACGGAAATGGAAACGAGAATTTCGCCAAGTCGTGCCCATGTCTAGTAGTTACATGTTAATGATCATCATCAGTCATAATTTATTATTTACCAGATATGGGAAATAAAAGGAAAGAGAGCATGTGAGAGCAAGAAGCTCGGCTATAGTGAGTCCTATAATTGTGATTTAACGGGATTTGTAATCAGGTCTTCCAGATCCAAGTTTTCAGTTAGGCTCCATCCTAACAAACAGTTGGTGATATTGGTAACATCCTCCTTTCTTTGCTCTAGCAGAGTAGAAATAACTGGCAGTATTAGTAAACTTCTGGGTTCTTCTCAGAATGAGTTTAGTTGTATCAATGGCAAATTTCCATTTACTGAATAAAGGGGTTGCTTGGGATGTTTTACCTTCATTCCCCTCTAGAAGCACTAGTCCATCTCTGCTTGGCAGTGGTTAGCCCTCAGATAGAATACTGTGTACATTTCCGGATATCATGTTTCTAAAAGGATGTCAACAAGCAGGAAGAAGTTCAGAGGAGGGCAACAAGGATGATTAGGGGGCTGGACACTAAACTCTATGAGAGAACACTAAAAGAACTGGGCATGTTTGGCCTTGAGAAAAGAAGACTGAGGGAACCTAGGATAGCATTTTCATATACTTGAAAGGTAGTCATACAGAGAAGGGGTGTGTAGCATTATTAATTTCGCATACACAGAGTTTTGGGGTACAACCATATATGGTCCCAGGCTGCGTGTCTCTGTGAGTGAGTGTCTTCTTGATCTGTGTGTGTGTGTGTGTGTGTGTGTGTGTGTGTGTGTGTGTGTGTGTGTGTGTGTGTGTGTGTGTGTGTGTGTGTGTGTCTGGGTGTGTCTGGGTGTGTGTGTGTCTGGGTGTGTCTGGGTGCCTCTGTGCATGTCTCTGAGTGTGAGCTGCCTGGGACCAAGAAGATTTATTGATAACAGTAAACAGGTACACACAATAGGACAAAGGAAGGATGCTCTTGGTCACGTAATGCATTCCATCGGTGGGAGGGAGAAATGCACCTTATCTCAGAGGAACATAGCTAGTGGTGAGTTATTGATAAGGACAGAGGGGAAGGGGAGCTTTGGCTCGGTCACAGACCACCTTTGTCCTGATATCTGGGAATGCCCTTGTTTTTCTGGCCTCCTGAGTGAGGTCAGCTCAGGGTCAGCTTAACCACGCACTGGGCTTTCCTGCTTGCTCTCTGGAGATGCCTGCCCAGGGCCTAAGGATGATCCTCAGTGCTGCCAAGTTATTGGGGTTCAGAGCCTATTGGAATCCCCATATGGGTGGGACCTGTTCTTGGTTATCCTTGAGTGCAGGACACACAACAATGGGATCAAGGTAGAGGAAGCCATATTTCAGCTGAATATCAGGGGAAATAAGTCCTGATTGCTAGAGTATGTCAATTGTACAGTATGTCAATTGTACAGTTATCCTTTGATCTGTGTTCCTGCATTGAGCAGAGGGTTAAACTCAATGACCTTATAGGCCTCTTCCAATTCAATTATTACTTGATTATATGATTTATTTATATAAGTGTTGGTCTGGATTTTAGTAGTGCCATACTCAAGTCACTCCAAGCAGCTATGACCTTCATGTCATGACCTTGGTAGAGTAACTCTTTTTTCTCTCCCTCCTTTCCAGAAGTGAACAGGTAAACCTGGGCATGCAAGAGTTCATCTTGATAATCTCCATTGCCAATCCCCTCCCTACAAGAAGAATCCCAAAGCACAGAATGGTGGATCAGTTCACAAACACACACACACACACACACACACACAGAGAGAGAGAGAGAGAGAGAGAGAGAGAGAGAGAGAGAGAGAGAGAGAGAGAGAGAGAGAGAGAAGGAAAAGGAAAAGGAAAAGGAAAAGATAAAAGACTACAAAGACATGTAGCTTCAAGGTGACCTGAAGTCTTAGCTAGCTAGGCATGGTTCTTCACTGACAGAGCATTTTCATTAAAAGAACTTTGAGTCTGACAACATTGGACAGCTGATTAGCACTATCCTAAATCAAGAAGGAAACAAATGACTGCTTGGGAAAGCACATTGGGGGGCATGGTGGGGGAGTGTTAAAATATGTTTGTAATAGAGCTGAATGGCATTGCACAGATCCTGGGAGAGAAGAAATGACTGACTGTGAAGAGAAGGATAAAAGGGACATTATTGTTACAATTAATTACCTTCTCCCTTTTTGTTCCATCCATTTTCCCTTCCTTTCAGCTGCAACATAGAAACCGATGCACTTTTCAATACATTTTTCATAGCATTCCCTCTTTTCAAGAACCCAATTCGATTCTATCAAGAGATCATCAGATTTGAAAACTGCTCCTGGTCTAAAAGATAGCCAGTTTTTAATAATTTCCTCTTACCTCTTCAGGCTGTCCAGTTTTGCAGAGCTGAACTTTGTTGTGATAATGGGAAGGCTACTCTTTCACCAGTCAGTGTTTCCCATTCTCTAGAACAAAGACAAGCAATAACACAGAGAAGGAAACAATTGCTCTCACAATGGATAGCCAGATCGGAAACAAAGCATACACCAAAGAGAACTTGCATGATCCATGCCATGAATCTAAAACAAATGACAGGTCAGAGTAAATGCCAAGCCATACCTGTAAATTATGTTGTGAGTAGAGATGGGCACGACTTGAGAAAAAAAAATTTCGAGTTGTCGTTAGTCGGGCCGGTTCTGTTTCGGCTCGTTTCCGTTTTTTGCGAAAATTCGCAAAAATTTGTCGGTTTTTTTGTTTTTTTGTTGTCGTTAGTACTGGTTTGGGGGGGTAGCGGGCTCCTGGAGGGAGCTGCAGGAGTCAGCCAGAGCCACAAGTGACGGACTGGCAGACTCTTTGCACCCGCTGTGTCTCACGTACTTGCATGTAGTGCAATGCAAGTAGATCTGGCTTATGGTTAAGACGGGTTAGCGCAAGGGCTAGGGTTAGGCTAGTTACGGGTGAGGTTAGGGTGAGTATTGGGGTGCACCTCTGGGTGCCTCTCTGACCCACTTAGAAGGACAGTGTACTGGCGTATGGGTTAGGCTTAGGGTTCGGGTTTGGGCTACGATTAGTGGGCTGTTTATGCCCGATTGGCACATCCCAGAAGTCTCTGTGGTCAACCTGGCCAAGTGGCCATGCGATTGGTGGAAATTTTGCATGGTCTACTCCCATGGGTCTACTCCACATCATTGCAAATGTGCAGGTGTAAAAAAAATATATAAATAAAATAAAATAAAATAAAATAAAATCAACGGAGACTTTTTTTTTGCAAGAAAAACCCACTGCTGCTACTGTAAAAATTCAAGCATTTAAAATAGCTAATTTTTGCATGTTTCTGTGGTGCTTTGGTGGGGTTTTGGGCAACGATTTCAAAAAAAATATTGCGGTCGCCATTTTGGATCCCCCCCCACCGCATGGCAAATGGATGCGCCCTCCCAGCCTGGTACAGTCAGCAAAACCTGGCCATGCGATTGGTGGAATGGCTCCAAAACTTTGCATGGTCCACTCCCATGGGCGAACCCATCATTGCGAATGCGCAGGTGTAAAAAAGTAAAATAAAATACAATAAAATAAAATCAACTGAGACTTTTTTTGCAAGAAAAACCCACTGCTGCTACTGTAAAAATTCAAGCATTTAAAATAGCTAATTTTCGCATGTTTCTGTGGTGCTTTGGTGGGGTTTTGGGCAACGATTTCAAAAAAAAAAATTGCAGTCGCCATTTTGGATCCCCCACACTGCATGGCAAATGGATGCGCCCTCCCAGCCTTGTACCAGCAGTGCAGCAGTAGCAATAGCCAAGGAGAGGGGGGCGGGGAAACCCCCCCCCAAATAAAACACCCTTCTGGCCTGGTAGGTGCCCTCAGACAGTTTTCGCCTACTTTTAGGGCCGGGAATCGGTTTTTTTTTTAACTTTTAAAAACTTTTTTTCTGTGCCGCTTGGCATTGCGCGATCGCCGCGATGCAAGTAACGAGCACGACAAATCAGACCAAAATTGTTCGTTCGTCGGTTCGAGCTCGAATTCTGGCGGAGTAATTCCTGTTACCGTTTCCGTAGAGTAACGGATACGAGTAACGGAAACGGAAACGGGAATACCGCTAAGTCGTGCCCATCTCTAGTTGTGAGTAATCTGTCAGATGCAAAATTCTGAACTGCTCACTTTACAAGCAAAATTTATTGACTGGGATCCTAAAGCTTTGCTCCAGCCCTTTGCTTCTCTGGATCCTGACTGCCTGATTTTAGCTTCTGGCCCTTTTAGACCAGAAGAATGTGAAAACACAAATAAAGCGTGCTGCTTATATACCGCCCCATACCACTTCAAGTAGTCTCTGGGCGGTTTACATTTTTTAGTTATGCAGGCTACACAATGGTGGCAACAAATGAAAATACACAATAACATTCACATGCATGATTTTAAAAGAACTAGTCATTATGATCATCTCTTGATAAGCATTTGATATAACTAAACTGGCACATGATAAGGTCAGTTTTTGTATGATCATTTGTGTGGGGCTTTGTGAGTCAGAGAAGCAAATTACAGCCCCTCCAGTTTAACAGAGAACGATACCAGACTCTCCTCCTGCCCTATCCCATCACACTCCTACAAGGTAGGTCAGCCTGAGCAACAGTGACTGGTCCCAGCCACCCACTGACTTTTTATAATTCAGTGGGCACAAGAAGCTAGATCTCTGAAATCCCACTCTAACCACTACATTGCAAGCTCTCAGTGGCATGCAAAACATCTAGTGGTTACAGAGATTGGAAAAGGCTTGTTCTGTCTCAAAAAGTCCAATGTCTTTTAATAACCAAGTAGGCGGAAAGTAGAAACTGACCAAGGCATGAACTGGGGTAAGATGATTGTCCAGCAAGGTCCACCTGTTGTAGGGTCTATGTCTACTCAGGAATTTCCATCGCAAGTGTCATGGTCCAATAATAGCATGAATTCAGAGTCTAGATGAAGCCTGTTTGGCATTTTAATCACCCCAGCAGGAAGTTTAATCAGGATTTCAGGATGATCACTCTCAACAGGGAATACAATGCTATTACAGACACAATATATGGAATTTTTACTGCTCTTTTTCTCACACTAGGTTCTTATGAGATACATTATCGGGAGCCGTATGTTCATGATTTAGTCTTCTGTAAGGAGCAGGTTAATGAACAAAACTCCAATTGAGCTTCTCAAATGGCACATAGTACGATTATAGTTATTGGTTGCTTTACTTCATTTAATGGATCGTTATAGCACTGTCTCTCACTGTTCTCTCCCCCCCTTATTTCTTCCTTCTTCCTAATTACATCTCAGCATAATGGCAAATGCAACTGTTTCTAGGGTGCTTTGTCGGTTTTGTGGTAATGGGTGGGATCACAGTGCCCAGATGGCTTGCCAAAATACGTTATTTTCCAATGCAGCCTGTATCACTTTCATCTGCTATGCCTCCTTTTACAGCAATGAGACTTTTGACCTCTTTTAAATTTAGCATGACAGGACGAGAAGCACGTGCCCATGGAATGTATTAAGTTTGGCTCAGAAACAAAGAAGGCTTGGCCTTTTTAAGTAGCATGTGTTGAAGAAGCAGGGCACCTTTATTTTTTAAAATGTAAACATAATAAGAATGTCAGGTCTGGTATTGCCTCGTTCCAGAGCTTCCCTGAATGAAAGCCCCACATTAACTTCTGTCAAGGAGACTATGTGCCATAAATTTTTCAGTGCAGTTCATTGTAATGGAGTGTCTAATGAAAGCAAGCTTCAGTCATTTTATCCATCTACTTAGCAATTTCAACATGACAGTTAACAGAATTTTGTGTATCATGTTAGATATTTTAGGATAATTAAATTTTCTCTGCTAAAGCAAGACCATAATGTAACCTGACAAACTGTGCTGTTAATTTAGTTTTAGGACAGAATGAGTATCTATCACAACCAAATATAACAGTGCACCCCCCCACACACACACAAACTCATGGTGTGATGGCACTGCTAGATCATGTTGCAGAGTTTCGAAATTTTGGTTACATTCCTCTGGCTGTACAGGAGAAGTGCAGGGATTCACAGAGTATAAAAGTTTCAGGTTCCCGGTGCAGTCAACTGACTAACTGTATCAACAGACCCCAACAGAAAAGAGAGAGAGTGAATGCAGATGGCATGCTGGGTGCAGCACTACTCTGAACGCTGGGTACAACACTACTCTGAACTAGAGATGGGCACGGAACGAACATTTTTTCATTTCCGTTACCATTTGTCGTTTCCGTTACGTAACGAAACGAAACGACAAACGAAAATTGTGATGAAAATGCAACGAAACGAACAGAACCACGAAAATTGTGGTCGTTACGTTTCATTTCCGTTAATGGCAACGCGCAATGAAATGAGCTGTTTTAAATGTTAAAAAACGCCCTGGACATCCGTAAAAACACAGCGATAATTATTTATATTGTCTGATAATACCTACCAGGGGGGTTGGGGTCCTTAAAACGTTTGTTTTTGTCTTCTCCCATCGCGATGTATTTTTCTTTTCTCTTTAAAATGGATGTCGCCACCAGCCACAAAATGGAGGCAAGCCATGTGATGGGATCATGTTCAAATAATAGCATGCCCAGATTGCAGACTGGGTGGGCAGGTCTGGCAGCCACAGAGGGCATAAAAAGCTCTGGCAGCCCCCATCCTCCTTGCAGTCTCTGGTGGGAGTTGGGGTGGGATTGCTGTCTCTGCGACTCTAGCTTCAGTCCTGCAGCCTGTCTGTGTGCATGCATGCTGCGTACCTCTCGGTGAGTACCCTCCCTTGCCCCGCAGTGCAGTCACTCTCTGGCTGCCTTGCACCCTGGGCAACGCCCGCTGCTGCCTTTGCAGCCTCCCTGCATACCTAGTCTATACTGTGTCTCTGCCAGCATCCATTTTTTTAGTGTTTTCCCTCTGGTCTGGGGCTTTGGGGGATGCCTGTGCACGGAAATGCTTTAAAAATCGTGCAAAAAGCAGGTAGAAATGACAAACAAAAAAACAAAAAACAATAACAAAATGTTTCAAAAAAATTCCCGACAAACGGAAACGAACCGAAACAGACCTCTCAATGACAAACGAAAAACCGAAACGCCATTTTTCTGTTTCGTGCCCATCTCTACTCTGAACTATATTCCAGAGAAAACACAATAACCGAAGAAGTCTTAAATAATATTGAGTGCTTGTCTGTCTTGGAGGAGCTTGACAATTCACCAACACTAAAAGAACTAAATGTAGCTCTGGATTCACTTGCCTCTGGCAAGGCACCTGGAAAAGATAACATCCCGGCTGAAGTTCTGAAGTGCTGCAAAGAGATCATTGCCACTGAACTGTACGAAATCCTCTGCCTTTGCTGGAGGGAAGGGGGGGGTACCACAGGATAGGAAGGATGCTAATATTGTTACGCTTTATAAGAACAAAGGTGACAGGAGCGACTGTAACAACTACCATGGTATCTCTCTTCTTAGTGTTGTCGGGAAGCTGTTCGCACGTGTTATACTGAAGAGGCTCCAGATACTTGCAGAGAGAGTCTACCCAGAATCACAGTGTGGCTTTCGAACCAACAGGTCCACTACTGATATGGTATTTTCCCTCAGGCAGTTGCAGGAGAAATGCAGGGAACAAGGACAGCCACTTTTTGTAGCCTTCATAGATCTTACGAAGGCATTTGATATGGTTAGTAGGGACGGACTCTTTAAAATACTCCTCCCGGTTGGATGCCCACCCAAGCTCCTTAACATCATTAGGTCTTTTCATGAGGATATGAAGGGCAATGTAGTTTTTGATGGCCTGGTGTCAGATCCCTTCAACATCCGAAGCGGAGTGAACTGGGAGTTGAGTCATGGCTACTGGACTTCTTTTTTGAGAGATAGAAACGTTTCGCTGTTCATCCAAACAGCTTCATCGGTCTGAATACAGCTAGTGCAAGATACCTTCTTATAGTCAGCTTGGCCTCTTGTCCCCTTGTCTGATTGGCTCATAAGATGAACAAAGCCTGAATAGGCTCATTAGGGAGACATTAGTGTCCATGGCCTTAAGGTAAACAATGGCCTAAGGTGCTGAAAACCCATCAAGAATGGGTCATTAGCTGTCAAGAATGGGTCGTTAGCTGTGACCTGGTGGTGAAGGCTCCTTGATTTTCCTGGGTACTGTGGAAAGTACAGCCTGGTAAGCTAGACTATGCCGGAGCCCCCCACCTCTGTTGAGGGAGGGATTTTCAATGCTGACATGAATGGCTTCCCTTACTCCTCTCTCAACCACCTCTCTTCTTTGTCTAATATGTGTACATCCTCATCTTTGAAAGAGTGGCCTTTTTCCTTCAAATGGAGGTGTACTGCTGATTCTGGTCCTGAGCTGTTACCTCTCCTATTGTTGGGCTCCATTCTTTGTTTTAATGGCTGTTTAGTTTCTCCAATGTAGAGGTAGCCTTAACACTCTTCTTAGTGCCATCCGTGCTTACGAAGGCAGGTGTTTGATACTGTTACCTCTCCTATGTTGGGCCATTCTTCTGTTTAATGGTGTTTAGTTTCTCCAATGTAGAGGTCTGAACACTCTTCACTGCATTGGACTGCATATACTATATTGCTCCTTTTATGGTTTGGTATCGGATCCTTTGGGTGGACAAGTCTCTGCCTTAGTGTGTTCATGGGTTTGAAATAAACAGGGATGTGGTGTTTGCCAAAAATCCTTTTAAGCTTCTCCGACACTCCCGCCATGTAGGGAATGACCAGGTTCTTCCGTCGGGTCTGGGTCTCAGACTGATCCCTTGTTCTTCTGGGATGGCCCACTGCTTTGTTGAAGGCCCACCTTGGATATCCACAGGCCTTAAGTGCTGTCTTCAGGTGCCTGTCTTCCTTCTTCTTGGCTTCTGAGGAGGTGGGGATGCTCCTGCTCTGTGGCCTAGTTTGTGTTGTTGGATGGTGGGAGTCAAACAGTAAGTATTGATCTGTGTGGGTGGGTTTCCTGTAAACTTCTACTCCTAGGCCACGGTCAGGTCTGATGATGACTGCACAATCCAGGAAAGCCAGCCTGTTGTCTTGGGTGTCTTCCCTAGTGAACTTAATATTAGGGTTGATGTGGTCTGTAAAGGCCCTTCCTGCGTCTTTATTTTAACCCAGGTATCATCTACATACCTGAACCAATGGGATGGTGTTGTCCCTGGGAAGGTGTTGAGTGCCTTCTTCTCCACTTCTTCCATTATAGGTTTCTACAATTGATGACACTGGGGATGGCACAGCCATGCTTCTGTATAGAAGTCCCCTCTGGCAATGTAGTGGTGTTCAGACACAGGTTTGGGATGAGGCCTGGAGGTGAGGGTCAGATCTTCTCCCTTCAACATGCCGAAGCGGATGTGAACCAGGGCTGTGTCCTTGCTCCCTGACCAAACCTGTACGTGGTGGATGTTCTTGGGGCTAGGATACCATGCGATGAAGTATGCTTTTGGAACTTCAACAGAGGGTATCTATCTCCGGACCAGATCAGATGGAAAACTCTTCAACCTCTCTAGATTGAGAGCAAAGTCTAAGGTACAGGTGAAGTGTTTGCAGGATCTCCTCTTCGCTGATGATGCCGACATTACTGCTCACTCTGCCGAAGATCTCCAACAACTCATGGACCATTTTAGTAAAGCTTGCAAAGATTTTGGGCTAGAAATCAGCCTGAAAAAAAAAACACAAATAATGAGCCAGAATGTGGACTCTCCTCCTCACATTACAATTTCTGAAAAAGAACTGGAAGTTGTCCATGACTTTGTGTATCTTGGCTCAACTATCTAAGATACACTCTCACTAGAGTCTGAGCTGAATAAACGTATAGGTAAAGCAGCAACTATGTTTTCCAGACTAACAAAGAGAGTATGGCTCAATAAGAAGCTGATAGAACATACAAAGATACAGGTCTAAAAGCTTGCGTACTGAGCACACTTTTGTATTGCAGCGAGTCTTGGACCATCCATGCCCGACAGGAAAGAAAGCTTAATACCTTCCATATGTGCTGTCTTAGGCGAATATTCAACATTACCTGGCACAACAAAGTTCCAAATAGCATAGTCCTGAATCGAGCTGGAATCCCTAGCATGTACACTTTATTGAAACAGCGACGCCTACGCTGGCTTGGACACGTTGTGAGAATGAATGACGGTCGGATCCCAAAAGATCTTCTATATGGAGAACTAATGCAGGGAAAGCGCCCCAGAGGGAGAACACAGTTGCGGTATAAGGATATCTGTAAGAGGGACCTGAAGGCCTTGGGAATGGACCTCAACAGTTGGGAAACCCTGATCTCCGATCGCACTGTCTGGAGGCAAGAGATACAGCTTGGTCTACATAAATTTGAAGAGGCATTTGTCCAACAGGCAGAGGAAAAGAGGCAGGCACAGAAAGAACAAAACTCGAGGACCGGGCAAGAAACTGAATACATCTGCCCCCAGTGCGGTAGAGACTGCCATTCCCAAATTGGTGTATTTAGTCACACTAGGTGCTGTTTTTAGAATCTCTACTCCAGGCATGATACCATAGTCTTTCGAGACTGAAGGATGCCAATGACGATGGATGCTAGAGACACAGACTGGACAGTTACTGTATTGAAGCAAGCACTGAGGCAAGAGGCAGAAGTGGAACAAATTTCTGCAGTTGTTGGTTCCTCTTCCTCTGTTGCAATAAACCCTGTTGGACCACCATATTTCTACAAAATGCCTAGAAATCAAAGCAGATGGAACCTTGGTCCTTAATGGGAAATTCAAATAGTAATGCAATAGAATTAAGAACTTGGGAAGTATTGGAATACTTCCCAAATTAGAATGTAGGAATGAGGATCAGGAACATGAAATGTTTTTTCATGTCAGTCAACTAATGGCACTCTTCTTTTTTTCACATAACCACAAACGTTATTCAAATTAGAGTTCCTGTAATAGTAAAAAAGCAATATATAGCTTGCACAGATGGCAACTACAACTGTTAATTTTAACATTGTCTTTTATTGACCAAGTTTAAATGAAGGCAATGATGCCCTAAGGACTTTGACAGCCTAAATAAAATTCTCCTGCTGTTTCACTACCACAACTGCTTCCACAGGGATTCAGTAATGCATGGCATCAATGTCCTTCCAAAGAAAAACAGGATGGTGAGATACCAGCTGCCCTCTCATTTAACCAGACATTGAATGACAGTCTCAGTTATTTTCATGTAAATCAAAACAGCTGATCTAAATTGACACAACTGCTTTGCTTAACTGGACCACACAATATGTATATCTGTCTGGTAGTGTGTATATACAAACTTAGAAGCAAGATATTTTTATTTGAAGGCCTGCCTACATCCAACAGGCCTTCTAGATGTTTCTTTACTGTCTCCCTTCTGGCCATCTTGAGGGTTGTTGTTTTTTTCTGAACACACCACTGCTGGCGGAAGATTGGGAGGCCAGGAGAGACCTTGGGGGCTACTTAAAATGGCCCCATGGGCTACCAGTTGCCCGCAGTTAACGTGTTGCACAGACGTGTTAGAGAGTATCTCCAAACAATATAAAATATATAATGGACATTAGAGATGGGCAAGAAACGACGAAATTACCGTTACCATTAGTCGTTCCGTTACGTAATGGAAAGAACGACAATTTGGACGGGCCAGGCTCGAACCGAACAGAACCAAGAAAATTTTGTTCGATCAGTTCATTTCCGTTAATGGCCGTGCGATGACCTACCTGGTGCTGGCCTGGCCCTGGAAGATCTTCAGGGATGGCGGAATGGCGGCAAGACAGCAACCAGGAAGAGGGGGGAAAGCCTACCCCAGAAGTTTGGGTTCACTTCCGGGACAGCCTGGCTGTCATTGCTGGTGGGGAGGACTGTCAGAGAGAGCCCCGTTATTGCCTCGGAAGCGGAGGCGGGACTGGGGCTCCCTCTCCAGTGACCTCTGCCGTGGGTGCAAGACAGCCACCACAGCTGTCACCCCGGGCAGAGGAGATCGGACTGAGGCTCGGCCGTGGTCTCGCCTCCGTGCGCGAAGGCGGGATCACGGCTCAATCTCCTCCACCTGGGAGTGACAGCCAGCACAGCTGTCACCCAGGGCGGAGGAGATAGGATCAGCCGTAGTCTCACTTCCACGCACGGAGGCAAGACAGCAGCTTGATCTCCACCGCCCCGGGTGGCGGCCAGGCAGCTGTCACCCCAGGTGGAAGAGATTGCCTGAGCCTCATGGGGAAGCCGAGTCCCCCCTTCTCCCCTCTACATGCATGCAGAGGGGAGAAGGGGGGGTCTGAAAGGGATCTTCCCTGCCTGGGTCATCATAACAGCGCCCGGCGCTGCCATGGCTCGCACAGGGAAGATCCCTGCGAGTCCCCCCTTCTCCCCCCTTCCCCCCCTCCCGGAGCCAGCACACAGTAGCCGCTCAGTGCTAGCTTCGGGAGGGGAGTAGACTTAAAAAGCCTGCTCTCTCCTCGCACCTGATGGGGTGGTGGAAGAGTGGACTTCTTAAATCCCCCCCCCAGCTATTCTGGGCACCGCCGGCGCCGTCACGCTGGTCAGGAGAGCACTCCCGTGGCTGCAGGACCGTTCTCCCAGCAGGCTTGCCACCGGCTCTGGTGGTTCCTGGCTCCGGGAGGGCTGCCCACGGCTGCGGGATGGATCTCCGAGGAGGCTTGCCGCCGGATCCAGCGGCGCCTGGCCCAGGAGGGCTCCCGGCGGCTGTGGGAACACTTTCCCACCAGGCGCCGAAAAATGATGCCTGAAAAAGGGAACGGGCCTCTGGGGTCCAAAAAACAATAATGAGCCGAACTGGGCCCCAGGGCCCGAATAACGAGCATGAAATGCCATTTTGGCACGCGGAGGCGAGACCATTTTGTCGTTTCATGCCCATCTCTAATGGACATAATGGGGAACCACTCCCGCTAGGTCAGAAAGGCCTGTTGAAAGAAATGAGTTTTCAAGGCCTTCTGAAACCCAACAATGGTAGCTGCCTTGCAGATATCGGGGGGGGGGGTGATTCCAGAGCTCTGGGACCACTACTGAGGATGCCCACTTACAGGTAGATGCTTTATACCTTTTCTTGGAGAGGCTACTCTTAGCTGAAATAATGAAGAAGCTGTCATGGTTCAGCCTGAAATGTGTTGGGGGATATGCTCTCCCAAATACTGAGGTCTCCAAATGTGTAGGGCCTCATATGTTAGTACTAACACTCTGAACTTTGGCACAATCCTTAAAAAAAGTGTGCTCATGATCTGCAGAATTAGTGAGCCTTTGCAAGCAATTATTCAACACAGCAGTTGTATATGACTGAGAAGCAATGCAGATATGCCAGGACTGGTGTTGGAATTTATGAATACCTGTCACCAGCCTGGCAGCTGCATTTTGAACTCCCTGAAGTTTCCACGTCAGCGGCAGGGGCAGCCCCACATAAAGAGAACTGCAGTAGTCCAGTCTGGGGAAAAAACAGGACATAGAACCTCGTGGCACAGTGGTTAAATGCCTGTACTGCAGGTAAAGCTGTGCTCATGAACTGGGGTTCAATCCCAGGTAGCAGGCTCAAGGTTGACTCAGTCTTCCAGCCTTCCGAGGTTGGTAAAATGAGTACCCAGCTTGCTGGGGGGTGGCAATGTGTAGCCTGCATACTGTAACTAAAACTGTAAACCGCCCAGAGACTACTTGAAGTGGGGGGTGGGGCAGGGAGGTTTGTTGGTCATAAAATTGGCCTGCATGTTTTCAAACTCACTGACAATAGTCTGTAAAATGGAGCCTGCATTGGCCACTGTGCAGGCTTCTTGCAAACTGCATTGGTGCAATCAATCCTGTGAACTTTATTGCCACATGCTGTTTAGAAATAGCTAATCTCCTCTTCGCTGTCACTCTCATAATATGAGCATGGCACACTTCTGTAGCATTCAGCAATGGCGCCAGTTGCCTGAGGCAGGAGCTTGGCACAAGCTGCACAGCTGAGTCACCCTCAGGCTGTCTTCACAAGCTCATGTTTAATGCTTGTTTCTAGTTCTAGCTGCACTAAATTTATGGATTTAGAAGCACTCTCCATTTCAATTTCAGCTTCACCGTGTTTCTCTGAGGCTCACCTGTATTTTCCTCCCATCTTTGTTTTCTTGCCACCTGAAAACCTATGCTGATTTAGCCACATTTTCTTATTCATTTACACAAGCGTTTCTCCATTATGAAAAACTTCCCCCTTCACTAAGCCATTTCAGTAGGGGGTTGTTTTTTGTGTGTTTGTTTGTTTGCCTCAATTGTGTGGGCATTTTCACTACTTGCCTTTTAAAATGTGAACGTTGTTCTCTTTTCACTTTGTTCCTCCAAAATGCTCTGCCTGCCCACAAGCATGTGACTTCTCAAAGTGAATCTCTTCTCACTTGACTCGAGAGATGAGAAAAATACTACGTTGACTGAGACCCCTGAAGCAAAAAAAAAAAATCTTTATCCCCTCTAATTTTATTATCCTGCTTCTCCCTTTGTCTTACTCTAGCTAGATGAGATAAAAAGGTCTGTTTTAACATGTCAGACAAGTTCAGTTCTACTTTATATTGAATCCAAATATTGAGGATTGCCCCTACGAAACAGACTGTCCATGGATAGGCCTGTGGTCCCTAGGCAAAAGATAAGAAATGCAGATATTATCCATATATTATATAGTCCTGTTGCAGATAGCTATTTGTAGTTCTTTTTTTAAAAAGACAGAAAATGGGATTCAAATGCCGCAGAACTAAAACAACGAGTTCATTTAATGAAAAGCAGTGTGTTTTAATATCATCCTGTAGTATTTTCAGGATTTTACAATGGCTATAAAGCTTTCAGATTAAAATTCATAAGTCATGATTCAGTTATTTTACCACACTTGAATCAAGGCACTGTAATGGTGTCATTATTTTTAAATATCATTTCTTTCCATAGGGGAAAAAAGGTTGAAATTCAGAGAGAGAGAGAGAGAGAGAGAGAGAGAGAGAGAGAGAGAGAGAGATGAGATGAGATGAGATGAGATGAGATGAGATGTGCATATAGGCACAGACATTCATACTCTATGGATTTGTTTCAGAGAGGCGGTTACTTCACATCCCATTCATCCCTCCTTGCTGTCCCACTTGGGAGTGGTACAAAAAAACCTTACTTTACGTCCATAGCGCGACAGCAAAAAGTTGTCTCGACCATGCCCCCGGAACCGGGAACAGAGCGTGACAAGGAGTACCTGCCCCTGGGCTGGGGGATTCTTTTGTCTCTGTTCCTGTTCTGGGACAAGGTCCCATGAAGTGACAACTATCACACAACAAAGGCAATCTTCCATTTGTGAACTTGCATCTGTCCATTTCTCTCAAACTTTTGAGTGCTGTGGATTGACATTGCGAATAGATGAAGCACAGGGGGTGTGGTGCACCCTTTATTTTTATGGTGGTTTTTTTTTTCAAAAAAGCAGATCTTGTCATGAAACAAGGCCATGAAGTAACACTTGTCACGAGACAAGTTATAATGACTGTGAGTAAATAGAAACAGGGACTGAACAGGGACAAAACCACGTGACCGCGAACAATGCTGTCACGGTACAAACATAATCGTGGAAGAAGGTAGGCCATGAAGTAACCACCAGAGAGGGCGGGAAGAGGATATGAAAGCCACTTAGACCTTGGAACCATGTAGAGCAGTGGTTCCCAACCTTGGGTTCCCAGATGTTCTTGGACTAAAGCTCCCAGAAGCATTCACGACTACCTCTGCTGGCCAGGATTTCTGTGGTCCAAGAACATCTGGGGACCCAAAGTTGGGAACCATTGATGTAGAGCTTTGACCATGTGGGGATGAGGGTGCACATACTGTACATGATGTGCTCACCATCTCTACCCACCCAGAAGCTACTGAAACCACACATCCAATGTGAATGTTTGAGTCACTTCCAGTGGGGTGTCATTTACCTGTGCAATCCCCACTGCTCTTGTGTTCAAAACCCTACTTGATTTTGCACGTTAATGTTTGAATTGTGCTCTTGAAGAAGCAGTTTGACTATCAGCCTGGAATATAGACATTTTGAGAACTAGTGTGCTGTGCCTGGAGTGTTGGGCTAGGACTCTGGGAACACGAGTTCAAGGCCCTGCTCGCAGCCACAGAAAAAAGAAAAAAGCCCAGACCAGCCCGCGGGCCAGCTGATTGGTGCGAGGGATAAAAAAGAAAAAAGTGCCAACTCAGCCTGCTGGCCAGCTGGTCAAGCGCTAGGGTAGAAAAAAAAAAAAAAGCACCCACCATCCTCCCCACAGGCCAGCTAGTCCGCAGGAGGGAAAAACTGTGACCATGGCCCCAAACAGTGTAAAAAAATAAAAATGCAAAATGTAACAAAAATGAAACACATAATAAATGAAACAAAACGGGGGAAGAAATGAAAAATGAAACAAAACACCATTTTGGCATTTCGTGCCCATCCCTATTGGTGAATTGAGAGGTAGACTTATGCACATATAGCTTCTGAGTTTCATTTTTAAAAACTCAGATGATTGCCTGCAACATTACTAATGTATTTGATCAGCATAACCCTGTTAACCCAACTCCAATATTTTGTAGCGGTCCCCTGCATAACAAAAGGTTTGTGGTGGCAATTATGTGCTATTTGGAGTTTTGTAACCCATGTCCTTTGTGCTGAGTCATGAAATCATTGTCTGCAGGACAAGCACTGAGGGACAATCAGAGAAGAGGAGAGTCCTTAATTTTTCTAGGCCAAGTGTGAAAAGTAGAGGCAGCAAAGAGGCATATCAGGAGAAAAACCTAAAGAACAAAACAAAACAAACTGAAAAGCCAAACCTATCCAATTTTATTCAGGATCTTGAGTTAGGTTCCCCTTCCTTTCTTGTCTGAAACATTTCCCAGTCAATTAGTTGTGCTCCAGACAAGAAGCCCCATTTTATCAGGCGACATAACTATATAAAAGTGCCAAGGAATGGGTAACTATAAAGGCAGTCTGGCCAAAGAAATAAGGGGGTGGTGTGGGGTGAGAAACCTTCCACTTAAATTTAGCTCTCAGACACTGAAAAAGAATTGTGCAAATAAATTGAAAAATAAAGTTAAACTACTTTTACTTATATGAGGGTCACTATTCTTGCCTCACAGGTAATCACATGAATGTGGATGTATCAAGCATAAAATGACAGCCAGTGCACAAAGAGTATTTCAGGTTACCCCCATAGTTAAAACAGCACCTTAGACCTACTGCCGGTCAGCCATAATTCTACTAGGAACAGTCAGCGGCAGGAAAGATATAATGGCCTCACTTCTTTCTATTATTCTGAGTTTGGAATATCATTTTTAAAGGCCATCATTATATTAATCCTTACTGTGCACTAGATAGGTTATCCTTATCCCTGCTACATTCTTTGCATCAACCAGCGATGATTAAACTATGGGCTTCTGTTCACCAAGTAAAACCATTAATTTGACTTTTAATTTGGCACAATTGATTGCTTCTACTTTGGGGATTAACCAAATTATAAATCCTAATTTATACTATAAATTGCTGGTGGGGTAATTAAAATTGTAAACCGCCCAGAGACTACTTGTAGTGGTATGGGGCGGTATATAAGCAGAACACTTTTTGTGCTGTATTTCTCCACATTGGCAGATAAAAGAAATTTTGTTTCAAACAAGTAATATGGGTGTGTGTGTATTTGGTCTGAAGAGCCAGGTGTAAAAATTCCAGAACATGCTACATTCACAAAAAATAGTTTCCTTTGTAAATATGCAAACAATAATGAATTGTACTTTATGTTTTAGGTGGCCATATGGGGTGTTGGGTCTCCATACCTGTGGATGAAACCAAGCACCACCTCATCCAGAATCTGACAGGAATTGTGGCTTCCGGCTTAAACAAGGCATTTGTGGAAGCACCACCTTGCTAATGTTGAAGGGTTCCAGAATGGCCTGAAATGGTGGCTGCTATAATTCCACAAAAAAACAAGACTTTGCACTGTACTAGAGATGGGCACGGAACGAACATTTTTGTTTCCGTTATTTGTTATTCGTTCCGTTATGTAACAAAACGACTAAGGAAAATTGTGATGAAAATGCAACGAAATGAACAGAACCACGAAAATTAGCTTTGTTACATTTCGTTTCCGTTAATGGTGATGCAGAATGAAATGAGCTGTTTTAAATGTTAAAAAACGCCCTGGACATCCATAAAAATGCAGCGATAATTATTTATACTGTGTGATAATACCTACCAGGGGGGTTGAGGTCCTTAAAACATGCATTTATGTCTTTTCTCAGATCGCTGTATTTTTTTCCTTTAAGGGGAGTTAGGGGACATCGACCCAAAATGGCTCCCAGATGCCTAATATTGATTTCTTGGGTATTAAAACGCTCTGGACATCTGTAAAAACGCAGCGATAAAGCGATAATTATTTGAAATTATTACCTACCAGGGGGTTGAGTTCCTTAAAACGTTTGTTTTTTTCTTCTCCCATTGCGATGTATTTTTCTTTTCCCTTTAAGGATGACAAAATGGATGTCACCACCATGTGATGGGATGGGGTCAGGTTCAACCAATAGCATGCCCAGATTGCAGACTGGGCAGGTCTGGCAGCCACAGAGGGCATAAAAAGCTCTGGCAGCCCCAGTCCTCCTTGCAGTCTCTGGTGGGAGTTAGGGTGGGATTGCTGTCTCTGCGACTCTAGCTTCAGTCCTGCAGCCTCCCTGTGTGCATGTGTGCATACCTCTCGGTGATTACCCTCCCCTGCCCCGCAGTGCAGTCACTCTGCGCTTGCCTTGCACCCTGGGCAATGCCTGCGTACCTAGTCTATACTGTGTCTCTGCCAGCATCATTTTTTTAGTGTTTTCCCTCTGGTCTGGGGAGTTGGAGGATGCCTGCGCACGGAAATGCTTTAAAAATCACGCAAAAAGCGGGTATAAATGACAAACAAAAAAATTAAAAATGGAAATGAAATTTTTCCAAAAATTCACGAAAAACGGAAACAAACCGAAACGGACCTCTCAACGACAAACGAAAAACCGAAACACCATTTTTTGGATTCGTGCTCATCTCTACACTGTACTATGTTTCCCCTAGTGGCCACTTCTGGCATCACACCTTAAAATGAAAAATAAAACAAATCCTTGCTCTTTAGGAATAATAGCAGAGAATAGCACACAATTTGAAAGATTCCTACCAAAAACACCTTCAGAAAGCAAATACTGAACGTAGCTGCAAAATACTGCTGAATATACCAAAAAGTAAATTTGCAACTAAGACTGCTACATTACTGTTGAAATAGAACAGAGTTTTATTCACATCACTGCAAACATACTATATTTCTGACTATTTTGTGATGGTTTGGCAATCTTGTAGCCATACAGTGATCCCCTCCCTTCCCATTCAAACTCCACAATAACCCTGACTGGGAGATCAGACTGACAGACTCCCAATGGCCTCCCAGTAAAATTCCTCACCTCAGTCGGGACATGAATCAAGGCAGCAAAGCAATGTAAATAGAATGAACTGCAGCTCTCTTTTAAATATGGAGTATCACTGGTGTGTTAACATCTTCTTTACATTTATTCACTTCCATTTCCAACAAATCTGTTGAAAGACTTTTCAAAAGAACAATTCCTGTACCGGTAACAAAAAAAGAACAGTTTTTCTGTACTGAGAAAAATATTAACTTCAGACTCATTTTATATCTTAGCACCTAAGAAAGAGAGAAAGGAGCTGTAGACAGGAACTCAACTCTCCCCGTTGAAATTAATGTGGATATAGCT
This sequence comes from Phrynocephalus guinanensis, assembly GCA_037367245.1. Taxonomy (NCBI): domain Eukaryota; kingdom Metazoa; phylum Chordata; class Lepidosauria; order Squamata; family Agamidae; genus Phrynocephalus; species Phrynocephalus guinanensis. Next base: position 42,585,889 of record CM074735.1, on the reverse strand, counting down.
TCTGTTATTTCCATCATCGAGACTGAGTTATTTAATTTTTCTTTCTGTTCTGATGTTATTTTTGGAAGATTTTGACTTTCTAAGTATTCTAATATTTTGTTTCTTGTTATTTGTTCCTTAGAATATAGATTTTGAAAGAAGTCTTCAACTATTGTTTTCATCTTATCCATGGTATTACAATTATTTCCATGTTTGTCTTTAAGGCTTGTTATAAAATTTCTCTGTTTTTGAGTCCGTAATTTGTTTACTAGCCATTTACCAGGTTTATTTGCATATTCAAAATATTTTTGTCTCGCTATCTTGATTTTGAAGGCAACTTCTTGAGAGATCAATAAGTTATACTGATGTTGTAGTATCTTGGACTGATTTTGTAAACTTGTCTTTGTTGGGTTTTCTTGGAATTCCATTTCTATCTTCATCAATTCCTTTAAGATGTCTGTATATTTTTGTTTTCTTTCCCTATTTTTCTTTGTGTTGTAACTGATAACCAGTCCTCGGAGATAAGCTTTGCCTGCATCCCAAACTATGCATGGGCTTGTCCCTTTGTTTCTATTATTCTCATAGTATTCTTGAAGTTTCCTCTTGCACTGAGTTATAAATTCCTTATCTTTTAGCAAAAATTATTGTAATCTTAGGTTTACTGAGAAGGCCCAGATGGTCTTACACCAGAATTTTTTAAACAATTTGAAGAAATTATGGATATACTGCTAAAAGAAGCTGTAGCAGAAATAATGGAACAATGAATAATGCCAAAATCATGGCAAGAAGCAACGGTTACACTCATACCAAAAGAAGGGAAAGATCCACAGTTAATACAAAATTATAGGCCAATTTCACTATTAAACGTTGACTACAAAATCTTCACATCAATCATGGCAGATAGATTGAAAAATGTCTTAAATTTTATACATAAAAATCAAAACGGTTTTCTTCCTAGAAGACAACTCAGCCATAATATAAGAATTGCACTAAACTCTCTGGAATACTATGATCAAAAAGCATTTGACAATGTATCTTGGGCATTTCTACATGAACAACTCAGAATAATGGACTTTGGGAAAATATTTGGAAGAGTAATCTCAGCAATATATCAACATCAAAGTATGAAAGTAAATCTTAATGGGGACCTAACCAAAACAATAAAGATATCAAAAGGTACAAGACAAGGATGCCCTCTTTCCCCATTATTATTTATTTTGACATTGGAAGTCTTGATGCGTAAAATTAGAAAGAATCCTGAAATCACTGGAATTAAAATTAAGAAACTCCTATTCAAAATACAAGCATTTGCCGATGATTTGATGATAATATTAGAAAACCCAAATTTGATGGACTCTTTACAGGAATATGGACGAGTAGCAGGCCTAAAAATAAATAAAGAAAAGACTCAAATGTTAGTAAAGAACATGACAGAGACAGAAGTCTGGAACAAAAAATCTGGAACTATTTAAAAATGTACTCTTTTCAAGGTAATTTAAGAAAAAGTCCGCTATTTAGGTATTTCTATCTTACTGCAAAAACCAGTACTCTTATTCAAGATAATTACACCAAAAGTAATTTGGCGGGAAAAGAGATACAAATGGAAAATAAACACATGGAAAAATTTACAACTATCCTTTATGGGAAGAATAGCGGCAATAAAAATGAATGTATTACCAAAACTACTATTCTTGTTCCAAACAATACCAGTCCTTAAATCAACTAAATTACTACAAGACTTAGATAAACAAATAAGGAAATTTATTTGGAATGATAAGAAACCTAGAATCAAAATTAAAGTATTACAGGACAAAAAGGAAAATGGAGGCTTCGCACTGCCAAACTGGATTTTATATTATAAAGCCTGCTGTCTGATGTGGATGAAAGAGTGGATGACCGTTGAAGATAATCGACTACTTGCGTTAGAAGGATTTAACTTGAATTTTGGATGGCATGCATATCTATGGTATGGGAAAGCTAAAGCCCAAAAAGATTTTGTAACCCATTGTATAAGAAATGCCTTGTTGTGGGTTTGGGGGATCTCTTTTTCATATGTGGTGGGTGTGCAAGAGGGCTAAAAAATACTGGTGTATGTTACAAAAATTTATTTTAAAAACTATGTTAATTAATCTTGAGTTAAAACCAGAGATTTTTTTTTATTATCTATGATACAACTAAATATTGGTGATAACAAAAAATTTGTAATAATCCATATTATCACAGCAGCTACAATGTTGTATGCACAACTATGGAAGACAAACAAGATTCCGGACAAAAACCAGTTAATTATGAAGGTGTTAAACTGCGCAGAAATGGACAAGATCTCAGCACTAATGAAATCAGATGGATACCATGAAGACTTCGAAGAAAGATGGCATGATTTCTACAAATTTTTAGACGAATATTATAAGACAATTAAGTTTCCTGTGTAATTTATTTATTATTATTTATTTATTTATTTTCATATTTATATACCGCGCCTATTCCCTCATGGGGGACTCAGGGCGGTTATTGAGTAATTGAGATAGTTAAGGATCATACATTGTTAAGATGAGATGCAAACTTTGTTTGAGAAGATTAGAATCGCTCCAATTTTGTTTTCTTTTTCTTTGATTGACAACTTTTTTGTTTGAAAACTATAAATAAATTGCAAAAAAAGATATTAATGTGGATATATTTGACAGGATAAATATTTTAATCTTATTTATCAGACTAGAAATAGCTTCCATTGTAAATAGAGATGGGCACAAACCAAAAACATGGTGTTTTGTTTTGGTTCAGTTCGTTATAGGGTTTGGTTTGGTCCCTTTCATTTTTAATGATTTTATTTTTTGAAAAATTCATTTCGTTGGCTGATTGATTCATTATTCATTTTCCCGCTTTGCACAATTTAATCTATTTGACAGCAGGTGGGCAGGGAAAAACATTTTAAAAAAAAAAAACCAGACATTGACAACAACTGCACAAACTGGACTGGCATCCTCCTCATCCTCCTCATCCACATCCTCATCATCTTCAATCATAAACACATCATCCTTACCGGTGGCAGCGGTGGCGGGGTGATCCTGGCCCGTGTGGCTGGGGCGTTTTGAGGCGGTTGGCCTCTTTTTTTAAAAGTGCCAATCACGCAGCCCCTGGGGCCGGGTCAGTACTTCTTTTATTTTTTATATTTTGTCTTTATTTTAGGGCACCGACCCGGGCATCCCTGGGGCCGGGTCGGTGGTCCTTTATTTATTTTTTCAAGCACCGACGATGTGCCCCTACTACTACTACTACTACTACTACTACTACTACTACTACATGTTGTACATCTAGAGATGGCACGAATCACCAAAGTGGCAGTTTCTGCCTGTTAATCCTTCAGCCAAAGAGATGTTTGGAGCTTCCTGGCTCCACATCCTCTGGTGGGCACCCACTCAAAGCCCATGTCTGGAGGAGGGGACCCTAATGTCCCTGCCTCCTTCCCCTTGCTCCCGTTGCCTCCCTATCTGCTCCTGCCTCCTCCTCCTTTGCCTCTGCCATCTTCAGAGACAGCAGCACAGTGTCACTTCCTGGAGCTGGGCCTGCTGTCTTACCACATGTACCAGCCTATTCATTCCAGTCTGGGATAATTTTGCTCTCTGGTCACCCTCTCTGTTTCATGGTAATAAAATAAATTGCTGCTAACAATGCTTTGGAAGCTTATAAAGCATAAAGATGAAAAATATTTTAGATATCTTGTCTGTTTTTCCCAATGTGCTCTGAGTCCAGAGCATTTACATGCCAGACCTTTATGATAATAATACCACCACTTTTGCTGAACTTTCTTGCCAATTTAACTTGGAATGGAAACAAAGGCCGGATATAACTGGTAGCTTTTAAAAGATAAATGCCCATTTGGAAGACCACTTTTAATATAATCAAAAACTTTTAATGTGAAAGAATTGCAGTAAAAGCAAACACATTTGCAATAATTACTAATGCATTTTAAAGAATGGATGTCTTTTTTAAAATGTGCAGCTTGCATCATTCTACCGTTTATGTTTTCTTAAAATATTCCATTAAAGCAGGCTATTTCCCCCCCTTGGGAAAGTGCAAATAGTGATTTAGCAAAATATTGTGTCTGTAGCTGGCTGTGGAGCCAGAGGTTGGGAGTTTGATTCCCCCCCCCCCACTGTGAGACGAGCCAGCCTGTGTGATTTGGGGCAAGTTGCAGTGTCCCAAGGCAGCCCCAGAAGAAGGGAATGGTAAACCACCTATGAGTATACTCTACCTGGAAAACACTGAAAAGGGTTGCCATTAGAGACAGCCATGAACCACTTCTCTGGTCTCTTTCCTCCAGATGCTTCCTGTGAGTTGGTGCCCACCCGAGGCTGTGCAGTCAGAGATTCAGTGTTTGATTCTGTGTCTCCTTGATAAGGGCTGCACTTGATTCATGGGTCCCTTCCAGCCCTGAACCTCTAACATGATGATGATGATGATGATGATGATGATGATGATGATGATGATGATGATGATGATGATGATGATGATGATGATGATGATGATAGTTATATTAATATGGATACACGCATACTTTGTATGATGCAATGTTTCCACCGGATATTGTCGTACCACAGGGACTACCTACTATGTGACTTTTATAGGGATTACCATACATGACTGCATTGACTGATTTCATAAGAACACCAGTGTTTCCATGTTTACTTTCCACCCCACATAATGGTTTTTTCCTTTGTAACTTTAATGTTCTAAGATGCCCTTCTAATTCCCTGTTCTTAATTTGAATATGTCTTAATGTTCTGGGCTGTATATTGTCCCTCACTATTGTAAGCCATCTTAGGTCCTTTTCCAAGAAGAAAGGTGGGGTAAAAATATTCAAAATAGTAAAAAAAACCATGTTGGTCATAATCATGACCCTGGCACTTGATCTTTTATCCCCACCTTCCCCTCACACTTGGCTTTCCTATTTAAAAAAATAATTCTCAAGATTTTTCTGTGGCATTTAGGAAGATGTCTGTAAATTTTGGTAAGTTGTGACACAGAGAAAATAGAATGGGTTGTGGGGCCCTGGATCCACAGCTGTGACACCCGGGTCTCAATATACCACTGCTTGGTCCCAAAGTACAATATGGAGGGTGGGGTGAGGAACACAAAGGAGGCAGATGATTTTGATGGTAGCAGAGGCAGGGTCTTCTTTAGGAGTTTCCAGGGGCATTCACTCCAGGTATTAAAACAAGGCTCAAGCTTTTTCAATGCTCCGTCTGACCATTCCCAATGCTTGTTCACTGTTCAGGTTAAATAGTGAGTCTTCTCTTGTTACTCTCCACCTAGAGGAAACCAACTGACTCAGTGGGGTGTATATATGTATTGATTTGTCATTCAGCAACCGATTCAATGGTTCTACTCCCCATTTGAGACCAGCAGTGGGATACTGTCCTGAGATTCTTCTAGTTATCTTAGGGGGGGGGACTACCCTGGATATTTACCCCTCAGTTTGCAACAGAACAGGTACAGATGAATTTGGAGTAAAATCGAGCAACCACATTACATGAATCTGGAAGTTGAGTCATGGCAACTGGACTTCTTTTCTCGAGAGATCAAAATGTTTCACTCATCATCCAAGCAGCTTCGTCAGACTATTTGAAGCATCCCACCAGAGGTGATTTAAATAGGCTCAGATCAGGTAGACATTGCTTTTGTCTGTCTTCTGCTCAACACGACTGCCTGGTTCAGAGGCAAGGGGGTGCAAGCCGAAGTATAATTTCTCAAAGTGTTTGGGAGAGAGAGAAAAGTTTTCAAGATAGTATCGCTGGATTACTTCACAAAAAGGAAATTAAAGAAGGGGTTGGGTTGGAATTGATGATTAGCACCTTGCCAAGGGCAGCTTCTGCTGTGAAAACATCATAGTCTGTCCTGCTGATTTCTGCAAATAACGTGGTGTCTGGATGGCTACAACAATTTCACCAATGGAAACCCGTTCTGAAAAAATTGTAGATCACAGAAGTGTGTTTTTCCCTCTGTGCAGTTGCATCTTTCATTTTAATATTTTAAAACAGGTAACTTAAGATTAACACTTGCCATCCCCTGTAGCCATTGCCATGTAATGATTAGGAAGGAAGGACCAGGATTTGTGACATCTAGATCCTAGTCCTGTCGCAGCTGTGAACTTCCCTGGTAAACATGGGTCACCTGCTATTTCTGGGCCTAACCTACCTTACAGGGCTCTTGTGCAGATTCAAAAAAGAACCATGTAGGCTGCCTTAAATTCACTGGATGAAAAGGGGGCTCCAAATGTAACTAATAAATAAATCTACACTTCCGCATCTACCAGCTATGTCTGTCTGTTCAAATCATGCTCCAACTACGAATACATATATTATGATTTTTTGTCTCTTCCAGTACAAGCCATTATAGTTGTTTTATTGAAGTCGTCTCATTTTTGTCTTTGAAGGAACTTGCCTGAAAATCAGTTTTTAGTATCAGGCATGACCTTGGAGATCAGAGATGTTCAATACCCCTTAAAAAAACACCAAAAGAATCTCAGACCTTCTCTGCTTTCTCAATTGGAAAATTAGAATAACACAAACCTTGGAAGGGGAAAGATTAAATATTTAGGCAGTTTAAAGCGCAATTATCTTAAATATCACTACGGTACTGGGGAGGGAAAAGAACAGTGGTGTAAAGAGGAGTGCCACTTTTTACTGAAGTGTCCATGTACTTCAGTGAAAATAAAGGCAGGGAAGGGATTGTTTAAGTCAAGGAGAGAAGAAATGGGAACCTATTCATTATTAATATCACATTGGAAATGCAAAGAAATGGATGCCAGACTACATATGCAGCAGCAGTGGAGATTTTTATGCACTTCTAGAAGCAACATCAAAGGGGACCAAGTTGGACTGAAAGGCCCTGGGATCAATGTAAACAGGCATGGTTAAGATCTCAGAATTGCTGTGCAGCTGCAGAATAATTATTTCAGACTTCTTTCCCAGGGCTCCAAAAGACAATAGGCTGGGAAGCTTGCAGCCCTCCAGATGTTGTTTTCCACTAACCATTAGCTGTCCTTATTGGGGCTGATGGGAACCAGAAACCCAGACACAACAGAAGGAACACTGATTTTCCACTTGTGCCATATATGTAAGAACTGCACAAGGAAGACGAAATAGGGATTTTTGCCCAAATTGGGCATCACTCTGCACTTACTAATGTTGAAGCTCATTGGCCACTGGTTTCCCCACTCCCCCAGTATCAAGAGATCCCTCTGGAGCTCCTCTCAATCTCTCTGTTTTTACTAGCCTGTATAATTTAGTGTCATAGGCAAATTTGGCTACCTTGCTATTTACTCCTACTTCTAGACCATTTATGAAGAGGTTGAAAAGCAGGGGTCAAAGTACTGAACCTTGGGGCCCCCCACTCTTTATCTCCCTCCACTTGGAGGTGTCCATTTAGTGCTACCCCCTGTTTCCTATCCCTTAACCAGTTGCATTTCCAGGATAAGACCTGCCCCTTGATTCCATGACTGGCAAGTTTATTCAAGAGCCTTTGGTGTGGGACTTTGTCAAAAGCCTTCTGAAAGTCCAGATAAACAATGTCAACAGGATCTCCCTTATCTACATGCTTATTGACACTCTCAAAGAATTCCAACAAATTAGTGAGTCATGATTTGCCCTTGTAGAAGCCATGTTGGCTCTCCTTCAGCAGTACCTTCTCTTCTATGTGCCTATTAATTTCATCTTTTAGAATAGTTTCCTTCACTTTACATGGGACACATGTCAAACTGACTGGTTGGTAATTTCCTGGATCACCTCTGGATCCTTTTTTGAATATTGGTGTTACATTCGCTACCTTTCCAGTCATCAGGCACAAAGCCTGAATTGAGAGAAATATTATATTTTTGGCTAGGACTTCAGCAATTTCATCTTTAAGTTCCTTGGGAACACGTGGATGGATGTCATCTTGTCCTGGTGATTTGTTAGCATTTAGTTTAACAAGACATGCAAGAACCTCCTCCCTGGTTATTTCTGTCTGGCTTAATTCTTCGGTTTCCCTCCCTACAAAGATAGGCTCTCTTTGGGGCATGTAGTCTCGGTCTTCTTCAGTGAATACTGAAGCAAAGAATTCATTGAGTCCCTCTGCAATCTCTGTTTCCTCTTTATTAATCCCTTGGTTTCCATTATCAGCTAATGGTCCAATGGCCTTCCTAGTTGGGTTCTTACTTCTAATGTACTTAAAGAAGCCCTTGTTATTTCTTTGAGAGTTTTTAGCTCCTCAAAGTCTTGCTTTGCTTTCCTGATTGTTGCCTTGCATTTGTTCTGCTAGAATTTATGTTTCTGCCTGTTGCCCTCAATCGTACAAGCCTAATATCTTCTAAATGAGCTTTTGTTTATTTCTGAATAGCTGTTCATTCCTGGGACGTTCCTGAACACATAGAGCACCTGGACAGATCTGCAGGAGCACATGGCTGCGCATATGGCACGCAGCTCAGCTTTTACATTGGCAGCTAAGATTCAGGCACATGTATATTGAAAATGGCATATGTGTGTTCACACAAGGCACTGCAACTTACCAGCCAGAGTCTTTTGGGTCACCTATGAATGTGAAAGTTTCACATTGGATAACATGCAATGCAAATTGTTGCTAATTTACATCATGAAGGTAATATTATTAGGCATTCACCTGTTGCACAACTAGAATTGTACCTCATAACTCAACCAGTATTTGTCAGTAAGCAGCAGTTTGTCATTGCAAGGTACACACTTGAGCTTACACACACACACACACACACACACACACACACACACACACACACACTGCTCTCATTTATTTCTGAGAATTTTATCCCAACCTTCTTACAGATTGTTCAAGTTGGTAAGTTCAAGATTCTCTCCACCACTTCTTCTTCATCATCATCATCATCATAGCAAACCTGTGAGATAGACAAACAGCAAAAGAGAATTCAGGTGAGAGAAAATGACTGACTGCAAGTCAATCAATGTAGTGGCTGAAATCATGCTGGAGAACTCTGCTTACATAACAAGAATGACATCCTTGACAGAGGCAGACTGCCACTAATTAATGCTGTTCTTTGGTGATTTCTGGCTGTTTGTGCCTCATATATAATGTGACAAAATACTGTGCACCCAGAATACAATCAACTGCAATCTGCCACTATTAATGACATCATTACATCTGTGCAGGATGACCCCACACAACAGGACTTCTGCCAAAGTTTGATCCTGCTCAGACATTAAATTCACTGAATGACTTTGGGCCAATCAAGATTGGTTTGTGCTTCACAATAAAATTGTCTTTCCATTCCTTCCCATCCGGGTACAGACTCCACCAATCCCCGTCCAGCATTCCCATTGCTACACAGTGCTGCTGGCAGTATTGGCAATTAGCATAAGACTTAGCACAAGCCATGGACTCTGAAATGTGATGAAGAGAAAGGTAAGAGTTAGCGTGCAATCAGATGGTGCGAAAGGTGTGTGTCTTGTTGCACTGAAAAGGATTGTCTTGCCTGGAAGAATATCCCTTCAAGTGACCCTTCTTTCTTGGCATCTCTCCAGTCCACCTCCAAAAGCAGTAGCCCTACTGCTAAAACAAAAAGAACTAGCTTGAGTATGGACTGGGTCAGGATAGAGCTGAAACTGCAGAGTAGAAAAAGACCCTATGAATCAGCAAGTCCACATGGTGTCAAGGAGAAACATTACGGAATTGGAATTCCCAACCTGCTCTGCAGCCGAAGACCTAAACCACTGAGCTATCTAGCAGTCCGACATTTCCATGGGATCACATCCTTATTGAGGAACACAAAAGGTTGAGTAACCTAACTCAGCTCAAGTGGAACTGTAGATTATCCTGCTCTGACCATATATTTAAACCTGGTGATCTCCCAAAAATTGTACAGGTAAAAAACGGTGGGAAAGATTTTAGGAGCTAATACAATACATGAATGAGGAAACCAAAACCACATCACCTCCTTTACCTCCCTTCAGAACCTTTCCTTGCACATTGGTACTCCAGCTGGGCTCATTTCTTTATGAATTTCTTTATGAATGAAGGAACAAATGAACAAACAAATGAAGTTGTGTACCACCTTTCTAGACAAAATATGCTCAAGGTGAAATAGTGCAGTGTTTTAGAAAATTCAGAGGCTTAGCACATTTCTCTAACCAAGGACCCCTTTTGCCCTAAAAAACTGAGCTGCTCTCTAAAAACACACCCTTTCAATAGGATTGGCAGCTTTGATTAAAGCCGACAGATTCAATTGTGCACACGATGAGACCAAATGAGAATGTCACTCCCTGATCCCCAAAGAAGCAAGTAAGCTATTTAAATGATAAATAACTGCACCTAATTATGGGATACTTAGAAGCAGCCAAGTTGGTCACATTCACTCTGGCCAAAAGTTCTGTACTTATAAATCTGTTCTGTTCACCACTATCACCACATTTTTTTTTAAAAATGTATCAACTTACACAGTGAGGCTACCAGGGATCCTTTTAGAACTGCCATTCTCATCCATTTTTGTTTTGCCTCATTCATAAACATAGTATGAAAGAAATATAGGCCAAATCACGATCCTATAAATTGCATAACAAGCCTTATAAGGTGGTATGTGAAGAACTCTTCCCAGTCTGTGGTCGCTTTCAAGGACTCCCCCATATGACCTCCATCGAGAATGGCTGCTTTACTGCACATGAACCTGTGAGTTACTTGCTCCTGCTATCAACCAGTTTCCCAGTAAAGATTTCACCCACCTTAAGTGATTTTTCTTGTTCAGAATTAGCTATCTGATCAACATATTCAAAATATATTCCCTCCTTGCTTGGATCTCCATTTATGTAGTCACCAGACTGGAGGCCAGCATACTATATTATATATAGACATTTGCAAGAGAGCAAACGCCATCTTCCTGTCGGCATGACTTCTAGTCTCCGTACCAATCCATAATGTGCATACTGTTAAGAGCTCCATTCTGTGTCTCACATCTCCACATTCTGTCTTTACATGTCAGGCATGTGTTGCTGGAGGCATGAGGATGAACAGCATGACAGCTAGAGATTTGCTTGACAAGTAATTCCAAATATGGCAGGAATGAAAGAAAGGCCCTTTCAGGAAGCACTGAGATGGCAATTATAAGACGCCCTCTAACATTTGCTTCCTCTTCACATAAGATGAGAGCCATAATTCCCAAAGCTGCTTGAAATTATTAAGGTACGTGAGGAAGAAAATCTCACAGGACCTCTGGCTGTATTAAACACAAAAACAGCAAGGTAAATCACTAGTGTGTTTGTCTCTGGTTCTTCTGCCTAAGGAAATTATCTCGTTCTGCCTAATGACAAGACTGACCCTGGTCGAAGTTCACAGCTACTCTGTGTCGCTATTCTAATAATCCAAGCAGAAGAAGTTAGTATTCCACAAATTACCATCATCATCGTCATTGCCATTGTTGTCATCTAAATGAGCGGGAATCAACAGAAGCACATGTGATGGCCAAATAAAGACAGGCACACCACCATGATGTAGCATATTGTCACAAACCATTGCTGAATCTTCATAAAGATGATCCACCGCAGCTATAAAGTCACACAATTACCCTACCAAAACAACAATTACAACAATGTAAAGTGGTCCATCATATAGTCAGCATGACAACTTTATTATAGTACACAACTAAGATTATAAAAGGAATAAGAAGCACACATTATATATATATATTTAAGGGAAAGAGTTCCAGCAGACAAGATTACAATCTCAAGGCTTTATTAGAAACAATAATTACACACAGCAGCAGTGAGCTCATATACCAACAAGACACATCATCAGCTCGAATGACACCTCAATGCTCAGGCTGAATTAAAGAAGCCACATGGCAGCCATGCAGAAAAGGTTCTTCCCAGCTTTCCTCTTCAAAAAGCAGATCCTATCACTGCTTGGTTTGCACATACAGTATGAGGGATGGCGTCTTCCTCAGGGAACACCAAACTCTAAACAAATGAAATTGGTACAAATACTTTTGGCTCTTCTCATAAATGAGATACCCTACAAACGTTGTTCCTTTTTTATTATTTTATTGAGGATGTAACAGCATATATTTCCAGTCTTTACAAGTTTCCAAAACATTACATCATCCTTTGGTCGCTTCCTCATTAACCCTCCCTCCCCCCCCCCCCCCCAGCAAGCAGAAATTCACTACCCTTTCATGTTGAACATTATTAAGGCATGATGGAATAGTCTAGCCCATTTCTCGTTCTCAGGCTTCCCTTTTGTCCAATTTATATATTTCTCCCACTCCTTTAAAAATCTATGTTTCCCTTCTGTGTTTCCTTCTTGCATAATTTGTATCCAATTATTTTGAAAAAATTGATGTATATAATCTTTCCATTTATCATAATTCCATTTTTCTTGGTCCTTCCATCCACCCGTTAATACCATTATAGCTGCTGCTATTCCGTAGTACACAATCTTTTTTACGCTTCTCCATTGTTTTTCTCTATCTACTAACCCTAAGAAAATATGATCTATTTTTAGATCAATCCTTTTCTTTGTAATTTCTGATAACCAATTTTCTACTTTCTTCCAATATGTTTGTATTTTCTCGCATTTCCATATCATGTGTGCAAAAGTACCTTTTTCTTTTTTACAATGCCAACAATATTGTGATATGGGGTATAATACCCTTTATGCAATACCTTCAGTTGCATATCCTTAATTTTTTCCAATTTTACCTCTCTTATCCCCCCTTAATATAGCCCGAATCTTTTCTGTATTTAAATCCATATCTCCTTCCCAATTATATTTAATTAAATATATTGCCCTACAAACGTTGTTCCTGCCCAGTGGGTGCATATGTGTAACACCTTCGGGTTCTATGGCAATATCTATATAACTTATTCTTCTTCAAGTGTCATGTCCTCATAGAGTGTTGGAGATCAGTAGCATGATCTGTTGTTGTTTTTATCTAAAGCTATTTTAAATAGAAAAGTTGTGCCTCTGCAAACCATTGGCTTAAATTCTTAAGCCAGAATGTTCTATGCCTGGGCGACACTTCCCATCTATTTTTCCTTGAAGGAAAACTTGCAGCGGATAGAATCATAGAATCATAGATTTGGAAGAGACCTCAATGGCCATCCAGTCCAACCCCCTGCCGTGCAGGAACCCCCATCACAATATTTGGCCATCCAGCTTAAAAACCTCCAAAGAAGGAGATTCCACCACCCTCTGTGGCAGCATATTCCACTGCCAGACAGCTATAACCATCAGGAAGTTCTTCTTGTTCAGATGGAATCTCTTTTCCTGTAATTCGAAACCATTGCTCCGAGTCCCAGTTTCTGAAGCCATGGAAAACAAACCAGTTCCCTCTTCAATATGGCATTTGTTATTGCACATTATTTGGTTGTTTGGTTGTTTTTTGTGCTTTTCTCTAAAGGCAGCACATACCCTTACTTAGAAATCTGATATGACTGAAGGGAGTAGAGTTAGAAGTAGTGTAAACAGAAGCCTGGCTTAGGAAATGTGAAGCACTGGGACTTTCTGATTAGTAGGGATTACTGGTATAACTTCACATGCAGTTCCCTCAGGCTTCTTTGTTCCCTTGAGATTACCTGCTATATTCATAGTAGCTAGGAGCTAATAGAATAGAAAATATTTGAGGCTGGTTAGGTCTTCAATGGGCAATTTAGAGCCATTAACTTAAGAAAACACCTGTTCCTGATGTTTGTTTGTTTGTTTGTTTGTTTGTGCTTGTTTGTTTGTTTGAATTTTATATCAGCCATCTGACTACCAAGGCCTCTCTGGGTGGTTCACAACAAACACAATAAAGAACAATCTAAAACAAAGGGAAAAAACAGAAAAAATCCAAATTAACACATATAAATTAAAAACATGAAATTAACAAAAAAATTAAGAACAAGTCAGCAAACTGGCAGTTATGCACTGAAATAACCAATGTGTTAAGATGTTATAGGATATGGAAAAGCCTTTTTAAACAGCCAATGTATCATTGACTTTTTAAAGATTCTTGGGGGGGGGGAGAGCAGGTGAATTTCTGGCGGGTGACCAATTCAAGACAGGGAAGAATCTCTGAGAAGGCCCAATTTTTGGTTTCCTCTTTCCAGGCCTCTCTTGGGCTTAATATTCTCAACTGCCTGTCCTAGGAAGACTGTGTGGTACAGGCAGATCTCAGCGGAAGCAGGCATTCTTCCAAAGTTTAAGGGTTTGCATGTCAGCAGCAGCAGCAGCTTGAAGTTGATATTGAACACATTTCTGCTGATAGAAAGAGAAATTATTAGAATGAATACCCTGATAGACATCAGCCCAGCCGCCTGCATTTTCATATTCTCCTTCTAGATGGGTGGGAACTGTGGCTGGCTATGAGGGATTGTCAAAAGTAGCACCTGAACATCCTGAATTTATGACTACACCACTGGCACTAAAAGTTCTCACCTCAGCCCCCACCAAATAACAAGTCCTAGGATTATGGGGGGTGGGGGGGCAGGACAGCCAAAGGGGCTCCTGGAAACTCCTTGGTTCGGGGACTTTGGACAGAACCTGTACAGAGTAATGCATGTGCATGCAGACAATTTTCCACAAGATAAGGAGGAAAGTTAGAAGGGAAGCTACAGAACATTTCTAAATAGGCCACATCTTGGGGGTTGGGGAGCCCTGCTCTAAGGGACTTAAATGTCACATTGGCTTGGGTAAGGGTTAACATTAGGATCCTATTATGTAAGCCTTTTCTTGAGAAGAATGGACACTAAAATTGTAGGGACAATACAATATTTTCCCAAAACTGCATTTAGCTCTTTAGCTGTTGGTCAACAAACTGAGTTCTTGGTATGAGTCTTAATTATGTTATGCCAGACACTGGGCATGATAATGTAGTGTTAAGAAAACACTACATGTTGTTTGATATTTCTTTCCCTGGAAAGTAAAGACTCAGAAATGTGGAAGTTGAGAGAGAGAGAGAGAGAGAGAGAGAGAGAGAGAGAGAGAGAGAGAGAGAGAGAGAGAGAGAGAGAGAGAGTCTGCATGGCATAATGTTGCCAGTAGTTTATCCCCATGCATTTCACTGCATTAAAACTTTTATGGTGTTTGGAATGCTGCCCAGAATTTTACCATGCCAATGAAAAGCATTCTCCTCAACAACCCTCAATAAAATACATCAATAATTATATCAAACACCTTCCCAAAAACAGGAGAAATTGGGTCGGTCTATCAATTTTCAGCTCTCTAACTCGTAGCTCTGGCAATGTTTATCAGATAAGTTTGCCGTTTGGCAGATTTGTAGACCTTATCAAGTATATTGTGGCTGCCACGTTTCAGATTATTGGCTCAACAGGTGTCATTTTATAAGAAATGGAATTTTGAGGGTTATATCGGCAAAAACTTTATGTGGAAGCCACCCTAAAGTAATTAGGCACTCCCTGTCAGATGCAGAGCACCCCTACACATGTTTATTTAAGTGCAAATTGTTCAGTGGAGTATACTTATGGATAGGATTTTAGTTCTAGTATATCAATCATGTTTGTGCAAATTACTTGCAGACAACAGACAGAGCCAATTGTGCTTTTGTTTCAGTGAATAAAATGGCCAGGAGCCCAGAGGTGGAATCTTGCCATCTGTAAAAAAACAAAACTAATCTGGCATCTACTCCGTGACCTCTATTCAATGCCAAGCAAATAGCTTCTTTTTCACCCAGGCTTTTAAACATAATTTTCAGCTGCCATCACATACCTACCTGCCTGAGAATAAACCCCATTGAATTCAGCTTGCCCCATAGGGTAACATTCTGCCATCTATAGCAGTGGTTTCCAATTCTGGGTCCCCAGTAGAGATATGATTATGCTATTCATATCCACGAGGATATGAATATGAATGTCGGCACCAAAGGTGCGGAGGAGACGCATCCTTTCCTCCTCAAGTCAACTAATCCATTTACTTGTTGCCACAGGGCAAACACAGCCATTGTCTGCAGCCTCAGGTGAAGAGGTGGGATTAAGAATCTCCCCGCTGAGTGGTTGAGCAATTCACTGTGAGAAAGGGCTGGCCAGGCTGCTGTTGCAATTGGTGTGATTGTGCAGGCAGTGGCCATATGCAGCACCATACAGTGGGACAACTGGGTCAGGGTGGAAGGGCCAGATCTCAGCAGCTGTGGTGCTGACATTCGTATTCTTATCCTCAGGGTTATGAATACAAAAAGTCCATCTCTTGTCCTTAGGTGTATTTGGAACGCAACTCCCAGAAATCCTGGGCAGCACAGCTGGGAGTTATAGCCCAAGATTATCTGGGGACCAGAGGCAGGGAACACCTGATCTCCAGAAAAGATACTCTACTTAAGCCAGAGTAGAGTGGGCCAAAAGTTAGAAAGTCTCATATCCAGATTTCTAGGTGGTTTGCGGCAGGTGAACAACATTTCTGATTCCCAGTCATTGTTCAACAGCAAGCAGAAACAAGTGAAGCAAGCAACATCTCTGTCAAGACATGCAGCGCCATTGGCATTCTGTCACTTTGCCTCCATCTCAGTGTTCTCCAGCCGCAAAGTAGATTGTTTGACCTTCTCGGTGTACTGCTATACTAGTCAACTAATGGATTACATTTGACAGTGCCGTTGTACAACTCTGCTGCCCAATTTTATGGCACTTTTAAAAAACCTGATCTATGCCAATTTTGATAGAAATTCTTACATGAGGCAGTACCAGTCCATTTGTTTCAGAAGCAAATAGGCCTGGTGTGCTTTTCAACCGTTTTGTGTTTGTTCTCCCTGTCTTATTCCCGACACAGTTTGATTGTGTTGTTCCAGTAGATAACAATTATATCGCACAAAGGCAAAGGTGTCATCTGCTCATTTTTGCCTTTAACAGGCAATGTGGATAATTTGGGCTTCTAGATATTTTGGACAACATCCTCCACAATCCTTGCAACTAGCTATGCTAGATAGGGCTGAGGGGAGTTACAAGCCCAAGAAACAAGAGGGCCATATATTTCTCCTTTGTCCATTTAGCCTAGAATTTTCTATCTATCTAATAGGACATTCCTATGTCTCAGTATGAGGCCAGTAAGGACCCCATTTCCAAGGCTGGTCTAACCCTCCGTCAGCACTCCGTGTTGGCACTCACATCAGTGGACCTTCAGACCTGTAGCTCTCCTGTGGAATGGAGAGGTGGAGTGGGCATGGATAGGGTGAGAGGCAGCATGGAACAGGTGGAGGAATGTGCAGTAAGCTGAGAGGAGAGCTATAAATGTGGGTCAGGGATGGAGGAGGAGAAAGACCCCTGGGTGGAGGTAATGGACTGAGAGGCCTGCCAAATGGAGGAGCCAGAAGCAGAAGTGGGGGATAGGCATGAAGCAGGGATGTCATACATTGCCAGAACTCTAAGTCTGGTGAGTGAGTGAAGAGAAGACAGAACAAGTGCAATGAGATCAGCAACAGCATCCTTTCTCTTGGGGTGAATAAGTCCTCCAGCATCAGAGGCACTGGAGACAAAAGAAGGAATCCCCTTGACCAACAATCACCGAAGCAGTGATAACAACACCAGCCCCAAGTAGATGACAGCCCAGTGAGTTGTGTCATGCTACCAGAGGTGCCTTTGAAACCAGGGCATCCACCAGTCTCCCAGGAGCCACCCACTACCAAGAAGATGAGGCCCAAGGAACTGTAGTGAAGGGCCAGCCGACCATCACAGTCCACTGCCCAGTGTTGTGGCCCACCTACACGGTATCTTAGACCTCCTGGGGGAGAAGGGCTTTGCCCCTCTACCCAGGTATGCATGACTACTTGAGGCTCCCAGGCACCCTTCCAAAACTGTGGGAAGGGGATAACTTGTCAATGTTCTTCGTTTCAATTGTAGACTAATGTAGACTAGTTAGTTGGCTTTTGGTGTCGTCTTTTATGTTTTCAATAAAACTTCTGTTTTATTGACTCATTGCCATTTACACTCAGGCATCCCAACCCCCTTGTCTAGAGCCATAGTTGGCAAAGAATGTTATAAATGTTGCAGGACTACAACCCCTATCAACCAGCCAGACCAGCTAATGATGAGGAATATTTGGAAGTGACAGTCCAGTGTCACCTAGACAGCTACACTTTTTCCTACTTTGGGATTAAAATGGAGATTATTTAATATGAGATTTCAGATGTGCAAAACACATACTATACCACTTAATTCAGGGCCATCCCCTTTGTAACTGCAACAAATCATAATCATATCCATTTTAGTCAGATAAAATGGAAATATTATTAAAGACATATAGGTTCTTGCACAGGCAAGCCTGCATTGAAATGCAAAACTCTGTATGTCCTGCAGTGCAATTTAAATGAATTTACTATAAAACCAGAAGGATAGAAATAAACACATTTAGAAATAAAGGCAGGCTCCCTGTTAGGATGACACAAGTCACTTGCTGCAGTTCTAGCCTTCTGTGGGAATGGCCACTAAATCACCTTGTAGGTCTCAAAGCAAATCAATACTGGCCCCTTTAAATCATGTATCCAAGTACATTCAAAGCTCTATTATCTATAAAATCCAGTTAAAAGATTGTGTTCAGGTAAAACTCTAAGGTTGGATGGGTTCACTGGCCATTTTTTAAATTAAATATTGATTTACTTGTTGCAATACTACCTGACATCCTTTGTCATGCTTCAGTGAAAGTAGAAGTCTTAAGCACAATAGACTTCTGCCCTATCCACTTTTGTGACTATTGAAATGTTGACTCTATCTTTATTGAGGTCATTGGAATTAGGTTTCCATCTTTACTCACTGTATATCCTCACCTTCCTCACTAGGCCCATTATTATGGTAAACAGCAGGAATACATGCAATGACAAAAGCCTCACCTGTTTAGAGGTTGGGAAAACTGCTTTTCCATCCTTCCAAGGTTGGTAAAATGAGTACCCAGCTTGCTGGGGGGGGGCAATGTGTACTCCGCAATACTGTAATTAAACTGTAAACCACCCAGAGACTACTTGAAATAGTATGGGGCAGTATATAAGCAGAACATTTCTTTTTCTTCATTGGACTACAACTCCCAGAAATACTCAGGTGGCAGATCCAGCAGCTGTATGGTTAAATGATTCCGGGAACTTCAATTCAGAAAAAATAGCATTCCAAAGTTCTGTACCTATTGAATTTTCAGATGCAGTTTTTCAAAGCACCAGAGCCTTGCGAAGAAAAAAAAAGGTAGATCTCCAGCAACCTTAATGGAGGATTGGCAGGCTTAAGTCAATCAGTCCAAGAGCCACTCCATAGATTGGAGATTGTTGTTTTGTTGTTGTTGTTTTACTAAAATAACGATCTTGGGCTGTGACCAGGCCCTGTGCCTTAGGATGAGTAATTACTGCACAGAATGCAGCTTATGTCAAAAAGAAATAAAATTACACGCAATGTCTGTAAACCCTGCGCATAAAGAGGATCATGATGTGCCACGTTGTATTTGTTGTTGGTTTTTTTCATGTTTTCAGCCTAAAAGCAAGCAAACAAAAAGGACTGGGTGACCAGGAATGATTAATGTAGCCCATACTTGGCTTAATGTAAACAGTTTTCAAGCACAGAACTAGTCATCTCTATCAAATTTTGAAGGACAAATTCACCCGTTTAATCAGTGAACATCAGTCTTCACAGAGAGTGTCAACACAGGCGATTACGTCTGATCACCACCCAGTCTGGAATTCATTGGAAAGGGGGGTATTTTCCTTAGGAGGGGAAAAGTCAATGATCTAGAGCAGTGGTGGTGAACCTTCAGCACGCCAGAATATTTTGGACCACAACTCCCAGAATTCCTAACCTGTATTGCCAATGACAACACAGTGACAAAAGCCTGTGAGAGTTGTGGTCCAAAACATCTGGAGGGCCAAAGGTATGCCACCACTGTTTTAGAGTGATGTATAAAGATATTAGTGAAATAGAAAAAAAAATTTTTTTTAAAAGAATGGGCATATAATAGCTAAGCTACTTTGATGTTTTCAACTATTTGTAGACTTAATTGGGCTTGCTGGCTTTTATGCCCTAAGCACATCCGATCTCACCTGATTTTGGAAGCTAAGCAGGGTCAGGCCTGGCTAGTACTTGGATGGGTGACCACCAGGGAATACCAGTTGCTGTAGGCGCCTAGAGTAGGAACTGGCAAAACAACTCCAGTATTCCTGCCAAGAAAAACTCCATGGACATGGGTTTACGAAGAGTCAGTCATGACTGTAATGACACAACAACAACAAAATGATTTGTTGTTGTTCAGTCGTTCAGTCATGTCCGGCTCTTTGTGACCCCATGGACCAGAGCACGCCAGGCCGTTCCGTCTTTCACTGCCTCCTTGAGTTTGGTCAAATCCATGTTTGTTGCATCAATAACACCATCCAACCAACTCATTCTCTGCCATCCCCTTTTCCTTTTTCCTTCAATCTTTCCCAACATCAGGGACTTTTCCAAGGACTCCTCTCTCCTCATGAGATGGCCAAAGTACTGGAGCCTCAGCTTCAAAATCTGTCCATCCAATGAACATCTAGGGTTGATTTCTTTCAGGATGGATAGGTTTGATCTCCTTGCAGTCCAGCGGACTCTCAAGACTCCCCTCCAGCACCACAGCTCAAAAGCGTCAATTCTGCAGCGATCAGCCTTCTTTATAGTCCAGCTCTCACTTCTATACTTGAGAAGTGGGGAAAAAAAACATAGCTTGCCTTTGACTATTCGGACCTTTGTCGGCCAAGTGATGTTTCTACTCTTTAAGATGCTGCCTAGGTTTTTCAACGCTTTCCTCCCAAGAAGCAGGTGTCTTTTAATTTCATTGCTACAGTCACCATCTGCAGTGATCAAGGAGCCCAAGAAATAAACTCTGTCATTGCCTCCATTTCTTCCTCTTCTATTTGCCAGGAGGTGATGGGACCGGTGGCCATGATCTAATTTTTTTTCTGTTGAGCTTCAGCCCCCCCTTTTTTTTTTACTCTCCTCTTTCACCCTCATTAAGAGGTTATTTCATTTCTCCTCACTTTCTGCTGTCAAAGTAGTATCATCTGCATATCTGAGGTTGTTGATATTTCTTCCGGCAATCTTAATTCCAGCTTGTGATTCATCCAGACCTACCTTTCGCATGATGTACTCTGCATATAAGTTTAAAAGGCAAAGTGACAGTATACAGCCATGTCGTACTCCTTTCCCAATTTTAAACCAGTCAGTTGTGCCATATCCAGTTCTGCTGCTTGTCCCACATATAGATTTCTTAGGAGACCGATAAAAAAATGGGAGTGCCTGACCACTTTAAGAACTTGCCATAGGGCATTTATACACGACCCCTAAACTCCGGGGCAAATGGCTCCCAGCTCCAGAGCTTAAAAATGTTTACCCACCAGCTCTGGAGTTAACAGGAAATTAAGTGCGACCCCGCCCACTTTAGCGCGTCCCAGCGCACCTTTCAGGTACCTGCTCTTTGGAGGTGAAAATTCTTTGATGCGGTGTAACGATAGTGAGTGCGGGGCTCTCCTTGCTTCTGTTTGTTGTTTTTTGGCTCCCGTCCCTTTAAGAGCTACTTTTACAGAGCCGAGAGGTAGAACGGAGGTGAGCGGCATGCTTTTCTTTCTCTTTTTCTCCCTCCCCTCACGCAGCCAGCAGCCAGGAAGTGCGGAGGAGGTGGGAACAGCAGGAAGAGCGACGAACCCCTAAGATCTCTGGTCCGAATTTAAGTGGCCAGCGGATCTTAGGGGTCATGTAAAAAGGCCCATAGTTTGTTGTGGTCCACCCAGTCAAAGGCTTTGGCATAGTCAATGAAGCAGAAGTAGATTTTTTTTTTTGAACTCTCTAGCTTTCTCCATAATCCAGCATATGTTGGCAATTTGATCTCTAGTTCCTCTGCCCTTTCGAAATCCAGCTTGCCCTTCTGGGAGTTCTCTGAACACATACTGCTGAAGCCTTCCTTGTAGAATTTTTAGCATAACCTTGCTAGTGTGTGAAATGAGTGCAACTGTACGATAGTTGAAGCATTCTTTGGCATCCCTCTTCTTTGGGATTGGGATGTAGACCGATCTTTTCCAGTCCTATGGCCACTGCTGAGTTTTCCAAATTTGCTGGCATATTGCATCTAGCACCTTTACAGCATCCTCCTTTAAGATTTTAAATAGTTCAACTGGAATGCCATCACCTCCACAGGCCTTGTTGTTTGCAATGCTTTCTAAAGCCCACTTGAGTTCACTTTCCAGAAGGTCTGGCTCGAGGTCAGCAAGGGACCTCCAGATCTTTCTGATATAATTCCTCTGTGTATTCTTGCCATCTCTTCTTGATCTCTTCTGCTTCAGTTAGGTCCCTACCATTTTTGTCCTTTATCATATCCATCTTTGCACGCAATGCCCCTTTAATATCTCCAATTTTCTTGAATAGATCTCTGTTTTATCCTTTTCTATAGTTTTCTCTTATTCAAGAAGGCTGTCCTTTGTCTCCTCGCTATTCTTTGGAAGCCTGCATTCAATTTTCTGTATCTTTCCCTTTCTCCCTTGAATTTTGTGTCCCTTCTCTCCTCTGCTATTTGTAGGGCCTCATTGGACAGCCATTTTGCTTTTTTTTTTCTTTTCTTTGGGATGGTTTCCATTGCTGCTGCCTGTACAACATGATAGGGTTGGCTTTATTATATTTTACAGTGAAAATTGGTTTTACTTGGTTTTATTCTTTTACAAACACCACAGACTGCCTTGAGCACTATAATGAAGTAGAAAAGTGGAGTGTAAATGTAAACAATAATAACAATAATAATTCATACTTCAAGCACAAGTGATATAATACAGACATTTTCTAATGCTTAGTTCAGTGTGGTGTCCTTAATCCTTGTTAGTCCCAAATACTGTAGATCCAATAAATTGTTGGGACCATGGAATCTTTTCAAGGTCAGCTCAAGATGTTATATTGCCTAAAACAAAGGACTGGATGGTACTCGCCCACCCTCTCCGCACTGCCATTCCATGTTCAAAGGCAATCAGATTCACTGAATGCTTAGTTCAGTGTGGTGTCCTTAATCCTTGTTAGTCCCAAATACAGTAGATCCAATAAATTGTTGGGACCATGGAATCTTTTCAAGGTCAGCTCAAGATGTTAAATTGCCGAAAACAAAGGACTGGATGGTACTCGCCCACCCTCTCCGCACTGCCATTCCATGCACAAAGGCAAACAGATTCAGTGGGGGCTTTTTACTGGCAAGATAGCAACTAGATTTAGGCTTCAGAGATTTAGGGTATGCAAGGAACCCATTTTCAGTCTAAGTTCAATGGACTTGGTTTGGTCTGTCCTTCCCAAGCAGTCTGTGGGACAGATGCACTTTTTGTTTGGAATCTTCACACTGACCGATATTGCTGCAGAGATGCCTCATAAAAATGGGCACATTTTCAATGTGCATATCAGTGTTGTAAAACTCAGCAGGGAAAAACGCATTCAAGCATCCACACATCTGGCAAAGTTCATCATAAGTGAAGAAAGAGGCACATTCTGCTGCCTGTTGATAAATAAAAGGACAGTGGTAGAACAGGGCAGGAAGAGGAGGCAGGAAAGGGCAAAGATCTTTGGGTATGGACTTTTGAAGTGGCCATATTCCTAATTAGAATGTTGAACTTTTTCTGCTCCTTGATCCATAAATCACTTTTATTTTCCATTTGAATGTATCATGCTAATGTGATAATACCAGTTATGATATTTTCAGTCCTGAAAATATCATAACTAGAGATGGGCACGACTTGAAAAAAAATTTTTTCGAGTTGTCGTTAGTCGGGCCGGTCCCGTTTCGGGTCGTTTCCGGTTTTCGCGAAAATTCGCAAAAATTAGTCGGTTCGTTTTTTCGTTGTCATTAGTACTGGTTTTGGGGGGGGAGTGGGCTCCTGGAGGCACCTCTGTGGGGTAGGTGCCTCCTCTGGCCCGCTATAAAGGGAAAGTGGGCTCCTGGAGGCACCCGTGGGTGCCTCCTGCCACTAGGAAGGGGAAGCAGACTCCAAGAGAGACCCCTCTACATGGGGGTCTCCCCTCCTCACCTGCTGCTGCTGCAAAATGCTATGCAATAGCCATATGGATATTGCATAACAGAATGTGCAGACAGTGAGACCAGTGAGAGTGATAGCGTCATGCCCGCCCTGCACAAGGCTCTCGCACCACCATGTCTCACACAGAAGGGAATTGTACTTGCTGCGTGTAGTGCAATGCAAGCAAGTAGATCTGGCTTTAAGGTGGCTTAGTGCAATGGCTAGGGTTAGGCTAGTGACGGGTAAGGTTACGGTGGGCTAGTGGGTTGCACCTCTGGGTGCCTCTCTGACCCACTAAGAAGACAGTCTGTGACGTATGGGTACGGAGTCAAGGGTTAGGGTTAGGGCTAGGGCAGGTTTTAGGGGGCTTTTTGGCACATCCCAGAAGTCTCCATGGCCAAGTGGCCATGCGACTGGTGGGATGGCTCCAAAAATTTGCATGGTTGTCCACTCCCACATGGCTGGCCACTCGGCCAGCCCATCATTGCGCAGGTGTAAAAAAAATAAAATAAAATAAAATCAATGGAGGACAGAGGAGGAGAGGAGAGACATTTTGTTGCAAGAAAAAACCCACTGCTACTGTGAAAAATCTGGCAGTTTATAAATTTTCGCGTGTTTCTGTTGTGCTTGTGTGTTTTTGGACCACGATTTCAAAAACAATATTGCGTTTGCCGCCCCATTTTGGATCCCCCGCCCGCACCGCATGGCATGGCGAAATGGCAACTCGAGTCCGGCTGCCCAGGACGGGGGGGAGGCGGGACCCCCCCTCCAGAAACCACCCCTCCGGTAGGTGCCCTGCGCCCTTAGTCAAGCAGACATTTTTCCGCCTGCTTTTTTGGCCCGGGAATGGGTGGGGGGAGAGTTTAAAAGTTTTTTCCTGTGCCGTCCGTGCCGCTTGCTTGCGCTTTAATTGCGGGCGGCCGGCGGCGAGACTGGGCTTTTTGCTGGCTGCAAGCCTGCGGCGAGTCCCACCAGAGCAGCCCAGGACGGGGGATGAGGGGGGAGGCCGGGGACCTCCAGAAACAACCCCTCTGGTAGGCGCCCTGAGGCACGGCAGGCATTTTTCCGCCTGCTTTTTGGCCGGGAACCGGGTTTTTTTAACTTTTAAAAACTTTTTTTCTGTGCCGCGTGGCATCGCGCAATCGCGCGATGCAAGGAACGAGCACGACAAATCAGACCAAAATTGTTCGTTCGTCGGTTCGAGCTCGAAGTCTGGGGGAGTAATTCCCGTTACCGTTTCCGTAGAGTAACGGAACCGAGTAACGGAAACGGAAACGGGAATACCGCTAAGTCGTGCCCATCTCTAATCATAACTGAAAATATCACTGATGCAGCATTTCAAGGGATCTTTGTGGTAATTTCCTTCCAAAAACATCCTAAATATACAGCTTTCCTATTTATAAGAACTCAAGCTCTATATGACAGTGTGCCAATTAAATGACAAACACGGTTACTATTAAGTATTTTGCATGAGCAGAATATAGGCAAACTTAGCATTATAGACATTCATAGAATTTTCTAGGAGTGTCATCCAAAAATAGAAACCTCTTGTCATGATAGTGCAGTTTGTTTGCACTAAGGAGGCGGTATACAAATATCAATAAATGAATAAATGATTGTTTCAGAAACTAAAAAAATTACACTCTGAACACAAGAGTGACATTATCAATGACTAAGTTCCAACCATCTTATACATCAGTAGCAGGGACAATAATTAATTACAGTTAACTCATTTGTTTGGCATTTCTTCTAGGCTTAAAATAAGCTGTAGCACTGTGAAAAGTAAATATGAAAGCTTGTTAGCTTATATAAACTGTTATCAAGGAACATCCTTGTTCTAGCTGCCTTAATGATTGATTGCAATTCATCTTACACAGCAGGGCAGATCTGTGGGGGGTAAAGATTAAATTTAAGAGATTGATGAAGCCCACTCTAAAAGGAAGAAAAAAAAATCTATATTTCAGCTGTCCACTTTTGGCAGAACTGAGCTCATTAATAATGTCCAATTTTGATGATGGCGGGTCCTTGTGTTTGTTAAACCTCTCTGAACTCCTGTAAGCTTCTGGAAAGGGTAAATGTAGGGTAAAAAAAATCAGTGGTAGCTGGAAGATGGATTGTCATTTTCGGACAGGAGCTGGTGAGATCATATTTTTTTGGCAGTGTGCCACTGGTCTTGTCAGTGAGAAAGGTGGTTGCGGAGGTGAGTCCTGATGTCCCAAAGTTTGGCGGCTCTAGGAGGTGGCCTGAGGCTTTAGGTGGTAGCGGAGCAGCTCTGATGGCGAGGATAATGGTAAGAATGGTGGCACCACTCTCGCATTATTGCTGGCGCAGCGGGTCTCATCTCATCCTGATGGATCACGTGACCTGCCATGGTGGAGCTGTGGAAGGGAGCTGCCAATGGGACTGTCTTGCTAGTACATCTGGGCAGCAATGACATGACATGGGTTCTGGGCAAGTCTTTGATTCTCCAGGGTATGGCTGAATTGAGGACCTTTAAGCAGCAATGCCTGGGCACTCAGCTGGCAAGGTCCACGATTATCCCTTGTTTTGTCTGGCATGGACCCAGGGAGCTTCAACATTGAGCGTTCCCATAGGGGTGTTACCGTGAAGGAATCAGGGCTATGCAGCAAGGTTTTGGGGTTGGTCAGTCCCCACTCAGCAATATCAATACACCGTCCAGAGCAAAACTGGGCTGATGGTATCCAGTTCTTAGGACAGGGTCTGGAGATAAATTTGATTAATTTGCAAGGGGGCCTCCAGGACGCAATTTTCGGCTGGGTGGGGGACAAGGAACATAATTCTTAGCCCCTTTGCCTTGGCAGGTAGTGCAAGGTGGCTGGTTTATTTGGGTTCCATGATACAGTCCCAGTAAGCATAGAGTTTAGGTTAATCTTAGTTGAAATTAATAAGATAATCACCTGTGTTAAAGTTCTCTATGGCTGCCTTGGGGGATCTAGTCTCCCTCCATTTGAAAATGTGCAGAATAAGAAAAGCAGCACATTTTCAGGAGGAACTCACCCGCATGATTTTGGCCTTGAGATCAAGATGGTCAAGGCCATAGCCTTGCTTGCACTACGATTTATTTGAAGTATTCAATAAAGTTGTGGCGCATGTTAAACTCCATTTATTTGTGTCAACTAATTATTCCAGGTCTGGGGGTACAAAGATTTATATGACTAAAGTAACTAGGCCGTTAGTTTTCACATTTTTTGAAAAGGCCCATGAACAGCAGCTCCGGATCTGGTGATAGCACCTAATTCAGCAATCGCATATGTAATACATCAAACCCTTGCCTGTCCACAGAAACCACAATCCACACATATGAAAAAGAGATTGTGGGTGGCTGAATGTTTTCTGCCAGCTCACAGCACTTTCACACAAAATTTCCCCCAGCCTTTATCACTTCAGCATGTTAATTTAGCAGTGTTTTTGACACTGCTGTTCTTAAGAACAGCAAGTAAACTGTCTTTGCCCATCTATTATGAAAGACCTGGAGATTTGCCAGCAGAGGCAGATATACCTGCTACCTCCCCTGCCAGAGCATGAATAGTGATTATGAGAGGGTGAAGGAATGATAAGGATGAGAAGGTGAAACACTGACATTTTTGTGACTAGGGTTCTCCTCTCTTTAATCTGTAATCCCAAGAGAACCAGAAGTAAACCAACCAGCAGATATCTGTCATCGGTTGGAATTACATCTGACCTATCGCCACCAACTGAATTAACAGAGCAGCAGGACTTGTAACAGAATGAGGGAAGAGAGAGAGAGAGAGAGAGAGAGAGAGAGAGAGAGAGAGAGAGAGCTCTGATGTGTTTTTGCCATTTCCTGGCTTCTGCCCAACGAGATCCTAAAAGTAATCGGCCCAGGAGCCCTGTCACGTGTGATATCCAAAAGCTTTGGAAAAAGCTGATTATCAGGGTTTCCCAAAATGTGCACCACCCATCCAGGGGTGCTATGGAATCCTCTCATCCTTGCCCCTCCCTTCTTCCTCCATCACACATGGTATCATGCAGTACTTTCTTGCAACTTCTCAGGTGCCCATGCATGGCGCAGAGAGGGAACCCTGGCCCAGTCTTGCTAATGGACAGGGTCTCCTGCCCTCCTGTTTGCAAGGGAGCCTTCCTTGCCTCCCCACCATGACCAAATAAAAATAAAAATAAAAATAAAAATGGCTTCTCCATTTTACCTGGAAGCTGCTTCCCTCAGAGAAGTCAGCCCAAGTGCGTGTCCATTAAGTCATTTTTATATAGTCTTTTGTTCCATCTAGTGGCCAGTCTTGGTAATCAACCTTGGGAAGCGGTATACCTCAGTTTTATTTATTTTATTTTTCAGGGAGCAGGTAAGTAAAATCTCAGGCACTATTCCCATGGATACAGCCATCCTATTGTACTTGGGAGTGCCTGCTGGTGGCCAGAAAGGAGCCAAAAATGTAAAAGGTTTGGGAAGCACTGCAGTATATGGGTGGGATAGGATGGGACACACATGTAAACCTGGCCCCCAATGTCACCTTCCAGCTGGAAGTCAGTCAGAGAAAGTAGTAAATGCTCAATGCAGTTTCTGAGTTCCTGTAGTCACCAAACCATTGGAGGAACATGGGCATCACACTTATGCCCCCCAAACTCACCCTGCACATTTGTAGACATGATTTCTGAACGCAGGCAGGCGTATCCAGTAAATTCACTGAGGAAAACAAGGCTATAATAGGGAGTAAGACACAAGCGCTGTTCACTTGTTAGCTGTCCACTCAGAAGGTTGGCGTATGGTTTGGTGCATGAGCAGTTGGATCACTGCCTCCATCAGCCTGAACTAACAAAGCTGAGAATAAAGGAGGATGGGAGTCACATTCCAAACAACATATGGAGGGACACATGTCACCCTTTCCCAGTCCGATGCATGAAGGCATCACGCTTCTAGCCCCCCTCCAGGGTCACTTTATCCACTGACTTTGCCATTCCCTGCTCTCTTCACCTATTGGACTGCCTTAGCAACCTATGTCCAATAAAAGTTGGAAGGAAAGCCTTAGGTACTGAAACAGGCTCATCTGTGCCAATGAGAATGGCGATCACACAGAACTCCCCATCACAGAGAGAACTCTGCAGGCAATCCTGTTGGCAGGTTCAGGGTTGTCACCAGCAATCCAGTAATGGATTTTTATTTTTATTTTACTATTAAAGGCTCCCTGCACATTGAAAGGCTCCCCCCACCCCCAAAAAAATCCACAAGTAACAGGGAGTCCCAGGGAGCCTTGGAACCTAAAGAGGGGGTGGATAGGAAACATTCCATGAGTTTAAATTATACGCTTCCAGTGCCTGATCTCAGCAACTCCAGCACAAAGTTACACAACAGGATTCCACCATGTGTGTGAGTGTGCAGCCATCTCCTTCTTCAGATGTGCCTGAGATACACAAAGGCTAAAAAAAAAACAGAACCAAGCTGAAGCCAGTGGTTGTGACCAGCACTGCTTGGAACCAATGACAAGTTAAACTTCCATGCCTCCTTTTGTTTCGTTGCCATTTCTCTATATTACAAAATTTTGCTTTGTTAGCTAAACACTTTTCCAATTAAGATGGCTGCTATATATACACAAATCACTGGGATGAATAAATATTGTAATTTCACTGTAATTATTGCATTTTCTCATTTCCTACATGATTTACAAGGAGCATTAATTCTTTGGAGGTTAGTTTATGTGAGTAGGGTAGACTCCCAGTTCATGAAAACAGTCCTGAATTAACTTATATCAAATGCAGCTAAAATGAAGTTTGGCTTCACCACACAAAAGCAGGGAATGTGAGCCAAGAGTAATTTGAGTCCTGCAAAGATCTTTAGAAAAATGAAAAGATTTCACTTTTCCATAGCCTCTAAGTAAAGACAGGAACAATTTTGTCTCTTATAGATAAGTATCGCTGAGTATCAACATTTTTCCCATATAGAAACCCCACTGGACCATTTATCACTTAAGACACCCAATATGCTCTAATCTTTCAATTTATCTGAATCACTTTCAAAGAAGCTGACCAAAATACAGTTCATTTCTCAAAATGCACTCTCCATAGCATGTCAGTAAGGCTATTCAATAACGATGCCCATTTCTATTATCCCTTTGAAAGATTGCACATTGAATCTCCCATTGAATCTGCATGCACATAAAAATATACTCTTAATCTTGAATTTGGTTGATGGGTGGATTCTAAAATGTAGTGATTCAGAGGAATCCATGTTCAGTCTGTCGGCATGGATAAATGGCCAGATTGGAGCGGGCTGAAGTAGGCTCAATAGGGTTGCATACGGTCACATAGCTGGTTGTATCAGTAGATGTCTGGATAGCTCTGTGGTTTAGATATCTGACTGCAAAGGCAAAGGGTGAGAGTTGATTTCCCTACTGTGCATCCCAAAGGAGCCAACCTGTGTAGTCTTGGGCAAACTGCACAATCGTGGGTGCCCCCAGAAGAAGGGAATGGCAATCCACTTTGAAGTATTCTCTACCTGAAAGGAATCGCCATAACTTAGAGTTGGCTGACCAGCACACAGCTATTATTATTATTAAAGTCCCCCAGAGGTGTGGTATGTCATTTGGTGTGGTCCTTGTATCCATGTACAACGACAGGGTGGTTTCAGGTCGGAAAACCACACTGTACTTCAAGCAAGCAAGGGAAGAAAGAAAGAAAGAAAGAAAGAAAGAAAGAAAGAAAGAAAGAAATGATTCCTCTCCTCATAACCTCTTATCTCCTCCTCTTGACAGCTTTTAAAGTTTTTTTCTAAATGATCTAGCACATCAAAATTGTTTTACTAGAATTTAAAAAGTTTTTTTCCACTTTCAATGTCCAAATATGGTTATGTGACATCTGTACTACCCAACACTGGTTTTGGATTTTGTTTCCCTGTGGTTCTCAAGCTTCCTAATGCCATGACCATTTAATACAGTTCCTCATGTTGTGGTGACTCCTTGCCCTGCTTCGAAGAGGCCACAAGCCCCCTTTGGCAGGCCACTGCCACAGGTGCCATAGAGAACTTCCCTCTATCTACAGGCACCCTCAGCCAATCACAGTCTCCAGTGCCATTGACTGACAACCCCTCCAACCTATCAAGCTGTAACTCACTCTTCCACCCCTTTCTCCCCCACCCCCAGACCCAAGCCGTTTGTGCCTTTTCCTTCACTAGCTCATGGTGACCCCTGTGAAATGGTCATTTAACCCCCAAAGGGGTCCCGACCACCAGGTTGGGAACCACTGAGATAACTTAACAAGGCAACCCTTTTGGTGTCATGGTTCTGTATGCCCATGAACCTATATCCCCCCAAGCCTCAGTCGGACACCACCAGCTTCTTTTTTATTATTTGCATTTATATCCCAGCTTTCCTCATTTGTTTTCTCGGTGCAATTAGAGTAGACCCATTTGCATCAATGGAAATTATGGAGTAGTTAACTCACTAAATTCCCTTTGATAGAACAGGGATTTCAGCCACAATATTTTTTGGACTTAGGAAGTGATTTTTATTGCTTAGTGTGCTTCGGTAGATGTGCATTTGAGATAAAAGGTA
Organism: Phrynocephalus guinanensis; assembly: GCA_037367245.1. Taxonomy (NCBI): domain Eukaryota; kingdom Metazoa; phylum Chordata; class Lepidosauria; order Squamata; family Agamidae; genus Phrynocephalus; species Phrynocephalus guinanensis. The sequence continues at coordinate 42,554,404 of CM074735.1, read as the reverse complement.
TTGTGTAAAGCAGAAGATAAAAGCTTTCTGGAAAATGTCTGTTTGTCTATCTTACTTCACGTGGACTTGAGCTTCTTCAACAACTTTCTGGAAAAATACCTGAAGGCACTAATATCAATTCTTTGTTTTGAAAAAGTGGGTGAATATGGAGTCTGTTAACTTTCAAATTCCTTTAGCCCTATTGGAGCGTAATGTCTGGCAAACTTACACTGGTGTAACTTTATGCTATGTGAAGATAAACAGGATTTCAGCTACTACATTAAATTTTTGCTTATGTTAAATGAAGACTGACTATCTACTTGATGACCTATCTCTATGTCCAATGTTGTGCTAATTGCATTGTCCGGTTTGGGCCCTGGACCAGACTGAGGTAGAACCAGAATGCCTTTAGAATGCTTAGAAATGCACTGATAATAAGCTTGATAGATTTTTCACATCCATCACTATGACTGAGATCTCAGATTTCTCAGCAACTTTGCACTGGCTCTCCCCTTAGAAGTCCTTTGAAACACTCTGTTGACATCCTTGAACAATGTGTTGTCTTCTATCCACAGCAACTAACAAATCATATCTTCTTCATTGAGAGCAGCGAGCTAATCTGACATGCCGCATGCCTTGTTTTCCGCTGGCTGAGATGACAGACGGTACCAAGCTTGATAGGTATTTTTGTTTATTGGTTCAAAGCCGTTCTAACAGATGGAAGCAAAAACGGTGCATAACTTTTCCCCACCTGCCTCTTTCCACACATGTGACAGCATCTGCATATATCATCAGTACAGTAGTTTCCCGTTCAAAACACAGTTGAGAAAAATGCCCAAGTCTTTCCAGAACTGTCATTTGTGCAAGAGAATGTCGCAGTTTAGGCACAACAGCGACCATCATAAATGATACAATACCCCGAGTTCCAAAATGTCTCTCCTTAACTGCAATATTTTTAAATAAAGGAGCCTTTTTCCTCCCAAGTCTATGAGCCATGGCATAAACCGGAATGAACAAAACACTTTTGAGTATGCCATAATATTAACATTTAAATCAATTTGGATCAAACTCCAAATCAGAGTCCCCTTTACTGTTCATTTTGACTCAGGGGAAAAAACATGCCAAAGAAAGTTAAACACCTTAATGGAAAATAATAACCAAAGAAAAGAAAAAAATTCTTCACTCAGTTTTATGCATTCCATAATCTCCCTTATGGAACAAACAAAGTGGCTCCTCAGGCACATACTGAAGCATCACCATAATCATTTGTTTCATTTTTTTCTGATTTTTCTCATTTTGTCTGCCCCAAAGCCCCGACCATCTTGAGTGAAGAACTGCTAGGACAGACCACTGATGGGTTTATCTTTATCACTACCTTCCGTGACAATTTCATCTTCTAAACATTCTCATACTTTATTACATTGTTTTTCTCACAATTTTTCATTGTTTCTAGTTTGAAATGGAGTGTTGCATTATTTTTGATTTATTAGGCCTTTATCTGCGGTTAACGATGACCGATTCTCAAAAACAGTTTTTTAAGCTTTTGCAAAATATTGATTAGCACATTCATTTTTCATCAGCCTTGTCTGGTATTCACACACTACATTAACTCATTAATGGCTTGCGCTGAAGGTAATAATGAGATAAATCATTCAGTGTTGTCATAGAATTATATTTTCACTAGGCTTTTTCCCCCTGTCAACCTTGTGCGGTCTAATAGTTTACCTGAAACAATGCAAGCATGGTATCCTTGATAAAACAGACAACAGAGATGAAGACTGTACACTACAGTGCTACAGAGTTCACGGACAAGCAGTGGCAGAAAGAGGCTCTGCTAATTAGCTGTAGAAACAGAGTTAGACTAGGGCCATACAGCACTAACCCCTAGTTCAGCCTGTGCCTGAGTACAGACACATACATGTTTCTATCTCATCCATGGCTGCGTTTGTACTAGCATGTTTTCAGATGAAGAAATGCAAATAACTGTCACTTGAGGTGAAGGCATTACATAGTGCCATTGCAATTCTTTCTGGAATTATTATTTCCACCCCTCCAGCTCAAACACAAGAAAAACAGACGTGGGAGATAGCTATTATGAATTCTGGCATCACCTCATTACGAGGCAGACACTCGTGCGATGTAAAATTCCCATGAAATACACAAAGGCTGCAAGGGAAGATAGACTTCCATCTCTGGCCCACCAAGTGACCTAGTGAATGTAGCAAGTTAAAATAACTAAGTTAAAAAGAAAGAAAATCTGAGAATTCAAAGCCAAAACTATGGATGCTGCACTCTTAAGAGTTCCTTTAAGCACTATGGGCAGTGTACAAGCAGAATACTTTGGTTTTGTTAAGGTAGTTCTGCTGTGGCCATCCTGATATGCAGGAGGCACTGCAAGAAACAAGCAATGGCATAACTAGGGGGCAACGGGGGCAAATGCTGTATGGCATGAATGCCTTACAGGAGAAGCAGCCTCCCTCAGAAGAGTTGGGGGAGAAGAGGGGGAGGGGGAGGAAAGGGAATCAAGTGGCCTCCTTCGGAAGTGGAGGGGAGGAGGGGGAGGGGGAGGAGACTGCTGCAGCTGGGGCAGAGGGATGGCCAAGCAAGCATCCACCTGCCTCCCACAGCCACCACTGGTGGTAGTGGTGACACCGAGGCTGGGCTGTGCACGTTCGCCTTCCCCGGCCAGTAAAATAAACCCTGTGTGTCTGCACACACATGGGCATGTATGCATGCACATGTCTAAGGTTTATGTGAGTTAGTGTGGGAGACAATCTGACAGGATAGATTTGTGGGAGAACCAGAGTGTGTGCACACCCACACCCACACCCACAACCACACATGCTCAATCTTCCCAGAGATATTGTTTCAAGGTTTGTTACACCTCCTCCTCTCCTAATCCTCTCATTATGACTGTGCATGGGGCTTTCCTTTTTTTCCATGCAAATCAGGCAGACTCAAAGCCAGCCAGAGAGGTCTCAGGTCTAAGGCTCATTTCCCCTCTTTTTTTTCTTAAAAAAATCTATTTTGCATTTACATTTAATTTGGTATTGAACACAGGGCTCCCCTTTCTTTCTGTCTGCACATGGTGGTTATGTCAGTAATGGGGTGTGTGTGTGAAATAAACAGGAAGGGGAAATGGTAACAAGCACCAGGTTTGCAGAGGAAAGGACTCAAACAGCCACCCTGCTGCTCTTCCTTTCACTGCTGCTATAGTTGAGTGCAGTGGCTTCAGATACAAAAACTCTTCCACAACAGCTCAAGTGATCATATTACCTGAACCAATAAATTGCATTTGTTGGCCAAAAATAGAAGTCCCAGCAGCATAGGAGAAAACTACGGATCAGGGCAGTGAGGGGACTCAGGACAGATTTGCATGGACTTTTATACTGTGTATTATGATGAACCCATCACCCATTTTACCAAACAACAACAGAAAGAACAAGCGTGGGCGTTACGCTAGGAGTTGGAGGATTGGTCAGGTGAGAAGATCGCGGGTCAGGCAACTCGCCCCTGTCCCGCGTTCTGACCCTTCAACTCACTGCCACGTGTCTCGGAGCCATCCCGCCAGCGCCTCCAACCTGTCCTGCCTTTTGATGAATGCCAGGTCGGTTCACAATAAGATCCCCATCGTGTTTGACACCATTAGCGATGGGAGGGCCGACCTGGCCTGCATCACAGAGACCTGGGTGGGCGCAGAGGGGTGGCCTCGCTCACCCAGTTGTGCCCACCTGGGTTTCAGGTTCAGGGTGTGAGTAGGTTGGAGGGTCGAAAGGGGGGGTTGCCATCATTTATAGGGAATCCCTTCATGTCAGCAGGGCCTCGACATTGGTCAGTCTGGGGTTAGAATGCCTTCACCTGTTAGTGGGACAGCGGGACAGATTTGGCATTGTGCTGGGTTGCCGTGCTCCCTGCAACCTAGCACAATCCCTCCCAGAGCTCACGGAGTTCATCGCAGCAGCACTGCTGAAGTCCCCTCACCTTCTGGTGGCTGGTGACTTCAATGTGCAGGCAGGCGGTGGACTCTCTGGCGTAGCTCAGGAATTCATGGAGTCCATGGCCTCCATGAGCCTGACCCAGCATATTTCATGCCCCACTCACAAGTTGGTGTTTACCTCCATGTCGGGGGATTCTAATCTGGAAGTGGGGGACATCGTTTCCCTACCAGTGTCATGGTCAGATCACCACCTGCTGTCCTTTTCCCTGTCGATCTCGGACCCTCCCCACGGGGACCCTCGGCCACCTGTTTGGGCCTGCCCCCGGAGGCTTCTGGACCCAGCCCGGTTCCAAGAAGCCATCGGGGAGCTTCCTGGCGGCCTGGCTGACGATCCGGACGAGGTTGCGGTTGACCAGTGGTTTGATTCAGCTTCCCGCGCTGTCGACCGGATCACCCCCAAGTGCCTCCTCTGCTGCAGAGCGCGATCTTTGCCGTGGTTTACGGCAGAGTTGAGAGCGATGAAGCAGGAGCGGAGGAGGGTGGAGAGAAGCTGCAGGAGAGACTGGACGGCGTTTAATAAGACTGCAGTTGTTATCCAGACTAGGCGCTATTCTCGTGCAATCAGGGAGGCTAAAACATCCTACTACTCCCTGAGAATTGGTGAGGCCTCGAACCACCAGGCGGAACTTTTCCGCGTGGTTCAGGACCTCACCAATCCTAGTCTGGCGGGGCCTCCTCCTACTAAGTTCAGTAGTGAGAGTTTTGCAGTCTTTTTTAGATCGAAAATAGAGGCCATCCGGGCCGGTCTCGACTCCGGTTGCACTAGTCCACCGTCGCCATCCCCAGATGCTGCACTCCCTCGCTCCCCTCGATTGGTTGAGTTTGGGCCTATTTCCCCTTTGGAGGCCTCCAGGGCTATTGCCCACTGCTGGCCCGCATCCACCCCCTTCGATCCTTGCCCTGCCTGGCTTATAAAAGCTGCCGGAGGGAGCATGCCGGAATGGGCCTCTGCCATCACCACAGCCTGCTTCGGGGAGGGGGTCTTCCCCTCGCGCTTGAAGGAGATGGTGGTAAAGCCCATTCTCAAAAAACCTGGCATGGCATCGGACGAATTGGCCAATTGCTGTCCGAATGCCAATGTCCCCTTCATGGGCAAGGTTATCGAGGGGGTGACCACGATCCAGATTCAATCTTTTCTGGAGGAAGAACAGCGCCTTGACCCATGCCAGTCCGGGTTCAGGCCGGGCCGGGGGACCGAGACAGCGTTGGTCGCGCTGCAAGATGACCTAATCCGGGGGGCTGACAGGGGGTGCTCTACTCTGTTGGTCCTCCTGGATCTGTCAGCGGCCTTTGATACCGTCGACCACGGTATCCTACTGGACCGGCTCTCCGAGGTGGGTATTGGGGGCACTGTTCGCAGTGGCTCCGGTCCTTCTTGGAGGGCCGGCCCCAGTATGTGCAACATGGGGGAGAGTTGTCGGCCCTGTGGACACTCCCTTGTAGAGTTCCGCAGGGGTTGTCTCTCTCCCCCATGCTGTTCAACATCTACTGGCTGGGGTCATTAGGAGATTTGGAGTTTGCTGTCATCAGTACACTGACGACACGCAGCTCTATCTCTCCTTTTCCACCTCTGCAGTGGAAGCTGTCCAGACCCTCGACCAGTGCCTGGACGTGGTCATGGCATGGACCAGGGCCAAAAGGCTCAAACTCAAACCCGAGAGGACCGAGGTGATGTTCTTCGGGAGTTCCCTGTCCAGATACAGAGGCCCTCTCCCCAGTCTGGAGGGTGTTTCCCTCCAGCTGGTGGACAGGGTTCGGAACCTGGGTGTGGTTCTGGATCTGGCCCTTTCTATGGAAGCCCAGGTGGCTGCCGTGACACAAACCGCTTTTTACCATCTACGTCAAATTGCCCAGATTCGCCCTTATCTGGATGGCAACTCCCTGAGAACTGTAGTGCAAGCACTGGTGATCTCAAGGCTGGACTACTGCAACGCACTCTACATGGGGTTGCCCTTGACTCTCCTCCGGCATCTGCAATGGGTCCAAAATGCCGCAGCCAGGCTGATGGTGGGTGTGCGCCGCTACAACCACATCACCCCAGTCCTGGCTTGCTTGCATTGGCTTCCCGTTGCGTCCCGGATCAGATTCAAGGTCTTGGTTTTAGTTTATAAAACCCTCCATGGCTTGGGACCAGACTACCTGTCAGAGCGGATCGCCCAGCGATCAACCTCGGCTCATCCAATCCGGTCGTCGCAGGCGCACTCACTTTGGGTGGCCACCCCTAGAGAGGCCCGAAAAACTTCCACTAGGAACCGGGCTTTTTCAGTGGAATCATCTTCCTAGCGAAGTGCGCTCTGAAGAGTACCTGACGACCTTTCACAGAGCTTTAAAAACCTTGCTCTTTTGCGAGGCCTTTGGTGACCTAGCTTAGTTTTTTTTTCCACCATCTGTTTTTTAGTTTTAGAATTTTTACGCCAAGGGTGCGCATCCTGTTTTAAATTGTTTGTGGTGAGGGTGTATGCTGTTTGTTGCTACTTGGCTGAATTGATCAGCCCACTGTTAGCCACCCTGAGTTCCTACGTGAAGATGGGCGGGATAGAAGTCTTATAATAAATAAATAAATAAATAAGAGAAAGAACAAAAAATGCATGCTGCTTATATACTGCTCCATAGTGCTTCAAGCACTCTCTGTGTGGTTCACAATTTAGTTATGCATGCTATACACTCCCTCTCCCCCACTCTGCACATGTGAGCTGGGCAGTCATTTATCTTACGAGACGAATAACAGGCTGTGTCAACTTGGAACCATCTATGGCAGGCTGAACCTGAGTCATGAGGCTTCCAGAGTTTGGCTGGAAGAAATCAGAAAGGAGGGTCACACCAGAGGAGCCAGGAGGTGCTATAAGGAGAACTGAAAAGGACGTGGGAGAGAAAGAGTTAAATTTAAGGACAGGAGTTTGATTTTTCCAGGGAGCTGTATAATACAATTGCCTTGTATCAGGGAGAGATAGTTCTGGCAAGGGAAAGTTGACTTTTACAATACCAATGCACTATTTAAAGAACTTACAGTATTTTATGTGTACAAGACTATGTTTTTTGAATAAAAATTGAAGGTCACCTTATACAAAGAAGTAAGTCGAGGAGAGAACTGCAAAGTTGCAAAACTGTAATTTTGGGTCTTATACATGGGAACATCTTATAGATGGAAGAACACAGTATTTTATGTTTTTATTTAAAAACCACTTGGCTCTAAGGTTTTGGGCTTCAGGGAATGTGAAAAAGCACCTTAAGGTGATGAGCCAGGTTGGCCTGGTCACATGTAGTCAATGGAAAACAAATTTGGCCATTCCAATCCTGAAGCATTCCCTGCACCATTTGTAAATTTAGTCACCTCCTAACAAAACCCAAACTTTCTAGTCCTTCAGTTCTACTTTGGGAGATTTGTCTGCTTCCACTGACAGCCAAAGGAGCACAGCCATCCTCTGAGACTTCAGCTGGTGCCCTGAGACCAAGTAACTCAAAAGAGATGTGATTTTTCCATTTCCCAGAGCAAAAAAAACAGACATTCACTGCCTGAGGTGGTTAGGAATTTTTTTTATCTTTTTAAACAAAGAGACAGCAGTGTGGAGATTTGTTATCACTGGATCTGCAGAATATAAAAAGGCATCTTAATTGAGCATGCTGTTGCAGCGTTATGCCACTGTGCAGCAGTGCTTCAGATCCACACTAATATTATATAGTGATGCCTGTGCTTCTACATAGGTAGCACAATGTGCAATTAAGGTAATTGACCGTGTAATATGCAACCATTATTCTGATCCGCTTTTTGAAAAACCACAAATGTGGGGGGTTGGGGAACCCAAATTGTGTCCCAAATTTACAATGCCACCATAAAGCTGCAAAAAGATATCCTTATATCCAAAATGAATGTCATTCATGTGTTGGCTGATCAAGAAATAATCTGTCTTCTACCCTAGTCAGAGGATTTAAAAGTTACTTTGGGAGAGGGTTGCAAATTCCAGAATTCCTCCAGCCAACGAACTCTGGCCACAATGATAATTACAGTATTTCCACAAAAAGCAGTGGAAGGATAAATCTATTTAGTACTGGCATGTGTGTTTCAGAATCGCTGCCTGAATTGTGCAGACTTTAACCAGTCCATATTTTTCTGACATCTTGTGGGCTCATAACAGTTGTGCCCTGGAAATTGGATGCAAAAAGCTAGCATTTAGCCTGTGGGTCAACAATGCCTAGCACTGGTAAATGATTAAAGAAAAATGTGCACATTTTAAATGCTTAAATGTCCCTTTGTCCATGGGTGAACATGGGGCTGTAACATCAGTCAGCCCCACCAACACAGCCAAGGCCATTTAACATTCTACACAAAACCCAGAAGGGATAAACCACCATCGCAAAATCAGAGTAAGCAGCCTCCACTGCTAAAATGCACCATAGATTTCAACCACTATGTCTAGTTTGTGATGAAAGCCTTCACACTCCACTTTAGTCTAAGTGCCCCTAGAGGTTTCAGCTTATAGCTCAAGGTAGTGGAACTGAAACAGAGAGACTGCTTCCCCTAGCAAAGGAATTTAATTCCACATTAATAAACATGTTTACCTTCTCAGACACAAAGGTGTTTAGAATTGGATGCAACTTGCTCAGACAGCTTGGAATTTCATCCCCCCCCCAGGTGTCTCTCCAATAAAACAGAAATACATCAGGACTGGCAGGCTCTCCCACTAAGCTGAAATGTCAAGCAAATGTCTCTGAGGCCATTTAAAAAAAACGAAAAGAAATGGCAACAGCAACATATAAACTTTAACAAAGCACAATGAAACTGTATTTCATCAGGGAAATGGTGAGCAGACCCACATTCTTTCACAGTATATTTAACTTGCACTTTTAATAAAAATCAGAGTGCAGCTAAAGGGGATTTCATTTTATGCCTCAGAGGGGGATCATTTTATTAGAATTTAAAACATATAGATTAAATAAGGACTTTCTAAAAAATTCTTAAACTTACCTGCTCAGCTAAATAAATTTTCAAACTCTGCACTTGGGATCATTTTAATAGAGTTCTGATCCCCTGGATGGATAGATATAACAGTCATATAAATCCAAGATTTTCAGCATCTCCAAAGACATAAAATGTTTATGAGAGAATATGGTTTTAGAGACATCTGGTGGTTATACAATCCTAAGAAGAAAAATCAAGAGTATTAAGCATAAATTCTGGGTTTTGACAAAAAGAATTGTGTAAAAAGAAAAGATTAGGCTGTGTCATGTTATCTATGAATGTTGGAGACGTTTTGCCCAAAGGGGTGACCTTGTTTTATTAGCAACCAAAACCCATGCTCCTACTTTAAAGGGGAGGACCTTAAATAAATAAACATGAAGGAATGTGCATTTTGAGCAAAGCAAACATACAATTACCAGGCAAAAAAAAAGAAAGAAAAAGGAAGGAAGGAAGGAAGGAAGGAAGGAAGGAAGGAAGGAAAGTGTTCTGCTTATATACTGCCCCATAGTGCTTACAGCACTCTCTGGGCTGTTTACAATTTAATAGTGCAGGCTACACATTGCCCTCCCTCCCCAGCAAGCTGGGTACTCATTTTACCGACCTCAGAACAATGGAAGCCTGAGTCAACCATGAGCTGGCTACCTGGAATTGAACCACAGGCCATGAGCACAGGTTTAGCTGCAGTACAGGCATTTAACCACTGCACCACGAGGAAGGAAGGAAGCTCACACTATTAACATTTCCCCAATTTTAATGTGAAAAAATAAATACCTGAAATGAAATAATAATACAGCAGTTCAAAAAGTTTGGAATGGTTTGAACCTATTTCCTTGTCACTGTCCCCATGAATAGACTAAGCTGAAACTATTAAGTGAAGAGGTTCTGGGGCTGAGAGAAAGAGAGACTTCCCAAGGCCTATTGCTGAAGGGTCAAACTAAAGATTTTGGGGGAGTATGATTAACTTATTGTCCTTCACATAACAGGTGTTTCTCAGAGATACATTGCACAGGAAATTAAGGGAGCATTTACATTCCAGTAATCTGTTCCAGAAGGAAGCACACTAAATTCAATATGCAAAAAAAGAAAAGTGACATGGTATAACAGGTAGGGATCTTTCCTCTTTTTAAAAAGAATCCTGCAAAGAACTACATGATAAAGTCTTGACAGTGTGGACGTTGATCTTCTGGCTGAGATGAGGTCCAAACAACATCCTGGATCATAATAATCCCTTAGCCACTATATACTTTCATTTTTTTCAGTGTGTGTCTTAAATCACAGTGAGCAAAAAGTAGACTTGGTTTGACTGCTTGAGCTCTGGGAGATTTATAGAAAATCAGACAATCTTAACCAGACAACCAGCATTTTAGCCAGCACATTCCTTAGGGAAAAGATCTCTGCCATAGCTGACTTTTAACTAGTTGCTTATTTCTCAGCAGAGTGAAGCAGATGCCTACAGAATAGCAGATGGCCAGAGGGCAGGAAACTGGCATGAAGGAACTGGCATGAGGGAAAAGCTGAATATACCGCTCAACCTAGGTTAAGATGCTGTCCCCAAGTATAGGGAAGGTGGTGATATTTTTGCCAGGACTGAAATAAAACCATCACTAGTTCAGTTCATTTCTGTGAAGTGAAGGAGGAACTTACTCTTTATTTATTTATTTATTCACTTACTTACTTACTAAATTTATACCCCACCCATCTGGCTATTCTGGGCAGCTTACAGCAGACTTATACAAAATAAATATCAAATAAATATAAACAATTAATTAATACAGTAAGACACAAAAATCCTTGAGAAACAAAATCCTTTTGTATAAAATAAGGCTCCTAACTGGCTTCTTTTCCTGTTGCTGGTCACTGACTGTAATAAAGTTTTGATTGATTGATTGAACTGGCATCTTTTGGCCAGGTATTGACACAGGATGGGAAATGGATCAATTCTGCTTTATTCTGCATCAGGGGTGGGGGGAGGTTTAAAGCTCACATTCATTCAGTCCAAGTACAAAATCTACAAATGTTAGCCAATCCTTCAAAACACGCTGGAACAGAATTCTCCCCCAGTTTGCACTGGCGAAGTTCAATAAGCTCAGTAACATGGCCATGTGATACCTGCCAGCGATATAGGTGTTAAAGACTATTAGCCCCTCAAACATTATTAAACATATAGGATTTCAACTATCAAAACCTGAATCCCTTTCAGTAAAGCACTCAAAGCCTTGTACTTCATGAATGTGTGTTGCACTCACTTCTACAACATTTAGAATGCTATGTCTGTTGTCAAGCCCCACACACAGAGCACACACACAAACAGGGTTCAGTTCTTTGTCAAGATCTTTAGCGGAAAGCCAGGCAAGTTCAAGTCCGTTGCTAACAATCAAGTGCCAGATAAATAACAGAATTCAACTCCCAGCAATTAACAGTCCAAGTCAAAACCAGAATATCTCACGGAAACCAATTGCCAAACCCAAGGGAACAGATCAAGCCATGGTCCAGGAAGCCAGTCCAAAATCAGGAAACAGAGCCAAGGTCACAGACAGGAACATGGTTGCAAGTTCAAATGAGGCCTTGCTCCCACAGAGAACTCAAGGTGAGCTTACCAGCTTTATCCCAAAACAGGGAACACACCCTTACTCCTGGAAAGGCTTCTGCTACTACTCAGGGCTTGCTGCCCTGATTCCCCGTCTAGCATCAAAGACCCTTTCCATAGCCCTCCTGGTAGCACGTCTTTGCAGAATCCTGTTCATGGCCCTTCTAGGGGGAGAAGATATGTTTTCAGCTGAGTCATCAGACCCATCTGCCTGCTGATTTGAGCTGCAAGGCTCCTCCAGCAGCTCTTCACCATTTAACCCCTCAGAATCAGGTTCTGTGACAGGCAGGGTTCTGGCATCTGTCTTGATTCACATATCACACCTGTCTTCCTATATTGATTGTCCAGATTCGACATACTGTACTACCATCCAGCAATTAAAACCAGCTGAGAACTGCCTGCCTATTGATTTATCTTCTCTTTGTGGTAGTTTTGCCAGGAGAGAAAATTTTAAAGAATGCAAAAACCCTCTCTGAGAAACTAGTTTCAGAGTTTCAGTGTTTGCAAATATTTTTGTGGCAATATCCTTAAGCTGGGATTGTCCACTTTTCTTTCCAGCCTTGCCAAATAAATACGTTAGTCAAGATAATGTTTCTTTACCAGTCTGAGAACACTGTGTGCCAAGCCACAGATACAAGAGGCTGAACTGACAAGTGGTGGCTGTGAGAATTAGGCATGGGAACAAATGCCTTGGGTTTTTTTAAGGGAAATTCACATGGAGGCACTATGTGGATTGATATAATGCTGGGGGAAGGTGCTTTTTAATTGTGATGTATTGGAAATAATGTGTGGTTGAAATGTCAATTTTTCCAATATTATTCAGATGGTAGGTGCCTCTTAAATTGCTGGCTGTTTTTTTCTGCTCACAAGGTGACAAGTTTTAGGATGTGACTATATAGCAAAAGAAAAGCAAGGTAACTTACATTCTCATGCTGGAAGAGCCCCTTGGCACAGTAGTTAAATGCCTGTACTGCAGGTAAAACTGTGCTCACAACCTGGAGTTCAAATCCAGGTAGCAGGCTCATGGTTGACTCAGCCTTCCATCCTTCCGAGGTCAGTAAAATGAGTACCTAGCTTGCTGGGGGGCAAGCTATGTAGCTTGCATACTGTAATTAAAACTGTAAACCACCCAGAGACTACTTGAAGTGGTATGGGGCGGTATATAAGCAGAACTCTTTGCTTTGCTGTGAAATCATGCCTGGAGAATTCAGATCACTTGGATATAAGCAGCCACACAGTGATTTTAGGAAGGGTACAAAATCACATCTTACTAAGTTAGGAGGCAATGTACTATGCTTCTAGGAGCACACTTGTTTGATTTCAATGGTTTTCCTTGTAGAGTTGGCTTTATTTAATTGAAATAATATTACGGTTAAATGTGTTGTACTTTCTTTACCTATTTCTAGCTCTATAGTGCCCCAATAGTGTTGCCACTCTCTAGGCAGTTTACAATACTTTTACTTTACTGCTTAATAAATATTGAAAGTTACTTTGTAGTGGGAAGGATTATACATAATCATATTAATAATTGTAGTAGTAGTAGTAGTATTTCCAATCACAAGGAACATGTGCCTGAAATCAAGGTTAACACTTGGATGAACACTCCCAATTTACTTCCAGTAAACATTAGACACATACTCTACCTGTATGTGTGCATCTTTAGTCTCATCTTCTCCTAACAGCTGGCACCAAACTCTCCAATACATTTGAGGAGATTTCCTCTTTCCATACCCACCCAAAGCAGTGCAAGGAAGGTGTTCTGATTGCCCTCTTGAGCCATCTCCTCTTGAGGTCTCTCCCCTTGGCCAATGACTGCCATTTGATGTTGACTGTGTCCTCAGATCCCTCCCGCCAACAAGGCAGCAGTAGTGCCTAGGCAGAGCAGTAGTCATTGAAACACTACTCAGGCATTGCGTTCATAGTTCAGACTCATGCTGACATTTAAGGGTGCCTGCTGGGCTCTCAAGGGACGTTGAAACAAGCACTTTTGTCTGAGAGATGAGTTTCTCTGCCACCTGCTGTTGTTGAGTGTGTCAATGAGCATCAAATAAGGGCCTCCTAACTGGGTTCATCAACGTAACTCATTGTATTGATTCCGTCTGCCCATGGGAGATTTGGCACACAATCCTGCCAGATGCCAGCTTGTCCTTCAGACAAGCTGGCATCTTCATGCTTCTTTTATCTCCTAGGGGGGCTGTTCTTTGAGCCAGAGGGAAACAATTCCTCAGAAATTAGTTCCCTATGTCAAGAAGAAACATAGGCAAGGATGTGGATGAGAGCTGTTAGTGGATTAAAAGATTTCCCTTCCTGCTAGGCACAGACTCATTTCTCACATGTTTATTTGTTTACGTTTATATCATTTTTCCTGCAAACAACTCAAGGTGGTTTCATTGTCCTCTGCTCAATTTCTACCCTCACAGTAACAACCCTATCAGATAGACTTTGGGACCTGATCTTGGTGCACGACTTGATGAAGTATCATTAACAGCTTCCTATCTACTTGGTTTCTTTAGTATTCCAGTAAAGATGTCACCTACTTCTGCATTTAGATATTTGGGAGAAGGACCAGGCAGTCTTTTTTTCCTAATAAGATAGTTTAGACAGAGGAGGGATAAAGCAAAAGTAAAGCAAAACAAGTCATCCCCATAATGCTTAAAACTCTCTTAGAGCAATTTATAATTTAAAAATGGAAGCAACACATTGTCACCATCACCACCCCTCCAGCGAGCTGGGTACTCAGTTCACCAGCCTTGATAGAATGGAGGGCTGAGTCAGCCTGCAGCCAGCTGCCCAAGCCAGGGATCAAACACAAGTTGTGAGCAGTGTCTTCAATGCAGTCTTCTTCTTAGTGTTTATCCCACTTGGCAGTGGGGTCCACTATTCTTCTTTTTTCCTTCCATTTGGCATGGTCGTGAGCTAGGTCTGGGTGAACACAAGACAACTGTAGTGTTATGGATTAAGCACACACAGAGTTTTGGGGTGCAATTAACCCTGGTCCTCAGGCAGCATTTCTCTCTGTGTCTCTCTCTGGGCTGCGTGCATGGGTGTGTGTGGGTGGGGGGTAGGGGTGATGATAATGATGCCTGAGAGACTGGTATTTATTGATAAGAGAAGAACAATAGAAAGAGGAAGACATTCCATTGGTTGGAGGGAAATGCACGCCTATCTGGGGGACCATATTGCTTGTTATTGATGAGGACCAAGGGAAGAAGCTGTGGCCCTGGTATCCTCTTTTTCCTCTGGCCTTGCCATCCTGTTTACTGCCTTCCTGAGGTTAGCTCAGCACATCGGTTCCTAATGGCCCTAGGAATTCTGGGAATCCGGGCATCTCAGCTTCCTTGTGCATGGTGCCACTTTGGGGTTTTATTTATTTATTTATTTATTTATTATTGGACTTATATACCGCCGGTCTTCCCAAAGGAACTCCAGGCGGTTTACAACATAACAAAACAGAAACAAAATAACACAATAAATAACACAATTAAATAAGCAATAAAACAACAAATTGCAAATTACAATTACGATAAAATTACAATTACAGATGGCGGGGGGGGGGAATTAATCACCAAACGCCTCCCAAAAGAGAAGAGTTTTTAATGCCTTTCGGAAGGCGGGCAGGACTCTGCTAGGTGCACTTCTGCTGGGAGGTGGTTCCACATAGTGGGGCCAGCCACAGAGAAGGCTCGGGTACGGGTGGATGTTCTCCAAGCCTCCCTGGGCATGGCCACATGCAACATGTGCGCCCGCAACAACCTAGTCGGACGGGCCGATGTTGACCGCTGGTCAGATAGTCAGGTCCTAGGCCATGGAGGGTTTTGTAAATCAAAACCAGGACCTTGAATCTGATTCGGGCCACAACGGGCAGCCAATGCAGGCGGGCCAGAACTCGGGTGATGTGGTCGAACCAACGCACACCAGCCACCAGTCTGGCCACCGCATTCTGAACCCGCTGCAGTCGCCGAAGGAGAGTCAAGGGCAACCCCATGTAGAGCGCGTTACAATAGTCCAGTCTCGAGATCACCAGCGCTTGCACCACGGTTCTGAGGGACTCCCCATCAAGGTATGGACGGATCTGGGCGATTCGATGGAGGTAAAAAAAGGCCGTCCTGGCCACGGCCGTCACCTGGGCCTCCATGGTGAGTGCCGGGTCCAGGACTACGCCCAGATTCCAGACAGAGTCCGAAGGCCGGAGGGAAACGCCCTCCAAAGTTGGAAAAGGGCCTCCATAGCCAGATGGAGAAGCCCCAAAGAACATAAGCTCGGTCTTGTCGGTGTTGAGCCTGAGCCTGTTAGCCCTGGCCCACTCCATGACCGCGCCCAGGCACTGATCGAGGGTCTGAACAGCCTCATCTGCAGTGGTGGAAAAGGAGACATAGAGCTGCGTGGGAGAGAGATGACCCCTGTGGAACCCCACAAGGGAGTATCCAAGGGGCCGACAACTCACCCCCATGCTGAACCTGCTGGGAACGGCCCTGGAGGAAGGACCGGAGCCAACTGTAAACAGTGCCCCCGATCCCAACCCCAGAGAGCCGGTCCAGCAGGATACCGTGGTCGACGGTATCAAAGGCCGCTGACAAATCCAGGAGGACCAACAGGGAAGAGCACCCTCTGTCGGTCCCCCGGAGGTGGTCATCTTGCAGAGGTGATCTATTCAGAGATATGGGGGAATGAAATCACCACAGACAACTTCATGTCATTGTCAAGGGTGTGTTTATCTAGTGCTTTTTGGGGTGTCCACTCAGTCAGGATTCACTGACCTCCAGGGTGAGACCCTTTTTGGTCAGAGTTTTCTCAATGGCCTGCAAGATGTGTCCATAACAACATAGTCAGGCTTCACACATCTTGTCAGCGATTGGTGCAATGCTGTATTTTGATAGGATGTCATCATTGCACACATGATCCTTTTGCATGAGGCCAGAGGTCTATTGTAGCATCTTTGTCTCCAAGACAGGCCATCTGATTTATTCAAAGTCATGTACCAAAGGATAGTCTGAAGAGGAGGTCCTCTGCTACACATGGGAATTCTTCATGTATGTGGGGATATTGCAAAAAATAACTCCCTTCCCCGTGTTTGGACTTTCCATTTTTGAATGCTTCAGAGGATCTATGGGGACCAGTTGGAAATTATGGAGGGAGCTTCATACTCCAGAGGATTTGAACCTGTCCTAGTCCAACACACTCACCACAATAGGCCATATCAGCTTTTTCATCCTACTGCTTTCCTCAGGTTTTGCAGAAATCAAAAGGCCTGCAAAACCTGTCCTCCAGAGGCTGCTTCCATAAGTCAAACTCCCTAGCAATGCTGAGGCGATGCTTTTTAATTAATTGGAAGCAAAAGCCTAATGCAGTTTCCACAGAACATTGAATATAGTGCTATACTAACTGGCATCACTTTCTGTCACAGCCAAAATCCTGCAGTCATACCTACTGATAAGTAAATTCTTCACAGAAAAAAACCCAACTTAGCAATAAAAATATATTGCCGGCAGTTTCTGCCCACGCTATTATTACTTGTTATTCTAGCTGGGGGATCTGTTAGCTATTTCCCTTGAGCAGTTATTTGCAAATAATCACTGGGATATCAGCTTCTTTTCTGCCCTGGAAGACAATCTAATTTAACTTCTGTGGTGAAATGGTTTACGAATGAATACTGATTATTATTTTTTCAAATACTGAATGGCAAATACCACCAGACATTCGGCAAAGACATGTTTTACTGCCAAGGCAACTGCTATATGTTAGATCTGAAACAAAGGAGAACATATAGAGGACAGTTGACATCAACAACCTGACACACATCTGGAGGCCCAGTTAATAAGGAATGATCAAATGGTGGCTGTCTGAGGGAAGTGAGTGAAGGTGGAAGCAAGTGGATGCAACCAAGTCATTTTGCCTTCATATTTCTGAGAAAACAACAGTTTCTCTCACCATCTGGTGGACATAAACTCCACAACTGGTTTATAGCTCATTCACTTTACAGCGACTGCCTATGAAGGCTTACTCAGTAAAAATTCCCACTATATTTAATGGGACCTCTTCCCAAACAAGCATGCAAAATAATTGGAACCTCTCACATCTTTATTTCGACCATTTATTTATTTCAGGGATATCCTATATCTTTCCTAAAACTGGCACAGGGCAGCTCATGGGGAGGACTTTAAAATTTTTTAAAATGTGTGCAGAAGTAGAAGGACATGTGGTAATATATATTTTTTAAAAATTAAACTAATTCTGATATTAAAGCACATTCTTACTGTTCCTCCCAGCTATAGAGGAGAGTGTTGAATCAATTGCTGGATGATCTATCAACATTTATATAAATGTCATTGAGTCTATGAGGATAATTCAACAACAGGATAAAAGCAATTTTGAAACACACCAGTAAAAAAAAAAATTCCTGCATTCAAATGTCCCCCTAAATAGAAGTTTTCAGCCTTTCCATGGAAGGATGGCAGGGAGGGTCAGGTTTACAATAAAAGTGTGAGCAGGGACAGAGTTCTAATACCACTCTGCCTTCTGTTACCTCCCACAAAGGAGAAAAGTCAGAAAAACAAGCTGCCGCTCCTATAGCCTCTACATACTAGCAATGACCTTATTCAGGAACTTCAGTCATATGGACAGATTTTAGTATTTCTTGCATGGGAGTTCCACAGCCTTGATTTATCATTCATTCTATGACTCATTCATCCCTAGAAACCCAGCCTAAGTTAATCAGTTCCCTTTTTTCAGCTATAATACAATTTATATTTGTATTTAGCAATTAAGCATATCAACCTTCACCTAAACCATTAGTTAAATTCTCATCATTTGTCAAGTGACACAGCTTCTCTTCAGCTTCCATGGATTAATCCACAGTTAACCGTAATGTTTTGTAATGAGCACCCTGCTGGGGGAGATTTTTTAAAAATGTTAGATGGTCTATATTAAAATGCATCCCTACATCATCTGCATCAAGGCATCTGAAAGTCATTTGCAAAGGCTGGAAGTTATTTTAGTATTCCTGTTGATTTTACGAGTTTTATTACCCTTTCATTCTGCTTATTTGTAAGCACTGATGGGAGTTATAGGCAAACATGCATTTCTTTATGAAGCACCTATTATTTCCATTCTGCAAAAAGGAAAGAAAAATGAAATCATAGGCTTCAATATAACAGATCATGCTCGGGGTGAGACAAAATGGCAAGAACATTTTATTCTTAGAGTTGCCTGAAGACGAATGATGAAACTTGATTTTTTTAAAAAAAAATCATAAGAATTAACTCTGTATCCATTCCCTGTGCAAGGAAGGTGCTTTGGAAGTTTGTAACTCAGACAAGATGAAGGAAAATTTTAAAAGAAGCCATTTTAGAAGAGGCAGAAGGTAATTTCTTCTTCTTATCCAGGGAAACCAGGACAGCATGCAGTGGGAAGAGCAAGATTTAAAGGACACCTGTGAAATTAGTAATCTCTCTTCTGACTATGAGACAGGAGCCATACATCGGTCATATAACCATTCATAAAGATAGTGTATTGTTGTGATTGTGAATATGGTGACATGCCATAGCGCAGTGGTTCAGATAGTTCGCGTGCTCTCTCTTGGCTTGACCTTAATATGATCATTCTTTGTGACTTCACATCAAAACTGTGTCAGAAAATCAATAGTATGACAAGCGCTCAAAGTATAAAGACACACAGGTCCCTCCCTGTATATGTGTTTGCTATCACCACTGTGAGGTATCCTCATTGATCATTGGAACAACTAAACCATAAGATGCAGACAGCTAAGAAGTATGCCAGTTATCTTACCTTGTGTTTATGTGCATGTATGTGTGCAAAACGGTATACTATAAAAGATGGATATCTCCTTTTACATTAAAAGGTTGTGGTGATTAAATGACATTAATTTACTTCAACTGATGTCAGTCACTTTCAGTAGGATTAAACCATCAATGACCTTAGACAGATCAGTGTCTTTTGAAAATTCTGAATGCCCACTGCAATGCTTCTAAGCAAATGTTGAGCATTTCCTGGATGAACAGGGAGTAGATCCAAGAGATGCAATGCATATTTCTAAAGGACAGATAGTAATTTGGAAAGAATATCTTAAAACCTATGGCTAACCTAACTCTCTCTCTCTCCCCCCCCCCTCTCTCTGTGTGAGCACACCAAAAAAAACCTCAAGTGACAATAAACTATAAAGATGAAATTACTAGGCATCTTTGTTGTAAAAATATGGAACTTCCATAATTATGAGGATAAAGACTGCATAAGTCTTTCGAGTTTCTTAAAACATTAATATCTGTAAGTCTGGTTTTGGGAACCATAACCAGCAGGCAAAAATTCTAGAGCTTTTGCTCCCATGGGTTCACTGCTTCTTATCTGTTCCTTTATTATTGGAAATTAGTTCACTAAAATATTATCTATTTATACTCTCTGTGCAGCTTCAGCTTATATTACGCTTGAAGATTGTATCATTGCTTTGGGAACACCAGCCATGGAATTTAATTGAATGATAAAATCAATCACATTAATGTTTGCTTTTCTCTAGCATAACCTATTTCTTGCTTTCACATCTGTTTGGGTTTTGGTACAATAACTACTTTTTGCCCTGATACCACTATTATATCAGTAACTTGTCATATGTGGAGGTATCTGGGAAAACATTAAGAATGTCAAACGTCCATTTCTGAACAATAAACTCAAGTAATTAGAAAAGGCACAAAAGAGCTTGGTTGGTTATTAGCAGAGCATTCTTGTCATGTTTGTCTAGAGAGCAGAAAAACACCAAGGAATTGACCGTGATTTTTTTCAAGGCCACCAATGCTCTGTTAAATGCTCCCGAGCTCTCCATTGCGCTTATAAGAATCATACATGGCCGATCAGCATTCCTGTTCTCATAATGGGTGGCATGAGGTCCAGCAACTAGGGAGATGTATATATCTTCATTATGAATGGAGAAGCCACAGTTTAGCAACCAAGCTTGTGCTTAGTATGCAGTGTTGCATTTTCAGTTCCCAGAATCTCCAAGTAAAGACGCCAGCCAGAAGCCCGGAAGAACTGCTGCCAGTGAGTGGTGACAATACTGGGCTAGATGGAGAGAAAGGCCTCTTTGTGATTATTTTTTAACATGACAGCCAGTTCATAATGGGAGAGACAGTCTGATATCACTTGGACCCAGGCCATTTAGGGATTTATAGGTTAAAATTAGCACTTTGAATTGTGGCCAGAAATGGTTTGGCAGGCAGTGGAGCTGCTATAATAGAAGGGTTATGTGATCCCTGAAACCAGCCCCAGGCAGTAATCTGGTTGCTGCGTTTTGGATCCGCTGAAGCTTCCTGATACTTACCATGGGTAGCCCCACATACAGCATATTACAGTAATCCAGCCGGGATGTAACCAAGTCATGTGTCACATTGGCCAAATCAGATCTCTCAAGAAATGGTTGCAGCTGGTGCACTAGTTTTAAGTGTGCAAATGCACTCGTGACCACTGCCAAGACCTGGGCTTCCAAGCTCAGGGATGAATCCAGGCACACTCCCAAGCTGCACACCTCTTTTTTCCCAGGGGGAGTGTAACCCCCAGGCTGGATTCTGAATATTTGATTTGCCTTTCAACTGACCAGGAACGCCTCTGTCTTGTTTGGATTAAAATTCAGTTTATACACTTTCATCCAGTTCACTCCCTTGGTTAACTTTCCACTCCATTAAATTATGGCCACCTTTTACTTGGCCAGTTTGTCACATTAGTTTTTGAATTAGCCCTTACCTCTGGTTCATAGAGGGGATGAATGGAATGGACAAGCTTGTGGCTGCACTGGGATGAAGAAGGCAGCTGTGGCAGAGAACCACTGCAACCTGGACCTAAACATCTCTTCATTTGACCACCTTGCTGTGTCCAAAAGACAAGCTGACTTTGGGTTCTTCTCTCA
This sequence comes from Phrynocephalus guinanensis, assembly GCA_037367245.1. Lineage (NCBI taxonomy): Eukaryota > Metazoa > Chordata > Lepidosauria > Squamata > Agamidae > Phrynocephalus > Phrynocephalus guinanensis. Next base: position 42,532,977 of record CM074735.1, on the reverse strand, counting down.
CAAAGCCCCAAAGTATTGTGTACAGAATCTTAAACTGATGGAGAACACCCATGTTCAGCCCAATCTTGCAAAGCCATATTTTCTTGACCGAAGCACCCAAAAGAACAACCACCACCATCCCACAGTCACACCCACATTCTAGCCTAATAGTGCCTCAATAGTTCCATCAAATTTAGTAGGCTAAACTGAGTCAGGGAGAGAAAAGAAAGTATTTCAGAATGCAAAAAGACTATCGAAACACTAATGCAAGCCTTTTCCTACAGCTACGTGAAACAGCTGCTGGAATGGCCACAAGGGGAGATGCATCAGCACAGGGTGAACTCAGTCTGAACCCTCCCATATGTCTCAGTCATTGGAGTGTCTAGAGAAGATCTTGGACTTTATTAAGGGATTTAATGAGACTCACCACCTTCTTTGGTGCCAGAGCAGCTCAGTATGTTCTACTATTTTTGATTCCCTTTTCCTCAGATCAAATTGCTGACCATCTGTTTAAGTTTAAGAATGCCAAATGGGATACAGAGTATCCGTTGCAACATTGCCAGGGGATAATGCCACTCTTTGCAGTCACTTTGAGGTGCCTCTGAATCAGCTTGGCTTTGCACATTTATCTGAAGACAATGTGTGTCTCTGGGTTCAACCGAGTCAAAACAGAGGGGAACAATGATTCTCTGCAGTGCCAAAAATGCAGAGCAAGGCAAAGCACTGCCAAGTAATGCAAAATAACTTTGCAAATGCTTCTAAAGTAATGGCTGCTTATTCACATTTTGAGTTCTTGGTTGAGATTGACTTAAAAGTTGATTTTAGGACTTCCTGGCTCCTTGCAGCCATTACTTCATTATTCTGCACTGATTCAGTTGGGATCCAGTCTGCGAAAGGCTTCCTCCCTGCCGCTTCCTTCAGACTAGACCCTGCAACTGTCTTCCATGCAGTCCACATTCATTTCAATGGGATTCACATAAACCAAAATTTAATCATTACAGTATACAGTACAGTAATACTTTGTAAGACGAATGCCCCTTAAGACAAAAAAATCATAAGACGAATGAAATACCCGGGAATAGGAAAGCCTCGTAAGATGAATTTTCCTTTGGGATGTTTCTCAAGATGAATTCAATGCATACCTATGGGAATCCGCATTAAACTGTGCTTCATAGGACGATTTTTTCGTAGGACGAATTGACCCATAGAATGAATTAAATTAGTCTTAAGAGGTACCACTGTATAAGCAAAGCTTCCATTGCAAGCCTGATTGTTTCTTGTAGCTGGAAGAAAAGATACAACACTATATTGTCAGATGTAGGAGAAACTATTATCTCCATATAATATAATCTCTATATTTATCAATGTGGTCACATCATCATTTATGAAGTCATCAGATGCCATCCAGAGATCAGCCCATCCCCAGCACCAATTAAAAACCTTGTTACTCAAACACTCTTTCCCCAGTATATGATCTTTCTCCTGACACCTTACTAATATGCACTTCGTTCTTTCTGCATTAACTCTGTCTCTGCCTTGGTTGGTTGTAATTGTTATTTGGTTAGTTGTTTGCTTTAGTCTAACTGTGATTTTTCATTGTTTGGCATTATATGTGTAATTTACTTTTACTTTTCTACTGTTTAATATTTGTATTAATTACCCTGCATTATATACTTTGTTTGTACACTGCCCAGAGTAGCTGTCCACTAGAGGGTGGTATTAAAGTTCAATCAATCAATCAATCAATCAATCAATCAATCAATCAATCAATCCAGGTTGGTTTCACAAGTATTGAAACTACTTGGTCAGAAGCCATTATGATACCAAGTACAGTGGACCCTTGTATAACAAACAGCTTGTATAACATACAATCTGTACAACATAAAAAATTCCGCAGATAGGGGAAATTTTCTTAACATAATCGCCTATGGGGTGAATCTGTACAACATAAAAATGGGATCACTCTGTTTTCAATGCATTCCTATGGGAAATTTGTGTAAAGGAAAGTTTGCTTAACATAATTTCATTTAGAACGAATTAATTCCTTTATACAAGGTACCACTGTATATTTTCACAGAAGCAACTCCCAGTGAGATATCAATGCACATTGCACCAAGCATAATGTGTCTCGGTGTAGGATGAGATTTAAACAGAAAAATTAAAACATAGATGGTAGACTGAAGGCCTGTCCACACTGTAAATTTGCTGTGAACTGGCCAGTGCTTAGAAAGTCCTTATCTTCAGTGCAATATATTTTAACTCTTGGTACTCCTCTGCAAAGGCAGAACAAAGAGTTATATCTCAATGAATCATCCCAACCAGACTGCATGGCCTGGTCCTGTGCCAGAAAGGTACAAGCCAGCTTTTAAAGGGGAAGGATGGGTATTGGGTAGCTTTATGTAGAAACACAAGCAGATGGGGCTTTGTTTGTTTGTTTTGCTTGTTTGTTTATTTTTGTTTGTTTGTTTGTTTGTTTTCATGCCAGGAAGCCATGTATCACATCTACATGCCGGAGCGGACAGGCTTTAAGATTTAAGTGTGTGGACAACTAGGTTCACGGACAGCCCCATTCCTTCATTCTCATTGCAAGCCTGCCAGCCCATAGACGTCCTACACAAAGAAAGCTCTGATCAATAGGGTAGGTGTGATGCGTCAAGGAAGGAGAATTCCCCAGTTAGTGGGAAATGGCTCATTAAGGCAAGGGGACACTGTCCCACCTGAGTCTCAAGCTGCCACCATCCAGGCCATTCCTGCCTGTCCCCTCATAGGAGGTGAAGAGTAAGGGAAATCTCACTGTGTTCCCTTCATGCCATCTACATGCATAAATTCTTATTTACTTATCTGCCTGCCTGCATGTGCATGTGTCTGTTTGTAAATACCTAGTCCAGTTATGCTTCTGACCTCTGGATCTACCAAGCTGTACTTTGCCTTCTGCCCAAACACACACACCAGGGACAACAGCTACCTCCACCCTCTGTGTTGCATTTTCAGGGGACCACAGGAACTGTTGTGAGGAAGAGGGGGTTGAGGTTGTCCCTTAGCCCAGCTGCACACCTCTTGAGTCTGGATGTAGATCTCTGTGGTGGATAATACCATATGGCTGCTGAAACAGTATTACCAACAGATAAAAGTAAAAGACCTGTTTCCTTCCGTTTAAAAAAACATGAGATAACTAAAGGGTGGGTGAAGTTGTGAAAGCAAATTCCTGTTTTCATATCAAATGATCAAATTGTGTCTTGATGTTGGCATTGCTAAAGGAGGAGCACAAAGAGCATTTGACAGCACAGTTTTAATTCCTTGGAAAATGAGTATAGCTCAGGCCAGCGTCCTACTGGAGAAATTGTGCAATATACATTTCTTTTCTGCACAAGACATCCATTACCAACACGTTTGGATTTAAATTCTCCATGTGGGAAGGAAATTGCCCTCTTTGCACAAAGCCACTCAGTGACCTGTGCCCTAATGTTTCTTCCTTAAGCATAAAATCCAATCTAATTCACAAAGGTGTTAAGCATTTTTAGTACATTAGACATTTTTCTACTCTGCAAAAAAAAAAAGGTCAAGTCTGGAAACTGATACCTCTGGGAGGGGAAATGCCTTGCTTCTCTCGTGTGATGGCTGGGATTTAGGGAGTAGCTAATGATTCAAGAGAGGCCAACGATATAAGATTCTTAACCTTGATTCAACAGATGTGTGCAACAACAGGTATATTCTCCTTAATGAAGCAGTTCACCTGTTTTCATAAATACAGATGATTCTTTTCTTGCCCTCACTCAGGGCCGGCACTTCCATTAAGGCGAACTAGGCAGTTGCCTAGGGTACCAAAATGGAGAGAGGGCACTGGACAGCCTGCCGCCCCCCACCGCTGGCCACTGCCATCCGTCCCCCCACCGCCCGCCCGCCAGCCACCCGTCACCATCTACCCATCGCTGCCCGCTGCCCCCCGCACCCATCGCCGCCCACCCCCCTGCGCCCATCGCTGTCTCCCACCATCCACCACCCTGCCACCCCCTGCCCACCCCCCGTTCCCACTCCACCCCAGCCCCTGCCCCACCCCAGCTCCCACCCCTCACCTAGGGCACAAAAAAACCTAGCACCGGCCCTGCCCCTCACTGGATGTGAAGCAGATTAGGCTTCACCAGCACCTAGTCTATGTCAGATGATGATGATGATGATGATGATGATGATGATGATGATGATGATGATGATGATGATGATGATGATGTGCCATCAAGTCAGTCCTGACTTATGGCAACCCTTGTTCGGAGTTTACCAGGTAGAGAATACTCTGAAGTGATTCATCATTCCTTTCTCCTGGGAGAGCCCTGGGAGTATGCAGGTTGCCCAAGGCCACACAGGCTGGATCTACTCGCAAGAGGCAAAGTGAGGGATCAAACTCCGGACCTTTGTCTCTGCAGCCAGGTCCCTAAGCCACTGAGGTATCCAGCTACTAAGTGTTAAAATAAACTACAAATAGCCCTAATTAAATTAAATTACATTTACTTTGAGAAGAGGGCATTTAAATTGATGCTTAAATTTAAATTGCACTGCCACTTTAAACGTCTCACCAAAATAAAAATGAAAAAGGCCAGCCACGAGTTTCCTCTCTTCCTCCTCTTTGCTGCACTGTAAACTGTGCAGATAAGAATTTTTGAAAATCCAAATTCGTACCAACCCATCAAAAAACTCTTTTCTTGCTTTCCCTTTCTCCTTCCCATACAATTTCCTATCTTTACTTTTACTTACCCTTTATTTAGCTTACTTCAAGATTCTTCATCTGGCTGGACCATGAAGACCCTGGAGTGCGAGAAGAAACATATTTTTGTTATGAAGCTAATCGAGGATTCTGTCATCTGGCAGCAGCTTTCTTTCCCAGCACTCACCCATGCCTTACTAATTCGTCACAGGAGAAATGTTGATGCAAAAACCCCAAGTTAACTAGGGCGCTTTTACACGACCCCTAAAATCCGAGGCAAAGGGCTCTCAGATGCGGAGCTTAAAATTGTTTTCCCACCTGCTCTGGGCTTTTAAAAAAATTAAGTACGACCACGCCCACCTAGGCGCATCCCAGCGCATTTTCCAAGTACCTGGTCTCCGAAGGTGAAAAATTTGCATACCTAATACTACTGCGCCAGCTGTGCCTGTACATGGAGAGGTCTGATCTGTCCGTGGTGACACATGCACTTAGTCATATCCTGGTTGGATGACTGTAATGCACTTTACATGGGGCTGCCTCTGGAATGTATTCAGAAACTTCAGTGGATCCAAAATACGGTAGCCAGACTGCTAACTGGGGTTGTCGTGGAGACTAAAGATGGGCACAACTTAGCGGTATTCCCGTTTCCGTTTCCGTTACTCGTATCCGTTACTCTACGGAAACGGTAACGGGAATTACTCCACCAGAATTCGAGCTCGAACCGACGAACGAACAATTTGGTCTGATTTGTCGTGCTCGTTACTTGCATCGCAGCGATCGCGCAATGCCAAGCGGCACAGAAAAAAAGTTTTTAAAAGTTTAAAAAAACCCGATTCCCGGCCCTAAAAGTAGGCGAAAACTGTCTGAGGGTACCTACCAGGCCAGAAGGGTGTTTTATTTGGGGGGGGTTCCCCACCCCCCTCTCCTTGGCTATTGCTACTGCTGCGCTGCTGGTACCAGGCTGGGAGGGGAATCCATTTGCCATGCAGTGCGGGGGATCCAAAATGGCGACTGCAATATTTTTTTTTGAAATCGTTGCCCAAAACCCCACCAAAGCACCACAGAAACATGCGAAAATTAGCTATTTTAAATGCTTGAATTTTTACAGTAGCAGCAGTGGGTTTTTCTTGCAAAAAAAGTCTCCGTTGATTTTATTTTATTTTATTTTATTTTATTTTATTTACACCTGCGCATTCGCAATGATGGGCTCGCCCATGGGAGTGGACCATGCAAAGTTTTGGAGCCATTCCACCAATCGCATGGCCAGGTTTTGCTGACTGTACCAGGCTGGGAGGGCGCATCCATTTGCCATGCAGTGCGGGGGATCCAAAATGGCGACCGCAATATTTTTTTTGAAATCGTTGCCCAAAACCCCACCAAAGCACCACAGAAACATGCGAAAATTAGCTATTTTAAATGCTTGAATTTTTACAGTAGCAGCAGTGGGTTTTTCTTGCAAAAAAAAAAGTCTCCGTTGATTTTATTTTATTTTATTTTATTTTATTTTATTTTATTTTTTTACACCTGCACATTTGCAATGATGGGCTCGCCCATGGGAGTAGACCATGCAAATTTTCCACCAATCGCATGGCCACTTGGCCAGGTTGACCACAGAGACTTCTGGGATATGCCAATCGGGCATAAACAGCCCACTAATCGTAGCCCAAACCCGAACCCTAAGCCTAACCCATACGCCAGTACACTGTCCTTCTAAGTGAGTCAGAGAGGCACCCAGAGGTGTACCCCAATACTCACCCTAACCTCACCCGTAACTAGCCTAATCCTAGCCCTTGCGCTAACCCGTCTTAACCCTAAGCCAGATCTACTTGCATTGCACTACATGCAAGTACGTGAGACACAGTGGGTGCAAAGAGTCTGCCAGTCCGTCACTTGTGGCTCTGGCTGACTCCTGCAGCTCCCTCCAGGAGCCCGCTACCCCCCCCAAACCAGTACTAATGAAAACGAAAAAATGAAAAAACAAACCGACTAATTTTTGCGAAATTTCGCGAAAAACGGAAACGAGCCGAAACGGACTGCCTCCGACACACGACAACTCGAAAACGTCATTTTCCCTAGTCGTGCCCATCTCTAGTGGAGACCACATAACACCCCCCCAACCACCCAGACCCTGTTACAGTGGCTCTATCCACTTGGGCCCAAGCTACCTCAAAGGACTGCATCTGCTTGGAGTGGCCTTTCTATTGAATCCACAAGTCTCCCCTGAGTGATTGGCTGCCTGACTGGGGTTCTCAACTGGATGGTTGCACTTGACTGCTTTGAATGTGTTTAGGCATTGCTCTTGTTTAATTGGTTTATTTCCCGTGTGGGATGTGTTTGATCCTTTCAATGTTGTATACCTACTGTATTTAGCTTTATAAACTGTATTTTAATGTTGTAAGCTATTATATTGGGTCCTTTTTAAAAGAGATGGACGCAAGATGGCGGCAGGGCAGCAGCGGCCGTTGTTTGCTCCGTGCCGGGGGTTTCATTTTGTTTTTTAATATTGCGCCAGGCTTGTTTTTTTTTTAAATTTGTTTTTCTTTATCTTACCCCTTTGGGGGGTGGTTTTACTGGTGCATGAATCGTTGCCCTGGCTGCGAGTAGCTATTATGGTTTTTTAATTCAGTTTGGACATTCCGGACCGGCGGAGGGCAGCGGGACGACGGGAAGGCTGAGTATTTACCACCACCCTTAGCCCCCCCGGTGGCTGTTACGGCACCCTCTTCCATCACCCCAGACCCGAGCCGCTTCCTAAACGACCTATGAAGCCGCCTTACCTTTGGTGAGCTACCGGGTCTGGGCGGTTGGTGGGTGGCCTGGCTGCGAGTGGCTGGCGTGGAGGATGGGATCCGCCATTCCATCAGCGGCGGATGGCCGCCCCGACGGTCTTGAAGGCTCGGGGAGCGGCCGGGGCTGCCGCCTCGGACCTCATCTGGGGCATCTTGCCCCCGCCCCCCTTTTCCACCGGGGGGGTCTCCTGCACCGCCGCCGGCGCCCACCCTGCCCCCTCCCCTCCCCCATGTGTGGTTGGGGAGGCTCCACCTGGTGCTTGCCGTGGGAGTGGCGGCGGCTCTTTGGATGGCCGGCTCCTGGGCGGCTGGGCGGCCGCCGGCGCTTTTCCCCCCCTCTTTGACCAGCTTTTTCGGGCGGCGTGTCGGCCGCCGGGGCCTTCCTTCTGTGGCGCTGCGTGCTGGGGCCGCCGGCTGTCTCGGGCGGCATGTCGGCCGCCGGGGCTTTTCGTCTGCAGCGCTGGGCGCTGGGGTCGCCGGCTGTCTCGGGCGGCGTGTCGGCCGCCGGGGCTTTTTGCCTGCAGCGCTGGGCGCTCTGGCTGCTGGCCCTCTCGGGCGGCATGTCGGCCGCCGGGACCCTTCTTGCCCCCCCCCGCTTGACTGGGCTGGGCATGTCCTCGCCGGCGTGGGCCATTCCGCGGGATTCTCGGGTGGTGGGTCGGCCACCGGCGCCCTCCCCCCCATCGCATTGCCTGGGGGGTCTTTCTCCATCATTTGCTGCCTGCGCGGAGGTGTGGCCCGTCTCGCTGGGACCCGGACGGCATGTCGGCCGTCGGTGCCGTCTCCCCTTCCCGGGGCTTCCCGGACTCTACCAGCTGGGGAACCTAACATCTGTGGGAACTCTGCAGCGGACTGGCTGGCAGCACCTTGTTCTGCCCCTTAAAACTCCGTGGGGACTCCTTTCTGAGAGGGCAGGGTGGTGGTCCCAGCTTTGTCATCCTATATTATGCTGGTTTATTTCTATCTACTCGAGTCCTACCCCCCGTTTCCGTCTGTCTATCCGCTAGCCGGTTGAGTGTCTGCTTTTGGTTGATTGGTTCTTTTTTTTTTTTAATTACTGTCATCTTATTATTTGGTCTGTTTTTAGTGGGTGGTGGGTGGGATATAGCATTGTTTAACAGGTTATTCCATTGTATTATACTGATTTGTATTTCTGGGGTTGTATTATTGTTGTACTGTTTTATTTTGTATTCCTACACTTAGTGGGTTTTGGTCCTAGTCCTATACCATCCCATGGAGCCTGTGGGCCGCCCCATTAGGGTGGTGTCGGGCCGCGGTAAGTACGCTTGGGGCCGGCGGGCCGGTCGGATAAGAAGATCTCGGGACAGGCATCTTTGGCCTGTCCCGTGCTCTGACCCGCCGGCTCACTGCCACATGACAGGGATCCATTCCGCCTGTACCCCCGGCCCATCCTGTTTGCTGATTAATGCCAGGTCGGTGCATAATAAGATCCCCGTCATCCACGACTTGATCGTGGATGAGCGAGCCGACCTGGCATTTCTTACGGAAACCTGGGTGCCCGAGGGGGGAGGGGCATCCCTCTCGCTGCTTCGGCCCCAGGGCTACTCCGTGCAGCAGCTGGGTAGGCCGGGGGGGCGGGGGGGTGGCCATTGTGCACCGGGACTCCTTTTATGTCAGCAGATCCGCGATGTTGGTAAGCCCAGGACTTGAATGCCTTCACCTTGTGGTGGGACAGAGGGACAGGTTTGGGATTGTGCTTGTGTACCGAGCTCCCCGCGACCCTGCACTCTCCCTCCCAGAGCTCTCCGAGTTCATCTCGGCGGCGCTGGTGAGATCCCCCCGCCTTTTGGTGTTGGGGGATTTCAATGTGCATGCTGAGGCTGAACTGTCGGGAGCAGCTCTGGAGTTCATGGAGTCCATGGCCTCCATGAACCTGTCCCAATTTGTCATCGGTCCCACTCACAAGGGAGGACATACCCTGGACCTGGTTTTTGCCTCCACATCGATGGGCTTTGATCTGGGGGTCGGGAACCTGCTGGTCCATCCCGTGTCATGGTCAGATCACCATCTGCTGACTTTCTCCCTGGCAATCGCCACCCCTCCCCGCGGGGGGCAGGGCCCTTCCATCTGGGCCCGCCCCCGGGGGCTCCTGGACCCTGTGCGGTTCTCAGAGGCCCTGGGGGTCCTACCAGACGGACTGGATGACGATCCGGTCGACTCCCTGGTCCAAAGGTGGTTTGAGGAGGTGGCCGGGGCTGCCGATCGGATCGCCCCCAAGCGCCTGATCCGGTGCCGAGCCCGCTCCTCTCCTTGGTTTACTGAGGAGTTGCGGGCAATGAAGCAGGAACGGAGGAGGCTAGAGAGCAGATGGCGGAACGCTCGGACGGCTTCAAATTGGGCTGCTGTTAAGGCGTTGACCAGTCGCTATTCTCACGCGATAAGGGCAGCCAGGAGATCTTTCGTTGCCCTGAGAATTGGTGAGGCCTCGAATAGCCACGCGGAGTTGTTCCGGGTGGTTCGAGACCTCACCAATCCTGGTCCACCTCGGCCTCCTCCTAGTGATTTCACTAGTGAGTCGTTCGCAGCCTATTTTAAAACCAAGATAGAGGCCATCCGTTCTGAGCTGGACGCCGGTTGCTCTGATCCAGTCCCCGGCATGGCCGATACTGGGCCGCCTCGGTCGCCCCGGTTTGTTGAGTTTGGGTCTGTTACATCTGAGGAGGCCTCCAGGGCTCTGGGGCATTGCAGGCCTGCGGCTTCTCCGTTCGACCCTTGCCCGTCCTGGCTGATTAAGACCACAGGGGGGAGCATGCCAAAATGGGCTTCGCTAATCGCCTCAGCCTCCTTCAGGGACGGGATTCTTCCAAGTCTGCTGAAGGAGACGGTGGTGAAGCCCATTATTAAAAGACCTGGCTTGGCTGTGGACGATATGTCCAACTACCGTCCCATAGCCAATGTTCCCTTTTTGGGCAAGGTAGTCGAGCGAGTCGCCGCCCTGCGTCTCCAGTCGTTCCTGGAGGAGAACCATGTCCTGGATCCCTTCCAATCTGGGTTCAGGCCGCATCATGGGACGGAGACAGCCCTGGTCGCTCTGCACGATGATCTGTTGAGGGGGGCCGACAGGGGTTGCTCTACCCTGCTGGTCCTCCTCGACTTGTCAGCGGCTTTTGATACCGTCGACCACGGTATCCTGCTGGGGCGGCTCTCGGAGGTGGGGATCGGGGGATCGGCCTTTGGCTGGCTCCGTTCCTTCCTTGAGGGTCGTACCCAGCGAGTGAGCTTGGGGGGTGAGCTGTCGGCTCCCTGGACACTCTCTTGTGGGGTGCCTCAGGGGTCGTCCCTCTCCCCAATGCTCTTTAACATCTACATGAAGCCGCTGGCTGAGATCATCCGGAGTTTTGGAGTCTGCTGTCATCAGTACGCTGATGACACGCAGCTCTATCTCTCCTTTTCCACCTGTGCAGTGGAGGCCGTCCAGACCCTTGACCGCTGCCTGGCTGCAGTTTTGGACTGGACCAGGACCCACAGACTCCAGCTCAACCCCGGAAAGACCGAGGTTATGTTCTTTGGGGGGGGGCCAGATGGGTACTGTGGCCCTCTTCCCAGTCTGGATGGGTCCGCCCTCCAGCTGGCGCAAAGAGTGAGGAATCTGGGCGTCATCCTGGATCCGGGTCTGACCCTGGAGCTCCAGGTGTCAGCCGTGACCAGGTCGGCCTTTTATCATCTAAGGTTAATCGCCCAGATTCGCCCATACCTTGACGGGAGCTCCCTGAAGACTGTGGTACAGGCATTGGTCATGTCGAGGCTGGATTATTGCAACGCTCTCTACATGGGGCTCCCCTTGAACCTTGTTCGGAGATTGCAGCGGGTCCAGAACGCGGCGGCCAGGCTGGTGGTTGGTGCGCGTCGTTTCGACCGCATCACTCCCATCCTGGTCCGCCTCCACTGGTTGCCCGTTGCCTCCCGAATAAGGTTCAAGGTACTGGTTTTGGTTTACAAAACCCTCCATGGCTTGGCCCCTGTTTATCTGGCGGAGCGGCTTCACCGACAATCAGATCGAGCCCGACCCACCCGTTCATCTCTGGCCCTCTCGTTGCAGACGATCTCCCCGAGGGAGGCCCGCAAGACAAGTACCCGTGGGTGGGCCTTCTCGGTGGCGGTGCCACCTATGTGGAACAATTTGCCCAGGGAGTTGAGACAGGCTCCAACGTTGGCGTCCTTTAGGAAAGGATTGAAGACCCTCCTTTTCAGGGATGCCTTTAATAATGACTAGAGTACCTTTTTTTTTTCTCCCTTCCTCCCCCCCCCCCCATATGCCGTAAGTCTGCCCCTGCCGCTGCTACTGTTCTTTGCCTTTTGGGCTTTTGTGTAAACCGCCCTGAGTTCCCGCTTGGGAAGTAGGAGCAGTATAAAAGTTTTAAAATAAATAAATAAATAAATAAATAGAAAGGCAAGGTTAAAAATACTTGAAATAACAAAGTAAATAATATTTTATTTATAACTACAGTGGTACTTTGTATAAAGGAATTAATTCGTTCCAAATGAAATTATGTTAAGCAAATTTTCCTTTATACAAATTTCCCATAGGATTGCATTGAAAACAGAGTAATCCCTAATCATGACCATTTGTATGGAATCTCCCCATAGGCGATTCTGTTAAGCAAATTTCCCCCATATCCGGAATTTTTTATGTTGCACAGATTTTCTGTTATACAAACCATAGGTTATATGAGGGTCCACTGTAATATCTATTGTACTGTTGTACTGCAACTATAACTGTACTCATGGCCTGGGGTTCAATCCCAGGTAGCCAGGTCATGGTTGACTCAGCCACCCATACTTTCAAGGTTGGTAAAATAAGGACCCAGCTTACTGGCGATGGGGTCAGGCAATGGGTAGCCTGCATAACTACTTGTAAAGGGAGTGCTTTAAACTTAAAGCGCTATGGGGTGGTATATAAGCAGCATGCTTTGCTTTTTTAAGGTGTTTTTTGGGGGGACAGAATGCCAGCCACTTTTGTTATAAAGTGGCTGGCATTCTCGAGTTCACACAGTGTTTGCAACCCTTTCTATCCCTCATCCTTTTTCCTATGGGCTTTGAGAAATACCTGAAGTTCTAGATAAATTTTAAAGGCCATTTGATAGCCACCAAAATGTTAACACATGCAAATGAATTATTAAAATCTTTGCCAGCACCTAGTGCTGCTGCGTTTTCCTTCCCAAGTTATATTTTGACCATAACAACCTCAGAATTCTTTTTATTTTATTTATTTTATTTATTTATTTTTACATTCCAGAGGCTTGTTGAAGTGCTCATCTCATCCTTAAGAGCGACAACACATTTAACAATGTGTTAGACAGCACAGGAATGAATTTTAAAAAATATTAACTGAGCATTTACTTTCTGGCACTTTGATCTGGGTGCTCTTTTTTTGCCACCAAAGGAATTTCCTTAATTGAAAAAGATATACAAACACATAACCAGAGATAGAGATAAGCAAGAATGTCGTCACATAGGTGTTGCAATGTGATTAGCTTAACACTTATCTGAGCTGTCATGTCAAAAAACTGACACTTCGACAGGCTGGGTCCCTGAGAAGGGCAGAAAATGTGACTGTTCTCATGAGTGTGGGAAGCGAATGATAAGAAAGGAAGAGCTGTCATGCACAGTATATTTAATTACACAGGGATAGTCATGCCCACAAAATAGGTACTTTTATAGCAGATTCATTTCACTTGTATGCTTTGGGGGATGGGCGTATGTTGTGAGTCTTTTGGAAATGCAGTGCCATCTATGAGACTACAAGCCATGGCTTAGTCCTCACAATGGCTCAAAAAACTGATGGCACTGCTAAGATCCCACAGCTTTGGGGAGCTTAAAGAGGAGAGTCCAATGATGGATCACTCTGAATTTGGTGTCTCTAGGACCCCAGGGGGCTGAGTTATAGAGAAATGAATCAATTTGTTTCATTGAGAAAAATGCCTGTTCGTTTCGTAAGTAACGACATGCCGTATTGTCGTTTCGTTTTGTTAGCTAACAAAATGACAAAATGGCATGTTGTTTTTCGTTTGTTGCCCATCCCCGTTATACATAGCATGGTATCTGGCACCTTCTAATAGCCCGTTCTGGTAATGCATGTTAAAATATTTAGGGGAAATATTTTCCCCTGTTAATATACTACAGTGGACCCTTGTATAACAAACGGTTTGTATAACATAAAATTTGTACAACATAAAAATCCGGAGATAGGGGAAATTTGCTTAACAGAATTGCCTATGGGGCAAATCTGTACAACATAAAAATGGGATCACTCTGTTTTCAATGCATTCCTACGGGAATTTGTATGAAGGAAAATTTGCTTAACATAATTTCATTTGGAATGAATTAATTCCTTTATACAAGGTACCACTGTATATATTTAGCACATGGATTTCAGTATCTGGGCCCCATCTATGACTATGGGGTCATAGATGTATAGCATCTCTAGTACAGTATTATAGCATTCATTATAATCAGTGTTTTTCGGCATTCACAGGGAAGGGGGCTTTGAACTGATCCCCCATGGATATTGGGTTCCTGCTGTATAGCAATGTATATAAGTTGCAGAAAAAATATTTAAACCACTGTACTATGCCTTCAACTGTAATTGACCTTTTAGTGAAAGGAACTGACTTAGCCTCCTCTTTGTATTTACCAATTCTTCCCCCTATATCTTGACATTTCCCATCCCATTTGACATTCAGCTTGTGTTTTATTTCCCCCACATCCCCATTTATTTTATTTTATCCGTCAACAGCATTTTTTTCGGTTTACAATTAGAAGCTTGATAAGGTATCTACCGACAAATTCAACGTCTGCTTCACAAGCTGAGTGTCAATATGCTTGTTTGCGCAGCAGTCATGTAATTAAACATTTTATTATGGCAGAGGGAAAACTCTTCTCCAGAGTGGCTGTTCCTAATTCTAGTCTGATTTCAGAAAGCCAAGCTATAACACTGTTTAATTAACATTTTCTGCCTGTGGCAGAATGTAATGTATGCATTTAGGTATTTAATTTTTTAAAAAAAATGGCGCTGGGGAGGCAATGCAGTCATCTGAATAGTTTATCACCAACAAGGTCTGAACTGGAATTAATATTTCCTGATTTGGAAAATCAGGTTTCGGCAGCTCATAATTGTCTCCTCATATACAATGAAAGCCTTATCTCCTGATGTCGTCTTCCCCAGCTTGGAATTTAAAGCAAGATGGCTCCGCCCTCACTTTCTCTCTAGCTCCTCCTTGTCACCAGAAAGGTTTTGCATGTGCTTCCACAGACCTTTGTTATAAACATGCAGAAATCAACCATCCTTCTAGTTGAGAGCAGGATGCAAGGATCGATGCATCAGAGGTGGGGAGTATGCAGCCTCCATATATTACTGGACTGCAGCTCAAACCAGCCCTAGCCAGAATAACCACTGGTGATGGATGACAGGAATTGTAGTGCAACAGCAATGGTAGGCCATGTTGAGAACCAGCAGACCAAGGAGGCTTATACATTCCTCGTCTCTGATACAGGCCTTTGATATTATTAAGTTCTTACAGCAAACTATGGCTTAATGGCTTGTTTCCATTCTCATTGTATGGGCTGTTAAAGTAAAAAACAAAACTAGGTACCAGAAACTTAAAGATGCGAACTACATTAAAAAGAGATTTTAGTGTATATCTCTTCCCTTTTGGAGTGGCCCTTTAATATACAGTCATCTGAAGAAATTATATTTGATTCATGATATCCATGGACACTACATGTGTCCTTTCCTGTAGAGATGTGTGAGCATGTTACATATTACTTCTTACACACCTCTGAATCCCCAGCCCCATGCAGGCTGCTCTATGTGACTTTACTTGATAACAGTTGTACTGACTCTCCCTCTTGGATGTACACGTGAAAGTGGTGAGGAAGAAAACTGTCATCAAGAGGCTGGTCCCCGTTACAATTCTGGAGTCTGGACTCCTGGAAGGGGCACCCAAGGTAGAATAGTCGAAGCTAAGATGCCAAGCTAAGAGGCATCCATTCTCTGGTCACATCAGGAGAAGAGAATTTACAGCAGTACTTGAAAGTGATAGTGACAGAGGATCTTTCAAAAACAATGCTAGTGACACTTGGGATAAATCTTGTTAGTACTGTGCAGAAGGTAATAAAAAACCACCTTAGAATATTTCTTACCTTGAAAACTCCACAATGAGACAATCCAAAATCATCCTTTGAAGGCCTCTAATTCACTGGTCAGAAGTGACATGATGGCACATAATAACAACAGCTCTGTTCTTAAAATCCTACTCACATGTTACAGGAACTGGAGTAGAAGAAAAATAGCTGATATTTGTTCCAATCCAGGGAATGAGACAGGCAAAATTTATCTGGGGCTGTAATTTCTGCTTCTCACATTGCAATGAGTGGAAGGAAAGAACATCTGTAACTCATTAGTGCATCTTCATTGTATCCTCTTGAACAGTACCAAAACATTTTGTGATCAGGCATATTTAAAAGATGCTGTAACGTAATTTTGTCATCTACTCTTTACACATTAATTCCTATGTGGGTTTTAATTAATCATACTATAGTTTCAAGAGCCAAAAGCATCTGCCAAAGACAACAGGTCAAATGGTGGCAACATGTTTCCAAGAAGCTGCAAAGAATGTTTTAGAGTACACACTTCTCTTTCTAGAAATCAATGGCCTTTTAAGAAATTAATAGCCCTTTGGTGCTCATTTCTCTTTGGACCACTTCAAATGGTGATTGGAAAGCTATCACACTCCATCAATGTGCCACTACATTAGTCACCTACTGATGCCAGCTGCAAACCCTCTAATTTTCTGTTATAATACAATTAGCAGGCCAGGAGAAAACATGGCTTACTTGTGTATACGGGGTCATTTTGCACTACAAGGGAACATGGCTACCAGGGGTGACCCTGAACTTTGACTGGTGATGTTCAAGTGATAACCAGTGGCTATCATCCAAAGCGTGTTCCTTTCTCTTTATTCCCTGACAAGTCCTATTCCTTTTTTTCCTGAAAGTATTATAGTCATTAGTCCTCTGCCACCAAAACAGATGCCCTCGATGCACTCTGCTTGTACACTGTCTGTAAAAGAATCAGCTACAAAGGCCTTTCTCTTAAAGGTCACTTTTAAAGTGTTGGGGAGAGGGAGGGAATTCTCGTAATGAAATGTTGCATGTAGCTTGTGCTCAGGAAACCTAACAAGTCATTACTGCCTTCTTTGAAATGCAAACGCTGATTTATGGCCACATTAAGTCTCCCATCTTTTTTCCTTCCTTTATTCGTTCCCAGCCTATACTTTGTTTGCACTATTAACTTAAATTTTAAAGCAGCCACGAAAATCAAACGATTATGACCAGGGTAAAAGTCAGAAGCTGTCTCAAAGGACTGCACTAGAGCTTCTCAACCCAACAGGAATCAGTGAGATGATGCCCTTCATAGTGAAGTAGTTGTTCTGCCAAGTGAAGATGTTCCCCTTATATAAACCAAGCTGGAGATGAAATCTTAGGTGTAGCCCCGGGCAAGGAAAGTCTGCTAAGCTGAAATCATTGCACATGGCTCGACTGAAACCTTCACACATCTTCTCACAGCAAACATCAAGAAAACTTATTTCTCTGATAGTAGATGCTGCCCTATAATGTAAACTCCAGTTTTGCTTATGACCAGATGGTGTTGCTTCTTAGCACTTCTGACCTATATACCACTTCAGAAACATCAGGGGAAACAGGCAGTGGGGTTATTCTGCTTTAGCCTAACATAATGTTTCAGGGTTAGCACTGGGGACCAATCGGGGGGTGGGGGGGTGGATGGGTTGGTCGGTTGGTTGGTCAGTCGGTCAGTCAGTCGGTAAGTCAGTCGATCGGTCATTCAGTTGGTCAGTCGGTTGGTTGTTCAATTGCTTTCTTTGCTTGTCTTGGAACACACACAGCATACAGTATGTTCTGTCCCAGTTTATGTCTCAGGATGAACCATAGTGCATTATGCCACAGAACAGTCTAATAATTTACTTCAGTGTGGTTTTGGCACACTGGTTTCCTATTGCACAAAACCTTGGGATTCTGGTACTTTCTGTTTCTGTCTCTGACAGTGTGCTTCGCGTATGTCCGTAGAAGGCATCCCCATCTGTATGGGTGAACATTCGCTACCCATTCAGGTCTTCTGTCGTTGTCTTCTCCCAGTCTTCTCCCCTCTTCCAGTATCAGAGCCATTCCTTCAGACCCCTGTAGCTAAAACTTGCTATGTCAAGCTTAAGCCGAGCACATCTCCGGAACAGGTGCACTTTTAGTCCCCCTTCTTAGCATGGGCTGAATGTACTATCATAAAAATATGTTGGTAAAACAATAGGAAACCCATAATACACTCTAATGACAAAGCTCAAAACCGTGATGCCCAGTTCTGCCCTCAGGATAGATATGTGTTACATGCTTGATGCAGGGACTAGAATCCTGTTAGTGTAAGGGCCTTTTCACACGATCCGCTGGTCCCTTAAATTCGGACCAGAGATCTTGGGGGTTCGTTTTTGTTCCTGCGTCCCCACCCCTCAGCACTTCCTGCTCCTGTCGGCGTGAGGGGGGGAGGCAAAAAAGGACAAAAGAAGCCTTTACTAACCTGCCCGTGCCAGTCGAACTTGCCACGAGCCCCATTACTTCCTGCTTCCGTCTCAAGGAGCTCTTAAAGGGGCGGGAGGCAAAAAAACAACAGACAAGCCAGGAGAGCCAAGCACTCTTATCCGCATCTAATTTTTTATCACCTCCAAAGAGAAGGTACAAGGAAAGTGTGCTGGGTCGCACTAAAGTGGGCGGGGTCGCACTTAATTGTCTCCAAACTCCGGAGCTGGTGGGAAAACATTTCTAAGCTCCGGAGCTGGGAGCCATTTGCAGCGCAGCTTAGGGGTCGTGTATAAACGCCCTAAGTTAGACCATAGATATCTAACGATATCATTAGCTACTGATGCCACCTTATGGCTGTTCTGGGAAACTAAAAGCTTCCCATCCTTCCATCAGGATCCACTTGACTCTTGGAAGCCTTTATAAGCCATGGAACAAATGCTGTGAATTTTTATGCAACATTTAAACAACCCTTCCTATTCAGTTGCTGCTCTTGGAAACTCATTTAGCTCCATATGTAATTGAAAATGTAATTTTTTAAAAAAATTAAATGACAAATGCAAAAGTGATACCTTTATAGGCAGCCTGCATGGATCAGGACTGTGCCCTGGGTCAGGCTTGCACTTGGGTAAAGAACGTGGAATCCCCAAAGTTCATGGCAGGATAGATTTTGCCAGGCATTTTTCTCAGAAGTTAGCTAAAATGCAAGCTGCATTACAGCTGCTGCTTTACAATTACAGTCAAAGAAGCTGGGGATTGGATATCACACCCAAGTTCTTCAAACAGAGAAGTGCACACCTTTGGAATTGAAAAAAATGTCAAATATAAGTATGGGAAAATTGATTAAGGTATATTGGTCCCCAGGATGAAGGGAGCACTGGCGGTGTTTTGTTGTCTTTGTTCTTATTCTTGTTGTAGTTGATGTGTATCATAGAATATGGAGGTTTCTATAAAATTTCAATTAAAAAAAACCTTCCTTTGAAACTACATGTTTCTGTTCAGCTGGGGTTTAAGAGATGAAAAGCAAAGTGGTCTGATTATATACCACCCCATACCACTTCAAGTAGTCTCTGGGCGGTTTACAGTTGTTTTTAATTACAGTATGCAGGCTACACACTGCCCCCACACACACAAGCTGGGTACTCATTTTACCGACCTCAGAAGGATGGAAGTCTGAGTCAACCATGAGCCTGCTACCTGGGATTGAACCCCAGGTCATGAGCGCAGTTTTAACTGCAGTACAGGCATTTAACCACTGTGCCACAGGGCTCCAGAAAAATTAGCCACACGTACTTAGAAAAGAAAAAGGTATACAGTTTTCCAAAAGAGTTGATACAGTGCAAAAGCAGCAGGCCACACGCCACATGGAAGAGCAGAGACTCTTCTGAAACAGAATATAGACTTCATGCTGAAGTAAAACAATGCAGCGTTAGTTGTTTTCATGAGCAGGAAACGGCAGTTCACACTAACAAGGAAATGTTTTGCAGCCAATGTTCCACATAGTATTTACTATTGCATGTTACAAGAAGAAAATGCTATACAAAATCATAGTTGAAACCCTACAAGCTTCCCATGACTGGGCTGCTGCACTGAAGCTGTTGAATTTCGCATAAAAGAGAGGCAGTTTGAGTAGAGACGAAAGAAAAACAAGGATACGTTTTTCACAGAAATTGATTTCTTTGTGTACATATTTATAAGGTTAGAGTCGTTCTGCAGTATTTAGCCTCCCTCTTCCACTTCTCTGTAGTAGATTGGATGCAATATTGTCTCTACCGCTCATGCATGTAAGTGTGGAAAATACTGTGTGTACCGTACTCAAAAGCCATTTTAAAGGAACTTGTTGTTTGCCTAATTTACACTGAGGCAGCCAGACCACCACTATTGCTACTACTGTATTATTGCTGTGTTCACAAAAGCAGCTCTTTATCCAGTTTACCAGAAAAATTCAAAGGGATATTCTCCAGCTCTACCTAGTGGCCAATTCTGATACAGCACCTTGAATTTGCTTATAAAAATACTGTACAACAGATGAAACAAAGCAATATTCTTTTGCCACTTAAGACTGTTAAGAGAATGACATAGTACCTGTAAAAACAATCCTGTCAAAATGCCTCAGAATCTTCTAATATGGCTCGGGAAAGTAACATTTGAAAATAACTAAAATGTCAATTACAGCACCTGTTAGAGCACAAATCAACTTTTTGTTATTACAGTGGACCCTTGTATAACAAACAGCTTGTATAACATAAAATTTGTACAACATAACAATTCTGGAGATAGGGGAAATTTGCTTAACATAATCACCTATGGGGAGAATCCGTACAACATAAAAATGGAATCACTGTTTTCAATGCATTTCTATGGGAATTTGTATAAAGGAAAATTTGCTTAACATAATTTCATTTGGAACAAATTAATTCCTTTTATACAAGGTACCACTGTACATAGCTTGACAGGGCCAGCTTACAGTACACCAGTGATTTAAACTAGAGGAACACATTTAATAAGGAAGTAACACATAACCTGTGCTAATATTTCAGATAAATATAGTTTGACTCAAAGAATTTAAAATACAGAAGTCCTTCAGACTATATGAATTTTCCACCTCTCCTCTGATCGGGATTGTGCTTACCCAGTTCCATTGTTTTGACTGAATATATTTAAGGATAACTGCTTATTTCTCACTTTTGTAATAGAAAAACATAACCCATTCTGGTGCATTTAAATGGTGCACTTCCATCACTTCATCTTTCAGCCTCAATTCATCTTATTTCCAGCTTGGCAATTTCCTTCCTAAAAGGAGACTTTCAAAATTACATCAAATCAGTGAACAGCAGTAGGTCAGGGTGGCTTAAGTTAGCAATCTCTGAAGAGCTTTGGAGCCGGTTTAAAGGTATAGCTACTATTTACAGCTTGTGCAAAGAAGCAGTAATGAGGTTATGTTGGATAAGACAGGGAGGGGAGGAAGAGGCCTTTCAAAAGAACATTTCCTAATACTTCAACTGCTGTAGTGCAAATTAAAATAATAAATCATTCCTTGACAGGAAACTATTTTTTTTTAAAAAGCAGGGTGAAGATTTTAAAGATGAGTTAATACGATGAGTGTTTTGAACTTCTTACATAGTAGTGCCATCTAAAAGTGTGGCTCTTCCTACAAACGAGAAAAATCAACACTTCCAAAAGGTTCTGCCTTCATTCTGCTGAAATGAAGCACAACGTTGAAAAGAGGTGAACAAGTCACTGAAGGAACGTGACAGACAGTTTGACAGTGAGGTAGAACAAGGAGCCGCTGTTCAAACCCTGTCGTGGATAAATATCACAACAAATAATTTGTACCGTACCCCATTCAGCATTCATACGTATATTTTAAGTCAGTCAGGAAGTTAAATTGAGGGAAAGGGGCATTGAAAGTTGTACATTATATCAGTCAACTGAGTTGCTGACAGCAAAGAGGAAAGCCATTGATACTTGGACATCTCCTAGAGGTAGAGGCCATCAGTCCTCCTGACACATATGACCTTTATGCAGGTACAGATCAGGTCTAGGGTCTGCTCCTAACCCCCACCTGGCATTATATAGATTTCATCTCCACAGACTGTCTCACCCTGAGGTTTGGAATGTTTTGTAGATTATGATAGATTCTACCAATCTAATGGGAAGTCCACTACAGTCCTAATGGCCAAGTGCATTTCTACCATTTCTGAGGACCAACCTAATTAAGTACAGGGAGTCATATCATCACCTGTGAGTTGGCCACCAAGTGAGGAAATTGGCCAACACAACTATAAATGCAACAATGGTATAGAACAATTGTGATCTGCATCGGTAGAGGAAGAACACAACATCTCAGTTATTTGAGGTAAAGGGGTTAAACTCTAAGATATGACTTCCCCACTGCCATTCTGTTATTTTTATTTTTATTTTTTCACAAAGGCAGGTGAAGATGAGAAGCCAAGTATATAAAATGCAATGAAACCAATCCTTGCTAAACACAGCTTGGAACTGATGGTTCACTGGATCCAAGATACTAACTACAGACATCCTCACTGGTGAAAGTATCCAAAATAGTCATGTATGTAGGAATGACAAGACAACACATCTGGTGCGGGTGAACAGAATGCTCTGAGCCCCCCGGCAGGAGGGCTGATGCCTTTTATTAGGTGTGGTAAACAAGGCATCACAAGGGGTGGAGAATCATTGACAATAGGACAGAGGAAGACAAAGGTCACATAGCCTCCTTGGGGGGGCGTCTCTGGGCCTGGTATCTGGGTCCATGCTGGGTCCTGACCTCTCTGTGGCATGCTTCTATGCCTGGAGTCTAAAGGTTTGTTCAGCACTGCCAGGTCTCTTGGGGTTCTGTGTGCCCCCAATCTCCTACACATTTAATATGCAGAAGCTTGTGTAGAATTTGGTGTCTGTTTAATTACATGTTGAATATCATGCTGTTCTCCATGAACAAAGCTATCTTAGGGTCTCCTTCTTTGTGTGTGTGTGTGTGTGTGTGTGTGTGTGTGTGTGTGTGTGTGTGTGTGTGTGTGTGTGTGTGTGTGTGTGTGTGTGTGTGTGTGTGTGTGTCTTTCAAGCCACTCTCCTGGTTTATCACATCTAAAGATAATGCAACCTCCCATAGTAATATCACAGGCTAAATGTATACTTATTTTTCTTATCCAGATGTTCCCAGTGACCTATCATCCCCTTCAGTTCTCTCTGAAGCTCAACAATCAAATTCACTGATATGGTCTGGTTGTTACCTTGCCACTCTTGTCACACAAGGCAGCCATAAATAAATCCAACTGCTCAGTTAAGTTGAATTTATAATTAATATGCCACAGCAAAGGGTTACAGAAGCTGGTCTGCCCTCCTATCTAGTTTTATGATATGCATCAGATTAGCTACCAAACCACGGGAAATAGTTGTTAGGAGATAAAATCTTCACATTTCAAAAATTCTGTTTAATGCCTCGATCCATAACCGGCTTTGTGGGAACAGATTTATTGTCTTCTATTGTCTTGGCATAGGTAAAATAATTTCCTTGCCTCAGAATCCTTCATTTTATGACAAATAATATGCATAAGCTGATAGACGAATTCATGACTCTACGTCTTTGGTAAAATGCCCCAGTGCATCACTTGGCATCTCTTTGAAATTTATTACTGGGAGGTTAAAGTATGTACAAAATTCTCAAAGGAAAAATGTATTTTTTGACAATGAATCAAAGAGCAAATCCTAAAGGCAGGTTAATCCGTTTTACTCAGTGTTCACTTGGTCAACATCTAATCTAACTTTTGAAAAATAAAACTTTTATTATTCCATCTTCAAACACAATTTCCTAACTTTTTCTCTCCCTCCCCCTTCTTTTATATAAGAATCAAATAAATAAGAAATATATCAGGATTTTATGCAACAATAAAAGCAAGGTAATATCCATTCAAATGCAAATACCAGAAGATGATGATGAGCTCACAGAAGCATGTTGATTAAAAATATACACATAACAGAACTTTATTTTTTTCCCTTTTGTTTAAAGTCCTTTTGGCAAGAATTTCTTTTATTTTTGTGTTTTCCATGCACCCTGTACCTCTAAAAAGCAAAGTCAAGGCAACAGAAAATCAGTCCATACCAAAAGCAGAGAACAGTGCAACCAACAGCAACATCCACCATACAAAAGAGTACTCCTCAACCCAGCAAAAATGTGCCTCTAACAGAATATACACAGTATAGTAACTGAAATCTTAAATATGTTTTTAATTTTGCATTATTTCCATTTTCTCACGTGGGCCCCTGCAGACAGTATGCCCTGGGAAAATTCCCACTTTAGCCTCTGAATAAAGTAGCCCTAGGTAAAGCCGTGAAATATTAAAACAAAAAAACCTCTCCCAAAAGTTTTTAAAAATAAATAAATCCCAGATTCCCCCAGCCACCCATGGAAGGACTGAAGAGTCTCAGCTAGCCTGTTCCTTTTTGGCTTTGCAATTACTTCAGTTACCAATTAGGAAAATGCAAAGGGAGATCAAGTGAATTTCATTTTCAGCTGAAAACAAACAACAGTAGTCCAGCAATTCCCAAAGAAGGTCGGGAAAGAGCCGGCCCCTTCACAACATGAGACATTACATTATATAGTTACAAAGTTACTTTTGAGAAACACATCATTTTTGTCAGAACTTGCTGGATCCAATAGATTCCCATTCTCCTCAACTTCAAAGGGAACAGGCTCCACCTTAGTTCAACCCTGGTCCTACTTCAAAGTAAACAACTATGGGCGTTAATTCATGACCCCTAAGCTCCGCTGCAAATGGCTGCAAGCTCCGGAGCTTAAAAATGTTTCCCCACCAGCTCTGGAGTTAACAGGAAATTAAGTGCGACCCCGCCCACTTTAGCGCGTCCCAGCGCAGCTTTCAGGTACCTGCTTTTTGGAGGTGAATATTATTTGATCTGGTGTAAGGATAGTGAGTGCGGGGCTCTCCTTACTTCTGTTTGTTGTTTTTTGGCTCCCGCCCCTTTAAGAGCTACTTTTACAGAGACGAGAGGCAGAACGAGGTGAGCGGCATGCTTTTCTTTCTCTTTTTCTCCCTCCCCTCACGCAGCCAGCAACCAGGAAGTGCGGAGGGGGTGGGAACGCCCGAAGAGCAACGAACCCCTAAGATCTCTGGTCCGAATTTAAGTGGCCAGCGGATCTTAGGGGTCGTGTAAAAAGGCCCTATGTCATACTAGAAGGTTGGGGAGAGGTGGAAAGCATCAACTTATGGCTGTCTATTTTTCCTAGGTTCTTAGCTATCTAGAAATAGCAATTAAAACAGAAATAATTGGCCCATCTAAGCAAAAGCAGCCTGGATGTGAATATGGAATTCTGATTTTCTTCTGGGATTTATGGAGTCTTTGATTTTTCCTTTGTTTTTAAAGTGTATTTGAAATGAGACAAAAAATCAAGTTTTACAGGTGAGAATTCAGCCCCATAAGCCATAATTGAAATATTTCTATCTCCATCAATCTTCATATTCATACTAACTGGTACTGTACAATCAATTATCTTATCCTCACCAGACATTTACTTGTTCTCTGTGGTTGTCCTAAAATACCTCGCCATCACTATCATATTATTTAGACATTTTCTTAAATGAATGTATCTCACAGGGTTCAAACAATTGATCACTTTTATCCAACAAAGCTGTCTCTTTTACTTCCTGGAAAGATGGATTATACTTAATGGAAACATTATGTTAAAATGGAGCACACAAGAAATCTATAATGCTGTCTGTTTTAAACTGGGAAGCAGGTAATGAACTGCCAGATGTATCTGAAGACTTACTTTTCATGTTTAAAGTATTAGAAAGTTTTACAGTGATCATTCCACGGAACTTCAGAAGATTCATCACCATTTCACTAAGTCGTGCTGTTATTTAGTCCAATTGCAATTATCAGTTGCAACTAGCAGAACTTTGTTCAGGCTCTTGACAAGAAAAAGTAGACACAGTTACAAAAGTGGGGAAAGTAAGTCTATTTCACCTTTCTTTAATTTAAAAAACACACAAGTTTTCATTCCATCACCCAACATGTTATTGCTAGTCCTGACTGGATAGACCAGGGGTGTCCAAACGTTTTGCAAGGAAGGCCAGATTTGGTGAGGTGAAAATGTGTGGGGGCCGGCCATTCAGCTATAACATGCATGGAGGCGGGCAGGACGCTGCAGCAATGGAGCTGAGGGCGGGTAGGCTGGGAAGGTGGCTGGGTGATGGTGGACAGAGGCAGGGACAGCAGGCAAAGCGTAAAACTGCAAGCTGATGCCTCCATCTGGTATGGGGAGGGGCCAGCTGGTGGGGATGTGTGATAGGCTGAGCTTGTGGGGAGAATAGGCTGCGGGCTGCTTGAAATTTGAAAACAGGCCACATTTGGCCCCTGGGCCTGACTTTGGACATGCCGGGGATAGACCTCCTGATTCAATATCTACTTTATCTGTTCTCTAATTAAGACTGGCACTGGGTTGACTGGCCACAAATTGTCAAACTTCTACTGAAGAACATGTCCAGGATAGAGCTAGCTGGGTTACTCAGTGGTTTAGGTGTCTGTCTATGACTCCAGAGGTTGGAAGTTAAATTCCCTACTGTACCTCCTGAAAGAAGACCCAGCCTGTGGGCCGTTGGTCAAGATACATAAAGTGCCCCTAGAAGAAGGAAATGGTAAACCACTTTCAAGAAGGGTAACCATGTCAGAATTGACTTCACAGGACACTATTTATTTATTTTTAAGAAGGATGTGCCCATTTTTTCCATTATCATTAAAAAAAACTTGTTAAAATTCAAGGCATTGGGGCCTAAATCAAGGCATTGGGGCCTAAATCCAATGTTCATCTTACCTAGATCAAACTCTTTGGGATGAACGGAATTAAATTAGTTAAATTTAACATTACATGTGTGATTCCCTCTTTTCTGGCATCGGTCCAAGGGGAAATCCAAACACCTTAAGCCAGGCGTGTCCAAATATCGCCCTCCAGATGTTTTGGACCACAACTCCCAGATTGCCAGTGACAAAGTACTTTGGGAGTTGTGATCCAAAACATCTGGAGGGCCGAAGTTTGGGCACCACTGCCTTAAGCAAATAGGAAAGGCCCAATATGTTGAAAAGGGAGCTCTCCAGATCACAAGCAGTTGTAAGCTAAAGAGTAGACATGGGCACGACTCGGCAAAATTGTCGTTTCCATTTTCGGTTATCGTTTCCATTACGTAATGGAAACGGTAACGATAATTAAGCCGTCAGAACTCGAACTCAAACCGAAAAAAGAAAAAATTGGTCGGGTTTTTCGTTTCCGTTTGTGGCACCGCGACAATCACGCAATGCGAAGCACAGAAAAAGTTTTTAAAAGATTTCTGGGGGGTCCCCGGCCTTTCCCCCCCCTCTTCTCCTGTCCTGGGATGCTTGCACCAGGCTGGGGGGGTGATCCTCATCGTCTCGCCATGCCATGCGGTGGGGGGATCCAAAATGGCGACCTCAATTTTTCTTTTGAAATCGTGGTCAAAAAACACACCAAATCACCACAGAAACATGTGAAATTTATTTATTTTAAATGCCTGAATTTTAATAGTAGCAGAAATGGTTTTTTATAGCAATAAAATGTCGTATTGATTTTATTTTATTTTATTTTATTTTTTATTTTTTTAGACCTGCCCATTTGGGCTGGACATGGGATGGGACCATGCAAATCGTTTGAACCATTCCACCAATGGAATCACCAGGTTTTTTACTGACACTTCTGGATGTCTCGGAGGGCATAAAAAGCCGAGGCACCTTCCAGAAATCACAGTCGGGTGTATGGATGTGGTTGAGGGAGGAGGGCTGGCTGTTCATGCTGGTGTGATCCGATCGAGATTGAGGAGGGAGGCTGGAGGCTTTAGGATTTAAGTTAGGCAGGCAGGGAGGGAATTGAATTTAGAAAATAATTTCTTTGATTCCCTGCAGCTTTGTCTGCTGAAGGGAATAGCAGTTTCTTCTCTGGTAGTTTGTGAGGATTTTTTCTGATATTGGATAAAGGGGGAGGTTCGACTGGGAGTGGGAGGTGTGGATTTATTTTAAAAATATATTATATACTACCATTTATTTTCTATTTTCCCAACTTCAATTTGCTTGCACGCACACACACACATTTGGGGTGCAAGCCAAGAACAGAACCTCTATCCTAAGTGATATCCTAACTGCCCACTCGCCCGTCCGCCCGCACCGCCGCCCGCCCACTCACCCACCCGCGGCCGCTGCCTACCCGCTCGCCCACCCCCCGCCCCGCCCGCCACCTAGGGCGCAAGAACACCTACCGCCGGCCCTGATTGCGGGACGCCCCTATGCTCTGGGAAGTCAAATCGCGCTAAATCGCGGTGGAAATGACAAACGACAAACGGAAATGACAAATTTTTGAAAAATTTCGTGACAAACGGAAACGAGCTGAAACGGACCCGTTCTGACAAACGAAAACTCAAAACGTCATTTTTTCTGGTTGTGCCCATGTCTACTGAAGAGCACAGAAGCAAAAGCAGAACATTCCAGCTGTAGAGCCATGAGACAACTCAACACATTTGCAAAGAGGGCTGTGGGCTTTGGTTTTAACAGGTCTACCCCAGGTTGAACTAGCACAGGCTTTATCCCTTGTCTTCAAATTACCAGTTGCAGTGTGGTTAACAATCAATGTAATACAGGGTTTCTGCCCACTCCTGCCCTGGAAGAAAGCTTGCATGTGAACTTTGGAATACATTTAAAGTATTTAAAACAACCAAAATTGGTTTGCAAAGGGATGAAGAAGGAAGGGCTCCTTCTGTTTTGGATAATTTTCCCCAGAATACCCTACCACCACCGTTAACTTTTGGAAAAATCTAAGAAAACAACCTACCATCCATGTTGAAACAAAGGCAGTGTGCATATTCCTATTTCAAGATGGTGATTTATTGCTCCCCTGTAAATTATATATCACCCTCCTGAATATGAAGAATGAGAATAGTAACAAACAAATCCTACAAGCTGACCTCAGATTGATAGGAGAGCACTGCCCGTAGATTTCAGTCTGCAGCTAGAAATTGCCTCCCATGACAAGCGTTTGTAGCCAAGGGATATAAATTTAAAAAGACAAGAGCTCAGACCTGCACTTGGACACTTGACTTGCAACCATGTTCTCTAATGCGGGGACAAAGACAACCATTGCAAGTAGAACTGCAATCACAGAAGGTGCAAAGGTCTTTATGGGAAGCCAAATTGCATATTTCAAGACTGTGGGGACATGGACAAATACGACACAGGGGTGATCTTCAAACTTTTCTGAGTGGATGGCAGCACTGATGTCATCTGTAAGGGAAGAGAGAAGAGAAGGTTTCATGCTAGAGAAACACCCCAAAAGATGTCCATCTAAAAAGCCCGAACCAAGCCTGGTTTTTCCTGTCAATCTGCTACTGACCTAGGAAATGTGATGGCCAGGATTTCTATCCTTACTTCATTTCTATTATGCTTTCACTCCTCATGTCCCCACAATCACGCCCCTTCTGCACCTGCCATGGCTGAAGGCATTGGAAAAGTTGGAGAGTGGCTTGGATAGGTATATCTTATTTCCAACACAGTGATGGCAAAGTCATTACATTCATTACTCATTACCCTGAGTTAGAGTGGAGTGGAACTCCCTGCCATAAGATGTGGTGATGGCATCTAGCCTGGATGCCTTCAAAAGGGAATTGAACAGATTCCTGGAGGAGAAGTCCATCACAGGTTACAAACCATGATGGAGATGTGTAATCTCCTGGCTTAAAACCAGGGTACTTCAAGAACCAGATGCAGGGGGTTGGTATGAAGAGACAGCGATCTAGTCTCGTGCGCTCCTGGACACATTTGGCAGGGACACTGTGAGATACAGGAAGCTGGAATAGATGGGCTTTTGGCCTGATCCAGCATGGCTCTTCTTATGTTCTTATGTTCTTACGTTCTTATGTCATTTGCAGTATAGTCAGTATAATAGCATGTTGGATGAAGAGCTAGACTGGGACATGAAGACAGAGTTTCATGTGCCCTTGGAACACATTGGGTAAGTTGGAGCAAATAGTTTCTCGGACTGACCCACACATAGCTCTAGATGCAAAACAAAGTAAAGAAGAAAGCAACATATACTGCCTTGTATGTGGTGGTTGGAAGACAGGTGGCATGTAAATGTTGTTCACGGTTTGTTTGTTTGTTTGTTTGTTTGTTTGTTTGTTTGTTTTTTGGTTATTCTTTTTAGTAGCAGAATATCAGCTAGAATTAAAACACGGAAACATGGAGAGAGAAGCTCATCAGCACCCCTTGGTTCCCTTTGTACATAAACAAGCACTTTGGGTGCGAAAATCCCTCTAGAAACATTTAAAGTAGAAAGTAAAGTATCTTTACTTCCAATTGCCATTTGTAGTTAAAAACAGAAGAAAAATAAAGGAATGGGTAAAATGGAGACTTCACTATGTGGAAGACCCTTGTTGCTCGGTCAGAGGTCAGGGAAAGAGGGAGGGCTCACCACCACCACCACCACCACCACCACAACAACAACAACAACAACAACAACAACAACAACAACAACAACAACAACAACAACAACAACAACAACAACGGAAATAAGCAAACATAGAAAGGTGGCTTGCTTCAAATGCCAGAGGGTAAGGAAAGAACATTAAGAATCAAGTTAGGGCCTTTTCACACGACCCCTAAGATCCGCTGGTCCCTTAAATTCGGACCAAAGATCTTAGGGGTTCGTTGCTCTTCCTTCCTCCCCACCAGAGAAAGAGGGGGAAAATACAGCTCACATGGAGGAGCTTCCCGGAGCTCCGTTTCTCTTCCGTTTCTCTTCTGCTTGCTTTTTTTCCTCCCACCTCTTCTCTTAAAGGGGCAGGAGGCAAAAAAAACACAAGCAGAAGCCAGGAGAGCCCCACACTGACCAGATTAAATCCGGACCTGGGGATTTTCACCCACCTCAAGCAGGTACAAGAAAGTGCAGCTGGGTCGCGCTTAGGTGGGCGAGGTCGCACTTAATTGTCTGCAAAGTCCGGAGCTGGTGGGAAAACACTTGTAAGGTCCGGACCTTGCAGCCATTTCCTGCGGAGCTTAGGGGTCGTGTATAAAGGCCCTTAGTGGCAAAGGACAGTCACATTAGGCTCTATAGCCCCCTCCCACTGTTATCCAGTGTTAGTGAACGTAAGATTGCTATTATGCCCAAGAGTGTAACTAAGAAAATGCCTGCAGATGTTTAAACACTTTGGAAGCCAAGACCTCCTTCTGTTGCAGACAACTGAAAAGACGTTGGGTCCCATGCCAAGCCAACAAGAAAAACTCATAACAATCACTATTCCCTTTGGGATGATAGATAGATCCTTCTGATGAGCCTGCCATTGGCGGTAGTTACCACAAACAAATCTCCATTCATTCAATTAACATGAAATATCACAGGCTTCAAAAGGAGACGTCCCTGCTTCCCCAGCTCTTCATTTCTGAAAGGTCACATTAAGTTTCTCATTAATGACTCGTTCACAGCAAAAGCAAGAACTTTGTTTCCCCCCCCAGTAAATAAATAAAAGAAAATAAAAGCTGTTCCTTTCTTTATTTTTATTTCTTTATTTTTTTACTGTTGTATCCCTCATTTTACAACATATACAGTAAGTCACTAAGGGCCTTTTCACATGACCCCTAAGATCCGCTGGCCACTTAAATCAGAACCCCCAGAGATCTTGGGGGTTCGTTGCTCTTCGTACGTCCCCACCCCTCCGCACTTCCTTGCTCCTGTCTGCGTGAGGGGAGGGAGAAAAAAAGAGAGGAAAAAATGCAGGCTCACCTCCGAAGCCGCCCGGAGCCCCGTCATCGTCCTGATTCCTTCTCTTAAAGGGGTGGGAGGGAAAAAACAACAACAAACAGAAGCGAGGAGAGCCTGGCACTCACTCCCTTAAATCCGCATCAGGGATTTTCACCCTCCGAGAGCAGGTACATGAAAAGTGCGCTGGGATGCGCTTAGGTGGGCTTGGTCGCACTTAATTTTCTGCAAACTCCGGAGCTGGTGGGGAAACAATTGTAAGCTCCAGAGCAGGCAGCCATTTGTGGCGGAGTTTAGGGGTCGTGTACAAAGGCTCTTAGAGTCGCAAATCACTCTAATGGCATCTGCTGCCACTGACAGGTGCTTGCTCTTACAGCTGATTCCAGCATTTTTTGATGGTGCAATGTATACAGTTTTATTGACCAACAAAGCAACATCATGAAATACATTTCCATCTCCGTAATATTGATTTAAGTCAAGCCTGGTAATCATATAAAAGCAAGGATTTTACAGTGCACTCGAACATAAAGGAACCGATAGGCCAAGCTAAAGACAATTGTTTTGCAAACCAACAAACTTCCTTTTGCCTAAAGAAGAAATCAAATTCCAAGAGTAATGTCTGCAAACTGTTGATAGTGGGTATTTGTCTGCAACCAAACTGCAGACTCAGAGGCTTATCACAGTAGGATCCACAACTCAGTAAACTTCTTTGCTTTGACTGACGGCTCCTAGAACTTCCCAGTCAGCATGGTTAAGGTCAACTAACATCCGAAAAGACCAGAGAGAGAGAGAGAGTCACCCAATATGTGTGATTCATATTGGAATGAAATATGTGAGGATCTATTTAGCCATCATTCTGACCTTTGAACTCCAGCGCGGGAAGGGACCCGATAGATTGCCAAGCCCAGGCCACTCTCTAGGATGCACAGTGAGGGATGGAACTCCCAACCTCTGGTTGTGCAGCCCAAGATGTTAGCCACTGAGCTATCATTGCTAATATCCAGTGATAGACCAGGATATTTTGCTGCTTGAGGCAGAGGACCAGATGAGACCTTTTCCCACCATGGCCTGTCAGTTGAATCTCTCCAGAATAAGCAAGAGGACAACAACCTCCATCACACCTGAAGGCAAGAGGCTCCCTTACAGGGTGCAAGTTCTCTACAGCACTCTGTGGCTGCTTCTCACCATCTACTGCCATATCACTCTGTCTAGTGGTAGAGCCACCTCTGTTCATAAGCATATGACACCACTCCATCTGTACAGAGTGGACTTCCTAGATCCCTTGTCAAGCCCCTTCCCGTGGGCATCTCCTGCCTCCTGTGCAGAAGAGGAGCCTTCTCTCTCTGAAACTGGGAGGGCACATGAGAGGTGAAGGCATCAAGAAAGAGGGGAGGCTGCCATGCTTGTGCTCTCTTTAATGGAAATCAGACGGGGCGGGGGAATTGAGCAAGTGAATGACAGCAGGAGGGGGAGGTACGTAAATGGGGGTAAACATCCCCCTGGGAGGATGGGCTCTGTCCATGCAATGGCTCCGGTTTCCAAAACCTTCAGGAGCAGGCTATGGCTTCCCTGACAAAGGACAAGTCCTCTGTTTCATTGCTTCTCAACCTTGAGCCATCCAGAAGCCATGCTGGATCAGGCCAAGGGCCCATCTAGTCCAGCTTCCTGCATCTCACAGTGGCTCCACCAGATGCGTCTGGGAACACACGAGACTAGAGATCTGACTCCTGATACCACTCCCTTGCATTCAGATAGTGAAGTTGGGGAAACTGGACATTGATGAAATTTTTGGAATGTTCTCTTCAAGTATAGATTTGAACAGCATCTGTAATCAGTTCTTAGTCTAGCCGGAATAGAGGGTGCTGTTCCCAGGCTTTGGATTTCGAATGCGACTTCTCACATCACGTTTGTTCGCCAGTAGGGACACAAGCAAATCCTGAAAGACATTTCCCCACCGACCAACTACGGCATTATAATAAAACTCTGAGGAATGCCTTGCAGCAGCTTCTTCCCTTATTTACTGGTCCAGAATATCAATGAGAATCCTCCGTATCTAAACTAAAACGTACACTTTGCTGCTTCCACTGCCACAGACTCGTGCACAATACACGAAGATCTCACATTGAACTCTCCACCACTGTTTGTAAGAGAAAGAAGGCGCCTTGCATGTTAATCATTTCTGGTGCCTTGTAATTGTTTTCTGATGAAAGCCAGTGCTGGCCTTCTCGTTCTCCAAAGACGGTAAATGACTTTTTCTTCCTATTGTCTTCTTCACAGGCTTGAAGCACAGAGAAATGAGCACTGCATTTCCCAAAAGAGCACTAAAGGTGAAATTTATACTTGCACGGAGTCCTGTGCATCACC
This sequence comes from Phrynocephalus guinanensis, assembly GCA_037367245.1. Lineage (NCBI taxonomy): Eukaryota > Metazoa > Chordata > Lepidosauria > Squamata > Agamidae > Phrynocephalus > Phrynocephalus guinanensis. Next base: position 42,499,256 of record CM074735.1, on the reverse strand, counting down.
TAAACGACACTTAAACCACATATTAAAGGATAAATCCTGCCTTCTGCTCCTCCCCAAGGCAGTCGGGAATCTCATACTGTAGAACTAATGGGCTTCAGATGCACCAGCACGTAGAGTCTAGGGAGGCATCTTCAGGGCTGCTGAAGTTCTGTAAAACTAAGTTATAGATGGATGTCTTTGGCAGAGACCCTGGAGGTGGACAGAATATTCCCCTGAAACACATAGAACCTTCAAATCTGTAAGTTTTCTGATTGGGCACTCTGTTGGAATTCTTGCAACCTCACATGCTGCTTTTTGCAGATTCAGCTGGAAGGGATCTCTCTGGGCGAGGGTGACTGTCAACCTGTCCATCCCTAAACAATTTTCCCTCCTGCCTCTAAATTCAAAGAGAGGCCCCCTTCCCCCCCACTCTTTTGCCCTTTAGGCAACCCTTCTGAGCCTCCAGCCTTTTACAAACGTTTATGTATAACATCTTAATATTCAGTTTTTATCAACTGGGGGAACTTTTTAAACTCTGCTGGTGGTGGTCTAGTATTGTTTTGATGGTGTTTTTCATGATTGTTTTTAAATGAAGTTTTTGCTATTTTTTAATATTTCATGTATGAGCTGTTTTAATATACTGTATTAAATTATTGTTGTAAGCCGTCTTGGGTGCCTTCAGGGAGAAAGGCGGCATAGAAATAAAGTTTATTATTATTTGTTATTCTTTTGTCTGTTGGAGTTAGTAGTCTGAAGCAATCAGTGAGTTTGTTGAGGTCTGCTGCTGCTGCAAGCAGTCCTTTATGGTTGTTAGCATGCTGGTACTTGTTCACAGTAAGTAAATAAAACCCTTTACACTTTATCTTACTAATGCCTCAGAGTGAGTTATTGAGACGGCAAGTGCCAGTTAATGAGAAAGAGGTGGACAAATATGAGGAACCGGAAACTAATTCTGCTTTGTGCATCCCTGCACTTCTGATGTGCAGCTAAAGTAATTTATTCGAACATTCAAAAAACAGCAACACCCTCATCTAGAATTAGAGATGTCACCATATATTTTCATCTCCCCAGATTCATTTGCGTATGGAGCCACAGCTAGTGATTATGAGGGAAGCGGTGGCCAGTTTCCTTTCTTCTGCTTCCTTCTACCAAAAAAGTAGCCACCAACAAATAAATGGGAGGCTGTAGTATGCTAAGTGGGAGAGGGACAAAATACAAGTTCTCTTGGACAGTAAATCCTCAGTACAGAATTTTCAACTAAGGTTGAGAATGATTTGAGAATGAAAGCAAAAAAGATTCAACTATTATATCCTTTTTTCTTTATTTGAACATTTAAAATAGAGATGAAAACATGTAAATAGGCATAAAATTGGGGGTGGTTTCAAACTCATTCAATTGTTATTGTCAGATACTGTCTTGTTATCTCCAACTTAATGGTGTCCATATGGATGTGCAAACTGCAAAATCAGTCAAAAACAGTTTTGTTTAGTTGTTGTGAATTCAAGATCATAGTCCCATTGGCGAGTCACCGCATCTCACATTTAGTCTTCCTCTTTCCCTGGTGTATTAACTTTTTCCTAGCATTATTGTCTTTTCTAAAGAGAATTGTGTTCTCATGATGTGCCCAAAGCTCAATAGCTATACAGTGTGTTATGTAGTGGAAGTACAGACAGTATTGCCGGGGAGGTAGGGGTTAATTGTGGCAGATCAGGTGCAGATAATTAACAGCTACCTTCTGGCAGCGTCTGTATAAATACGCATGTGTGTTCTTCTTTGTCTTGTCTATCCTTGTTGTCGTGCAATAAAGCTATGTTGATGGAGCTCCTGGTGTCGTGAACCCACTATTTAACACAGTGCCTGTTTGTTTGTTTGTTTGTTTGTTTGTTTGTTTGTTTGTTTGTTTGTTTGTTTGTTTGTTTGTTTGTTTGTTTGTTTGTTTGTTTGTTTTGCACCTTTCTCACTTCCAGGACCCAGGGCAGCTTGCAATGAATGTTTTTTAAAAGAAACAGAGCTATGTGTTGAAAAATGTCAAATTAAATCTTAGCATGTTCTGTACCTTAGGGGTACAGCTGTACCAGCTACCAAAAGTGAAGGGGGAAGGGGGAAATAACAGAAATTCCAGAGATGAAAAATTCCTGTGAAGTAAAAACCCCAGATTCCCCACCTAACTTTTAAGTGTCTTCCTGATGAAGTTAAAGGGTTAGAAAGGGTCCATTTTCTTGATGCCACTCCTCCCTTTTCACCCAAGGCAGAAGTGTGGAAGTCACTTGCAGCCTGATAAACCTTTTTACCAGGCCCATAAAACATTGTGTAAGATGTAAGAAATTAGCTTTCTGTTAGGAACAAACAAATCATCTGGGTCTCAATCACCAAATAATGTTGGTTTCTTCAAGTAGCTATTTGTCCTGCTCTATGTCAGCATCAGTCTCAGAATACATTAGTCCAAATTGTAATACACACACAAAAATATCTACTACATCCTCTTTCAGTGAATAACTCACAAATATATGCCATTTATGAGCTACTTTCCCACACAGTTTTTAAGCATCTATTTTAAATGGGAAAGCAATGCATAACCCAAATAAATATAAAAGATGTATTGCATTTTGTGACACTTGACATCACAGCTTTTGTTGAGTCACACTCTCTGACCGCCCCCTCTTTCATATTATCAACTCCAGCAACTATGTGAATGGCTCTGCACCAATCAGTTCCTCCTTGCTGATGCCAGGTAGACCTGAGTGTGGCTGCTTGTCACACATTCGGTCACACATTCTAGTAGTAGTAGTAGTAGTAGTAGTAGTAGTAGTAGTAGTAGTAGTAGTAGTAGTAGTAGTAGTAGTAGTAGTAGTAGTAGTAGTAGTAGTCTCTTACATATATGAGATTAGTACAAAATCACCCAATCACCATACTGCTGGGTCATTATTATTATTATTCATATTTACATCCCTGCCAGTTCTCTGTCAGATTGGCAGAGGTTGGACCAGAAGAAGGAAGGAAGGAAGGAAGGAAGGAAGGAAGGAAGGAAGGAAGGAAGGAAGGAAGGAAGGAAGGAAGGAAGAACAGGAGGGGTGTCAGCTAGAATGCAAATCGCATTACATCCAGAATGAAGGCTGAACTTCCAGATGAACTCACAGACCATATTTGAGTACTGACTGAAATTTCTAATGTAATACAGGCTGCAAATCAGATCACAGCAGTGTCAAAGATCTCTGCTTTAGCTTTCCAGTGTAATTCTACCCTAAGCCTCTGTTTGAGAAGGGCAGATTAACTCAGTTCGTATTGCAGTGTAAATCAAATGCATTTTTTCTTCATTCCTGCCAACAGTATATCCTTCAGTATATCCTTCAGTTTTAAATATATGTAACATATTTTAAATCCCATATTTCCTTTAGTTTGTCCTGGAAAGGGAGGCACATTTTGCCATTTAGATGTTTTCTTTGGCTCTGACATTAGGAGATACGATGGTCAAGAGCAAGAGAATGAAATGGGAATGGCTGATTCCTCTTTATGTGGATCTATACAAGAGATGATGGAGAGCAATAAACACATGATATAATTCAGTTGGACATTAACTAAAAGATCATATCTGACCTCTATAGATTTTGCAACAGATATTGCCTTACGCTACCCTCCCATTTCATAATGCAGTGTTAATCTTTATAATTCAGCTCAGGATGAAGGGAGAGGAGGAACCAGGTGAATTGCAACTTTTTCAACCTTTAACAACAGACTCCTGCTGACCTGTCAGGATTAGCTCTAATTGAGCCTCCCGGATTAATTGCTCATGCTAGTAATCACCTTGAAGCTCTGTGATTTTCACTGCAAGTTGAAAACTCTCTGACCCAATGCTAATTAAGCAGCAGTGGGAGTTTCTTGTGTATTGTATAAGCATGCAAGGAAGTACAATCGCAGAAAAGCAAGGAGGGGGGGCGTCTGTGGCTCTATTGCTAGACTGCATATCCTATATCTCCTGAACCACACAGCCAAAGGCGAGGAATGATGGAAACTAGGGATGGACAGGAAACAGAAAAATTGAGTTTCGTTTCATTCCGTTTAGTCCTCCCTGTGTGTCATTTCGTATTGAAAGTAACAATTTTTTTCAAAAAAAAATGTTACTTGTGAATAACAAAACGAAATTAGGTAAGGGAACCCCCCCCAGCAGGGGCCTGAGAGGGTAGCTACTGGGGGATTTGCCACCACCTTCCAGCTGGGGCGCAGCAGCTGGCAGAGAGTCCAAGGAACACTCATGCCTGAGGCAGGCAAAGGAGCGAGCTAGGAGGCAAGCGAGTCATCCTCCAAAATGCTTCTCCATTGCCACTGCCATTTTAAACAGGCTCCGGCCTCAGACAGCTAGGCTGGAGCCTGTATAAAATGGCAACAGCAGCGGAGGAAAGTGTCAGAGGAGGATTCACATCCTAGCTTGCTCCGTTGCCTGCCTCAGTGAGGCAGCAGTGGAGGCGGACACAGCAGCACGAGTCCCCCTCGGACTCTCTGCCTGCTGCCGCCTCCCAGCTGGGAGGTGGTGGAGAATCTCCCGGCAGGGGGGCTGAGAGGGGAGCGCTGACATCAGCACTCCCCACTCAGCCCCCTGCTGTGGGATTCCCCACCACCTCCCAGCTAGGAGGCAGCAGCGGCGACACCGCCCTCTCTGGCCGGGCTGGCTTGCGACTATAAGCCCAGCAGGTAAAGGAGCCATTTTACAGTGGAACAAAATGGTTGTTTTAATCAACAACAACAACAAAACCCATTTTGTTTTGTTTGTAACAAAATGCTGCTGCTTCAGTTTGTTTCATTTCGTTTTGTTTCGTTACGTAACAAACTGACTAATCAGCATTTCGTTTTTCATTTGGAACCCATCCCTAATGGAAACCGTAGTCCACCCATATCAGGAAATCCATTCCCCCATCCCTGCATGAGGAGAAGAGCCAAGAGAAGAGCCAACTGTGTCAGTCACATGGAATAGCTGCCTAAATAGCAAACTGCTCAATCCAAATTGAAATGAGTGCCACAGTCCTGAAATAATCTCTTTTGTTAGGCATCCAAAATGTTTCTTTTCCCCCACCTCACCCCAGTTGTGCCCCTCTGCTCAATCAGAGTATCACCCACCCGCTGTGAAATTAGCCTAACTGTCTGAAGCCTGGGTGGCATATTCCCTCCAGCCTATGAATCCACAGGAAAGGGTGTTGTTTGAGAGCTGAAATTCAGAACTCATTTATAAGAGCAGGGACTTAATGCAATTAATGCAACTCATTTAAAGCATGTTTAAAAGAGTATTAAGAGCATATGGTGATTAATATGTGCTAATTAAAGGCAGCCTAATTATTTCCACATGCAAATAGAACTTTATTTGAACATGCAAATGCAGGAAAATGAAATGCTATCTCCTGCATATAAACAACAAGCCTCTATTCCGGGCCTGTTCCTTGAGGTTAAATGAAATTAAACTGTTTAAAATTAAAGAGTTTTCTATTTAATCTTAATTTTAATTGCTAGAGCTATAAATTACCAAAGAAATTGGCCACATTTACAACAAAAGAAGCACTTGGAGCAGAGACTTATTGATAGTATCATTAGTAAACATGAAAGCCAATCAGCGTTTCTTACTTTCTTTCTTTCTTTTCTCTTTCTTTCCTTCCTTCCTTCCTTCCTTCCTTCCTTCCTTTCTTTCACAATCAGGATTTATGCTTTAGATCTATAAAATGATTTCATATCAAGTTAATTCCAAGCCTACTTCTACCAACGTAATTATGGAACTATTCTAATGTTCCAAAATTGTTCCAATATTTTGGAACTATTCCAAACAGCAAAGGATCTGTTTTAAAACACTTCCAACATTAATGTGCCTGGAAATGACTAAAAGGAAAAGGTGGTAAATATAACCACTCCCCAGTTAATACAATAGAAATTAATTTAAGTGCTATTTCTTTAATAGATTTAATACAGATGAGATGATGTTTCTGCCATATGAACATTGAAAATTGCTCTTGTCTAACATGTATTTATAAATTTTCTGAATCAACTTTCCCTCTGTTCCTAAGAGTAGTTTATCCAATTCAGTTCACTGTGTATAAAAACCCTCTTTCTTATCTTTAACAAACCTTGAGGTCTGGAAGTTGAGTCATGGCTACTGGACTTCTTTTTTGAAAGAAGTCCAGTAGCCATGACTGAACTTCCAGATAAACTCACCTGGATGACTGAGAATCTCCACAGACAAACCTCGAGGTCAATTGTGATTTTGCCCACCAATCTAATGTCACTTTTGACTGTGTATTAATATATAGAAACATATTGTAAATATACCACTTGAACTTTCCTGCTTTTATCCTTAGAATTTCCACCCAACCCATCCCTCATCCTATGTAGGGACCCCGATGATATGAAATAAATAAATATTTTTTAAAAAAGAAAATTGCTCTTATCCTTGGAAGAAAAGCTTATTTGGATTGTACCAATTGAAGCTGGTGGGTCATATTTTTCAATGCATACTGTTATTGAAAAATATCCCATGACTTCCTTACTATGCAGTAAATTGGAAGTATCACTGTGACAAAGGCCATTCCTGTGTTAGAGAGCCTTTATGGGTTTCAGCTGAAACATATATTTGATGACTGACTTCTAAAAGAGAAAGTATCAGGACAGTGATTGCCAATAATGTTTGCATACCTTACTTGGCAGGGTAGATAACTTTGCTTGATTGACGTCAGAGGGCCTCAGATTCTCTGCAACCACCATGTTTGGTTCAACAATGCCTTTTTCAAATCAATAATTTGAACAACTTGTGTCAAAATAAGCCAGAATTCATACCTAATTAGTCAGCTTGCGGAAAGTTCATTTAGTATAGGAATACTGGATGGATGTTTTCAAAGAACCTACTCAACCTTGGAATCAGTCTTGCTTTTTGGGCCATCATAATGCCCTTACCATGCACTTGAACTTTGCTCTAACCAACTATGGGCGTTTATACACGACCCCTAAGCTCCGCTGCAAATGGCTGCAAGCTCCGGAGCTTTAAAATGTTTCCCCACCAGCTCCAGAGTTTGCAGACAATTAAGTGCGACCCCGCCCACCTAAGCGCGACCCAGCATACTTTTCTTGTACCTGCTCTTGGGAGGTGAAAAATAATTGATGCGGATGTGCTGGGCTCTCCTCTCTTCTTTTTGTTTTTGTTTTTTGCCTCCCGCCCCTTTAAGAGGAACCAGGAAGTGACCGGGGCTCCCCCGGCAGCCTCCACCAACACCGGGAGGTAAGGCTTTATTCTTCTGTCCCTTTTTTTCCTCCCTCCCCTCACGCAGCTGGCAGCCAGGAAGTAAGGAGGGGGGGCAGATGCACGAAGAGCGACAAACCCCTAAGATCTCTGGTCCGAATTTAAGGGGCCAGCAGATCTTAGGGGTCGTGTAAAAAGGCCCTAAGACCATCAAGGCTGAACAAATTTCACCATCCATTTCCTCCTGTGTCCTAGAAGTTTCACCTTCCATTTTTCCAATGTCAAAGAACAACAGCAGGAGGTTGAACAAGACCTTAATGGACAACTGCATTTGATAGGAATGCAGCAGTTGACTTTGAGAGGCGTTGTATGGGTCTCCCATAAAAGAACTGTCTAATTAACCTAAATAGTTCTTCATTTTATATTCAGTACTGCTATACACTCACTGATTTCATTTATACCAAACCTTTGAGGAACTATTCAAAGCAATATGTCTCATCTTTCAGCTATATTTATGTAAAATAGCTATACTTATTAACTCAAAAGAGTACCAGGAAAAATAATTAGTCAGCACTGGTGAAGAGCTTTGGGGTACTGTTTACTTGAAAAATTCCACTGTATATACATCAGAGAAATGATAAGAATCAGCAGATAGACTTACACTGCCTGTAGGAAAACAGCTTACAGGAAATTAATTTACCTATTTGCCTCCAGTTCAGATTATCATGAATGAGAGTGGAACAATGTTATTGGGCAGCAGAACAAATTAACATCTATAAGACAATTCTAAAAACGGAGGCAGTCCAAACAAAACAATTGTAACTTTGAAACTGGACTTTGAATTAGCACCAAAGGGCGTTTATACACGACCCCTAAGCTCCGCCGCAAATGGCTGCAAGGTCCGGACCTTAAAAATGTTTACCCACCAGCTCCGGACTTTGCAGACAATTAAGTGTGACCCCGCCCACCTAAGCGCAACCAAACAGCAGTTTTCTTGTACCTGGTCTTTGATGGTGACAAATATTTGATCCGGTGTAAGGATAGTGAGTGTGGGGCTCTCCTGGCTTCCGTTTGTTCTTTTTTTGCGCCCCGCCCCTTTAAGAGATCTGAATGCTGCCCGGAACAAAACGGAGGTAAGAAGGCATTCTTTTCTTTCTTTTTTCTCCCTCCCTCAGGCAGCCAGCAACCAGGAATTGTCAAGGGGGGTGGGGACAGAGGAAGACAGAGGAAGAGCGACCAACCCCTAAGATCTCTGGTCCGAATTTAAGTGGCCAGCGGATCTTAGGGGTCGTGTAAAAAGGCCCAAAGTTGGCTCAGATACAGCAGACAGTCTGCTCTTGCTCTTGGTCAAACCTGAGGAAGTTTAGGCAAAGAGTGTTTAATTAGTGATTTTTAAAATGATTAAACTAACCCCCACTTCCCAGCAGAAACAAGGGAGCTTAAACATCTCCAGATTTAAAACTGATTAAATAAACTGAAAAGACCTTAAAAGAGAATTTTTGACCTTACCCAACCTGCACGGCTGAAACATTGTTCCTCAAAATGGCCTTTCAAAAGGGGGAAACAGTGGCTGTGATCACACATGGAATTCTTTTCATCTGTTACTCCCTTCAAAGGGCCTCCAAGATGGGCATATGGCCCCTATTGAGAATGGCTGCTGTAGACCATCTTGACTCCTGCTATGGGTGCAGTCAACATTCAGCCAGGGTTAGTCATTTCCTGGCCATTTGAACTGTGCATACTGAAGTACATTATCCCATATTTATAAATCATAGGGGTGTTTTTTTTAAAAAAGAATTGGACTATCTCATTCCACCTCTCCCTCATTAGTACAGAATACCTAGCCTGATGGTGGATACAGTCACATCTTAAAGCCCTTTTTGAAAAGCTTTGTTTTAACCCTTACCAGTTACCCCAAAAACATTAAGGAATTTATCACACACACACACACACACACACACACACACACAAATGGAGTAAACTTTACATAATCCTTTAACAGTGGCCAAAATCCTGTTGCACAAGATAGTGAACCATATTAAAGGAGGCTCACTGAATAAATGATGATGTGGTAACTCCTCCACAAGTTTCATTGATTCAAATGGGCCTACTCTATAGCCAACTGGTTCACAGTTAAAACAGGCCCATTTGAATCAATGGAATTACTGAGGAGCTAATTCACTAAATCCCTGATGATCCAATGGGCCTACTCTAGTTTGATCTGCAACAGATTTTGGACAATGCCTCGAGCCCTAATAGAATGCTAATCCAATCAATCTGCTATCTTAAAAATTTTTGAAAGATCCTCTACCTAATATGCCACACAAAATCAACAAGAAGCATTTCCCAAAAGATATCCATGCATTCCCACCAGCTTCTAAGGCAGGACTTGCTCACCTGCTATTATGGTTGATCATATTGGTAGTACTAGTAACATAAGGTTTTCAATGGTGGCCCCGTTTTTCTCCACTCTCATTAATATGTGAACACAACCTAAAAAAAAGGTAAATGCTCCCCCACACATGTGTGCTAGTCGTCTCCAACTCTAGGGACAGTGCTCATCTCCGTATTCAAGACGAAGAGCCAATGTTGTGCAAGTCCGTGGCCATGTGGCTGGCATGGCTGCAAGGAAACACTGTTTTACCTTCCCACTTTATATGGTGGTACCTATTTCTCTAATTGCATTTACATGCTTTCAAACTGCTAGGTTGGCAGGAGCTGGGGTTAACAGCTGGAGCTCGCTCCACTGCCTAGCACCCAGGATTCGAACTGCTGAGCTGCAGACTTTGTAGCCCACAGTTTCCAGTGCTCTAGCCCGCTGAGCTACCAGGCCAAAACCCTAACCCTAACCCTAACCTAAACCCATTTATTAATTCCACCTAATAAACCTCTCTCTTTTCAACGTACACAGTGATGCATTATATTTAGCTCTTTATTGTAAGTTTGTGAGGTCTTGCCAAGAAGCATTGAGAGTGAAAGGCACCTTTAAGCCATACACACATGCATAAAATCTGAAAATGTCCAGCATGTTTGACTCCCAGAGTGAGTCAATTCATGTTGAAAGGACTGAGATGGGTCATGGCCTGAACATCGTACAACTTCTCCTTGCTCAGCCATTTGCTGTGAACATCCGAGGCAGGGAATACACAGTATATAAATCTCCTTATGTGAAGACTTCCCTGGACCCTGGAAGCCTAATCATGCGGGGCCTGAAGAGGACCAAGGGGAAATCTAATTCAATCGTTGACATTCTTCGTGCGTGTGAATAGTTGAGTTGTTGCTATCCTGTGAGGCATTCATGTCGATACAGTGAATTAACAATTTTGTTGCAAAAGGCATGCCTTACCTTTAATGCAGTAACCTTCAAGTTTCACTCCCTCATTCAGATTCTGAAAAATAAGCTTCAGTTACTTTTATGTTTGGTCTCACTATGCACTTAAAGGCAGTTTAGGGGATAAATTATTTAAAGCAACCTTCTATCATCAGCTTACCATCAGTCTTATAAAATACATTAGCTAACAGAATGGAAGGAGAGTGTAACATTTTGTAACATCACTTCTGGACTGTTTCGTATCACCAAATTCTGATCTTGATTGAAGGAGTGTCTCTCCCTCAGTACTGAGACATTCTCAGTGGCGTGCAGGGGGCAGGAGAGCCCTGCAATGATGTGGGAATCCCTAGTTCCATTCATTATATTTTGTACCTTCGCATGAAGGAAGAGAACTAAAATAAGTTACAAATCTGGAGAGCTCATACAATGCCCCAGCTGGCATGGCTCGTGACCCTGTCGGTTGGAAAAGTCCACAAGCAAGAAGCCAAACAAGCACCTTCCCGGAGTTATCCTGTAAATGTTTTAACCTAGCAAGATTTTGATGTTAACAGCTCTTTGGCCTTTCCTTTAAACCATGTAACCTCTTAGATATACTTCTGTCAACTTGACATTTTATACAGTCTTCCATTTAGCATTCTATTTAGCAGCTAGCCTAATTTCTATTTCTCTTAAATCAAAGCAGACCATGAAAAGTCATGGAGATGATATGTTTCCTGTGTGTGATGTCCACACAAAATAAAACACTGGTGGACTTTTTTTTTTCAGGCACTCTATAGCTTTGGTCTCCTGCTTTTACAGGAAGCTGGATTTGACCACTGGAGACCAGTTCTACAGTTCTCTAGTTACATGGCGCACTGGATCATGTTTCACATGCATGTACACCTGTGTGTGCACATGCATGTATACATATAGTATATCTGTAAATGTCCCTTAATACTCACCGTTGTTCTTGGTACCCCCCCCCCAAAAAAAGGAATATGTTGAATCAGCTTCATCCCCCAAAATGTTGGTGCAATTAAGAAAAAAAACTAACCTGCATCTAATTTAAGAGCAATGAAAGGGTGACACCATGTGGTAAACTAAGCCTGTGGTTTCCTCATCAGTAACAGAACATTTTCATTTCAATTACGCTAACACTCAGGATTTTGTCCTTCATCATAATCCTATCATTAAATGTTTACAGATGGTCATCTTTCATGTGTTAGTGTCTTACAAATGTCTTTTGGAAAACACCAAATAGATGTAGTGGAAGGGAGAGCCGCCATCATTTTAAAGCACCAACCAAAGCAAATTTATTGATTTCTGTTGTGCCTAATGGTATGTAAAAGAAAGAAAGAAAGAAAGAAAGAAAGAAAGAAAGAAAGAAAGAAAGAAAGAAAGAAAGAAAGAAAGAAAGAAAGAAAGAAAGAAAGAAAGAAGAAATCCCAAATTATGATCACTTTGCATTTTTGCTTAGTACGCATGGATTTTCTTTATTAGATCATTAACAATAATACATACCAATTAAACATGACAGCAGTTATGCTAAATGAATAAAGTAAAGAGATGTAGGAGTTCATCCTAAGTGTATGTACAGGGACCAAAAATGGGCAAATTTACATTCTCTTACTTCATATAGGTTAAAATATGTCACTCATAAATATCTGTAAGAAAATCAGAAAAAGTGAATGGGAAGATTTTTGCAATTCCATTTTATTCTATTTTGTAGCCAATGTTCAAGCCAACACTCTTTCCAAGTGGCTGACCATGTTAAAGATAACAGAAACATGAATAAAAGCATACCAACAATAAACCACTTTAAATAAAACTGCTTTTAATAAAGTGCAATATTATTTTGAATACAAACTGTATGCATTGCAGATTACTGTCACTGACAAAATGAGAGAGAGAGAGAGAGAGAGAGAGAGAGAGAGAGAGAGAGAGAGAGAGAGAGAGAGAGAGAGAGAGAGAGAGAGAGAGAGAGAGAGAGAGCATTTGATGAAATATCTCCATTATTGTTCTTCAACATTTTTTAGAAGCCAGGCCAGTTAGGTACTCCACCCAAGGAGGAACAGACAAAGTGCCTGGGCAGCTGATATCACCTCAAGGTATCAGTCTGTGTTCACATGATCTGATAAGATTTTAGAGCTAAGCAGCATTGGGCATGGTTGTAATTTGGATGGCAGATCTCCAGGGAATATTAGGGATCCACAGACAGGGACAGGAAAGACATGTGCCTGACACCATAAAGACTGCAACCTTAGACACGCTTTATCCTATTGATTTCAATACAGATGCAAAGGACATCTACTTCCAGGCTCCCTTGTCACATATGTGAGGTAATATGTTCACAACTCCACATATGCAGTACATGTCCATATATCTCACAAGCAGAATGAATTTCTAGAAGTTAGGGACCCTCATTTTTTTCCAGGAAAAGTCCCTAAAGCAGGATGAGGGGGATATGCCAGGTTGAACTACACCTCCTTTGGCAGGTTAGCCAGAATACCCATAGGTGTGGGACAATAGGAAATGAAGTTCAGAAACACCTAGCCTTGTCAAAGGCTGAAAGCAGGAAATGCTGGTTGGTTTTTATCGCCTATTTTGCCTATAGGCAAAATGGCAGCTGTTGACCACGTGGATTCCCAGTAGTTTGGCCATGTTTCGTACTTTTCAGAGGAGAGTCCTACATTTGAACAAATGTCAGAGGAAGCTGTCTCCTATTTGAAGACAAAACCTCTTATACAACCAATCCGAAAGAAAGCCCAGACTAAGATCACTTTAAAAGTAGCATTTTTTTAAAAGGGAGGGCTTTGAAGTTGCACTTCTACTGTCAGCACCTGGACAGAAACCCGAGCTGGACACTTACTTTATGAGATGTGTAGTGAGGCTATTTAAATTACAGAATGGAATTCTAAATTTGCATCTGTACACATATTAGCAATTGATGTTTTTAGGTCTTTGGCCCTTCAGTCTGTTTGTTTTTCCCTTGTTTGTTTTATCTTGCTTTGCTTTGCTTTTTGTTTTTTACCATGTGTACAGGCCCACCTTAATTCTCAGAACTACCAAACAGGTGGAAGCAGCCAAAAGAAAATGGGGTGGATGAAATTTTGAGACATTATCTGACACCTTAGAGCCCCACCTTTCAAACCAAAAATTCATCCAATCAATGTTTTCATCTCAAGGATGGGTCACAGCCCCCCCAAAACGGGGGGGTTGACCTGTGTTTTTAAAAAACCATGCTGAGTTTCATGTTCAAATAATGAAATACAAACTGCATATTTTCCTCTGACTCATATTATTTTTTAGGGAGTGAGCTAAAATGAACAATCACCAGAGGGCCATTTATTTTAGCACACTATTTTCTTAGGGCCTTTTTACATGACCCCTAAGATCCGCTGGCCCCTTAAATTCGGACCAGAGATCTTAGGGGTTTGTCGCTCTTCTGTGTCTCCACCCCTCCCTACTTCCTGGCTGCTGGCTGCGTGACGGGAGGGAGGGAAAAAAGGGACAAAAGAATAAAACCTTACCTCCCGGTGTTGGTGGACTCTGCCGGGGGGAGCCCCAGTTACTTCCTGGTTCCTCTTAAAGGGGCAGGAGGCAAAAAACAAAAAACAAAAGAAGCGAGGAGAGCCTGGCACATCCGCATCAAATATTTTTCACCTCCAGAGAGAAGGTACAAGAAAAGTGTGCTGGGTTGCGCTAAAGTGGGCGGGGTTGCACTTAATTGTCTGGTGGGAAAACATTTTAAATCTCCGGAACTTGCAGCCATTTGCAGCGGAGCTTAGTGGTCGTGTATAAACGCCCTTAATCAACTTTAAGCCTGTTGTGAACCTTATAGCCAGTTTTAAAAGGGAGCATATCAGTTACTCAGTAGGAACACAAGAAATGATTTAAAAGCAACATGCCTTGAGTCATCTAAATTAATACATTACATATTGTGGGTTTTGTTTTGTTTTGTTTTGTTTTGTTTTTTGAGAAAGGTAGACAGGCTTTCAGTTTCCTAAAACAAACCCGGGCAACTGTAGCCACCCAGACATTTTCCAGACTACAAGTCCCATAATGCTCTTCAATTGGGTATGCTGCCTGCATAATAGCTGGTGTGAGTTGCCGGCTAAAAACATCCCAAACCTGCCTATCCCTGGTCTCTAGTCACACACTCACACACTCTAAATCACTGACAGGTTGAAGCAGGTATGTGTGGGTATTGTCTAACAACAGACATCTAATAGAATCCACCTTTCCTGGAAAAATGAGATATTAAAGTGGAATTTAAAGGTTAAACACAGCGCGTAACCAAAACGAGAGAAGAAACTGCTTTCTCGTCATTTTTCTGTGACTCATGCTCAGCTACAGACTTTCCCCATAGGCATCCGCAGAGAGAGTTGCCTTGTTCAATGCACGAATTGTTGAAAACCAGGGAAAGCAAATAATTGTGCAGTCAGAATTAATTTATAAACTAGGGATGCTGCAGCAATGCTTAGAATTTGCAAAGCTTTTTCCCAAGTGGCTGAAGCAGTCTGATTTCAACATCTCCACCAACTAGAGCAAAATAGCAGCATAGCTAGTCATGATCCTTGTTTTGGCTCAAACCTTGGCAGCAAATTATAGGGCTGGATGATGGGGAGCACTCTCACCATGCTGGTTGTGAGGCATCAGCAAACCCAGCCATGTTGCATGGTATGGAACGTTGCATGTGCTGTTGGGTAAGAAAAAGATAAAGCTAAAGCAGACAACCACAGGAAGGGCAGAAATGGTGGCTGAGTGGGATTTATTGCTGGGGGGAGGGGTTTCCTTTCATTTGGCTTCTCACCATCAGTTTTGTTTCTATTGGAATTTAGAAGCTTTCATGTGTGTCCTGAAAAATATTTTGGCTGTGAAATACCTTTCTAGACTAGTCTAGCATTACTGTCAATCAATTGCTCCCTCTGTGCCCCAGAATTTGTAGAGAACTATGCCTCTCTTCATAAAAAAAATTTCTGCTGTTTTTCAGTCAGACATTATTCAGTCTGTGGTCAGTTTGACAGCCAGCCAGTCAATTACAGTCAGTCATGTAATTAGTCACTAAGCAGAATATGAGTAAGTTTAAGCATACTTAAATGTAAGGTTATTGTAACCAGTAATTATTTTTCTACATGTAACTAGTAATTATTTGGCCATGGGAGAGTTGAGGGAGGAGCCTGAGTGGTTTTAAGGCTCAGCCCAGCACTTAATTGGTCAGATAGGGACTTATACTTACTGACTGAGTGACGGATAGGGACTTGCACAGACTGAGAGAGATCAGATAGAGTCAGATAGGGTCTGACTGAGAGACTGTTAAAGACTAGTGGGAGAAGTGATAGGATTTTAGAATTTCTGTGAGTAAAATTAAGAGATGAGTGTCTGTAAACTGAAGAACTGGGTGTGCAAGTGATCAGCTTGGCCTAAAGCCTAACTTTAGTGTGTTTGAGTTGTAGTCTTCCTTTTGTTTGTACCTAAACACGTTACCCTTTATGCTTTTCATTCTACTTTGTAATAAACTTCTTTTATCTTTATTCAATCTAAAACCATCTGAAAGCATTAATTTTCTTGAGAAGCTAATTGGTGGCAGCGAAAGAGCAAAATTAGAGGCAGTGCTTGTCAATAGCCTGTGAAAGGGCCGGGAGCAAAGCATGGCGATGCTACAATAGCTGCCACATGACTGAACTGAATTTTGTCTGGATTTCACTGATTCCTTTCCTCTCAAGCACCTGTTTTGACTGTCAGTGTCTTTGGAAGCAGGTCTTGCCCTTTCCCTTGGCTGCTCGTTGCTTCCTTGTTGTCTCTCCATTGAACGATTTGTATTTAGTCTGGAAATTGGCTCTCTTGCACAATACTAAATTTCCTTCCAAAAAAAGGAGGGCACAAACAGAGAAGGCAGAAGATTGTGGCTGCCATGAAAGGGCCAAAAACGGGTAGTGATTTGATTGGTTTCATTGCAAGGGAATGGGAGGTGCTACAAGTTCAGTGTTTATTACCCACCATTTAATTTCATAGTGGGTGATAAACAGCAAGACAGCCAGGTAAGATTGGGCACCCTGGCCTCTTGACTGTTGTCCATGAAAGCTTGTTAGGGTGTGATAAAAAGTAGCAGAGTGGCGAAGTTGGATTCCTTCTCTCTGAAGTAAACCACACACAGCCAGTCTTCAAACAGCAGCATATATTCACAGCAACAAAACATAACATAGCTTATAGCAGCACCAGAATTTTTTGCAGCTGGACAACACTTCGCCTGGCAAGAGAACAAAGAGCTGCAGGGAGTTCAGTGATCCCTCCCTTAATTTATGTTTCTCCTTAACCAACCAGAGTCTTAACCATTTTGGCGATACACCCTAATCTCACCTCAGAACTTCTTCAAAAAGTCATCTTTAACTTCTACCTGCATCATGTCCATGTCCACCAACAGGCAACTGCAGCAGCAGGAGGCACCAGAGCTAAATTGGTTCGAGCAATCACACCACCTGAAATAAAGTGAATCTATCAGCTGTGACAAAAAATAGAAGCCCCAGCTGTGGATGAAAAAAAAACCTATGAAGATGGGGTGGGCTCTAAGTGGGTTCACATTTTTCCCATTGACCATATAATGTGAAACTAAATATGAATCAGACGGCCCGAATCCTTTAGCATTTCTTCAATGTAGTTGCATGGCCAAGTTCCTGAACGTTTAACCTCTTGTGCTAAAAACACGATTAGTCTGGAGGCCACCTCCTATATAAATCTAAACTCAGTTTAGGAGCCAAAAATCTTCTGTCCACCCAGCATATGTGTGTGTGTGTGTTGTGTCGTTACAGTTGTGACCGACTCTTCGTGACTCCATGTCCATGGAGTTTTCTTGGCAGGAATACTGGAGTGGTTTGCCAGTTCCCACTCCAGGCGCCTACAGCACCTGGTATTCCCTGGTGGTCTCCCATCCAAGTACTAACCCATGCCGACCCTGCTTAGCTTCCGAAATCAGGCAGGATCGGATGTGCTTAGGGCATCTAGGCCCACCCAGCATATAGTCATATTGAAATGGTCTGACTCAGAGATGAATTCTGACCCAATATTAGGCATGGAAGAAAACCTTGGCCCTCATGCTGTGCAAGGCTGTTTTGTAACAGGATCTTGCCTTAGCATAACAATGAAAAGGAAATGTTGCCGCATGTGCTGAAAATTGCCAATCATTAAGCATAATGAGGGTTGTGCTCTCATCCTAAGGCTGTTATGATTATGCATATGTGCTGACTCAGAAGCCTAATGCAGAACAACAGGACATTACCACTACCTTTCGAAGGCTCCAAGTCAATAATAAACAGTGTGAGTGTGTGTTTTCATTCTGAATACAGTTCTCCTTTGGATTGCATTAGCAATCTTTCTCTGTAGGGTCCTTTTTATCCTCCTGTGGGTTAGCATCATTTAATAAGCATCTCAAGTGCCTTAATAAAATGCAAACAAAGCACACTGAATTAGCTGCTCTCTTCTCCACAGACTCATTCTGCACATCTTTGTTGCCCAAATTGTTCGGTACAAAATTCCAAACGCAAGTGAACAAATGACTATCTTCTCCATTTGCCCTGTGAAGCCAGTTTACATGAGAAACTCATTAAACCCTTTGACGTTTTTACTCAGCTAAGGATTTGTTATGCTCTTTCCCCCTCCCCTGCTTGAGCAGAGCCTGCCTTTTTCATTTAGAAGATTTGTTGCATTAAACACACAAGGCGATTTCAATGAATTGTCAGAGCTACTTTTATTAATACATGACTGGAATCCAATACAATGTTTGAGCTGATATAGTGTATACGTAGTAGAGGCACTGATGAGTATGCAGAGGTCTATGTAAGCTAGGGCATATTTTCTTTTCCAAGACAGAGGTATAGAAGAATGCAAGTACAACAGAATACAGTACACATAAAGTATCTTTTTTGTATATGGGTCTCCATAGATGCAACAAACCTTCCTGGAATTTCTTATCAAAGCTCCAAAACATTCTAATGAATATGTCTGTGTTTACCTGTGTTTACTTGTGTTTACCTGGAAGTTGAGTCATGGCAACTGGACTTTTCTTGAGAGATATAAATGTTTCGCTGCTCATCCAAACAGCTTGATCAATCTGAATACAGCTAGTGCGAGTCCTCCATCTTATAGTCAGCTTTGACCTCTTGTCACCCTGGTCTGAAATAGGCTCATAAGATGAACAATGAATAGGCTCATTAGGTAGACAATAGTATTCATAGCCTTAAGGTGAACAATGGCAGAATGTGCTGAAACCTATAAAGTATGGGTCATTACTTATGGCCTTGGTGGTGAAGGCTTTTTGATTTGTCTGGGAATTGTTGAAAGCACACCCTGATAAGTAGCAGATAGACTATGCCTGAGGTCCCCACCTCTGTTGAGAGAGGGGGGTTCAATGCTCACATGAATAGCTTCCCTGAGTCCTGACTCCTCTCTCAAACCACCTATCTTTTCTGTCTAATATGTATACATCCTCATCTTTGAATGAGTGTCTTTTGTTCTTCAAATGGAGGTGTACTGCTATTTCTGGTCCTGAGCTGTTCTCAAGAAACCCAGTTGCCATGACTCAACTTCCAGATAATATTATTAGAAGGGTGCTGCCCACCTGTTCAGCACCCTCCCAAAGCCTGTGGTCTGGGCAGCCCTCATTCCTAGTCTTTGAACCTATTTATACCTAACACCTAATGTTCCTAGTTTCCTAATTCATTTCCTAATTCATATTGAGGGCTAATGGCTCACTAGGGAATATTATTCAATACATTTTACCTGACATAAATTTTCCGCTTGTACTACCCGCCAATTGTGACCACTCCCCTTGACCTTAAAGAGAATGGGATGGGCGAAAACACACTGCCACTCCAGTCCAATTGAGTAGCCGCCAAAAAATTCCCATCCGGCCCTTACACGACCAGCTACTCTCATTCTCACAAATGGGAAGGAGGGAGGGAAGATGGCTAGTTCACAAAAGAGGCCTTTCACCACATGGTGAGGCCTTATGAATAGAGATGGGCACGACTTGAAAAAAATTTTTTTCGAGTTGTCGTTAGTCGGGCCAGTCCTGTTTCGGGTTGTTTCCGGTTTTCGTGAAAATTCGCAAAAATTAGTCGGTTCGTTTTTTCGTTTTTTCGTTGTCGTTAGTACTGGTTTTTTGGGGGGGAGCGGGCTCCTGGAGGCACCTCTGTGGGGTGGGTGCCTCCTCTGGCCCGCTATAAAGGGAAAGTGGGCTCCTGGAGGCACCCGTGGGTGCCTCCTGCCACTAGGAAGGGGAAGCAGGCTCCAAGAGACCCCTCTACATGGGGGTCTCCCTTCCTCACCTGCTGCTGCTGCAAAATGCTATGCAATAGCCATATGGATATTGCATAACATAATGTGCAGACGTGAGACCAGTGTGAGAATGATAGGGTCATGCCCGCCCTTCACAAGGCTCTGGCACCACCATGTCTCACACAGAAGGGAATTGTACTTGCTGCGTGTAGTGCAATGCAAGCAAGTAGATCTGGCTTTAAGGTGGCTTAGTGCAAGAGCTAGGGTTAGGCTAGTGACGGGTAAGGTTACGGTGGGCTAGTGGGTTGCACCTCTGGGTGCCTCTCTGACCCACTAAGAAGACAGTCTGTGACGTATGGGTACGGAGTCAAGGGTTAGGGTTAGGGCTAGGGCAGGTTTTAGGGGGCTTTTTGGCACATCCCAGAAGTCTCCATGGCCAAGTGGCCATGCGACTGGTGGGATGGCTCCAAAAATTTGCATGGTTGTCCACTCCCACATGGCTGGCCACTTGGCCAGCCCATCATTGCGCAGGTGTAAATAAAATAAAATAAAATAAAATCAATGGAGGACAGAGGAGGAGAGGAGAGACATTTTGTTGCAAGAAAAAACCGACTGCTACTGTGAAAAATCTGGCAGTTTATAAATTTTCGCGTGTTTCTGTTGTGCTTGTGTGTTTTTGGACCACGATTTCAAAAACAATATTGCGTTTGCCGCCCCATTTTGGATCCCCCGCCCGCACCGCATGGCATGGCGATGGCGACTCGCGAGTCCGGCTGCCCAGGACGGGGGGGGAGGCGGGACCCCCCCCCCTCCAGAAACCACCCCTCCGGTAGGTGCCCTGCGCCCTTAGTCAAGCAGGCATTTTTCCGCCTGCTTTTTTGGCCCGGGAATGGGTGGGGGGGAGAGTTTAAAAGTTTTTTCCTGTGCCGTCCGTGCCGCTTGCTTGCGCTTTAATTGCGGCGGCCGGCGGCGAGACTGGGCTTTTTGCTGGCTGCGAGCCTGCGGCGAGTCCCACCAGAGCAGCCCAGGACGGGGGATGAGGGGGGAGGCCGGGGACCTCCAGAAACAACCCCTCTGGTAGGTGCCCTGAGGCACGGCAGGCATTTTCCCGCCTGCTTTTTGGCCGGGAACCGGGTTTTTTTAACTTTTAAAAACTTTTTTTCTGTGCCGCGTGTGGCATCGCGCGATCTCGCGATGCAAGGAACGAGCACGACAAATCAGACCAAAATTGTTCGTTCGTTGGTTCGAGCTCGAAGTCTGGGGGAGTAATTCCCGTTACCGTTTCCGTAGAGTAACGGAACCGAGTAACGGAAACGGAAACGGAAATACCGCTAAGTCGTGCTCATCTCTACTTATGAAGATTCTGGCCCCTGCTGGGCAGCCCCTAGGCTGCACAAACATGATGCTGGCCAGGCAAGGGGCAAAGTGGCCCTGCCCAGCACTACAGCTGTTCAGAGCTTCCACTGCTAACGGCCCACACTTAGTAAGTGTTGGGAAGGGTTGCATAGGTGGCACTTTTACACACTCTAGCTGTCATTCACTTCCTTTAATGATACAGTGGTACCTTGTATAAAGGAATTAATTCGTTCCAAATGAAATTATGTTAAGCAAATTTTCCTTTATACAAATTCCCATAGGAATGCATTGAAAACTGAGTGATTCCATTTTTATGTTGTACGGATTCTCCCCATAGGAAATTATGTTAAGCAAATTTCCCATATCTTCATAATTTTTATGTTGTACAAATTTTATGTTATACAAGCTGTTTGTTATACAAGGGTCCACTGTACTTCAGGATTGTGATTGATTTACCCTTTTATCAGCTGAACATGCCAATCATCTTTTAAGCCCCACATGTGCTGATTGGGATAAAAAAAGGATCCACTGTGGTGTTGCTCTGCCCTGAGGTGAAAAGTGGCTCCTGGATTCATCCTTTTAATCATTGTGGAATCCTACAAATATCACTGCATTTGTCAATATTTGTGTCTTTGTCCAAAGTGTTGCATATACTGTAATCAGAATTATGCTGTGCCAAATAGTTCACTCAAGAGAATTTTCATCATTCTTCAGTCTGAGCACAAACCTTAAAAATTCTCCTTTTGAAAAGAACTCCAACATGGAAGAAGTTTCCTAGAAATTCTCATAGGTGAGGTTCAGGAATGTTTTGTGATGACCTTGTGTGGTATCTGAGGGATATGAATGCACATTTCTTCCCTTGCCCCATACAGCCCTCTCATTGAGTCAGAAGTCAACTTGGTGGAATTATTTCCAAAATCTGTTCCACTGTTTTGGATGGTGTCCAGCCCACCTCCATCATATATAAGATATAAGAGAAACCTAAAGGCTCATCTTTGTGGGTGACAAGAAGCATATGGGTTTGTCTTTTTTTAACCTGGTATTAATTATAATTTGTGGGAAATAGTGTTTTCCAAATCGTCACCTAAGATATCTTAAACGTTAGGATGTTTCAGTGTTACTATCACCAAACATGTGTCCTGATAGCAATATTATTTCGTGACACCATCACATGCTCATCCTCATCTGCATTTCTCCACCTGTTTATCTATCTTACTCTCGCCTCTTTTAATCTGTCCTTCCTCTATCTCTCCAATCTCTCACCCCCTCCTTCTCCCAAAAACAAGCATCAAGCCTCAGTTGAAAGATCAAGGAATGCGCCTATTCTTCAGGCATGTTGTTTAATTTCTGCAAGGAGTCTTGAGTTTATTCCCTTCAAACTTCCAAGTTCAGGAGCAACAGCTTCTTGGGTGGGAAGATTTCAATGTTAGCACTAATCTACAAAATTCAAATAACAAAATTCCTGCATAGTAGATCATTTCTTCAAGAGTTTACCCAGTTTTGAAAGACAGATGATTTTTAAGGGACCTGTGGAGTAGAGAGAGCCTCCACTGTCAATATGATGGAAACAACACAAAGTGTAGCTAAGAGGGTTTGTAAGCGAAAAAAGGGGGGGATCTCTCGCAATGATTTTCAGAGAGTTGTGTAACATATAGATTTGCAGAGGAAATTAGGAGTGGAGTTCTTGATATCTGTAGGGTGCAAAAGAAGCAAGAATGAAGGGTGTTAGATACTCATATTGTACGTCAATAGCAAGATCATGGAGTGTGAATTGAAGGCATGTCAATGAAACAAATGGAAGGCATCAATAAGTTCAATCAAACCATGCAATACCAATGCAAAGTTGTGTGAATTATACTCCCACACACATACATGTCAGGCTGAAGCAAAGGACTAGAAAGGCAGGTGAAAGAGTCATCTCAGTCAATGTAGCAAAGAACATGGCATGGAAATTTGAGGAAACATCTTACCTTTTGTTCAGTACCTAGTTCTTACAGAGGGACAATAGCTAATATGGACATGGTTAAAAGTTCAAATTCAGTGTGAATTTATACCTAACTGTAAAAACAGACACTAAAGAATACAATTCTCACACCACAAAGCAGAGAGAACATACAGCAACTTCAAGAAACATCAGACACAAAACAAAAAAAGATAACATCAACTCAGTAAAACTTGTGAACAAGTTAAGATTCAGGACACTGTATTTAACAGCATGCTTTCCACCCCTGATTTTTCAGTTCCCCCAATAGAGAAAAGGCTTTTATTTTAAGGCCATGATAAAAAACAATTGTAATATTTTGCAAAAGGATTTTTTATTGTGAGAAAAGACTTGGTGACTCTCACAAGGTTATCAATGGCAACTTTTGCCCAGCAGCAGACCTGCATTTTTAAAAAGGCAGTGATTAAAAGGCAACCAGAAAATGTAGTGCACATAGAAATTATTACGAGGCTCTCATAAGAAGCTATTACTTAGGATTCTCAGATCAGCCATCGTAATACTAAGGGAATCCCCAATTCCCTAAACCTATTAGCACAGACCAGAAATAAATGGACATTATGTTAAAAGAAGAGTGAGTACAATTTTACTGAGGAAAAAATGAACAGGAAATATCTCCACTTCTTCTTCTTCCTCCTCCTTCTCTTTTCTTTGTCCAGTGGGCAATAGAGGAAAATATAATCATGACTGGAAAAACAGACTCAGTAATACTGTTCAATTATGAAACCCAACCCTGTTGGAAAGTGAAGCACTATATATATCTTGGGTTGGGTTGGCTCTCAGCAGTCATGGAGGCGTAGGCTGCTACACTGCCACCACCTACAAATACAACTCTCATAAATTACATCTATGTGCAGGTGGGGAAATGGTGGGTTGTTTTAGGGAAGTGAGTTTGATACCTGACTATGGAGGCCTATAGCTGTGACAGCAATAGCCTAATCAGCATAACTTAGAGCACTTTATATAAGGTACAGAACAGGCAGAATATGCAGCCTCATGATTTTACCTGGTGTTCCTATGGAGAAGGGGTAAATGCAGTAAACTATCTCATTAAACACATGCAAGTTTAGGCACAAGATTCTTAATCATACTTGGGGCTAAAATATGCAAATCCCAGAGACTGAGAGAGAGAGAGAGAGAGAGAGAGAGAGAGAGAGAGAGAGAGAGAGAGAGAGAGAGAGAGAGAGATGTATCAGTGCTAAAGTGCTCTCCAGATTATACAGAATGGGTGACAGTGGTAGTTAAGGTTAAACCCAAAAAGAGGCTGTCCTTGATTTTTGTTCCATCTTCTGCTCAAGAAACAAAACCAATGCCTAAAGGTTCTGGAGGAAGTCTGAGAATTTACAAATTAGACCTGATCATAGGTTTTCCCCACTTAGCACCAACAATTTGAGGATCAGATCTATACCTTGAGATTCTTTGACAATAGACGGCAAGAAGCAAGCAGAATATTCAACTGATGTTCAGAAACTTGTGCACCTGTCAACGTGGAGAGCCTTTTTTAAAAAGTCTGAAAAAGATTATTTTTTCTTGCATGAGGAAAAAGATATTGTGCAAGACTGAATTCAAACAGTCACACTAAGGCTGCTATCTCATCTGGGGAAGATCCTGATCTTCAGAAGGTCCTGCTTTTCCTCTTCCTCCTTTCACGTGACTAAAGATATGGGACAGCAGTTCCCATGTACAAAGGTGTTTTTTAAAGCACAGTTCAGCCCCATGGCCAGCAGGTGGTGCTAGGATAAAAAGGACCAGCTGACTGCCACTAAGGTGGGGGAAGTTTAAAAAACAGCTGATTATTGGCCATCTACCTGGCACTAGGAGTGTGGGGGGAAATTTTAAAAAATCAAAAATAGCACCAGACCAGCCAGAGGACCAGCAGACTGGTGCTAGGGGTGGGGAGAAGTGGGGGGGGGGGGAACAGTGCCCGATCAGCCCCAGGAACAGCCAGTCCGTGGTATGGGGGGGGGAGAAGAAAACCGGATCATCTGGTAGTCCCACGACATCTGCCTCCTTAAAAGGTAGATATTTTAAGCGAGGCAAAACATTCCCTACCTCTCCGGTAAGTCTTGGAAACCTCACTTAAGGGGGCATTACCGGGTTTTCTTTCTTTTCTTTTTTCCAAAAAGCCTGTTGGCCATGAGGACAGCATTTTTGGACACGGTTTATCTACAAATTTAATCTGCAATTAAAGGGACGTGGGATAGGGGCCTCAGAAGCAGGCCAAGTGAACTCAGTGAGACTTTTGATAGTCATGCATGTCTGCTCTAAAACTACATCTGCCATTATCTATCCCTATCTGTTTCATTTCAGCTGCTGGGCTGGGGGGATTTTTAAAATATATTTTATTTAATTTTTATCATAAACAAAATAAAACAAATATGTTGCTTGTCTCCTGTCATGTTACAAAGTCAATCTCAATTTTTCTGCAACATTTCAGCCCAATGTAATTCATATCTCCTTTCCCATCTTAAATGAACATACTTTCATACTTAATTTCCTTTATATCCCATCCATATTCTAACTATCTTTACTTACATCTATTTCCATATAATACAACAGATAGCAAAATACAATACTAAAATAGCCTGTCTAATTTTGACAGTATGCTCAATCCTTCTATTTAATTCCTCAATTAGCTAAACAGCTTAGAATACTTTTTCGCTGACTTAATATATAATAAATGCCATAAACAAGGTAAACATGAAGACAATGACAGAGTTTATTTTCTTGGGCTTCTTGAGCACTGCAGATGGTGACTGTAGCAATTAAATTAAAAGACACCTGCTTCTTGGAAGGAAAGCAATGGCAAACCTAGGAGGCATCTTAAAGAGCAGAGACTTCACTTTGCCGACAAAAGTCCAGATACTCAAAACTATGGTTTTTCCAGTAGTGATGTATGTGAGAGCTGAACTATAAAGAAGGCTGATCACTCCAGAATTGAGGCTTTTGAGCGGTGGTGCTGGAGAAGACTCTTCAGAGTCCCCTAGACCAGAGGCATAGCAAGGTTTTGGAGCGCTTGGGGACAATGTTCATTTTTGTGCCCCTCCTGCCACCCTCCACTGCATTGCACCCACCCAGCAATAAGGGCCCAGTCCTGCAGGTATGGGAAGCGCATGTGACATGGCAGAACGGACAGAGGGGTGTTTGTGTGTGCGTGCATGCACTACTACGTGTGCATGCCTTACGTCTTTTCCGTGGTGGCCCAAAGCAAGGTGAGGAGGAGGAGGAGGAGGAGGAGGAGGGTGCTGTGACCAGTGCGCTCCCCTCCTGCCTGCCTGCCTGCCTGCTTTGCCACTCACCTGGTGTGCGGTGGTGGAGGGGGTCCCATCGCCAAGCCTTAGGCAGGGAAAGGAGGA
This sequence comes from Phrynocephalus guinanensis, assembly GCA_037367245.1. Taxonomy (NCBI): domain Eukaryota; kingdom Metazoa; phylum Chordata; class Lepidosauria; order Squamata; family Agamidae; genus Phrynocephalus; species Phrynocephalus guinanensis. The sequence goes on along the minus strand of CM074735.1, from coordinate 42,472,776 downwards.
CTGATGGTGGGAGGGTGCACAACTTCCTCCTCCAGGTGCCCCCAGATTGCTGTGCCCTCGAGCAAATGCACCCTTCCCCGCGCACCCCCAGATATGTCCTTGCCCCGGAACTGCAAGGAGATCAAACCTATCCATTCTGAAAGAAATCACTTCTGAATGAGGCTCCAGTACTTTGGCCACCTCATGAGAAGAGAGGACTCCTTGGAAAAGTCCCTGATGTTGGGAAAGATTGAAGGCAAAAGGAAAAGGGCATTCAGGCAAGATTTCCCCGAATAAGGGACTACCTATTATGTGACATTTATATGAATCTACCATACATGATCACATAGACATTATGTTTATATATTTTGTGACTGCATTTACACTATGTTTTCAATTGTTAGTTTCCATCACTCATAACATTTCATGGAATATTTCACTCTCTTTTAACTGCTTCATTCTCTTGTAGCTTTAATGTAATGTTGTCTTTTAATGCTGTAAGATGTCCCTCAATTCCCTGCTCTCAATTACTTGAATATGTCTTAAGTGTATTGGACTGTATATTGTCCCTCAGTACTGTAAGCCGCCTTGGGTCCTTTTCCAAGGAGTAAGGCGGGGTAAAAATACTCTTAAATAAATAAATAAATAAATAAATAAATAAATAAATAAAATGATGAGGACTTTCATCAATTACTCCTACACATTAAAGTACGCTTGCTCTCAAAAGATTTTTTTTCACTTTTTGAGAAGGTTTTAGATTTTTTTGGATGCTAAAGATCCCATTTTGAAAGAAAATTTAATCAAATGGAAACCAGGCATTGCTTAACAGATTTGTTTGCTAAATTTACAAGGAGACAGTTACAAGGAGACAGCCTGAATTTAATAAAAACAAAGTCCATCATTGCACCTTATCTTGCCAGAATTAATCTAATGAAGCAAAACATTGGACAGTATGAATTTTCCCAGTTCCCCAACTTGTCATTGACAAATGTCCAGAATGAGGACATTTTGGTCTACATTCAACATTTAAGTGTCTTTCACACAGACTTTAAAACCAGGTTTGATGATGTTTTGACTATGGAAATACCGCAGTGGATTATCAATCCATATGGTGGCATTGAAGAATCGGATGTCACCTTACAAGAAGAACTGATTGGAATGAGCACTAACGAAGAACTTAAGGTACGGTTCAGAATGGGGTATCAGCAGTTCTGGCTTCAGAAAGATATCCCTGTGGCTTTTCCTGCATTATGGAGTATCCCAAGAAAGTTTCTTACAAAAAAAATGAAAGAAAGAAAGAAAGAAATTGATTGCAAATCACTGATCTTGGAGATTTAAGACTATACCTCACTCATTTGAAGCCAAATATTGAATAATTGCTATCAGAGCATCAGGCTTATCTTTCCCATTAACAGCATTATTTGTGTATTAATTTTATGTAAGAATTTTACTAGGTTCTTTTGCTTCATTCCAAATCCAAATATTTACTTGCATTTTTTGTCTTTTCATTAAAGGTATGAATAAAAATTGTACATGTTTTTCTTTAATTTATAACTGTCTAGGCTGCAAAAGCCCCTATCAAAGTAAGTAGCATGGTGTCAGCTGTCAAAAACATAGTTGAAGTTAATAAGTTTAGGATGTCTGGAGAATTTAACCTGAAAGACCTGAGGAAAACAGCAGGAAAAATAAAATCTACTGGTACCATAAGTTCTATTTTATTCAGACGTCAAAATAAAGCTGTTTGTAACACCATATAATATTGAATGGATTTCACTTCAAGAGCAAATGAATTTGAGAGAGAAAGAACTGCAAATTATGCTTCCAGCAATGAACATTTGTATACCAACTATCAGCCAATAGAAATTATCCATCTTATAAATCCTTCAGAAAAGTAGGATGTAGTGTAAATATTGACAAACAGCTAACTGAATTGTGACAATAATTATGAAGAAGTTGGAAAAACCATTGGTACAGAAGTTCATAGAGTGAAGTTTGTACGCTTCAGTGGAGGAAGCCCAATTTCTCTTGATTATGTTCTCTTCACAGAAACAGAGAATATAATGCTATGGCTTACCAAGTGCTGCAAACCTCATAATTATCAGTGATATTAATGAAAAGTTCCAACCTAATGCACTGTAATAGTTCCCAAAGGCCCACTAAGGTAAGAAATAATGGGATTTTGATGGTGGCATATAAAAAAAACCAAAGCCTAAATTTTAATATTAATGCAGGGACCAAGGACAGCCAAACAAGGTGTCAACTTATACCGGCAATTAGTATTAAAACTGACACTTCAGTCCTCCACACAGTTACTTGAGAATACTTTTTGTAGATGCTAGAAGGAATTTATTCCATGAAAGTAAATTTAGTATTGCAGCCTTAATCTATAGAAGAAACCATAATTTTCCACACTTTTATCATCTTCAAGTTAATGATAATCATTCTTCCAGCAGTCTAACACTCTCTTCTAAAGGAATGGTCCAAGAGGAATGCATTTGCTCACATAAGGTGAGCCTCCAACAAGTTCCTAATCAGATTCTATGACAAAGTGAAGGAATGGCAGCTTCACATGCATATGACAACATGCCTCTGCATATAGCTGGAGCATGACAAGTGGAAGATAAGCATGTAACATACCTTTGTTTGTTTGTTTGTTTGTTTGTTTATATACCGCTTGTCTTCCCAAAGGAACTCTGTGCGGTTAACAAAGATAGAAGAACAAAGAAAACAAAATCAAATGCATAATAAAATGAATAAAATAAAAATATCCATTAGAAATACCATGTTGCCATGGAAATGGTAACATTAAATTCATTTCAGCCAGTTAACCCCAAATTTCATTAATAAATATACTATTATGAAAGTATGTCCTTGAAGATTCTCAGTCATCCACGTGAGTTTATCTGGAAGGTAAGTCATGGCAACTGGACTTGTTTTCTTGAGATACTGGAATGTTTCACTGCTCATCCAAAATGGCTTCAAGCTGTTTGAATGAGCAGTGAAATGTTTCACTCTCTCAAGAAAAGAAGTCCAGTTGCCATGACTCATCTTCCAGATTATGAAAATAATGTGACAATAACATAAATGCTTCCCCCCTTTTGGTGGCTGTCCCAACACGAGGGGGAGTGGGCAAGGGGTGACTCACCCACCTGTTCCCTTCCTACATCGTGGCAGTCAACTCCTAGAGACCCTAATCCCTATGGATCAAGGTCAGTCCTTCAGAAGTCTACACAGGGCTAATTTTACTTGAGCACTTTCATATGGACTTCCATAGAAACAGAAAATAAAATAAATGAGAAAGCCCCAAAATCTCAGTTCCTTTTGTGTGTGGTTATTTCATGTTGCAGTTTCCTAAGACATTCATCTTTTACAATGGACAGTGAATCTAAAGATGGTCCCAAACTGACATAGCGAACAGGTTCAGGATTCAGTTTCCAGCCAATGAGGCAGAGGACAGGAGCAGGTAGCCCCAGAAATCTGGTTCATTTTGCTGTCAGTTTGTGATTCATGGATAAGCACAAACTATCACAAACCACTAGTTTTCCAGTTCATACTGTTTCCAGTCTCCCATGGCTAATTTAGCACAGAATACTGTTTGAAGCTTGCAAAATTCCTTTAATCTTAGAATAAATTGGTGGTAAAATTATATCCTATGTAAGAAATTAACATGCAAAGGTATTGTATCAAGAAACCTGTGCTTAAGAAAGGGTCGATGTCATTCCAACCCACTTTTCTACTATGATACAACAACTAGTTTTGCTTCAAATTCTGGAAATAGTTTTTGAAACAACCAACAGACTTATGAAAACATCCAACAGACTTATGAAAATTAAGTTATCTATGGGTAAATCAAAGCAATTATTTTCTGTTATCTATGGGTAAATCAAAGCAATTGTTTTCTGTTGTAGTGACTATCTGGTGTCTAAATAAGATTATGTGTATAGTTAAGCACTATTATTCAACAGTGTGTATAGTTATCACTATTGGTAGTACAGTACATGGTGGTTGTTTTTCCTCCATGAGTGGTTGAACCAGATACTATATTCTGACTTTCAGTGACCCTTCCCACAATTTGTAGGTGTCCAGTACTCCAATTACTTGTTTTCCAGGTTCTAAAAGTAAAGGTTCTAAAGTAACCCAGGTACTCTTGGACTGCAATTCCCAGTTGGCACAACAATCCAAGAATGCCAGGGTTACCCAAGGTTGGAAACCATTGTTCTAGGGGTAATCTTGGGCTGTGCAGCTTACCCAAGGCTACACAGGCTGGCTTTTTTCTTAGGAGACAGGGTTGGTAATTAAAGTGTTCCAACTTATTGGCCTGTATCCTATTCATCATGATATAAAGTCACATCAGCATAAATGTGTTGGGCATTATACATGACAATATGGAATTGCTCTATAGAAATGTGCAAATAGTGATACATCCCAGGCCGAACCAATGAAAACATCAGTGGAAGTGTTTCAGAGATAACATATCCATAATGCAACCAATCAGTCTAACCATTTCCGTCACATAGCTCCACCCGTAGATGTACAGACAGACATACAGAGAGGGAGACAAAGATGGGTATTGAAAATGGATGGCAAATGTATAGGGTCAGATCCAGACTTGGGCATATATAACTAGGCTGGTGGGATTTGCCCTCCTTCCCACAGCAGCCATCCTAGCTCTCCAAAAATGCAAAACAGAGAGCAATGGACCCTGCTGAACAGCACATACTAGGGACAAAATCACCAAGAGATGTTTTCCATGCATACTTAAAGGAAATGAGGAGGAAGGACAACATACAGTATTTTGGTAGTTGAAAGCCAAACAAGTGTGTTTCAGTGTGTGCTTTCCTTATCAAAGCAATCTTGAGAGTTAAAGTGCCAGAGTATTTTGTTCTTGGTTCCCTAATCCCTTACATTTTGCAACATCCTGCAGTGCTAACACATTTTAACAGCTTGTGTGTGCTGCCACCCAAACAACAGCCATCTTTAAAACCCATACACTAAATTTGGGATTGGCATTTAAAATCACAAGACTACAGCACTTCTCTTGGATTATCTCTCATAAAACAGGACATCGAGGTAGCATTCCCTTTTATGCTCTGTCAGAGCTATTTCACTCTGCTCTTTAATAGTGAGAATATTTTGGGTGAAACCCAGCCTTGTTGACTATGGTGATACTAGGCAACCCATTGCACAGCAGAAGGATACAGGGGGGGGGCAATGCAAATTCTTCCTATAAAATAACAAGTTGGCTTTATAAACCACAAAGTATTTCATTTTTGAAAAAAAAAACAAAGAAATAAAGACGTACACATGCAAAGTCAAAATATAATAAATCCTCTTGCGCAGCTCCATGTGCGCAATTGTGATGATGTCAGCAGCAAATCATCACAATTTGGTGGTGCATGTTACTCATACACAGTGGTGAAGTCACAAATCCCTTACAGTCACCAAAGGAACTCTTTTAGTTAGCAGCTATTTGCTGACGATTGTTATGTCATTCATCGTAACAGAACAGGGGACTCTATTCTTGATGTATTGGAATGACATCTGCTCATTTCTTCACTAACACCTCTTCCATGCTGCAGCTACACTGCCCTAAGGACCAATAATCCATAGTCTGAGCAGCAAGAAATGTACAGTGGCACCTCTACTTAAGAGCAATTTGACTTAAGAGCAGAAAACCCTTGGCGTTTTAACTGCCGCCTTTCAAATTTTAGATGTGGTCTGCTCTACTTACAATTTTTTCCCCAATTTATTTATTTATTTTTTCAATTTTTTAGATACAGTGCCTCTACTTAGGAGCTGTTCGATTTAAGAGCATGCATTCAGAACAGATAAAATTTGTAAGTAGATGTACCCTGTACTTCATCCAGCATTAGTAGGATAATGCCAATAGTGCTGAGAGAGAAAGAGAGAAAGAGAGCATTTTTATCAGGTAGGACTCCTAAGAGTTAAGCCAAAGAGAATTTGCCTGTTCCCATAAATTATGTTCAAGGATGTGTCAAAGATATGTAACCAATCTTTTTTGGACTACAAGTCCCAGAATACACCAACTATCATGCTCATTGGCTACACTGGCAGGGTTATTCTGGAAGGTTTTTTTGTTTTTTTTTTTTACCAAAAGTTCAGTTTTATCCATCCCATACATGACTTTGCATCATTGCCTTTCTAAATTGAGTGTTGCACTATTTATACCTAACGTGACTGTTTATGGAATCATTGCCTATTTCAAGTGCATACTTTACTTTTAATCAGCAACAAGAATTTATTGATTGCTTTCTCAAAAGAATATCCCTACTGCCTAAAGGAACATCTATATACAGCAATTTAAACAGGCTTACTAAACCTTCATTATTTAAAAACAGGGCAAGTTTTAGGCACTTAATTCTACAAGTCAGTTTATAGATTTACTCCTGTTTTAATATAACTTATATTGTGTTAATCAAAATTAATAGATTTTATTAATTTTAATTCTGCAAAGCACTTTACAAAAATTAAAATGTTAATCATTATTAACAAAATATATGGTCTATATTCTAGCTCTGCTCATGAAGAAGTGCATAAATTTGGCAATACTTAACAAGTGTGCATAAAATATACTTCTGACAGTACAATTTCTGTTCCTTTAAATAATAGCTTCAGACTTTATCAGATAACATAACTATATCTTGTTGGTTAAATTTCACTAATATCTAGAAACAAAGTTGCTTGAACAACTATTGTGTTGCTGGAAATTAGTCTTTTCTTAGTTATTAGAGATTTAAAATACAGATACGTTAACAACATTGGGGGGTTGGGTTTTTACATAGGAAGAGTTGTCATTTGTAAGGGGGTCTCCTCTGTCACCCTCAGTAAGCCATCCGCCTCAACCATGGATCACCCCCAGAAGACCACCCTGAGATCCCGGCAATAAGGGAGCCAGAGGATATGGATGGTGGGAGTAATTTCCAAGATGGGAGCAAAGAGTAGGACAAAGAGTGGCTGCAGGGAGAGGCCATGGGTGAAGATAAGTGATGGGAGCCAAATATAAAGAAGGATGGGGTGGGGGCTTGTCAGCATCCAGCTCAGAAGGATATCTGAAGGCATGCAAGGAGTCACGTACTGTCTTCTCTGCCTTGGAAAGAGAACCAGCCTTTGCTCCTTCAGTACCCCTGAATCAGCTTTACCTCAGAGAACAGCCATACTGGGGAAACATCTGTCTTCTACCCACTGGGAGCTTGGTGACAACAACAAAGCCATCCTGTGGAGCTTTGCCTGGGAAAGCCAACATCCGCCCAAAAGAGGCACTGAAAGTGTTGATGGCAATACTACTACCTCATCCAGTTGACCTAGGAACACAAGCAGGTCTGCTGAGAGGACCCACATCAGCTAGGCACTGCTATCCCTGGTTGAGTGGGTTGTTGGGGTTAGTCATACGATACCGACTCAGGCCAAATTGCTGACATTAGAGAGGGACTAGTACTGGGAACCCAGATTCAGCTGTAGTTGAGGGGACACTGGGAGCTTAGTGCAAGGAACAGAACCCATAAAAGAACTAGTTAGAATGAGGGAGCAAAATGCCTGGGCAGAGAATGTACCCCACATTCCCTACTCCAATAAAGACAAGTTAGAACCTCTCTGAGCTTGTTGAGGAAACCCTTTGTGCCACACCAGCTCTGGGTAGGGATAGTGAGGGCACACATTTAAAAGGCAGTGCAAAATCCACTTTTTCAATGAAACAGACAAACTAGATCTTTGTTATTTACATTTGATGAGAAGGCAGAAGTTATTGTAATAAATCATAGATTTACACACATATATGGGCCAGAATCTTACCAGGATTTACGCTGCTGCAAGTTCAACTGCTTATATTGTGGTGGCAAATTGCCACCAGTTATTGGGTTGCCACAAGCATTTCCCATGCATTCCAGTTGCACGATCCAGCAGATTGTGCAACTGGCACTGATAGAACCTACAGTTAATTGGTTATGTCTACAGGCAGGTTGGGAAAAATAGATCTTTGCATCCAATCCTGTACAGTACAGAGTAGACCTGGGCACGACTAGGCGAAATTCTCGTTTCCGTTTTCGGTTCTCGTTATCGTTACGTAACGGGTAACGGTAACGAGAATTACTCCGCTCCAACTCGAACTCAAATCGAAAAAGAAAAATTGGGTCTGATTTTTCATTGTCGTTCATGGCATCGTGGCGATCGCGCAATGCCAAGCAGCACAGAAAAAAAGTTTTAAAAAACCCCCGATTCCTGGCCATAAAAGCAGGCGAAAATATGCCTGCCTCAGTGAGGGAACCTACCGAGGGGTGGTTTCTGGGGGGGGGTCCCCGGCCTTCCCCCCCTCTCCTGTCCTGGGCTGCTGGTACCAGGCTGGGGGGGGGCATCCTCATCGTCTCCATTTGCCATGTGGTGGGGGGGAACCAAAATGGCGACCGCAATATTTATTTTTAAATCGTGGTCCAAAAACCCACCAAAGCACCACAGAAACATTTGAAAATTAGGTATTTTAAATGCCTGATTTTTTTATAATAGCAGCAGTGGGTTTTTCTTGCAATAAAACGTCTCCATTGATTTTATTTTATTTTATTTTAATTTTTATTTTTTTTACACCTGCGCATGCACAATGATGGGCTGGCCATGGGATGGGACCATGCAAATTTTTGGACCCATTCCACCAATCGCATGGCCAGGTTTTGACTAAGACTTCTGGGTGTGCCAGAAAGGGCATTAAAAGCCCAAAAACCCTAACCCTAACCCTAACCCTAACCCAACCCTAACCCATACGCCAGTACGCTGTCCTTCTTAGTGGGTCAGAGGCACCCAGAGGTGCAGCCCACTAACCCACCCTAACCTTAACCGTAACCCTAAGCCTAGCCCTTACCCTAACCCCAACCCTAACCTAGATCCGTACGCAAGTACACTTTCCTTCTTAGTGGGTCCCAGGCACCCAGAGAGGTGCCTCCCACAGCCCACTATCCCCTATCCCATTCCCTAACCTGTACGTCAGTACGCTAGTACGCTCCCCTTCTTAGTGAGTCAAAGTGAGGCCCCCAGAGAGGTGCCTCGCAGAGCCCACTATCCCCATCCCATTCCCTAACCTGTACGGCAGTATGCTACTATGCTTCCCTTCTTACTGAGTCAGAGGCACCCAGAGAGGTGCCTCTGCCACCCCACCCTAACATAATGTAATGTAAATGTATGGTACGCGGCGGCTCCGCGAAACGCTTCCCTTGCTTCCCTTCTTAGTGGGTCAGACGTCAGAGAAGCACCCAGAGAGGTGCCTCCCAGAGCCCACTTACCCCAACCCCAACCCAAATGACAAACAACAAACGACAAACGGAAATGACAAATTTTTGAAAATTTCCTCGACAAACGGAAACGAGCCGAAACGGACCCGTCCCGACAATCGAAAACTCGAAACGTCATTTTTCCTGGTCGTGCCCATCTCTAGTAGAGATGGGCATGAAACAAACAAAATAATTGTTTCATTTTTCATTTTTTGTTTTGTTTCCTAACAAAATGAAAAATGAAGTGTCCTTAAAAAAATGAAATGTTCCATTCCATTCCATTCCGTTCCATTTTTTGTTTCCTGCCTGTAAATATATTATTTGGGTGATATCCAAATAAGGTGGAGAAATGAACATTATCCCCCTCCCAAAGCAAATGAAATTTTGAAATATGTTCTTGAACTTTCCAAGAGCTTCCTAAGCAAGATGTATTCTAACTCCAAGAGGCTCGAAAGGTGATGACAAAGAGTTGGGCCTTCTTGATCGTTGCCCCTCAAATTTGGAATCAGCTACCTATGGAAATGTACCTGGCTCCTACATGGCAAACATTTAAACACCAACTTAAGACCTGGCTTTAGAGATTGCGCTTCCTCAAATAAGTAGTTAATGAGGATGCTTAACTATGGTCCATCTTGTCTGCCTCCCAATTGTTTCTCTTTCATTTCTTCTTTTTATTTCTTATCTGGTTGATTTTTGCTAATTATTATTTTTGTTTGTTTTTGGCTTTGTTCTATGTATTTCGTTCTCTGATGTTTTTACCATTTGTATTCTTGTCTGCTGTTGACTACCCAGAGTGGCCCTCAGTATATGAATCAATCAATCAATCAATCAATCAATCAAATAACTAACTAAATAACTAACTAAATAACTCCTGAAGCAGATGTTTCACACCTCTTTATCTTGTACTGGTACTACTTCAAAATGACTTTGAAGTCAATGGTCTCCTGTGTTTTTCTGAAGTTCCTGTGCTGTGACAGATCCTAAGCAAAGGATTTGCCTTCAGGTTGTGTGAAATGAGGCATCTCCAGCTCAGGACCATGGCTATTATTACCTTTGCTTCCTTATTCCCCACTGAGTTCAAAGGGATATTACAAGTCATTAGAGCTGTATAGTGAACAGAGGAACACGGTTCTTTGTCTCATTTCAGTGTCTCTGTCTGAGGAAGAGAAGGTAATAAGTCCAATTCTTCTTCAGGAAAGGAGAAGGTGTTTGTGTGAAAGTTTTCGGCAACTTGCAAGTTGGTATTTTGCAGTCCTTGACTTACTTGACCTAGAGAGGTTAAAGTAAATTGGTGAGATTTTGGGGAACCTTGCTTCACACACAGTAATCCATGCCCACTTTTTATGATTTTCAACCTGTTTTTCTTTTCTTTATGGCAGTATCCATCCCCTACACTCCCTATTTTCCTTCTTTTATTTTCTTTTTAAGCACAGTTTATAAAATGTTCAAGCCGGGTCTTGTGGGGGAATGACCATTTTCCAATTCTTTCCACATGGTCACTACAGTTGTGGAAGTATTTTCCCCCTTTGGGTTAAAGGGGAGGTGACAGCATATCCTAATGGCAAATATTCAGGTGATTTATAAGTAGCTAGCTATGCTTGGAAAGAACCCAATGTGGGGGGTGGAGGGGGGCTTCTGCAGTCAGTGCCTGCTTTTAAATTTCATTGGTGCAGCCAGACATCATTTATAGGTTTTGTTGCCACCTCCAGACTCCCTCCCTTGGGAAGCCATGGCAACTCCAATCAAGAGACATGAAGTACTCTGCTCCCACTCTCTTGGTGCAGGAGTGTCCTTAGGTTTCATTTCTCAGGAAATCACGACTGAGATAATGGATATACTTTCTGTTCTTCCTCTAGCAAGCAGAAGCCTTTTGCTTTTTAATCATTAGGAGTAAATGGGACCCTGAATATTGGGAATTGTTATTACAAATATTTGGAACTGTCACATTTGGTTGATACTAGAGATGGGCTTTTCAATTCAGAACTGGTCAGCTTCCAACGTGAAATGGAGGAGCCCAGCTGGTGTTCAGAACCAGAGAAACACAATCAACCAATTCCTTACCTTGCGCTGTGTTCACACAAGGCTAAACCCCAACGAGGAAGAAGCCTCCGACATCATATTTCCTTCTCCCTGGTGTTGGCCAATCAGGAGCTGTGCAGGGAAATAAATCATCCCACCTCCCTGTCTGATTGTCCAGAACCAAGGAGAAGGAAATATGATGCTGGAGGCCTCCCTCTCATTGGAGTTTAACACCATGCAAGCCGAGTGCAAGGTGAGGGATTGGTTGATTGCGTTGCTCTAGTTCCAAACGCCATCTGGGCTCCTGCATTTTGTTTCAGAAGCTGACCACTTCCGAAATGAAAAGCCCATTTCTATCTTCAGAAGTATCCAAATATGGCATTATTCAGTGAATTCTGAATGTTTCCAAATCCAAATGTATGCATCTCGTTTGAACACAGCTTGCCCAAAGAAACACCAACCCTAATTGGTACTACACAAGATGATCATATGACTTTACTTCTTTCTCATCTGAAATGGCTTCTTTTTGAGTCCTGTTTATAGTGCTAGTCTTAAAAATGTGTTGCTTAGAACCTTTCACTCCTATCATCTTCTGCCATTGGTCTTATCCTGGGTTGATTGTTTTATTGTTTTTATCTGTTTTATTTGCTATGGTATTGTGTAAACCGCCCTGAGTCCCCTTTGGGGAAATAGGTGCGGTATATAAGTTTGAAAATAAAATAAATAATAAAATATTTTGTGCTGTGGCTCTTTCTACATTTAGTGTTATGTTCTACTGTATTTGTACATGTTATAGTCCTGCCCTTTATTTTGCACAGAGAGCTGCAACCACTGGGCAGTATAGAAATACAATTAAGAAATACACAGCAAATAAAATGATCAAGAGATCCCTGGCAAATTATATAAGCATATCCCTGCCCCCTTATAGCAGTGTGCTGCACAGGACATGTGAAAGGATCATACAGATGGTCTGACGCCGTTAACAAAGCCCTCCACACAAATTAGGCTGGAGTGTCAAGAAAAAAAATTGGAAAGCTCCCAGCAATTTCCTGCAGCTTTTTACAATGATCTGCTACAGATTACCCAAGTTACAGCTCTGGCTTGCAGCTGCAGCAAATTTGATTGCCAAGGGTAAAGATACTGCCGCAATCAGGGAACTGTCTTGCGGACACAGCCTCATTCCCACTGCCCATTCAGTTGTTATTCCATATCCAGGACACCATGACAGAATCCAAGGACAGTGTCCTATTGCTAGTGTCAACTAACAAGTAGTTCCATTTAATAAAACTTTGAACAAGTACATCAGCACTTATGTAAATTCTATTCAATGGGTGTACTCTACTAGCTCTTACTGGCTATAGGATGTTGAAGCATTAGGATGCACTATGAAGCCTGAGAAAGAACAAGCGGTTGTAATGGTCCATGTTTTGTCCCTTCTGGATATTTTATGGAGAAATCAGTATAGCAAAGCCAAGCACAGTTCAGATCTTCAGGCTGATGGGATGCAGGGACTGACATTTAATTAGACATGTTCTCATTGAAGTCTCTGTGCTGTTTTGTTTTTGTTTTGTTTTTTGTTTTTTGTTTTTTTGCCGAATACAACAGCAGCCTTATTACTCACCTTTTTTTATAAGCCTAGGCAATTCTTGTCCCCAATGGGAGGTAGGAACTTTTAACTGCCAATTAATTTTTCCCTTTAAAATATATTAATAAATTAATTACAGTACAGTAATTCTACACCAGGCAGGAACAGAGACTGACAATAAAGGATAGTTTAGAAAAGCCATTTAAGGGGCAGTTCATAGAAAGCTCACTGTCCATTCTCCCATACATGCTTAACTGGAGACAGCAAGATTTATAAATCACAGGAACAATATAATGAAAATTGCAAGAGATCTTGAGTGAATGGGGTTACTTTTGAGTACATATTATAAAAGTATCTTGACCTTGGGGGTGGCATTGCTGAATAGTATCACACTGTTAAAAAGTGTGATACTGTAGCCCAACAGGTCTCATTGAGATGACATTCCATGGGCCTGCTTTTTGAATGAGCCATGGTGAATGTGGTGGACCCCAAGACAAAATCTAATTGGGGAGCCACTCTGTCCTGATCACAGTTTGCCTATAACCATTAGACAGTGTGCCTGGAGTAGGAACTGGCAAACCACTCCAGTATTCCTGCCAAGAAAACTCCATGGACATGGAGTCACGAAGAGTCGGTCACGACTGTAACGACACAACAACACACACACACACATTAGTGTGAATGGCTGGCTAGAAGATTGCATTGTCTTATCTAACAAAGTTCTACTGTGGCAAATAAGCAGAGAGGTTTCTGCCTTGAACCCAGGTCTCCTAATTTTCACCCAAGGCAGAAAATCTAAATGCTTAATCATGAGGCGGAGGGGGGATGATTTCTTTTCCTTAGTAGCACATAAAATCTTGCCAGCCAATGGATAGCAAGGGACAGCTCAAATTCTGGCAAAATGTGCTCAGTGTGGTTTATACAACCTGTTCTAAACCCCTCTGTGCATATATGTGTCTCTGTCTAGCTATTTAGCTATCAAAACTGGATGCTGTAGTTATGTCCCATCATGTGGCTTAGAAGACCCTAACAGGGTAATTAAGATGGGTCAGATATTCAAGGAGTGGTTTATTATTCTCCATTCCAGTACATTTACATGGCCAAGCAGGGCTTTGAACCCAGGTCTCCTAAGTCCCCGACTCCCCGTCCATCACAGCATCCACTACACCCATGCTGGTTATAAAACTTACTAAATCACAATACTTTTCTTTCTTTTTCTCCCCCCCCCACCCCGAAGACTGAATCCAGTCTTTTAAGAGCAGTGATAACTCTTCCTTCTAACAGTCAGGATATAATGAGGCCAGGGATAATTAATATGGCCTGACTCTTTTAAAAGTTTATGAACAGACTGTTCAAAACCCGTTCTGGCACAAAACAACACAAGAGAAAAAGGAAAGCTGGCCTCACAATAGGGCACTGGAGCTTTGTCCTCACTCTGCGTGTGGCTCTCATTCCCTCCACTTAATTACGGTACTGTATCTCCTGACCTGACTATCTATCACACAGTTTACTACTGTAGTTCCGTGCTTCACCAGTTCTGTTTCTGTCTATTACCAGACTCATTTTGTACAGGAAAAAAAGTTCCTTCATTCGGTTTCTCAAGGTCAAAGCCAGCAAATGTGGTTGCCCTTATTTCATAGTCATTTATGCAAAAGGAATAAACAGTGCTTGTCTGAGATGCATTTGTATGTGTGCTTGAGATGGAAAAAGCCACCATCCAGAGTAGAATATAATAAGCTAAGTAACTGACAATTGATGCCCTTGAATGATTCTGAAATGATTAGCAGAATCTTTCCTCTGATGTGGGTGCAGGGGTGAAAAAAATCTCTCAGTATCAATTTCCTTGTTATTCTTTGAATCCCACTTGTATTTTCTTACCATCCTCATTTTTATTCTCCACACTGACAATTTGAACACCCTTTTGTGCATTCTTCGTAACAGGCAGATTTATTTACACAAGGTATTTCCTGAAAATGCCCCTTAAGCAGCAAACAGGGGCACAATCTTCTGTGCAAAAGCACTAATTTCAGTGTCATGTCTAATGAAATTATTTCAACCCTGATTTCTGGGTTGGCCCAGCCATGAGGAACATCAATGTGCTAATAGACTCAGAAGGAGGGGTGGGGCTATGGTGGTAGCCACTGGTCTTTCCTCTTGACATGTCTGTCATCTCTTTTAGTGGCCAGGCCTGCAAGCACCAAATGGTCAGCTAGCCTCTTGCCCTCAGGTACAGTGAAGAATACTACCTCAGTCCCAAAGCTGAAGTAACTGCCAGCATGATTAGCTTCTGTACAGCAAATGAGGGAGAGGTCATATAATCCTCCACGCTAAACACAGCATTGGGATACCCTTGCTTTTCATGGCCTCCTCAGTAGACACAGTAATTTACTGCAGTAATTTAAGACACAGTAATTTACAGCATATGTTACTCCTAAAATGAATAGCTGCATGCCAGGCAAACCAAGGGCCAGTCCATATTTTAAACTGGCACAAAACAAGGATTGAACCACATATGTTTGAATTTTCATGTAAAATGTGAGGCAAAAAAAGGGAACTTGTCACACCTTTACTTTCCTATCTAACGGAATAAAATACAATGAAATAACCACTAAAGATACACTTTAGGCCTAAATCCAGTAGTAGCTATCACTGTGTGCTTTTGAGTCAATTCCACCTTATAGAAGACCTTCCTGGTTTCTCTTGGTATAAAATACTGTGAAGAGGTTTGCCATTCTCTTTTTCTGAAGGTGCTCTGAAACTTCACCTTGCCTGAGGCTACACAGACTGGTTCCCTTCTAGCTAGGCAGCTGAGTGAGTTGGAGTACTTAAATCCAATAGCAACCACCAGTCAGAGTACATCCATTGAATCAATGACATTCTGTTGAATTCCCATGCAGTAACTGATTTAATTGAGGTACCCTCAGGGCCGGTGCTAGGTTTTTTTGTGCCCTAGGCGAGGGGTGGTGGGGGTGGGGTGGGGCAGCAGGGGGTGGGCAGGGGGGCGGGGGCAGTGGATGGCGGGGGACGGCGATGGGCACAGGGGGGCGGCAATGGGCACGGGGGCGGCGGGCAGGCAGCAGTGGGCAGCGATGGGCGAACGGCGACGGGTGGCTGGCGGGCGGTGGGGGACGGGCAGCGGTGGCCAGCGGCAGGGGGCAGGGGGCGGCAGGCTGTCCAGTGCCCTCTCTCCATTTTGGCACCCTAGGCAACTGCCTAGTTCGCCTTAATGGAAGCCCCGGCCCTGGATACCTTAATGAGGTAGCACTTATATTACAATTAGAGACAGGCACAAAAAGAAAAAGAAAATGTTGTTTTGTCATTTCATTGGGAAACAAATTACTTTGTTATCTAACAAAACAGTAGGACGCACTTCATTTTGTTTTGTGAATAAATGCCATTTCATCCTAAAGGAAATGGCAGGGGAGCAATTCTAGGTAAGCCCATAAAATCTGGAAAAGATTGGGGTTCAGGGGGAGGAGTTATTAAGGTCCAAAGGGGGTCCCCTAGGAAAATTTCTTTCTAATTGGATTAGAAAGACAAGCTGTGGGTGAGTGATTAGTGCCACCATGGCTTGGCTTCCATTATGAATCCAATTAGAAAGATTTTTTTCCTTGGGGCACCCCTTTTGGAGCTTCACAACTCAGCCTCCTGAACCCCAAACCTTTCCAAACTTGGGGGGTTACAGAGAAGAGCTTAAGGAAGCTCCCTTGCCATTTTGGTCCTTTGGGACGCAGGGAAGCATAGTGTTTGGTTTGGTTTGGTTTGGTTTCATTTCATAATGAAACTAATTTAAAAATTCATTACAAATATAAACAAAACTACTAAAGACACTAAATGAAACAAAACACTATTTTTCCATTTCATGTTGATCTCTAATTACAATTAATATTGTAATTCCAACTGATATTTAGTCCAACTATGCCTTGATGGTTCTCTCTTCACTATGATTACAATAATTCTCAAAGTAGCAAAAGCATCCACTCTCACCTTCCCCCCATCCACCACCATCTATTATTTCCAATGCCATTTAGCTACCCTAGTGAGACAACACTTTGATGGAAAAGTTTATCAATTGTAATATAAGTGTTACCTCACTAGCATAGCTGTCTCACTAATCTTTTTTAAAGCTATCTGAGCCATCAGCCAACATAGCCATCATCACAAATCACATTGGGGAGGGCAGGTGTAGTATATAAGATACAATTCCTTCATATCTGGCTGTACTGATATGGTTACTAGGTAGGCAATCTCTTTCTTTGCTCATACCCCACTTACCGTGACAAGGCTATAAACATCTTCAAGGCCATTAACAACTTGATAATAGACTAGAATGTCTGACCAATGACTCATCTACATGAGCTGTATAGGTGGAGAGGTGTTCCCTACATTTGACTGCTGCACTCCACCTCCAGTGAATTTTCCCTCCACCTTCAGCAATCGGTAATAAATAGCCAAATTCAACTAGGGGTGAAACAAAGTGACCTTGTTAAAGTTGCTGGGTCTCTGGGTACCAGCGGAGGTCTCAGAAAGCTTTCTTGGATAATCTCAGAGCAAAGGACTCAGGAGGAGGAAAGAAAATAATGTTATTATGTGTGCAGTAGCTTTAAGGCATGAGGACTCCATCTTTGCACAACCAAGTACAGTGGACCCTTGTATAACAAACAGCTTGTATAACATAAAATTTGTACAACATAAAAAATTCTGGAAATTTGCTTAACATAATCGCCTATGGGGAGAATCCGTACAACATAAAAATGGGGTCACTCCTTTTCAATGCATTCCTAAGGGGATTTTTATAAAGGAAAATTTGCTTAACATAATTTCATTTGGAACAAATTAATTCCTTTATACAAGGTACCACTGTAATACCAAGGCTTAATGGCTCGTGCCAAAGTGATTTTATGTGTGCAAACATACATGCTATTCTGCAATCCTTTCAAAAGCAGGTGCTCCTGCATCACCCAAGTGACCTGCTTCCCAGTCTCCCATTTTCACCCTGAAAACTAAGGGGGAAAGAAGCTTCCATTCCAACAGTTCTAGAAAACATCCTTATTTATTTTGGGTCCGAGCTAGTCCACACTCTCTTTCTTAATTCAGTCAAGTCTTGCAGGCATCTATAACTTGAACTCTAGGAATAATTAATGCACACTTAATTATGGAGTTCATTATTGCAGCATGTGATTGGCAGCCGTTAGTTGAGATGTTACTGTTCCTTAATAAACATAGACTTATTGGATGAAAATTGCCATGGCCAATTAAATAAAACATGTACATAAACAGATTTGTCTCAGGTTCTGAAAGCTAACAACATTCCATGGCTGTCCCAAAGTCCTCTACCGTGCATTTCTCAGAAGCATCTCTGGCTGACTCCTGCCAGAGAAAGAATCATAGGCAAGGTGAATTGCCTAAGCAGAACTATAAGCTGGAAAAAGAAATCAACATCCACCAGGTAACACTATTTAATTACCCAAAGCTGGCATTCCGGGGGTGGTGGTGGAGGAATGGGCTAAAATTTAATCCTAACTCTCTGATGGAGGCTGCTATATGGCTGCCTTGCTTTGCTTCCTAGCCAAATAGAAACCTTGAATTTCAAAAGAGGTTGATGGGCACAGAGAGAGGTGGATGCAAATTGCCTGGTGATTTTTTTAAGGGAGATAGATTCCAAAGTGCAACTTGGGGAGGAGTTACCCACTACTACCACCCCACATCCTGAAACTATTCACAGACTACCTCTCAATTCCCCTTAAGAACTTGGTAGGCAGAATAAAAGCCAAATTAGGGAACTCTGGAAATCTAATGTATACTTTTTATGAACTATACATGAGATCTCAGTGCACAGCCTGAGGAAGATGAAGTATCATCAAAAACCAGCTGTTGACTTGATTTTTCATAGAATCATAGAATAACTGAGTTGAAAGGGGCCTATGAAGCCATCAAGTCCAACTTTTTTAAAGTGTTCCAATAAAAGGTATTTTTATTAAGCATTTTAATGTTCAGTGACTCTGTTCTTCTGCAGAAGAGATTTCTCCTTATGTTTTTATTTCCATTACTGATATTTCTCTGTATTCCATTGTCCTTTTGGAAAACTCTTTGACTCAGCTAGCAGCATCTAACTGGTCCAGCCGCTCTCCTCACCAAAGAGTTGTGTAAACAGATGACCTGCCAGCAGTGTCTAAAATGGTCCAACATCTAGTATCCTTGCCTCGGTACTATAGGAACAGACAGATTTACAGAGGGAGAGTGCCCCAGTATTGCTTGTGGTGAAAGCATTATCAAGATGCTCTTGTGTCAAGAGGAAGTATTGCAGATTGTGAAATGTTTCAATTGTCGTCGATGTATATACTTGGGACTAGACTTGGGCGCTTTGTGCTATGCAGGCCCGACCTCCACCAATACCAGGCCAGGCAATCCACTTACTAGGCTCTGTGCACATCAGGGTCCTGCACCAATTGTGGGAGGAACCCAGCTGGCCGTTCTCAGGCAGCTGACCACTCTGGTGAGGAGGTGAGGAAAAGGTTCACACACACCCCACACCCCACACAATTAGTGGTCAGCTTCCCATGGAGGCAGGGGGAAATCAGCCAGTCTCCCTCCCAGTTTGGTGCACTGGTCCTGGAGAAGGAGCCTAGCAGCATGCAGAGCCTGATAAGTGGATTGGCCAGACTGGGGAGAGGAGGGGAGAGGTTGCACCCATGGTGCCCTGGTCCAGCTTCATACAAATGTGCACTTGGGACCCACTTAGGACACATCTGTCATATTTGGTGACTGTCAAACTGTAGTTTGCTGATTGGTGAAGGGTGGAATGTCTGTAACCTGTAGATTGGTGGACATGGTTACCACCCTCCTCTCTCCTATAAGCAGCACTCCAATCCCTCCTTTGATGTGCTGCTTAGATGCAAAGTTCATCCTCAAAGAATAAACCACTTCGGCTATCTCACTTTTTCTCCATAGTTCCACCTCCAGCACCACCAAGATAATGAGCCTCTAAGTATAAGCTGCTCCTGCATTTGTATTACCTAACTAGGATTTCTGTGAAGATTCTCAGTCATCCAGGTGAGTTTATCTGGAAGTTGAGTCATGGCTACTGGACTTCTTTTTTGAGAGATAGAAGCGTTTCGCTGCTCATCCAAACAGCTTCATCATTCCAGCAAGGCAGTTTGTCTGTCCTGACCTTAGAGATTCCAAAACTGCTGAAGGACCAAAATGTCATCATGAGTTTTGACATCCTATAATAAAAGTGTGCATGAGACAATGTGCTCATATTGAAAGACATGGGGGATGGGGGTCTCATAGAAGAAAATGGGAGCTAGCCCCTTATGCTATGGCAAGCTCAAAAAACTCATTTCTTGTTGAAGAATGAATTGTAAATGGTCAAATAAACAATAAATCAATACCTCATTGCCAAATGCATGTTTTAACATACAAAGCAGCAAATGAGCAAATGCCTACATGTGAACACAGTAAAGGGACAAATCTAAACCCTTTAAACCAACTAAATAAGTGCATTTAAATTCATCAATGGCAACAACAGCAGATGCAGTCAAGCATTGTCTTGGAGGCTAATAATGTTGCAGAAGACAAGATCAATGTATCCCTCAAAAGCTCACTAAGGTTTCTAATATAATCATGATTCAGACTAATGAGGATAAACAAGTTCACTTAGGCTTCAGCAGCAAGAACAGTCACTAGGACACAGGCTACAAAGGGCACCCTGGGATGTAATAATAAACAGGCTTAATCTGTAGCTGTCAAAGCCAACACCAGAAATCGTAATTCAAGAGGGAAAACAATCCTAAAACACAACACAGAAAGATGGGAAAGCTTAACAACAGGATATTGATGGGCACCCTCAGAAGATGTTGAATAATCAGAAATGATCCAGCTTAGACAGAGAGCAGTGGCAGCAATTTTCAGATACTAAAAGGCCACACAATCCCCAAGGACTCTAAAGGCTTCCCTAAGACAAAAGGGAACCCCATGAAGCTTCAGAGATTCTGGAGGGAGGGTGGGTAGGAAACTTACAATTAGCAACCAAAACTGTGGCTCATGTCATCAGCCTTGGATGTGTAGAAAAATCTCAACCACTGCTTCCCGCAAAGAAATAGTTACACAAATGGAAATAAAAATAGGTTACCTGTAATTAACCATTATCTTCTTTCCTTCTTTGAATTTTTTGCAATAACAAGCACACAATGTATTTTTAACATAGCACGGTAAACTTTACTTCTCTGTAGGATGACTATAACTGTTTATAGTTAGGAGTGGACTTAATACAGAGGTGTGCTTTATTCTCACAGAGATACAACTTTGACCATTCAGATGGATTTTTAAATAACTCAAAGTCACTATTTCATGCTGTGAAAAAATGTTCATTAAGAAATGAACATGCAAAACAAAAATAGAAAACAAATAGTAGTAATGTCCCTGAGATGCATAATAATAATATGTTGAGATGGGGGTAGGTGGTCTATTTCAGCCTTTTCAAGCAACAGTACTCAATCATGTATAACAAAAACAAACAAACAAAGGGGGGGGGTTCCTAAAGCAGAAGGCTTCTTTTTGGGAGGACCACCATTTGCATCTGATGTTTCTTGGGGATGCTTGCATCCATGCATCAGAGTGGAGTGGGTTGAAGAAGTGACCAAGCACCCCAAGTGCCAAAACTGCTGGATACAGATCTGTGAGTTCTCTCTCTCTCTCTCTCTCTCTCTCTCTCTCTCTCTCTCTCTCTCTCTCTCTCTCACACACACACACACACACACACACACACACACACACACACACACACACACACACACACACACACATGCACACACACACACACAAAAGCACACACAGACAGACAGACATGTGGTGGTTACTTCACGTCCTTCCTCAAGCCGAGGTGAACTTGCCTCCGTGTTGAAATCGGTTTTCAACACGGATCGAGAAATGGATTGAAAAGATTCCCGAGCTCCAGGATGGGAATCTCTCACCCCGCTTGGAGCGCAGTTCAGGGGCATGGTCGGGGTGAACTTAGATTGACCCCACAAGGACGTGAGGTTACGTTCCTTCGAACTCAGATTGACCCCACAAGGATGTGAGGTTGCGTTCCTTCGAACCGGTCTCCAGCAGGGCCGCGAACTGCAGCGAGAGAGACATGAAGTATCAGCCAGAGAGAGAGAGAGAGAGAGAGAGAGAGAGAGAGATGTACGCACTAGCATGTAGAATATACCAAATCCCAGCGCTAAATCACATGTGACTCTGTTCTATGTTCTGCAGGTTTTCAAAAGCTGAAAAATGATTCAGTCTGCCATTTATCAACTGGTTGTCTTCAGGAAAATGAACCTGCCATTCTGTCAGAACCTGTCGTCTTTAGAAAATGTGATTAGACTTCAACTGTGGCTGTAGAACTGACAGTTCACTGCTTTTCAGTTCAATACCTCCCAGGCCTTAAACTTTAACCAGGAGTGCCAGATGATGTAAACACATTGAGTGAGGCATAAGCATCTTTATTTATTTTTTCAAATGAACCCTAATCGTTACACATAGAGAACAAAGTCTAAATCCCAAAGCAGGTTGTTCCAAAAATAACCTGCTCATGTGGCAAAAGGGTCTCTCCTACCTAACATCAGGGCAAATAAATAAATAAATAAATAAATAAATAAATAAATAAATAAATAAATAAAGCCACAAAAAGCAGAAATAGTGCTACACATTCCTTTATGTATGAGCCTCATAGCACAGTGGTTAAACTGCAGTACTACAGACAAAACTCTGTTCACAAACTTGGTTCAATCCCAAGAAGATGGCTCAAGACTGACTCAACATTCCATCCTTGTGAGGTTTGATAACTTGAGTTCCTAGTCCACTGACTGGAGGATGAGGGTTGTAGCCTGCATAATTAAACTGTAAACTTACCAGAGAATGCTTTAAGAACATAAGAACATAAGAACATAAGAAGAGCCATGCTGAATCAGGCCAAAGGCCCATCTAGTCCAGCTTCCTGTATCTCACAGCAGTCCCACCAGATGCATTTCGGAGAGCATGAGACTAGATATCTGTCTCCTGATACTACTCCCCTGCATCTGGTCCTTGAAGTACCTTGGTTTTAAGCCTGGAGATTACACATCTCCATCATGGTTTGTAACCTGTGATGGAGTTTTCCACCAGGAATCTGTCCAATCCCCTTTTGAAGGCATCCAGGCCAGATGCCATCACCCACATCCTGTGGCAGGGAGTTCCATAGACTAACAACGTGCTGGGTGAAAAAATATTTTCTTTTGTCTGTTCTTACTCTCCCAGCCCTCAATCTGAGTGGATGCCCCCTAGTTCTGGTATTTTGGGAGAGGGAGAAGAGCTTCCCTCTATCCACTTTACTCATGCCCTGCATTATTTTGTATGTCTCAATCATATCCCCCCCTCATGTGCCTTTTTTCCAGATTAAAGAGGCCCAAATGTTTTAGCCTTTCCTCATAAGGGAGGTGCCCCAGCCCAGTAATCATTTTGGTCGCTCTCTTCTGCACCTTTTCCAGTTCCACTATGTCTTTCTTGAGATGCGGTGACCAGAATTGTACACAATACTCCAGGTGTGGCCTTACTATTGTTTTGTATAATGGCATTAATAATGTTGGCTGTTTTATTTTCAATCCCCTTTTTGATAATCCCTAGCATGGAATTGGCCTTCTTCACTGCTGCCACAAATTGGGGAGACACCTTCATGGAGATGTCCACCAACACACCAAGATCTCTTTCCTGATCCATCACGGATAACTCAGAGCCCATGAGTTGATAGATAAAGTTTGGATTTTTTGCCCCAATATGCATTACTTTACATTTGGCTACATTAAAATGCATTTGCCATTTCTCAGCCCATTCCCCCAGTTTGGAGATATCCTTCTGGAGCTCTTCACAATCTTCTCTAGTTTTTTACCACACGGAAAAGTTTGTGTCATCTGCAAACTTGGCCACCTCACTGTTTATCCCTGTCTCCAGGTCATTTATGAACAGATTGAAAAGCACCAGCCCCAGGACAGAGCCCTGGGGCACACCGCTTTTCACTTCTCTCCATTGTGAAAATTTCCCATTGACACCTACTCTTTGTTTCCGGGATCTCAACCAGTTCTCAATCCATAAGAGGACCTGCCCTCTTATCCCCTGACTGTGCAATTTTCTCAGCAGCCTTTGGTGAGGGACTGTGTCAAAAGCCTTTTGAAAATCCAGATAGACTATATCCACCGGTTCACCCAAATCCACGTGCCTGTTGACCTTTTCAAAAAATTCTAAAAGGTTTGTCAGACAAGATCTACCCTTACAGAAGCCATGCTGATTTTCTCTCAGCAAGGTTTGTTCTTCTATGTGTTTTAAGATTTTCTCTTGGATTAGGCTTTCCACCATCTTCTCTGGGACAGATGTAAGGCTAACTGGCCTGTAGTTTCCTGGGGCCCCCCTCCTTCCCTTTTTAAAAATTAGTGTGACATCTGCTATCCTCCAGTCCTCCGGCATTGTGGCTGTTTTAAGAGACAAGTTGCATATAACCATTAAGAGATCTGCAATTTCATTTCTCAGTTCCCTAATAACCCTTGGGTGGATGCCATCTGGGCCCGGTGACTTGTTAATCTTCAATTTATCATCCTCTCTTTTAACCTGTATTTGATTTAATTGTTTAGTCAAGAGGGGCAGTTCAGGCAGCGGATTCTGCTCGAGGTCTTCTGTCGTGAAGACAGATGCAAAGAACCCATTTAATTTCTCTGCAATTTCCAAGTCCTCCTTAACCTCCCCTTTTCCTCCCTCACCATCCAGAAGTGTTTAGTCTACCACTGTAGTCAGGACTTTTTTTGCACCAAGGTTTGTGTTCATCTGAAAAGAATGCATTTTCCTTGGGCCTGGGCCAGATATGACATATGGGTGTTATAGGGTTCCTTGCTCAAGACTAGGGATGGGCTATCCTGTCCTTCTCCCTGGTGCTGGCCAATCAGGTCTCTTTTAGTCTCATTTAGTGCAGAGCTTAACAGTGGAAGAAATGTGCTATACAGTATATGCATGGACTAGCAAATTGTACTCAAAAGGAACCCAGATTTCCCTTTTTACACTTCCATTTTTTGTTTGTCAAGAAGAAGAAGAAGAAGAAGAAGAAGAAGAAGAAGAAGAAGAAGAAGAAGAAGAAGAAGAAGAAGAAGAAGAAGAAGAAGAAGAAGAAGAATGTGATAAAGTCCTTTCTGGAGTATCTTCGTTCCTCAGATTCTACTGACCCTCTTTGGCCCTTATATGCACTTTGAATATTAGGCAGCAATTGAACCGGTCCTAGCATAAACTGATGGTCTCCTCCTAGTAAAGGATTTCAATAAACTATCATTGCTGTTGCTTTTAGGCTGAGCCACAGCTGACTATGAGATTGTTATTGATCTGTTTACTGGAACCAGGCGAGCTGCTCTCTGGTGGCTTCATTTTTCTGCTTTCTGAAAGAATCCTAGAGAAAGTGAAGAAATAATTGTTCTCTAGGCTTTTTCATGAGGTTTCATGGGTCCATGTTTTCTGTGCTGACAAGGCTGCTCTGACATTAAATGAGGACACATGAGCTTGCAAGTGAAATCAGTAAGGGAAACCCAGCCTTCTGTCTCTTAAATTCCTACATGTCTGCTCTTTCACTGCAAAACAAGCCGGGTATGGAACTCATTGAGTCCTTGTGATGAATACTTTCCCCTGTCCTTTAAAACAAAATATTTTAAAACTGGACATCTCAGTCACTCAAGAAACCAGTTGCTAAAGAAAATCAACCCCACCCAAAACATGACCAAAAGTAGAAAATGATGGGAATTGTAATTCCAAACATCTGGGTGACTAAAACCTTTTCTGCTATCTTGGGCCATCCTTAAACAGAAGTAGATCAACCCCAGTCAACAAACTGAAAAGACCTACAAAACTTCACAAGTTTACCCTCCAAGTTAAAAACCTTTAGTACACAATACAAGATTGATCAAGCTTTCAACAAGATAAGCCATCCTGCCATCTTCGGGATTGCAAATGGCAAGTGCTGACTACATTGCATGTGACTATATCACAGAACATTCAGGTGGACTGGTTGTTCAAGTACCTTACTGCTGACCTCATGAGATTAGTTATAACTAGCAACCACGAATCACTAGGTTTTTGCCCATTCTTCTGGTTCACCGCAATGTCTTTCAATTGTATCTCCAAAGACTGTCTTATCAGCCTTAAATTCCAAAAGTGTGATTGGAACAGCTTCTTTGTCTCATTGGCTCACTTGAAGTTAATGCTGATATCCCTTTTGTCAAATCTCACTGCTTCTGGAGGGCTAATAAAAACACTATCAGCCACCCAAATTCATACGAAGAATATATAAGCAGGAAAATATTGTTTGGTATTCAAAGGGGAATTCTTTTAACGCATTAATTTTAATTAAATTAATTATGACACAATTACATGTCATCAAGTCAGTTCTGCCTCATGTCAATCTTCTCTAGAGTTTTAGGTATATTGTAGCATTATGGACTACACATGACACAGGATTGGGGTACAATCATCTCTTGGTCCCAGGCATGCACCTGTGTGTGTGTGTGTGTGTGTGTGTGTGTGTGTGTGTGTGTGTGTGTGTGTGTGTGTGTGTGTGTGTGTGAGTGAGTGAGTGAGTGAGTGAGTGAGTGAGTGAGTGTGAGTGTGTAAGACTCTCACCGGCTGGGACGCAAGGCTTTTATTGGTTACAGTAAACAAGCATAACACATACAACACAATAGGGGTGGAGTAGAGATGGGCACGAATAGAAAAAATAGAGTTTCGTTTGTCGTTTTTTGTTTAGAAGTCCATTTTGGTTCGTTTCCGTTGTTCGCTAATTTTTTGCAAAAAATTCATTTTTGTTTTGTTACTGGTTCGTTACCATTTCGTTACCATTTATTCCAATTGTAAGTGATTTTTTTAGCATTTAAAGCAGCTCACTTCATTGCTGTAACGGAAATGAAACACACGACAAAAATCCCCGCGTTTCTGTTCATTTCGTTTCATTTTAGGGACAAATTTTGTTTGTCGTTTCATTGCGTAACGAAACGAAAACCGAAAAACAAAAATTAAAAATTGTTCGTTCTGTGCCCATCTGTAGGGTGGAGTGAAGAAGCTTCGACAATAGGGCAGAGGCTTTGGTTACATAACCTGAATTCCATTGTTGGGGGGAATTAGGTTCTTAGACAGATTTGGGGCTCCACACTGCCTTATCTGGGAGGAAATCCTTGCCTGTGGGGAAGAGAGGAGAGGGGGCTTTGGTCTGGTCACATATTTCTCCTAATCTCCTGGTGCCAGGCCTTGTTTCTTTGCCCTGCAGGTTTCTGAGTCAGCCAGTAGGCCTTGGCTTGCTCTCTGGTGATCTGGAGTCCTGGCTTTCCACACCATGGACGGCCCTTATTGTGACTTCAGTCTCTGGGCTAGTTTGGCTTGCTCCAGTGTTTTGCCAGGGCTTATTGGGGTACGTGGAATACCCACAGTGTATAGTGTTCAGAGGGGGGTACCCTTAGACTGTACACAATTCTATACTATTATATTTCAATTTATTGTCATTGTACATATATACATAGTATACACTTGCAACGAAATTCGCAAAAACACCCAGAGACCGGACCAAAATAACACATTCTTATAGCAATCTCTAAAACACACCCACCCACCAAAATACCCCCCAAGACACACATATTAGCTAGCTGTTTCCCTGGGACATACTGTGGGGAACTGAATTCCCAACCTCTATTCATGCAGTTGGGTAACTAATTTACTGAGCTATCCAGGCAGCAAGTTACTAATTCTTCATTCACACTTTTAAGGTAAGTGGGTTTAACGGCTCGTATCCTGTTGGGTGGAACATGTCCAAAACAGTCAGCAATTTGTGCTGTTCTTCCCTGGCTGCCATTCACACAAAAAGGAATTCGACAGCCACACTTGAGGCAAACACCCTATATTAAAGCAATGAGGCCAATCTCCAGTAATCGGTAGAGCTCAAGCCAAGCCATGCACCCAAAGCTGCTGCTGCTGCTGCTGCTGCTGCATTTTGATATTTTTTACAAAATAAACAAAACTTAACAACAGAAACAGTGACTAAAATACAAATATACCTCAAAACATACTGCATTCCCTACCACTGTTGGGTGATTTTTTAATACTTGCTTTTGTTTTGTTTTACATTTTACTCTTCATACCCTGTCTCTATTCTCTGTATATGCCTTATCTTTACTTATAGGTACTTTGTTACTGATAGACAATCTTTAAAAAAACACTTTGAAAAGCCTCAATTTTCTCACTCATTTTATGACATCTTATACCTTTTTCATTTTCAATTACCTCTGTTGTATTTTTAGCTTCTTCTTTTTTACTGTAAGCCTTGCTAACAATGTAAAGTTCTTATTACTCTAATAAGAACTCTAATAGTTTCTCCCAGCTCTCCCAGCTTTGCTGAGCTCTGTGAACTCTGCAAGGACAGCTAGCTGGGCTTCTAACCTAGGGACTGTTTTCACAACCACTCATTATTCAGTGGGACCCGCAACAGTAGGAAGGAAAAGGACAGCTCAGAGGACTGCCTAAAGGTCAGTTTCGCAGAGAAGAGGTTTAGATTGAATGAGTGGCTGATGGTGGTGGGGACGGTGGAGAAGAGAGAAGTGTGAAAAGACCGTTGGATCTGCCGGGTGGTGCCAAGGAGTCAATGAAGCATATCTCATGAGATACATGATAAGAGTCCAGTCTGGGTGAGATCTATAAAGACTCTCTATGTCATTTCCTTCAATTCAAAACCATCTTCTGTGTGTTGCGTTAAATTCAGAATTTAGGCTGTGCAGTTTTTGCCAGGGCTGAAACCAGCTTGCTGTGGTTTAAGAAGGGATTCTACTATTGCAGTCAGTCAGTTCAGAATTAGATGTTCAAATACTGTACCTTATAGTTATTTATTTATTTATTAGACTTGTATATAAATGGCTGAGAAGGGACATGGGCCTATAGCAATCTGGTAGCTTATCTGTTTTAAGAATAGCTGTCACACGAGACTTCCTCCATATCTGAGGTAACTGAGCAATATTCAAGCACTCATTACAGAGTCCATCTTTCTGTTATTTATCAAAACAGTTTGATCTGCTTGACTTGAATATCACCAATGCCAGCTTCTTTGTCCTTCTTACACCTTCATATTGCCTCTTCAAGCTCTCCTATAGTCAGGTTGCTTGTCTTCTGTTCCTTGTTCCTTCCTATCATCTGTTTGCATTTCTGTAGGTTGGAATCTGATTTCCCATTAAGTAATAGCTGGTGGGCAATTTGGTTAGCTGAAATGCTGGAACACAGTGGTCATTTGGTTGCATTATTAAGGCAGTTAAGTAGAGAGGGGCACAAAACAAAAAATGACATGCTGTTTCATCGTGTCGTTAGGTTATAAAATGTTTCATAATGTAATGAAATGGCAAACAGCGTTTCATTACAAAACAAAATGAAATGCCATTTTTCCTGTTGAAACGAAACAATTTGTGAATTTCCCTGTTCTACTCTCTTGTTCTAGCCACTGCCACCCATCTGGTTTTGACAGCTCAAGCTGTCAAAAACAGCTGGGTGGCATTGGCCAGAATAGGAGAGCGGATCAGGGTTTTGAATTCCCTGCTGCTTGCTCCATTCTCCCAATGTCACCCCTACCTCTGAGGTGTTTGTTTTTTACAGGTCAGGCTGTGGGGGTGGGCAGCCATTTCTCTACTGGACCTCCTTGCTCAGCCTCTCAGCAGAAAATCCATGTGCCCGCCCCTCAGTGGAACATCCATGTGCCCGCCTGCCTCCCGACCTCAATTCCAAATTTGCTGACTCATTTGTGCCTCCCAACGCAGGCAGGCGGAGGGAGTTGCTGGTGGAGTCGCCCCATCCCTTCTCCTATCAGCCCTCCAATGCTCAGCTAAAGACAAAGTAGCAGCCTAGAAAGGACAGTAGCCTTCCCCAGGAAGTCAGGAGAGGAGGGGGCTGATCACATTTCTTGCAAGTGCCCTCCCTACCCCAGTTGCCATAGCCCTACACATTATTGTGCGTGTTAAAGTTGCCATCTCATAAGAACATAAGAACAGCCTTGCTGGAACAGGCCACAGCCCATCCAATCCAGCATTCTGTTTCACACAGTGGCTCACCATTTGCTTCAGGGTCTTCACCTGCTTAAGATTCCCTGCAAATGGTATTGAGAGATATCCTGCCTATCTCTCCAACCCTGAGGTTGTCCTTAGGCATCCATAATGATAGCCATTGATACCCTTGTTCTCCATGAACCTGTCCAATCCTTTCTTAAAGCTGTCAAGGCTGACAGCTATCACCACTTCTTCTGGCAGGGAGTTCTGCAGACCATGGTCCTCTGGGTGAAAAAGTACTTTCTCGATGGATACCTTCTAATGCTTTCATTTTGCTTGTAACTCCCATGTTATCTTGGAGCCTCTAGGTCAGGCTTGCCCAAAGTCCGGCCCAGGGGCCAAATCCGGCCCATCAGGCCATTCTGAGTGGCCCGCGGCTGCCTGGCCCGGCCCTCCCTCCCCCTCCTTCGCCCCATGGTTTTTTGTTTTTTTTAAAAAATCTGCCAACACTGACACCGCTGGGAAGCTTGGGCGGATGGGCGGACAGGCGGTCTGCTACCGCCGGCACCGCAGGGGAATGTGTGGGGGTGGGCAGGCCAGCAGGCTTCTGCCACCGCCAAGGAGCTTTGGGGTGGGCTGGCGGGCGAGCCATTGCCACCGCTGGGGAGCTTGGCGGGTGCAAGGTCGCACAGATGGCCTCTTCCAAGGGGCGACCTGTGGCCACGGCTCCCTGTGCTTCCTTTGGTCCCCACCTGCCTTCCTCCCTCCCTCCCTTGTTCCCCACCTTGCTTCCTTCCTCTGTTGGTTTCCACCTTCCTCCCTCCTTCCCTTGGTCCCCACCTTCCTTCCTGCGGGTGGGGTTGCAAGGGGTCAGTGGGTGGGGCTTATGGGTCAGTGGGTGGGGCTTGCAATGGGGTGGCAGGGTCGGGGAGCAACTGGCCCCTGACACATTCTCAGCCACCAAATCTGGCCCTCCTTACAAAAAGTTTGGGCACCCCTGCTCTAGGTACTATAAAATGCCAGTCTAATTCTTTGATACTTTCTTCTAACTAATCACCTAAACAAAGAAAGTATCACCTAAGCAACTGTTATGCTTTTTCGTTGCAAAAAGATCTGGGCTAATTGTTCTGCCTTAACCAAAGGGAAGGGGTGTACAACAAAAGAAGAATCAATGAATTTTTGGAGATATATGGAACTTAAACCCCTAAGTGAGGGTGGCAAAGGATGGAGAAAATATGTAAAGAATGCTATTGTACCAGGATATTGAATTTAATGAAAGTGTAATGTAGTTTATGTTTGATGGTTTATTGTCCCTTTCATTTTTATATTCATAAAAATTAATAAAAATAAAAATAAAACAACATCGGAGACATTTCTTTAATTGCCTTCTGTCGGTAATTGTGTGAACTATAAAAGCAAGTCAATAAAGAAAGGCTAATGTAAAAGTGCCGGAGTTATTCTGTCAATCACTGGTCTCAGCTCATTCCTCATTACAGCCATTTAATATTTCAAACCCCATTAATGTTGGTGTTTGAAAGAGGAAGCCACTCATTTATCTATCATGTAATCTTCACCATGGGTTGAAAGCAGCACAATTGTTTTCATTAACCTTTTATTCTTATAAAAGGGCAAAATCAATAACAAATTTATTCAGGCAAGTGAAAGGCAATTTCAAGAAATTTCACGTGGGATTTCAATTTCATGGGTGTTTTTTTTTTAATCCTCCCACAAATTCTCATAAAATATAATGTGATCTGTCCAAACATAAAACAAATATAAACAGAAAGATACCATCAGCCTTGCAATGAAGACTGAATGAAGACCTCCTCCCCCCCCCCCTTTTACAGGTGGTGAACTGACTTGCTAATAATATGGCTTTCTTACAAAGCAATGATATTCCAGTCATGTCCTTCCTAGGAAGGGAATAGGACAATGCTGGGTAGCATTTATTTCTTTGCTTTTTTAATCTCTAGCATATATCTAGTAGAGATTGGTACGCCTCTTCTGATTGACATTCCATGTGTTTTTCAAGGAAAATGCTATCACGTGAAAACGGCAGATGAACGAAAGATTATCATGGAGGGGTTGAGACGAAGGGCCACAGACTAACAGAAATGGGACTACGATAGAACTAGCCTAAAGGTGCAGTAAAAATGTCATTAGTAAATCATCTACCGCAACTGAAAAGACTTCCAGCCAGTACAGCTTTTCACAGAGGACCTCTAAATCCTGAAGGAGAGATGTTATTCCCTCTCACCTCACCTTGAGTCAATCACTTGCCAGATGGTAAGAAAACGAAGCTGGTATCCCACACGATGAGTCTAGAGATCCAGATGGATTTTGCTGCACCATCTGGAAATGGACAGCAGTGAAAGGTCTATTAAACACAATGTGTTCTGCCTTCAGGGGCCTCCTTTTTGCTTGCTGTACCTGGAGACGTTTTAACAAGTATGAATCAACAAGGCGATTTTATGCTCCTGACTTTCACATGCACTGTAAGCCACAACACCAAAGTACACCAAAACCTCTGGATTAAATCCGGTTAACATAGCTTCAATCTGGCAGATTCCAAGGCTGATTTTGGCTTTGGTGCCTTTGCAGTGGATTCTAGTCCAAACCTAAGACTAGTTCAAGCCTGCTGAATAGACATGGGCACGACTCGGCGAAATTGTCATTTCCGTTTTCGGTTATCGTTTCTGTTACGTAACGGAAACGGTAATGAAAATTAAGCCGTCAGAACTCGAACTCGAACCGAAAAAAGAAAAATTTGGTCGGGTTTTTCATTTCCGTTTGTGGCATCGCGGCAATCGCTCAATGCGAAGCACAGAAAAAGTTTTTAAAAGTTTTTTTAAAAAACCCCGACTCCCGGCCAAAAAGGCAGGCAAAAATATGCTTGCCTGAGGCTTTGCCACCTACCAGAGGGGTGGTTTCTGGGGGTACCCTGGCCTTTCCCCCCCCCTCTTCTTCTGCCCTGGGCTGCTTGCACCAGGCTGGGGGGGGGGGTCATCCTTGTCGTCTCACCATGCCATGCGGTGGGGGGGATCCAAAATCGCGACCACAATTTTTCTTTTGAAATCGTGGGCAAAAAACACACCAAATCACCACAGAAATTTATTTATTTTAAATGCCTGAATTTTAATAGTAGCAGCAGTGGGTTTTTTTATAGCAATAAAAAGTTGTATTGATTTTATTTTATTTTATTTTATTTTATATTTTTTTAGCCCTGCCCATTTGGGCTGGGCATGGGATGGGACCATGCAAATTTTTGAACCATTCCACCAATGGCATCACCAGGTTTTTGACTGACACTTGTGGATGTCTCAGAAGGCATAAAAAGCCGAGGCACCTTCCAGAAATTGCAGTCGGGTGTATGGATGTGGTTGAGGGATGAGGGCTGGCTGCTGGTGCTGGTGTGATCCGATCAAGATTGAGGAGGGAGGCTGGAGGCTTTAGGATTTAGGTTAGGCAGGCAGGGAGGGAATTGAATTTAGAAAATAATTTCTTTGATTCCCTGCAGCTTTGTCTGCTGAAGTGAATAGCAGTTTATTCTTTATTTCTTCTCTGACAGTTTGTGAGGATTTTTTTCTGATATTGGATAAAGGGGGAGGTTCGACTGGGAGTGGGAGGTGTGGATTTATTTTAAATATATATTATATACTACCATTATTTTCTATTTTCCCAACTTCAATTTGCTTGCACACACACACATTTGGGGTGCAAGCCAAGAACAGAACCTGAATCCTAAGTGATATCCTAACTGACCACTCACTTGTCCGCCCGTGCCGCCGCCCGCCTGCGGCCTGTGCCGCCGCCCGCCCACTCGCCTGCCCGCGGCCACCGCCCGCCCATGGCCCCCCACCACTGCCACCCGCCCGCACCTCTGGCCGCCGCCCGCCCATGGCCCCCCGCCAGCGCAAAAACACTGAGCACCGGCCCTGATTGCGGGACGCCCTTATGCTCTGGGAAGTCAAATTGCGCTAAATCGCGGTAGAAACGACAAACGACAAACAAAACAATAAATTTTTGAAAAATTTCGTGACAAACGGAAACGACCCGAAATGGACCCGTTCCGACAAACGAAAACTCGAAACGTCATTTTTTCTGGTCGTGCCCATGTCTACTGCTGAATATAAGCTCCAATATAATGTAAAAGTCCAGCACTTGGAATTGTTTATAAGGTTTTATAAGTTAAAGGCTTTTTTGCTGTTGCGTTTTACATGTTATTACTTCTTATGTTACAAATATTTTATTTTCTTTACTGCCCATCTATTGAAAAACCATTATTTTGGGCAGTTTACAAAAACTGGACACATAGCCAATATCAAACACAGTATATAATACTTGTACATTACAGTATAATAGCAAGACCTAGCACATATGACACAGATAGCATAACCCCACAGGTCAAATCTCTCTTTAAATGACTGAAATCCAGTAGTTAGTTGCAACTACCGTAGGCCAAGGAAACAGTGAAAATTCCATAGTTGTTGACTAAACCAAATCCTCACTGATTCAATATATTCCCAAACTTCCCCAGATGTTTTTGGACTGCAACTCCCAGAAATCCTGGCCAGTACAGCTAGTGGTGAATACTTCTGGAAGTTTTAGTCCAGGAACATCTGAGGACCCAAGGCTAATTGATTATGATGGCTATTGATTATGTTGTTATTACAGAGGGACACAAACTGAACTATGGTCTTAAAAAATCCACAATTTGTTTGTTTGTTTGTTTGTTTGTTTGTTTGTTTGTTTGTTTGTTTGTTTGTTTGTTTGTTTGTTTGTTTGTTTGTTTGTTTAGCTTTTATGCCACTCACTACCCAAAGGTCTCTGGGCAGCTCAAAATCAAAATAAACAATTCAGACAATTAAAACATCAAAGTTTCAATAAATTAAAACAATAGAAAACATTTAAATACAATGAATACAATACATTAAATTACACTAGTTTGGGGTTTGGTTCTGGGATCTCATGTTGTCGAAACAAAATGAAGCATTGAACTTTTTTTCACTTGGTGCTTCGCCACCCCCACCCCACCCCAGCGAAATAAATGTACCACCCCCTCCCCGCTGCCCCCATTGCGTTCCTACCTGGTCCTCCTGCCTCTTCCTCTTCAACCTCTGCTGCCACCATCTTTTAGAGGCAGTGGCCTGGTCAATGACAGTGACCTAATGGCTCTGTTGATAGGCATCCCCATGGGCAAAGGCAGAAGGTTCAGCTCTGTGAGGGTACTTAACTGAACCTGCTGATTTTGTGCACGTGGACATCTATCAGTGGAGGCACCAGGTTCCACTCCCCCAGGTAGCAACTGGGATGGGGTGGAGGTGGGACAGACCACAAACCAATTTGTTTTCCCAGGGTTCATGGGTGGCTCATGATTCATGGTTCATGAGTGGTTCATGATTCATGGTTCATGACTAGCCATAAACCACCCTGATTGGTCATATGGACTGTTGGATAGCTTTGGGGTTTATGCTGTTGTTCTGAGAGCCAAAGGCTGCAGGTTTAATTCCTCACTGTGCCTTCTTGATATGGGCCAGACTCAATGATCTATAGGGCCTCTTCCAGCTCTGCAGTTCAAAGATCATAGCAGTAGTAGTAGTCGTTGTTGTAGTAGTAGTAGTAGGAGGAGGAGCAGGAGGAGGAGGAGGAGGAGGAGTAGAAGTATTCCTGGTTTTGCCCATATTTATTTATTTATTTTATTTTTATTTTTATATATGTTAACCGCCCAATTTTCCCAAAGGAACTCTGGGCAGTGTACAAAAATTGCCAATCTAAGCAATTTATCCAAGAAATTAACCCAAGAAAAATCAAGTAAAAATAAGTATATGAATAAGAATAAAAACACAACATACGATATAGAACACAGGATCCAGCAAGGAAGGCAAAGGGGGGGGGGAATCAAACAAAAAAATCAAACAACTCCCAAATAACAAACCAACTAGTGCTCAGTGATCACTAAATGTTTCTCTGAAGAGCCAGGTTTTTTATTGCTCTCCTAAATCTTAGTTGTTATATACAAAACATGACTTCCAAGCTCTGTTACGGAATTGAGAGGTCATGTATTTTGAGTGTAACATTGCAAGCAAGCAGACATGTGTCTGAAGGAATTTTTTTCTAAACAGGGAAACAAAGCAGCTTAGTGGTTGTGTTGACATTGCTTGCACACATAGCGCACAGTGCTACAACACATTGATTTGTTTCTCTGTCTATAAAATAAATAACTGCAATATTTAGGAAGGCAAAAACTCCCTTGTTCCACCAGGCATGCAGAATCAGATGTCTCCTGACATCCTTTTTTCTATGACATAAAGCATCCTCCTGTCTCAAATACTTATTCATATATAAGAACTAACATTTTGAGTTTTCCTGCCATCATTTATTATTCCCATCCCCCATCCCTGGTTTTATTTTCCAGTTACAATCTGACCACAAGAGTGTTAAATCAAGTGAGAAATTGATTTTCCCAGGAGGTACATTTAAAATGGTCCTCAATTAACTTGTCAAATTATAAATTGAATTGGCTGTAGCATTGAGCAATGTTTCCTTCTGAATAATTTTGGGCCAAGAACAGATACTTTGAGTCCAGTTTAAAGCAGGGGAGCTTATGCAGCCACATAATTGTTTATTTTAAATTTACTTAACATCATAAAAATATATAGTTTTCCTTGTGAAATCTTAATGTTTAATATTGATCTCTACAATACAAACCAGAAGAACTAATTGGTCAACAGCCAGTGCGAAGTATTCAAACTGACCACTGGAGATTGCCCTCATTGCTTTAATACAGTATAGGGTGTTTGCCTCAAGTGTGGCTGAATTCCTTCTTGTGTGAATGGTAGCCAGGGAAGAACAGCACAAAGAGCTGACTGTTCGGGACTGTTCCTTCCAACCAACAGGATATGAGCCATTAAACTCATTTACCTTGTGTTTATGTGGAAGTATGGTTGTTGTATAGGCTTTGAGTGACTTGGCCAGATGATTAGGGTACTTCCTAGGTCCTCTTCTCCCCCCTCCCCCAACACATACACACAAACAAAAAGTTATAGACACTTGCATTTCACGTCCATTTGGGTGTGACTTCTTAAAAATATAAAGAGAAATCTAAAAATTCAGAGAGAATGTCAAAGGCTTAGAGCAGTGGTGGTTATTTATTTATTTATTTATTTATTTATTTATTTATTTATTTAGCTTGTATGCCCTTCACTACCCAAAGGTCTCTGGGCAGCTCACAATCAAAATAAACAATTCAGACAATTAAAACATCAAAGTTTCAATACATTAAAACAATAAAAACATTTAAATACAATGAATACAATACTTTAAATTACACTGGTTTGGGGTTTGGTTCTGGGATCTCATGTTGTCGAAACAAAATGAAGCACTGAACTTTTTTTTCCACTTGGTGCTTCAAAGGTGCTTCAAACATCAAAGTTTCAGCATTCCAGATGTTTTGGACCACAACTCCCAGAATTCCAAGCCTGTATTGCCAATGACTAAGGACTGTGGGAGTTGTGGTCCAAAACATCTAGAGTACAAAATGTTCACCACCACTGGCCTAGGTAATCAAGTATGCCAGAATGTCTCCTAAAGCTTATAGGGCAGGTTGACTGCTATTTTTATGCTTTTTATTTAGTAACAGATCACATTGGGGCTGGGGCTGGGGTGGTGGTGGTCTGCATACCCTTACTATCAATGAGAGACAGCATTCATGTGCTCACACTGTCCAAAGCGAAACAAAAAAAAACATAGCAGAAATTGTTTCAAGTGTTTATTTATTTCATTTTCCTTTGATTTCACCCTGCCATCTGTTCCCAGAGTATAAAGGAACAGTCAGCAACTGCTTTGTTTTTTTGGGGGAGGTGTTGTTGTTGTTAAAGATATTGATGAGTTGCAGTTAGAGTGTTTAATTATTGGTTGGTTGGCCATTCCGGGAAAGTTTAATTAAGCACTAGCTCTGAAAAATATACTGCAGGAGTGACTTCAGACAAGAGGAAAACAGTGCAGCTGGACAGCTTCCCATGAGAACAAGCTAGCAACTCATTGCAGACAAAAACAACTCATCAATGGTATTTTTTAAAATTTATTTTACCAGTGTAACAAACTTAAATATACACAAACAAAACTACAGCTACAACAAAGAGTTAGTATAATACATTGCAGTATAATGATGTTGGTATTTCCTGTAAAGCCACCTTTTGTATTTACAAAGTTCATCAACCATATTCGATGCAAGAAGGTAGAAGAACTAACCTAGGAAAATTAGTAGGCATTTTGAATCAGAAATCTTATATTGACATCACTCATATTCTTGAGATATTGAATTATCATTACATGGCCAATGAAGTTACATGGTCAATTAATTAACATGCTGCTTGTGTGGTCAGTTAGCTGTATTATACATAACACTATGTTTAATGTAAAACTCTGGAAACATGAGTTGCTTTAAAAGTAACATTAAAGATAGAGGAAGAGTGTGCATTAATCTAAACTTCTATTCCTGTAAGAAAAGGAAATATAAATCATCTCACTTCCCAAATAAATAGTCAGACCTAAGAGCTGCACAGTGGCAACCACCTTGCCATCTCATGTGCTTTATCCTTACTTAAAAAGAAACAAAGAGCCATAGCTAGAAGGCGGTGGAACCTCACACTCTTCCTACAACATCCCCAGCATTTCTGGATGGCTCCCATATTTGAGAGGAAGGGTAAGAGTACCACTATGATGTTATCAACCATGGGGATTCTGTGTATGCCAGTCAGTGATAAGCCATTACGCACACAAGAATGCTAAGGAGTAGACATGAGCACGACTTGGCGAAATTCTCGTTTCCGTTTCCGTTCCTCGTTTCCGTTATGCAACGGAAACGGTAGCGACAATTAAGCCGTCAGAACTCGAACTCGAACCAATAAAAGAAAAATTGGGTCTGATTTGTCGTTGTCGTTCATGGCATCGCGGCACATAAAAAAAGTAAAAAAAGAAACCCTGATTCCTGGCCAAAAAAGCAGGCAAAAATATGCCTGCCTGAGTGAGGGCACCTACCAGAGGGGTGGTTTCTGGGGGGGGGGGATCCCCGGCCTCCCCCCTCTCCTGTCCTGGGCTGCTCTGGTGGGGGGCATCCTCGTCGTCTCGCCATGCCATGCAGTGTGGGGGGATCCAAAATGGCGACCGCAATTTTTTTTTGAAATCGTGGTCCAAAAACCCACCAAAGCACCACACAGAAACATGCGAAAATTAGGTATTTTAACTGCCTGAATTTTTACAGTAGCAGCAATGGGTTTTTCTTGCAATAAACGTCTGTCTCCAATCCCATTGATTTTATTTTATTTTATTTTTATTTTTATTTTTTTACACCTGCGCAATGATGGGCTGGCCATGGGATGGGACCATGTAAATTTTTGGAGCCATTCCACCAATCGCATGGCCACTTGAGCAGGTTTTGACTGAGACTTCTGGGATGTGCCAGTCGGGCATAAAAAGCCCACTATAACCCTAGCCCTAACCTTAACCCTAACCCAAACCCATACACCAGTACACTGTCCTTCTTAGTGGGTCAGAGGCACCCAGAGGTGCAGCCCACTAACTCACCCTAACCTTACCCGTAATAACCCTAAGCCTAGCCCTTGCCCTAACCCCAACCCTAAGCCAGATCTGTACTCGCATTGCACTACACTCAAGTACACTGTCCTTCTTAGTGAGTCAGAGGGCGCCCAGCAGAGGCATTCTTCTCTCACCTCGCTCACCAGTCCAAAGTTCAAAAAAACTCTGCACACCAGTATGCTGTCCTTCTTAGTGAGCTAGAGGCACCCAAAAGAGGGGTGCCTCTGCCAGTGCCACTTGGTACGCAATGGCTACACGGTCATGTACCCTTCCTTTTCCCTTTGTAGGGGGCCAGAGGAGGCATCCACCCCAGAGAGGTGCCTCCAGGAGCCTGCTAAATGCCTTCCCTTCGTAGCGGGCCAGAGGAGGCACCCACCCCAGAGAGGTGCCTCCAGGAGCCCGCTACCCTACCCCCCCCTAAACCAGTACTAATGACAGACGACAAACGAAATGACAAATTTTTGAAAAATTTCACGACAAACGGAAACGAGCCGAAACGGGCCGGCTCCGACACACGACAACTCGAAACGGTCATTTTTCCTGGTCGTGCCCATCTCTACTAAGGAGCCCAGTACTGGACTAAGATTTCATTTTTCTGCCTATGATGCAGCTGTTTGGATGAGCATTGAAACGTTTCTGTCTCTCAAGAAAAAGAAGTCCAGTTGCCATGACTCAACTTCCAGATACCACTGAAGGAAAACAAACTAGAAGGTCCAAATGAATATTTTCCCCAGGGGTATATACCGTATGTGAAGGAGAAATGAAGGCATTTCCTGCACAAGAAATGAGATAAGTTGTCTCCATATCTCTTCATGTGCTATACCAATAAGAGGGAATGAAAGGGAATGAGATTTATTTATATCGAATTATTTTTCTTCTACTCCTTACCACAGCCACCAGTTCATTAAAAAAATACATTGATGGAGAATCTTAGTTTCCTCTTCTCTTCAGTGTGGCAAATAGTGTAAAGTGTGTCATTAAATGTGACACTATTCCATCACCATATATGTATGCTGTGTACAAGCGAAAGCTATATCTGGGTTGCATTCTCCCAATCGTACAGCAGCAAAAGATGCAGCCAAGTAAGGTTGAAATGAATTGGTTTACCTCAGCTTCTCCTCAGAAGGTTTTGTTGCAAAGAGCTATGATTGTTCTCTGAATCTCAGGAAGTTTTTTTCTGCTAATGATATTTAATGTTGTTATATGATGTCAGATACCTGACCTTCTGTGACATTTCATAGCTATCATGCAATGAAATGTGGCACATGGGAGTATGACAGCTGATTTCTGGTAGGTCACTCCAGCAATTTACAAGATTTTTTTCCCATCCATATCATCATCCACCCCAAAACCTCTCCTTTTATTATTTGTTAATTTTATTTTAATACTTATATACCGCCTGTCTTCTGGAGGAACTCCGGGCGGTTTACAACAAAATGAAAACAATGAAAACAATGAAAACAATAACAATAATAGTAAACTAAATAAAATATCATAATAAAATACAATAAAAAGGTCTTTGGTGTGATGGCGGGACAAAGGAGAAAAAATTAACTGTCGCCAAATGCCTCACAAAAAAGCCAGGTCTTTAAGACTTTTTAAAAGGCTGGCAGGGACTCTGCAAGGCACAACTTACTCGGGAGATGGTTCCATAACACAGGGCCAGCCACAGAGAAGGCTCGGTTACATGTCACGGTTTTCTGAGCCTCCCTGGGCGTGGCCACCCAAAGTGAGAGAGCCCACGACATTCTCGTACGTCGGGCCTCAGTTGATCTTTGAGAGATTCGCTCTGCCAGGTATTCAGGTCCCAGGCTGTGGAGGGTTTTATAAATTAAAACCAAGACCTTGAATCTTATTCGGGACACAACGGGTAGCCAATGCAAGCAGGCCAGCACTGGGGTGATGTGGTCGTATTGACGCACACCAGCCACCAGCCTGGCCGCAGCATTTTGCACCCGCTGAAGTCGCTGAATAAGAGTCAAGGGCAGCGGCGCCGGTGGGGTTGGGCGGTGCCGGTGCTGGTGGGGGGGGTCAGGCAGCGGGGGGTGGGGGTCCGGAGGCAGCGGGCAGGGGTCCGGGGGCGGGCGGCAGCAGCGGGGGGCGGCAGCAACGGGGGAGGTTGGGCAGTGGCAGCAGGGGCGGTGGGGGCAGCGGTGGTGGGGGTGGGTGGCGGCAGCAGCTGTGGGGTCGGGCAGCGCCGGCGGGAGGGGTCAGGCGGCAGCAGGTGGAGGTCCAGGGGTGGGGGGCGGCGGGGGGGCAGCAGGCTGGGCAGCAGCCCCTGTCCATTTTGGCGCCCTAGGCAACTGCCTAGTTCGCCTTAATGGACGCGCCGGCCCTGCTTATGACAGCCTACAGAGAGTCTTACAATCAGATGGGAGATAATGAGTTTTTGTTTTTGTTTTTAATAGACTACAACTCTGAGAACACAGGACAACCTAAGTGGTCTGTCCCAGAATGTTTGATCCTTAAAAGTTCCCATCACTGCCTAGGAGGCTCACCGTGTCACTATGGGTCACTCGTGGCCTTAACATCATTCATTTGAAGCAAAAAAAAGGAACGAAAGTTCTAGAACATGCATGTGCCTATCACTGCTCATTTCAAGAGAAAGCTTCTTAAGAATTCAGGTTCCCATTTTTTAAAAAAACAAGTAATCTGAAAAATTACTACTCTGCCATATTTGATTGAATGTGTCAGTTGGCAAGTAACCGTTTATAATATCAAGTAGCTTTTTATAGCTGACACATAATAGTCTTCCTGGCACTTGGTAAATAGCAGGCTATTGCAATGAGTCTTTGAGAGTTGCCACAGCTAGGTTGAATTTTTATTTAATATATCTGTGCTGAATGTGCTAAATGGGTGTGAGTGTGCACAAGTGTATGCACAGGGATGAGTCTGTTGTGCATGTGGTGTTTTTTTAATTTTAACGAAACCCTTCACCCACTTGCATTCTGAAAATGTAAAATCTGCTTATGTCAAGTCTAAAATAAAACAAGACAAACTGGCCAACTGTACCCCCTAGAGAAGTTTCAGGCCATAGGGGACCGGGCGTACGGGGGGATGTCACATGCACCTTGAGTATCTTTTTTTTTTTACTCAAAAGTCAATTGACCATCACTCACTGCTCACAATGTACAGATGCGTAAAGGACGTCTTGATACAGGAGAAGACCCTTTGTGACCCCATCTCCTTTGCTTCTCACTTGTTTTCTCTCCTTTCTTACCTTTGCAACATTCCTAAGGATGTTTTGCAAATTCTTTTATGGAGTATATAGTAGTTCACACTTTAAAATGTTCTTTCCCATGCTTGAATGTTATTCAAGTCTTAAGCTTTATTCTAAAAATGTAATGTTGTTTCATGTCATTCTACTCTATTATATATGAACAAGAGAGATTTCAGAATTTAACCTAAGTTCTGCTGGGTTGATTGATTGATTGATTGACTGACTGACTGACTGACTGACTGACTGACTGACTGACTGACTTAAATATCTAAAGTATTAAATGCTGGATATATAAACAGCAATTCATTCCCTATATGCCAAAAAGGCTGAACTAGAGGAGAAGGAGGAAGCAGAATGATAACGTATAATTTTCTTCACCATTACCTGTGTAACAAATAACATATGGGGTGCTATACTACAGGAAACTCACATGCAAAGAGCACATTTGTTTGGGGATTTGGAGAATAGACTTCCACTTCACAAATAATTTACAATTCATTGAGGGAAGATATTACACTCAGTTACATTTTTATGGCAGTTCAAAGAATCACCTAGTAGACCTTGAACACAATACAGGTTAGCAGCTCAGGAGGCAGAATTTCCCTGTAAGATTTATCAAAGGCAACTTCAAAGCTGTTTGGTCTTCGCTCTTTCTCTTGGCCTAAAAGAACCAATTACATATTTGATAGGATCTCATGTACTCCCAATTAAGGATAATGATATCATCTCACAGTGACGATGGAAGATTAATATCCTTTACATAGAGTAATCATCTCAAGACCCATCAATGTAGTGACAATGTGAACAAGAGAGATTTCAGAAGCCATTTCTAAATAGAGAGATAATTCTAGTTGCACAAGAGGTTATTTGTCCTTTTCCATCTCCAACCCCTGCGATAGCACACTCAAGCTCAGCTTCTATGGTTTGTGAGACAAGAGGCATTCCAGATATATCGCTCTGTTCATTGGCTTTGGCTTTGCAGTTATTATCCCATGCACGGACTTCATTAAATAAGAGCTACATTTTTCTGGCAGTTGCCCCAGGAGAAAGTTCCCATACTTTAATGGTAGATAATTTAGGAGTTCCAATTAGAGAACCTGACATAAAAGTCACCAAAAGAAAGGTGACCATGAGTAAATTATAGATACAGTACTGGTGTTGTTGCTACTTGAGAAGGTTTTGTATTTCTCCATGCCACTTGAGTGCCCAGTGTAGAAAAATCTGGAGCACTCAAGTTCCTGAATATTTTATCAGCACTCAAACCACAATACATGTGCAGGGTTAGGAGCTCAAGCAAAAAAAAAAAAGCCATCTCTCT
Source organism: Phrynocephalus guinanensis (assembly GCA_037367245.1). Lineage (NCBI taxonomy): Eukaryota > Metazoa > Chordata > Lepidosauria > Squamata > Agamidae > Phrynocephalus > Phrynocephalus guinanensis. The sequence goes on along the minus strand of CM074735.1, from coordinate 42,428,729 downwards.
TGCCAGCCCTACCTGATAGATAGATAGATAGATAGATAGATAGATAGATAGATAGATAGATAGATAGATAGATAGATAGATAGATAGATAGATAGATAGATAGATAGATAGATAGATGATAATGTTTTGGTGCCTATGGTACCTTGTGGTACCTTGTATAAAGGAATGAATTCGTTCCAAAAGAAATTATGTTAAGCAAATATTCCTTTATCCAGATTCCCATAGGAATGCATTGAAAATGGAGTAATCCCATTTTTACATTGTACGGATTTTCCCCATAGGCGATTATGTTAAGCAAATTTCACCACCAGGTCAGACACTGTTTTCTGCCATAGGCACCAAAACATTTTAGGTTGCATCCAGCTTTTCCCAACCAACTACTTCCCAAATGTGTTGGAATGCATGTTCTATCACCACCTAGAAAACACAGATAACAACCATCTTCTTCATTACAACAGCTCCTACACTTGTTTGCAAAATTACGATGGCACCATGACATCCATGCATGTATGTCGTAGTTTATGAAGTTAGTACCATGTCTCCAGAATTCCAAAACAAACTGCATAAAATAATGTGGCTTCGGCTTCAGTTTTATGACATTTTGACTAGAAACTAATTAGAGGAAACTATGTGACTGTTTTAGACTGCATTTCACTGACATTTGGACTTGGGCTTCCAAATGGTGAAGTACGGCGGGGCTGAAAGATATCAGAATAAACTGTCAAACTTTTTCCTCAAAGTTTAACAGAAAGAATGGAAGATAAAGTGACTAAAAGTGCATCCACTATACTAAGTCCCCGGCATAGTTGATGAAATATCAGGATTCTACATTCAATGACTGAAAGAAAGAAAAATCTATAAGGTAACTTGTCAAGTTTTTAAAAGACATGTCTGTCTCCTTCTTTAACCCAAGTCATAAATTCTCCATAGATTGTCTTTTTCTGACCTACCTGTGGAAGACATCTGGTACTCTGGCAATAAATCAATTGGATGTTTGGAAATTCTTGCCAATGGAAAACTTGCACAGAAATGAGAAGCTGAAGAAGTCCCCCTGTTGGCAACATCTGCCCTCTCCTCATCCAATCCGGGAACAGGATTTCTAGGGAAACACATAGCTAAGCCATCGGACTTGCTAAGTAAGCTTGCGTTTACTGCCACAAAACAGATTACATTCTGTAGGAACTGCCACTCAGGTACTGGATGATGAAAGCCTTCATCAGCAGAGAGAGTAAATCAGTATGGATTGTGCCTACCAGCAGGTACTCCAAGCATCCTACAGGTTCCATTGCTATAAACCAATGAAACACCTTGCAGGCATGGCGCTCTGAAATATAACTTGGGGGTCGAAGGCAAAGCTTTAGAAAATCAAATCTATACCTCAAGAAACAGACTCAAGTAAATGTGGACTCAGTATAGGCAAATATAGTGCCCCCATATATTTCCTTGCTCTTTGGGGCAAGCTTTACCATCTTGACAGGAAACACTCACTGAAAGCAAAATAGTGACTTACTGTGGCTCCTTTTCTTCCCTACCTGCACATCCTTGGGTCATCTGAAACAGATCTGGAGAATACACCAGCACAGGGTGGGAGATCGAAGGGGGTGTTCACTTGTTTGAGCAGAAGCTGATTCAGATGCCTTAGGATGCATCCTATCGTCCCGATTTCTCAGAATTTGGAGTATTTACCAGACTGTGGGAGCTGTAGTCTGACAAATTTAATCTCCCACACTCTGATTTGCTTCCACTGGAAAGCAATTCAAAGTATAATAGTTGCCAAGGTGCCACTACAATGGTGAGAATATTTTATAAGCTGTAATAATCACATAAGAATTAGAGGCATTTGTTGCCTCTTATGAGGTTTCTTCATACAAAGCGAAAGTGCCCAATTACTTTCAATTTTATTGAGCTGTTAGTGGGTGCAATCCTGCTTTTTGTTTTGCTGGGTTTGGGCAGATGCTTAACAGACAGTGTCTGACTGTTTAACAACAACAAAAGCACTGCCTATTGCATCTCTGAGCAGAGGCTACAGCAATGGGGACGTTTTGTCATCTGCCCTCCTAGCTGCTATGACATAAATACAATTCTGTAATCATCTTGCCTAATCCTATTTTACCACCGATTGATTACTTCAATAATATTGACTTTGAAAAACCAAGGCAAAATGCTAGCTTACCGGCAATAATGAAACAAAAAAAGTGTGTGTGTGGGGGGGAATAATCATTTCAGACCACACAGTGCTCACAGGGAAACAACATTCTGCTCTATTTTGCTTCCCATTTCCTCAAATATCTTATGGCCAGTCATTCTATTGCATAACCTTACAGATGTCAGATGTCCTCTACTTCAATACTTTATAGCACAAAATGGGAGGAAAGTGTTTCATTTCATTGTTTTGTTGTCCCCCCTCCGCATTTCATTTTGTATTTTGAAAAAATTTGTCACTTACAAAACAAAACAAAACAAAACAAAACAAAACAAAACAAAATGAATTCTCCCCCCCCCAAGCACCAGTGCTCTAGCTGGTGTGGTGGGGGATTCAAAAGCCTCCTGGCTAACACCTCCCAGCTGACTGAGTTGTCAAAAAACCCCAGCTGTGAGGCGGGGGGCTAAGTAAATTCCCTGCCTGACTGCTCCTTTCTCAAGGCTCTAGTCCTCCACCTGGGTAGTGGGCTCGAGGCTTTTCAAAATGTGCCATGGGGAAAAAAATTTAAAGGCTCCAGCTGGAGCCAAGGCACAGGCTTGAGCCTTTTTTTAAAATGTCCCACCCTCAACAGGACTAGCGCTGTGGGGCATGTGTCTCTGTACCTCTCTCTCTCTCTCTCTCTCTCTCTCTCTCTGTGTGTGTGTGTGTGTGTGTGTGTGTGTGTGTTGGGTGCTTTATTCCCCCCCCCCAACCCTCCAAAGAGAAAAACCGCTGATGCTGACATTGCAGCAGCAACAGCAAGAGGGAAGGAAAGTTTGGGAGTAGAGATGGGCACGACTTAAAGGTATTCCCGTTTCCGTTTCCGTTACTCGTATCCGTTACTCTACGGAAACGGAAACGGGATTACTCCACCAGAATTCGAGCTCGAACCGACGAACGAACAATTTGGTCTGATTTGTCGTGCTCGTTACTTGCATCGCAGCGATCGCGCAATGCCAAGCGGCACAGAAAAAAAGTTTTTAAAAGTTAAAAAAAACCCGGCGAAAACTGTCTGAGGGCACCTACCAGGCCAGAAGGGTATTTTATTTGGGGGGGGGGTTTCCCCGCCCCCCTCTCCTTGGCTATTGCTACTGCTGCACTGCTGGTATCAGGCTGGGAGGGCGCATCCATTTGCCATGCAGTGCGGGGGATCCAAAATGGCGACCGCAATATTTTTTTTGAAATCGTTGCCCAAAACCCCACCAAAGCACCACAGAAACATGCGAAAATTAGCTATTTTAAATGCTTGAATTTTTACAGTAGCAGCAGTGGGTTTTTCTTGCAAAAAGGTCTCCGTTAATTTTATTTTATTTTATTTTATTTTATTACACCTGCGCATTCGCAATGATGGGCTCGCCCATGGGAGTGGACCATGCAAAGTTTTGGAGCCATTCCACCAATCGCATGGCCAGGTTTTGCTGACTGTACCAGGCTGGGAGGGCGCATCCATTTGCCATGCGGTGGGGGGGGATCCAAAATGGCGACCGCAATATTTTTTTTGAAATCGTTGCCCAAAACCCCACCAAAGCACCACAGAAACATGCGAAAATTAGCTATTTTAAATGCTTGAATTTTTACAGTAGCAGCAGTGGGTTTTTCTTGCAAAAAAGTCTCCGTTGATTTTATTTTATTTTATTTTTATTTTATTTTATTTTATTTTTTGATGGGCTCGCCCATGGGAGTGGACCATGCAAAGTTTTGGAGCCATTCCACCAATCGCATGGCCAGGTTTTGCTGACTGTACCAGGCTGGGAGGGCTCATCCATTTGCCATGCAACCGCAATATTTTTTTTGAAATCGTTGCCCAAAACCCCACCAAAGCACCACCATGCGGAGTACAGACAGCATGCAAAAAAGCGTTGATTTTATTTTATTTTATTTTATTTTTTTACACCTGCACATTTGCAATGATGGGCTCGCCCATGGGAGTAGACCATGCAAATTTTCCACCAATCGCATGGCCACTTGGCCAGGTTGACCACAGAGACTTCTGGGATGTGCCAATCGGGCATAAATAGCCCACTAATCGTAGCCCAAACCCGAACCCTAAGCCTAACCCATACGCCAGTACACTGTCCTTCTAAGTGGGTCAGAGAGGCACCCAGAGGTGCACCCCAATACTCACCCTAACCTCACCCGTAACTAGCCTAACCCTAGCCCTTGCGCTAACCCGTCTTAACCCTAAGCCAGATCTACTTGCATTGCACTACATGCAAGTACGTGAGACACAGTGGGTGCAAGGAGTCTGCCAGTCCGTCACTTGTGGCTCTGGCTGACTCCTGCAGCTCCCTCCAGGAGCCCGCTACCCCCTCCCCAAACCAGTACTAATGACAACGAAAAAACAAAAAAATGAACCGACTAATTTTTGCGAATTTTCACGAAAAACGGAAACGAGCCGAAACGGAACCGGCCCGACTAACGACAACTCGAAAAAAAAAATTTTCAAGTCGTGCCCATCTCTATTTGGGAGGCAAGTCAAAAAGAAAAAAATCTTCTTTTTACTTTTTTCTCCCACCCCACCCCCTCACTTGTTCGGTTCCGCTCTCCCTCTCGCTTGCTCTCTCGCATGCTCCCTCCCTCCCTCTCTCTGTCTCTGTCACACAGAGACACTTATGCGCTCGCTCGCGCTCACACACACACATCACACTCTTCCCTCCCTTCTATTCTCTCTCTCTCTCTCTCTCTCTCTCTCTCTCTCTCTCTCTCTCTCTCTCTCTCTCTCTCTCTCTCTCTCTCATTCATTTTCGCTCTCACCCTCACCCCTCCTGAGTCTCAACTTTTTTGAAATACATCAACATTATTTCCTTACTTAATCTCAAAGGAGTATACATGGGCTCAGTTTGAGCCTGTAGGTTTCAATTTTCTCCCAGCAGCAGGTTTTTTTATCTTCCCCTCTCTGGAAGAGAATAATGAAATAATGTATCATTTTCTAAACTTACTAAACGACAAAACAGTGTGTTGTTTTTTCTAAAGTGCCCATAACCAATACTTAACATGATTGGCCCTTTCTTTGTCTTATACCCAGATGCTCATGTACATATCTGTGGTTCTAGACCAGTGGTTCTCAACCTGTGGGTCCCCAGATGTTCCTGGACTATAGCTCCCAGAAATCCTGGCCAGCTCAGCTATTGATGAAGACTTCTGGGAGCTGCAGTCCAGGAACATCTGGGGACTCACAGGTTGAGAACCACTGTTCTAGACCAACCTTTCCTTATCTGGTATTCCCCATCCATATCCTATGTATTACAAGTCCCATAATTCTTCATCATGCTTTCTAGGACTGATGGGAGTCCAAAATATGTGTAGGATACCAGTTCACCGGGACAGTGAATAATGCTGCTCAACAATGTCTCTGCCTGTGTTTATCTTCCTTGTAATGTGTTCTTTCTGCTCTGAGTATCAGACACCTGTACATGAATTGTACAAATGAATGAATAATATGGACCTTTCATGTATTGTCTGATAATCTGTTGCTTAGGCAGTTACTTCACATCCATTTTGTCTCTGTTAGTCTTGCGCTTACGAGCAGTACATAAAAATGTTACTTCATGCAACTACTGAAATTTGTCTCAACCATGCCCCCGGAACAGGCACTAAGCACGACAATACTGTACCTGATACTGAGGTAGGGTTTTCCCTTGTCACTCTTTGGGCCTTTTTACACGACCCCTAAGATCCGCTGGTCCCTTATATTCGGACCAGAGATCTTGAGGGTTCGTTGCTGTTCCTCCGTCTCCACCTGCTCCGCACTTCTTTGTTCTGTCTGCATGAGGGGAGGGAGGGGGGGGAAGCCTTAGACAGGGACAAAAGAATAAAGGCTTACCTCCGGTGCCAGGGGGGAAGTTGCTCCAACCTCCGTTTACTTCCTGGTTCCTCTTTAAGGGGCGGAGGCAAAAGAAAAACAACAGAAAGAAGCGAGGAGAGCTCAGGCACTCTCCGCATCAAATATTTTTCACCATCAAAGAGCAGGTACAAGAAAAGTGTGTTGGGTCGCGCTTAGGTGGGCGGGGTCACACTTAATTGTCTGCAAACTCCGGAGCTGGTGGGGAAACATTTTTAAGGTCCGGAGCTTGCACCCATTTGCGGTGGAGCTTAGGGGTCGTGTATAAACGCCCTTTGTTCCCGTTTTCTGTTCCAAGACAAGACACCATGTAGTAGTGACTGTCATGCAACAAAACATTTGTTTCTCTCAGAAAACTATGTCCGTTTGTTTTGTTTTTACTTTTCAGAAGTGAAATATTGAAAAAGAATTTTTAAGCCCCCCACCGGAAGCTAGACAAATTCAGTGTTTGTCACGGTACAAGACTGTGAAGTAACACTTGTCATGAGAGAAGTTATCATGACCATGGGAACACTGAAACAGGGACAAAACCATGTGATTGCAACCAACACTGTCACGCTACAAAACTAGTCGTGAAACAATGAAGGATGTGAAGTAACTGCCTTAGTGTACTATATTTCACTAGGAAAGGCCTCACATAAGCAGTGGAGATTTGGCAAGCCAGCTTTTCATAGATTCTATATCAACTCAGATCGGCCTACTCTAGTTGCTAATAAAGTCACGAGTAGACCCATCTGAATCAATGGAATTTACAGAGGAATTTACTCTTCAGATCTCCACTGATTTATTGGGACTACTTTACTGCAATGTACTAATCAACAACATCTTAGCCATTGTCTGATGTGAGGCACTTGCTTGCTCAGACAGCTCAAGTCTCCAAGAGGAATTGCTTGAGCTATTTGAACGGAGCTTGTGCAGCTTCGCACAGTACCTTGATTCTAATGCATATACATCAACAGACTAAATTTCTTGATTTTTCCAAAACAAGATCACACGTGGATATCAGCAAGTAAACTTCAAAAGCCCACGTAATTCAGGATAACTGGAGGTCAAGTCTTTCTTTCAGGTCTTTAAATTGCATTGGAAGCCCAGATACTTAGTAATAAAAGAACAAGTAATGAACAGAACTTTGTTGCTTAAAATAGGAGAAATGAAAAATCAGACCTATACCTTCTTTCTAATATCATCCTCAACAACAAAAATGTATACCTGTTTGGGAGGGCAGAAGAAAGCTAGCATTTTGTTCCGTCTGCATGCTACTAATTAGAGATGGGCACGAAATGAGCAATTTTTTGTTTTCATTTTCGTTTTTGTTTTTTCATTGTTATGTAACAAAACTAAAAACAAATTTTGTCTCCAAAATGAAACAAAACAAACCGAAACAACAGAAATTTTGTCGTGTGTTTCGTTTTCATTGCGGCAAATACATTGAACTGTAATGAATGCTAACGAAACAGCAATTTTTCGTTTTCATTTTCATTTTTTCGTTTCATTATGTAACGAAACGAAAACGATTTTTTTTGCAAAAAATTCACGAAAAACAAAAACGAACCGAAACGGACCCCCTAAACGACAAAGGACAAACAAAACACCATTTTTTTGAGTCGTGCCCATCACTACTACTAATACAGGCATAAAACAGAAAGAAAAAAATTCTAATGTGTGGGGAACATTTCTCTGTGGGGTATGCTTCTGGGGGGGGCAGTTGGAGGCACACCATCCTGACCCTGCCACGTTGCATCCCTAGGGGGAAGTGACCTTCTATTTCCTCTTCAACTTTGCTTTGAGGCAGGACAAAGGCTAAATGGCATTTGCTCCCTATTAGAGGAGATGTTTTCATTAGCAATCTAATGTGTATTTGTCAACATTAGATAGCTCTATAAAAGGGGTCTGCTGAGGCAGACATGTCAGATTTTCTTTGTTCTGTGTCTGAATCTCAGGTGGCTCTGAGAAACAACATCTCCCTCTGTGTGTGTGTGCTATCTTTGCTCTCCTAAAATCAGTTTGCTTGTCACTTTCCCAGCAAACTCCCACACTAATGAATGACCTCTTGGGAATGATTAGATTCTTTTTTCCTATTTTTAAATAGTTTTTCAAACAGCTGCTCCATTGGGATGAAGAGCTAGCACTGCTAGTGTCAGGCCCCATCTCAGATACCTAAGATCCAGCTGTAGCTGCATAGGGGCAGGATGGGACATTCTGACCCACAATAAGGAGGAGGTGGGAGCTAAGGAGCAACACGGAGAAAAGGGCGAGGGAGAACACACTGCCCTTCAGGTTGGGGCAATAACTGATGTGCTGGAAGTGGCTGGAGGGGGAATGGGAGAAGAGAAGATGATGGGTGATGCACAGGAGGCATTTGACAAGGCCTTCAACACAGAGGAGGTGCTTGAGCCTCAGGGGGACCCGGACTATGCCTACCACAAGGACCTCTCAATGGGGATCTCATTGAGCTCTGTGTGCCCCAGGAAAAAGACATTGCAACCAGGAGACCTCACCTAAACATTAAAGATAAAAAATGATAACAGGGAGACAAGTGGTGGATGAAAAAAAAAACTTAACAGTCACCAAACGCCTCCCGAAAAAGCAAGGTCTTTAAAGCTTTTTTGAAGGCTGGCAGAGACTCTGCAAGGTGCAACTCACACGGGAAATGGTTTCATAGTACAGGGCCAGCCACAGAGAAGGCTCGGCTCCGGATGACCATTTTCTGAGCCTCCCTGGGCGTGGCCACCTGCAGTGAGTGCGCCAGCGACATTCTAGTTGGTCGGGCTGAAGTTGACCACTGGGATATACGCTCTGCCAGGTAATCAGGTCCCAGGCCATGGAGGGTTGGACTTAATCCTGGCCCTGGATATGGGTATGGTGGGAGGGTTACCCACCAACCTTCCTAGAGGCATAGGCAGCAAAGCTTGAGCTTGGCAAGCAAAAAGGATATCAGTATTTTCAGACGATAGCCACAGATCAGCAGACTGCTTCACACAGAGAGAGACAACCAGTTCTTTTTTAAAAAAATTATAGACCACAACCCAGATATTCTTAACCATTTGTAAATCCCATCATTAGCAACAGCATGAGTTAAACATATGTTTACCTCCTATTTAAACATAAGAACATAAGAAGAGCCATGCTGGATCAGACCAAAGACCCATCTAGTCCAGCTTCCTATATCTCACAGTGGCCCCACCAAATGCCTCTGGGAGCGTACGAGACTAGATCTCTTTCTCCTGATACTACTCCCCTGCATCTGGTCCTTGAAGTACCTGTCTTTAAACCCAGAGATTACACATCTCCATCATTCATGGTTTGTAACCTGTGATGGACTTTTCCTGCAGGAATCTGCCCAATCCCATTTTGAAGACGTCCAGGCCTGCTTTCACATTTGCTAGTTTATGCCTAAAACAATTGATTATTGGGCTTTTGGTATGATGAATTACCCATGTGACCAAATCAGCAAGATCTAAATACCTCCTTAGCCCACTTTCTCTCAGTAATCTCAAACCCAGACTGGAGACAACTTGAGAATTCCTTGTAAAACTATCTTGGTTGCACCTAGGTAATCACCACGTGCCCATCAATACTGTGTCTTTGTAAAGCATTGTAGAAAAAGATCTTTACAAGTAAAAACAAGGATAACAATGTCACTGTAGGTCCAATTAAAACTTTTTTTTTTTGCCCCTGAGGAAGCTTATGTCTGAAACACAAATGGTTGATCAATAATTTCTCTGTTGAAACAAGAAATTGGAAGAATCAGCACATGGTGCACACAGCAAATTGCTCATGAGTTGAAAAGTTATCATTTTTTGCTGCTGCTGTTGTTTTCTGTTTCTATATATTTCCCCCTGTGAAGACTAAATCCAGGTTTGCCAACAAGGCCAATTTCATTTATTGCTGCTCTGAGTACAGAAGTTGTAGAAGTCTACTGAGAGATAAGTTGTCCTGGGGTATTCCAAAGAGGTTTATCCATGCCAGCAAAACTATACAGAGATTTACTAGAGAAAACCATGTTCCATCAGGACACCTCTAATTTATGATGAGCCAACGAGTTAATGGTCTCTAAAATGCCTTGTACAGCACTCATCTGCCCTGCTCAGCTCTTGTGAATTTAAGTATCTGGTTTCCTTTAAAGTGTTGATCCACTTCACAATTGGTCTTTTTCTTTTCCTGATGCCTTCAACCTTTCCCAGAATTATTGTCTTTTCCAGAGAATCCTGTCTTCTCATGAAGTCCATGCGGCTAATGCAGTTTACCTTTCCTCAGCCACACACCACTTACTTGCCCAATGTTTTGTGATGCTTAGAGCACACTTTTACATCTATCTCAAGAAAAGCCCACGGGATGTGTGAGTGATATGCTGACAGACCATCTAGGGCAGTGTTGGCAAACCTATGACACGGGTGCCAAGGGTGGCACTCGGAGCCCTTTCTGAAGGCACCCAACATCGCCTCTTCACAGCCACCTGTATTCAGGTTAAGTTGCTGTATTGGTTTGGCACTTTGCGAAAAATTAGTGGGTTTTGAATCGCAGTTTGGGCACTCGGTCTCTAAAACGTTCACCACCACTGATCTAGGGTTACTCACAAAAATGTTCCCAAGTTCTCAAGATTCAACGCATTCCTCCATTTCTTGTTTCCCCCCCATAAAGGACTCTGCCCACCTCGATCTCCATAACAGACTTGCCATTGACTCTTGGAGGGACCACAACCCCAATTTGGCCCATAAAGTGCCTTAAGACCAAGAGGTCCCAAAACATTACACAGAAATATGTCTCATTCTTACACGTTTTGAAACTGCTATTCATTTAGAGGCTTCTCAGACATCTGACAAGGTAAACTGCACCTTAGTTCATAATTCTAATTGTGCCATCAAGTGACTTCTGATATCTGGAAACCTGCTTCACAGGTAGTTGTCTGCTCCTTTCCTTTTTGGAGAGAGGGGGTGCCCTGGGATTGTGCAGCTTACCCAGGGCCATCCCAGATGTTCTTCTACAGAGTAACTCTCAAACCAGGTGTTCTAACTCACAGCCTTACACAGCTTTTACATAAATCAGCAAGACTATCATTTCACACCTTCTTTTGACACCCTCAGAGGAACACAATATGAGTTTATGCTAAAATTTAAATATACACCATACCCTTTAAAGCAACAGAAATAGGTTGAGAAGCATTAAAGATCACAGTGCTGTCAAAACCTATGAATTATTCTTTATATTCTTTGACATCTTCGTAGAAAAGAGAATATGGATAAGGAAGGAGTATAATGAACACTTGTGTTTCTTCCCATTTCCTTTCAGCATTGCTAGTTCTAGCAACTGGTGAGGCAAGTGCAACTGGAGAAGCAAGGATGATTTCAGTATCAAGTGCATCTGACAAAGGGCTAAATCCCTTCAGTCTCTCCTCCCTTAAGTCAGATGTGTGCCTGTGTGTACATAAAGGGGAGCTCCCACCAAGAACAAGGCTGCTTTGCACAAAAGAGTTTTGCTGGGAATCAGATCAGGGTGGGCTGAATATAGTGGAGTTGCATGATATGGATAATGAAGGCAATTTCCAGAGCTCTTCATCAAATTTTTTTCTGAACCACAATAGCAGTAGTACTGCTGTAGCCGGAGCTGGCAGTGTCAGACTGAGTGCCGATGCCATCCTTGTCTTTCTCTGGCACATCAGCCCTTTGAGAGAGAAATGCCTTCTTTGGCATCTGTTTTGGTCCCCTTGTCCTGATGGTCCTAGCTGGGTTGTGCAAAGACATCACTGCAACATGAGGTTCACTCCTACTTGTGTCCCCTGGAACCAGAGGTTTCTTGGCCACCTCCCTAACAGAGAGACACACAGCCAGTATTGCTGCCTGCTGCTTTTTCATAATATCAGTGCTCAACAAGGCAGCTAGATGACAGATTTGGGGGTAAGGGGTGGGATGCTCATAATAATAATGATTGCAAGCTTTCTTTTTCCTCCCCCTCTCCCATTCATCTCAGCAGAAGCTGCTGCATTCCTGCAGCCTTCCCCCAAGTGCCTACTTCTTCTACCATGCCCATGTTTCATGCTGCCTTCAGACTCTACCCATTATATACATATATAAAAGGTCTGGATAGTCAAAACTATGTTTTTTCCAGTAGTGATGTATGGAAGTGAAAGCTGGACAATAAAGAAAGCTGACTGCCACAGAATTGACGCTTTTGAGCTGTGGTGCTGGAGGAGACTCGTGAGAGTCCCCTGGACTGCAAGGAGATCAAACTTATCTATCCTGAAGGAATTCAACCCCGAATGTTCACTGGAAGGACAGATTTTGAAGCTGAGGCTCCAATACTTTGGCCACCTCATGAGGAGAGAGGACTCTTTGGGAAAGTGCTAGCTGACGTTTCAGAAAAAGACACCAAGAAAACTACCACAATGCAGGCTTATGCCAGAGTATGTCCTAACAGCTAACACTCAAGGGATGTATAGGCAGCTATGCTCACCTTTCAGTTGAAAAGAACCCAAGTGGGGGGGGGGGACACCTTTCCGCATCTGTGCCTGCTTTTAAATGTCATTGTTGCAATAAAAACTCAGAAAACAAAGCTAATGAAAACATGATTCAGATTTAGAACATCTTCTAACCTACCGAATGGATGATTAAATTGTGTTGTGTTGTATTAGGGTTTGTCCACTGTCTTTATATTACTCAATACAATTTAATCACCATCCACCCCTAGGAAACAAAATCCAATGGTTCCAATGCCTTTTTCTTCAGTAAAAAAAAAAGAAAAGAAATGAATAACATGGGGAGGAAATAGTTATGAGAAAACGCATACCTAACTCAGTTTGTTTTCCAAAATCACATTATCAGAACTTTACCTTCACATGCCATTTTCATGTCCAGCAGGGATCGTGACAGAAATGCTGACATCCATTCAAACCTGTTCCCACCAAGTCAGCATGACAAAAAATAAATGAGCATTGGTTTTACTCAGTTCTAATGTGCCTAAGTAAGAGGATGCCATGTGGATATGTGGCTCACACAAATGTTTCTGTACATACACCAGAAGCAGGTATGGAATGAAGAAGTTCTGTGAATTATGCTTGATAGGCCCTGTTCGCCTCTCTAATGAAGGAGAGTGGAATACTCATCTGCCTTGTTTTGCTGGCTGCAGATAAGTATTGGAGCCTTGGCTGATGCTTCCTAAGGCCCAATGAATATGCAAAACAACCACAGGTGTCCAAGGGCAAAGTGGCACATCTATAGAGATCACTGACAAAATGACACGATGGCATTAATGTGTGATCAGAGACAAATAGTCCCTAATAAGTTGTGACTCCGACTTTGGAAATGTTCACGTGCTGTGTAGCAATGGGACTACTTTTCTTCTGTATTTGCAGACAATTAATAAACAACACTGAGATTTAATCTATGTATAATTAACAGAGGCAGGTTATATGCAAATTCTAAAATTGGACCATGAATTATTCTCTTAGCAGCAATTAGTCTTTCCTTAAATCAATTTTTAAACATTTGTGTTTACGGCACTGTATGAATATTTCAGCTGTCCTCAAGAGTGGGACATTTTTAGTTTATTTATGTATTTATTTATTTACAAAAAAATTAGCCACCCCACTACCAGGTCGTCTCTGGGCAGCGATGTTGCAATGAATGGATTCAATGAACTGATTCAAAGTGAAGTGAAAACACACCACACTTCCAGCAATAGACTAAGGCCCTAAAGGGCTTGAACTCTACCAGCAGTTGAGACATGACCCTTTACAATGAGTTTGAGTATCATTTCCTCATAGAGGGAATGTTGCCATCTTGAAGAAACAAAGTTCTATCCTTAGTTCAAGAAACAGAATTCTACTATACAAAGGTGCACACTTCCCCAGTGCACCACCATCCTCTCACATGCCAAGTCCCGAAGGATAGTTGCAAAGTCCTTGAATTGTTTCAGAAGAGGCTGATGCCATGGGGGCCAGACAATCCTCTCTCTCAATTTTAACCTAAACTTCAATGGATCTACTCAAAGTACCAAGCCTATGTTGGGGAACAAGTTTAGTACCTTGGATGTTAAACAGTGGGTTAAAGTCTAGAATTGTTTATTATCCCTAAATCAGCTATTGGCCTCCACTTAGGTGTTCCTTCTGAGCCCACTAGTCATTCTTTTCTCTTGGAAGACAGAGCTGTATGTGCTACTCGGTCTGTTCCACATTTCCAAAATTAACTGGATGTTCTCAAATGTTCCTCTTAGTTGGGCAATAGAGCAGGGGTAGCGAACAAGTTCGACCAAAAGAGCCAAAATTTTAAACTGTGAGAGTCAGAGAGCCACACCACGCAGTGACCTGCCAAAACAGACAAACACTCACACAAAAGCATATAATTTTAACAATAATATATTAAACACATAATATAACATGCTCAGTCAGGTGTATAAACAACAACAACAACAAATGCCTGCCCAGATTAGTGATGTGGCCAGATTAAATTAAAAGTGAACTGATGGTGGAAAAGTGACAGATTCACTGCATGAAGAAGCCACAACAACCTGCCTCTCGCACCTTGAGTTGCATGGCACACAGGATGCACAGAAGCTGCTCCTGCCCTATTCTTCAGCTTCATCTTTCCACAATATGTTCCTTTTTTTACGTGTGCTTTTTAACCCCTTCCTTGCTTTCCAGTCTTCTGCATTCTCCACCCTCTTTCCTCTACCTGCTTAGTTCCAAGATCTCCACTCAACCGGTTGTTGCTGTACTGATCCCCCCCCAACTCTGCTTATGTGGCCCATGAATCTTAATCCTTTACTCTCCCTCTCCTTCCCCCTGCGCATGCCAGTTCCTGCAAACCGTGAACAGCACTTGCATCGTTAAGATCCACAGGAAAGGTTTTCAAAGCCTGGCATTTTCCCCCCACCTCACCTCGCATGAGCTGTGGTGTTTGTTAATGTTCCACTCCTAGCACCTTTTCTGTGGGCAGAAATCTAAAAGCTGCTAACCTCCCCTGCTCAGAAACACATGCATGTTCAGACGTGGCAAGTGAAACCTGCCACGTGTTGACTCCACAGTATCGAAGCCTGGGTATATTTTCTTCCCAAACACAAAAACAGTTCTGCATATATTTTATCTTCCAAGTCCAACATTATTGAAGTAGGCTTGTGAATAGCCACTTGTCTGGCATTTTTTCTTTCTTTCTTTCTTTCTTTCTTTCTTTCTTTTTTTTTTTTTTTTTGGTAAGTAAGAATTCCCCATTTAGTTTACCAGGCAGGAAAGGAGAATAAAGAGAATAAAGAGAATTTCTTCTCCTGACAGCTGGAGTGGTTAGGGTGGTAAGCAAAGAAAGTTGGAATCAAATTGCCCCCTCAACAACAAGGAACTTCAATGACTGTCTTTCGGCCTAGACTACCTCACAGGGCTGTTTTGTCGCTATAGAGTCGGGATACAAAACTATGTACATAGCCTTAGGTCCTTGGAGGGCAAGTAAAATAAAAGAGATTTCATAATAAACAAAACATAACTGGGCAAGCAGAAATTTTTGCAAGGCTGTAAATTCTTTTTCTTTCTTTCTTTCTTTCTTTCTTTCTTTCTTTCTTTCTTTCTTTCCTTCCCTCCCACTCTCCCTTTCTTTTTTCTTTTTCCCCCTCTTCTTTCTTTCTTTCTTTTCTTTCCTCCCTCCTTCCTTTCCTTCCCTTTCTTTCTTTATTTCCTTCCTTCCCTCCCTCTCTCCCTTCGTTCTTTTTCTTTCTTTTCTTCCTTTCTTCCTCTTCTTCCTCATCTTCTTTCTTCCTTCCTTCCTCCTCCTCCTTTTGTTCTTTCCCTCTCTCTCCCTCACTCCTTCTCTCCCTTTCTTTTTCTTTCCCTCCCTCCTTCCTTTACTTACTTACTTTCTTCCTCCCTTCCTCCTTCTCCTTCCTTCATTCTTTCTTTCTTTTTCTTCTTTCTTTCCTCCTTTCCTTCCTTCTTCTCTCCTTCCTTCCTCTCCTTCCTCCTTTCCCCATTCCTTCCTTCCTTTCTCCCTTCTTTCTTTTTCTTTCTCTCTCTCCCTTCCTCCTTCTCCCCCTTTCTTTTTCTTTCTTTCTTTCTTTCCCTTTTCTTCCCCCCCCTCCCTCCCTCCCTCTTTCTTTCTTTCTTTCTTTCTTTCTTTCTTTCTTTCTTTCTTTTTCTTTCTTTCCCTTTTTCCCCCTCCCTCCCTCCTTTCTTTCTTTCTTTCTTTCTTTCTTTCTTTTTCTTTCCCCCCCTCTCTCCTTTCTTTCTTTCTTTTTTCTTTCTTTCTTTCTTTCTTTTCTTTCTTTCTTTCTTTCTTTCTTTCTTTCTTTCCCTTTTCTCCCCCCTCCCTCCCTCCTTTCTTTCTTTCTTTCTTTCTTTCTTTCTTTCCCTCCCTCCCTCCCTCCTTTCTTTCTTTTTCTTTCTTTCTTTCTTTCTTTCTTTCTTTTCTTTCCCTTTTCTTCCCCCCTCCCTCCCTCCCTTCTCTTTCTTTCTTTCTTTCTCTTTCTTTCTTTCTTTCTTTCTTTCTTTCTTTCTTTCTTTCTTTTTCTTTCCCTTTTCTTCCCCCCTCCCTCCCTCCCTCCCTCCTTTCTTTCTTTCTTTCCCTTTTCTCTCCCCCCCTCCCTCCCTCCCTTCTTTTCTTTCTTTCTTTCCCTCCCTCCCTCCCTCCCTCCCTCCTTCCTTTCTTTCTTTCTTTCTTTTCTTTTCTTTCTTTCTTTCTTCCCCCCCTCCCTCCCTTCCTCCCTCCCTCCCTTCTTCCTTCCTTCCTTCCTTCCTTCCTTCCTTTCTTTCTCCCTCCCTCCCACCCTCCCTCCTTACTTTCTTTCTTTCTTTCTGGTGGGGCGGGGGCGATTGCGGGGGGTCGCAGCGGCGGCGGTGATGGTGGGACGGGGCGATTGAGGAGGGCGATTGTGGGACGGGTCGCGGCGGCGGCGGTGGGACGGGTGCGATTGCGGGGGGGCGATTGCGGCGGCAGCGGGACGGGGGCGACTGCCGGGGGGCCATTGCGGCGGGGGGGGTCGCGGCGGCGGCGGGACGGGGGCGATTGCGGCGGCGGGGGGTCGCGGCAGCGGCGGCGGCGGCGGCGGCGGCGGGGACGATTGTGGGGGGATCGCGGCGGCGGCGGTGGGGCGGGGGCGATTGCGGCGGCGGGGGGTCGCGGCAGCGGCGGCGGGGCGGGGGCGATTGCGGCGGCGGCGGTGGGGACGATTGTGGGGGGATCGCGGCGGCGGGGCGGGGGGCGATTGCGGTGGCTGGGGGGGGTCGCGGCGGCGGGGCGGGGGCGATTGCCGGGGGGGTTGCGGCGGCGGGGGGGGGGGTTGCGGCGGCGGCGGCGGGGCGGGGGCGATTGCGGGGGGCGGGGGTCGCGGCGGGGGGGGCGATTGCGGGGGGGTCGTGGCGGCGGCGGCCCGGTCCACGGCCCGGGGGTTGGGGAACACTGCTTTGGGGCCGCCGCCGCCGCCTCCTCCTCCCAGGCCACTCCCCCGCTGAAGCTGCTCCCCCTACCCGAGCCCTTATCAGGGCTCCGATCACAGAGGCCAGCTGGACCAGAGCGCAGCAAGGCCAGCGCCCCCCCCCACCGCAGGACCCTCAGGTGCAGGGGGGTGGGGGTGGTCTCAGCAGGGCAAAGAGCCGCATTTATTTTGTCCGGGAGCCGCATGCGGCTCGCGAGCCGCGTGTTCGCCACCCCTGCAATAGAGCTTTGTATGTCACAAAACATGTTCTGGGACCCCATACGTTATTCTCGTTCTTCAAAGTGTGGTGGGAAGCCCTGACTCATGACCAGTGTTGGAGTTCAACGTCCATTCTGTGACAGAGGCTGTTCCATTTAATAGGCTGTCATTTCTATGTGTTAATTCCCATCCAAACCAAGGAATAATAAATACTAAAACCCAATATTGTTATATATAACAGCCGTTTTTCAGCTCTAAGTCCAAGGAGAATATTTAGAATTCAGTGGCACTCCTCGATATTTTCCCCTCATTTTTCTAAATGTTTGTTAACACGCAAAACTCCGTCATTTCCCAGTTGTTGATATTTACCTAACGTTATTGCTAATATTTTCAGTTTACCTTCATTTGAGTTTTCAAATGAAACCTTTACTTACAATGCAGTCTGCACGTCTTGGTCTACTGTGATCTTTGCAAAAGTTCAGCTATTTACGATCTCATACAAATGTCAGTTCCCAGTCATTAAACGTTCTGCTTTCCTTTCATTTAATTGTGGCACCTTTCCCCATAAGCTTTTGACTCTCTACCACCTTGGTCAATGCCTGTGTAATGTGAAGCCTTTACGCTGCCTTTGCAAGTCACAAATCCTAGGAAATCAAGTCTGAGACATTTCCATGCAGTGCGTAAACCATATCAAGGTCTGCCAACCGACCAAAGTTCAATGCAGGAAGAAACTGACAGCCAGGGAGTTACTAAGGAAATAGGCTATTCAACAGAAACAGAAATACACTGGCCAATAAAACCCATGGATCGGAGCAGGAAACAATAACTTTTTAGCTTTTCTTTAATAATTATTACTAATTTCTTTGTTTTTGTTTGTGTCGCTGCAGACAGATGGGTCCATAGAACAGAGTTATTCTCTTCCAGGGAGGGAAAGCTAAAAAAAAAAAAAACCTGCCGCTGGGAGAAAGTTGAAGCCTCCACCACCAGTTTCAAGCTGAGCCCATGCATACTCACTTGAGATTAAGTAAGGAAATACAGTGGACCCTCGTATAACAAACAGTTTGTATAACATAAAATCTGTACAACACAAAAATTCCTGATATAGGGGAAATTTGCTTAACAGAATCGTCTATGGGGCAAATCCGTACAAGATGAAAATGGTCGTGATTAGGGATTACTCTGTTTTCAATGTATTCCTATGGGAAATTTGTATAAAAGAAAATTTGCTTAACATAACTTCATTTGGAACGAATTAATTCCTTTACACGAGGTACCACTGTAATGTCCAATTTCATGCTACATATGTAGTACACTATGTAGATGAGCCCTAAGTCTTCGTAATTAATCCAACTGCAGCATTAATTGGTCACACAGTTGCATATGATAGGCTGGGCACAACACATGTGCATTTTCATGGTTTTAATGTCAGAATGCCTGATATCTGTTATCCCATGGAAGCAGATTGACAATTTTATAACATTTCCTGTACTTCAAAACTATTTTTCTTTCTTTCTGCAGCACAACAGTGCATAGTCAATCCATTTAGATTCAGGGCAGGAGAACCAACCTTTGTTTTATCCCTGGAGACATGATACTATTATGATTTATGCCTGCTGACTACACAAGGTTGCATATGCTCAGGGTATGGCTTTCTATTTTGCCTTATCAGAACTGGCAGACGGTGTGATTTTGCTCTAGGTTAGGGTAAAAAAACACAGTAGTGAACCATGGAATGGTGAAAAGGGCCAAGACAAGACTGCCCGTGATCAGCTAAAAGCCAAAGCTGGGGATCTTCTCCCCCAATCCCATCATGGAGGTGGGTGAGGGGCAAAAGAAATTCCAAAGGCAGCCTAATACCATGAACATTGCACAAACAAAAGGGATGTTTTTTTTTCCAGCTGCAACAAAATTGCTGTGATAGATGCTGTCACTAGAATTTAGGATTTCGCAAGAAAAAAACAATGAGTTGATACTGATACAGTTTACGCATTTATTTTAAATTTTAAATTGAGTTTTGTGTTAAAGGGAGGTGGGTGGGAGTATGCTAAAGGCAGAGTGAGAATACATGAGGGATGAGAGGCAAGGTTTCTCAAGGTCAACATGGGGGATACGATGCTTTAAAGTTTATTGGCCATTGTATGAAGCCGTTTCGTGTAAGTTGAGATTTGCAAACTTGGGGTCCCCTCCTCCTCTCTGTCATAAGAACATAAGAACATAAGAAGAGCCATGTTGGATCAGGCCAAAGATCCATCTAGCCCAGTTTCCTGTATCTCACAGTGGCCCCACCAAATGCCTCTGGGAGTGCACAAGATACCACTCCCCTGATACCACTCCCCTGCATCTGGCCTTTGAAGTACCCTGTTTTTATGTCTGGAGATTACACATCCCCATCATGGCTTGTAATGTGATGGAATCTGCCCAATCCCCTTTTGAAGGCATCCAGGCCAGATGCCATCACCACACCTTGTGGCAGTGAGTTCCACAGACTAACAGATGCTGGATAAAGAAGTATTTTCGTTTGTTTATTCTCACTCTCCCAACCCTTTATTTGAGTGGATGTCCCCTAGTTCTGGTATTTTGTGAGAGGGAGAAGGGCGTCCCTCTATCCACTTTACTCATGCCCTGCATAATTTTATACATCTCAATTATATCCCCCCTCAGGCACCTTTTTTCCAGACTAAAGAGCCCCAAATGCTGTAGCCTTTCCTCATAAGGGAGGTGCCCCAGCCCAATAATCCTTTTATTCACTCTCTTCTGCACTTTTCCCGGTTCCACTATGTCTTTTTTTGAGATGCGGTGACCAGAACTGTACGCAATACTCCAGGTACAGCCTTACTATCATTTTGTACAAAGCTTGGCTTTGTCAATTCTCTAGTGCTAGAAGGCCAAAATTGGACTGCTAATGGAAGTCCTGGGCATCCACTAACTCTACTAGTCCAAACATCAGTGATTTTAAAAGTTAAAACCTGAGGTCAAGAGGCAAATATGGGCTGTAGAATTCAAAGATTCAGCTGCCTTGGAGACACACACCAGGCAGAGACTCTCTTAAATACCCAATCTATAACACTGTGCTTTCAAAAGTGATAGCAGAGGATTGACATTCATAGCAATCACACTTCTCCCCTCCAGCCCCCGGTACTCATGGTGAAAATGATAGCGCAGCTAAGCTATAGTTCAGGCAACACACCAGAATTTAATATCTTTACTAAAGCATATGCCCTGTATGGATTAGCAATCTGAACATCACACAGCAAATAAATATTTTTCTAAACCTCTTCAAGCGAACCGACATTGCTTAACAAGTCTGAAAAATAACCACATTTTCCAGCAGTAGAAGGACTGTAGCAGCTCTCGGCAATAAGCAGTTGCAAAAACCTAGCTCTGCGCTCGTTTCTAGAGGCCCTTAGATCTGAGGACTTGTTCAAGGCAGAGAGGGGGAAATGGTGATGGGGAAAAAAATCTTGTTTTATGCTATGATGTCACAAGCTAAAAGTGGCCAAGGGCAAAAAGGAGGAGCAATTACTCTGTGTGTAGTCAAAAATAAAAAACAACCCCTGAGCAATTGCTGTATTCTATGATTTGTCCAAAAACAAATCCAAACAACCAGGAAGCAAAAAGCCAACAACCACAACACAGAGAGACCAGTCCTAGAATGCATCTTGTGTTTCACCTACCTGAGCAATGGT
The DNA here is from genome assembly GCA_037367245.1 of Phrynocephalus guinanensis. NCBI lineage: Eukaryota > Metazoa > Chordata > Lepidosauria > Squamata > Agamidae > Phrynocephalus > Phrynocephalus guinanensis. The sequence continues at coordinate 42,407,413 of CM074735.1, read as the reverse complement.
TAGGGATTGCAATTGCTTGGAGTAATCTAGCATGTGTGCATCACGAAAACTCAAACCAAAATAAAAACCTAGCAATTCAGCTAGTAATTAAAGTAATAAACTCTCTGATTGAAGAAAACAGGCATTTGCATATCATATGTAAGCAGGATGTCTGTGAGTACAGGAGAAAGAGAACCTCTCCACACACACACACACAAATCCAACAATAAGGTCCATACAAAATCATTTGCATACAGTAAATTTTCAAATAAAAGGAAAGGAAGCATTTCCTTAGGCGGTTACTTCATGTTTGTTCCGTGACAGCGTTGTTCGCGGTCACGTGGTTTTGTCCCTGTTTAGTCCCTGTTTTCGTTTACCCATGGGTGTGATTACTTGTACGTGACAACTGTTACTTCACGTCCTTGTTGCATGGCAACTACTGGATTTGCCTGGCTTTCTTTAGCCTTTTTTTAATTGTCAGACTTCCGTTTTTTTATATTTTAAATCCCCGCTGCAGGCATGCGGGCTGTCTCGGGAGACTCGGCAGGAGGAGCCAGGCGAGCCCAGGCGGCTGCAACGTCACCATTTGTCATGGGTGGGCGGCGGCGGCAGCGGCAGCGGGCCGAGACAACCTCGCCCTGAACTCAGCAGTCTGCAGGCTGGCAGGCGAGCAGGCAAGGAGAGCTCAGCCCCGCCTCCGGGACCAAAGGAGGACGGACCTATGCCTGACAGTGGCTTTCCATCTGTCTCTTCAAGAGCTGCCTTCTCCTGCAGGGACAGGCGGGCAGCCGAGCCTGGCCTGGCAAAGGAGTTCCAGTAGGCTTTCTCAGTTGTTGGAGTATTCCTAGAGCAAAAGGAGGAAATAGCCATTGCCGTTACTTCACATCCCTTGTCTTAGAACAGGAACCGGGAACAAAGCATGACAAGAGAATTCCCCTTCCCAGGGGCAGGTACAGCTTGTCACGCTCTGTTCCCAGTTCAGGGGCCATGGTTGAGATGAGTTTACGCTGTCACACTATGGACGTGAAGTAAGTTTTTTCGTACCGGTCCCAAGCGGGACAGCAAAGAGGGATGAAAGGGACGTGAATTAACTGCCAAAGTTCCACTGGCCCAATTCAATAAATGCAGAGCTATTCCTAGAACAGAGAAACCATGTTGTGCCTGCCAAACCGCATACACATTAAAGATGTAAGATCTCTAAGGAAAGAGAGAAGGCAAACAAGATCCAGCAAGGAATTCCTGCCCCACCTCCTCATCTGAGTGGGTGGCTGCTAGAGGGAGGGGAAGCATGTAGTCCTACCAGGATGAAGCAATTGCACAATGAGGAGGAGCCAAGCAACGCATACCAGCTAGTGAGTGGAGGAGCTGGCCAGGAGGGAAAGGGAACATGGGGAACCCATGGCACCATGCCAATGACTTTTGATGACTTGGCATGAAGCAGCTTGTGACCATCTCTAGTAGGAACCCATTGCCTTCTGTTCCCAGACTGTGCCACAGCGCGCTGGGACAATGCAGAAGTGTCTGCATGTATTCTCTGCTTGCTTTTGTTCCAAATTTGTGGCTGCCTCACCTCTATGACATCACGCGTCTCCTTTTCTCCCCAGAAATGACATGGAACTGACCTGGAAATCCTAGATTCCACCATAAAGCCAGACCTATTACGAATCCATGTAGTTTTTGTGATAGTTAAAGATGAGCACGGACCACTGAGCCAGTATTTTGTGGTGGTTCAATGTTTGGCACTTCCCAGACCCACCCCCTCTGGCAAATGCCCACTCAGAGGGTGCTGCTAGGACAGCTGATTCACCAACTCACTGCTGGCAATGACTTCCCAGGTGTTACAATTAGAGATGGGCACAACTTGAAAAAAAAAATTTTTCAAGTTGTCGTTAGTCGGGCTGGTTCCGTTTCGGGTCGTCTCCGTTTTTCGCGAAAATTCGCAAAAATTAGTCGGTTTGTTTTTTCATTTTTTCGTTGTCGTTAGTACTGGTTTTTTGGGGGGGAGCGGGCTCCTGGAGGCACCTCTGTGGGGTGGGTGCCTCCTCTGGCCCGCTATAAGGGAAAGTGGGCTCCTGGAGGCACCCGTGGGTGCCTCCTATCCTCACCCACTAGGAAAGGGAAGCAGGCTCCAAGAGACCCCTCAACATGGGGGTCTCCCCTCCTCACCTGCTGCTGCTGCAAAATGCTATGCAATAGCCATATGGATATTGCATAACAGAATGTGCAGACAGTGACTGTGAAGACGAGTTGATGGCACTGAACCCAGAGCCATAGTGAGATGCCTAACTAAGGCTCTCGCACCACCATGTCTCACACAGAAGGGAATTGTACTTGCTGCGTGTAGTGCAATGCAAGCAAGTAGATCTGGCTTAGGGTTAAGGTGGGTTAGTGCAAGGGGTAGGGTTAGGCTAGTGACGGGTAAGGTTACGGTGGGCTAGTGGGTTGCACCTCTGGGTGCCTCTCTGACCCACTAAGAAGACAGTCTGTGACGTATGGGTACGGAGTCAAGGGTTAGGGTTAGGGTTAGGGTTAGGGGGGCTAGGGCAGGTTTTAGGGGGCTTTTTGGCACATCCCAGAAGTCTCCATGGCCAAGTGGCCATGCGATTGGTGGGATGGCTCCAAAAATTTGCATGGTCGTCCACTCCCACATGGCTGGCCACTCGGCCAGCCCATCCAATGTGCAGGTGTAAATAAAATAAAATAAAATAAAATCAATGGAGGACAGAGGAGGAGAGGAGAGACATTTTGTTGCAAGAAAAAACCCACTGCTACTGTGAAAAATCTGGCAGTTTATAAATTTTCGCGTGTTTCTGTTGTGCTTGTGTGTTTTTGGACCACGATTTCAAAAACAATATTGCGTTCGCCGCCCCAGTTTGGATCCCCCGCCCGCACCGCATGGCATGGCGATGGCGACTCGCGAGTCCGGCTGCCCAGGACGGGGGGGAGGTGGGACCCCCCCTCCAGAAACCACCCCTCCGGTAGGTGCCCTGCGCCCTTAGTCAAGCAGGCATTTTTCCGCCTGCTTTTTTGGCCTGGGATTGGGTGGGGGGAGGGTTTAAAAGTTTTTTCCTGTGCCGTCCGTGCCGCTTGCTTGCGCTTTAATTGCGGCGGCCGGCGGCCGGCGAGACTGGGCTTTTTGCTGGCTGGCTAAGAGCCTGCGGCGAGTCCCACAGAGCAGCCCACTAGGACGGGGGATGGGGGGGAGGCCGGGGACCTCCAGAAACAACCCCTCTGGTAGGTGCCCTGAGGCACGGCAGGCATTTTTCCGCCTGCTTTTCGGCCGGGAACCAGGTTTTTTTAACTTTTAAAAACTTTTTTTCTGTGCCGCGTGGCATCACGCGATCGCGCGATGCAAGGAACGAGCACGACAAATCAGACCAAAATTGTTCGTTCGTCGGTTCGAGCTCGAAGTCTGGCGGAGTAATTCCCGTTACCGTTTCCGTAGAGTAACGGAAACGAGTAACGGAAACGGAAACGGGAATACCGCTATGTCGTGCCCATCTCTAGTTACAATGGACTCAAAAGAGAGCACACTCTGGGGAAAATTATTACCAAAAAAAAAGTCAAATAGAGTTTTTTTAATATAATTGTAATGGTACCTCTGTTTAAGTAATTAATTGGTTCTCCGGGCCATTTTGTATTGCAAAAAATTCTTAAACCAAAATGCGGCTTCCCATAGGAATGCACTGAACACCAATTAATTCATTCCAGAGGTCGAAAAAAAGGCAAACCAAGGCATTCCATTTAAAAAATTCTTAAAGCGAGGCACCCCCATTCTTTTCATAATGCAAATATCACACATTGACTTTTATTTATTATATTTATTTATTTGTTGTACTTATATCCTGCCCATCTTCCGGATCAGAACTCTGGGCAGCTAACAGAATACAAAACCACAATAAAGACAAAAACCTAAACATCAAAACAAAAAATAAAGATCCAATAAAATAGAGGGGGTCAATAGTGCCTTACGGGGGAGGGGGACTTAAACCAGGGCATGTTAATCTTCCAGTTACAAAACTAAATGCATACTGAGGTAAGCTCATGCTACAGCAGACACTTTTCCTCTTAAAGCAGTTTTGTTGCTAATGAGGTGTTAGTTATGTTGCCTAATTCACTCCCTAGACAATTAATTTGTATGCCCGCCCTTTTGTTGCTTTTTTAAGCAGATAAACGCCTTTAGCAAATGCATCTTACTGTTTTAAGGTACTTGTCAGTTTGCTCCAAAAGTGACTGATCTCTCTGGACTAGGGAAAGAAAGCTGTAATTGCAGAATAGTCTGGCTTGATATGGGACAATGACAGCTGCTTCTCCTTCTGTCTCTTCCATTTCCAAGTATACAGGGACACAACAAAAAGGAATGAAGATGCCATGAGGAAGATGCCAAGTGACTGGCAGCACGTTGTCTGCAGAGATGGAGAGAGAGGCAACTGATTCTGCATGCCATGCAGTTCTACCTGGTACTCCCAGCTGGTTCTAGAGGTTTATAGCCTCCATTTTAGGACTTGGCTTTAAACTCAGACCCTGAAGCCTAACATCTCTGGACAGGATATAGTGGCATTTCTGTTTCTCTTCTGAAAGCTCTGTCTGACACAGAGTTCTAGGGGATTCAAAATCTTTTCCGAATAATGGCATAGTGGTTCCCACTAGTTTAGCATAGTGGATAGAATGATGGACTAGGACTCTGGAGATCAGGGTTCAAATTCCCAATTGGCCATGGAAACTCATTCGGGAAATGACACTGGTAAAAACACACCTTAAATATCTCACTTACCTTGCAAGCCCAATTATGTTTGCTAGAAGTTGGTTGCAATTTGACACCATAGAACGCATACACAATAAAAGTATTACCTATCTTTGCTTCTTTTAACTTTGTACAAGAGCCTTTCTTTTCTTTCTTTCTTTCTTTCTTTCTTTCTTTCTTTCTTTCTTTCTTTCTTTCTTTGTGCTTTTGTAGCAAAAAGGAATCATCATATTGAAAATATCTCCAGTAGATGTTTTCTAGGTGTTCTTTTTCATCCATCTCCAAACCATTACTGTACGGATGCTCACAGCTGGTGGCTGCAGTAATAGACTGATTCAGTCTATCATGTGCGATCGGTGCCGAAGTGAAATAAACATTATTGTCCTATAACTGTCTGTTCATCCAGTTGTAGCTTGCAAAAAACATAAAGCTGCATTCATATAAATGTAGTAACTCCTTGTTCGGGTGCATATGGAGAGCATGAAAACACTGTTTGCTTTTTCTGCTGCTATTATTGCTCATGGTTTGTGTTTATTTCTGTTTTTAAATCATATTTTTTTCTATTGTGGATTCATTTTTTTGTGGAACGTGGTGTTATGTTGGGGTGTTCTTTTAAAAAAAGCCTTTACAAATCTGTTGAATACTGCTTTGCAGGCTGAAAGCTATTTTTTACCCGCTGTCCTTTTGCTGATATGAGAATTTAGGCCAAGCTTGGAAGAGAGAGGTGGCGTGGGGAAACCTTCTCACTTGGGATATTTGGCTGTGTTTAGCTATTGCTATTTTTTCTAACGTCTTGCAGAGGCAGTTGATGAAATATCACAGCCTTCAGTAGTGAAGCCAATTAATTTGAAGAGTCTAATGTAGCACAGCACCCTGCCTTTCACAGTGTATATAGCCTCAAGGAAAAATACTCCTGCGCATTGCGTGGCAATGCTAGAACACTCTCCTTTCACACCACACTTCCACCGGTTCAAGGATTAAGTAAAATAAAAGTACTTTCAGCTGCAGCTGACCTTGCAGCCAACTAGCTCTCCCCGACAGGAGCACAGTAAGCTGCCTTGTGCCTAATTAAACCATTTGTCTACCCAGTTACATATTCTCACTCACTGAGCGTTTCACCTGCTTTCCGCCCAGGAGTCATTCCCAGCCTTCGTGGTGATGTGTGTGGGTGTGTTGTGTCATTACAGTTGTCACCGACTCTTCGTGACCCCATGTCCATGGAGTTTTCTTGCCAGGAACACTGGAGTGGGTTGCCAGTTCCTACTCCAGGCGCTTACAGCACCTGGTATTCCCTGGTATTCCCATCCAAGTACTAACCAGGGCCGACCCTGCTTAGCTTCCAAAATCAGGTGAGATCGGATGTGCTTAGGGCATCTAGAGGTACCTGGCATTAAACATGGGACCTTCTGCCTAAGAAGCAGGCTTTCTGCCAAGGTGGTGCACGCTTTCCCCTTCTTCCTTCCATCATGCCTACTGCTTCTAAACCTCTGTGCTTGGCTGTATCTGTTCGCTTTTAGGACTTTAGGGTACACCTACAGGAATGAAAAACAGCTGCCCAAAAGTAAACCTAAATGTTACCCATAGAATTGCAGAAACATTGTTTCCGCATTTTTTTTAAAAAAAGTCTAAGTAATCATAATTGTGAGCAAAGAGCATGTTTACCTCTGACTGATCAAGCACAAAACATAGCAGGCTAATCTGAAAACGATGGGAGGTGTGAAAAGCTCCTGCTGTGACAATCACAGGTCTAATATCACTGAAGGTATTCCTTCCCCTAATGAAGTACTTTGTGCATAGGACACATGGATCCTAAGTGTGCAGGTGATGCAACACACAATTGCTGCAAGGGTATTTGAAAAGACCCTTCCTTCATGTTGTTTTCCATAATTTGTCATCAGGTCAGGTCTGACTTATAGTGACCCTTCACTTCCCAAGGCCATTTGGGTAGTGGGCGGCATATAAGCTGTAAAAAAATAAAAAAATAAATAAATACAGGCTGGCTCATCTCACGGGAGGCACAGAGGGTAACTGAACTCCCAGCTTCTGGCCCTGCAGCCAGATGCCCAAACCACTAAGCTATTCAGTCCTCTTGTTCATCCTAAGCAGTGAAAAATAGCTTGAGGCCATAAGAAAAATAAACAAATGATACAGTAGATAACGTTATTAATGTTATCAGTAATGTTATCACTACAAAAAAAAAAAACAAATTGTAACACAGGGGAAGAAAACATCCATGGACTGTATGATGATATATTCTCTCTCTCTCTCTCTCTCTCTCTCTCTCCCCCCCCCCCATCTATCCATCCATCCATCTATCTCCAGTCAATTCAATTCTGATATGGCAACCCTTATCTGGGATTTGTAGGTAGAGGATAAAGATGGGCACAAATTTAAAAATGAATTGCAAAATTAATTCAAAATTGCTAATTCGTCAATTCATAGGGTACAAATCAATGGATTTTGGTGATTCATCCCCAAGGTGCCTAGAGATACCAAAATTGCAGGGATGTTTCCCCTGATACTTCTCTATAATCCTCCTCAAGTTTTGTGAAGATTGCATTTTTGGTGTCTGAGTTATGAACCCCCAAAATGTCCTCTCAGGAAAGTTCCCCTCTAAGCACCAGATACACCAAACTTGCAGAGAAGCCTCCTCTGACTCCTTTACAATCCTTCCAAGTTTGGTGAAGATTAGGTTTCCCCAAGCCATTTGCTAAAGGGCACTTTCATGGAGGGGGCAATTTGTGGGCAAATACCTCAGATGTCTGAAAACAAATCTTCACCAAGCATACACATATGGTTTGTAGAGGAAAGTTGGGAGACTTTTCTAGGCAATTTCGGTGTCTCTAGGTGCTGAGGAGTATTTTAAAAGGTTTTTAAATATAAAAATGAATCAAGGGATTAATTCATCAATTCATGATGGGGAAAATTGAAAATGTGTTGTAGTTTGTCAGCCTTGACAAATCATGAATTAATATGAATCACCATTTTTCCAGTTCATGCCCATCTCTTGTATAGAGTAGGGATGGGCACAAAATGGAAAAAATATGTTTCATTTCATTTTATTTCATTCCCCCATGATTTGTTTTGTTTTTAGTAATGAATTTTTTTAAAAAAAATGTGTATGAAATGAAACAGTAACAAACCAATTAGTTACTCTATAAAATGGGTCCCCTGGGTCCTAGAGACACCAAATCTGGTACTTCTAGGATCAGGGGAGCCATTTTACAGCAAAACGAATCTGTTCGTTTTAAACAAAAAATAACTGCCATTTTGTCTAATTACTAACAGATAATTGCTTCCCCATTTCATTTTGTTTCATTTCCTTAGATAACGAAACAGCAAAACAGCATTTCATTTTTTGTTTGGTGCCCATCCCTAGTGTGGCTTACAGAATAAATGCAGACCCAGTTCCTAAGTTCACAAACTTCTAACAGAAGCAGCACAACACACACACACACACACACACACACACACACACACACACACACACACACACACACACACACACATTTTAACTACCCCCTTTCATTACTATAGAGCATATAAAATATGGCAATCAGTTACAGCCCTTATTTATTTTTATTCCCTCTTCCATTTACACATTTTGCCTTCCTCTTTAAACGCAGATAAATATAAGGTGGGAAGTATAATAATTATTTGATTGAATTTAATGTTGAGCAAATGCCTAGCCCACATCTGCAAATGAGGTAATGTTTTGTTTCTTTGAAAGCCACAGCTTATGGTCCATTTTGTTAACACTTATCTCATCTAATTTATGATATGAGATGAATTTATTAATTATGCAGAGAGCAATGAAAAATATTTACTCATATCCCTTTACGAGAAAACAGCCATGAATTTTAATGAATAGGAGATGACCTCTTTCCAAAGATTAACAATTCTGGGCAAGCTTTGTCTTTTTGGACCTCATGTAAGATTTGCGAGATGCACTGATTGACTAGAAAAGTTAAGTGAACATGAGTGTTTCAATGATTTATCTCTACTGTCTCCTTGATGAAATATTTCCATCTGTTCATCTTTCTTATCATTCTGCATACACCCTCATATAATTTTTCATTTGCATCGTGCACATTTTATTGTATTATTGGGGAAAGAATAAATTAAGAAAACGTTTTGGAGCTTAGAAAATGTGCCTGGCCAAAGCTGCAATTGGAAAGGGCAAATCCCTTTCACAAGGACCTGTTCAGTTTCTTTAACCATGCTATTAAATTCTTATTTTACATGTCTCCTCCACTGTGGTTACTAGCAGAGAAAGGCAACTCACATCTAAAATAACACATCACTAAAAGCTAAGAGCAAAAGAAAGATAAAAGACTTATTTAGGGCCTTTTTACACGACCCCTAAGATCCGCTGGCCACTTAAATTTGGACCAGAGATCTTAGGGGTTCGTCGCTCTTCCTCTGTCCCCACCCCCTCCGCACTTCCTGGTTGCTGGCTGCGTGAGGGAGGGAGAAAAAAGAAAGAAAAGAATGCCCCGTTCTGTTCCCGGCAGCATTCAGATATCTTAAAGGGGCGGGGGGCAGAAAAACAACAAACAGAAGCCAGGAGAGCCCCGCACTCACTATCCTTACACCGAATCAAATATTTTTCACTTCCAAAAAGCAGGTACCTGAAAGCTGCGCTGGGACGTGCTAAAGTGGGCGGGGTCGCACTTAATTTCCTGTTAACTCCGGAGCTGGTGGGTAAACATTTTTAATCTCCGGAGCTGGGAGCCATTTGCCCCGGAGTTTAGGGGTCGTGTATAAACGCCCTCAAAGGGAAGAGAACCCCCATGGGGTCTATCCATTATTGGTCATCCTGGCCAATCAGTGACTCCCTGCAAATGTCAATGTTCACTAGAGCAGTGGTTTTTCGCTGTGGCACCCTTGTCAGGCTAAACGAAATTCACAGCACAGCTACCTTTAAAGCGGTTTGAATACTTAGGAAAAGAAGAAAAAACTGCAAATTTAATGCTCAGTTGCCTCTAATGTCTAAATGTCCAAACTTCAGCCCTCCAGATGTTTTGGACCACAACTCCCACAGTCCTTTGTCATTGGCAATCTAAGCTTAGAATTCTGGGAGCTGTGGTCCAAAACATCAGGAGGGCTGATGCCTGCCCTAATGCGATGAATGAAACTGTTTGGATGAATTTTTCATTATTTCCTTTATGTTTATGGGAAGTGTAGTTAATTAAATATTATTGCCGTGGCACCCCTGGCATACGCTCGCGGCACCCACTTTGGAAACCGCTGCACTAGAGTAACCAAGAATGATATAGAAGGTGTTTAAACATATTGATCATTGAGGCCAACTCTAGCATGTCATATATCCTTTTCCATATTCGTGAATGATGACACTGTAAACTGGTGTCTGTACTACAGCACTATGTTCCTACCTACAAAACAAAACTACACAAAGAAGCCCAGTATGTTAGAGACAAAGCAATCAGCTCTCCTGAATGCACCAAGGCTGTCTTTTCATATGGAGCAACATAAAGTAACACACTGTCAGCAGCATTCCATTTCCTGAGAGTCAAAACCTGCAATGTCATCAAGGCAGGGCAGGCAATGTTGCTATGGGGGAGCTCTCCCTGGAAGCTTTAACGCCCCTGATAACTGAGCTATGGCTGCCAGAAGGCTCATGAATGAGTTGTGCCAGTGGTATTCCATACTCTGTCTTCTTCCAACTATCACAGTGGGCCCTATGGCAGTGCACCAAAAAGCCAGTTATAAGGGAACTGGACTGGAAAATACATACACTTGGGTGCATCATGCCTTTTGGAGTAACAGGGAGACCGATATTTCCATGCTAAACCAGCAAGACTTGGTGTGTCCTGAGCTGGGATAGTGATGGGAATATCAGGTTGAAAGCCACCTCAGAGACAAAAAAAAAAAATACAACCCAAGCTATCCTATCTACTGTAATACAGTGCACTCTAGTGTTTGTCTCCTTCTCTTCATGTCCAAGGAAGCACAGCAATATACTACTAGTAGTTAGTAGTTTTTCCAGTAGTGATGTGTGGAAGTGAGAGCTGGACTATAAAGAAGGCTGATCGCCACAGAATTGATGCTTTTGAGCTGTGGTGCAGGAGGAGAGTCTTGAGAGTCCCCTGGACTGCAAAGAGATCACACCTATCTATCCTGAAAGAAATCAACCCTGAATGTTCACTGGAAGGACAGATTTTGAAGCTGAGGCTCCAGTACTTTGGCCACCTCATGAGAAGAGAGGACTCCTTGGAAAAGTCCCTGATGCTGGGAAAAATCAAAGGCAAAAGGAAATGAGGACGACAGAGAATGAGATGGTTGGATGGTGTCATCGATGCAACCAAAACTCCGGGAGGCAGTGGAGGATAGGAACACCTGGCGAGCTCTGGTCCATGGGGTCACAAAGAGTCGGACACGACTGAACAACTGAACAACAAAGTTACAATATTATGCCACCTCTGAACAATTCTTCAAAACCTCCGGACTATGCTCAAGAGAGCCCATTTATGTCAAAAGGGTGAGGCGGACAGAGAGTCAAAGATTGCTTGAAAATATCCAAAGGCAGTGTAAACTGAATGGCTTGGTGGAAATGAATAAAAGAACACAGCCAAATATTGAGATTTGAAGCTCTTAGTTGTCCCAGATCTGCCTGAATAAAAAGCTCTTTGTCTTCTTCTAGAAAGACAAGATAATGTGTTTGTTTTTCGTACGAAAGGACTACATGCAACAAATTTCCTTTCCTGTACAACATTTAGGTCAAAGGCAGAGAACCACTGGCCTGTCAGATATTTTGGACAACAGCTTCACCATCCTTCATAAGTAGCAATGAAGAAGGGGTATTTTAAGGGGGGGGGCAGTTCCAAGTCCAACCCATTTCAGATAATACAAACATTATTCTCCTTTCTGCATGCCTATCCTGACTGCAGTCATATATAGCAGTGTTCTAGCTGCATCACAACTGTAAGAGAGGGATTTTACACCCTTCTGAGCAACTCAAGACTACTGGATTTTTTTCTGCATATCTGTTAGCACTTACCTCTGGATAATATGCAGTAAAGGCATGCAAAGAACTAATACATAACTAACTTTAGAGGCAAAAGTCAGCTTGATTTTGGACCTCTATATTTTCTACTGCAAATCAAAAAAAGACAAGCAGAAGGAATAAGATACTAGTGTACATTATTTATGAATAAAAATTCCACTACTTTGCAGTCACCTGATTCTTTACCATTAGATAATAACAACAAAACAATCACCAAAAACCAAAACATAAAAACATGAAAACAAAGCACTAAGTGCTAAAAACCCCTCAAATGATAGATTCTTAAACTAAAGAAAAGCTGAGCCAGCCTAGAAGATTGCTTACCTTACTTTAAAAAAATGCACCCTGTACTGAGTTGAAAATGTCTTTGGAGCTTTCCCTTCTCTTGCAGTCTTATATATCTTCTGAACCCAAAGGAAAACTGAATTTCTCTCTCTCTCTCTCTCTCTCTCTCTCTCTCTCTCTCTCTCTCTCTCTCTCTCTCTCTCTCTCTCTCTGTGTGTGTGTGTGTGTGTGTGTGTGTGTGTGTGTGTGTGTGTGTGTGTGTGTGTGTGTGTGTGTGTGTGTGTGTGTTGGGGGGTGGGTTCTTTTGGTGTCACAAACCATTATATCCTCTGGGGCCTCCACTGGCCTCCTCAAAATGCCTCTGCTGGGCATACGTGGCAGGGTACAGGCCTACCTGCTTATGAAAGCCAAAGATGCTGCCACTTTATCCTTCCCCTGTCTATAAAGAGCTAACTTATCAGAAGAATAACACAACAGTTTATGCAGCCTTAAGGGTGGCTCTTTTATCATCTAGATGGGAAAAAATTGGGTAATAGTTACTGTAATGTACCAAGTTACTTCCCTGTATCAATTAATTATTTCCAAAAGGTCCTGTCATTAAGAAACCAAGTCAGGCAGTGGGTTTCTTTATTGACTCAATCTATGTTGTGTTAAGTATTCCTCTTTTGCTACTGCCTCCCACTTTTCTTAGCATCATTCTGTGGCATCTACATGAGAGGGGTCTGTACTGATTGGTGGGTTGATAGACCAATGAGAGAGTCTGGGGAGTGTCCTGAGAAGATTTAAGGAACTGCTCAGCATTGTTTTAGCCAGGTAGGGACCTACACTTTCAGAAGAGAAAATCAGATAGGGTTTGGCACCATCTGAGAAAGTCAGGGCTAATGAAGAGATAGGATTTTAGAGTGTCTGTGAGGAAAACTAAGTGTCTAGAGTTTGTGAACTTAGGAACTGGGTCTGCATTTATTCGACTTTATTAGTTATCATACTTGAGTGGGTTTGAGCTAGATTCATCTTTTTGCTTATACTTCAACACGTTACCATTGATGATTTTGATTTTATTCAACTGAAAATCAGTCTAAAGGCTTTAATTTACTAGCTAATCTAGTTGGTGGCAGCGATATAGGAAAATCAAAAGCGGTGTTTGTCCATAGCCTGTGAAACAGCCGGGGGCAAGCACTTGAACACTACACATTCTCTTTGCCTTTAAATATTGCTTTCTTGTGGATATGTCCAAGATATAATAGCCTCGGTTTAGCCATTTTCTCTTCTAGTGAGATTTCAGCTTCAATGTGTTCTAGAACCCATTATTTATCTTCCAAATGAGTCAGGCTTTTCCTGCCAATTTTCTTCATTTTCCTTCCTTCATATCCATACGTAGTAATTAGCAGTACAGAGTATAGATTATTTTGCATTTTTTCTCATACAATGCATCCTACATTTCAGGATGTTTTCTAGTTCCTTCATAGCTACCCTTTTGCATTTCAGTCTTATAATTTTTATGGCTGCCATTTCCATTCTGAAGGATAAGGAAATCCCCAGCTAAAATAAATGACCCCACTAGCAGGAGGTCAAATGAACACACTTCTGAACAGAATAACATAAATCTAGGTGGGGCAGGGATGGGGTGAGCAACGAGATCCACTTTGCATCATGTGATCAACATTTTTAAAATAGATACAATTGCAGTTAAACATGGATCAAATACCAGTTCTTTTACCAGTATAATTGAGACCAATATCATCTGACTTCCTTAAATGAAAGATGTCTCAAAAAATGTCAGTCCTCCATCTGTATGTATTCCAGCTCTCCGTATGGTGTATTTTGCACTTCTGTTTCTTTATGTATCTTACTAACAGTAGCCTCTAATCCAGAGTATAGGTTATATGTCTCTCCAAGCAAATGTTGTGGCACAGTCTTTTCTTTGAAATGGTCCACAGCTTTCTAAAATTCACAGTGACAGGCTATACTGTAATGTGGAAAGCAGAAACTGGTTTTCTTCTGAAATCCTTTTGAATGTGTTTTCCTTTTCTGAATCCAGCTTGAATAATTACTGATATTTCTTCCTCTATATACGATGCCAGTCTTTGCTGTAACATCTTGAATATCATGTTATTTGCAATGGTCTTCTAGTGACTGCAATCTTTGGTGTCTCTCTGCTTTGGGATGACAATGTGCACTGAATGAATCTAATCTGTGGACCTCAGTTTTCATTTCCATAGCTGTCTTTATGTTTTGTTAGGGCCATGATAACTCTCTGAAATATGAAGTAGTTATATTGGTACCCCATCTATTGCTGATTATTTATTTCTTCCAATTACTTTAAGAGTAAGTCTCACCTCACTATCTAAAACTGGAGATTTTTCATCAAGATATATTTATTTGAAGGAATCTGTCATTCTTTCCCTTATACTTTCTGTCTTCTCTTTAATTTGTTTGACCTTATAATGTATTTCCCCATTAGTCGTTCAGTATTACTAATTTTATTTAAACTTCACTTTGACTCTTTAGTTCCTTTATGGAAGGGATGTTTCTTTCCCCCTTTTTGATTGCCCCCTTATATTTCTTTGCCTTGATTATTATAACATTTCTCTTTGTTCCTACATGCATCTCTGCTTGTCATCTTTCTGTTAACTGTTTTAGGTACTGTGTTGATCATTCATCAAGGTTTATATTTTCTTGTAACTACAGGAATTGTTTGTTTGCATATTGTCACTTAATTTTGGATTAGTATTCAGCAACTAGACTAGTCCCACTGACTCAGTGGAATCTATGAAGGAGTTGGGTCACCAAATCCTCACTTAATTAAATGGATTTCAGCAATTATTTAAAACAAGCAGTGAGTTAAAATAATTCTTTTCAAACTGCACAAATAATAACAGGAATTTTTTAAAAGTATGAGACAGCAACAAGAGCCAGCAGTAAAAATGACTGAAATTAACTGCGTATGCACATTTATATTCAGAGAACTCTCATAGAATCTTGCATAGTGCATTGTAGAGTTTTGAATTTTTGGGTTAAATTCTGCTAACTGTGCAGCAGAAGTACTGTACAAGGGTTCACAGAAGAGAATCGCTTCGAGTCCCCCAAAGTCAGGAAAGGAATGATTGGTTAGTGCTGGAAAGATTGACAGTCCAAAAAAGTACCGCCCAGCCCAGCCCAACCTACTAAGGCAGCACAAGAGGTTGCAAAAACTCCAACATAACAAGCATACCAAAACCCAGATAACACAATACAGTAAACCCCCACCTATCGCAGGGGTTAGGGACCTGACCTGACCCGCAATAATTAAAAATCTGCAATATGCAGATTCTGGGTCAGGTCGGGACTAGGCGGGCTCTCTGGGGGCTCTTGTACTTACCCCAGGCCTGGTGCTGCCCCAAACGGGCCTGCAAGGGGTTTTCCAGTCCCCCAGAGGCCCCAAAAGTGCTTTCTAGTGATCTGGAGGTCACTTCTGGTTTACTGGAAGTCACTTCTGGCTTGCAGGGAAGCACTTTTGGGGCCTCTGACGGGCCTGGGAAGGCCTTTCCTCCTTACCCCAGGGTATACTGGAACCGCAGTATATGAACCGCGAAAGGGCAGGGGCCAACGGTATGTTCATTATATCAAGATAAAACCAACTTGGAGTTTTTTGCTCTAATAAGACTTCAAAAGTGCTACCGGGTTTCATTCTTCCTGCAATCAAAATAATATAAAATAAGAAATAGCTATTTGGAGATTTATCTCAAGATAGGTGAGCCTAGGACCAATCTTCTCAGTGTAATCTTCCACTTGAGACTAGAGATGGGCACAAAACAATTTTTAATTCATTTTGTTATTTGTTATTCAGTTTGTTATTTGTTTTGATGATGGCTGTCCCCTGGTGGCAGCGGTCCCCCAGCAGCGGTGGTGGGAGCAGCAATCCCAGTGGGGGGGGGGGTACGAGTGGCCTGGTGAGGCCGCGAGGAGGCTTCCAAGCAGCCACTGGGCTGCCAATATCACCAGGGCCAGAACCCTGCTGGCCAGCTGGAGTGGCCCAGTGGCTGGCAGACCACTCTAGGCCCCCCTCCACCACCAGGATCACCACCGCCGCCATCAGCCATGTAAGCCAAACCAGTTTGTTTTGGTTCAGTCCATGTGAATGTGTGTTTTTAAAATTTGTATGAAACAAAGCGAACTGAGGAGGGGGCCCGAAACAGAACGAACTGAACCATCAGTTTTCTGTTTCATGCCCACCTGTACTTGAGACCAAAGGTTGCTTCAAATGAAAATTTCAAGATGTGCTTCGACTAATTTAAATTATCTACAGGAATTTGGAAGTCAGTAATTTTCAGTTTGAAAATCTTCCATGGGTGAAGTGAATATGGCAAAGGAATAAGTGGCAGGGAGGGCGATGAACTATTATTTTTGAAGATTATACAGTACTTTCGGTCACAACTTCTCAAATGTCCTCATAAGGTAGTGCACTTGAAAGTGGCTCTACAGTGAGGTACAAAATGAGTGGATGTACCTTGAGGTACTATTGGTTTTGGAAATATAGATTCCCCCTCAACAGGAGAGTCGACACATGAATGTGCATAACACAAAAGGCCCGCAGTGACTATTAACAATTTTAAGGAGTGAAAATCCTATTAGCATTCCACTGGAAATGTCCTTTTAAATATGTTACGAGTGGAGCTGTTTTGCTCTGTTTGGTCCAAAAAGTAACAAATTTCATGTCAACATGTTAAAACAGAGATGTCATATCCAAGCTGTGAAAAATGCATCAAAAATCAAACAAAAAAAGAGCAAACGGAGAAGCAGAAGAATTTACACAGGCACTTTAAAGATTAAAAGAAGAAGAAGAAGTACTTCATCAGAAGCCTGAAGGAAGGCAAAGAGCAATGGCTGAACTGGGGCTCAGTTCCTGGAAATGTACATCTGTCATACAAATTGTGAAGCCAAAAGAACACACCACGGGTGAAGAACCTGCTGCGACATCTCCTTTTATTTTACATCCATCTTCGCCCTACAGAGTAAGAAATGGAAACAGATGTTCATAGGTGGACGGACATGAAAAATGCATAAAGCAAATGCCAGCCAACTTACTTGGGTGCAGAGGCCTCATTAACTTTGGGGCTGCCTCCTGTGGTTTTCCTATTTGCCATGTATTGTTTACGAAAAGAAAACCAGACAATAGAAATATAGCATGCATACTCTTTATTTTAAAAACTAGACAGGAGGTTATGACATCCCGTGCCTTAATCTGGTTTGGGAATATGTGCAATGGTTTTGATCAGAACCTATTTTAATATTCATATCCTCATGAGTCATCTTCTGTCAAATCAGCGCACAGCTCTGTGTTAATCTCCACTCTAAAGTACATCCGTATTTGCTTAATCATCCAAGATAACTGAAGCATTAACAGTCCTTGCTCCCACTGGGAATTAGGCAAATTTCTGAGAAGAAAGGCATTAACATATGGACATTGAGTTGCCACATACAATGTTGCCGCTATAGCGAGCATATGCAGCTGAGGACAAGATTGTTGTATTTTTAATGAGAGCTAGCCCTACCATTAGGCAGCAGGCAGCAGCTGTATCAGGGAACAAACAACTGAAGTCCTCTATTTGTTCATCCTAGCTGTTCTCTAACACTCAATTCTTAAGGCAAGATGCTGGAGTGGATTGTGCTTCTGAGCTTCAGGGCTTCCTTGATGAGACTTTAGATCCATTTCAATTAGGCTTCAGGTCTGGAGACTGCTTTGGTTGCCTTGGTGGACAACCTATGACAGGAACTGGACAGGGGAAGTGTGTCCTTCTGGTCTTTCTCTCTTGGATAGGACTTGGAGGCAATGTTTTACGGTATCTCCAGTCCTTCCTGGAGGGGACAACTCAGAAGATGGGGAACGCCTGTTCAACACCCCAGCCTTTGGCCCCTGGTGTCCCTCTGGGTTCTGTTTTGTCCCCTTTGGTATTTGACATCTACATGAAACTGCTGGAAGAGGTTTCCAACGTTTTGTAGTTCAGTGTCACCAGTTTGAGAATGACACCCAACTATATCTTTCCTTGCCATCTTAGGGCGTTTATACACGACCCCTAAGCTGCGCTGCAAATGGCTCCCAGCTCCGGAGCTTAGAAATGTTTCCCCACCAGCTCCGGAGTTTGCAGACAATTAAGTGCGACCCCGCCCACTTTAGCGCGACCCAGCGCACTTTTCTTGTACCTTCTCTCTGGAGGTGAAATTTTTTTGATGCGGATAAGAGTGCCGGGCTCTCCTCGCTTGTCTGTTGTTGCTTTTTTGCCTCCCTCCCCTTTAAGAGCCCCTTGAGAAGGAACCAGGAAGTAACGGGGCTCGTGGCAACTTCGACCGGCACCGGCAGGTTAGTAAAGGCTTCTTTTGTCCTTTTTTCCCTCCCTCCCCTCACGCCGACAGGAGCAGGAAGTGCTGAGGGGTGGGGACGCAGGAACAGAAACGAACCCCCAAGATCTCTGGTCCGAATTTAAGGGACCAGCGGATCTTAGGGGTCGTGTGAAAAGGCCCTTAATCCAGGTTCCAAATTAACTGAAACGTAATCCAGATATGACAGAGGTGTTCCTGGTCAGCAGAAAGGCAGATCAGGGAACACGGACACAGCCTGTACTGGATGGGGTTGTATTCCTTATGAAAAGGAAATTATTCATGTGTTGCATTGTTGTAAGTGCACAGCAGAAAAATGCTGGAAAATGCTGCAGTGGCCTGTTTCAGGACCGAACCTTGCACACTGTTGGATTTCAACTCCCTTCATCTCCAGCCAGCCTAATCAAAGTTCAAGGATGGTGGGAAATGAAATCCAACAAAGATCTGAATGTCCACATACTGTATTATGCACACTTAGCCTAAAAGCAGTAGGGAGATGAAAAGGCTGGTGTTTCTTTTCTTGAAACTAAAAGAACAGTGGCTTTACTTTCATGAACACATAATTGCTTTGTTTGTGTGCTTTCCTGCCCCATGGTGGGAGTTAAGTAAGAGGAAATGTTGTCATTTTAAAATCTATTATAAGTGAGATTAAAATTCTATGAGAGTACTTACCAGTTGGATAAACTAATCAGCCCACATTTAAGGGGCCCTAATTCTGTTGCAAGGTTGCCCCTTATCACATCAACAGCTCTAGCCAGCTCTTTCTTATGCGGACCTGTGTGTCTGCTACAATTCCATAGAAACACATGGGGGGAACAGGATGTGGCACTGCGTGCGGAGTTCAACTTTCACATTTAGAAAACATATGTTTCTGGCTAATACGATTGTGAAGAGTTCTCTGAAGCCTTAAAGAAGGCTGGATAAAAATTTCCAGTTTTTAGGAGCAGCACTTCAAGGCCCTGTCATAGTCTACGTGTACATTTTGATCTCATTGTGTTCCATAATATTGACATGCACTAAAATTCATTCTGAGGGCAGAGGGCTGCATCTCCCAGGTTTTGAGGTGGAGGTGGTCGTTTTCATAATGGGACTTAGCACAGTCTTTCCTTCCCCTCTGAGTTCCACAATGAAAAGTTCCTTTCTTGAGCAAATCCACCTGTAAATGAAGGCAGCCGTAGACTCTTAAATGTACTTACAGAGAAGAAACTCAGCATTAGAAAGATGTCTCTCTAAAGGGAACCGTGAGTAGAGGGGAAATCATAACCTAATCTCAAGGCATCACCTCCTATTAGAGAGAATGAGGCGCTGGAAGTCTGCCTGTCAGTTCTACCTGAGATCCTGGCCCCTTCCTTGCTATTGAAGGACAGAGCTGCACAAACCTCCTCAATTCACCCGCCACCTTTAGCTGCCGTGGAGGATATTAGCTCATTGTGAGTACAGAGGTAAGCTTCAGCTGGCAGCGCCGCAAGCCTCGGTACTGCATCAGCAGAATGAAGAAAGGAGCACCACCTTGTCCCTTACCCTCCAGCCCCAAAATCTCACTTGAAACTTTGCAGATGGCAAAACAAAATAGGGCACCATAGTCCATCCTGGAGCTTAAAAGCAAGACTTATTGCAAGAGAAACTCACATAATCGCCAACTGGCCATGTTGTGTTCTAGAGCACAGGCTCCCAACCTTGGGTAGCCAAGGTGTCCTTGGGCTGCAATGCCCAGAAACTTTCACAGCTAGCTGTGCTAGCTGTGCTTTCTACGAGTTGCAGACCAAGGACACCAGGGTTCCCTAAGATTTGTCAGTTAAGATTCTCAGTCATCCAGGTGAGTTTATCTGGAAGTTGAGTCATGGCAACTGGACTTCCTAAGGTTGGGAGCCTCTGCTCTAGATTTATTTATTTATTTATTTATTTATTTATTTATTTATTTATTTATTGGGCTTTGGGCTTTTCTGTAACAGTGCCAGAATCATGAGGAAGTCATAATTTCTCATTCTGTGGATCAGATTAAGCACACTTCATCAAATTAAAAATTCAAACGAACTGAGAAAAAAAGGAAGCGGAGGTTACTGTACAAAGGACTGAGAGCTACAGAAAATTATAGCAAGTCACAGGACATACTTTCCCCAATTAGTTTCCAGTCATCACACGCATGATCAGCTTTGTTTCCAAAATTGCCAAGTAAGCCCACATAAATGCATGTCCCATTTTAGTCTCCCGGGCTGCCTACGTCCAGCAGAAATGTAAATATTTTTCTATATCCATCCAGTGAGCTTCAAGGTTCAGCAAGATTTTGAACTCCCAAATGCATTACTGTGACCTTTGCAGCATTTCAAAGGTCTGAGGGTGTCTAATCATATCGAGAGGGACAGGATATCATTGCTACCATATATTTAAAATTCTACCTTGACTGTGGAGCAAAGCACAGGCCTTGGCAGTATGGCTTCTCATGCTTGGTCGGGCTGAATGAAAATCAGGCATTAGTGGAACCATTTTGGAACTTCTCAGGGTCTCAGTTCTCAATCTAGGCTTTTCTGAAAGCTATTTGACTGTGACAGTCAGTGATGACCTCAGCAGAAGTGTGTATGCTATAAAGGGGGTGGGTTGGGGAGGGGGATGGCAATAGAAAGAAGCTGTCCTCAATTGGGAGTTGAATTGTTTCCAAATGCAAAAATCTAGCCGCGTGCCTTTTTTCCATTTTATATTTTAATAGCTTTCACAAGCCTGCCAGCCCCCTTTTAGAGCCAATAATGATACCATAACCAATCCTTCAAATGAATGAAAACGATTCATTGCCCTGAAAGAGAAGTCATATTTTATCCCAGTGACTCAAGGGGATAGCTAAGTCCCACCACATGACACAGATGCCATCTGTCTCACAGGCCATTTCTGAAGGGTTTCGTTAAGGTAAAGTGAGTAAAGACCAGGCATTCCTTCCACCAAGGAACATATGAACATAAGAACAGCCTTGCTGAATGAGGCCACAGCCCATCCAGTCCAGCATTCTGTCTCACACAGTGGCTCACCATTTGCTTCAGGGTATTCCCAACCAGATGTCTTCACCGGCTTAAGATTCCTTGCAAATGGCATTGAGAGATATCCTGCCTCTCTCTACAACCTGGAGGTTGTTCTTAGGCAGGGCTGTTCAACTTTGAACAGGCCAAGGTCTACTTTTTCCAGCCCAAAGTGCCTGAGGGCTACTACACTAAAACCTCTACTAACAAATTTTATCCATTCTGAGCACATGCTCATAAGTAAAAACTTTTGTAAGTAGAGCAGTGGTTTCCAATAGGAATGCATTGAAAACCAATTAAACTGTTCTGGAGGGAACAGATTTCATGGCCCTTGAATTGCCCTGCTCGGCTGAGACAGTGGGCTGGCAGACCGAGAACTTTGCTATGGCAGTTGTGGTCCTTGAGATGGGGGAGGGAGGGTTGGAAAACTTATCCCCTTATTTTTTATTGATGGCCGTCAGGCTACTTTTGAACCCTTTGTGGGCTACCAGTAGCCCGCGGGCTACCTGTTGGGCAGGCCTGTTCTTAGGCATCCATAATAGTAGCCATTGATACCCTTGTTCTCCATGAACGTGTCCAATCCTTTCTTAAAGCTGCCAAGGCTGACAGCTGTCACCACGTCTTCTGGCAGGGAGTTCCAAAGTCCAGTGATCCTCTGGGTGAAAAAGTACTTTCTTTTATTTGTTTCAGATCTAGTGCCCAAAAGTTTCATGGAGTACCCCCCCCCCCAGTTCTAGTGTTGTACAATAGGGAAAACAGTTTTTCCTTATCTACTTTTTCCACATTGTGTATGATTTTGTATACTTCAATCAGGTCACCTCTTAGGCACCGTTGTTCAAGAGTGAAGAGGCCCAGCAACGTCAGATGGTAAGGAAGGTGTTACAGTCCCCTAATCATTCTGATAGCCCTCCTCTGCACTTTTTTCAATCTGCTGAGCAGCTGTTGCATCATGCACAGGGGAATATAAGCAGGCCAGTTAATCTGTACATTGTTGGGTGTTTTTTTTTAAAAAAAAATGCACGCGCCGACCAGCTGGCATGCAGGTCGGTGCGGCTCCCAGGCCGGGTCGGTGCATTTTTTAAATTTTTAAATTTTTATTTTAATTTTTATTTTTTGCTAGTGTGCCCGGTGGGGTCTACACTGTTTGTTTTTTAATTTATGCACAGCCAACCAGCTGGCCCATAGGCCAGGTCGGTGTTTTTTGTTTTGTTTTGTTTTGTTTTGTTTTTTGCAGTTGTTGTTTTTTTGCAGGAGCGGAAGCCCTCCCTGCGAGGGCTGGTTGGCGGCAGCGGCGGCAGCAAGGTAGGAGAAGACGCCGGGGAGCAAAAACCAAAATGAAACTAAACTGAAATTTCTGTTTCGTTTCGTTTCGTTTTTCTTAGAGGGGGCTGTTTGTTATTTGTTTTGTTACCTAACGAAACAAATAATGAATAACGAAACAATATTTAATTCATCTTGTGCCCATCTCTACCCATAAGACATATGCTCCAGACCTTCCTCTGGACCCATTCGAGGTTGTCAACATCCTTTTTAAATTGAGGTACAGAACTGGACACAGGACTCCAGGTGGGGTCTGACCAGAACAGAATAAAGTACTACCACCTCCCTTGTTCTAGAAATTATGATTTTGTCAATGCAGCTGAGAATTGCATTGGTTTTCTTGGCCACCTTGTCACACTACTGACTCATGTTCAATTTGTGGTCCACCCAGACTCCCAGATCCCTTTCACAGGTATTATTCTCCAGCCAGGTGTCTCCCATCCTATATCTATGCAATTCATTTTTTTCTGACTAAATGCAGGACCCTACATTTTTCTCTGTTGAAACTCATTCTATTTGCTTTGGCCCAGCACTCTAATCTGTCAAGTTCATTTTGGATTCTTACCCTATCCTTTAGCCACCCCTCCCAATTTGGTATCATCTGCAAATTTAATCAGTCTACTCTCTAGTCTCTATTCCTTCATCCAAGTCATTAATAAAGATGTTGAATAGCACTGGACCCAGAACAGAACCCTGGGGCACCCCACTGGTCACACCTTTCCATGCTGAGGAAAAGCCATTAATGATCATCCTTGTTATATGATCAGTCAATCAACTACAAATCCACCTAACAGTAGCATTATCTGTTCCACATTTTACTAACTTGTTTGCAAGTATGTCATGGGGAACCTTACTGAAGGCCTTACTGAAACCAAGATAAACAACATCCTCAGCATTCCCCTCATCCACCAGGCCTGTAACACTATCAAAGAAAGATCAAATTAGTCTGGCATGACTTGTTTTGGAGAAACCCATGTTGACTTCTAGTAATGACAGCATGCTTGTTAAATGATTACAGATTGACTGTTTAATAATCTGTTCTAGAGTGTTTCCAGGCTTAGATGTCAAGCTGACTGGGCGGTAATTATTTGGGTTCTCTTTTTTCCCCTTTTTGAAGATGTGGACAACATTTGCCCTCCTCCAATCTATGGGGACTTCCCCTGTTCTCCAGGACTTCTCAAAGATTATTGCCAATAGTTCTGAGATTACTTCTGCCAGTTCTTTTAATATCCTTGGGTGTAACTCACCTGGTCCCAGAACTTTAAATTCATTTATGCTTTCCAGGAATTCTTGTACTACCTTCCAAACTATTCTATGCTGCAATTTCCACCCTACAGTACCTCATTTACTCTTCCACCTCACTGAATTCTTTTCTTCACTCTGGAGAAAATGGAGGCAAAGAAGGTATTGAGTAGTTCTTCCTTTCCCCTGTCTCCTGACTGGAAATCACAATCTAAAAAAAAATACCTTTCCCAAACTCTGAATATGTCAGAGAGCCTGCTTAATCTGATCCCTGTTTTACTGAAATTGGTGGAATTCTGCACGAAGAATCCAATACGACAGCCATCCTCCTATTTCTTAAGTCACACCAAGCCATCTACAGTAAGTTAATGGGAGAGCAAGTGCACAGTTTTCAAGGCCAAAAAAATATCCTCTGAATAATGGTTCCCAGCTTTCTCTGGCTTTACAGCCATTTGTCTTCTTTCATACCACCAAAAACATACAAGGTTACACTCTTTCCTGGATATTAGAGCCACCACAACTGATAACACTATAGCTGCTATGTCCAAGTATCTCATGACACTCAGGCAGTGTTACCATATTATCTACTGTGCCTGGAAACTAGACATTCTCTCCTTTTTATTGGAATCGGAACTTTTCTGCCTACAAGAGTTTGCACAATCAAGTGGCCTAGGTTCCCAGCTTTCTAATTTGTTCTAGCTGGACAGAAGAGGCAGCCTATCCCAATATGGCTGAGTAGATGAGATAATGACCTTTTTTACATCTAAATTTTGGTACTCAGGGTTAAACGCAGGTCACTCTACCCTACTGTTGCTTCTGTTTGGAGGGCTTGATTCCTTTAAAACGCCAAATGCTCCATTATAGCAACACCCTGAGTAATTTAGATAAAAGGTAAAAATATAAAGGTCCCCCCCCCCGCACATGTGTGCTAGTTGTGTCCAACTCTAGGGGCAGTGTTCATCTCTATTTCTTAGCCAAAGATCCAGTGTTGTGCAAGTCTGTGGCCATGTGGCTGGCATGGCTTAACACATTTCTGCACACGGGACACTGTTTACCTTCCCGCTTTTTACAGCAGTACCTATTTATCTACTTGCATTTACATGCTTTCGAACTGCTAGGTTGGCAGGAGATGGGGTTAACAGTGGGAGCTCACTCCACTGTATAGCATCCCGGAATCGAACCTCTGAGCTGCCAACTTCGCAGCCTACCATTTCTAGTCCCCTGAGCCACCACTCCCGAGAAACTCAGCTAGCTCTCTGCTAACCATAGGACTATGAATTACTCAATTTCCAAACTTCAGGAATTGCTGGATTCAACTGCTAAACAAGCCCAGCGGGTGATGATCAAAATAGTTGTCATGAAGGACTGAGAGGCCACCCAGAAGACTGCTGGGTTAGCCTCACATCATACGGTATTTTGTTAGGATGCATTTCCAGGCTAGAGTGCTTTGCCTGTTGTTCTAACGTGTGTGTCTTTGGGCTCTGAAATTAGGCAGAGCAGGGCAAGCTCCAGACATTTGAGGGGGGGGGGATTCAGTGAACTTCAGCAACCTCCATCTAATTTTCAAATGGAATTTGAGCTCATTTATCAAACTCCTGAGATGAGGTCTACCACGTGGCTGCACCATTTCAGAAAATGATTGCCAACGCCAAGGGTAACTTCTTAAATATTGCCAGGAAGGAACATGGACTTGCATAAGGACCTCCTAGAGACCTAACAGAGATGCTGATCCCTGCCTGTTATCAAACAGGTACCAGCCTGAATAAATCAAGTGATGAAAGCTAATTGACTTGCAAAAAAATTGATCACATCAGTGTTACTTTACATATCTTGATATCTGTTGCGTTCATCAACAGGGTCAGATCAAAGCATTCTGAGCAGCTTCGTAAATGGGGACATTTTTAACAGGAATTCATTCAGCAGCACTGCCCTTTCCTTCTGAGACCACTTAAAATTCATCTGAAGCAGATAAATAATCAGTAACCATAAACATTCAAATTAGGGTTCATGTCCTTGTCTATACAATATATTAAGAATCTACATAAAAGTCAATATAGAGCCAAAGCTTGTAATTCTAGTATATCTTTGTTTTTATTTATTCTGGGCTTGAAGCCAGATTATAGATAATTTATCCAGGATTATTGCCAGTTTGTTTTGTCTTGCCTTTCTTCTTCTTTTTTTGTTCCTAAATGACTTTGCTCATCACTTAAATTGTTTTCCCTCCTGTTTTAGAAAGAATCCCTGTTAGTGATACAGTTTTTTTAAAAAAACTTATATTAGTCATTAAATTGGCTACAGTTTTACAAATTGTAAAATTGTAACGGCATTGGTTACCCCAATGGTATCCCCTTTTGCAATGAGGGCATTTGGTAGAGGGGTATTTCTGATTGAGAGCCTTGCATTCACTTTTGAAGTGTCCTTCCTTGCCACACCCGAAACACCGCCTAGTGGCGGCCGGGTTGTTAGTGGTATTGGATTTTTGCAAGGCAGCTGCCAAAAGTTGAGTTTTATAAGCCGTGGAGCCCACGCCTTGACAGGCGCGAAGCATATCCTCAATACCTTTAGTGGGATCGGTTATGATAGGTTGCAAAATGGGCTTACAATCCACATTGGTACCTTCAAAAGCCAATTGCTTAAGAAGAACTCGGCGGGCCTCAAGATTCTCAACTTGCCAGTCTATAGCAGTCATAAGCTTATCCACAAAACTTTTTTGAAACGTCTCTTTGGGCTCCTGTCTAATAGTGGACAGGGTGAAAAAAACCAACCCTGACCCTTCTGCCAAAGGGGATCTTATTCCACGCTTCATACGCCAGGCGTGAAATTGTTTTGGTGTGCAGCCCAAAATTGAGGCACCTTTTGATGTTGCGCTTGGACCTGGGGATCTAAAAACAAGTTGTACCCCATCATGGTATCAAACACCTTTGCTTGTGCTTTCCTGATCCTCCCTCTCAGAGCCCAGCCTTGTTGTTGAATATGCATTACTTTACATTTGGTTACATTTTTATCTTCCCCCAGTCTTTCAATCTTCTCTGGTTTTTACCACATGGAAAAATCTGCAAACTTGGCCAATCAACCGTTGAGTTGGAGACATTGAACAGGAAGAACTGAGGAGTTTCCAGTCCTCAGGGGAGCCACGTGCCTGTTGACCTTTTCAAAAAATTCTAAGAGGTCTGTCAGGTCATCGCCATTATAAGACTCCATCACCGCTTTAGTATAGGGGGCATGACCGCTTTAGTATAGGGGGCATGAAGGCCATTAGTCCGAATTGAGGTTTGCAATTCTTTAATAAGCTTGAAATGGAGTGCGGCAAAATATGGTTGATGGCCGTTGGCTCCTTGCATCACCGGAAAAGCAAGCGAAGATTCGGACGGGAGACTAGCTTCTATCAGAGCAAAGCGGGTATTTTGTCCCGCCACTGCAACAGGCGAAGAAGCAGAACCAACCGATTGTTTGAGTTCAAACAGATCGGGATAATTCAATTTAGGTGTATTAGGCTTTGGTTCAACAGCAGCCGATATGGTGGCAAAATATCAGGTGAGTCCGGATCAAAGGAATTTTTGCATTGTTTCAGGCTTGGCGGGAGGACCCGGGGCATGGGTGGCAAGGTTTCGTTAACTATGTTAAGTAACGGATTACTCAGCGCCCCCAGAACTTGAGAATCAGCGGCGATATTCTGTGGAGTCAGTTTTGCCAAACATGACCAAGCTTTACACCAAGTATATAAAATTTTTGCGGATATCTTGTGATGGCCATGGAACGTGGCTCCCACCTTATCGCACAGGGCAAGTTCATACGTCCCATCTTCAGGGAACCACGGACATGTGTCATTTATGGCCAAGATGAGTTCCTCGACTTCAGAAGTCAAAACAGAATGTACATTTTTTGTCAGGAGGAATTTCAGGTCATCACGGAATTTACACTGTCCAGTAGAAAAGGAAGTACCCATACTGCCGTATTATAAAACGGTTCGCTCACCCGGGATCCGAAGATGCGAGGCGCGCGCTGTAGCCCTTGAACCGGGCGTGGGTGAGGAACGAGCCAAACACCGGCAATCTCTCACGAGACGAGACAGTTGGGACTGGCGAAGTGGTGAGTGGTCAAACTGACCGTTTTGCCTCACACGGGGCACCAGAATGTCGAAATTACCGGACTCTCACTAGGGTCCAGCCCTAAGGGGTCCGATCAAAGAAATCACACACACACGTATCTGGTGCCAACTGAACCAAAATGGCTACCAACTGCCCCTCACAGGCAGGCTTTTATTTTGATACACAAGAGTAACACAAACAGCAGCAACTGTGCTTTTAGCCAATAAGAGTACATGCTTTATAACATTGCCTTATATGGTACATCAGGCTTCTATCACATGCTGATTATATAACCTATTCAGTGAGGAAAATGACACTAAGCTGACTATCTAATGGCGTCGTACATGGCACTGCTTAGGCTAAGCATAACATTAGTAACAGACTCCCACAATTCTCGATCATCTCAAAGGGCAGGACACGTAATAATGGGCTCAAACTACAGGAAGCCCAATTTAGGCTGAATATCCAGAAAAACATCTTCACTGTTGGAGTAGTACAACCATACCAGTTTCTTCAGGCATTCAAGAGAAAATTGGACCCCCATCTGTCCGATCTGCTTTGATTTGGGTTCCTGCATGGAGCAGGGGGTTGGACTGGATGGCCATACAGGCCTCTTCCAACTCAATTATTCTATATTTCTATGAATGAAAGTCTTCCTTTCCAGATTTAGTGAAGCCGACGTGCTTTTGGAAACTTGTCCAGTTCTTCAATTAACTGGATGAAACCTGAGCTGGGGTTAACAGGAGGTACGATATCACAGAGTGTTTTCGCTGATTGGGAATTTCAGAGGCCCCCAGATGTCACTACATACTTTGAAATATTGATTCCTAAGCATATCTCACTGGCAATCCCATTAAATTTTAGCAGATGGATTACTAAATTATCCTTGGATTTAGATAGACAGGCACTTTTAGTCTTGTCTTCAGAAATAAAGCAAATACATTCAAAACTGATATTATGCCTTAGATAATATTATACCTTCTTATTCCAGAAGCTGTTTTTAACGCAGACAACTACACTGCCTCATTTTGAATATGTCCTTTCCAACTATCCCACAGGTGGCTACAAATGAAAACAATACCTCCTTGCACCGATAGAGGATGGCTATTTTTATTTTTCATTACCATTAACCATTTCATTTAATATTTCAGTTGGACAGTTACATTTGCAGGCATCTGCTGGATTGGCATTGTTAGGATTGTTGCAATTTTGCATGCTGCCATTAGTAGGTTTGGAAGAAAGTTTCTGGGCTGGGAAGATCTGTCCAGCACTGATTAACAGTTCCCTCCTGCCTCTGAATTCAAAGAGAGTCCATGTCTCTGCTCAGTGGTTTTTCCCTTGCTAGAATATATTAAAGTCTGTTGCTGAAATGAATCATGTTTATCAGTTTGATTTTTGATCTGTTCACTTGTAAGCAATGATTTTTTCTTTCTCTTACTAATGTCTCAGAGTTATTGAGACTGTATATGCCAGCTGATGAAGAAAAGGGTAGAATAATTTGGAGAACTGGAAAATATTTTGCTCTTGAAATCCCTGCACTTCTGCTGCATTGCTAGAGGAATTTTACAAAAATAAAAATAAAAAACAAGCACTATCTCTAGGACTTTACTAGTTGGTTACGCATATCTTTGCAGTATATAGAGAACATTAGCAGAGGAAGCATGCAAGTTATCTTCCACGAAGGCTGACAAGTTGTAATCTTGCTTCAAAAATCATTATTTTTTAAGCATTATGCATTACAGATTGAAGTCAGTAGATAGTTTTTAACTATAACTTCCAGAGGCACCACCTGTTTTCACTAAGGCTCCTAGTTGCTATAGTCCGTGTTCATATATAGGGCCAAGCTTGGATCACCTACTAATTTTTCAAGAAAGATACCGTCCTTTTTTTTCTTTAGAGAGAGGGAAGGTGATATGTGCCATTTGCAGACTGAAGAAAATATTTCCGTTGGCATGGTAATAATGCTAACATAAACATGTTCAGAATTGAAGCGAAACAAGTTGTAGCCATCACAAAAACCAAATACAAAAGTGGAACAGTTGATACTTTTAGGCTACTAGAAAAATGACAAAACCGTTGCTAATATTTCGAGGGCAAAACCCTCTTCCTCAGAGTAGTACCAATAGGTTATAACATGGCAAAAGATGGATTTGCCAGGAGTTATTTCTTAGATGTAAGGTCCTTGGCAAGATGGGGTGGGGGTGGGGAGCCAGGCAGTTTCTTATTTGAGGTTTGGAGCTTGGATGTTCTTAGGCTGCATCCAAAATGAAGAGAGGGAGGTGTTTTTATTGCCCCAGTCCTTCCAAAGAAATGTCACGGCTCATGTACACACATTCACACCTCTCCTCAAAGTGGCTCATCAAGGACAATGGCCCCTGCCTTGCCCACAAAGGTGGAGGGGGGTTGGTGCAGAAGGGCCATGCATTTCATTTGAGGATTGGGATGAAATTTGGAAAAGTCCACTGAGGGCGTTTATACACGACCCCTAAGCTCCGCCGCAAATGGCTGCAAGGTCCGGACCTTAAAAATGTTTACCCACCAGCTCCGGACTTTGCAGACAATTAAGTGCGACCCCCGCCCACTTTAGCGCGACCAAACAGCAGTTTTCTTGTACCTGGTCTTTGATGGTGACAAATATTTGATCCCGTGTAAGGATAGTGAGTGCAGGGCTCTCCTGGCTTCCGTTTGTTCTTTTTTTGCGCCCCGCCCCTTTAAGAGATCTGAATGCTGCCGGGAACAAAACGGAGATAAACCGGCAGTCTTTTCTTTCTTTTTTCTCCCTCCCTCAGGCAGCCAGCAACCAGGAAGTGCGGAGGGGGGTGGGGACAGAGGAAGACAGAGGAAGAGCGACGAACCCCTAAGATCTCTGGTCCGAATTTAAGTGGCCAGCGGATCTTAGGGATCGTGGGAAAAGGCCCTGAGTGTAGCCAATCAAATAAAAAAGGAAAGAGATTACCCAGTGTTGCAGTCTTGTCATGTCTCCGTTGATGGTCCATTTGCTTCTCCCTTGGTACGGGGGGGGGGGGCTCATTCCTGGTATCTCAGTATTTCCAATGGAAGCAAAACAAGTTGAGGAGCCATGTAGCCATCACAAAGACCAAATACAAAAGTGGAACAGGTGATTCCTTTAGGCTACTAGAAAAATAACAAAAATGTTGCTAATATTTTGAGGGTGAAATATTAGCATAGGAACAACATCCAAGCTCTGTGCCTCAAGTAAACCGCCTGGCTTTTTTCCATCTTGCCTAGGACCCTACATCTAAGAAATAACTCCTCGCAAATCCATCTTTTGCCATGTTATAACCAATTGGTACTACTCTGAGGAAGGGGGTTTCACCCTCGAAATATTAGCAACATTTTTGTTATTTTTCTAGTCGCCTAAAGGTAACACCTCTTCCACTTTTGTATGTTCAGAATTGAAAATTAATAGCAACACGTTAATGTTCCAATTTCTAAAATATAACTTTAACTAATTAACTTTCAAACCTAACACTCTCTGCTCTGCATAGTAATGACTGCCTCAAATCAATATTTTTGTATAAAATGGTGCCAAGACTCAAGTGCTGTGGTGCCAAATAATGCAATGTAGCATCTTTAATTTACAGAAACTGATGCATGTGTGTATGTTGCCCAGATTTGGGGGACAAGAATATGGCGGTCTTGAACCAGAGGAGATGCTGACCCCAGAGTGTCATGGTAAGGCTGCTTTAATTATAATCTGCCTTAAAAGTTTCCAGCACGACCCTGCAATTCATCAAACAGAATGAACAGAGCTTTCTGACAGCACAGAATGTTATGTTTATTTATTGATATATTATTATTATTACAGTATTATTTATTGTATATGTGTACTGCCCATCTGACATAGTATAGACGCCTTGCTTGCCTCTAAATTGCCAGACTTGAGTGGAGTTCTCTCAATATACACACAACTCCCTGGACAAGAGATAATGGAGATAATGGACCGTATTATTAATTTAGCTTGTACAGAAACTAATTATAAACTAATGAAAGAATACAATAATCTGTTAAAGAAAATGTATCCCCGTTGGAATTCTAAATGAAACTCTGCTAAGATTTATTTAACCATTTTCTAAACTCCAAAAACACATTACAAAAAACACACTACAGGAAACAAAGCAACACTGGTGGAGAAAACGGCCTCTTCTAGGTGAAACTTTAAAAAGCACAAGTTAAATCAATAAGTTGGTCCATTGTTCAAGCAATAAGCATTAGCTAGTGCACTTATTGCAAGTGAGAGCAAAATGCTGTTATTTACAGCCCACATTTCAAAGTTAACTCTCCCAAGGCAGCTCCCAATATAATATAGGAGACAAAAATGTAACAATACTACACCAAAAGCAATTGGGCAATGCTTGAAATCCTGTTGTTTAGCATAGGAAATCCCAGTAGAGTAGCAGATTGAATCATTGGGAATATGGTGAATTAACCTCACTGCAAGTTCTATTGATTCAACTATGCCATCTCTAGCTAGGATTTATACTTAGCTATGTATGCAATTGACTTATCAAATCACCACTGATCCAATAGGCCTATTCTACTGTGAGTTACTATGCGAAGTGATGGAATTTCCCAACATTAGGGAATAATTAAATAATCTAAACATAAGAACTAGTTGCAAGAATTTTAAAATATAAAAAGCAGCAGCAAAATGAGATCATTTAAATGGCAATTGAAAGCATTTTTTAAAAATAACCCAATACCCATTTAAGAGTCACCACAATATTAGGGCATATGTACCTACCTCTAATTAAAGAATTAAAGGACCTCTTAATGAGGTGAAAGAGAAGAATGGGGAAAAATGGGATGAAGCTCAAAATCAAAACAAGTAAGATCATGGCCATCGGTCCCATCACCTCCAGGTAAATACAGGGGGAAGACATGGAGGCAATGACAGAGTTTACTTTCTTGGGCTCCTTGATCACTGCAGATGGTGGCTGCAGCAATGAAATTAAAAGACATCTGCTTCTTGGGAGGAAAGCGATGATAAACCTAGGCAGCATCTTAAAGAGCAGAAACATCACTTTGCCGACTAAGGTCCGAATAGTCAAAGCTATGGTTTTTTCCAGTAGTAACGTATGGAAGTGAGAGCTGGACTATAAAGAAGGCTGATTGCTGCAGAATTGATGCTTTTGAGCTGTGGTGCTGGAGGAGACTCTTGAGAGTCCCCTGGACTGCAAGGAGATCAAACCTACCCATCTTGAAATAAATCAATCCTGGATGTTCACTGGAAGGACAGATTTTTAACCTGAGGCTCCAGTACTTTGGCCACCTCATGAGGAGAGAGGACTCCTTGGAAAAGTCCCCAATGATGGGAAAGATTGAAGGCAAAAGGAAAAGGTGACAGCAGAGAATGAGATGGTTGGACGGTGTCATCGATGCAACCAACGTGGATTTGACCAATCTCTGGGAGGCAATGGAAGACAGGAGGACCTGGCATGCTCTAGTCCATGGGGTCACAAAGAGTCAGACATGACTTAACAACTAAACAATAACCTACCTCTAGAAGCACTTGGCCACCACTAAAAAGATCCCATCTCTAGTGCCTGTCATTTTAATGCTTGATAACTAGTCTGTCTTGCTGCACTACCTTCTGAATTCACTTCCCATGGCTTTGTTTTAAAACCTGTGCCTGCATCCAATTGATAGGCTCAACTTTTAGCACTGAATCAGTGGGATTTACCAAAGCCCTAACTGACCATCCAGGATTTGTTCCAATGCACTTGCTTCAATTAATACACTGCTAACTGGGCTTGAGGCTTTCATGATTTGGAAGCACCCAGATTTTATTAAAGGTGCTATTTCAAATTCTCCCTGCTCATTCATAAAATGTAAAATGGGAGGATTCCACAAAAGGATATCTGCTCTGACACCCTACCAATTTAGAAATCTGTAGCTAAACCATACCTGTCAGATATCCCTCCGGCCTCTGCTTAGAAACTCTCCAACAAAAAAGAGTCCACTACTCCCCATAGACAAAAATGAGAAACATGAGACTACAGATCAGGCAGCCTGACATCAATCCCAGGGAACATGCTGGAGCAGATTACAAATTGGTTGCTCTGTAAGCACCTCGAAACAATGCAGTGATATCTAGAAACCAACACAGATTTGTCAAGAACAAATCCTGACAGACTAATCTTATCTTGTAGATGGTAGGTGGGAATGCTGTAGATGTAATATATCCTGACTTCAGCAAAGCTTTTGAGAGAGTACCCCATGATAGCAAACTAATTGGGTATGGACTGGATAGAACAACTGTCAGATGGTTACACAGCTGGAGAAGGAGGCATAGACATCTCAGGACCCATAGAAGGCCAGCACCAACCCCATGCCTGGAGATTCCTTAAGCCTACTCTACTAAGTTGTCATAAGTGATCAATCTGTAGTACTTACCTAAACATTTCTTGTAACATTTTTACTTAATAGTATATTTTAAGGCATTGTCCAAAGTAGTTAAGGTGGTCATTCTATGTCTGAGCTTGCCACTTCAGTTCATTCCTAGTGGTTGTAGCAAGCATGATATCATCAGCATAGAGCCTGATCCAAGGAGCATTTTGCTGCAGGCCTTGATTCTTTTAAAAGAATCATATAGTTCTCAAAAGCAGCCTTTTTCCCCCTAAAAAAAATAGAACAAAATGTATTTTAAGGTTAAAAATTAGAATGACTTTGTGAACCTGGAAATGTTTGGCTACACAAAGATATATATGTCACTACCCATTGTAACTTGGATTTTCTAAGAAATGTTAGGGATCAAATATTTCAGATTAGACGCTCCATTGCTTCTCCTATCTGTGTTTTTACTGGCACAACACTCCCTAGAGTGAACAATGTACTGTGTAATATAGCAGATCATTGGTGTGGGAGGGTTTTTTTAAAAAAAACAAAAGCTAATTTGACCAATATTTTGTTTGTCTTGGCATCTTGCAAGATTGCATTGTCTATGACAGATGATTTCAGCATCCATAAAATGTGAGTTGATAGCCACAGGACACAACATTTCTTTTGCTTCCAACAAGTTCATCAGATTTCAAGGTGAATCAAAGAATAATCACTGTTAAAAGGACTTGGCATTTCATTAATGGCTCTTGAAAGCAGAATATATTAGTTTCTCCAGGGCCCAGAATCAACCATTAACTTCCACAGCTGTTGTGCCTTGAACAGCTGATTTACAAAACTCCTTGCTTAGCTCTTATCTTGCCAAAACCAGAAGCTATCAAGGCAGAGAGCTGAGTTACCCAAGTTACAGCATAGAATATTCTTTGTCAGACATATTCACAATGCCTGTGGGTTTCAGAATAATTCATAGAGTATTACTGGCATTTTAATTGCAAGAAGAGACCCTTACCATCTTGAAGTTGTTGAGGTTTTTTTGCCCATAGTGGCCCTTTCTTCAAGAGCCACTTGTTCTCCACATGAAGCAGATATTTTAAAAAGAAGTAAATATAAACTAACACTTCCCCTGAATGGTACCTTTTCTAATATCAGATTTCTGCCCCCCCAACACACACACACACACACACACACACACACACACACACACACAGAGAGAGAGAGAGAGAGAGAGAGAGAGAGAGAGAGAGAGAGAGAGAGAGAAGAAGAAGAAGAAGAAGAAGAAGAAGAAGAAGAAGAAGAAGAAGAAGAAGAAGAAGAAGAAGAAGAAGAAACTGTTTCCTTAAACTAGGAAACATATAGCTCTTTAGATGCAATATGACTCATTTACTACATAACTTATGATGAGGGATGATGGGAGCAAAGGTTCGAAATCTTCTGGAAAACTCTTGCCCACCCCATTTTTGTAAAATTAGCCAGATCTTTTACCTTCCAAGTCACTGCATTAGATGTCATTTGCTGAATAACAACCTATAACTTCCTATATATAAACAGAAATCTGACATCACCAATGACAACTTTCTGAAAACAGCAGGAATACAGTTCAGTGAACCTGAATGCTTTGTCGTTGACCTAACAATTTCCCACAGGAATTTCAAAGGAAGACCTAAATGTAAAAGCTGCATTGGAATTGGTTGCACTAGGTTGCATTTTCTTTCAATAGTTGCATGTTATTCGGGGTTGCCAAACTTGAAGCTTAAGGTGGTTTGTGAAACTCATCCAGATTCCCTGCTCTTTATTTATTTATTTATTATTACATTTATATCCCGCCCAATCTTCCGAAGCGGAACTCTGGGCAGTGTACACTAAAACCAGACAACGGCAAACAAACATAAAAACCCGAAACAGACTACCACCTTTTCCATTTTAACAAGTTCCTGCTAAGGTGCTGGTGATGCACGGATTTAGCAGCTATACTTTCACAGGAAATGGGGATTCCACAAAGTTTAGGATCCTGTCTGAGGCCCTATGTGCAGCCGCATGCCCACACCTCCATATGCCAAAAGGTAGCAATCACATTGGCCTGTTCAAAATTTAGGATTTCTTTAAGGGTTATGAGTTGATACAGGAGAACTGCTGTGTGTGTTAACGACAGACATCTTGAGAACAGTTTCTTTTTGGACACTTCCGAGTAAATCACAGTCAGCTGGATTTCAGGCATCACTGGTTGGGAGTTGTCATTCAGAGTGCCCCTAACAGCAACTGTTCCTCACTGTGAATATCAGGAAAGGTACTATATAATGCTTTTACCACTGGTAAAGTTACCTCATCAGCCACTCATGCCGAGAGCACAGGGATGCCCCCTGCTTGATCCATGAGCTGCTCGTGGAAGCACCTTAAAAGACTACGAATTTTATTTGGCATTCGCTTTTGTGAACTCTTCGTGCATTTGAGGGGGTGGGTTATACTTCATAAAATCTTATGTGAAACAGAACATCCATCTTGAAGCAATTAAAAGCCCCTGGCAGTTTTGGTATAAAAGGCTGACCTATAATAGAGGGCTTGAGGATAATAGATTCTACCAGTTCTGAGCCACAAAGGTAAGATCAAAAGAGGGGCTGATTGGGCCAGGAAGGATGATTTGGCCTGAAAATGATGTAGACTGCTTTCCTTGCTGTGCAAGTAAAGTACATAGTTTGCAACACCTATGTATAGGCCTTCTGAAGTATAGGAATGCTACATCCAGAGGCATCTTGATTTCCTAGAGAAAGCTCTATGTGCAACCAGCTGGAATGTTTCCCAGTGTCTTTGAATCTTCAGTTAGCACAAAAAAGCCCTGCAATTTTCACAATAAACAAGACTGCTATGGAGATGATAAAGCATCCATCATCCCATCATGTAATCAAAGTCATTATCAGTTCAATTACAATGAAAATATTTTAATTGACAATCAGACAAAAGAAGTTACACTGCCCTCCTAACTAACATGCCTTTCCTTGTAAACAGTCATTAAGATGCACAGGAGAGTCTTCCTCCACTTAGACAAACATAGACTCATTTTTAAAAAGATAAGAAGTTGTTTGCCACTTGCCATGGGGAGAGCATCCATTTCAGGCAATAACGTGTTTGCCATACCCTGAGAATTCTTATGCAGTTCTCCCATTTCTTCTATCTCAACTGGAAGTTCCAAAACTGAAGATTATATTGATAACTTTTATATATTATTTTGATGCTACTCTCCGTTTTTTATTCATGCCACTCAACAGACATATGTACCGTTTTGCTACTTCAGCTGTCCTAGATCTTCCACTAGCTTGTCATTGATAAAGATCACCTATTTATCACAGGGCTGTGCAGAGTCCTGCCATCTATAGGTCCAACGGAGTGAAATATTGCAAATCTTCAACCCCATCTTTCTTCATTTTCTTCAAGCAAATAAGGGGGAAGGGAAAATCGCATAAAAACTGCAGCTCTGGGAGAACTGGCCTGCCATTTCCCCTGTATTTTTCACAGGCATAAATCACCCCCACAATTGTTACCTACCTGACAGTGGCCCAAACATTTTGTAGCCTAAGTTTATGAGAAGAACTGAGGAAATGTTTACCTTACATGTATCAAACTCATGCGAGTTGCTCACAAGAAAAGTGTGTTGTCATTAGAAATGGGTACCTTACGAAAAATGGCACACTGTTACGAAATGTTTCAAAACAAAACGCCAGCCAGCATTTGTAGTCAAAAGGACCAAAGTGAGGGCCTGATCCCACTGACAAACAAAAAACAAATAATGGTGTTGTACTGTGTTCTTTTTTTAAAACATGAAACAAATTTAAGCCTACACATGAGCCACGCCAGGGGCCCATTTATTGTGGTACACAAGTGAAATCAGTTCCACATATGGAAACACCCCTGTTGCTTTTTTAAATTCCTGCTATCTGATATGGAGCCAGATTTCCCAGCTGAGATTGTGGAGGGGAGCCTCCTCCAGCTGGGAAATTTGGCTCTGTTTCTCCTCTGGCTTCCCAGCACCGGCAATCAGCTGATGGTCGGCCATACCTATGGTAACACAAGCAGTGATTTAAAAGTATATGGCTGTCACATGGCTTTCCCCCCCTATCATTGTAATTTCTATTGCTGCATACAGTGATGCAAATGAACAAAAAGTGTTCTGCTTATATACCGCCCCATACTACTACAAGTAGTCTCTGGGCGGTTTACAATTTTAATTACAGAGTGCAGGCTGTAGAACCATGTAGATTCAGCCTCAGTTACTAACTTACGT
The DNA here is from genome assembly GCA_037367245.1 of Phrynocephalus guinanensis. Lineage (NCBI taxonomy): Eukaryota > Metazoa > Chordata > Lepidosauria > Squamata > Agamidae > Phrynocephalus > Phrynocephalus guinanensis. The sequence continues at coordinate 42,368,736 of CM074735.1, read as the reverse complement.
CCCTATTATTTCAGTGGATCTCTTTTGAGAATGTTACATTGAATCTAATTCATTGTTCCCATAGCATAATAGATACCAAACCATCCAAGTAGAGCTATGCAACCAGGCATATTAGCTGAAATCCTGTTGCACAACTTGCCCCACATAGCACTGTTGACATCATAATCATGGTGATTTTTCTGGAATTAAAGACTTCCCTCTGTCTTGCTTCACCAAGTGGCTTCCCCCACAAAGAAAGAAACCTCTGGCAAGAATGGAAATGTTCAAGTTTTGAAAAAAATGTCACAGCAGATTACCTCAACAGCCTTCTGACAACATGATTTCAGCCATTTCAGTCTGCAACGCATCTTGAGTCAATCTCACTGATGGCCCATAAAGTTACTCTGTAGAAGTGGCCTTTCTGGCAGGGAAATTTGAGAACCGCAAAAAAGTAACTTTTCCAAGGTTTGGTTATAAAAGAGGAAGCACGTCTAAGTTTAGTCAATAAAAAATTGCCTGAAGGAACCTTATGTATGCTGCACTAAGTTCCCTGAAGGAAAAGGAGACTATAAATGTCACACATAAATAACTTATCTAAATCTGTTATTCATAAATGCACAAAGTGCATTTCTAAACCTCAAGAGTTTTCAGTTAATGATACCTATGTACATTTCCTATTTTCTTATGTGCAGGTCCATGGTGAATTATTATTTTAATAATAATAAGAGGTGAAGGAGTCATTTGGGAATAGTACATGATTTTCCTCAGTCCTTAACAGAGCCTCCATCGGGCTGTCTATTAGAAGAAATACCACAGCAACAGCGTCTGTTATATATTATTAGCACCGATGACTCTCAAGCTTTGTGTCACGCATGACATAAACTATTTAAAACGAATCCAAGGATGGCCAGCTTAGCTTGGTCTACTTAGATCTATTTTGATCATTCAGGCTCAGGTCATTGTTGTGACAGGATTTCAGTCTTGGAACCGTCAATACCCTAAGTCGCATCACAGCAAAGGGACTGCAGATCTGTCTGCATGACTTTGGTGTACTCAAGAGATCAGTGAACTGGAAAAGGGGCTCATAGATCAGATGAAGAGAAAACATTCACATGTAGCAGCTCAGGGCATGCCTACTGGAGGGGTGAAATACATTTATTGCTCCACTGAGCAAGGCAAAATTGAGTTGTTTTTTTTTAAAAAAAAGTCTATTGAATGAACAGGTTCCAAAGATGCAAATCTAACCAGACATGATTTCCTTCACACCTTGATGCATGCCATTCCCAATGGGTTCAGAGTTCACAATATATCTTCATGATGTCCGGGTGCTGCTGGTGAGGCATTTATTTCCATCTTAAAACGTTTGCTCCCTGCCTTATCTTCAAAGCGTTCAAGGGACCTTGTGACAAAAATCAATAACTATCAACTAAAAACATGTTTTCAATGTGCAGCATGAAACACAAAAAACATTAGAGCAAGTCACCTCCAACTGATCTTGACCCTATAATGAGATACAGTAGGACCCCGATATCTGCTGGGGATTGGTTCCAGGCCTTCCCATGGATAATGAAAACTGTGGATAAGAAAGAATGCCTGCCCACCCACTCCCCAACCGTTATTTCCTGACAGTAGCTTGCTTTATGACTGCTGTTTTGAGACAGTAGCTTGCTTTATAGCTGCTGTTTATGAGACCAGCTTGCTTTACAGATGTTATTTGTGACAATAGCTTGCTCTGTGGCTGCTAAACTGTATTTTTTTCCCTCTCCCAACCATGGACAACTGAATCAGTGGATAATGAATCAGTGGATATGGGGGTCCTACTGTATCTCCAAAATGTCCGATTGTCAATAGTTCTGCTGAGTTCTTGCAAACTCAGAGCTGTGGCTTCCTTTAGAGAGTCGATCTACATTATACTGGTGCTATTCTTCTCCTTCTGCCTCCAACCTTTCCTAGCATTACTGTCGTTTCCAACAAGTCTTTCTATGATATGCCCAAAGTATGACCACCACAGCTATTGAAGTTCAGGCCTGAATTCAGCTAAGACTCATTTAGCTGCTGTGAGTTGTTCGGGCTGTTTGGCCATGTTCTGGAAGTTTTTCTTCTTGACATTTCGCTAGTCTCTGTGGCCAGCATCTTCAGAGGGCAAAGAGCTCAGGAAACTAGGAGTTCTCTCTGTGCTCTGGGGTATAGAATGAGTGAGATTGTGGGAAAGATCCCAGCTGCGAAGGCCTTCAAGAATACATTAAGACTCATTTGTTTGTCTTTCTGACAGGCCAGGGTATTCATAAAGTTCTTCTCCAGCATCATATTTCATTTTTTTCACTGACAACTTTCTTCAGTGCCCAGTTGTCATATCCATGCATAGTAATGGTGTTGATGATCTTAGCCTTGGTCTCTAGTGCCACTTCCTTATACTTCTTTATCTTTTATTGTTTCTTTCATAGTGGCCCTCCCAAGTGTCAGTCTTCTTCTGTTTTCAAGGCTACAGACTGATGATAGAAACAAACTTTACAAAATTTTTAACAATTTCAATTTTTCATTGTCCACATTAAAGTTACAGTTATTCTGTACGCGTGATTTTTATTTTCTTAATATTCAACTGCTCTCCTGCTTTTGCAATTTCTTCTTTGGCCTTCAACAGGAGTTGTTTCAAGTTATCTCTGCTTTCTTCCAATTGTGTGTGTTGAATTTCTTCCTGGATACTTGTATTAATGTTTTTGATTACTTCTTCTCTGGCATTCTTACTATGTGTGTGTGTTGTGTCATTACAGTCGTGACCAAATCTTCATGACTCCATGTCCATAGAGTTTTCTTGGCAGGAATACTGGAGTGGTTTGCCGGTTCCTACTCCAGGCGCCCACAACACCTGGTATTCCCTGGTGGTCTCCCATCCAAGTACTCACCAGGGCCGGCCCTGCTTAGCTTCTGAAATCAGGTGAGATCGGATGTGCTTAGGGCATCTAGGCAGCTATTCTTACCATAACTGTGCATAAATTAGTCCTCACAAACAATGTTTCATAAGAACATAAGAAGAGCCATGCTGGATAAGGTCAAAGGCCCATCTAGTCCAGCTTCCTGTATCTCACAGTGGGCCCACCAAATGTCTCTGGGAGCTCACGAGACTAGATATCTGCCTCCTGATACCACTCCTCTGCGTTTGGCTCTTAGAAAATTGGTTCTTTCAATGTTTCATTGATGATCAAAGATTGATGCATTTCTGAAGAATAACTGGAAACCTGTCAGCATTTCTCTGAAGATGAGTGTTTTGCTTAATTATTTTGAGAGATGACATTTAACATCTTTTCCTAATATTTCCTCTATTTGGCAGACTTGGAGTCCCATATCAAAAGTTTGGACCATCAAGCCAACGTGAGCCTTAACTAATGTCCAGCTGGATGTTAAGGAAATGGTTCCTTCCAGAGCTTGGGCATTCCTGTTTTGCGCTCCCAGAATCCCTCAGCCAGTATAGCCGTGTAGCCTGGGGGGATTCTGGGAGCTGTCATCCAGAAAAGTTTGCCTGTCCAAGCTGTGGTTCCTTCCATTGTGTCATCCTTGTAAACACAGAAGTGGAAGAAATTTATTCAGGCCATGCACACTTCCTCAGAGAATTATCTGGAAAAGCTCTTCAGTTTTCCACCAGTTCTGTCACAGCCTGAGATGTCAAGGCATGCACAAAGCATACTGATGGTTCTGTATATGTGTGCCTTATAGTATTATTCTCTGGTGGTTGTAGTTCCCAGCAAAAGACATGGCACAGAGCCATTTGAAAATGTATCATCTCCCCACCACTACCGTAAAACTAAAAACCCTGAAACAAAATGGCCAGGAAGAACAGGGACATTTTAAAACTGGATGGAGGCCATGAAACAAATTTGCAAGGAACAATTAATCCAAACAGAGATGATACTCACCAATAAAAGACAATGCTGTTTTGTTGAGAGCTCGGTCATGTAGTTCACAGCAGTCACTGAAGATTTCTTTCAGAGTAACACATAAAAAATTGACAAACCTAGTGGTCCTACAACACAGCTGGTGTTCTAGAAGGTCTCATTTCACAGCAATTATAAAGAGTTCAAATAAACACAAAAATTAAATTCATTAAAATTCGCCAACAAAACAACTGACTTGCCAGTTTGCCAAAAAAAAATCCCTTTCACACATTGAAAAGAACTGGCAAAAATGGGCAAAGGTCCACTTTAGAAATGATGTGAAGAGATGCACACACGTACACACAAAAGCTTGCAGCATCATTGCCGGAGAATCCATGATGGCAGACACCTAGTGAAGTGTTTGTCAAGGCTCAGTTTGAATGTGTAAGCGCCGTGAGTGCTCAGGTAGCAAGCATTCAGGACCTTTGGCAGCTGAAGAGGGACAATCTGACAAGGAGACAGGTTGCTAAACACAGAGCTTTCTCCATGAGATCAGGAGCCCTGGTTTATCAGGATCTCCATGTATAACAGGAGGTGTTCTCTTCAAACCGATCCTCTTCCTGTGGAAAGGGGGACAGGAATGGGGGCTGGAACTGTCCCCACCTCCACCCCCTATTCACACTTCAAAATTACCTTGAAAGCCTTTTTAGAAACATGTTCACAAACATGATATACGGTAAATTTAAGTCGGAAGGAAGGAAGGAAGGAAGGAAGGAAGGAAGGAAGGAAGGAAGGAAGGTGTAGATTAAGTAAGACATACACAAGGAAATTGCATCTGGAGTTTAGCAACCCAATATGAAAAGATGGGAAGGAAATGGGTGGAATTTGGAGACATGCAATCAAATTTAGAGTGAGAAATGTCTCCCAGTGGAGCAGGCCTTACATAGTCCTAGATTTGTTGATTCACAGAAATGAAGACATCAACTGTCAACGCCTTGACTCTTCCCTGTTGCTCTTGACCCTAGATATAATTTCTCACAGTAGCTTGTGGGATCTTCATAGAAGCTTTGGGAGGGATGTGTTTTCCCCCTTGACAACAGGGCATGACTGTGAGCTTTCCTTGTAAAGAGAAATTTTTGGGTTGTGCCAATCTTGAATGAGCAGTAAGTTTTTGTGTTATGTGCTGTCAAGGTGGAACCAAGTTATAGTGAACCTAATAGGGCTTTCAGAGTGCAGTAATTAGATATGGGGGGGGGGCAGTTCCACCTCATGCACCACCACCACCTTAGTGTCCATGTGTGTAGGTGGCAGACAGGAGAATACTTACACTGGAGCAACAGATTTTTTAGCTGAGATGTTTTTCTGGTCATGAGTACATTAGCTAAGAGTGTGTCCTCTTATCTCTTGAGAGTGGCTGTCTCCATCACATCATCAAACTCAGATCCACTTGCTTGCCATCAAATTTTTATTGCACCTAATTCAGTGGTTCCCAACCTGGGAGTCGGGACCCTTGGGGGGTCAAACAAGAGCCAGTGAAGAAAAAGGCACAAATGGCTTGGGTCTGGAGGGGGAAAGGGAGGAACGGGGGAGGGGAGTGAGTTACAGCTGGATCTGTTGGAGGGGATGTCAGACAATGGCAATTGAGGCTATGATTGGCTGAGGGTGCCTGTAGAGGGAAGTTCTCTATGGCACCTGCGGCAGTGGCTTCCAAGCAGGGCAAGGGGTCACTACAACATGAGGAACTGCATTAAAGGATCGCGGCATTAGGAAGGTTGAGAACCACTGACCTAACTCCTAGTTCACCACATTATCCACTATAACATACTGGGTAAGTTGATCCTGGACTAAATTGCCAGAAGCCTTTACTCCCCAGCTGTGCTGGCCAGGATTTCATGGAGTTATAATCCAAGAACATCTGGGGACCCAAGGTCAGGAAGCACTATTTTACATACAGCAAAAACTTCTCCTGAAAGAGATGAAGACTGCTAGAACTCCTTTGCTCATATGAATCAACCCAAGCACCTGTTTTGGGTGGATTCTCTCAGGAGGAATGGCTATGAAGATTGCCACTGCATCACTGATTAAAGATCTGCACGCACTTGCAACCTTGCTATCTACATGTGTCTCATCTAATAAATGCTGACCATGCATGAGCAGAATCTCACAACGTTCTTGCTTTATCCCCTGATCCACAGTAGCAGTATGCAGCCAAGAATTATGAGGGGGATGCAGTCATACCTGCAACTAGCTGGTTATGAATGTCGGTGCCATCACTATTTTGAGATGCGGTGATTCCAATTTTTAGCAATTATTGCTAATAGCCATGGATGCAACTCTCTCACACAAAACTGTCTAATCCATTTTAAAGCCATGCTCTGATACCATCCATCATTATGCGCCGCGGTGAAAGGTATCGCGTGAGCTAATTATACATTGTGGAAGTAAGTGTTTCATTTTGCTTTCCTGTCTTGACTATCAATCAGCTTCATTTAGGGAACTGACCTAGCCCCATCCAGAGGTAAAGACCAGCTGATTAGTGTTTTGAGCAGCCAGCACAATCTGACAGTGACATACATTGCTTGCTGAGTGCTGAGAAGGGAGGGAAAGCGGGAATTAGCATTCCTCTACAGTTTATCTAGAGCTGAACTCAGATACAAATGGGCCCCTTAAACCAAATCCATTAAATGTCAGAATCTTCTTTTTAAAAAAAATCATTTTCCACCCATATAAAAGCAACACATCTTGTTAGGTTTCATACATACGTTCTGTCTCTCAGTCAGGTGGAATTTTAACACATTTTCTGGGGTTGGGGTTGGATTTTCAACTGCATTTCGTAAATGGGTACCACTAATAGAAGAGCAGTACATAAATATTTTAAATAATAATGTAAAATAATGGAGCGATGCAAATTATAATCTAATGACAAAAATTAAATGAGCATTTTTCTCCTCTTTGTCAACCAGCAAAAGCCAAAATTCACGTTGTTTTTTTTTGCGGGGGGGGGGAGCTCTCAATAAGTTCAGCCCTACTGTTCTGCTCCTGAAAATAAGGCCCCAGCCAGCTGAGGTCAGAATCAAAGTGAAAGCAATGCAGGTACCTAACAAGGAGGCCTCTGCTGGGGACCCAAAAGCAAAATCCTAAAACCATTTGGAGCAAAGCCAGGCTAGTTGCCTCCGAAAGCACCCAGGGAGAGCCCAGGAAACACAGTGAAGGACTCCAAAAACTACACACAACAAGAAAGGGAGAGTAATTCAGGAGGCAGTACTAAAAGGATCTGGAACAAGATGAAATGTCTCCTTCCTACACACACACACACACACACACACACACACACACACACACACACACACACACACACACACACACACACCCTCAGCTGCAGGCATGTGGCCACCTGGGAAAGGAGGTGAGCAGCAGGATTTGACCTACTGCTTTCCCTGAAAGGAAGTGACATCCCTTAAGGAAACACCCCTGTCAGCAAGGGGACTTTAATTGGGTTTAATGTGCACTTGTTAAGCTGTACCTGTTTTTACTTAGTGCTGCGAACTGCCCTTTTGTTAGGTACTGGGAGAAAGGTGGAGAAAGAATAAATCAAATCTAGAAACAGTTTTTAAAGCATTAGAGAGGGGGGAAAATATGCTGAGACTAACTTATTACATCTCCCATACCAGTTCCTCTTCCTCTTGAGTTCCTCAGTTTCAAGATGGGTCTCTCAAGGCTAAAGCGAATTCTGTGGTTCCACAGACCTAAAACATATGCCTGTGTGCAAATAAACCCCACATAATATGCCACCTCTTATCATGTAGAAAGTTTTTTTTCTTTCTTTTAAGAACCCATCTCTCTATCAGTGCCTAAGGCATCAAGGTTGTAGGCCCAGATACAGTACTTAGTTTTCAAATCGCTTTCAGCCTTCTGAAATAAAGAACAAGTACAATATGATATACTTCCATCCTAAGTTTGCTTAAAACATGTTTTGGAATTTGTTTCTTTTATCTACTCCTTGCTTCCTGGTTATAAAAAGAAATAATTGCCAATATCATTTCAGAATGAAGAATATAGCAAGTGAAATAAGGTTTTGAAGAACAAAATCAAAAAGGTTGATAAAAGAGAAATGACCAAAAAAAGGCATATTAGAAGTTTCACGAAAATAAATGCACTTCAAAAATCATCCATAAAAGCAAGCATCTGAAGGACTCTGTTCTACACTTAATCTCCATCTCTCTTCCGCCTTTACATTATTGTCATTCCCTACTCAGCTAAATTATATGGCGATTAAAATTTACAAGCCCTTTATGCACCAATGACCATGTTTTTGAAGCCATTTAGAACATCTCTTTCTGTCTCCCTGAAGATTTATGACACTCTCAGCCCGGATCAGAGTGATGAAAACGGGTTTTTCAAGGCGTGGGCGCTTTTACTCATGCTCGGGGCTGCAAAGAAGAGAATGGGGGAAAGAGAATCAGCCTGTACGATATGAAACCCTCAGCCATCAACACTTCAAATTTATAGGGCATAGTAAAAGAGCTGTGTGCTTGCAGATAAGTCCTCAAAGGAATAAATATCAGAGGTCAGGACTCGTGCATTTTTCATGGTTTCATTGGTGCTTAAGCAGTAATTCATTGTCCACTCTTTCATTCTTACGTTCAACGGAATAAAATATTTATTCTGCATAAAACTCTGCCCTTGTAAAGCTCTCACTGCTCAGAACTACAAAAACACAAATCAACACCAAGTCCCAACCCTCCTAAATTCTGCAACTGATACAACGGGGCTTTACAGCTTTGTAAAAGCTACATGATAAGCCAGGCTTCTCAAGGTAGCATCAAGGTGCTTCTCCTGTGACTAACCTCTGCAAAATTAACAGTGGAAACATGGACAAAAATGAGTTTGACACATAGGGAACTTGTAGGAGGCATTGTACATCACCCCCACAAGTTTGTGATAAGCCAATCCGACCTGTCTAGGGCGTAGAGCATTACCTGCTCAAGAAATCAATCCATCCCTATTTCGAATGATACTGCCACTCTGTAGTACACGAGGTACTATTTCGGCTCTATATAATGAAATAATTATGATCGTCTTCTCCATAATCATCTAAAGGAGGCATGGAAAAAGTGCAGCCTGTGGGCGTTGCCCAACCCTGTTCTAAAACCACCAAAATTCACAGCACTGACACAAAGTAAGTGAACAAAATAGGCAATCAAGGTGTTGAGCATTTTTAAAAGAGATCTTGAGTGTTCAAGGCACTTTATACACCTTATCTATAAAGGGAGCAAATATAAGCTCAGCTAATTTCTGAAACACACCCACATCCCAGGAGTCTGACAAAATTTCATAGGCCTCCCAGGAAAAAAAAATCTAAAATGAAACCAAACAAACTTTGACAGTCAAACCAAAATTCGCCTGAGTATGGAAGTATAACTCTTTTCATTGTTGCAATAATGTCAGGCAGCATCAGCTCGTCTATTTCAACAAGTTTTATTTATCTACATTGCTTCTATGTTGTGTATGTGCAAAATACTTTCAAAAAGTAGCAAGTCAAAATGTATTGAAGATAGTCTTAGAGCTAAATTCTGTTTATACCTGATTAAATTCCATACTAAGAAGATGATCTAGTTTTAACTAGAAAATTCTCTATTTCCTTTTATTGGGTCTGTTTCCTTTTTCTTTTTAATATCTCCATGCATATTATTACATCTGCACTGTTTTTGTAACTGTACAATTTTGCAATTGGGCTGGTCTTTAATAACTTCTATGGTTTTATACCTCAATAAAAACCTGACTGACCAACTGGCTACGGGGATCCTACAGTACTAATTAATTTTCATGGGCTAGGAAAAATATGTTGATAAACATTAACATTTTTTTTACTATTCTTCCTACCATAGGAAGTTTATTTATTTATTTATTTAGAATATTTTACCCTGCCTTTCTCCTTGGAAATGGACCCAAGGCAGCTTACAATAATGAGGGACAATATACAGCCCAGAACATTTAAGACATATTCAGGTTTAAGAACAGGGAATTAGAAAAGGCATCTGACAACATTAAAGGCAACACTAAAAGTAAAAGAAGCACACACACACAATTAAAAGAGAAAAAACCCATTATGAGGGGTGGAAACTAACATGGAAAACACAGACATATTTATGAAGTCAGTCAATGCAATCATATGGTAATCCATCTACAAAGTCACATAAGAGGTAGCCCATCATTCAGGGAAAGCTTGCCTGAAGAGGTAGGTCTTTGCCTGCTTCCGGAAAGACAGCAGGGATGGGGCAGTCCTGGCCTCCAGCAGGAGGGAGTTCCAAAGTCTGGGAGCAGCAACAGAGAAGGCCCTTTCATGGGTTCTTATGAGACGCACCTGTGAAGGTAGCGGGATGGAGAGAAAGGCTTCTCCTTAGCACCCTAGCTTGGACCCAGGCTATTTAGTGCTTTGTAGGTTAAAACCAACACTTTGAATTGTGCCCGATACCTGATTAGCAGCCAGTGGAGCTGCTTTAGTAGGTGTGTAATGTGATCTCTGTAACTCACCCCAGTCAGCAATCTGCATTTTGGACCCATTGAAGTTTCCTGAGACTTTCCATCCAAGTAATAACATGGCAGCCTAAAATCTGTTCAAGTACCTATAGTCACATTTTCCACAAACTGCTGCTGTAAGATTATACATTCAAAGATCCCTTTGATTCATTCGCATGTACAATAATCTTTTCAATGAGCTGAAAAATTCTAACCGAAACATTCAATCAGCTGCCAAAATTGTTTATAACTGACTGACGTTGCTGTGCTGGAGCTCATCCACTGTTTGAGAAATGGCAGGTTGTTTTGAAAACAGCAAAGTTCAAACCACTCTTCCAAGCAGTTTCATTCTCAAAGCATTTTGTTTCTTGCATCTCCCATTTGCAACTGCACGGTTCTCTCCTTGGCTTCCTTCCGTGTATATGACGTCCCTCAATTTTTAGTCAACAATATGAAACAAAAATACATTCTTATACACAGGGAAATGCTGTATTTACTGTCTCTCAGCCTATCATCTCCTAGCTAAAACTACAGCAGTCGCAAGAGTTCCATCAAGAGAAAAGCGCACAAAATTAAGAAGTGCCGAACGATAGGAATGACTGCTTCTAGACAAGAACATAGTAAACACGAAGGGCTTGTGCTGAACAGCTGTGGCAGCTTCTTAAAGATGTTCCTTATGATAATGACACTCAATAAGGGGCCATTAGTCTGAACCCTCACGAGAGTGTTTTGTTTATTTAAAATGCTGAGTCCTTCTCATTCTGTTTAGCACATCCTGGAGTCCCAGTCAGTGCAACATCTACTGAAGTGCAATTGTCTGCATGTGACTTTTGGATCCACCATCACCACCACCAAGTTAAACATTTTCTTACAGTTACAGCCAACACCAGTTAAAATTCAAAGCTTGTTCTGTGTTATTAAAATGAGAAGGGGCTCATAAATACGTTCAATCATCCATAACGTATTCACCCCATTGGCATCACTTGTTCAAAATTAATCGGCATCCTTAGAAATATATACCACATATTTCATGACTGCATAAAATACAAATAGTCACAATGTTTTCAAAGGGGACAGTCTAATATTTAATCATCCCTGTGCCCTTCTTTCAAAATGAATTCAAATTATTCATTCATTATCGCATTTGTATTGATTAATTTCCATATTATATCTAATATTCATGAAAGGAATAAATGGTTCCTGTGGGAAATAGGTAACTGCTGAAACATCCTCTGAATCACTTGGTCCATTAGCTCTTCCCTACACTATGTGAAATTAAAGTGACCAGAGTTCACAAAAAAATTTTACTACACCATCCAGAATCCTCTTAGCTAGGGAATTCTGGGAAGTGTAGTCTCAAACTCTGGTAGTAACAACTAGACATGGGCATGACTTGGCGAAATTGTCATTTCTGTTTTCGGATATCGTTTCCGTTACGTAACGGAAACGGTAACGACAATTAAGCCGTCAGAACTCGAACTCGAACCGAAAAAAGAAAAATTGGGTGTGGGTGGGAGAGGGCTGTGTGTAGCTGGCTGCTGTGCTAGACTAGTTTTGATTTCGCGGAGCCTTTAGATTTCAGTTAGGCAGGCAGGGAGGGAATTGATTCAATTGAATTTTTAGGAAATAATAATAATTCCTTTCATTCTCTGTCTGCTGTGGGGAATAGCAATGCAGTTTATTCTTTTTTATTCTCCTGCAGTTTGTTAGGATTTCTTTTCTGATAGTGCTTCAAAGGGGGGAGGTTTGAGTGGGAGGGGAGGTGTGGATTTATTTTAAAAATTTTCATTTGCTTGGTGGCAAGCCAAGGTCCTTTCATACCCTGCCTGCAGCTTTGTCTGTTGTGTGTGTGTGGGGGGGGGGAATAGCAATGCAGTTTATTCTTTTTTATGCTCCTGCAGCTTGTGAGGATTTGTTTTCTGATATTGGTTCAGGTTTGACTTGGAGGGGAGGTGTGGATTTATTTTAAAAATATATATTTAATATACTACCATTTATTTTCTATTTTCCAAAGTTCATTTGCTTGGTGGCAAGCCAAGGTCCTTTCATACCCTGCCTGCAGCTCTGCTGTGGGTGTCCACTTTGTTTGCAAAAATTGCAATTGCTTTATTCGATGCAGTCTTGTGCAGCAAGTCAGTTTAAAGTGTTTTCCTCCTGTTCTGGGTCATTGCGGGACCCGCGCCCGCCGCCCGTGCGCCCGCGCGCCCGCCCCTCCCCCCTGCCACTGCCACCGCCCGCCCATGCCCCCCCCCGCCACCCCACCCACCGACTAGGGCGCAAAAACACCTAGCGCCAGCGGGACGCCACTCGCTGGGACGTCAAATCACGCGAAATCGCGGCAGCGGTAACGACAAACGACACGACAAAACGACAAATTTTTAAAAAATTTCGCAAAAAACGGAAACGACCCGAAACGGACCCATCCCGAAAAACGACAACTTGAAAAAAAAATTCTGGTCGTGCCCATCTCTAGTAACAACAACTAGGTGGACTCACAGAACCTAAAGCTGCAGTCACTTGGGAAATAAGAATCTATATGTGTTATTTAAATTAATTTAGATTTTATCATTCACACAACACAAGGGTGAAATCAATTAATAGGGGCTGCAAAGTGACCAACTGGCCAGCAGGGGCTTTTTAAAAAATACATTGCTTTGCTTCTAAAATGGATTTGATTCAGTGCAGTTTTGTGGATGTGAATGCCATTTTTCTTGTAATGTTTTTAAAATTCTTTCTTTATGTTTATCACTGCATCACTTCATAAGTACATTCAGCATTATAACCACCTATCTCATTTGCTCCATTTAGCTAAAGAATAAACCCACAGAATGGCAGAAAACCGGTGGACACAGAGCAGGAATGGTGCACCAGGAGCATCGTCCTGCAAAGCATCTGGAAGCCCCCACCCCCATTCTCATTTTTCCATCGTTAATTAGCTGGGGTTACCTCATTAGGACAGAGACAGATAAAACTAAAAATTAATTAAAATGACCAAGCAGCGTGAAAAGGAATTGTTCAGTAAAATGACCCCTTTCCCGTTTTTTTTACCTTGGAATCATTTCTCACATTGGGATCAGGATGAGTTCAAGTTTGGGGTTGTGCCATCTGGTGTCTTCATTAGTCTACAATGTTTTCTTTTCAATGAACAAATTCATGTTTATTTTTATAGGCCTTAAATACTTGCATGTTTTTCTGTAACTTGCTCATTAGAGCAGAGATACGTAATTCTGAGATGAAAGCAACATTACAAAGTCCAGCAAAGGAGTCCCATTTTCAAACCTGCACAGCCATCTGAGAAATGAGGGTCCCTCTGGTTCCCTTTAAAATGAAGGCATGGCTACTAGAAGAAAGCTGATGTGTGGAAACAAGAAGAGTTGATAGAAAAGATCTTGGAAATAGCGAGATGGATGTATTATCAGTCAAGTTAAAGAATCAACCAACGCAAAAAGCATGTCAAAGCTGGGAACTGTTCTATAAAGGGATTTGAATTAAGCTTTGAAAGAAAACTCTGTTAGACTAGATTTCCATGTGTCTCCTCACGAGTGATTCCTGGTACCCTTTTTCAGAGGTTGTGTCAGTCTATAAGTCCCAGGTCCTTTTGCTCTCAAAGTCTCAAGACAGTTCAGATCATCCCTTTGAGTTTCAGCCCTCCTTTGACCTGTTAGCTCTGCACTGTGGTGCTGTCAAAATTCCCAGAGAACCATATGACTCCTCCTGCCCTCACAAGGGCTACTACAGTTGACAAAAACCCTGGAATTGTCACTTATGTCTCTATCACCATAGTTGGATTGGAGTGGGGTGCTCCCTGGCTTGACCCATCTAATGTTCCTCCTTCAGAGCTAAGAAGCAGCCCCATCTACAGACAGCACCCTTGAGATCCATTTCTGGTTCACAGGGAAGAAACTGACTCACAAAGCTTACTTGAGCAGCAAACAATGGGCTCTAAGATGCAAACAGGGTCCCAGACACTCTAGTGCATCAATCTACTCCATCTTCCTCCTTCCCCTCTTGCAGATGTGCTCCTGCTTTTATCAGACCCATACACAGCTCTCTCAAACAGTCCAACAGGTTCCCTGTCTCAGGCCTTGCCCCCTTCATATCCTCACACTCAAGGGCAGTAGACCCAGTCCCTGGGTCTCCACTACTTCCTGACAGTTCCAAAAGGGGTGCCGATGGTGCAAAGATTAGGAGAGAACTAGGCCCGTAAATAACAAGAAGCCTCAAACACATTTCAGAGATTTCAGTGAATTTCATATTGATTAGAAGAAATAAGAAAATAAGACGATAAGATAGATCCACCTCCGTTTTTCAGCATATCTGTTTTTGTGCCATAACAAAAGAGGCCGAAAAACTTACCAGGACACCATATTGGCAGGCCTTTTTTCTTTGGCTTGACTTAAAACATATATTTGAGTAAGATAACAAGTGCTGTTCCTTTGCCACCACCGAGATTGACAGATTATTTGTAGGCCTATTTAACTGCCAAGAAATGATTGCAGTTTAGAAAGCAAACAAGAGCGCCTCAGGAGCTCACCCTGTTCTCTATGTTTGGTGAGGGGAATAACATGAACCATTGTTCAGTTTATCCCATTACGATAATTAGCCAACACAATACAAATTAGATTGCTGGTACATTGCATTCCCTCATGCAAGAAGCCTGAAAGAAGTTTTGTTTCCTTTTTGCTTCAAAAACACCAGTGCTGATAATAAACATTAAGTATGATGTTTTTCTTTGCATATGCTATGATAAACTACCAGAAATAAATTTTAAAGGATCAGTCTTTCTCATATGTTTGAATGCATACATCTCTCATGTTGTGAGTAGTTAGTGTACTGATTAATCTTTACATCTTTAATGCCCTGGGCATTTTTTTCCACATCCAAGTCTGTTCTCTGTCCCTTTTTTAAAAAATGGGAAAAATCAGGGAATGTTGTTTGCTCATGTTTTGTTCCATTTTCTGTATGTATGTATACATTTTTCAAATGGATGCATGAACAGAAATATTCCACCTTAACCAAGATGTGCTTGACCATAATTTAAACATGTCCACAGTGTTTCCAGTGCACTTTTCTACCCCATGTGCATGTGTATAAGCCAAATGCATATATATTTTTCACAGAAAGAATCAAAACCAGAAGATACTGAATTCAATTGAGTCCACTATAAAGTTTTCACACATCCCTTTTCCCAAGCCATGAGTTCTATTCTGTTCTGTGGGCATCCTGAGATCAAAAATACATTTTTACAAGCTTCCTACTCTTTTATAGTCAAATGGCTTTGATCAAAATTTTGAAGAGCCACAGAAAAAATACTATATAACTGCTTCCCACTACTAGACAGGTGGCCCTTGATAATTAAAACTGAGTATAGATCAGTGCAGAGGTACATCTGACCCCAAGGCCCATCTGTCAGCTGAAGCCAGCCAACATTTCATCTGGTTCCACTCAGGGTCGGCGCTAGGGTTTCTTGCGCCCTAGGCGAGGGGCGGGGGCGGCGGCGGCAGGGGGGCTGGCGGGGGGGCGGGCGGCGGGCGGCGGCAGCAGTGGGGGCAGTGGGGGGATGGACAGCGGGGGATGGCGGCGGGGGGGCAGGGAGGGCAGCAGGCTGGCCAGCGCCCCCAGTCCATTTTGGCGCCCTAGGCAACTGCCTAGTTCACCTTAATGGACGCGCCAGCCCTGGTTCCACCACTCCCTTACTGTCCACCCAAAATTAAGGCCAGGATAGAGTTTGAACCAGTCAGGAAAAAACTGCAGGAAATAGCAATTCTGCAATTATGCTTCTCCTCTTAAGGCTGTTTAAAGGTATCATTTGAGCTATATTTTAAGGAAACTATTTGGACAACATTTCCCATCATATGTACAAAAATTTTAAACCGAGATTGATTGGTTGTTGTTGTTGTTGTTGTTGTTGTTGTTGTTGTTGTTGTTGTCTTCTTATTTCACAAGGGGCCTTTTTACACGACCCCTAAGATCCGCTGGCCACTTAAATTCGGACCAGAGATCTTAGGGGTTCGTCGCTCTTCCTCTGTCTTCCTCTGTCCCCACCCCCCTCGGCACTTCCTGGTTGCTGGCTGCCTGAGGGACGGAGAAAAAAGAAAGAAAAGAATGCCTTCTTACCTCCGTTTTGTTCCGGGCAGCATTCAGATCTCTTAAAGGGGCGGGGCGCAAAAAAAGAACAAACGGAAGCCAGGAGAGCCCCGCACTCACTATCCTTACACCGGATCAAATATTTGTCACCTCCAAAAAGCAGGTACAAGAAAACTGCTGTTTGGTCTTGCTAAAGTGGGTGGGGTCACACTTAATTGTCTGCAAAGTCCGGAGCTGGTGGGTAAACATTTTTAAGGTCCGGACCTTGCAGCCATTTGCGGCGGAGCTTAGGGGTCGTGTATAAACACCCAAGTTCTTCCTAAGACTTGTTTTCCCAACACAAAAGGTTTGCCTTGTTGGCTACTTAGTAAGGAGGTATCTCCTCTCTTCTTCAAACTGGTGTTTCATTTGTCAAACTGTTTCCTTGCATGTTATGAAATAGAATCTGAGCATATTGCTCAAGAGATGGGAGACATCCATGTTGTTAAGTTTCACTTATAAAGTTGGTGGATAGGTCTGGGTTGTTGCTCAGGATAATGAAAGAGGCTTTGTCCAATGCACAGTAATTGCTCCAGACTTGTTCTTGCCCACTTCATTTCACACTGCACTATCCGAAATGATGATGTGTCTTGAATTTTCTCTGGAAAACTGTAAGGATATCTGCAGACTTTTCCAGTTGATTAAAAGTTCTGGAATTAGTTTCTTGGATGAGGCGTGGCTAGTCTTTTGTGATCTCTCTGGGGGAACAGTAGATTATCTCAATTATATCTCTATTATATCAGATCACACCAAGTAGTAAGTATCTCATGCTGATGTGTTTGGTGCATGCATTCATTTCCCCCCTTTGCAATGCAGCTCTGGTTATGCTTCATCATTGGGACTGGCAACTTGGCTTCCATTCAGTCTCCTTTAACCTGGTGACCTCCCACCATTCTGGATTTCAGATTCCTTCAGCCCCAGATAGTGTGAACAAATTTCAAGGATACTGCAGGCCAAAACATATTGATCAGGTAAAGAGAGACTGCCTGGGAATGGGAATCAATATGCTGGGACAAGATTATAGTGATCTGGCCTCGGGAAAGGAAGCTGCTCTTCAGGAGAGAACTTTGCTTCAGGAGTGAAGATGGGCACGAACCACAGTTCAGCAGTTCAGTGCCATGCCTTCAGATTTGTTATGCAGATATTGAACACTTCCTTCTCCCACCTCCTGTGCACACTGACCCATTCCCTGGGCGATACACATTTACCTACTACCTCCTCAGCACAACTGCCTACTCAGCATTGCAGTACGCACTTCCCTCCTCCAGCAGACACCCACTCAAATGAAGATGGAAGTCTTCAGCATTGCCTTTGAGTGGACAGCTGGTGGAGGAATGAAGGAGGGGAGTACACAGCACCCAGGGAATGAGCGAGCCCACAGAGGAGTCGACACAGGGGAGTGTGCAGTGCTTGTGGGACACGTGTGTGGGCATTGCCTTGAACTGGGCCAAACCACTGAACTGTAGTTCAGACTCATCTTTATTCAGGAGGACCAGCAGGCCAAAGCTATTTCTGAATTTAAAACAAAAACCATTAGGAGTCCCCCCCCCCTTTGCATCTGTATTATCACCATTTTCCAGATGAACTGTGACACCACTTTCCTGCCTCGCCTACTGAAGCAGTGATGAGGATGCAATCAAGAACTTTCAAGCTCCCTCCACTACACTTTCCCTGGGTGCTTTTATATAGAATTGCAGCTATATCCACTATCTTACAAGAGCTATTTTGGTAGAAGTTTGCCCTGTTGTTTTCATCAGTATTGGAAGCTGCATCTTGAATGGTTTTCTTTTTCAGATGCACTACATGAGCCTCCCTGTTAACATATTTTAAAATGTGACTTATATAAGTTCAAGATCAGTGGAGTGTATTCCATCACTTGCTATCATTCACTCATCTTACAATTACACGCTGAATCAACAGTGACAAAAGATACTGTGTTTCCACCAGTCCTTGAAACAAGTTCCTTCTGATACGGCAGGATACTTTGCTCACAGAAGAGATTAAAAGACTCTGCAGATGCAGGGAGGTAAATGGATTAATAACGAAGTTTAAAGAAAAACTTTAGCAGAGAAACATGAAGCACACCTCAGTTGAGCTGGCATTTGGAGGAAATAATTTCTGTAGAACAGCATTTTACCCAACTTAATACCATCTTCTAGGCTGATTATATCCAAGGTATGATCGAGAGATTGCCCCTGTCCATCAAGGGCCCCTGACATTGTTTCTTCCTTGTGATCTGAAATGAATCATCCATCATCTCAGGTACCATCAATGTGTTTCAATTGCCTCTGAAGTTCCAGGAGGGAAGGTGAAAAAAGTTGGGCACCGAGCGTTATTTTGTCACTTTGTCCTGTGAACAGTCATGACCCAGGTCATGAAAAGAACAATAGAAGAGGACAACTGGGCAAGGATTGCTTGTGACTGAGACAGGAAAGATGCCACACTTGAAATGTTGGGATAAAGGCTTCTTCTCTCTTGGTCTCTGAGCCATCCACGAAACCCGATGTGCAGATGTTTTCTTCAAGAAAGGTTTGGTTTCTCCAGGAAATACGATGGAGGTTCTAGACCACTCACTGGCTCGCTGTGAAGAGGTTGCTGTTTACTTTGAGGGGGAAATTGCTCAGATTCGCAGTGAATTGGACTCCACTATTGGTGCAGAATCAAGGGATGTATCTAGTGTGCCATGTTTAGGTCCAGGGTTATTGAATGAGTTTCAGTTATTGAGACCCAAGGATGTGGACAAGGTGCTTAGATATGTCCATACTATCACCATGCCACTTGACCCTTGCCCTTCTTGGCTAATCAAAAGATCTGCTGCCTGGGAGGGTTGCACCTGGATCCAGGAGGTCATGAATGCCTCTTTAAGAGAGGGAGTGGTCCCCACCACCTTAAAAGAAGTGGTGATTTAGACCAGTGCTCCCCAACCTTTTTGTCCCCACGGACCGGTAAATGTTTGATGATTTTTCCGTGGCCCGGGGCTGGGGCTGGGGGCGAAGATGGGGGATGCGGGGGGTCGGGCGGGGGGCAGGGGAGGGTGTGGGGGGGCAGGGGATGGGGGGAGGGAGGAGGGGGAGCGGGGGGCTTGGCATGTGTGCCTTGCGGGGGGGCCAAGGGAGCGGCGTCGGCGCTCGCCGGCTGGGGGCGTCGGGCGTGCTGCTCCCCCCCCGGGCGCACGGGGCGGGGTGGGGGGGAGCCCGGGGCTCCTGGGCAGGCGGGCCCCCTCCTCCTCCTCCTGTCGGCGGCCGCGGTGGCCACGGCAGCCGCCTGGGTTCGGCCGCGGCCATGGCCGCCGGCCGCCTTGGTGGGGCGCCTCTGCGGCGCCGCCAGCGGCGGCGCCAGCAGCGGCTCGGCGGTCCTGGTGGCACCCTCGGGCTGGAGCCGCCACCGCGTTGCCTTGCCTGCAGCTGCGGCCTTCGGGCAACCGAGTGGGAGGGGGGAGGAGAGGGAGGCCGGTAGGGGGTGGCGTCTCTGCGCTGGCTGGCCGGCCGGCCAGTGCATGCACACTCCGGTTGGGGGGGGCTCGGGGGGCCCGGCCTCTCTCTCTCTCTCTCTCTCTCTCTGTGGGGGGGGGCAACAGCCCCGTGCCCCCCCGGCGCATCCTCCTCCTCCGCCGCCCTCCTCCTCCTCGCCCTCCACCAGCAGCAGCAGCAGCAGCAGCCACGGCGGCAGCGGCACGTCCTCCTCCTCCTCCGCCCTCCGAGGGACAGAGAGCGCGGTCATGCGGATGCTGCCCCGGGCGCCTCCGCCGCCTTCGCCCCCGCCGCCGCCGCTGCGCTTCGCCCTGGCCCTGACGGTGCTGCTCAGCACCGCCGCCGCCGCCGCCTCCTCGTCCCCATCGTCCCCGTCGAAGTCGGTGCTGCTGCTGCCGCCGGCGGGAGCGCTGGAGGCGTCGTCGTCGTCGGGGCCTGGGCCGGGCACCGAGGGCAAACTGGAGGAGGAGTCGCCGCCGCCGGGCACGACGCCCTCAAAGGAGGAGGCGGTGGCGGCGGCGCTGAGCAGCACCATCAGGGCCAGGGCGAAGCGCAGCAGCGGCGGCGGCGGCGGGGGCGAAGGTGAAGGCGGCAGAGGCGCCCGGGGCAGCAGCCGCATGACCGCGCTCTCTGTCCCTCGGGCGGCGGGCGGCTCCTCCTGCGCTCGTCCAGCCTTCTTCTTCCATTGGCTGCCCGTGGGAGAGAAGAGGAGGAGGAGGAGGGCGGAGGAGGAGGAGGAGGACGCGCCGCCACTGCCGTGGCTGCTGCTGCTGGTGGTGGTGGAGGGCGAGGAGGAGGAGGGCGGCGGAAGAGGAGGATGCGCTGCCGCCGCCGCCGGCGGGCAGAGGAGGGAGGCAAAGGCAAAGGTAAAGGCGGCGGCGGTGGCTCCTTCTGCGCTCCTCCAGCCTTCCTCCTCCACCGGCCGGCCGCGGGAGAGAAGAGGAGGAGGAGGAGGGCGGCGGAGGAAAAGGGGAGGAGCCTCCCCGGCCTCCCCAGGCGGCCCGGTGCCGTCCGGTCCACAGACCGGCACCGGTCCGCGGCCCGGGGGTTGGGGACCACCGATTTAGACCACTCCTCAAAAAAACCTAACCTGGACCCAGGGCTGGTGGCTAGCTACCATCCAGTATCGAACCTTCCTTATTTGGACAAGGTGTTGGAGTGGGTGGTGGTTCAGAATTGTGTGGTGTGGCTGGTAAGTGATGGGGCCACCAGGGATCACATCACACCAATTCTGTGTAACCTGCATTGGTTATCAGTTGTTACCTGAGCACAATTCAAAATGTTTGTTTTGACACATAAAGCCCTAAATGGCTTAGGACCTAGATAACTCAAGATCCGCTTCCTTCCATATGAACCTACCCGGAAATTAAGATCGAGCCAGGGGGGCCTTTGGAAAGAGCCATCCCTCAAGGAGGTGAGAGGGACGGCTTGTAGACATAGGGCCTTCATGGCAGCTTCCCCCAGGCTATGGAATATCCTCCCAAGTGAGATCTGCCTGGCACCAACATTGATGACATTTCGGCACCAGGTAAAAACCTTCCTGTTCCAGAAGTTTTTTAATTGACATAATATAGATTTTGGGTCCTGATGGCAATTTAAGTGTAATGTTTCTATTATTGTTTTAATTATTTATTGACATTTTAATGTTGTTAACTGTTTTAATTCTTTTTTTATTGTAAGCCGCCCAGAGACCTTTGAGTAGTGGGCAGCATATAAGCTGCAAAAATAAATAAATAAATAAATCAAGGTAAGACAGTGGTTGATTTTGTTCCGGAGGGTGGGACTGCATTCTAAGCACCAACTGTGCTGGCATGTTTCGTTTCGGAACCAGTCCCCTTCTGAAACAAAATGCCCATCTCTAATATAGAATATTCAGAAGTGGTTTACCATTCCCTTCTTCTAAGCAGAACACTCCCTCCCCCCTTGGGGGTACTTGATGTGGTGCAGCTTGCCAAGAACTAAGTGGCTGACTCTTCTCCTACAAGGCACCCTAGGAGAGATTCTGTCAGAGCAGCTCACTCATCAAGTGATCCAGCCAGCTTCAGACTAGGGATGGGCACAAAATGAAAAATGAAATGCTGATTCATCCGTTTGTTACATAACAAAATGAAACAAAATGAGACAAAATGAAATGAAACAAAGAAGCATTTTGTTACAGATGAAACAAAACAGTGTTTTTTGTTGAAATGAACTGTTTGTTTGTCTGTAAAACAGCTCCCTTACCTGGTTCTGTCCCTTCTCCTCCTCCGCTGACACCGTCACCACTGCCAGAGCTGCCAAAGTGGCCACCGCCATAGCCCCACAAGCCAGCTAGAGAGGATGAACAGGCCCAGCAGGCCAGCCAAGGCCTGCCACCAGAGCTACCACTGCCGGAGCTGACACAGCAAGAGCCTCTGCTGCTGCTGGAGCCCCACCTGTCAGCTGGAAAGGGCAAGCGGGCCCAGCTGGCCAGCCTAGGCCCAACACCACCTGAGCCCCGCCAACCCACTGGAGAGGGCGAGCAGGCCTGGCAGGCCAGCTTAGGCTTGCCTCCAAAACCACTGCACTGGAGCCCCACCAGCCAGCTGGGGAGGGCAAGAAGGCCCAGTAGGCTGGAGCCCAGGAGGAGGAGGAGGAGGAGGTGAGTAAAATAACAAATCATTTTGTTACTGTTTTGTTTTGTATGAATATTTTTCAAAAATTCGTATTAAAGAAAACAAAATGAAATATGGGGTGACAAAATGGAATGGAATGAAACACCGTTTTTCCATTTCGTGTCCATTCATACTCCAGACACTCCCACAGATTCAAAAGTCACACTCCTCCTGGTAGACCGATTGGCTGCTGGTAACCATCACTATGCTATTGAAGGAAATGCCTCTCTAGCAATTTGACAAAGGAGCATCTGGGGTTACATGAAAGAGAAAATGCAAAAAAAGTTTTGTGTATCATTCTTTCATAAATACGAATCTTTCAGGTTTCAAAGACTCTCCTTCAGAAAGAAAATGGAAGATGCCAAGGAAAACTATTTTTTGTATTTTGGGTGTTTATTTTTAAAACATGAACTCCTTGGGATTTGTTTTGAAATTAAAGTAAAACTGGGGCACAGAAGAAACCCTTTTTAAAAGCACCTACAAGGGAAAGAATTATATAATAATATGCAGGAGGCATTTAAAGGGTCCTGCCATGTAAGAAAAAGCAAACCTCTACCAGTTTACCCATCAGTGTGCTAAAACACTGCCCTTTTGAGATTAATGTATTTGTCCATGCTACTTCTGTTCTTTATAATCACATTCTTCTTGATACAATCACTCTCCTCCCTCCTTATCTTTGAGTTATAGCAAGGGCCCAAGACTATTTCCCGGATTCATTCTTACAACACACACACACAAACACAAACACACATAGACACAAACACAAAAAACATCAAATATAAATACTTTAAAGTTGTTTTAAATGCTATCCTCTAAACTACTTCAGCAGGAAGCATTTCACATTATGCTTAACTAAAGGTTCAATCAGTGCTTTATAGAATTTGGTGGACACAGTCTCATTTTTCATAGGGAGGAATTGGACTCCTTGTTATCAGTGTCTCTGCAACTAAAGCACAACCAGCTTCTTAGAGGATCTAATGCACGCAAATTGCCAGCACAGTGATTCCTACATTAATGCTTTGGTATTACATTTATTATCTCCAACAACTAATGATTCTCTGGTCCCATTTATATGTTTATTTCCTTTTAAGCAGGCTTTCAGCAAAACTGCAGAGGTCTCGCCTTCTGTCTAGAAATGGTAATAATAGCCTTTCTCCTTCTACTCTCATAATAAATGGATTTTATTGCAGTTGTGGGCTTAATATCACAGATTTGGAAAGGCAATGCCGTTGTTCTGTTTTTACATTTAATCATAATCTAAGATTCCTGGCTCTGCACTAAGAAGAGAAAGCTATTTTCCAGCTAAGTTCGCTTTTTCTTTGTCACATTTTAATCATTGGTTTTTAAAAGCTGCTTTATGGCTATAGGACAGGCATGACCAAACTTCGGCCCTTCTGATGTTTTGGACTACAACTCCCAGAATTCCAAGCCTGTATTTCCAATGGCAAATGACTGTGGCAGTTGTGGTCCAAAACATCTGGAGGGCCAAAGTTTGGACATGCCTGCTATAGGACTTTCCTGGGGGTAACCCAGGTCTTCTTGGAGTCTTCAAATCACCAGAAGTCTTCATCACCAGCTGTGCTGGCTGGGGGTTTGGTGAGTGACAGGGAACTACAGGGAACTATTTTCCTGTAGCAATGGTTTCTCTTTTTCTGATGCAGGTGCAAGCTGAGAAGAGTGTGGTGTGCTGAGAAATAAGGTGTCTTGACTTCATCAAGTCTTTTGGCAAGCTCTCTCACGATCTTCTTATGGACATTTTGGGGGAAAGTGGACTAGACGATGATACAGTTAATTAGATTTGTAGCTGGCTAATGAGCCATACACATTAGAGTGATCACCAATGATTCTTCATTGTCCTGGAAAGCAGTGATATGCAAGTTGCCTCAGGGTTCTGTCCTGGGCCTGGCATTGTACAGCATCTTTATAAGTGACTTCGATCAAGGTATGGAGGAGACGTTAAGCAAATGTTCAGAGGACGGCAAACTAGGAAAAGTAGCTAATGCTTCAGAAGACGGAATCAAGATTAACCGATCAACCAGCTAGAGAACTGGACCAAAAGGAACAAAATTATTTTCAACAGGAAAAAGTTAAAATTCTGTAATTTGTAAAGAAAAATCAGTTGCATATATGAAAGCTGGCTTGCCTGTAGTGAAAAGGATCCAGGATTCCTTGTAGCCCCGAGTCTAAGCAGGAGTCAACAGTGTGACTCCAAAGAAGAAATGTAATCCTTGACTGCATAAATAATACTATAGAATCAAGATTGGAAAGTATCTTGTCAGTTTCTGGGATTTTCTTCCAGTTCTGTTACCTTTTAGAGATGGGCTCTTCATTTCGGAAGCAGGCTGCTTCCAAAATGAAATGTGGGAGCCCAGCTGGTGTTCAGAATGGAAGGAAAAAATCAGCCAATCCCTTACCTTGCTCTGGGGTTACACGAGGCTAAACTCCAATGAGGAAGAACTCTCCGATGTCCTTCTTCCTTCTCCCTGGAGCTGGCCAATCAGATGGGGCAGTGGGATGATGCATTTCCCTTCACAGCTCCTGATTGGCCAGCACCAGGGAGAAGGAACAAGGACATTGGAGGCTTCTTCCTCATTGGAGTTTAGCCCCACACAAGCCCAGAGCAAGGTAAGTGATTGGCTGATTTCATTCCTCCAATTCCCAACGCCAGCTGGGCTCCCACGTTTCATTTTGGAAGTGGTCTGATTCCAAAATCAAAAGCCCATCTCTATTACCTTTTTAACTTGAACTGTGTTGCAGATGTGCACATTGAGGAACAACGATAAAAAAAGATTTCTTGGCATGTTTAGAGTTTTTCAGACTCTACAGAAGCTGAGAGCTAAGGTGTGTAAATTTCACAAGAGGGTAGAAAGGATGGACAGGCTCTCATTGAAGCTGACACGGTCTTCTCCAATGAACCAAGAGTGTGGGATAGTGAAGTAAATTCAGCCTCACCAAATTGAGAAAGGTCTCTATGATGAAGAAAGATTAAAAGAAGAGATTAGGAGTCTGTCCCAACTGTGGTCAAACTTTACACATTTGAGAATGGGAGCAAAAATGTTTTTAAATTTCAATAAGATGACATGGAGGAAAACTGATTTTAATCCACGGATTTAGCAATGCCTACAGCAGACCTGGGAAGGTTTGGTCATACAGGGGACATGTAGAGGTTCCTTTGGAGCTGACCTTTCTGATCTCTGCCAGTAAAAGGCAGAGAACAGTTACTGGAAGCAGAAGGGTATGGAGCAACGAAAGCCACAAATAGCATATGATAAGTAAGAAGAAGGCAGGGTTGGGAGACGAGGTAGTCATGGTTACAGCAAATAAGAATGTTCTAAACGTTCTAGGAAAGTCCAGGTCATGACACTGGAAAGTCTGGATCAATGTCAGAAAGTTCCATTTCAGAAGGGAGATGGAGATATACTCAAAGTACCTTATAGAAGTATGTCTTTATGCCTTGCCTTTGACCCTGGGTCTGTATTGACCCAGAGTACTCTGTGCCATTGCATGCATGCAACTATAATAAAATGATACAATACCATTGAAGAATAGCCCTTGTTTGTCATTACTTTAAAATATTATTTGACCACATCTATAAAGTGCATTTCTCTTTCTGACACTTGTGCACTGGAAACAGAAAAGAAAATATAAAAAATGACTAAAAGGCACACATGGAAAGGTGGTAGCTAGAGATGGGCACGGAACAGAAAAATGACGTTTCGGTTTTTCGTTTTTCGTTGAGAGGACTGTTTCGGTTCGTTTCCATTTGTCATGAAATTTTTGAAAGATTTCATTACCATTTTTTGTTTTTTCGTTTGTCATTTCTACCCGCTTTTTGCGTGATTTTTAAAGCATTTCCGTGCACAGGCATCCCCCAATGCCCCAGACCAGAGGGAAAACACTAAAAAAATGGATGCTGGCAGAGACACAGTACAGACTAGGTATGCAGGGAGGCTGCAAAGGCAGCGGCGGGCATTGCCCAGGGTGCAAGGCAGCTGCAGAGTGACTGCACTGTGGGACAAGGGAGGGTACTCACCGAGAGTTACACAGCATGCACGCACACAGGGAGGCTGCAGGACTGAAGCTAGAGTTGCAGCAGAGACAGCAATCCCACCCTAAGTCCCACCAGAGACTGCAAGGAGGACGGGGGCTGCCAGAGCTTTTTATGCCCTCTGTGGCTGCCAGACCTGCCCGCCCAGTCTGCAACCTGGGCATGCTATTGGTTGAACATGATCCCATCACATGGCTTGCCTCCATTTTGTGGCTGGAGGCGACATCCATTTTAAAGGGAAAAGAAAAATACATCACGATGGGAAAGGACTAAAACAAACGTTTTAAGGACCCCAACCCCCCTGGTAGGTATTATCAAACAATATAAATAATTATCGCTGCGTTTTTATGGATGTCTAGAGCGTTTTTTAACATTTAAAATAGCTCATTTCATTGTGCGTCGCCATTAACGGAAACAAAATGGAACGACCTCAATTTTTGTGGTTCTGTTCGTTTCGTTGCATTTTCATCACAATTTTCGTTTGTCATTTCGTTGCGTAACGGAAACAACAAACGGTAACGGAAATGAAAAAATGTTCGTTCCGTGCCCATCTCTGGTGGTAGCCTCTAAAGTACATGTAAACCTGCATGAGAAAAGCTATATTATGTATTTATGTAGACATAAGGTATATCAAAAACATTTTGTGTACTTAAGAACTATTTATTAAGGGAGGACAGATGTGGGAGGCGGGGGGCATGTTAGCTGTTTCCCTTGCTGTTAGCCTGCCAGAGACCATCTGCTTACAGTTAGTTAAGATCCAAATTTCTGAAAAAGTTATAACAAGGATATGGCTCTCTCAGAAGGACTCCCTGCCCTTCCTCTACATTACCAAGAATGGTGTAGAAAAGTTGCTGCTTCACAAATTTGGTCCCAAAGCACTATCTTTACTGCCTATCCTGACAAGATGATAGCTCTAGCATTATGCTGTAATGCAAGCTGTCTTTATCTCTACCTCCTCACTTCCCTTCTCTGACTAACTATAATTCTTGTCCTCTGAGACAGAAAGATGGCTCAGCCGATAAACAGCCAATGTGATGAAGCAAGTGGTGGGGACTTTGTGAGCAGGCCACACTTCCCAAACAATGTGTATCAAAAATGAACTATAGTTCAGAGGGGAAGACACAACAGTTTGCCTGCATCTGTTGCCAAACTTTGTCTCAATAAGTGCCTTGAGTGCAAGTGACTGACAATGAGTAAAAGTGACCATTAAAGGTGAAAATTAATGGAGCTGGAATACAGTGACCCCACGCCATTTCGTGGTTCAGGTACCGGGGTCCTGCTACATAGCGGGATCGCAGTACCTGCACCGCTGGGGGTCGGGGGCGATCGGGTCGCTCCCCACCACCCCCTCGCCCCTGGGGAGCCATTGTGCCCCCCCGCCCCTACCCCTGCCCGGGAAGCCGCGGAGCTGCCCGGGAGGCTGGCGTGGAGCCATCGCGTTCCTCCCCTCCATCCCTCCACACGCCTCCCAGGCTTCTGGAGGGGGGGTGGCGGGGAGCCATCGCATGGCTCCCCACTTCCCCCCCCATCACCTCCGAGAAGTCTCGGGGCGGCGGGGGGGTGCAATCTCCATTGAAAAGCATTGGCAATGATTTTCAATGCAGAAGGGACAAAAAGTCTCGGGCGTCGCGTGCGGCCACCGGCGCATGCTGCGATCGCTCCCCCCTGCCCCCACCCACTTCCGCATATCGCAGATTTTCATGGATTGCGGGTGGGGTGGGTCCCTAACCCCCGCGATTGGTGGGGGGTTACTGTAGTTGTGTTCTTCTGTTCTAGCAAAAACAACAAGATGTTGTAGGGTAACTTACAGGATAACTTATTGTACAGTGGTACTCTGGGTTACGGATGCCTCAGGTTACATCATTTTCAGGTCATGAAAGGATGTCCGCCCGGAAGTCTGTCTGAAGTCCACCCGAAAAAAATTCTGCAGAAACCCAGGTTATGAATTTTTTCTATGGAAAACACCATTTTTTTGAAAAAATTCCAGAAGACTTCTATTCCCAGGATTCATTGCATCCCATTCGGATCCAAATTACAAAAAATTCCAGTTTACAAATTAATTTCGTAACCTGGGGTACCACTGCATTTAGAACACACTTCTGTTGGCTGCAGTCCATGCAAGGTCATGCCAAATAAAATGTATTCATCTTTACCATCCCACAACACTCTGTGGTTTTGTTTGGTTGGGTTTGGTTTTAAAACAAAGATATCTTTATTTTAAAAAAAAACTAAAGTTCAAGGTTGTGTACATGCTTCACTTGCATATCCTTATCTTGGGTGGTTTGCTGCCATGTCTCTTGACTGCATCATGCTTCTAGGCCAAAGATTGGTGCCTGAGTATGTAGTAACATCAGCCATCCAGTTGGCCTGTTTTAGAGCAGACCAAAGAATCTAATGCACACATGATTCAGAGGCTCAACACAAGGGCCCCAGGGTACAATGAAACCACAATGACAACCAATTCCCTCCAAGTAAGGAGGGATCCTGAGGTTGGAGAAGGCTGGAGAGCAGCTGGAGAAGAAGCCGGATGGCAATTAATAAGACTGCTGTTGTGATTCAGTCTAGGCGCTATTCCCGAGCGATCGGGGAGGCCAAGTCATCTTATTTTTTTCCTGAGAATTGGTGAGGCCTCGAACCGCAAGGCAGAGCTCTTCCGGGTGGTCCGAGACCTCGCCAATCCAAGTCTGGATAGGCCTCCTCCTACTGATTTCAGTAGCGAGAATTTCGCAGTCTATTTTCGATCTAAAATAGAGGCCATCTGGGCTGGCTTCAAATCCAGTTGCACTAGCCCTCCCCCCCCCAGTTGCTGTGCCACCTTCTTCTTCCCGGTTGGATGAGCTTGGGCCTGTTTCCTCGTTGGAGGCCTCCAGGGCGATTGCTCATTGCCGGCCCGCATCCACCCCCTTCGACCCTTGTCCAGCCTGGTTGATAAAAGCTACCGGCGGGAGTATGCCAGAATGGGCATCTGTCATCGCCACCACCTCCTTCAGCAAGGGGTTTTTTCCCTCCAGCTTGAAGGAGATGGTGGTTAAGCCCATTCTTAAAAAACCTGGCTTGGCGATGGACCAATTGGCCAACTACCGTCCGATCACCAACGTCCCGTTCATAGGCAAGGTCATCGAGAGGGTGGCTGCGGTCCGGATCCAGTCATACCTGGAGGAACAGCATTGCCTCGATCCATGCCAATCCAGGTTCCGGCCCGGCCGGGGGACGGAAACAGCTTTAGTCGTGCTGCAAGATGACCTAATCCGGGCGGCCGACAGGGGTTGCTCTACCCTGTTGGTCCTCCTGGATTTGTCAGCGGCCTTTGATACCGTCAACCACGGTATTCTACTGGATTGGCTCTCTGAGTTGGGAATCGGAGGCACTGTTCGCAGTTGGTTCCGGTCCTTCCTGGAGAGCCGTCCCCAGTATGTGCAGCATGGGGGGAAGTTGTCGGCCCCGTGGATACTTCCTTGTGGAGTTCCGCAGGGGTCGTCTCTGTCCCCCATGTTGTTTAACATCTATGTGAGGCTGCTGGCTGGGGTCATTAGGAGATTTGGGGTCTGCTGTCATCAGTACGCTGATGACACGCAGCTCTATCTCTCCTTTCCCACCTCTGCAGTGGAAGCTGTTCTGACTCTCGACAGGTGCCTGGATGCGGTATTGACATGGACCGGGGCCAACAGGCTTAGGCTCAACCCTGAGAAGACAGAGGTCATGTTCTTTGGGAGCTCACCATCTGGGTATGGAGGCCCTCTCCCCTGTTTGGGGGGAGTTTCCCTCCACCTCGTGGATAGGGTGCGGAATCTGGGCGTGGTTCTGGATCCGGCGCTCACCATGGATACCCAGGTGGCCACCGTGACCAGATCCGCATTTTACCACCTTCACCAAATCGCCCAGATTCGCCCATACCTGGATGGCGACTCTCTGAGAACAGTGGTTCAAGTGCTGGTGATCTCGCGGTTGGACTACTGCAACGCACTCTACATGGGGTTGCCCTTGACTCTCCTCCGGCGACTGCAGCGGGTGCAAAATGCGGCAGCCAGGCTGGTGGCGGGTGTGCGGCGTTATGACCACATCACCCCAGTTCTGGCTCGCCTGCATTGGTTACCCGTTGCATCCTGGATTAGATTCAAGGTCTTAGTTTTAACTTATAAAACCCTCCATGGCTTGGGCCCGGACTACCTGTCAGAGCGGATCGCCCAGCAATCAATCTCGGCCCGACCAGTTCGGCAGTCGCGAGTGCACTCGCTTCGGGTCGCCATTCCTCGAGAAGCCCGTAGGACATCTACACGTAACCGGGCTTTCTCAGTGGCGGCCCCCTCCCTCTGGAACACTCTTCCAAGCGAAGTGCGCTCTACAGAGTCCCTGCAGGCCTTCCGTAAAGCGTTAAAGACTCTGCTCTTCCAGGAGGCCTTTGGCGACTTTTTGTAGGCTTTTTTTCCCCCCCGCCGTTCATACCTATATCCTAGAATAGTCTCCCTTCGGGAACTGCACGCATTGTCAGGGCGCTAAGCCCATTAGAATAGTTTGGTTTTTTTTACTCTATTTTGTTGTCTGATTTTACTGTGTTGTTACTGTTTACCATTGTAAGCCACCCAGAGTTCCCACGGGAAGATGGGTGGGGTATAAATGCAATAAATAAATAAATAATAATAAATAAATAAATTGTCATGAATAGCACCACAGTCGCCTGTCACATGCATTCTCCTTGTTTTCCCCACTAGCAAGATGAAAGACGAGTGAGGACATGAAAGATGGTGGACTATGCCTAGTCATAGAAGCCCAAAAGGAACTCTGTTGGAGACCCAGAGGACCTGAGATGCAAACTGATTAGTCAACCTGGAGCCTATTTCCAGAAGACAACAACTTACAGTAGGATACACTGCATAAGAACCCATAGCCCCCAGACATTGCTGAACTACACTTCCCATCCACCCTCAACTCAACCAATAACAAAGTATCAGTCCATCAACATCTGAAGGAACAAAGTCCCCAATTGGATATAGTGGAATAAAAGAAGTCACAAGAAATATTTAGAACTCTTTTCTTCTCATCTGCCTTTGTTTGTCACGTACAGGGAAGATTCAGAATGAAAGCAAATAGCCTCTTCCCAAATGTAACCATTTGGTAACATGTAAGACAGCATTCGACTCATTTGCTCAGTTGTTTACAAGATTTTGTTCAGATTTAGCAAGTGCACCTCCACCCTTAAGCCTATCAGCAGTGTGTTGAGATCAATGACTCCTCTTGTGCCTGAAGCTACTCACATTTATGGGTACGTTGCTGCTTATTTGCAGTCTTAAAAGCACTGTCACTAGGAGCCCGATTACTCATTACTGCTGTAGCATGCATGGACTAAAGAGTAAAAATAAAACTTTGCACAGTCTAGATTGCCTGGAAAGCTATAAACAGATGTTAAGAAGAGGTTCCCCTAAAACCATCAATTGAGCATTTCACAAATTATTATGGGGCAATAATAACCCAACTAGTGAATGGAAGAAGATTCTCCTCCTTACTGACAAAGTCGCCTATTTGGATTGATTGGTCTGCTGAGCAATCTCTGAAATGCTGTGATGAAAAGTAGGAATGAGATTTGCTCTAGAGCTGGTCAGGAAGAAGGGCGAGATGCCATGCTTAGGGATGTGAAACATTCTCACCTCCTTTTCATTGCACATCCCATCTGTGCCCCTGACTCATCCACTGCCAGCATCAAGTTGTTCTTGTTGCCCTTCATCCTAACACACAGGGAAGGATGCAACTTTTTTTGTATGGCAATGGCAACATTTTCCAAACCCATGGATATTTATTCGCATGTGTCCCATTGACTGAAATGTGTGCACATTTTTCAATTGTGCACCTTTTAGCTTTTGCATTTTTAGAAACACAAGTGGTTTGAGGTATAAACAGTTTATCCAAAATGCACCCACAGGCTCTGCAGATGTAAACATTAACCAAGCAAAGGTGTGCTTTGTTGCACAACAAGCACTGGAGGCATCAAATAAATCATTTTTCATCAAAGATGTTGACTCCATCAAGAGTCTTGACATCATATGCACATACTCTTTATGAGCCACATTCCCATAACCTTGTCTTCTGTTTCCTCTTCTATGTCTGAAAGTTCAGCCTGCCGATGACTCAGAAGCAAGTGCCGTGGTGGTTGATTGCTGATTGATCTGCCTACCAATCTCTCTAGCTTCAGGCTGCTAATCTCACCATGTTAATGACGACTATGGGTGCTTTTACACGACCCCTAAGATCCACTGGTCACTTAAATTCGGACCAGAGATCTTAGGGGTTTGTCGCTCTCCGTGCGTCCCCACCCCTCCGCACTTCCTGGCTGCTGGCTGTGTGAGGGGAGGGAGAAAAAAAGGGACAAAAGAATAAAGGCTTACCTCCCAGTGCCGGTGGAAGCTGCCGGGAGCCGTCGCTTCTCTTAAAGGGGTTGGAGGCAAAAAACAACAACAAAAAGAAGCGAGGAGAGCCCGGCACATCCGCATCAAGATTTTTCACCTTTGGAGAGCAGGTACAAGAAAAGTGCGCTGGGACCCGCTTAGGTGGGCGTGGTCGCACTTAATTTTCAGTAAACTCCGGAGCTGGTGGGTAAACAATTTTAAGCTCCGGAGCTGGGAGCCATTTGCGGCGGAGTTTAGGGGTCATGTAAAAAGGCCCTATCTTAGCTCCATTAAAAGACTCTGCTGTCCTACATCTTTAAATTTCCTAAGTTGAAGTCTAGAAAGCTGCCCTCTCTGAGTCAGACTACTGTGCAATCTAGGTCAGTTTTACTGATAACAGGTTTCTGATGAGAGTCCTTCCAAACCTACCTGGAGATACCAGAGACTGAACCTGGGACCTCTGCATGCAAAGCATGTGCTCTTTTTCTGAGCTTGTAGCTCTCTCCGTTGCTAGGGGGTTTTTTTTGGTCTTGTCTAGGATCAAACACCTATCAAAGATAGGTCAGCAAATAACACCAAAGAGAAGCTGACGTTTCAAATGTGTTATGAAACTAGGCTGTTAATTATACATTAAATTAGAAATTTCATATCTACATAGCAGATGTAACTTCAAAGTTTCAGATGAGAATGGTTTCTTATTAGCATTTAAGTTTTAAAAATCATTCCGCATTATCACAGTCAGGGGCTGAAACCAAAGTCTTTTAATAAGCACCTAGTCACTGCAGGTCAGGCTCCTGACAGCGTCCTTAATTGGAATATAGCACATCTTATGGATGAAAAGGCTAGATGGTGAGAGTGTAAGCTTTTTTGGCTTTCTGTCCTATTAGCCTAACCAGTTGGGGGGGGGGGGTAATAACTAATTCCCACCTCTAAATGCCAATATAATTTTACAAGGAAACAGAACAAGAAAAGTAGTACTGTGGCTGATATTGACTTAGGTTAAAAGTAAACAACAACACGCGTCCACTCAGAAGTAAATCTGATTTAATAAGGGACTTCAAGGTGAGTAGGCACAACACCCTAGCTTAGATATGGAATGGTCTAAGAGGGATGTTTCATTCAGTGCTGAAGGGGCTGTTAACTGATTTGTTCACTGCATACTGAAAAGCGAGTGTTTGCATGATATTTTCAAGATTGTGATATTCTCAACTATGGATCCCATGTGACCATTGTCAATGTGAATCCTAGCATGTTCCATACAACTTATGCAAATTCCAGGATTTTGTTGGCTGGCTGGCTGGCTGGCTGGCTGGCTTTTTGTTTTTGTTTTGGAAATGTGAGGTCTTCCTTAGGCCAGTTCAGTAGGATACTACTGCTAATGGAACAACTCTTTTTAAAATACAGTGACCAGTACCATTCTGAATTTCTGTTGAATGGAAAGTCCTATTAGTGCAATCTAAAGGGTGGGTGGATTACACCTCTAATAGACCAGTAAATAATCATAAACAAATGATGCAGCGTTCATCAGGCTAGGAGCTAGATACCTATGAGTGGTGCGGGTACAAATACAAGAGTTCCAAAAATTATGGCTAGATATTTCAAAATGAGGCTGGAAGTCAGGCCACAAAAGTTGGTTTGATTTTTAAATTCCACTTCTGACAATGTGGGTTGAATTGTCCCAAACCTGCTTCCCAGTCACACAGCACTGCATGATCGGGGAGAAGAAACCTCACACCACACTGCCCATTTGAGCAACACTATCCCGAATTACAATGCCAGTCAGACTTCCCACTCGGAAGGATCCTGGCGATTATATAACTCAACATTTGCTTGTGTTGTTTGTTTGTTTGTTTTTGACAACAAAAGCTGCCAGAGCTCCTTGACAACAATGGGCAATCAGTCCCTGCTTCAAGGTTTGCCACCCAAAAGACATGAAGTGTACGGAAAGAGCCTGGAAGGCAGAAGAGGAGAGAAACACAATGGTGGTGATTGATTTAATTACATAGGAACAGTTGTTTACATTCCAGTTGTAGCCACATGTGCTCTTTTGTGCTGCTCATGTTGTTTATCTGGCTTGTCCCTCCCTTTGTTTTTCTTCTGTCCTCTATTGTTTCTTTTTATTTCTTCAAAGGTTTAGTTTAGAGTCATGTGTCACCATGATTCTTATTATCCATGTATCTACACAGGCACATGCTCCCTTCTGTCTTGAATGGTTTTCCGCCTGTTCCTCCCTCTCTCTACACACAGCCTTAAAAAAACTAATATGTGACAGTAAAGACTTGGCACACACACCTATCATCAGTATCACCTCATGAAGTATTATTGACTCTTAATAAGGAGACTTTGGATTAATCCCCCCCCCCAAAAGCCACCAATGAATTGTTTCCTGATAACTTTTCATCATTTACACACACCCTGCACAGAAAGCACCAGCCTGATTCTCCATTTCCATTCCAAGATGGCAGCCACTCCTTGGATGGAGTTGGTGCTGCACATCACTAGGTTCACTTCTCTTCAAGCAAGACACAGATTGCCCACGTGCTTGTGATTTAGAGAATTGGTGGTATTATACCCATTTGATTGTTTAGTTGTGTGGATTACATCCAAGAACTATTTGTTGCTGCATTCTTGGTTTTAAGGTGGTACATAAAATAATTACCTATAGTTGAGGGGGCACGTAGAGAGCAGGTTTTTTTTAAAAAAGAAATCTCTTCACAGAGACTTTGTGGTTTTAATAAAGAAATAATATTATCCTCCAACAGTGAAAAGTGGTTAGACATTTATGTACAGTCAACAAAATAAACCATTCACATCCATTTGGAACAAGAGTAAACAACTGCGGGGCCTTCTCTATAGTTGTTGAGCTACAATTAGGGATGAGGAAAAGTTTATTCATTCCTCAAGTCAATGCAAACTGAGCTCAGCCAGCTATAGAAAGTCACTCTTTGAATTTTGCAATGATTTAAAATAACCTGTATAAAAATGTTAAGTGTGTTAGGTCACAGTACACAGAATTGATATATTAATGAAAATAGTATTCTAAATTTCAAAAAATATATATGTTAAGCAAACTGAAGCTTAAATGAGTGGACTGAGAGAAATGCACTTAAAATGCCTGCCCATTTTCATATTTTAAACAATCAGACTTCAGAATAAATAAATATTTTAAACAAACAATCAGACTTCAGAATAAATAAATAAAGCTGGGTTAAGGAGTAAGGGTGATATATGACCCATGTTCCTTTGTTTGAAGAACGGGGCTGTGACTTAAGAAGCAGCTTCTTACAACTGCCCACATTGCCTCCAACAAGACTCCTGCCCTGGCTGAAACATCACCTAGCCATGGACTTCAAGAACATCATCTAACTAAGGACTTTAAAAGTAAACTCCTGGTAAAGCACATCTTTTACCATGTCTGAACTTCTGGGACCTGCTTTGAAGAAGGGTGATTTACTGCACTCGAAAGCTTGCAATGTTCTTTTTTTATTTTTAATAGTGGCCTATAAAGGTATCGCCTGTAACCTATTTTTGCAATTGTATTTTGAGACTAAAAAATTCTCAAATTTGGGAATGAAGAAAAATTTGGAAAAAATGAAAAATAGCAAAAATTAGCAGATTTATTAATTAATTCATTTAAAATATTTCTATCCTGTCTGTCTCACCAAAAGGACCCAAGACAGCCAGGTTCATCCATACTTTAGCACAATTACCCCAGTACCTCATCATTTCTTCTACTGGCTAGCATTGTTCATAGGTGCCATCCAAGAACATCTGAAGGACCATATATTTCACATAGAGATGGGCACGAAACAGAAAAATGGTGTTTTGGTTTTTCGTTTGTCGTTCAGAGGTCTGTTTCATTTCGTTTCCGTTTGTCGGGAATTTTTTAAAAAATTTTTACCGTTTTTTCATTTTTTCGTTTGTCATTTCTACCCGCTTTTTGCGCGATTTTTAAAGCATTCCGTGTGCAGGCATCCCCCAATGCCCCAGACCAGAGGGAAAACATTTAAAAAAATGGATGCTGGCAGAGACACAGTATAGACTAGCTATGCAGGGAGGCTGCAAAGGCACCGGCGGGCGTTGCCCAGGGTGCAAGGCAGCCACAGAGTGACTGCACTGCGGGGCAGGGGAGGGTACTCACCAAGAGGTACGCAGCACGCACGCACACTGGGAGGCTGCAGGACTGAAGCTAGAGTCGCAGAGACAGCAATCCCACCCTAACTCCCACCAGAGACTGCAAGGAGGATGGGGGCTGCCAGAGCTTTTTATGCCCTCTGTGGCTGCCAGACCTGCCCACCCAGTCTGCAACCTGGGCATGCTATTGGTTGAACATGATCCCACATCACATGGCTTGCCTCCATTTTGTGGCTGGTGGCGACATCCATTTTAAAGGGAAAAGAAAAATACATCCCGATGGGAGAAGACAAAAACAAACGTTTTAAGGACCCCAACCCCCCTGGTAGGTATTATCAGAAAATATAAATAAATATCGCTGCGTTTTTACGGATGTCCAGGGTTTTTTTTATCATTTAAAACAGCTCATTTCATTGTGCGTTGCCATTAACGGAAACGAAACGTAATGACCACAATTTTCATGGTTCTGTTTGTTTTGTTTCATTTTCATCACAATTTTTGTTTGTCGTTTTGTTACGTAACGGAAATGACAAACGGTAACGGAAACGAAAAAATGTTCGTTCCGTGCCCATCTCTAATTTCACACCATCATGTAAGACATTCTTATAACCACAGACAACTGGAACACAAAAGCAGGGATACTACTTTGTTCCAAATGTTATTGACAAACCTGGCTTGGGATCAAAAATAAAGCAGGAGAATGACACAGAGTTTTGCGAAGTCAACAATATGTTTATTGCAAATATACACTTCAAGCAACCAGACAGCAATACATAAGGATATCACCAGATGGTCAATATAGAGTGCAGGATGGGATGCCCAACAGACTGGCAACATTCAATATATATTCCAATCCCCAAGAAAGAAGATGCCAAGGAGTGCATCTTAAGGTTGACAACAAATAAATTGAAATTGTCAACGATTTTGTATACCTTTTATGAATACTTCTGTCTCTGGCTAGCCACAAAGTAAACCCATTGCCACCAAAATTTACTTTTCTTTTCTTAGGCTGTTCTTAAGCCCAATCAATTCACACTGAGAGATATTTCAATGTACCAATGTAAAGTTTATTAATAAAGCAGAATGGTTCCTCATCACTGCAGCCTACCCATACAGTCGTTTCATGGGCCATTGGCCTATATATGCCACAAGACTTCTTTTTACTCTCGCTGCCACCATTCAGGGTTACCCAATTGAAGTAACCAAGTCCCATTCAAGTTGTAATGTTAAAAAAGTAAAATAATGTTTATTGAATTCAATAAGCTGTCTTAGTTTCAGGTTTTCTTGCACGCCTTGATTGAAAGTTCCTCCAAACAGTTTACACTAAAATTCTGTCCTTTTACTATTTTCATACCTCTCTCATCTGTCTCACATCTTTTCTTAACTTTATCTTAATTTTTCTTCACCTAAGACAAAGTAGATCTTTCCTCCCTCCCTCCCTCCCTCCCTCTCTCCCTCCCCCCCCCCCCGATCCAGACAAAGAAAGAAATGTCAATAAGCGCTGCAACTAGAGATAAAATATAGTTTGGTCAAAATGTAGATGGACTCCAACCATCTTTTAAACAGACTCTTTAATAACTAACTGCCCTAGTATTTGTTGCAGGTGACTCAATAACTATTCACACTCCTGTAATCCCTGATACTCTATCTGCCACCTTGATGTTTATTTACTTCCTATTAAACAAGGATTAAAGATGTGGCCGATTGCCAGCTGAGAGATATAGAGGGAGGGCAGTATATTTTGCAAAATGACATCTCTTTGCCAAAAAGCTTTTTGCTCTTTTGCCAAAATCCTGCAAGGCTCAGACTTGGGGAAAACAAAATGAACAAAAACATGGAGGTGCAGTTAAAATAGCTCAGCCAGCCAGAGAACTGGGGAGAAATGAGTTTGAGCACATCCCAAAATGTCAGGTGTGTCAAGAGCAGATAGGACCAAGGTAAGCCTAAGCCTAATGACAATGGCAATGACCACCACCACAACAAAATCAAAAAAGCCCCTGTGGATTTTTTTCACAGGGTGACCTAGAGAAAGCTCACTAGCAAACCTGTGCTTTGTTATTTTGACAGGGACACACCAGAAAGAGATGTGGTTTCAAGAAGAAGGGTTTAAAATAGACCACAGTGACCACTTTTATGTAGCATCATTAGTATAAATTAAAATCCCTAGATTTAGATCAGGAAGGGAAGAAGAGAGGCTAGAGGACCAAAAGAAGGCAAATATAAGTTTTTTAAAAAGTGGTACAGATGTCTATTTTTATTTTCAAAGTTTATTTTAAGTTGTAAGGTGTCTTCCTTGGATGTATTTTGTTCCCTACCCCCTTTCAATTCCTTCCGGAACTAATAAATTTGTTTCCTTCAGGGCTAAGTCAAGCCCGTAACTAGCCAGAGGCACAAATGAAGTTTCTCATTGCCCATAAACTGTCTGCTTGCCTGCCTGCTTGCTCATTCATTCATTCATTCATTCATACATACATACATACATACATACATACATACATACATACATACATACATACATACATACATACATACATACATTAATTAGTTAATTAATTCTCATTAATTCTCTTCTCTCTCATTGTCTCTGCCTGAAACAGAGATGGCAAGGGAGATAGTAGGTAGCAAGACTGAATGAAGTGCAAAACTATGGAATGTAAAGCAGGATTTTGGCACTGCATCCCATCCAGACCATAACCAAATGCAAACCTGCTTAGCTTCAACAAAGTTGTGGCATCATATTCCCTCAAGCTGTGTTGTAAGGATTAATAAGGATCACCAGGGAAAATAATATGCTGGTGCTCTTCATTGTTGCCACCTGTCACAGCATATCATCGTGTGGCAACACAAACAAAAGCAACTCATGCTCTACATTACAAGCTGGCAGCATGAAAGGAAGGGATTGTTTGGGAGACATTAGGTCATTGTTGAAGAACCAGGTACCAAAGGTGCCTTTCTGTGGGCACCCGACAGTGCTCCTTCACAGCCACCTGTATTCAGGTTAAATTCCTGTATTGGCTCTTTGCGAAAAATTGGTGGGTTTTGGATCACAGTTTGGGCACTCGGTCTCTAAAAGATTCGACCTCACTGCACTAGGTGGTCAATGATTTGAATCACTCAGGAGTCGTTACGTTGGAAATGTTCTCTGTCTCCTTACCTTCACTACAAAGCAGAGAGGGGCTGGGACTATACTGGGACTATGGCTGGCAAATTCAAAGGGAAGCCACATGGTTGTGAGTAAAACGGGGGTGTTCCAGATAGACCCAATGCAGGTTATTCAGCCTGGACAACATGTTATCACCCTGACAAGAACAGGTTCAGAGAAAAGCTGTTCCCACAGTTTGGGATGACAAGCACTGGGGTGTAGCATGGGAGCTAAGTCTTTATTGAATGCCCACCAAGCTGTACAGGATGGAGTTCACTCTTTCCTTCGGCTCACATTTGAAATGAAGCTCTGGTCTGTAGACAAGGAAGGACACTTGTGATACTTCCCTCTGCATTTAAAGAAGGCCTGATGAAAGTGCCTTTCCTGATTACTAGAGATGGGCACGACTTAGCGGTATTCCCGTTTCCGTTTCCGTTACTCGTATCCGTTACTCTACGGAAACGGAAACGGGAATTACTCCACCAGAATTCGAGCTCGAACCGACGAACGAACAATTTGGTCTGATTTGTCATGCTCGTTACTTGCATCGCGCAATGCCAAGCGGCACAGAAAAAAAGTTTTTAAAAGTTAAAAAAAAACCCGATTCCCGGCCCTAAAAGTAAGTGAAAACTGTCTGAGGGCACCTACCAGGCCAGAAGGGTGTTTTATTTGGGGGGGGGGGTTCCCCGCCCCCTCTCCTTGGCTATTATTGCTACTGCTGCGCTGCTGGTACCAGGCTGGGAGGGCGCATCCATTTGCCATGCAGTGCGGGGGATCCAAAATGGCGACCGCAATATTTTTTTTGAAATCGTTGCCCAAAACCCCACCAAAGCACCACAGAAACATGCGAAAATTAGCTATTTTAAATGCTTGAATTTTTACAGTAGCAGCAGTGGGTTTTTCTTGCAAAAAAAGTCTCCGTTGGCATTTATTTTTTTTACACCTGCGCATTCGCAATGATGGGCTCGCCCTGGACCATGCAAAGTTTTGGAGCCATTCCACCAATCGCATGGCCAGGTTTTGCTGACTGTACCAGGCTGGGAGGGCGCATCCATTTGCCATGCGGTGGGGGGGATCCAAAATGGCGACCGCAATATTTTTTTTGAAATCGTTGCCCAAAACCCCACCAAAGCACCACAGAAAGATGCGAAAATTGGCTATTTTAAATGCTTGAATTTTTACAGTAGCAGCAGTGGGTTTTTCTTGCAAAAAAAAGTCTCCGTTGATTATTTTATTTTATTTTTTTACACCTGCACATTTGCAATGATGGGCTCGCCCATGGGAGTAGACCATGCGGGTGCGGGTGCAAAGAGTCTGCCAGTCCGTCACTTGTGGCTCTGGCTGACTCCTGCAGCTCCCTCCAGGAGCCCGCTACCCCCTCCCCAAACCAGTACTAACGACAACGAAAAAACGAAAAAACGAACCGACTAATTTTTGCAAATTTTCGCGAAAAACGGAAACGAGCCGAAACGGAACCGGCCCGACTAACGACAACTCGAAAAAAAATTTTTTTCAAGTCGTGCCCATCTCTACTGATTACCCTCAGGACCTGGGGGCACTACTGCTCACAGGGAACATAGGCAAAGTCCAAAGGCCTGCTCTTGGGCACAAAGAACAAAACAGTTCAAGAATGTACCGATAAGGTGCTGTGTTTCTGGCATTTATTTGTTCCTTAAAGGAAAAGGTACAAAAGCTTCTGGCATTCATACATGGCACAGAGGTCTGTCTCATTGCTTCTGAATATACTCTGCATGAGTAAAACTGGTGTTCATCAGGTTCTTCTGAGATAGAATCATGGGTATAACATAGTGTGAGGAATGAGATGATCTGTCAACCTCCTGCAAATGCCCTCCTGACAAAAGGTGCCTGAGGAAGAAATGGGGATGAGGGTCCTGTGGGCGGGGGGGGGAAACAGGAGCTATGGAAGGGGACTTTTGTGGAGCCCAGGGCAAACTGCCCCAGTCACTTTCTCCAGGCAAACTTTGTTTACCACCTACGTCTTGTGCCTTCTCGCTTGATAGTAAAACAATATTCATTCTACATGTCGCTCCATTATTTTTACAGAGGTATTTCTTTTGAATGTCAAAACAAGCTTTTACATAAAATGGCCACCATTCAGGTTCACCTCACACAAATTTATTCGAACATTATTCTAGTAAAAGGGCTTCTATTTGATTCCCTTTTTAAATTGTAGCACAATCACCTTAGATATTTTTATCAGTTGACAGTCACATATTTGCATAATAATGGTGCTCCCACATTAATAATTCTGGATTATAATAGAATCATTACCTCAGCCTTCAAACAGGCTTCTCTGAAATGCTATGCCCCTGTAATATCACACTGTAAACGCATTGTAACCATAGTGTAATAGGATTCCCAAGCATTTGCATCCAAATTAGCCTGATAAAACGCCCGCCATTCATCAGGGCATTAACATCTCTGTAGACTTCCATTAAATACTGCTGCCACTGGAATCCAGCACCATGTAATTTTCTCATGATGCTGCTTCACAATAGAGTTCATTTTCTATCGGAAAATGTCTTCTCACCATCATCTCATCCCTAGTTCTGCAAAAAGGATTTAGAAATGTGATGATGTGTGTGATTCAAGGGGACTAGGAGCTTTACATTAGGAAGCAGCATGAACTGGCTTTGACACATTTCTGTTTATTATCATGTCAACTGCGATGTCTCAAACACAACACAGGGATTTCTGCACCACACTGTCTTCTAAGACTTTGTACAGAACAGGCATACACTATGCAGCCAGAAACCACATGCAGTTCCTGAACAGCAACCAGCAGGGTGGGGGGCAATCACATTTCC
Source organism: Phrynocephalus guinanensis (assembly GCA_037367245.1). Lineage (NCBI taxonomy): Eukaryota > Metazoa > Chordata > Lepidosauria > Squamata > Agamidae > Phrynocephalus > Phrynocephalus guinanensis. The sequence continues at coordinate 42,325,611 of CM074735.1, read as the reverse complement.
CTGGTGAGCTGAGTTATGGGGAGTGAAATGTGTTTCCCACCATCCAGCAGTTACCAGATGCCATTGTGTAGGGAGGGGAGCTTTAAAACTACATCCTTCTGTATAGAGATGTAGCAGGAGGAAAGCTCTGAGCACCTGAGCCTGTACATGCAGAGAGGTGTCCAGCTAACCCAAGATGTTCACCTCAAGGCCCAATGTTTTACACTTCAGTCCGAAATAACCTGATAGTTTATTCTAAAAGTGTCTTTGGATAATGATTGGCAAGGGGGGTTGTGGGAAACCCTCCAATCATTGAATTTCAAAATGTCAGTGGATGAAGCACAAAACCCCAAAGTATTTCAGAACCATTTCTAATGCAGCACTCAAAGCAACATATGGGAGATGTCTTCAGGGTTGCTGTTTGATTTGGGAGCGCCTAATTAGAGGATTTCACAAATTGGCAAACATGTTTCTCAAAATTAGGCTTTGTTTCTTTTGTGAAATTACCGTAAATCTCTTTTAAAGTGGAAACCCTTACTCCGAGATACTGGCAGATTCTACATCAAATTTCATTCCCTTGCAGACATTCAGTTGTATTCCAAATGGAGAGGGAGAAAAGTTAGGCACTGGGTCCCAGAGTAGTTAGTTGTGCCAGAAATTTGGCTTGAACATTCTTCCTTGACATGTAAGGAGGGGAGAGCACATTAGCCTCCGACCCCCTTCTGAAATGTGGAAAGTGATGAGAAGCAGGCTTCTGCTGTCTGGAAAAGCTTTCTATAGAGCTAGGAACCTGGAATAGCTGGGTTCCAAAGCAAACAGAGACGGTTACTTCACCTTCACTCTTGTCCAGGGAGGAAGTTCGCTGCGTGTTGATGTCGGTCGTGGTCACGTGGTCTTCTTGTGATTCTGTCCCTGTTCCCATGTACGCACGGGCATGATTGATGATACCGGCATGACAGTTTCCACACGTCCTCATTCTGTGATGAGATGTGAAATTCCATGCCTTTGTTTTCCTTTTTTTTTCCAGCCCGACCTTCCATTTTTCAATGTTTCGATTCTCCAAAGCCTTGCCTTCAATGCATTATGGAGCTATGTTTGAGGCATTTGTCTTTTAATCTCTCTGCACTGCGTTGCTGACTCCATAGGGAATGTACTGGCAAATGGCACTTCACACTCCTGCCACTAGATGGAGAATGGCACGTTGCGTGACGAGCCTGACCTCACGGGCACTCGTCTCGGAACGAGAAGCGAGATGAGGAGATTCCTGAGGCCAGGGAGGGGAATCTCTCATCCCGCTTAAATCACAGTTCAGAAGGCGTAGTCAGGACAAACTCCCATCGTCCCGCAATGGACGTGTGGTTAGATTTCTTCATACCAGTCCCCAGTGGGACCACAAACAGCAATGAGATGGATGTGAAGTATCAGCCAGAGAGGCCCCACAGAGCAGTGGCATAGGGTGTGGGGCATGGGGGTGGCTTTCTCATTCCCTCCCTTTCTTCCTTTCAGACAGCTCCCAGCATCCCACACAGGAGCTTCTCATTAAAAAAAACACTTACACTGAAGCTACCATGACCAGCACCATTTAGGTCCACTCTAGCCACCATTGTAAACCAAGGAAGTAGATTGGAGGGGCTCATAGACTCAATCTGAGTCTCTAGTGAAGCATAATTTCTCAGCATTTGAATCCCAGGCTCAAATAGTCAGTGGACACTTTGCAAAGGAAGGAATCCATGCCATGTGTTCCTTGGAAGTATGTCCCACACAGATCAATGTGTCTACTGTTGCAGTTTTTGGTTAAATTTCTCTCGCTGCCCAACATAATTATAGGGATCCAAAAGACAGAATAAACTTCAAGTTTCCCATATTAGTCCATCCCTCCCCTCCCCCCATTAACTGGCTCTTACAGAGATACTAGTTGGAGAGAGAATAAAAAGTTCCATAACTTACAATAGAACGGATTGAACAGCAAGCTGGCAAACACGACTGACCGACTTTCAGCAACAGGCAAAGTAACTGGCTTCAACAGGCTGACTGACTCCAACAGACAAGGGAGAGACAGAAAAGCCCTTAGCAGAAAGACACGGCTGTCTTTGAATTCAGAAGCAGGGCAGGAACAAATGTTTGGTGCTGGGCAGATTGACAGTCACCGCAGCCCAGAAAGGTCCCTCTCAACCACACCTACTACAAGCAGCATGTAAGGCTGCAAAAAAGTCAACACTTGCTTCCACTCCAACCCTTCAGATCAGCATGTTTTAAGACTGCAGTCCCACGGGCTGTTCACCTTCGCATGCTCCTTCCTCGCATCTTCAGTGTGGAAGAGTTTTTTCCCCCTAGGATCAGAGAACTTTTATCAACAGCTTATAGATAAGTAAAATCCGCCTGTGAGGAATACATCACCACCAAGTTCATGAAAAGTTTATGCATATTTAGAACACTGAATTATGAATGCTCCTTGCTGTGAGGTAATAATAATCACTTATTTGAGAGTAAATATGCTTCATTTGCCCATACTAAAAGCATTGCATAATTTGGGGGTTATTTTAAAAACTCAATGTATTGCATGGTCTCTAATGTCCATTTTGTACCTCTGCCCAGACTGAGCTCTAATTGACTCTTATTACCCACCAGATTTCCCAGCCTGCTGTTCACTGGCATTGTTTATTATGCAGCCTGATGCATACTGATATTTTCCTGTTTCCCACTGGTGGTGAATAACCAATCTCCTTTAGTACCTAGCTATATTTGAATTTGAGAGCTCATTTCGTGCTGCTTGCTCCACGAACCAAAATTGCTAGTTGCGGTTCTGGCACTTTTCAGAGAAGTAGCTGTGTTGTTTGTGCAAGGATATCCAGACAAAATAAAAACCACATGCGCACGCACGCGCGCACACACACACACACACACACACACACACACACACACACACACACACACACACACACACACACACACACACACACACACAGAGAGAGAGAGAGAGAGAGATGTTGTGGCACCTTAAAGCTAACCTTCCAGTGTGAACTTGTATGAATACATCCCCTTCCTTCAGTGAAGGAAAATCACAGTTTAAATACATGGTAAGCACATCCAATCTCGCCTGATTTCAGAAGCTAAGCAGGGTCAACCCTGGCTAGTACTTGGATGGGAGACCACCAGGGAATACCAGCTGCTGTAGGTGCCTGCAGTAGGAACTGGCAAACCACTGCAGTATTCCTGCCAAGAACATTCCATGGACATGGGGTCACAACACACACACACACACACACACACACACACACACACACACACACACACACACACACACACACACACACACACACACACACACACACACACACACACACACATGCATAGCGAGAATAGCACCATTGTTAAAAATAATTAAAAGTATGAATGTTGGTTTCAGTGGATAGTCCTGCACGGTGGGGTGTAAAGTGGCAGGAGCCTCTTGACTCTAATGCCGGGGTGGGGAAACTTTGGCCCTCCAGATGTTTTAGAATGCAACTCCCATAATTCCAACCCTATATTGCCAGTGATAAAGGACTGTGGGAGTTGCGGTCTGAACGCTCTGGAGGGCAGAAGATTCCCCAGCCTTGCTCTAAAGAATTGGACTTGTCCACATAAAGTCGCATTGGAGTATAACAGTCAGTCTTTAACTTTTTTTGTTTGTGTTTGTTTCCCTTTGTTTTTATTTTTGCCTGGCTTGGACTCCCATGGAGGAGGGGGAGGGTGGAGATAGTCCCTTTGTCTTTACTGGTCACCACCCCTCCCCTCCCCTCAAAATATAAAATGCTTGCCTATCCCTGCCCTTGAGAGTGTTGTTGAAAAAATGTTGTTCCATTTTTGTGCCCTGTGGCTGGGGCTGTGAAAACTGAATGCCTTTGGTGCACAATGATCATCTGTTTATCTGTACACACAAAGTATCTTTAAAGTGCCTGAATATGAGAAGAGGCAACAGACAGATTATTGCTCTACAGTCACCAGAGACATCTCATATAATTCCTCTTTCTTAGCCAGTAGCCTACCTGATCCAATTTGGGGGTGGGGGGTGGGGGGTTAAGTAAAAATGGTTTTTTAATGTTTTTAAAGACACCAGAGGCTTTTGATAAGTTTGCAACCAACTGTTCTCAGAAGCACTTCTAAACAGATCAGAGAGAATTATTAAACTTTTACATAGGTGATCTGTACTGAAAATTCTCATCGTATATGCCTTCTTCACATGTATCACTTTTTACTTTTGAAGAATAAGATTAGCAAAGGATGTGTGAGAGAAAAATGTGCATCTGGGGATAATGTGGTGTGTCAGGCCAGTATTCAGTATTTCCGTGCACACCTTGGATATTGTGCCAGCAGTTCTGCTCTTTGACTATGGGTCTGTTTCACCACTGATTGTACACGCTGCATGCCTTGCAAAGTCATACCCCTGCTGTGCAATATTATTTGTTCCTTTGGAAATCCCCAGCAAGATACCAGCCTAGGAAATCAAAAGTTGGTTGGCAAAATTTTTATATAGAGTGCAATTGAAGGATACAAAATGGTGCTAATTCTCTAATCACCTCTCATGTTCTTGGTCACATGCCTGTCCTCGGAGACGACTGCAGCAAGGAATGTGAGCGATGCCTCACAGGTACCTCAAAGAATGTGAGTGATACCTCACAGATACCTCACAATTTATACACAATTAGAAGTATAAGTTCCTGATACGATTCTGGTCCTTCTTTTTTTAACAAAATCTAAAAATATTTGAAAGAACTGTGACTCAGAAAAGCCAAGGCAAGGGCATCTGAAGAAGCTTTATAAGAGCAGATTTAATCCTTTTTCCAGGAGTGGTCCCTTTGGTCATTCTTATGTTTGGCAGGCAGCTGGAGATGTTGTCTGAGAAGCTGCGTAATGTAGTGGTCACGGTATCAGCCTAGGCAGACTTACATTTGGTGGCTCTACTCTGTCATCAACTTTATTAGGTAATGGCCGATCAGTCACTGTGTCTCAAACAAATGCCCCTCATGGAGGTATTGTGAGAAAAAATTGTAGATACTCTACGTCTTGAGGGTTTTTTGGGAGAATAAACGTAATGAGTGGATTAAACAAAACAGGGTGGAATCATGACAAGCACTGAACAGCAAATCTACAAATCTCTGATACAGCTAGACCAGTGGTTCTCAACCTGTAGGTCCCCATATGCTCCTGGACTGCATTTCCTAGAAATCCTGGCCAGCTCAGCTAGTGATGAAGACTTCTGGGAGTTGTGGTCCAGGAACATCTGGGGACCCACAGGTTGAGAACCACTGATCTAGATCATGTGGTCAAGGAGAATGGGTCACTGCAGACACTACATTCATGATTTTTCCATTTTCCCTTCCCCTCCCTCCTCATAATAAAAATATAGATTTGTCTAAGCCAGGGGTCTGCAACCTTTAAGACATAAAGAGCCACTTGGACCCGTTTCCGATGGGAAAAAAAAACTGGGAGCCGCAAAACCATTGCGACATTTAAAACAAATATATACAACCGCCGCCACCGTTCTCGCTGTTCCGCCTCAGGAACCGGGCGCTGGGCCAGCCGCCATTCGAGGCTCCGTGAGGCGATGACCTGCGCTCCGGGCCTACCAGCGCCGCCGCCACCACGGTCCCGCAGCCAGAGGCGAGGGAGCGGAGCCCGCCTCAGCGGTTGAAAGGACGGGCCTGCGACCCCGCGGCTGGTCCCTTTTTTTGGAAGCGGGCGAGCGGCGACCTCTCTCCCCCCCACACACACACACTTCTTGCAGCCGTGGTGTGTGTGCGTGTGTGGGCAAAGTTTGGCTTGTGAAGGAGACGGAGGGAAGGGGTGGGTGATGCGACACACACACACACACACACACACACACACACCCTTCTTGCAGCCGTGGTGTGTGTGAGTGTGTGGGCAAAGTTTGGCTTGTGAAGGAGACGGAGGGAAGGGGCGGGTGATGACACACACACACACACACACACACCCTTCTTGCAGCCGTGGTGTGTGTGTGTGTGTGTGTGTGGGCAAAGTTTGGCTTGTGAAGGAGACGGAGGGAAGGGGCAGGTGAGGCTGAAAGAAGCGGGAGGGCGAGTGGCGCGCTTGGCCACCGTGGATCTCCCCGGTCTGCTCCTCCATTCTGCTTTCGGACCCCCTTTTTGTCCGTCCAGGCCGCCGCCGCCACCACCACCACCACCACGAACCGACCGGCTGCTTGGGCCTGGCCGCCGCCGCCTCCCCTTGCCCTTTTCCCGGCCGGGCGCGGCCATTGTGCCCGCTTCCCCCTCGCTGCCGCCTCCTCCGCCTCCTCCACTGCTGGCGGTGGCGGGAGGAGGGGGAGGAGGAGGAAGATTACCAACACGCGTGGCTTCCTGCTGCTGCTGCTGCTGAGCGGCCCCTGACCCCCGTGGCGGGAGGAGACCCCGGCGGCCACCGATGCCACCCCCACCACCCCTGCAATGCCGCCGCCGCCGCCATCCTGGCCCTGGCCGGCCCAGGAGCCTTCGCCACGGCCGAGGAGGCGGCGGTGCACCGGCGGCGGCAGCAGCGGCTGCAGCAGCACCAGGAGGAGGAGGACGAGGAGGAGGAAGATGAAGACGAGGAGGACGGCGGCGGCGGCGAGCTGGAGTTTCCCCCGCGGTCCTAGTTTAAATGCCGCGGGACCCCTTCCACGAGGGGAACCTCCCGGAGCCGCGGCAAAGGTTCCAAAGAGCCGCATGCGGCTCTGGAGCCGCGGGTTGCAGACCCCCGGTCTAAGCTCTTTTGGAGCTGAACTCTGCTTCCTAATGCTATTCATGACAAATTCTTGGTTAGTGTATTTCAACAAAAACATCCAAAAGGTTTTCTATGGAACGTCTTACAAAATCATATGGTTAGATTTTCTGTCAGAACTGAGAATCACGTAGCTCGCTAAGTCTTCTTGGACTACAAAATCCATGAACTCTAACAAAGGCATTGAGTAACAGATAATGAAATATATAGTTCAGCAACCTTTGGAGGACCACGTGGCCTCCATCCATGCTTTGAAAATATAAAATTATGCAATAAAAATACACAATAATTGTTTGTGGTAGTAGTGGCTTCAAAGCAAAGCAAAACTTCTGCTACAAACCACTGTTTCCTTCTGAATATCAAAATTCCCTTTATTGTTATATTATAGTGTTCTGTTATCCCCATGCCAAAAGAGGGAAAACATGCAGAAGTATGCCACTCAAGTAGGAACCAGCCAATTGTGTTGTAGGCAACAACTTCTAAAATTTGGCCAGAGATGGGCAAAGGGTGCCACCAGAGGACTTTGGGCTACAACTCCTAGCAGCTCTGAGTGACCAGGATAGCCAACTGTGAGGAAAGTGGCACGTGGCACTCCAACAATGTATGGAAGGCCATACTTGGCCCTGTTGGAATATAGCCCAATGCCATGTTTCAAATCTGAACCTTCTTGGTGCAACCCTGATACAAAAGCCCTGGTTTTTTTAATACATGCTATAAGGATTTCTAATTCAACCCATATATATTTGAAGTAACCAAAAATATTACATTTGCAACAGTGCAGGAGAGGAGGTTTGGTGTGGATTCTCCCACTTAAGTGAGGGTGTCTATAAAGTGAGCCTCAATATGTCACACCACCAATGGAGTTCTTACTTAAGGATGACCGTGGTTGGCCCACTGTTGTAAAATATTAGGTCATTTAGCCTGAAAATTGATCTGAAATAAATCCCTCCCACATACCTTCCATTGATGTTTTGCATAACCATATGCAAATATAGGAAAAGGCTGTAATATTTTACTCTCCAAACAGGGTCAGAATGGGGCTTCATTAAATGGGTGCTGTAATTCACAGCCTGCTTTCAGAAACTCCATTTATATTGGGAGTTCACAAAGTGCTAGTTATTTAGTCTCCCATCTCTCATGCAATGGTTTGCAAAGTACACACACACACACACACACACACACACACACACACCGATAGTGCATTACCAGGGTGAAAAGCCGAAGCCTGAAATGGATCCCAAATCTTTGCACACTGTGACCAGAATTCCATACTGCAGCAGGCAACCGCCATGAGTTAAAACCTCGCAGTCTGACAGTGCCACCTTGTGTCCACAGAGACGGTCCATTGCATCAATGTCTCTTGCAACTTCTGTTGGTTATAGATCTCCATCTGTTCTTCACACTGAGGTAACACGTATCTAGGACACAGGTCTAAACTTGAATGAATACACGAGGCATGACATCTCCTGTTTTCTAAAGGTTAGGGAATGACGCCACTCTAGGCACAGTGCCCCTTTGCTTCCTAGTGCCGTGTTCCCTACAGCTTTTGCTAGATTAAAATTGGAGACACATTTCGTTCTCACCCACAGAGAGATCAATGCATAGCTAAAGATACATGTGTGTATAGCTCCACTTCTATAGTCCAACCTGAGAAAGGGCACTGTCAAGCTAGAGAAAGACCAGAATGCAGAAAACAAAAAGTTCAATAGGCTGAAGCAACTCTCTTTTGCAGAAAAGTTACAATAGGGGTGGCAACCTCAAGGAGATCTCAAAACGGCTCCGTGCAGAGATCCCAGAGAGCCTTTTGGGATGCCCAGAGCATCATGGCTGGAGAGTAAACTGGGGGGGGGGGGCAGCGGCGGATGGCGGTGGGCGGTGGGTGGGCGGCGGCGGACAGCGACGGGCGGCTGGCGGGCGGTGGGGGGACGGACAGTGGTGGCCAGCGGGGGGCAGGGGGCAGCAGGCTGTCCAGCGCCCTCTCTCCATTTTGGCGTCCTAGGCAACTGCCTAGTTCGCCTTAATGGAAGCGCCGGCCCTGGATATGCCTAAGATCAAAGTAGGCTGACCAGGCCACAGGCACCTCCATGGAAAGTGTGTGGTCCAAGGTCACACTCAGGCTCTGAACCTCATCCTTCACAGAGAGAGTCATCCTTCTCCAAAAGAGATGGAGGCCAAAAGAAATGGAGCCAGAGGCTGCAGCCACAAGATCTCTGTTTTGGCCAGGTTCAGCCTCAGTCTATTTTTCCTTCATGCACCCCAGCACAGCCATGAGGCAGTGTTCAAGGCTCAGGATGGCATCATCTGCAGAAGGATGGAAGGAGATGTAGAGCTGCATGTCATCAGCGTATTGATGGCATGAAGCTTCAAATCCCCAGATGACCCGACCTAGTGGACTCTTATAAATGTTAAATAACATTGGCAAGATCATCAATCCCTAAGGAACTCCACAATTGAGAGTCCACGGGGTAGAGACAATCTTGTCAAACTGCACTCGCTGGGGATGGTCCACCAGAAAGGAGCAGAGCCAAGCCAAAGACTGACACCCATCCCTAATCCAGAGGTCCTCTCCAGGAGGATACCGTCGTCAACAATATCAAAGGCTGAGGAGATGTTACGGAGGACCAGCAAGGACATGTTGCACCTGTCGGCCTCTCTCCCCCACCCCCTTCATATGTTATGCTATATGAAGTTACTACTGAGTGATGGGGAACCTCATAAGGTTTTGCAAGGCATGTGAGAAGGTCAAAGAGGGATTCACCATTGCCACCCCCTTCCATTGCCATGGGCTAGTGGAGATTTAAATGCAGGTGTCCTGAGTCCCCATCTGAGTTTGGTTTTAGTCTCCAGACAAAAAAAACTTTTTTGAGGAAGGGCAAGAAGACAGAAATGTGAAAAGGCAATCAGAATAAATCTATGCTCCTGCATGCTGCAGCAACTCAATGAGTAAATTATTTGACATCTGAAAAACTATATTCTCTAGTTACTCTTCTGCCTGCTGCCTGCCCATTTCATTATGTTGGTTCAAAGTGCACCTTCTGCGTGGCTTCTTTTAATCGATTCCCATCTTCTAAAAACCACTGCAAGGGACAACTGCAATGTCTCTCATTTAACGCTTTAAGCAAGGGCAGATGAAGTCTCCCACTAAAGAATACTGCCTTCGTGACATAAAACAGGCCCTGCAGCCCGACCTCTGAGGCAGGTCACTAGTGCAGAACTTCACCGTCTGCTTGATGACAGCCATCCCTTTCTGGAAACCAACACTTTTTTAATTTCAGCACATCTGAAACGCCAGCCGTTGCTGGCTCTGTCATCACAAGCCCTTAATGCATTACTTATAATTTCTTGCTCTCAGCAGTCACTCTAATCAGGCGAACTGGCCGCCCTGCAGTGTTTGCGGCTCCCAGAGTTTTGCAAAGATGCAATGTGAGGAAGAGAGAAGGTAGTAGATCTGGTCTTATAGCAAGGCAATTAGGGAGAATTCCATTAGCACACTTTTTTATGGTGCAAAACAAATACAACATTAGAATGAGGAAGCAAACGCTGTCTGAAGCACAACATTGTTTCTACAGTGACATTGGTAACATTATGCCATCTGAACTGAGTTTTATAGCTGTTTCTAAAAGGGTTTTCCATTAACCTCCTTTGTCTATGGAGAAGAGGGGGTTTGCTCCTGGCCAACGGGTTCAAATGCCATCATGTCCAAGATCAAAATAGCCATTTCCTATGGCCAGAGCTCAGAAGTATTACTTCTCTAGACTCCAGTTCCCAGAATCCACTTGCCATGCTAGCTGGGTATGCTAGTACTTGTCATTAATCCTTAGGACATGAATACAAATATTGGCACCAGGGGTGCCAAAGTGGCCCAGTACCATCCCCCCAGAACCAAATCAGCCACTCATGGGTTAACACATGGTGTGTTCAGCCATCATCATCCCCACCACACCAATCATGGCAGCAACCCATTTGACTCTTCCCCACCTCCCTGTGCAGGCGATATCTCACTGACTGAACAAGGAGAGCCTCCAACCTGCCCTCCCCCCACAGCAAAGGGCTTAGCAGCACAAGGAAGTGAGGATCCATCATTGGAACAGCAATGATGACAACAGCCACACACATCGCTTGGCAACCAGTAAGTGGGCAGTCCAGATCAGGGGGAGATACTGGGACACCTGTGGTGCTGATATTTGCATTTGTATCCCAAGAATACAAATATGAATGGCCCTAGTCAGCTTGAAATTCAAAGGTATATCTTGTATACCTCTGTATAAATCTAGCAAAAACAGAATTTGTTTCCCATGATTAAGAGTTTAAGAACTCTCTCCTGGCAAATTACATCCCTTGCCATATTTGGACTTTTATAGCTGCTTGGAAGCTGCCGGGAGCCCCGTCAAAAGCAGAGGCAAAAAGAAGTGAGGACAGCCTTGTGCTCTCGAAAGCTCAGCAACTTAATTTTTTTTTAAACAATTTTTCTACTAGCAGCCTATGTAAAAAGGTAGCTCAGGGCTTGTGCTCCATAGTCTAATGCCTATAAAGGTTTGATTTGTTGTTTTTTTTTTAACGGCTGCACGGCTCCAAGCTCCTTTTTACTGCAGGGGGAGGGAAATGCTCTGGTTTTCAAAAAATGGGAAGTTATGCCTATTTGCTTTATGTTAGGGACCTGTGAGTAGTACAGTTAGGTGTGGGTAGCTTCTGTGGCAATACCAGGCCAGACCAGCCAGAGGCTGATAGTTTGGTGAGTGAAGGTGGCCCACGCAGTCTAGCTGCTAGTCAGATATACCTGATTCACTCATATCTCCATCCAGGTGAAGGAGGTAAAGGTGTCTCTGTGTGGAAGCAGAAGAGCTGAAAAGAGTAGTGCTTGGAGGGAAATTTTCTTTTGAATAACATCTCTATGCTGGCTAGAGGATTTGGAGAGGTCTGACAAAAGAAGAAACTTTTCCAAAAGCAGCTTTTTCTAACAGTGGGGGAATGACATACAAACAGCTGAGTTTTGGCTCTATAAGCATGCTAGGGTGCTGGCTGTCTAGTCTGTGTGTGTTGTGTTGTTACAGTTGTGACCGACTCTTTGTGATCCCATGTCCATGGAGTTTTCTTGGCAGGAATACTGGAGTGGTTTGCCAGTTCCTACTCCAGGCGCCTACAGCACCTGGTATTCCCTGGTGGTCTCCCACACAAGTATTAACCAGGGTCAATCCTGCTTAGCTTCCGAAATCAGGCGAGACCGGATGTGCATAGGGCAGCTGTCTAACCTTACATCAAATCATACAATAAAGACAACATGTTGCTGGTCATATGAATGTCACTTTATATTATAAGCCCTTTTGGTGCCACCCACAAAATCCTATGCATCTTAGTTAACCTTAAGCAGAACAGATAAACATGTTCCATTATAAACAGGCAAATACTGGTGCATTTGGATGAAAAGAAATTGCTTGGGGACCTGTAAACAGGAGTTAATGCAGTGGTTCTCAACCTTCCTAATGCCGCAACCCTTTAATACTGTTCCTCGTGTTGTGGTGACCCCTTGCCCTGCTTGGAGGAGGCCACAAGCCCCCTTTGGCAAGCCACTGCCACAAGTGGCATAAAGAACTTCCCTCTACAGGCACACTCAGCCAATCGCAGCCTCCGTTACCATTGACTGATATCCACTCCAACCTATCAAGCTGTATTTCACTCATCTCCCCCCCTTCTTCTCCCTCCTCCTCCAGACCCAAGCCGTTTGTGCCTTTTTCCCACTGGCTCATGGCGACCCCTGTGAAATGGTCATTCGACCCCCCAAAGGGGTCCCGACCCCCCAGGTTGGGAACCACTGAGTCAGTGTGACCTCACCAATGCCCATGCCATCGAAATTCCCATGAATCACCACTTTAAGAATATTTTATCATCACAAAACTAAGCTTTTTAAAGGGATTCTTTTCTCCTTAGCATGAACTTCCATCTCTTGCAAACAATGTGACCTCAGGCACCCAAAAACAGATCGTTAACAAAACTAGCCAAAATAGCAGCAACTGCTCCTTTTGTTACTTAATCTTCTAATTCTCATTAGAATGCTGCTCTAAAATGGGACCTGGGGCTGGTGATACTTCAGGGGTTGGGTTGAGAGCAAAAGACTGGGGGGGGGGGCACAGCTTGACAGGCCTCAAAGATCTATCATCAGCCAAGTTATATACAGTACATGCAGAGAGGGCTCAAGAGAAGTGATGTAGCTGAACATCTGCAGGGGAAAGCAACCACCAGCATTTTACTGTCAGGTGCTGCCCAATCTATCTTGTTCATTTTTTTCTCATATCAGCACAGAGATATTGCCATCTGTCTGCATTTGAACTCTCTCTCTCTCTCTCTCTCTCTCTCTCTCTCTCTCTCTCTCTCTCTCTCTCTCTCTCTCTCTCTCTCTCTCTCTCTCTCTCTCTCTCTCTCTCTCCTGCATTTGCTGTCATGTTTGGTTTGGTTCCAGTTTTTAATGTTCACCTTCAGGTTTTAGTTATCATTTTTAAGTAAAATAATAACTATAAAAAACTTTACTCTAGTGGGCCTTAAAGCTGCTACCCACTCCTCATTGAGCTGAACGACAATTTCCATAATCCCACGCCAGCCTGAGTGTTAGACCACCAGAACAGTGGAAAGATGAAATTCACAGGCTGAAGTCAGATTTATGTCGCTTGCCAAAAATAGTCTTTTAGGCAGAAAGTTGAAATTTGTGGTATTTTATTTACTCCTTTTCAGCAAACAAATTATGTGTCCACAATCAATCCTTCTCATATATATATATGAGAAGGAGATTTTATGTGTGTGTGTGTGTGTGTGTGTGTGTGTGTGTGTGTGTGTGTGTGTGTGTGTATATATATATATATGTGTGTGTGTGTGTGTGTGTGTGTGTGTGTGTGTGTGTGTGTGTGTGTGTGTGTGTGTGTGTACACACACACACACAATATCTGCCCCAGCATATAGGAGATTCAGCCTTCTCTTCAGTTCGTCTGTGAAGATTCTCAGTCATCCAGGTGCGTTTATCTGGGAGTTGAGTCATGGCTACTGGACTTCTTTTTTGAGAGATAGAAACGTTTCGCTGTTCATCCAAACAGCTTCATCGGTCTGAATACAGCTAGTGCAAGAGACCTTCTTATAGTCAGCTTGACCTCTTGTCCCCTTGTCTGATTGGCTCATAAGATGAACAAAGCCTGAATAGGCTCGTTAGGGAGACATTAGTGTCCATGGCCTTAAGGTAAACAATGGCCTAAGGTGCTGAAACCCATCAAGAATGGGTCGTTAGCTGTCAAGAATGGGTCGTTAGCTGTGACCTGGTGGTGAAGGCTCCTTGATTTGCCTGGGTACTGTGGAAAGTACAGCCTGGTAAGTAGCAGCTAGACTATGCCGGAGCCCCCCACCTCTGTTGAGGGAGGGATTTTCAATGCTGACATGAATGGCTTCCCTTACTCCTCTCTCAAACCACCTCTCTTCTTTGTCTAATATGTGTACATCCTCATCTTTGAAAGAGTGGCCTTTTTCCTTCAAATGGAGGTGTACTGCTGATTCTGGTCCTGAGCTGTTACCTCTCCTATGTTGGGCCATTCTTCTGTTTAATGGCTGTTTAGTTTCTCCAATGTAGAAGTCTGAACACTCTTCACTGCATTGGACTGCATATACTATATTGCTCCTTTTATGGTTTGGTATCGGATCCTTTGGGTGGACAAATCTCTGCCTTAGTGTGTTCATGGGTTTGAAATAAACAGGGATGTGGTGTTTGCCAAAAATCCTTTTAAGCTTCTCTGACACTCCCGCCATGTAGGGAATGACCAGGTTCTTCCGTCGGGTCTGGGTCTCCGACTGATCCCTTGTTCTTCTGGGATGGCCCACTGCTTTGTTGAAGGCCCACCTTGGATATCCACAGGCCTTAAGTGCTGTCTTCAGGTGCCTGTCTTCCTTCTTCTTGGCTTCTGAGGAGGTGGGGATGCTCTCTGCTCTGTGGCTTAGGGTCCTGATGACTCCTAGTTTGTGTTGTAATGGATGGTGGGAGTCAAACAGTAAGTATTGATCTGTGTGGGTGGGTTTCCTGTAAACTTCTACTCCTAGGCCACGGTCAGGTCTGATGATGACTGCACAATCCAGGAAAGCCAGCCTGTTGTCTTGGGTGTCTTCGCTAGTGAACTTAATATTAGGATCCACTGCGTTGATGTGGTCTGTAAAGGCCTGTACTTCCTGCGTCTTTATTTTAACCCAGGTATCATCTACATACCTGAACCAATGGGATGGTGTTGTCCCTGGGAAGGTGTTGAGTGCCTTCTTCTCCACTTCTTCCATGTATAGGTTTGCTACAATTGGTGACACTGGGGAACCCATGGCACAGCCATGCTTCTGTCTGTAGAAGTCCCCTCTGTACATGAAATATGTGGTGTTCAGACACAGGTCCAGGAGCAGGCCTATCTGGTCTGGGTTGAGGCGGCTCCTGGAGGTGAGGGTGCTGTCTTCTCTTAATCTTCTCTTTACCATTATTAGCGCATCAGTGGTGGGTATGCTGGTAAAGAGTGATGTAACATCAAAGGATACCATGGTTTCCTCTGTATCCAGTTTGAGCTCCCTAACTTTAGAAACAAACTCTTCTGAGTTGTGTACGTGGTGGTCCGTGTGTCCAACCAGTGGGGCTAGGATAGTTGCCAGGTATTTTGCGATGTTATAAGTCACTGAATTTATACTGCTGACAATAGGTCTGAGGGGGATTCCTTGCTTGTGGATCTTGGGAAGTCCATAAAAGCAGGGGACTGTCTCTCCGGGATATAACCGGTGGTAGGTCACCCTGTCAATTGCGTTTTCCTGCTCCAAGAGTTCTTCTCTTCAGTTCTGTACCTAGCTATTGAATTATTGAATTCTTGAGAGCTAAGCTGAGCCAAAACTACTGATCGGTGAAATTGGGTGCAACTGGCTGTAAGTATGCAGTGTAAAGAGCTATAGCATATAGCAATATTGCTCAAAGCTTGTAGGATTCCTCTGTGAAAACACTGCCCAGTGGTACATGCATAAATGCCTAAAGCCAAAAGGGAGCATCTATTTTTGAGAAATGGGAAAAATTTGTTCATTATACTAGCTAAAGTAACATATATAAGGAGATTGTTTTGAGATACAGGACATCTTTGGAGCTGTAAATATCCCATTTGCATTGAAAATCTGCTGGGGAAGTGAGAATGTCCTCAAATAACATGATTAGTCACATTTGTCCTTACCCAAATGTCATTATCACAGTAATTCTGTGAGCTGATTGCCTACAACATAGCTGCAGAGGCCATGTTACATTGTTGAATGGCCACGATTATTATCATGAGTGCAAGAAAGTAAAAGCATTGGTGGATTAGGCTGCAACCAATATAAGAAAGAAATGAACAAACAAGGTATATCATTCCAAAATGGATATCAAAGCTACAGGGACAGATGCCATGGAAAAGAGGCATAGCAGAAGATGTGCCAAATATATATATTTCCTGTTGTCATTCTGCTGGCAGACAGAAATCTTTGTCTCCAGGCACAATGTTGGCAAACCCAAACAGCCTGCTGAAGAGGGCTTTCAGTAGAGGTTACCATACTTGCTATTATTTCCCACTGTTCAAAATTGTTTTCAACAAGTGTTACAGGATTACCTGTGCAGGCTTAAAGGTCTTTTTGAGGCAACGTATTCACAATGTTTCCTAAGTCAGAGGCACTTGACAACCCCATCATGTTAGCAAGTCTTTCAGTACTATTACATCAGGGGAAAGGCAGCATGCAAATATATATATATATAATGAATAATGTATAATTAATTGCATTTTAATACAATACAATAGTTTATTTTGTTTTCTGTTGTATTTTTTTTAGTGATTGCGTAAGCTGTCTTGAATCCCTGCATTGACAGAGAGGCAGAATATAAATGAATCAAGCAAACTATTTTTAAATAAACAGACTCCAGAAGCATTTCAGTGGTCCACAGTGGCATGACACATTTTTGCTTCAACAAAAAAAGTCTCAGATTTTGCTGAAATTCTTGTAATATGCTTCTTTAGTTTAAGTTAGTAAATTGTTAGAGGTACGACTGTTAGAGCTGTGCAGCAGATTCTGACAAACCTTGGATTATTAACCCCCAACCAGCCCAATTTGGCCCAATGTTTACAAGGCCTCAACTTGAAGTGGAGCAATCAGATTTGGTCTGGGCAATGAAAGGAAGCAAATGGACAAATTGCCAGTTTGTGTCTGGAGCAGAGATTGAATCAGACGAGGCACCCCTGAGGCTTCTTTATGGTTGTATTCTGAGGCTGATCCCACTGACCCTAAACACTGCGGTAGTGTATAACAAAGAAGGCTCAACTGTTTTAAAATAAGAGGTTTTATTTCATAAGAATTTAAGAAACTTTTTACATCCACGGAAACTCTAACTTCTCTTCCTCACACAAGGGGGACAAGAAAGGGTTCAAGTCCGTTTTAACTTGTGTTGGTTCCAATCCATAATAGTGTCTAACATATGAAGTCTCTTGTCCTGTTGTTCAGTCATTTGGGGTCTTGGTGAAAACTGCAGCAAGGGCAACGTCCTATTAGCTCACTCTATCTGCCGTTATCTTTTCTTGCTTCGTCTTTAGGCCATCTTGCTCTCTGTTTTGCTTTCATTTGATCTGTCATGTGATTCTGTTTTTTACATTATATTATATACTCCCTGTATAGTTTTTTATTCGTGGAAGTTCAGAAATTGAGGGAACAATAACACAAGTGGTGCATACAGAAAATCAGCTGCCTAATTCTGAAATGAAATGTAATTCTTTCTGTCAGAAAACACTTGAGTTTTGAGGAAGTTTTCATTACTGATCCCTAGTCATATATTTGCCAAATTCCGAATACATTACTTGGAAGTACATCCCACAGATGTCAATGGAATTGACTTGCAAGTGTTTGCCCAGGACGAGCAACTGGCTTACACAGGCCAAAGTAGCTTCTGTGCAAAGATTTCTTCTTTAATGGGGAACTGTAAGCACAGATTAGACAGGGATATAATACACATTTGGACATGTCAGGGTCTTCTGTCATGCAGCAGGGCCTCAAATCATATTCTGTGGAAAAATTACAGATACAAATTTAAGATATTTAGAAGTTGGAATTTGTTAGTGTTCCAGGGACTTTCATGACAGAACTGTACTTGTCCTCGAATCCTCTAAAACAAAACAAAGCATGTTAAATACAAGATGTGGAAGTGAGGAAAATCACTTGCTATAATAAAATCCACCAGTTGGGGGAACACTTCTGCAAAATACATGATAAATATATCATGTAGTTTGACCAGAATATTAGGATGCTCTTAGGTGAGGTGTTCATTATACAGTTACTCTGTCACTTTAATGAAGTTTTACTGGGGAGGAAAGGAAGAAGAACAAAGGAACAGATATCATTATCTTCCATGTACTGCATAACCTTGCCAGCATTTCTTGTCATCTCTGTAATTCATTTTCTTGACAGAGAAAATAAAATCTAACAAGGAGAGAAAGAGGTAATGTGTACCCTATGTCTTTTGACAGGGAGTGTTACGAGGGATCCATCTAAAACCAATGTCAGATTAGCTTCATTCCCTAAAGCCAAACTGGACAACATATATTAATCTCTCCTTCCTTAACATTTCTACAACTGCAGATTTTATAGCAGCCTGTGTCCTCCTGAGTTATGTCCATAATAGTGGAATAGAACCTTCTCCCCTTCCTCCTTTCCCTCTGCAGCCTTCTAAACTGCCTGAAAAGAACACAATTTCAGAGCCTTTCAGAACCGGTTTGGGGGAATGCATGATGTGCTCAAGTAAGGGGGGGGGCGAATCTGCCTTTCTGATTCTCTAGACGTCAGCAGCTCCTTCCGTCAGCCAAAGGGCCTTTTCACACGACCCCTAAGATCCGCTGGCCACTTAAATTCAGACCAGGGATCTTGGGGGTCCATTGCTCTTCCTGCGTCCCCACCCCTCCGCACTTCCTTGATCCTGTCTGCGTGAGGGGAGGGAGGAAGAAAGAGAGGAAAAAATGCAGGCTCACCTCTGAAGCTGGTCGAAGCCCCGTCGTCCTGATTCCTTCTCTTCTTCTTCTTCTTCTTCTTTTTTTGCCTCCCGCCCCTTCTCTTAAAGGGGCGGGAGGCAAACAAAAAACAGAAGCGAGGAGAGCCCCGCACTCACCAGATTAAATCTGGACCTGGGGATTTTCACCCTTCTAAAGCAGGTACAAGAAAAGTGCGCTGGGACGCGCTTAGGTGGGCGTGGTCGCACTTAATTTCCTGCAAACTCCGGAGCTGGTGGGGAAACAATTGTAAGCTCCGGAGCTGGCAGCCATTTGCTGCGGAGTTTAGGGGTCGTGTACAAAGGGCCAAAGTTAGCACACTGAATTCTGCCAATGATCCCTTTAAACTCAGCTTCAAGGAACTAAATTCTGAGTCCACCTATTGCACATGTTAAGAATGGAGAACAGGGTATCATTGAAGGACACAAGACTGCTGAAACCATTTGAGCCAAGAAGATGATGCTTAAATGTTTCTGGACTGCATATGCAAGGTTGAATTCATACAACTCACAAGCACCAGAAGTATAATGCAAAAATAATTAAATCTTCCCAAAATTATGTCCAATTGAATTCAGTGCTTCTTCAAGGAAAGCAAAATGATAGAGGGGTGTTGAGCCTGTAGCCTAGTTTTTCAAGGAAAGCAGATACAGGTTTTCAGCTTGTTCTAAACTCTGGATAAGTGCTTTTTTCCCTCTGAAGCGTTTAACTGTTGAGATGAATTGTGACATCAAACAAGCACACTTTGTTCGGCAGTAACAAATCAGTTTTACCAAAGCATATGCTGTGATTTGAAAACACATTAAGCCACCAAAAGACCAACAAAAGGCAAGAATCTGCCACAGCACAGAGACTTCTTGACAGTAGTAACAGCCTGTAATACTGGTTCTGTCTAGAATTCTCATTCCTATTCTCATTCTCTCTCATTCCTATTCTCTCTGTGTCACACATGCACGTACACAAGCTGGTAATGAACAATAAAAAAAGATTTTATTGTCATGACAAAAGAAGACAAAGATACAATTTTGTTCCAAACAAATGTTTGTCTGTCCTTCCCTCTGTGGAGTTCACTTTGACTTTTTGATAATTTTTAAAACTCTAAAAGAAAAAGAAAGACATCAAAAAGAATATACCTCATATGGAGCCATATTAAGAGTTATAGCAGTCCAGATGTCTATTAGAATTTCTTTTCAAAGCTGCTGCCAGTATTCTTTTCTGACACACTTAACATTATTTGCTGGCAACCTTTTGTGGCCTAAGAGCTCTTTTGCCAACCAAGGAATGCTCCTTTAAGTTATTATGTCGCTACTGTGCTTGTATTTAACAATGTTTCTTTTTTTCCCTAGCCCATACCATGTTCTCATTTTCAATTTGTTTGTTTACATAGACACTGTGCTCCGAAAGGAAAAGTCAGTCCTTGTTATAATTTTTTTCCTCGATATTTACTTCACAGATGGAACAGAGACCATGCAAATGACTTCACCATATATATTTTTTCCTGCTAGATCAATGTGCCTGGTTTAAGCAAAGCAACTGTCAAAGTGGTGGGGTGGGGGAGGAAGCCACTTTAAGATGAGCTGGAAATCCAAGGAGTTCATGATTAATTTCAGGGGTGTGTGTGTCTGAAATGAGTGTCTCTTTTTCTATAATGCAATTCCAAAAGTGTCAGGTACTGGCAGCTGTAGAGACACCATAACACTCGTATATTTAATTGATCTGCAGAACAACCATCTGTCTAGACTATTTCTTCACTGGCCAAAATAAAAAAAAAGCAAAGAGGAGGAGGAGGAGGAAGTGACATTTCTGGAGTAAGCAACAGCAACCCATAATGCTCAAATGAAAGCATGTTAACATTTTAGCTATATTTTATTCATTTTCTATAAGAAAAAAGTATATGTAATATTTGTTACACATCGTGATACATGGATTTCAGTCCTTATTATGTTACAACCAGCTTTCTCTTATTCTTTATTTCTTTTTTCTAGCCATTGATAAAAACAGATTCCATACTTGGTAATATTGTGAGTCCTCATTTTCCTTGATTCTCATTGTCAATCTGTCCATCTCTGCACATTCAATTTTTTTTTAAATAATCATTTTATCTGTTGGCGTTTCTTTGTTTTTCTGGTGTTGTGCCCAAACTATCCTCGCCACTGTCAGAATGCGCAGTACTAGATAGGTATTTCATTTGTCTAAATTTTCTGGTAGCATGTCTAGTAAAAACAGTTCTGGGCTAAAGTCTACATGTATTTTTATCATTCTGATAAGCCAGGTATGTATTTTAATCCAATATTTTTTTTGCTTTATCACACGTCCGCCATACATGATAATAAGTCCCCATTTCTTGTGCACATTTCCAACATTTACTAGACAGGTTTGGGAACATTTTAGCTAACTTAGTAGGTGGAAAATGCCATCTCTAAAACATTTTATACAGATGTTCTTTATATGATATTGACATTGTTAGTTTTTGCCATTTCTCCAACTCCACATATTATCATGTTCATTTTTAAATACTATCTGTTCATTATAAAAACCGTACATTTTCAAGTCTTTAAAATTGTAAACCACCCAGAGACTACTTGTAGTAGTATGGGGCGGTATATAAGCAGAACACTTTATATTGTATCTGTATTTAAGGCCACCATGAAGTCACCACCCTTGACACCCCTCTACATCTAGTATATCATTGTATGTTGCATTTTTTCCCAAGTTTAAAAGGTTTGGGTATGTAAATGCTTCCATAGGTGAAATCAATCTTGGGATTCTCATATATAATTTTAGTTTCAGTTTCTCCCATGTTTTTAGCAGATAGTCCCTACGATAATGGATTTGAAAGTATCTATGTACTTTGGCATTTTCGTACCACAGAAAGGCATGCCAACCCAATTGTAGATCATGTCCCTCTAAACATAGTAATCTTTTGTTTCTTAGAAGTATCCAGTCTTTCAGCCAAACTAGTGAACATGATTGGTAGTATAGCATCCAGTCCGGTAGCCCAAATCCTCCTCTTTCTTCAGATTCTTGCAACAATTTCAGTTTAATTCTTGCTTTCTTTTTCTGCCAAATGAATTTTGATATCAGTTTATTTAGTTCTTTGAAGTATTTCGCCTCTACTCTCACTGGTACTGTTTGGAACAGGAATAGTCGCTTTGGTAGCACATTCATTTTGATAATTGTAATTCTCCCTAATAGTAACAGTTGCAGGTGTTCCCATTTCTCCAGGTCCGTTTTAATTTGGCTAAATGTTTTAACATAATTATCTTCTTTTATAGTTGCGCATCTCACAGATAAGAATATTCCCAGATATTTCACTTTTTTAGCTATTTGTATATTGACCACTCCCGATAGTTGATTTTTTATCAGCTGTTTTTAACTAGTATTTTCACTTTTTTCTTTATTTATTCTTAATCCTGCCACTTCTCCAAATTCTTCAATCTTCTCCAGTAGTTTCAGTATTGTTCCTGGTGGGTCTTCTAAGATGAAAACCAGGTCATCTACAAAGGCTTGTATTTTGTAATCTTCATCTTTTATTCTAGTTCCTTTAAATTTCTGGATATTGCCTCACTTCTCTATTCTGTAATTCCAATGTCAATATAAGTAGTAGTGGTGAAAGTGGACATCCTTGTCTCGTTCCATTCTTAATATTGACTTGTTATGTTAGATCCCCATTGAGTATTATCTTTTTTGTTTGTTCCTTGTACATTGTCTCAATTACCTCAATGAAGTTTGTGCCAAAATCCATTATTTTTAATTGCTCCTGATCACCACGTATGAATATAAAAGATGGAAGGGAAAGAAAAAAAATATTCATTTGAAATATGCTGTTGGAGATACCAGCAGCATATTTCCATCTGCTTTGCAGATACCCTGGACTACCAGAAAGAGCAAATCATTGCATGAACTATCCCTGGAGGCAAAAATGATGAAATTGAGGTTGTCCTACTTTGGGCACATCATCTAGAAAAGGCAATAACGCTGGGAAAGGTGGAAGCAGCAAGAAAAGAGGAAGACCAAATACAAGTTGGAGTGACTCCCTAAAAGCAGCCACAGCCATGTGTTTGTGAGAGGCCTGTTGAGGACAGGAGATTTTGGAGATCGCTCATTCATTGGATCACCATAAGTATGAGGAGGCTTGTTGGGACATAAACATAGACTGCCAGTCAATAAAATAAGTTTATCATTATTTCCTGTTTTGTTGGTTGTCTGATTTTCTTTCTCACACATGGCAACCAGAGAGCCAAACATTTTCTGCTGATAAATTCCCTCTACGTTTTTGTTTAAGAATCCAATATGTGGGACAAATTTGTATGCCCCAAATGAAATGCTTGTTATCCCCTCTCTGCCCTGACACCTCACAATATATTCTTTTTGGCAGTACTGTTTCTCTGCCAACATTTCTCTCGCACTCTTTTTCTCAAGCTGTTCTCACTTTTACCTACCCTTCTCTCCTCCCCATCCCAAAGCAGCCTTCATTTCTCTCACAATATAGTTCATTCAGAACTTTCACCCAGGACACTATTCATAAGCATTTCATTATACCACAGTGAGTCTCCTTGAGGCTATACGATACTGTTAGCCAACCAGTAGGTGTGCGGATCGTTTAGAAGGCAAAAGATGGCACTTTATCCAAACATGGTTATTCTTCACCTCTGCATGGTGCTGTTCTGCTTGCTGTTAATCTCTATGACATAAATATAGGTGTTATTTGCTAGTCTCATTGCTCAGACGGTTTTGGAAGAACTATGCAACAAGAGGCCAAACATATTGCCAGCTTTTAATTGCAAACCTGGCATCTCATCTAATTGGAATCTCAGTCATGCAAAGTATGTCATGTTGATAAGAGTCCTGCTCCTGGTGGCTGAAATCCTGTGTGCAGCGTAAGCCAAAGTGTACCTTTCCATCCATTCCTCTCTTGTAAACAAATGTTACTGTTGTGATTCTCGGTGGAATATGCATGCCTGCACCAAGCCAGTATTCATGCATCCATGAAAATCATAGCAGTGGCAGTGTGTTTACCAGAAGAAATGGATGGAAAGTTAAACTTTGAGCTTATACTACAAATAGGATTTCAGCCAATGAAAATTTTTTTGGATTTTTTGCTGGTAATGGATTTGCAAAGTTGATTGCATTTTGGGACTCTCCTTGCAGGTATTTCTAAAAAGTCTCAGTGAAAAGGCATTTTGAGACTCTCCTATCTGTCATAGTGGCTCCTACCCCAGAGTTCTGCCCATGTCACTCGTTTGTTGCAGGCAGGTCATCTGTGGGTGCTGGCACTGAGGGAGGCCCACAAGTCAACAACAAGGAACTGGGTCTTCTTGGTGGCGGCTCCTAGACTCTGGAACCAATTCCCCTCAGAGATCTGCCAGCCCCCCTCACTGTTGATCTTCAAGAAAAGTGCTTGCATCAGTGGCTAAAAGTCATTTTAAACATCACACACTGCTCCCCCAGCTCACAAAGGAGGAGCTGCCAGGCCCTGCTGCATTTCCCACCCTAGACCTATACTTGAGTCAATAAGTTTCTCCCGTTTTGGGGGGTTAAATTAGGGGCCTCTACTTATACTCAGGTCGACTCATACTCGAGTATATACGGTAAGTCTTTTTGCAACTCCTTGGAAGCACTGCTGAGTTGAGTTAGACTGAGTGTTGGAAGGTTACCAGAACAGGTAGATTCCCCCAGCCATCATCACATTTAACTCTCCTTGCATCACCCACTCCAAGAAAAGCAGATAGCATGACAAAGTGGTTTGAGAAAGGCTCCCTGAACCTGGTGGTCTGTGACAATCTGCCTTGATTTCCTATTTTATCGTTACTTTACTGAGTGTAATGAAGCTTGCTCCTCTTGGTCTTGGTAATAATGGAAGGCTCTTGCAGGGCAGTTGTTAAAGCTTGAGTGCCTGACATGTAATCCTACCAATGTTCAGTACCTAGATCATGGATTACATTTTGATATTTTCAGACTGCTTTAATTCAGCACTGTGTTATTCCAACCACTGCTAATATATTAGTGGCAAGGTCATAAAGCCAACAAGAGCTTTAGCCCAGGCAGGGTCAGTGTGGAACAGCCGTGGATGCAGAGGGTCCCAGAGCCTGCAGCGTCTCATCCACCGTCTGTGAACCGAAGGCCTTAGGGAAGAGGAATTGTTCTCCCTCACAAGTCTGCCCCTCACTGCAGCACATCTGCCACCTGACTGGAACCTCTGTCTCCAGCTGCTAGCTAGTGAAACAGAAATAACCATCTGCATTTGAAAGAAGCAAACAAGGCACTGAGATTATGGAAATGACACTTGGCTAATTTTGGAATTCAGCCATGAAATGAACCTGTGTTACTGTGCATTGTTATAATAAGAGGAAGGGCCTTACCTATCAAGTTTGCCCCTCCCACCATGAACTCACACCACGTTCAATGGGGCGTCCTCCTTACAAAACATGCCATCATGAGAGGAGGGCGGTCAAGGAGGGGGACAACGAGCTCGGCTGCCCGGGGGCAGGTGGGTGGGAAGATCGGGTGGGAGGGGAGCAAGAAAATTGTGGGAAGGAAAGGGAGAGTGCGCCAAGGGAACAGGAAGAAGAAAGATCAAGGAAAGGGAAGGTGGCGGGAGGGGGAACCCCAGGAAAGCCAGTGAAAGTGTGCTGTGGGAAGAAGAGAAGGGAAAAAGGAAGAGAAGGAAAACTAAGTAGAGGAGGAGAGGAAGGCAGGAGGGAGAGTAAAGAAGAGGCCAATAAAGTTACAATAGAAAAGGATTGGGGGGGGCAGAAAGAGCCCAAGGGAAGGGAAAGCCGAGGCCTTCTGACCTGGGCTTGGGATCTGGCAGCACCAACATCACCAGCCCCCACCATCACCACCAATGGCAGCGGCGGGGGAGGCGATCGGCATCATGAGTGGATGGCTCTCCCGGGGGACCCAGCATTGCTCAATGGGGTTGCGGACGGGGCAGAGGGAGGGAGGGAAGGAAGGAAGGAGCAGCAGTGGAATGTTCTCTCCAGAGCTCCTTCGAGACCTCCCTTGGCTGCCGAGAGCTCCTGCATTGGGCGCACGCAAAAAGCCCCCCTGTCATCCATCGCCACCCGGGACATTTCTGGGAAAATAAATGTTCCAGGAAGGGGGCGGGACAACAGCTGGAAAACAGTAATCTCCTGGCCAAATTAGGACACTTGTCAGGTCTGGTAAGGAGATCACACACTGCAGATCAGAGCAGGAAGTGTGATATTTGATTTCTCCCCTTTTCTCTCTCTTTTTCTTCAGTATATATTATTGCTATGGAAACTGAACTAATACCCTGGTTGTAATTTCAGTGGCAGCATTCAGGCAAACAGCACCCTTCGGCATTTTGAACTGTCCCTGGTTTCTCAAAAGAGCAACAGGAGCCCTCATTTGGAAGCTTGTGTTAATGGCTTGACAAAGCATGATAGGAAGGGGAGGGGAGGGTGCTGAACTTGAGAGGGTGGTCAAACTGCACAAACAAAAGTTTGGTAGAGGAGTTTTTTAATATAGCATCTTCCCCCTGCTTTGGTTGCTTTGTTGTTTTCTTCTGTACACCGAGCAGCTTCCTGAACGGAATGTTCATGAGAAATTGAGGATAAAATAAGAGGCTGCAAAGGGTCCCCCTTGGGAAATACAGGGTCTGCTTCTTATGGGATGTGCTTCAGGAAGATGTCTCTTTTGACACTGAGAGGTTCCCCTATGACCAAGTTCAGTGGTAGAATCAGAACCTTTCTAATACAAGCAGCCACAGTCCACACTAGGGAGATACCTTCAAACCTAGACAGCTAGTATTTCTTTCCTGTGTTCTTGTGGGGAATCACCTATCCATCAAACCAGTGAAGTCCAGGAATGGGGAAATTTCCATTCTAATCTCATTGAAGTTCTTGAAATTTCATTTTCTTCTAATACAAGCAAGGATTTGGCTTTCTGGGCATGTGCCTTTACTGCGTATTTTGCCTAGTTCACAGAAAGTTCCTAAGTTTTAAACATTTTGCCACCAATCAGAAAAGTGTCACCGTATAAAAGAACCCGTTGCATTTCTCATGACTTCTCTCAAGCCAGCTTGCCATGATCATTGTGGTAACTCTGGTCATTGAAATAATTGTGTTGCATTGCACATTACTAAATATGTGTTGTGGGAAATATTTGTGAAAGACAACCACAAAGAGTAGCCTTGGGTCCTTTTATGGAGAAAAGCGGAATAAAATTAATTTAAATAAATAAATAAAATACCACTTTGGACTGATAACAAAATGGCATAAAACTTCGAAAACTCCTACCTCTAAAAATCCCTCACCATATTTTCTGAAAGAAATTTCTGGAAGTGAGTAGGTAACTTTTGTTACACCTAATTAATTTAATGCTGCACTAAAAAGTAACTTTGTAACGACTCACTTGTTAACTAAGATTGTAAGTCATATAACCTGTAAGTAGTTGCCTGTATGTTTTGCCTTTTACCTAAAGTCCCCTGTTGCTTCAATGTGGTTTTGCATATTTTGTTAACTGCATTCCTTTCAGCCCTTTATGTTTTATAAACCGTGCATTTTTGTTGACACTTGGTTTCTTAGACATGACTCCCAATGTGAGAGATCCTTGGCTGATGTGGGTTTCTTCTCAGAACACGTCTTAAACTTCCTAAGAAACTACTTTTGCAGAGACTACTGTGTCCAATGGAATGATTTCCCAAGGAGTAACATTTTAAAATGGTGGCTAGAACTGGAACGGAGAGAGATGAGAAAAAGGCCACTTGTGAACTTTTCTCTGTTAGCCTTAATCCACTCACCGCAATTTAGTTAGCTTCCTACAAATTACAGTAACCTGAGAGGAACAAGGGGCACTAGCAACCTCATTTGGGGTAGCGATTAAAATGCTGGAGAAGGATGCAAAAGACCCAAATTGAGCCACAGAATTCACTGACGGGCCTTGAGCTGATTGATGACTCTGTCAGCCTGATCTTCTTTAAAAGGTTGTTGGGAAAGTAAAGAAGAGCAGAGAAGAGACAGCCACCGTTAGCTTACTGGAGGACAAAGGGAATATAAAAGCAACTAAGTCACAAATAAACGGGCAAATGTACTGTCAATCCAAAGTGGAATCAAGACAATCCTATTGCAGCTAGAAAAATACTTGTAGCTTATATATGCGCCCTATATACCTCCCACTGTCTAGGCCAGTAATCCCCAGCCTTAGGTCCCCAGAGGTTCTTGGGTGGAAACTCCAAGAAGCCTTCACCAGTAGCTGTCCTGGCTGGGGTTTATGGGAGCTGTAGTCCACGAACAACTGAAGACTCAAGTTTGAGAAGCGCTGCTTTAGGTGAAAGGCTCAACCAGAGTTGGCTGATGGGAGGGATAGTTCAACTATAACCTGACACGCCCATTTTTTCCTTCGATAGACATTTAGGGAGTAAATCCACACACATTTTTAATGTTCACAGGAGGGTGCCTTCACTTGTAATATGCTGGCTCTGCTTCCCTTTTTTCGTGCTACATTGCAAGATAAGAATTTATATCAAATTAAAACTCTTGGCTTCAAAGACCTCAGCCTTCCTTCCCTTCCCCTGGCATATTAACATGCATTAGCTTGCTGCAAGTAATTTTAGCTTCTGTCGTGTGTTAAAAGGCTCTGTTTGTTCTGTTTAAAGCTCTTCCCACACTTCTTGGCAGACTGACTTTGTGACACCCCCCCACCTCATCGCCATTGTTTCCTGTCTTCATGTTGTGCAGACATTTCTGCCTTTCCCTGTGTTGGCTTCAGAGTTATATTTTACAGCCTTCCATAAAGTGAAAGGGAGAAGTTTTCTCTGTGCCACCTTCCCTTTTGCCACAGGTAGCAATTTAGCTTTTTGGCAAGAGCTGAGAACAGCCTTTCACCAAAGTTCAAATTGGGGCGTAAGGTTTCACATGAAAGCTCATAAGTAACCTCTCTCTCTAGGGGTGTAAGGGAGGCAAAGGTAAGACTAGAGCTCAAATGCAACAAATTTATTACAAATTTATAACAAATTTACAAATTATAAATGCTTTCTATTTGTACTTTTCCCCCAGTAAATGCAGTCTGGCCACATACAAGACAATTGTAACATAATAAGATATAGCGGTAACTGCTTTTGCAGAAAGTTTTGTAGTTACACAAGTGTAGCCTCACTCTAAATGAAAGGGAAGAGATAAAACATGGCTTAGTTGTCATATTGTGCCTTCTTCTGGGTATTGAGGCGACAATGAAGGGATGGGAAGAAACAGTCTCGTACCTCAGGCCAACAGCTTGTACCATTCAGATTTTTTTTTTAAAAAAAAGTAAAAGTAAAAGAAACAATATCAACTATTTCTAATTAACCTAATTAACCTTCTAATTACCTTTGGCTGCTTTCACACGACCATTAAAATCTGCTGCAAAGTGCTCGCAGATGTGGCGCTTAAAATTGTTTTCCCATGAGCAGCGGACTTTTTAAAAAAAAAGTGCGACGATGCCCACTTAAGCACCACCCAGCGCATTTTACAAGTACCTGGTCTCGAGTGGTAAAATCCTTGACACTGTTCCAATGTGGATTTAAAACCGTAACTCGAGTCTGTGGAAATACAGATAATCCGCACCAAAATCTTTTCGCCCCTGTTATGGTGTCTTTGCTGCGGTTCTCAGTCATTGGATCAGAATGGTTGCGGATTTTCAAAACGCGACCATGGGAACATCCGATCCATGACATCAACTATGGGCGTTTATACACGACCCCTAAACTCCGGGGCAAATGGCTCCCAGCTCCGGAGATTAAAAATGTTTACCCACCAGCTCCGGAGTTAACAGGAAATTAAGTGTGACCCCACCCACTTTAGCGCGTCCCAGCGCAGCTTTCAGGTACCTGCTCTTTGGAGGTGAAAATTATTTGATCCGGTGTAAGGATAGTGAGTGCGGGGCTCTCCTTGCTTCTGTTTGTTGTTTTTTGGCTCCCACCCCTTTAAGAGCTACTTTTACAGAGACGAGAGGCAGAACGAGGTGAGCGGCATGCTTTTCTTTCTCTTTTTCTCCCTCCCCTCACGCAGCCAGCAGCCAGGAAGTGCAGAGGGGGTGGGGACACAGGAAGAGCGACGAACCCCTAAGATCTCTGGTCCGAATTTAAGTGGCCAGCGGATCTTAGGGGTTGTGTAAAAAGGTCCTAAGTGACCACTTGGGGGGTGATCTGGATCAAAGTTTGCTGCGGATTTTAGTGGTCATGTGAAAGCAGCCTCTGAGAAACAACTGATAGTAGAGAAACTTTTACTTTCTGAGAAAAAGCTATCATAGTCATTTCTGAGGAACTTCCAATGCCCTTCCAGAACCTTGGGACTATGTAACCAATTGTTTCTTGGAATTTCTAAACATTAATCCAACAAACTGTGCCCCTTTTAGCCTACTCTGTTAAGGTGCGAATTGTGGTGTTTACCTGTGATAAACACAGGTAATAAGGCATGAATAAGGCATGGGAAGTGTCTGAACTGATTGGTGGGTTTATAGAACAATGAGAGAGTCTGGGGAGTGGCCTGGGAGGATTTAAGGCACTGCTCAGCACTGTTTTAGACAGATAGGGACCTACTGAAAGATCTATATTTGCAGATAGTGAATCTGACAGAGTCTGAGAGAATCAGATAGGGTCTGGCACCATTTAGAGAAAGACAGACAGGGCCAAAAAAGAGAGAGGATTTTTAGAGTGTCTGTGAAGAAAACCAAGTGTTTAAAGTTTGTAAACTAGGGAACTGGGTGTGCATGTATTCAGCTTTATTAGATATCAAACTTGAGTGGGTTTGAGTGTATTCTTTTTGTTTATACTCCAACATGTTGCCATAAATGATTTTGATTCAACCTTGTAATCAATAAACTTTTTTATTTTTATTCAACTTTAAAACAGTCTGAAGACTTTAATTTACTAGCAAAGCTAGTTGGTGGCAGCGATGGAGGAAAATCAGAAGTGATGTTTGTCAATAGCCTGTGAAAGGGCCGGGGGCAAGCACGTTATTGCTACACTAATTACTGAAGATAAAATGTGAGTCTTCAATTTTGAAAATTATAGATCAAGCACTGCCATGAAATCTGTGGGTGGTCACTCTTTCTATAGCAATTTCCTGTGCACACATAACTGTAAACTTCAAAAATGCAGCTCTCTTGCAGTATCCACATGTCATAATTTCTCATGGGGTTTAATTTCAGACACAACTAATAAGGGCCTGTCTGCATAGGATTGGCTGGAGGTGACATGACATTTGATGTGTTCTTTATCAGAGCTCTAGCAATCCTCTTTGGTATTGTGAAGTGGCTCAAAAGGCAAGCCTCTTCAGGATATCAGCAAATTAAACACTTCCTCGATCCCTCAGCAAAGAGGAAGAGGAAGTGAATTCCCACCACCACCTTTTTCCCAACACTTGGACTCAAAGATGCTTCATTCACAACATGATTGGAGGAAAGCAAATAAAATCTCAAAAGAGAAATCTGAAAAATTAAAGCAGTTAATAAGAATATCATGTTAAAATAACTGCTGCATTACATGCATTTAAAGCCATATGTTGCTGTTATGTGCCACCAATGCCCTTCAATTTATGATGACCTTAAGAGGGCTTCAAACTAAGCATGTGAGATGTTCAAGGATTGGTTTAACCTTGCTGCTGCCAATGGCATCCAATAACAGAGTGGAGATGTGAAGCTGGAGTCTCCTGGAACCTAGTCCAACTCTATCTAGGAAATCACAGACTCCCCTTATACACTGATACAAACATGCACACATGTGTGTGGGTGTGCGCACACAAACACATGCACACACACACACACACACACACACACACACACACACACACACACACTTACTTCTTTTTTAAGTACAGCACCTTCCATTAAAATCCCTTTCCTTCCAGACAGTCAGTTTCCAAAAGCAGGGACAGAAAGATGCCTCAGTAAAAAGTCCTTTGCCCGTCAACAGATGGACAACAGAGAGTGGAGGCATGAAACACAAAACTCCTGAGCTTTCCAGTGAGGAATCATGCTTACTTTTTGTTTAAGACATTGTCCAAAAAAATCCATTGCCCTTGCTTCTCATAACAGATTCAACCAGTTGCTACTTATTTCCTCTGAAAACACCTCAAGTTTGGGTTGCTGCAGCTGCTGCATGACCTACTTCTTGGTGTCACCTGCTCTTCCTCACTGCTGGTTCAGTGTTTCAGACACTTTTCTTTTTAGACGTACTGTATAATGTCTTTATCACCGTTTATTTGCTCAACTCCAGTTTCCAGCTTTTCCTACTTTCTTCATCTTTGCAGCCGGTATTCAAGGCCACACAGGAGATGTAAGAAGGACTGAGCTGGATTGCCGCAGCATTCAGTAGCGAGATAACTTTCATTTTGACCTTCTGTGACTTTGTAAGCTGGGATTTAGTGGATTTATATGTATCTGCGATGGTATTATATTAGGCAATCCTTACAGGTGTCAGTCAGTCACTCTCTCAAGGGCACTTACTGGCATATTACTCGCAGCTGTCAGGAAAAGTGCCTTGCATTTATACTTAGCTTTGTACTATGGATCCTTTGGCTTTAGACAACACAGCTTATTCAGAAGAGATACCTTCCCCCCCCCCAATCTGATCGAGGCATCCAGTTCACACCAAGAAGGCCTGCAAGCATGATATAGTTCTTTTTTTGTTCCTTCCACAAAAAAGATTATGGTTTTATTACATTGGCTTTCTCCCAGATTTGGGACAGAAGTGAGGAGAAGGAAACTGTGTGAGAGAATTTGAATAGCCATCCGCTTAGTCTAGGATAGCGCAGAGCCTCCAAGTTTTTCTTCTTCAACAGAAAGAAAGAAAGAAAGAAAGAAAGAAAGAAAGAAAGAAAGAAAGAAAGAAAGAAAGAAAGAAAGAAAGAAAGAAAGAAAGAAAGAAAGAAAGAAAGAGAAATAACTTTTCTTTGGAAACAGCAGCCGGCAGAAGCAGCCCAAGATCAGTTTGCTGAGGTGTTATGGGTTGGTTAAAAATCTCTCTTTGCAAGCACAGCCGGCAGGAGCAGCCCCAGCTCTGTTTGCTGAGTTATCAGGAGGGGGTTAATAACCTCTCATTGGAAGCCTGCTTCTCTCAAGAAACAAATGTGATATAGTGAGACCATAATATATGAACCGTGTTGTGGTGGGGGACTACTGTATACCCAAAACAGCTACTTACCCATTTCTACCAGATGTCCCTTCTCATTATAATGTTATGTTTATTTATATGTATATGAAAGTGTACATACACATAAATATACACATACCCATAAATATACACATACCCATACATACAGATAAACATGTTTATTATGTCAGTATAATATAGTGATCATGCCCTATCTGTCTGCTTTAAACTATCCTGTATTCTGCTGAGATTATCCAGTTGCCTATTATTATTATTATTATTATTATTATTATTATTATTATTATTATTATTATTATTATTATTATTATTATTATTATTATTATTATTAATCCTCTCCAATAGCACATTCCTTCCTAGCCTTTTTTCTCTTACTAATAACTTGTTATTTTCTCCTTGTTTTAGAAATCTCAATGCCAAGCAAAGTTCTTATCCATAGCAAATTTTACTCCCCTCGCATTTCTATTAACAAGGCATAGAGAAACAGATATGGCGCAGTCCATTTATCTTCGGCACTGAGTTTCATTTATCCAATCTCTTTAAAAGGCTCTCTAATTCCTCTTTGTCTTCACCTCCACCCCCTTAGACTTTTCAACAATAATAAGCTTACATTAACCACTCTTCAGGGATTCCATTCTGGAACTGATTAGGGCATACAAGTTTCTTCAACAGGCAGATGGCGTTTTTGAGGTTAGCCCTCTGCCATTGCCTGGCCCCGCCTCCCACCCACAGAGTTTCTAATGGTGACTCCATATCACCTAGAATCTGTTATTTCTGCCTTCCTAAAAAAAAAAAAAAAACTCACTTTGTGGAAGCAGAATTTTGGTTGCAACAAGTTCAGCCAGTTTCCAATCTTGTTGGATCTGCATAAGAGCAGTGAAATCCCCTTTGATTAAACATACGTTTACTGTCAACACCTTGAGTCTTTGCATAAGGACTTTTCTGAGCATTTTAAGAATATTTTGTCCCTGGAAGTCCCTCAATGGGTCATAAACCCTTTTATGAATATTGAGACAGCAGAGGTTCAGATTTAGGAGGAATTGGTCAAACTTTCAACTAATGAAATTTTGAATGCCAGCTTCCAGAATGGTGATTGTCTCACAGAATTTTGGCTTCAAAGTAACATCAGTCACCTCTACCCAGGACTGTGGACTATCGTCTAGAGATGGGCACGACTCAAAAAAATGGTGTTTCGTTTGTCGTTTGGTCGTTTAGGGGTCCGTTTCGGTTCGTTTTTGTTTTTGTGATGTTTTTTGCAAAAAAAATTCATTTTCGTTTTGTTAGGTAACAAAACGAAAAAAACAAAAACAAAAACAAAAAAATGCTGTTTCGTTAGCATTCTTTTTAGTTCAATGCATCTGGTGCAACGAAAACGAAAACCACGGCAAATTTGGTCGTTTTGTTTTTGTTTTTGTTGTGTGTTTTTTTTAAAAAAATTCGTTTCATTTTCGTTGCGTAACGAAACGAAATGAAAAAACGAAAACGAAAACGAAAAATCACTCATTTCGTGCCCATCTCTACTATCGTCAAAAAAATTTAATTGCCTTCTCTTCCTCTTACCTTGTTGAGGGAGGATTCAGTGCTGTGACTGATCAAATTACAAAAAGAGAAGTCGACTCCAAATCGTGGAAAGAGGGGACTTGCAACTTCATCTCTCTGACAATACTTAACTGGACATTCAGAAACTGGCTCTGACCATCAAGCACAACCATCCCACTGACATAATCAAGTATGCTTCACTTATATTACTCTTTTAGTGTAATTATTTTTGCTGTTCTTTTTTTATTTATCTAATTAAGAATAAAGAATTTTTAAACATAAACAATCTTTGCAAAATAAAATAAAATAAAATAAAATAAAATAAGTAAAACAGAGCATTAAAATTAATATACATATGTACATAAAAGAGCATTTAAGCTTTTTTTGCATTAGTAATTTTAATTTTATTAAAAGGAATGCAATTACCTTCCAGGGCAAAAGTATCGAGTTAAATCAAACAAATTTGGTAAATTACTTAAAACTTACTTGAAAGTTCTGCCTTTTACAATTCAGTAACCCCCTTCCCCATAACCTAAATTACAGGATTTTCTCAAAGGGGAGCATTGAAAATTTTTCTGCTCCACAGGGGGGCAGCAGCTTCAAAAAAGTTGAGAATTACTGATCTAGCTATTCCAATTCATACAATTTTATCACTTCTTTGACATACAAGGCTACACAACCTCCCATTTGCCCCTTCCTGTCCTTCCTTTGCAGTTTATAGCCTGGGAAGGATAACTGTATCCCATTGGTTATCATCTGTCCACCAGGTTTCAGTGATGCTAATAATATCAATATTTTTATCTATTGCTAAGTATTCCAGCTCCCCTATTTTGTTCTGGAAGCTTCTGACATTTGCATACAAGCATATATATATGCTTTTGTGATGCAGTCTTTTGAGTCCAGTTGCATCATTAGACTGACTCTTGCATCCTTCTGCAGGAGTGCTGGTGACTAGCTCCTCACTCTGCTCAGTAATGTTTGCATCCTCCTCACTACTCAAGTAGACGCTTTCCTGAACCAAATGATGTGCAGCTCCTGTTGGCTTTCCCCCAGTAATCAGTTTAAAAGCTGCTCTGCAGCCTTATTAATGTTGAGTGCCAGAAATCTGGTCCCATTATGGTTCAAGTGCAACCCGTCCCTCCTGAACAGGTTTGGCGTGTCCCAAGTTGTTCTCCAGTTCATTACAAATCTGAAGCTCTCGTCTTGACGCCATTGCCTCATCCACACATTGAGACTTCTGAGCTCTGCCTGCCTAGTGGGTTCTGTACAAGGAATAAGCAGCACTTCTGAAAATGCTACCTTGGAAATCCGGGACTTCAATCTTCTTCCCAACAACCTGAATTTGGCTTCCAGGACTGACCGCTTTGCCTCCCCAACATCATTGGTACCAACGTGTACCATGACCACTGGCTCCTTCCCAGTTCATGGGTCTATCCATCATTGTCTGTTGTCCCTTCCACCCCACTGTCCACACTTGATACCAGTCACCCCTTGTCCTAACTAGCCTCACTTCCTTATATTTGCTGGTGTGTGTGCTGTCAAATCAGAACCGACTTCTAGCAACCCTAACAGGGCTTTCAAGTTATTTAAGGAGGGTGTTACCAATCCCAGACATCATGATGATGATGATGATGATGATGATGATGATGATGATGATGATGATGATGATGATGATGATGATGATGATGATGATGATACACTTAGAACTGATCTGCATAGGCACCACCTTTTGACATCCAGATGTAATTGGAGGGAGCCCAGATTGCACATGTGTGCACATGTGTTTTGTTTTGCCTTTTTTGGCACTCCTGGTTTTCTCTGCACTCCCTGGAGGGTCTGGGGTAGACTATTGCATCCTGGAGCTATCTAAGTTGCGCATCCCAATGTAAATGTTTTCACTGTATGAACAGCTACCAATGTGATGGGGCTAGTAGTCAGTGAGCACCGTAAATGGCAGGATTATTTTTCAGAGCACTGCTTCACCAACCACATGTCACTAGAATACATGCAGGGGAAGAAGCCTCAGACATCTTACAGAGCATTTATGTTTAGATACACTCTTCTCTTATGTTCTTCCCTACTTCGGTCAGTGGTATGATGCAAATTTATGGAAGACAAGTTAAGGGGTTAAGCCTAATCTCATATTCTGTCGTGCTGTGTCCAACTCTGCGAAAATCAGACTGCTGCACTGGGGCTTGCACAGGCTAGCATTATTTCATTAGTTTTTCTTTTAAAATAATAATAATAATAATGTCAGGCAAATATAAGTAGCCTTTATCTTTTCTCCAAAGAGAACTGAATTATGTTGTTAGCCATTAAAAGAGCTTTTTGCTTCTATTTTTTTTCCAGCAGAGTGCTTAAGATAAGGCAGGGGGAAAAGTTAAGCTTTTTGTCATGCATGCAGCAGGGAGGAAAGAAATCAGCACAGCTAGTTTTCAACAATGGGACTTCAAAGAATCCCAATCTTTCAGAAAAGGAGGGAAAGGGACAGAACTGTTTCATTGCACAGATTTTCTTTTCCTTTATTTCTCTCTCTTTCTTTTTTGCATTGACTAAAATCTCTGTCAGCATAAAGGAAGAATGTGATTTTGATGCATACTTTTCCAAATATATAACGCCTTATGACTTTAAAAAAAGATACAGGAGTAAATTGCCAGATATTTATATTAACAATTTGCTGTTAACTTTATTGAGAGAAGCAGGGGCATGATAGGGCTGCTATCATTGTGCAGCAATTTGAATGTATTGTGAGCAGACTTCAATCAAATTGACAAATTTATGCATCAAACACTATTCCATCCCATTTTTCTGTTGATTTGAAGATTTTATTCTTAAAACCGTAAGGCATACAAAAGTGTGCCTTTTTGTGGGTACACACTTTTCAAACATAACATTTTTGTGAGTACGATCCCCTGGCTTGTTGTATATATATATATATATATATATGCCCAGAAGAAAGGCTGTTTCTGCACATATCTAAATATTCATATTTTTGTGCACATGGTCCAAAATCAAGTTGCATAATGCATTGTTATTCAACACAAATTGTTGTAAATGAAGAAATATCTGTAGATACACACTGAGTCACACTACTCCGTTTGCAATACTTCTATAGGGATAGCTTAACTTACAGCAATTCAGCTCAAAAAGTCACACATTTTATGTACAGTAACCCTCCACCTATTGTAGGGGTTAGGGTCCCGACCCGACCTGCAATAATTGAAAATCTGCGATATGTGGATGCTGGGTCAGGTCGAGATGGGGGGACTAGCTGGAGCCCCCTACCCTTACCTGAGGCCTGTTTGGGGCAGCACCAGGCCTGTGGTTAGTGCAGAAGGCCTCAAACAGGCCCATTTTGGAGGTCCCTCATTTGTATGGCTACCATGGGTCAAAGGCAAGTTTTTGTCAAACAAAAGGTTCCAGAAGTAGAGATTTCCCATTGCAAGTGTATTCCATTTCACCTTTTGGTCCAGAAAATGGTGAACTAAGTAACAGCAACTTCATTTGCAGACCCAAATTCTCACACTTCCATAAAACAAATTACACTCAACTGGAATCTGTTCTGAGTATTTCCTCTGTACCTGCATCATGTACTTTTCCCAATAAGCATTTTTTTTATTTTCATCATCTGCTCTTCCCTCAGCTTCCAATGGCACTTACGTAGAACTGCCCATGTTTATTCTTTCAACATAGAAATGCTATCCGCTGCTACTCTTTCACAGCAATACATGATAGACAAAGCCTTACAGATACTATTGAGCTAGCATAAAAACCCACTTCACTGACTTTTGACAATCGGATTAAAACGCGGTAATGTGCTAGAAGCAATCTCAATGATAACGCCATCTTTATTTAGACTGGCCTTGCTGAAAAGAGGAGGGAAGGCAGAACGTTAACGGCAGAACACTTTGTAGCCAAATTATATATGGAAAGGATATCAATCCAAGCACCAGAACAGAAACAGGACTGGGAGGAACTGTTGGATAGCTCAGTAGTTGAGGCATCTGGCTGCAGGTCCAGAGTTTGAGGACAACAACCTCAGGCCTAAGCCATTAGTACTTTTTCAAATACACATTACACATATGAGCAGATTTTGTGTTGGGCCTGGCAAGGCAAAAAGGCAAAAGACTACTAACAGATTTGCAGTTGGTAAGCAAAGATTTCATAGAGCAAATTAATAAAAGCAAGTAAGGAATTACAAAAGGAACTAAAAACCACTACCATTTTATATCCTACTGGTAATAAAGGATCCTAGGATAACCAGAAGTAGTTTTCGGAGGACTTGTAATTCCATTCATTCAACTATTACAAACCAATTTCTAGGCTAATCACCCTTTAATTCTAAGTCCAAGTATGCTTTAGGTTGCAGCTAGTGACACTTGAAATCCTAGTAAAAACAAAGTAGTTCTTAGAAACAGACAATATTTAGGAGCACAGCAGATAAGACAGGCAGCTTTACAATCAGGTAAACTATGTGATAACACATTATTCTCTGAAGATGCCTCTTCAAAGGTCCTGCATTTGCAAAATCTTTGAAACACCAGCCAAACAGAAAAAAGTTCGTGAGCAATTTACAAAGCTGTAAAATAACACCTCCTTTACTCCTAAGATCAGCTCCACTTCTAACTGTAAAGCACCAAGTTCCATCTCTTCTGACCCTTTGTTTGTACCAGTATCTTAAAAAACACTTTGCCACAAAGCATATGCTACCAGAGTATGTGTCAGATACTTTTTTTTTTTGCATTATACTCCAGTTGGTGGGACTTGAGATCATGATGCTTGAAAGGGGGGCAAAGTAGGCATAGCAGTCCTGGAATGAGAACTCAGAACTAACTGGTGGATTTTCAGAATGCAGGCTGTAGAATGCTAAAGACATTCAGAAGATTATTAAGAATGTTCCCAACTAAGATGGCTTTTTTGTGTGTTTTTAGCTGATTGGTATGCATCCTGTTGGGCAATTAATATTTATAACCAACATGAACTCTTAAAGATTGGACTGAGAAGTGAGCAAGCAGTCACAGCTGAGTTTCTTCATCGTCATAGTATACCGGCTGATATTGCAAGAGCTCCTGGCTCTCCATGGATTGTAGCACCTGCTGGGTGGAGGAGGAGACGAAGGAGAAGGCAGGAAAGAAAGCAGAAGAGAGGCTGCAGAGCTGGTGTTTTGGTGAGATTGCATAACCATTCAAGAAAGCTGCCGCTCCCAAGTATTTTTCTTGCCAACGTGAGATCCCTCGTTAACAAAATGGATGAACTGAGATTACAGGCCAGTACAAGCAGGATGGTCAAAGACAGCTGTCTTTTGCTGATAACAGAAACGTGGCTCGGCCCAGCTGTCCCAGACGAAAGTATTTGTTTGACGGGCTTCACAACACATCGCTCCGATAGAAACAGAGACTGTGGGAAGAGCAGAGGAGGAGGAGTATGTATGTATGTTAAAAACAGTTGGTGCACGAATGCTAAAATCATAGACAGTCATTGCTCCAGGGAATTGGAGTATATGATGGTCAGATGCAGACCAATATATCTTCCCAGAGAGTTTACTGTTGTCTTAATCATGGTTGTTTACATTCCACCGGATGCCAACACTGATTTAGCTCTGGGTTATTTGGGTGACGCGGTCAGCAGGCAGCAAGATAAGTTTCCAGATGCTGTGCTTATTATTGCGGGGGACTTTAATCATGTTGATTTGAGGACAACTCTCCCTAAATTCTATCAGCATGTGAACTGTGCCACCAGAGGAACAAACATATTGGATAAGGTCTATTCCAATATAAGGAATGGCTACAGGGCCCTGCAGTTTCCACACTTGGGTCTATCAGATCATTTGTCCCTGATTTTAGCACCAGCTTATATCTCTTTAAGGAAACAAACTGCAATTGTAACAAAGACTGTGAAACACTGGCCTGAGGGAGCCTCACTGCAGCTGCAGGACTGCTTTGAAGAAACAAATTGGGATGTTTTTGATGATAACTCAGACCTTGAGGAGTATACTGCAGGAATTCTGGGTTATATTAAATTCTGTATAGATACTGTTACTGTAGATAAACGTGTCCGAATCTATCCAAATCAGAAACCATGGATGACCAAAGAGGTGAGGTGCCTCTTGCATGACAGGAATAAGGCTTTCAAGTCTGGTGATGTGATCAGGTATAGCATTGCTAGAGCAGATTTGAGGAGAGGCATTAAAAAAGCAAAGGTGGATTATAAGAAGAAGATTGAGGCTTGTTTTTACAGTAATAATAATGTGAGGCAAATGTGGCAAGGGGTTCAGCAAATCACTGGTTATAGATCTAATTATGCTGCCCCTTCTGCTGGAAATGCTTCTTTGGCTGAAGAACTGAACAATTTTTTTTGCTAGGTTTGAGACAGAACAAACAGAGGTATTTACATCACAGCCATCAGCACAGTTTAGCCCCTTCCTTCTTGTTAAAACGTGGGAAGTGAGAAACATCTTGAGAACTGTGAACCCAAGGAAAGCTGCAGGACCTGATGGCATTTCTGGTTGGGTGATTAGGGAGTGCGCAGACCAGTTGGCTGGAGTTTTTACTGAAATTTTTAACCGGTCTCTAGCCCAGTCAACTATTCCATCTTGTCTGAAGGCCTCCATTATTGTTCCACTGCCAAAGAAGCCATCTATTAACAGCTTAAATGATTATAGACCTGTGGCACTTACCTCCATTGTAATGAAGTCTCTGGAACGATTAGTCCACCAGCATATCATCTCTTGCCTCCCAGGCACATTTGATAAATATCAGTTTGCTTACAGAGCAAATAGATCCACGGAAGATGCTATAGATATCACCTTGCACACTGCTCTTACCCATTTGGAGCTGCGGGGGACCTATGTAAGGATGCTCTTTGTGGACTTTAGCTCTGCTTTCAATACAATTATACCTCACAAGCTGATATCTAAACTTAAGGACCTTGGTTTTTGTCATTCCATCTGTGCCTGGATCATGGATTTCTTATCAAATCGCTCACAGAGGGTCAGATTAGGTGACTACATGTCGTCAGCCCTCACTCTCAACATGGGTACTCCACAGGGCTGTGTGTTGAGCCCACTATTGTTTAGTATTTACACCTCTGACTGCACCCATACTCATCCTGAAAATAAAATCATCAAGTTTGCCGATGACACAACAGTAGTGGGACTCATCTCTGGTGGAGACGAGTCAGCCTACCGAGAGGAGGTGCATCGGCTGCTACGGTGGTGCAGAACCAACAATCTGATAATAAATATCAACAAGACCAAAAAATTTATAGTGGACTATCGAAAAAGGAAATCAGACACTCAGCCCCTGATTATTGATGGAGTTTGTGTAGAGCGGGTGATGGACAGTAGGTTCTTAGGAGTTATTCTACAGGAGGATTTGACCTGGAGTGCCAACACTGAAACACTGGTTAAGAAGGCCCAACAGAGATTATATCTTCT
Source organism: Phrynocephalus guinanensis (assembly GCA_037367245.1). Lineage (NCBI taxonomy): Eukaryota > Metazoa > Chordata > Lepidosauria > Squamata > Agamidae > Phrynocephalus > Phrynocephalus guinanensis. The sequence continues at coordinate 42,283,754 of CM074735.1, read as the reverse complement.
GAGACTTCTCAGGAGGGAACAACTGTCTAAGAAACTGTTGGTAACCTTCTACCGGGGCTTTATAGAAAGCACTATCACTTACTGCCTCTGTGTCTGGTTTTCCAGTTGCACAGTGGCAGATAGAAGGGCACTCCAGAGGGTCATAAACACTGCTGAGAGGATAGTGGGCTGTCCTCTTCCTCCTTTGGAAGAATTATACAACTCCAGATGCTCAAGGAAGACATCTAGAATTTTGAGAGACCCTTCGCATCCTGGCTACCAATTTTTTGAACTGTTGCCGTCTGGCAGGAGATACAGGACTCTTAGGTCAAGGACAAATAGACTAAAGAACAGTTTTTATCACAGAGCGGTATCCAAGCTAAATGCGACAGTTTTAGCACTATCTTAATCAGTTTTAAGTAGTGTTTTAAATTTTGTAAGCAATTTTAAGAGTTTTTAATATTTTGTATGGTGTTTTATATGTTTTATGTGTTTTGTATGCTTAGAGTGTGTAGTGGAACAGCACTCTAATTTCGTTGTGCATATTTTGCATATGCATAATGACAATAAAACTCTATTCTATTCTATTCTATTCTATAGTGGAATTTCAAACACTTGCTATAGAATGGAAAAATAAGACAGGTTCTACCTCATGGAAAGTGGAGCAGGGAGAGTGTACAAATCAGTAAAACCACAATCTAGGAAATCTCAGACACGTTCTAATTCAAAATGACCTCTTATTTAATGTAAAAACTGAAATAAGTATCAGGGAGAAGGGTGAGATGTGGAGAAGGGTGGAATCTGAATCCATAGATTTGGATGTTAGATTGAAAATGCTGTATGTGCTTTAAAAATGGCAGTCCAATAATTGGAGTGACTAGGTCAGTGTTTGAGAACCTATGGCACAGGTGCCAAAGGTGGCACTCAGAGCCCTTTCTGTGGGCACCCGACATGGTCCCTTCATGGCCACCTGTATTCAGGTTAAACTGCTGTTTTGGCACTTTGTGAAAAATTAGTGGGTTTTGTTATCACAGTTGGGGCCCTCGGTTTCTGAAAGTTTCGCCATCACTGAAGTAGGTTATCCCAGAGTGAAACGTTCACCACCCAAAACCATGGTTTAAGGGTTCGTTTCAAACAAATGGTCCCTAGCTGGTAGAAAGCAGTTTAGCCTTGGATGCTGGATTGAGTGCTTGAGGGGGGATTAGAAGCAGCAACAAGACAGTGGGCATCTGAGGCACCCGGACACCACCTCACCCCACTCCATTCCCATCTCTAGCATGCCTCCTGTTTTTCCAGGCTGCAGGCACCTCTCCTTCCCTCGTGTTTTGGAAAAGGTAGCACAAAGCTGAGATCATCTGAGAACCTTCAGAAGAAGGATGAAGGCAAGGTGGCGTGGGGAAACCTCCTCAGGTTCTGAGCCCTCATTGGCAAAAAAAAAAAAATGGCTTCATCTCCCCCGCCCCCTTCCATGCTGTTCTGTGAACAGAGGTAAGCCACAAGTCATCTCCTCTGTTCTGAATTGATAAGAAGCAGCCATTCTGAATCACCCCTGCATCACCTACCCCATTGTCCAAAAGGATCTATAGAGGTGATCAGACAAGCCGGAAAATGAGATTAAAACATTGTCGGCAGAAACCTTGACACCCTCTGCTGGCTGAACAAAATGCACTGCATAATACTCGTGAAGTAAGTCCATGTTTACTTGCAATTTGATTTGCACTGTGTAGCTGATGGGGGAAAGACCCTCAAAGTTAACTGGAAGAGTTGCAGCATGAACAGCAAAACAAATGTTAGTTTGCTTGTTCCTTTGGTTGTTACGAAGCAGAAAAAAGAAAGGGGTCATTTTTCCTTCTCACTGTATGTTCTTTTCACTCTGGGAGGGGTGGCAGTCCCTCCCCTCTACCCAACTGTATATATTATTACACCTTTATTGAGGAGGCTCTTCAATGTCATATATACCTTGAGCCCAAACCATCAACTCTTCACTCCCTGCAATGGCAGCCTAATCTCTACTGCCCAAGAAAGCTATTCCACCCAGCTTAATGGTAGGGCAACCCAATATCTCACACCTGTCTTCTCACTTAAGATGAAAAACCTACCAGCTGTAATTGAGGGGGAGGGTCCCTATGCCCAGAGATCAGATTAACAATGACACCGCATTTAGAGTGCCCCTTTAAATGGGGAGGCAACCACCATCCTAACTGGATAAATGGCCAATTTGCAATAGGTAAGGCTCAAAGTTCATCAGACCTTCAGAGCCTTGCAAGAAGTTCCAATGAACAGCTCACAGGAGGCCAAGGAGGACATGATTAAATATATTGATTCATAGCCTCTATTAAAAATAAATTAACTGAGGGTAAAATAACAATAATCTGGGTAGGCTCAAAGGTTGTTTTAAGAAGTAGGTCAAGGAAAATGAATTAAGGTGGAAAAGCTACAACTGGGGACAAGAGCAATTATTTTAAATACACATGAAAAGACTTCCTGGTTTCACAGCCACTGCGATTCCCTTGTGAATAAGAGGGCTTTTTAAAAACCTCGCTCTCCTCAATTTTGCTGTAGTCAATATGACGCATCAGAATCAATTATACACAGCACTAGCATGCCACCCCGTGTGCAAAACTCTGCCTGGCAGACTGCATTCAGCTAAAAAGCACATAAACAGGATCAATCAATTTCCAATTAGAGGAAGTTGCAAAGGGTGTGTGAGGCAGCATCCCCCTCTGTAATGCAAGAGCTGACGTCTTCTCCTTGCGCCAGCTGCCCTCTTTCAGCAAAACCGACCTCGCAGGGACACTGTGAGGATGGAATAGGCCACCTTCAGCCCACTGGAAGAGAGATGGGATAGGGGAACAAGCCATACCGTTTTCCGTGTCCGCTGAAATTAAACTGTGTGAATTACCAGGAACTGCCCTCAATATTACACGGTTCTGTTGGTTAATTTTTGTTATTATTCTCCTACAATCTCCTCCATTTTCTGATACAGATTTCGATTAGAGATGGGCACGACTTAGCGGTATTCCCGTTTCCGTTTCCATTACTCGTATCCGTTACTCTACGGAAACGGTAACGGAAATTACTCCGCCAGAATTCGAGCTTGAACCGACGAGCGAACAATTTGGTCTGATTTGTCGTGCTCGTTACTTGCATCGCGGCGATCACGCAATGCCAAGCAGCACAGAAAAAAAGTTTTTGAAAGTAAAAAAAAAAACCGATTCCCGGCCCTAAAAGTAGGCGAAAACTGTCTGAGGGCACCTACCAGGCCAGAAGAGTGTTTTATTTGGGGGGGGGGGTTTCCCCGCCCCCCTCTCCTTGGCTATTGCTACTGCTGCGCTGCTGGTACCAGGCTGGGAGGGCGCATCCATTTGCCATGCAGTGCGGGGAATCCAAAATGGCGACCACAATATTTTTTTTGAAATCGTTGCCCAAAACCCCACCAAAGCACCACAGAAACATGCGAAAATTAGCTATTTTAAATGCTTGAATTTTTACTGTAGCAGCAGTGGGTTTTTCTTGCAAAAAAAAAGTCTCCGTTGATTTTATTTTATTTTATTTTATTTTATTTTTTTTACACCTGCACATTCGCAATGATGGGCTCGCCCATGGGAGTGGACCATGCAAATTTTCCACCAATCACATGGCCACTTGGCCAGGTTGACCACAGAGACTTCTGGGATGTGCCAATCGGGCATAAACAGCCCACTAATCGTAGCCCAAACCCGAACCCTAAGCCTAAGCCTAACCCATACGCCAGTACACTGTCCTTCTAAGTGGGTCAGAGAGGCACCCAGAGGTGCACCCCAATACTCACCCTAACCTCACCCGTAACTAGCCTAACCCTAGCCTTTGCGCTAACCCGTCTTAACCCTAAGCCAGATCTACTTGCATTGCACTACATGCAAGTACGTGAGACACAGCGGGTGCAAAGAGTCTGCCAGTCCGTCACTTGTGGCTCTGGCTGACTCCTGCAGCTCCCTCCAGGAGCCCGCTACAAACCAGTACTAACGACAACAAAAAAACGAAAAAACGAACCAACGAATTTTTGTGAAATTTCGCGAAAAACGGAAACGAGCCGAAACAGACTGCCTCCGACACACGACACCTCGAAAATGTCATTTTCCCTAGTTGTGCCCATCTCTAATTTCGATTCCCGTCTTTGCTTTTAAATGTTGTTGATGAGCTAGTATAACTCTGTGGTTGCTGCATCTGACTGGAGACTTAGAGGCAGCAGTTCCAATCGTCCTAGTGCAGTGATGGCGAACCTTTTAGAGACTGAGTGCCCAAACTGCGATTCAAGACCCACTAATTTTTTTGCAAAGTTCCAATGCAGCAATTTAACCTGCATACAGGTGGCTGTGAGGGGGCGATGTCGGGTGCCCATAGAAAGGGCTCCGAGTGCCACCTTTGGCACCCGTGCCATAGGTTCGCCAACACTGCCTTAGTGCTTCCTAAAAGAGGAACCAAAGATCACCCATTGTGCGGCTGACAGTGTTACATGCCCTGCTGCTTGTGTGGCCTTCAGCAACCTGCATTGTCCCCAGAAAGAGAAATTGGTAAACCAATGTTTAGTACTTTATTCCTAAAGGACCTTGCGAGCGTCACTGTAATTTGGAATGTACTGGGTAGCACATGGTGGTTATTTTGGAGGAGGATTACACTTGCTTTCAGACTCTAGGGTTTATTCAAAAATTAAAAAGAAGTCCTATATGACAAAGCCAATGGAACCATAGCTCAAAAAGTAACCTTTTCAAGCTCTGATCTCTGGAGCCACAATCCTTTTTGCAGTATACATGGAGTGCAAAACTCTTCCCATGGCACCCCATGATCAGAAGCCACTCCAATAGTTTCCATTGATGCTTGCCAATGGAAACATTGGATGCCCGTCTGTCTGCACATGATCCAAAACAGCACCAGCGTTGTGCAGTGAAGCATTGACACAAGCCAGATAAGGAAATATGACAATACCCTGGACAATATCTAATTGGTTTCCCATTTGTTTCACAGTGACTGCAATGGAATGACTCTCCCTTCTCCTAAAGTATGGTGATGAAGATTTAAAATATATATATTAAGTAACCACAAGTGGATTTCTGAACAAAAGAAAGAAGAAAGACTACAAAATAAATTTCGAAGCCCAGAATTTAAATGCATGTCTCTTCTACCACCTCTGGCTAGATCTTAGGTATATCCTTGAAAGTCGTGAGTCTACTCCCACCCTACCCTACAGCATACGCAAGACAATCAGAAACACTCTTATCAGACAGTTCTCCCTAAGTTGTCCCTTTCTAATTGTCCCCACTTCCAAAAACCTGTGCTGCTTTACATTTTGGTAAACAACTTGGATGAAGGGGTAGGGAGGATGCTAGTCAAATTCACTGATGACTTAAAGCTGAGAGGGATGGCTAACCCCATCAGAAGCATAATCAAGACTCAAAATAATCTTGACCGGCTGAAATGCTGCACCAAAACCAAGAGGAAACTTGACGCGGTCAGTCAATCCTTTATCCCAATGTTAAAGAAGGCACAAAAATGGGAGACCCGGCTTAACAACAGCACATGGGGAAAGTCTTGGGGGGGGGGTCTTTGCTGATCTGAATGCCAGCAACGCACTGTGACTGCCAGACAGCGAATAAAGTCTCGTGTTGCGTAAGCAGAAGCAATGGGTTAAGAGTATCATCAATAGCTCCACGTTGCTGCCCGCTGATTTATCCATGTTGGAAGTAGTCTGTTGAGTTTGGGTGGCTATACCTCTTATTTTAGGAGAAACAGCTGTCCTTTTAAAAGACTGCTGCAAGGCAATGCTACCATTTGAAAGTATCCTCTGTTCAAAGGGCTGACCAGTCCAATTCAGATTTAAAGGCCAAGAAACACAAGGAAGGAGTGTACGGAACTTGCACGTGGCCATCTAGACAACAGCACGTGCAGGTTGCACAAGTTACAGGGTCCCCTTGGTCTGCATTCCTGTGAGATGCCTTGTAATTCAGTTTAAATTACAACAATCATTCCCCCATGTTGCATCTGTTCATATAAATGAGCTGGCTGGATTGCTCCATGAGCCAGGTGTCTCGCTGTGGAGCCAGCGGTTGGGAGATCGATTCCCCTCTGTGCCTCCCTGTGAGCAGAGCCAGCCTGTGTGGCCTTGGGCAAGCTGCACAGTGCCCGGGAATGGCAACCCACTTCTGAGTACTCCCTGCCCAAAACACCCTGTAAAGGGTCACTACTATAGAACTGACTTGATGGCATACAATTACATTTTCCTAAAAATGAGCACACACAATCCTCTGTACAGTGGTACCCCGACTTAAGAACAGCTCAACTTAAGAGCAATTCGACTTAAGAGCGGAAAATTGTTGGCATTTTAACTGCAACCTTACAAATTTTAGATATGGTCTGCTCGACATACATAATATTTTTCATTTTTTAAATATTTTTTTCAATTTTTAGATAGGCACCCCGACTTAAGAGTAGTTCGATTTAAGAGCATGCAATCAGAACGGATTAAATTCGTACGTCGAGGTACCACTGTAATCCGTTGGAAGTGGCCACCCTGGGGTGCCATATTTTAAGAGAGGCATTGAACATCTTTGACTTAGCCGAAAGCCATAAAATATGACCTGGGGTACCATATTTTAAGAGAGGCATTGACATCTTTGACTCAGCCGAAAGCCACTGAAAACCTAAAGCAAACTTTTGAAGAAGCTGGACATGTTCAGACTAAAGAAAGAAAATTAAGAGATGATAAGGTATCAGTCTTTAAAAATGCTATAAGGAGGAAGATGGAGCAGAGCTCAGCCTTGTTTCACCACAGAGCACAGTAAAACAAACTGATGACCCTGGCAGGGGAATTGCTTTAGGGTAGAACTTTTGGATAGACCTTCCTAACTGCAAGGAACATTTGGCAGTAAAGAATAAGCTACTTTGTGAAACGGTGGTCTCCCTTTTGCTGGAGGCATTTAAAAAGTACCATAGACAGTTTTCTATCAAAAGTACTCCAGTTTGCTACCTGCTGTCCAGATCCTGTATCAATCCACAGGACAGAATAAACTAACTCTCAACTAGCGTCCATCAATCTTCAGGCTTCTCTGAACATCTTTTCTCCCCTTTGATTGGCTTCTCCTATTCACAACATTTCCCAGATTTATTGTTGTGTCCTGTAATAAAGCCCCATCGGACACAGAATGCAATTTTCATAAGAACATAAGAACATAAGAAGAGCCATGCTGGATCGGGCCAAAGGCCCATCTAGTCCAGCTCCCTGTATCTCACAGTGGCCCCACCAGATGCGTTTGGGAGCACATGAGACTAGATATCTGTCTCCTGATACCACTCCCCTGCATCTGGCCCTTGAAGTACCCTGGTTTTAAGCCTGGAGATTACACATCTCCATCATGGTTTGTAACCTGTGATGGACTTTTCCTCCAGGAATCTGTCCAATCCCCTTTTGAAGGCATCCAAGCCAGGTGCCATCACTACATCCTGTGGCAGCGAGTTCCATAGACTAACAACGCGCTGGGTGAAAAAATATTTTCTTTTGTCTGTTCTTACTCTCCCAGCCCTCAATTTGAGTGCATGTCCCCTAGTTCTGGTATTTTGTGAGAGGGAAAAGAGCTTCCCTCTATCCACTTTACTCATGCCCTGCATTATTTTGTACGTCTCAATCATATCCCTCCTCAGGTGCCTTTTTTCCAGACTAAAGAGCCCCAAATGTTTTAGGCTTTCCTCATAAGGGAGGTGCCCCAGCCCAGTAATCATTTTGGTCGCTCTCTTCTGCACCTTTTCCAGTTCCACTATGTCTTTCTTGAGATGCGGTGACCAGAATTGTACACAATACTCCAGATGCGGCCTTACTATTGTTTTGTATAATGGCATTATAATGTTGGCTGTTTTATTTTCAATCCCCTTTTTGATAATCCCTAGCATGGAATTGGCCTTCTTCTCCGCTGCCACACATTGGGTAGACACCTTCATGGAGCTGTCCACCAACACACCAAGATCTCTTTCCTGATCTGTCACGGATAACTCAGAGCCCATCAGTTGATAGATAAAGTTTTGATTTTTCACCCCACTATGCATTACTTTATATTTGGCTACATTAAAACGCATTTGCCATTTCGTAGCCCATTCCCCCAGTTTGGAGAGATCCCTCTGGAGCTCTTCACAATCTTCTCTGGTTTTTACCACACGGAAAAGTTTTGTGTCATCTGCAAACTTGGCCACCTCACTGCTTATCCCTGTCTCCAGGTCATTTATGAACAGATTGAAAAGCACCGGTCCCAGGACAGAGCCCTGGGGCACATCGCTTTTCACCTCTCTCCATTGTGAAAATTTCCCATTGACACCTACTCTTTGTTTCCTGGATCTCAACCAGTTCTCAATCCATAGGGACCTGCCCTCTTATCCCCTGACTGTGCAATTTTCTCAGCAGCCTCTGGTATGTGAGCTATTTAAGTGTGGTTTTAACATGGCTAGCCTTTAGTGAGTTTCCACAGCCAAGCTAATGGATTTGAACCCATGTGTTCTGGATCCCACTTCATCATTCCAGCCACTACACTACATGAAGATGTGTTCTCTAGCAGGGATTGGGCAGCATGCAACTCTTCCCCAAGCCCCATTGCCACCGCTGTTCTTTGGCAGCAAGTGTATAATCCAAAATGCAAAGCTTCATCATGTTGAAAGCCTCCTTTGAATGAGCTCCTACACATTGAATGAGCTCCTACAAATCTCTACAAATGTTGAATGACCTCCTACAAATCTCAAGGAAGCACAGTCATCCTCTAAAATATAGTCTCCCTTGTGCCCACACACTCTCTTTGAATAATAGAATCATAGAGTTAGAAGAGACCTCAAGGACCATCCAGTCCAACCTGTGTCATGCAGGAACCCCCATCAAAGTATTCCTGACAGATGGCCACCTAGCCTCTGCTTAAACACCTCCAAAGAAGGAGACTCCACCTCCCTCCGTGGCAGCATATTCCACTTTCTTCCCTTCAAATCAGAAGTCCCTTTCTGGTTGTCATTGCATCACCAAATTTTGGTGGCACAGAGTAGCAACAGGCAGGTCCATCTGCAAGAAAGACTGTTGTCCATAGTGTGTGCACTTGTTACAGTTTTCATCTGCTCTAAAAAGGTTTGGTGGGTTTGGGGGTTGTTGTTGTTGTTTGCACTGTACAGAAAACCTGTCAAACCTGATTAATTAGAGGAAGAAGTATAGGTACAGGTGCACCAAGAGTAGCGAGACTTCTCTACAACCCTATAAAATGTGTTAAAAAGAAAACCCACAAAGATGGTCCTTAGCCTCAGATTGTATTACCAAACTCCTTCACTTACAGCAGGTTTTGACAGCTTTAGGGGCTACAGACCAAACCAGGTCCAAAAATACCAAAAGTTTTATGATGCAAAAAAATTATAACCAGAAGAGACCAGGGCCCACTTCCAGTTTTGATTTCTAGGATGTGGGCTAGCCATGTGAGAGCAACCTCTTTTATTTAAACCTGCTGCTCCTAAAGCCCCAAAGCACTCTGGGGATTTTTGTTTGTTTGTTTGTTTGTTTGCCAGAAAACAAAATAAAAAAGGATGTGAAGAAAGTGTTCTGCTTATATACCGCCCCATACCACTACAAGTAGTCTCTGGGCGGTTTACAATTTTTAATTACAGTGTGCAGGCTACATCTGTGGGGAATCAATGGGTGACCAAAGAAACAGCTGGGGGAGAAGTTTGTGACCACAGGCCTCGACATCCAGGATTCCCAGCAATGGCTCTGACAGAAATCTGATCCAAGAGGAAGCACAAACCGAAAACGAGGAGGAGATCAAAATCCAGCTCTCACCTGCTCGACAGCTGCCTTTTGCCCGTTTCATTTGCCTGGATAAGAATAGTTACATTCCATCAATTGCAAGCCATCAATCATCCTAGAAGGACATGCTCAAGGTACTAAAATGTGTAAGTGAAGTATTAAGTGAAGTAGTTGCTAAGGGGGTTCGGCTTGGCTTCATCTTAACATGAATCATCCCCGCACTTGAAGGAAATGCAACATGTTTTCCTTTTGAAAAAAGCATTAGGTTGCTCACCCAAGTGAAGAGCACTTGATTTTTGAATTAATGAATGGAGGGGTTTTAAAGCCAGGGACAGCATGCAGAAGGCTCATTGTTTTCTTTTAAAACTGCCTTAACTTTGTGCAGACCTCAAGAGCATGTCATTCAGAGTGTGTGGCAAATGCCTGATAAGTGAGAGGTGGGAGTGGGAGAGAATGGGAAACTTAACAAACATTTTCATAAAGGCATTCATGGCATATTTCATTGTGTTGCCATAGATCCAAAGAAGTGAGTGGACTTGATCCATGAATGCTTGCACTGAAATATAATAGTCTTGAAGGTGCTGTTGTTTTTCTTTTCGTTTGTGTTCTTTGAATTTTGCCTGGAACTCCCACACAGGCTAACACAGCTACCTCTTCCAAAACTGCAGCAAGGACTTCTGTGGCGGATTGTGATGTAAACGGTGTGATGGCAGGCATTCCCCAAAGCTTGTCTATTATATGTGTTGCTCTCCTGAAACAACTATTTCTCAAATCAGAGCTGCCAATGGTTTGTTTAGAAGACACAGGACAGTCTCGCCCAAACTTGTACTCCCCCTAAGTGTTGGACTACAATTCCCATCATCCCATGTTCACAAGGTGGTTAGTGAATGGAAGACAATATATTCTATTCAATTTATTATTTATTTATTTATAATATTTTTACACACACATCTTTCCTGCTTAGAAGGACACAAGATGGCTTACAACATTGTAAGGACAATATTTGGGGGGGGGGGACACCCTCTCAGACTGCTGGTCTCTAAGGAAAAGCCTGATTGAAGAGGAATTCTGTATTCAGCATACAAAATGGCACACAAGTAACTTAGGGGTGAAACTTGAGGGTGCCCCGTTATTAGGAACAGCTCTTGCTTAAGAGTTAAAAGACATTGATTTATTCTAGCATGAACCTTCTTGGCTTTGTATGTTGCAAATTGGCTTATTATTACTTTTTGACTGATGAGCAGGAAGTAAACTTGGGTTTCATTTGAAAGTTCAGTTTGCTGAGTCATGGAGATTTCATTGAACTACTGGTACGTGCCTGACAGGAAAATATGATTCCTTTAATGTGTGATTTGACCCATAGTTTATTTGCCTCAAACAAACCCATTACTAGGGATGTGCTATGTCTTCTGACAAATCTGCAAAACCAGATTAAATTGGAGGATTTCTCTAATTCTCAGGCAACTGCACTACTGACTAAAGAGCTGCTACAAATCCCCCATATCCCATCGTACATTCATGGGGTTAAAAGTTTTTAACCAAAGGCACTCAGTAATATAAGCTGGAGACATAAAAACAAAAAAGACTCAGCACCTGGTTCCAAAGGAGAAGAACAGCTGATAAAGCCTACAATTTCCTCTGAATTCTTCAACCACTGAGACACTGTGGAAGGTTCAGACTGAGGTCACTGTGTGCTATATATCAGCATGTGGACAACAGAGTGTGTAGTCCAACTCATGTGGAGGATTGATGTGGCCTTTAAAAAGCTAAGGAGACAAGGTTGATACTAGGCTGTCCTTAAGCATCAGGGAAAATCCAAAAAAGAAAATTAAAATACTTTCCTCACTAATGGTAACACTTTGAATGGGACATTACAAGAAAAGAGTACTGTATTATCAAGAAATAGTTTCTTAAGGAAAATGTAATGCTATCTCTAGGGTTTCTTGGAAGGTATTCCAGAAAAGTAAATTTTCCAAGCTCTGGATCTGACCATAGCTTCTTTTATCATACTAGGATTCAGAACTTCCTAATAGGAAGCATTCATTATATGCAACATACAGGCCTCCAACTTTCTCTAGCTGTTCACCAGCTACGATGCACCACTTGATCAAAAGTGCCAGTTGCTTAAGAACAGGAAAAGTACCATCATGAGCCTCATGCATGTTCAGAACAGAAAATATAAACATGTCAAATGTGTTTATATATTTCCAGTAGCTCCATCTTCAAGCCAGAACTAGGGCAGAGTAAATATTTGCCCAAATGCAAAGGGAATATTTACAACAAGCCTTCCCACTGAGAAATAATTAGAAGCTTGATTCTATCACAGACGTAGCATGATCTTGCGATGGGAGATTAGAAGAGAACAGGAAAGCATTGACAAAGTCACTTAACAAATAAACAAGACAATCTACTTTCTAGCAGCCTCTTCAGTTTGAGGCTTATGCTGTAGGGCTTAGCTAGGAAATAGCAAGCAATGGCTTCTTCTCATCAAAGGACCACATTCCATAACCTAGAAGCAGAACTAGGAAATGGGAACTACATTCTCACACATACACGTTTTCTTAAGGAGGGCTGTACCCATGCCTCTGAGGGGAACCAGGTACCAAAATTGCTAGTTAGGACTCTGCAGTCTGCTGTGAGCAGGGGTGGATTAACCATTAAGCACAATAAGCATGTGCTTAGGGGCATCAAGGGAAGAGGGGGCACCACAGAAATTTTCCATTGCCGAATTTACCATGGGCCATGGTGCAAAACTGCAAATAGTGCAGCTGAGCCAGGATCTGCAAAAAGGCCCCCTACATTAAATGACAAGATTACATCTAATATATACAATAATAGCAGTGTAGATATATGCCAATGGTTAGGAAATCGAAGGGAAACACACACACACACCACATAAATGAAAGCAGGGGAAACTTTGTATGCAGTCAGTTGTTCACTGTAGTTTGGAAGAGGTAGGCCCAGAGCCAGGAGGAGATGGGAACAAGCAGTACTTGGAAACATTTTCAAAGGGACAACAAGCCCCACAATTCCACACCCACTGTGACCACTATTTGTACTATCCAGGGGATTCTGGCAGCTGCAGTCCCAGAGAATAATATTCCCAAGCTTGGAGGGGGGGTGCCCTTTGTATTTTACCCTGAGAATTAACTCTTTCCTCCCGAAGCTTCTCCTGCTCTGGTGGGCTGACCAAAGCTTTGGACAGAAAACTTCTAAAGGGGGTATGCTGTAACATTTTGTTATTACGTATTTTTGCTCCATAAAATGTATTTATGCTGAAACTGCAAAATACATTGCCCCCTTATTACTATTACCCAGAGCCCAATAAAAATTTACTGTCCTCTCCATGGCGCTTCAAAAGCATATGGAGCTAAGATCACAGGGGAAATAGAGGAATCCTAAATGTCAGCAACAATTTGTCTACTGCTTCCTTCTCTGTATATGAATTCCTATGGTGCAGTAAAGGACATTTAATTGATTTATTTGATTGGCAGCTGTTGCAGTTTAAATTTATTAAAGTGAGGTTGAAATCTGCATCAATCAGGATTTCAAGGTATTAAGTTTCCCCATAAGAATGCCTCTATTAGTTGAAGGGTATTTAGGTGCTGTACGCAACTGTCAAACGATGCACTTCTACAAACGAACACTGATAGAATCAATCTTCTTTCATTTAAAGGAAATCCTGATTAATTTCAGGATTTTAATTAACTGACATGGGAATGGGGAGGTTCATTTGGAGCTTTATGCACAGTGCCACATGGGCCTTTGATAGAGCCCAGGAAACTTAGGCTCTGAGGTAAAACTTCCAGCATCCTTCAGCCATTAGCTCCTGGATTCTGAGAACCATCATCCACACAAGTAACTTGTTTTTCAAGTGCAGGCAGTAGTTATGCACGCTTAACCGAAACAGGTTTGACAGAGTCGCCACACCACGTTTCAATCAGTTCATGAGAAACGTTTCATTTGTCCGGAAATCAAATAGCCTTTATTCTAACAGTCTTCATAAGGAGGGCAATCAGCCAATTCTTTTTAGAGACAACAACAAGAAGAATGTAAATGAGGGCCAAATGTGATATGACATTAAAGAGCATAGGCCAGTATCCTGCGACTGCTGTGTGGTTCCAGAAGGAAAATTGTGGAAGCTTTGCTCCCCTCCAATAATCTCTTTGCATCCCTGGTCCCGCACACCTTGTGTGACCAACCGCCTGATCAATCATGTACAGTAGTTGTACTGCATAAGTGCCCCCCCTTCTTGCAGAAAGGGGAAACTACTCACACAATGGTGTTATGCTTCCAAATAGGATGCTGGTCATTGGTTTGTGTTCTGGATAGATATTTCTAGAACTAGGGCCAGCCCAAGACACATGGCCAGTGCCACCCAAGTGACTGCCCAGACTGAGCTACCCCCTCAGGTGGCAAGGCCAGCTGCCCTGAGGTTTTGATCAAAGAAGTGTGGGACAATAATGCCTCTGTGAATCTAGATTAGTGTCAGAAATCCCAGGGCTCTGAACACAATAGGTCTGTAAACCGAGGCTTTGGGCATCTTTGTTCTCCCTTCATTTGCAAACTGAATCATGGAAGTTAATCCACCTCGAAGAATACTGGTAGATATTTGCCTATGACTGTGATTCTCCTTTTAATCCTTTTCCTTGTTTCTGCCTCTGTCTCCCTTATTCATACCACCTGAACATGAAGAGTAATTCTGGAGAGCTCAACAGCTGGACATATTGGCAACATTTTAGTAATTTCTTTAAAATGCTACGCAGCCCAGAATTTTGTTCCCAAAAGATGAATTTGTCAGTGACGATAAATTTGTCCTTGCTTCCTACCCCCCTACACACACACACCCCAGCCATTTTTTAGATGTGAAAAGGGATAGAAAAATGATCTGGAGAATTTTGCCTTATGGTGGATTGGCCTGTCACCTTGGTAACCTGGTGAGATATATGGTGGGTAGCGAGTAAAAACCCACTCAGAAAGCTGGAATTTCCATCCTTTATGATTTTACAACAGGTGTAGACAACACATTCTGAGAAGATAAAAGGGAGCTACATGAGGAATAACATGGCTGGAGCAAGCAGCGTTCTGTAAAGAATAACCAAAGCTCTACTGACACCCAGTGTTGAAAAATTATGCACTTTTGCTTGTTTGAACTGATGTCAGTAAAATAAGAGGGTTTTTTTGGGGTGCGTGTTGGGGGAATCATTGCATTACCATGACACAGATGAATGGAAGGTTGAACTAGATCCCACATCATGTGCAATTTTACAGTTGTTTCCCATACTGGAATAAGCACATGGGCATTATTCAGGATCAGGACAGTCACACATGGATAGAAAAGATTTAAACTCCTCTCACTTTTTTCTTTACACACAGACTTGTGGGTGCTAAAGTGGGGAGGGGGGACTCCTACTGGTGCTGATGATGCCTACCCCCACTGTGTTTTTCCTTTGGCCCCAACAAGGGCCAAATAGAAGAACTCTCTATCAGCATGTGGAGGTCCCAATCCGGACTAAGCTTTACCTCAGAGTGAAAGTTTAACGCAAGTTTACCTCAGAGTGAAAATGAAAGGGCAGCAGAGCCGCATGCTACACGTAGCCATTAGCCAATGTTCAACCCTAAAAATCTCTGCTGAAGAGGGCAGCCGTGAGAGGACTTTTTGAGCCAGGTACCGCAGCCATAGCAAATTTTAACTTTGTACCAAGAAAGACTTTTCCGTGTTACTTTTCCAAGGGAATTATGACAGTTGCTCTATTCCACTTGGAAATGCATGCTAAGCACACTGGGTTGATTTCTGTCTAATGTTTTAGCTTTCTGATGGCACTGATTCTTGTATCCATGTAATGAAGCAGTTTAGGAAGGCGTTTGGGGCATGCCTTTTTTGGGAATTCACAGATACTGCCAACATGGTTACAGCAGTATATCATCTATGAGTAAGCTAAAGGATCTGGAGACTCCAAGCAGCTATTTACAAGACAAGCATTCACATTACTTTTCACCAGCCCACGAAGCATACTTGAGAAATCTGAAGAGCAGAAAACAATGTTTCTTAGAATTCATAAGAAGGATAAGAACCGATCCGTGGTTTGGAACAGACTTTTTCCACTGTGGTGTTTTTCTTTTCCTCCCATGAAAATTTCATTATCACCAAATACTGTACATTATTTCATAAAACAGATTAGGAGCACGGGAAGCAGCCTTACATTAAGTCAGATCATTGGCCTATCTAGCCAAGTATTATTGCTGCCAATTATGGATGTCAGTCTAGACATAACATGTTATAAATTATAATAAGTAATGATGTTACTCGCAATAGGTTTTTTTTTTTGAGGTAACAAAGGCATCACAATTCTTCTTTTAAAAGCAAAACAGCAACTGGTAATTGTGTTACCATTCCAATGTCTCACATGATATGTATGTTTCTGTTTTTGTTGTTATTTCTGAAGAACTAAAAATGTTTCCTTGTGGCATTTGGAAGTGATTCTCCCTCCCCCATTTCAAGCTGTTTTCTTACATCACGTGTTAACGCTACTTCTTGCAGACACTGTTGGTCATTTCGTTCCATCTTTCTTTCTTTACATGGAGGAATAAGACAGCATTATTAAGTAGTGAGATGATTAATCAACACTGAACATAAATGAAAGTAAATAAAAATTTGCAATGAAACTCATTCCTGTCAAAGGGGCTTATCACCCAGGCCAACTGCAACATCCACCGGCATTTATATACTCTTGGCTTCTAAAGTCAAAGTCAAAGCAGAGCTGTGGGCCTAGAGATTTTACATGGTCCCAGAACACTGCTAGAAGTGGCCAGAATATATAAGCAATAGAGATGGGCATGACTTAGTGGTATTCCCGTTTCCGTTTCCGTTACTCGTATCCGTTACTCTACGGAAACGGTAACGGGAATTACTCCACCAGAATTTGAGCTCGAACCGACGAACGAACAATTTGGTCTGATTTGTCGTGCTCGTTACTTGCATCGCGGCGATCGCGCAATGCCAAGCGGCACAGAAAAAAAGTTTTTAAAAGTTAAAAAAAAACCCGATTCCCGGCCCTAAAAGTAGGCGAAAACTGTCTG
Organism: Phrynocephalus guinanensis; assembly: GCA_037367245.1. Taxonomy (NCBI): domain Eukaryota; kingdom Metazoa; phylum Chordata; class Lepidosauria; order Squamata; family Agamidae; genus Phrynocephalus; species Phrynocephalus guinanensis. The sequence continues at coordinate 42,266,902 of CM074735.1, read as the reverse complement.
AGGGCACCTACCAGGCCAGAAGGGTGTTTTATTTGTGGGGGGGTTCCCCGCCCCCCTCTCCTTGGCTATTGCTACTGCTGTGCTGCTGGTACCAGGCTGGGAGGGCGCATCCACTTGCCATGCAGTGCGGGGGATCCAAAATGGCGACCGCAATATTTTTTTTGAAATCGTTGCCCAAAACCCCACCAAAGCACCACAGAAACATGCGAAAATTAGCTATTTTAAATGCTTGAATTTTTACAGTAGCAGCAGTGGGTTTTTCTTGCAAAAAAAGTCTCCATTGATTTTATTTTATTTTATTTTATTTTATTTTATTTTTTTACACCTGCGCATTCGCAATGATGGGCTCGCCCATGGGAGTGGACCATGCAAAGTTTTGGAGCCATTCCACCAATCACATGGCCAGGTTTTGCTGACTGTACCAGGCTGGGAGGGCGCATCCATTTGCCATGCAGTGCAGGGGATCCAAAATGGCGACCACAATATTTTTTTTGAAATCGTTGCCCAAAACCCCACCAAAGCACCACAGAAACATGCGAAAATTAGCTATTTTAAATGCTTGAATTTTTACAGTAGCAGCAGTGGGTTTTTCTTGCAAAAAAAAAGTCTCCGTTGATTTTATTTTATTTTATTTTATTTTATTTTATTTTATTTTATTTTTTTACACCTGCACATTCGCAATGATGGGCTCGCCCATGGGAGTGGACCATGCAAATTTTCCACCAATCGCATGGCCACTTGGCCAGGTTGACCACAGAGACTTCTGGGATGTGCCAATAGGGCATAAACAGCCCACTAATCGTAGCCCAAACCCGAACCCTAAGCCTAAGCCTAACCCATACGCCAGTACACTGTCCTTCTAAGTGGGTCAGAGAGGCACCCAGAGGTGCACCCCAATACTCACCCTAACCTCACCCGTAACTAGCCTAACCCTAGCCCTTGCGCTAACCCGTCTTAACCCTAAGCCAGATCTACTTGCATTGCACTACATGCAAGTACGTGAGACACAGCGGGTGCAAAGAGTCTGCCAGTCCGTCACTTGTGGCTCTGGCTGACTCCTGCAGCTCCCTCCAGGAGCCCGCTACCCCCCCAAACCAGTACTAACGACAACAAAAAAACGAACTGACTAATTTTTGCGAAATTTCGCGAAAAACGGAAACGAGCCGAAACGGGCTGCCTCCGACACATGACAACTCGAAAACGTCATTTTCCCTAGTCGTGCCCATCTCTAATAAGCAATACAGGCCTCTATATAGCAGGGCGGGGAGTACAGGTCCCCCACCCGTTCGTGGTTCATATACTGTGGTCCCATTATATTGTGGGACCACAGTACTGTATATCAAAAAAGCTCCCCTGGGGTAAGGGATTAAGGTCTGTTTCAGGCCTCCCATAATTACCCCAGGACTGGTGCTGCCCCGAACGGGCCTGCAAGGGCCTTCCTGTGCCTTCTGGAGGCCCCAAAATGGCTCCCCTGAGAACCGGGAGTCACTTCCAGTAAACCCTAGCCCCCAGTTAGGCCCCCCAGTCCCGGCCTGACCTGCATCCACATATCGCAGATTTTCAGTTATTGCTGGTCAGGTCGGGTCCCTAACCCCCATGATAGGTGGAGGGGTCACTGTAGCAATGTTCACCCACAATGTACGTTTCTGGAACATGATAAGAAGAGTGAGACATTCCATGCTGTGTATTAGCTCTGCTCTGCTTAATATTTCTAACTGTTCTACATGAAATAATCCGACCTTAGTAATAACATAATGCTTTCAAGCCTCGGTCTTTTACAACTATGGGGTGTACTTTGCCACATAAACCCATTTGAGTGCTGGGATTGCACTGGAAGTGGTACTCTGTAGAAACCTCCACCCCACTATTGGATATAGCCATTATATGCATCATGCTGGCACTAGGATTATCAGACTTCCTTGTGAACAGAGTTGCTAGTGCTTGTGTGTGCCTGTCTCAGCAGCAGTCAGAAAAGAAGGGCAACAGAATGCTGAGACACAGGATATATTTAGTGCACTCCTTCATGTTTATTCTCATGTAAATTAAATAGATTTCATGGATCAATAAAATTAATTACATTTTATAGCAAGGTTTTGGGTAGGCGGTGTTGCTTGTACCTGACTAATTTCCAGCTCCCTCCCTGCTCAAAGAGTGCTGCACAGATTAAAGAAAAAAACAAAGTATCCTGGCTATATGCTACTTCATAGCCCTCTGTGTGGTTTACAATTTAATTATGCAGGCTATACATTGCCCCACCCCCAACCCCCAGCCCTGGAACTGGATACTCATTTAACTGACCTTGGAAGGAGGGAAGGCTGAGCCAACCGGCTACCTGAATCTTCTGGTATTGAATGCAGGTTGTGAGCAGGGTTTTGACTGCAGTGTTACAGTTTAACCACAGACTCATTTTCTTTAGATCAGTGGCTGTTTCTCCACCCAGAGAGGATGGCAGACTATCTTCATTAGAGGTTTTCAAACAGTAAATGAATGGCCATTGGTCAACAGATTTTCTGCATGGGCATGGCGCTGAACTAGACTGTGCTTGGGATCCCTTCAAACGCTCCAATTTTGTCACTAAGTAGCATGGTACACATGCTACTTCTCAAAGTGATTAGGAGTTCCAAAGGTATGGGACTTGCTACAGCTATCCCATTAGCTCATGCAGGCTCTCTTTCAGTGTTTCCCTATGGAACGAAAACATCTACCCAATGCTGAGATGGTGAGACACACAATCTGCTGAACAGATCAGAATATTCTGGGTTGTTTGGGAGGAAGATGCCTGTCATGCTGCAGAAACAGATGCTGTTGCTGGAAATTTAATTGGCTTTATACTCCACCCACCCTGGTGCTTTTTAGATGCAGAGTCACAAATGTCTTGTGAAGTTTGGTAGCAATGAATATACACCAGTCAATACAGATCTGTTAAATAGCTCTCAAGGCCAGATTTATTCTAAGCCAGGTTGTTTGTTTGGATATGTACCATACAGTCTCTGAGAGAGACATTCCCAGCTTATGTGGAAGGTATCACCTCTTCTGAGTGTTGTTCTAAAGCCAGATATAAGAGGCATGGAGAAGGAGGTCAACTTGGTAGTCCAACTGCACAACAACAAGCAATGTAGCCCTCAAGAAGAGGTGCAGGAAGAAACCCTCTGCTAAGTTCATGAACCACCTGCATCCATAAAAAAATTGGGCATGACCCACGCAACGCACCTCTCCAACCAAATACCAGTGTCTCCAACATCCATAGTTTCTATGGGGATTTTATGTCTTGGTGTCATATGGTTCAAGAAAAGGAAGGTTTCCCTAAACTACATAGGCTTCCCCACCTCTGCGCCCATTGTTGGTGCTCAGGGTGCCACTCTTGTCTCAGCTTTGCATGACTGCATGTAGTCCTATATGCATATATGTGAATGTGCGCACATAATAAACGTTAATGATACAGGCACTGCTTGCTATTTTCCCAAGCTCAACATGAGCTCTTAACTCGTTGCTCCAACAAGAGCCTTTTTAGTTCCCCACACCAGGTCTAGGGTCCATGTCTTCTGAAAATTTGAGAGGTGCATGAGTTTCCACTGGCATATCTAGGGAGGGGCAGAACTGAGTGCATTTGCCCTGGGGCGTGCAGCAATCTGGGGGTGCCTGGAGAGGGAGCAGGAGGAGGAAGTCATGTGCCATCCCGCCAGCAGTCCTTTTGCCCCACTAAGGCTTGGTGATCCTTAGACATGGGAAAGGAAGAGAGGAAAGCAGGCAATGTTTCCCCCCCCCTAAGCAGCACCTCTGTCAGTTGCTACACCCTCCACCCTCCCCCCCCCAGGCTAAGGCTTGGCGATTGTTAGCTCAGAGAAAGGAGGAGAGGGAAGCATGCGACAAAGGTGCTGCTTGGGGGAGGGGGAATCCCATTGCCTGCTTCCCTCTCCTCCTTCCCCCAGGCTAACAATCACCAAGCCTTAGCCAGAGGAAAGAAGGAGGGGGAAGCGTGCTATGGATGTGATGCTTGGAAAAAACATTGCCTGCTTGGTACTATCTATGAGCTGTGTGGTTTCCACAGGAGAGCTGTGTCCAGGAGACCCCCCCAAAGGGGGTGTAAGAAAGAGGAACCCTTCTCCCCCTCCCCCACTGTTCCCCCAGGATCAGGCACCCCTTGCTCAGAACGTGAGATGCAGTTGGGGGGCAGGAGGGAGCGCAAAAACTGACTTTGTCCCTGGGTGTTCCAAACCCTAGCTATGCCTTTGTGAGTTTCCCATGTAGGATTCACTACAGAACACTGGCTTTGGCCCCATAGATTTGCATTCTAAGAGGGAAGAAGTAGTTGTTGCATGTGCTTCCCTGAGGGAAATTTCCATTGGAGACCCTAAATCCCATTGTTGACTTGGAGGGTGGTCTTCCCTCTATTGTGTAAAGTATTTGTGTCAGGAGGTATTTCCCTAGCATGTGGTATTCTGTCAGCTCTTGCTTCATCTTACTCTGGTGATGGCACTAGTGTCATTGCAATAGAGCTGGAGAAAACATAAATAATTCGTCAGCATAAACTATTATTACTACTACTACCCCATCAAAAAAACCAAAACCAACCCTCACAATACAATACAGATTCACATCTTATTTTGGAGCTGCCACGTTTTCTTGCCAAGAAGACAGCTTCTAGAAAATTCAGACAGCATCTCTTATCTGTGACCAGATTCTTTTGCTTTGTAAGCAAATTAAAGCAGCTTGGAGGGGCTGGCATTCTTTAAAAAAACTAGAGGAATCACAGGAAATGAAAAGGCTAGGAAGTAATTCTCTCTGTGTGGAGGTGTTCTGCTATAGACCGCTATCTTTGTGGAAGCATGTTATAAAAAGGAAAAGAACAATGAGAAATAGCATACAAGGAGGCTTCCATAGGTGAGTGGCCATCACAAAAGGTGATACCTTTGACTTATGAAAGTCCACCGTTTCATATCCATCACCGCCGAGATAGCTGCTTTCCACTGAAATGCTTATGTATCATTTGTTTCTTTTATATCCTATCTTTCCTTTAGTGAATTCAGAGCTACCACCACCCCTCCCACAGCTGTGTAAAGTAAAAATGTGACCAGGCCGCCCATTTTTTCAAGCCTAGGTCAGTCTAGTACAGGTGTCCCTCCCCAACCTTTAGCAACATGGGAGTTGCATTAGAGTGCCCAAGGCCTAATGAGGAACACATCTTGAATCAAAATGTAATAAAATTACTAACCAACCAATGTAGATCTCATGTAAACATTCTGAGGTCAATAAAGAAATGTTGACTTGATTTTGGAATGGTATTTTACTGCGGACTTGTCTAGCTTCACATGCTTACCTACCAGTGAGTCTGTTTTTGTGGCTGTTTTCTCTTAGCCAAGCCAATAATGTCCAAGTCAAGGTTTGTGAAAGATACCCTTAACATGTAATTAAAAAAAAAATCATCTGCAAGCTTTGACTGTTTTTGAGGCGAATTAAAAAACGAATCAACGATATCAACAAACATCACTGATTTGTAGGATATTTGTCCCTTCATAGTCATCTGTTCCATGGTCCCCTGGATAAACACAAAGGGGTGAACTTTTCCCTATTGAATTTGTTCCTTCATTAGGCTTCCTGCTCTACCCTATGCCCCCAAGGGTCAGTGAGCGAGGGAGAAATCTCTTCTGGAAGCAAAGGCAAAGCTTTACCTATCCGGTGATTTATTTATTTATTTATTTATTTTGAATATTTTTTACCTCACCTTTCTCCTTGGGAAAGGACCCAAAGTGGCTTAGAGCAAGAAGGAACAATGCACCGCCCAGAACATATAGGACATATTCAAGTTAAAAGCAGAGAATTAGAGGGGGCATCTTAGAATATTAAAAGGTAATACTACAAGGAGCACAAAATTAAAAGGGAAAGGGAAATTACTTGGAAAACACTGGTGTTTTTATGAAATCAGTCAATGCAATCATGTATGGTAATCCATATAAAGTTATATAGTAGGAAGTCCCTCAGTCTGGGAAAGCTTGCCTGAAGAGTAAGGTCTTTGCTTGCTTCCGGAAAGACAGCAGGGACGGGGCAGTCCTGGCCACCAGCGGGAGGGAGTTCTAAAGTCTGGGAGCAGCAACAGAAAAGGCCCTTTCATGTGTTCTTTTGAGGCGCACCTGTAAAGGTGGCGGGATAGAGAGAAAGGCCTCTCCTGCTGACCTTAGCACCTGAGCCGATTCATACTGCAAGATTCGATCTTTGAGGTAGCTTGGACCCAGGCCATTTTGTGCTTTGTAGGTTAAGGTCAGCACCGGGAGGTGATTGGCAACCAGTGGCTGCTTTAGTGTGGGTGTGATGTGATCTCTGTAACCCACCCCATTCAGCAATCTGGCTGCTGTGTTTTGGACTCACTGAAGTTTCCTGAGACTTTCCATTGGTAGCTCAACATAGACTGCATTACAGTAGTCCAGCTGGGAGGTCACTAGGCAATGTGTCACAGTGGCTGGAGCAGATTTCTCAAGAAATGGGCATAACTTGTATACTAGTTTTAATTTTGCAAATGCACTCCTGATCACAGCTGTGACCTGGGTATCTAAGCTCAAGGAGGAGTTCAGGAGCATCCCCAAGCTACACACCTCTTTTTTCTATTGGAGAGTGATCCCATCCAGGACAGATTGCATCCCTATCCCTTGATCCTCTTTTTGATTGACCAGAAGCACCTCTGTGGGCGTTTATACACGACCCCTAAACTCCGGGGCAAATGGCTCCCAGCTCCGGAGCTTAAAAATATTTACCCACCAGCTCCGGAGTTAACAGGAAATTAAGTGCGACCCCGCCCACTTTAGCACATCCCAGCGCAGCTTTCAGGTACCTGCTTTTTGGAGGTGAATATTATTTGATCCGGTGTAAGGATAGTGAGTGCGGGGCTCTCTTTGCTTCTGTGTGTTGTTTTTTGGCTCCCGCCCCTTTAAGAGCTACTTTTAAAGAGACGAGAGGCAAAACGAGGTGAGTGGCATGCTTTTCTTTCTCTTTTTCTCCCTCCCCTCACGCAGCCAGCAGCCAGGAAGTGCGGAGGGGGTGGGAACGCCCGAAGAGCGACGAACCCCTAAGATCTCTGGTCCGAATTTAAGTGGCCAGCGGATCTTAGGGGTCGTGTAAAAAGGCCCTGTCTTGTCTGGGTTTAGTATCAGTCTCTTCTTCCTCATCCAGTTCATTACCAGAGCTAACGTACTGATCTAAAATGGAAATAGCTTCCTTGGAATCCGGAGGTGATGAGAGGTAGAGCTGAGTGTCATTGGCATACTGGTGAGTGACCCTTCACCCTAAAGCTCCAAATAATTTCCCCCAGTGGTTTCATATAAATGTTTGTGCTGCCTGGGTTCCACTCCAGAAAGGGATTTCCCCACTGCCCAAAATGTTTTTTTTTAAAATATACAACTTGTAGTTGTAAACAACCCAAAGCCTCCTCTATCACCATAGCCCCATGGCCTCCTTGCGTTTCTTGTGTGTGTGTGTGTGTGTGTGTGTGTGTGTGTGTGTGTGTGTGTGTGTGTGTGTGTGTGTGTGTGTTTAAAGAGCATTCTGGTAGGCCCTTGTATAACAACTGGAAAGCAAATGTGAAATAAAAAGAGGGAAGGGGTGCATTTCCTGGACCCATTCCAAAATATGTACAATGTGATTGTGTACAACACACATGCAATTACTTTTGTACTCAGCCAGTGAGTTCCCAGGACCAGTCAGAACTGGGGAGGAGAAGAGAATGCCAGCATTAAAAACACCTCGTGGAAGAACATCAAACTTTGTCCTTCTTCAGGAACCATTTGCCCAGGGATTTGTTTTCCAGCCAGGAGACCCAGGGAAGTGATGCAGTTCCTTGAGAGGTCATTTGCCAACCCTTACACTTGGTGACTCTACCTCAGGAGAAAAGTAGACATCTGTTTGTCTAGATCTACAGCAGCTTTCCAATAGTGGAAAGGCTCTGTTAAATCTGAGGCCCCTCAGTAATGGCAGGAGCGCTTTTGGACCCAAAGGCAGAGACTGAAGCTTATACAGTATACTGGCCGGAATCTTATTGGTTAATTTATTCTCTTGGCAGTGCAAGAGTGTAGCTCACAATGGTGGGCTGCTATTAATTAAGAAGTCACAGCTGGTATTCCTTGTTATATGCCAGTCAAATGTCTTGGCACGTGATGAGATGCACAACGTGCCTCATTAAATAGCAGAATTAGCTGCTGTGATTTGGGCCATGGCACTTCTACAAGCACAGAAAAAATAAAGCAATTTATGACCCACACAAATAAAGCAATTTTACACACACACACACACACACACACACACACACACACACACACACACACACACACACACACACACACACACACCTGATATGCAATAAACCAAATACAGTACAAGCTTTAAACCCTCTTTTCCATTTATTTGCACATGATCCTGCTAAGTAAGCCAGTAAGCAGAATTTCTCAGCATTGCCTTTTGCTCTTGTTTCCTGGCCCTTGCTTTTTACATTTTTAACCTATTTTTATTTTTACTCATTCTGTTGTCTGATAGAACCTGTACAGTAACCCCCTGCCGATCAGGGGGGTTAGGGACCCACCCCACCTGCGATCCCTGAAAATCCGTGTTATGCGCAAGCGGGTGGGGGGCCTGGGGGGGCGGGGGGGCGATCGCACGTCTATCGCAAAAGCCTCGGAGGAGCGTGGGGGGGCGGCACGGAGCGAGCCGATCACCCCCCGCCGCGCCCCCCCGGCACGGCTGCGAGGCCCTCTGTAGGCACCCGGGGCGGCGACGCGGAGCGACCCGATCGCCCCCCGCTGCCCCCCCCGCACGGCTGCCAGGTCCTCTGTAGGCACCCGGGGCGGCTGTGGAGAGGGACGCCGTCCCTCCCCGCCGCCGCCCTGCACGGCTCCGAGGCCTTTCGGGCTCCTCGGAGGTGCAGGGGGCGCACAGAGCGACCAGATGCCCCCCCCCCCACGGTCCAGGTACTGCGATCCCATGATGTAGCGGGACCACAGTACCTGAACTGCGAAATGGTGGGGATGTAACTGTATTTCATATTCTTGGGGGGGGGGAAAGCACCTTTGGGTAGAAACTCTCTTTATTGTTGCAACTTTAAATTGCTTGACAGCCCCCCTAATAGATAGATAGATAGATAGATAGATAGATAGATAGATAGATAGATAGATAGATAGATAGATAGATAGATAGATAGATAGATTCATTCATTCATTCATTCATTCATTCATTCATTCATTCATATATATGCATAGTAATACACTCTTAATTTGTTGTTCTTAATTGAAAAAAAGCCTTTTTCCAGAGTGATTCCCCAGTCCTAAAGGAGATGTATCCCCTCCCCATTTTAAACTCCCACCCAGGGTTTGCACTAGCAACAAAACTTTAATCTGCATAGAAACGCCGCTGAGGAGCTGAATTGCATTTTAAAGAAAACAGCTCCTCTTTTGATGGAGGAGGGGGAATCTAATAATCTATTTTGTATTATACTTTCTTCAAAGCATTACCTCTTTAGCAGCTTCCTTCAGCTGCGGGCAAGAGAAAGCAGAGCTGTATTAGGGGTGCCATGTCTTACTTAAAGACTTTAATAGGCTTCACTTTCAGCAGACTTTCGATTCCTGGGGCTAAGTAGAATGCCTTAATACAAAACAATAAACCAAGCAGTAAATACGGCTGTCAAGGTTTCTCCTCCTGTGATGAATAGTCCATAGGGAGCCACAGTGATCAGCATTTTTTTTCAATATAATGGTCCTCCTTCAGGACAACCTCTTTTTTGGCACTTTTTCTTGAGCAAATATGAGCCTCATGGCTCAGTGGTTCAAACGCAGTACTGCTGCCAAAACTGTGCTTGCTTATGACCCAGGGTTCAATCCCAAATGGCTGGTTCAAGGTTCACTCAGCCTTCCGCAGCTCTCAAAGGTGGGGGTTAATGCTCCAGTTTCACGATGCCCAAGGGTCCGGCAGCTGTTGCATGGCCTGAGAATCGGCCCACGTGCACCCAAGATGCAGCACTGCTCGCATAAGCTGCCCTCCCTTGCAAGGAGGTGGGGAGGACACTGCAGCAATGGAGCCAGGGGTGGGTAGGCAGGGCGGGTGGTCGAGGGGATGGATGGAGGCAGGGAGGGCAGGAAACCCATAAAACTACAAGCTGACATATCCAGCCGACACAGGGAGGGGCCAGCCAGCGGGGATGAGTGACAGGCTGAGCTGGCAGGAAGAAGACGTTGAGGGCCACTTGAAATGTTAAAACAGGCCTCATTTGGCCCCCGGGCTGGACTTTGGACATGCCTGTGGTATACCTCTGCTTTGCTGAGCTGACCCTACTATTACACTGAAAAACGTGCTTCAGATATCAGATTTTGGAGTCATGAAAGGACAGCGTTTGTTTTGTTTTGTTTTAAATTTGAATTGAGATTGCATGCTTCCTGGATATTTCTATTTCTATTTTATTTTTTGCCGTGTTCATTTGTTTGACTTTAGGTACTCTCCGGCTCAAGTGGAATGAATGTGAGGTACCATTTGCCACTGCACTCAGGCAGCAAAATGTCTTAGGCAGGCCCTGTTCATTTGGAAGTAAAACCTGACACACGGCAGATAAAGTAATATTTTTCTATTGATATTAACTATTAAAACATCTTTCTAAGGGACCATTTTATCCTTAAGGCAGTTGACTGAAAGTAATAAGCACATAATAAAAGTGCACATTTTGATCACTTTTTTCATGAAATAGTTCTTTGGAGAATTCTCAAAATACAACTCCCAGTTCATTGCTCTGTAACCAATGTCCTGGCACATGGGTACAAAATTCAACAGAAGGGATGGGAGTACATTGCGGCCCTAGGAGATCATTGCCCTGATTGCCGTTGGCTTAGGCTACTGCAATATATTGCATTTATGGCTGTTCTTTATTTCTAAACACCTCCACACTAGCCTTCATGAGATTCCATGGTGGTTAACAACACATTATAGACAGCACTGGACACCATTGCTTCTTCAGCTATCCTCCCTGGGGAGCCATTTGGTGCTCACCAGTCCCTGCATGCCAATGGTCTGGGTTGGAGGCCTACTGATCTGAACGGAATAAACACCTCGCCCACAGGTTCAAACCAGAACCAACAATGGGCGCTTTTACATGACCCCTAAGATCCGCTGGCCACTTAAATTTGGACTAGAGATCTTAGGGGCTTGTCGCTCTTCCTGTGTCCCCACCCTGGCTGCTGGCTGCGTGAGGGGAGGGAGAAAAAAAAAGGAAGAAAAGATCGTGGCTCACCTCCGTTCTGCCTCCGTTCTTGCCGCGGCAACATTCCTGTCTCTGTAAAGTAGCTCTTAAAGGGGTGGGAGCCAAAAAAAACAACAAACAGAAGCGAGGAGAGCCCCGCACTCACTATCGTTACACCGCATGAAGCAATTTTCACCCCGGAAGAGCAGGTACTTGAAAGGTGCACTGGGACGCGCTAAAGTGGGCATGGCTGCACTTAATTTCCTGTAAACTCCGGAGCTGGTGGGGAAACATTTTTAAGCTCCGGAGCTGGGAGCCATTTGCCCCGGAGTTTAGGGGTAATGTATAAACGCCCAATGTTCATCAGCCGAGCTAAACCAATAGGGTGTGACTAGTGAGTTACCAGAAAAATGAAAAATAACTAATATAGACAGTGGAGGAATTTTCATTGTGAAGCCTTTGGCTGGAATTCTTCCACAAATGCGCACCCTGGTCTTTTCTTTGAAAACAAAACAACAACAGGAGACACACAAAAGCTTTCAGTGCAAGAGAGAGAAAGAATCTCCCAGTTAGACTGTAGCTCTTATGTAGATGCTGCCTCTGAAACTCTGGCAGAGTCTTTACAGCCCTTTACAGCCCTGTTTTCTCATCTGCTAAAATGAACAGTTCACACACACACAAAAGTAACTTCTTGAACTTGAAACAAGTTCCCTAATTGGATTCCCACAGACGTTTTGCTTCCCTTTTGCAATTTGATGCCATTTCCACACCTTACTCTGATTTGTTATTAGAAAGGACTGGCAATCCTTATGCCGATAGAACACATTAGAAACAAAGACTCGGATCGGCAGCAATATATTTATGCACAAACCTTTCTCATGTTAAGTATATCCTCCATCAGGGTGGAGCCGCTGGTCCCAATGTGGAATCTGCAGCAAATGTTTGAACACAGTGCCCTCTGGTGGCCCTGTGCATCATGTGTACGGTGTACTTCCCTTTTTCACGGAGACTGCAAAGAGCAAACCTATGGTTAATTTTACAGTTTTTACTCCCCCCCAAAAAAGTGTGTATTTGATGTTACTCCTAAGAGAGACAGTAGCAGGAGGAAAGCCGCACACAAGAAGCACTTTGTTAAAGAGCCACTTCCTGCTGGTGGTTTGTTAACTACTATAACTGCACACAACATGGCAAGGAATTTTGCTAGCCAATGTCTTTTGTTTCTTCACTTACCTGAACATGAGGTTCTTTAAAGCTTGGAAGTAAGTGGGTTACTAGTAGTGTAATTACGTGAAACTAGTTGCTTTAGTCATAGCATTGGTTATTAGTCATAACATTGGTTATGTCTAATGTTACTAGTAATTGCAAAGTTACTATTTAATGTAAAAATGACACATGGATTACTGAGGTTTATAAGTAACAACTAGTTACTTTGAAAGGTTCTTAAAAAGTAACTTTAGAGGCTTTTGGATGAGAGTTTTGAGGTTTTCTGCCATTTTCTTGTCAACATTTCATGGCATGGCAAGTGTTCTTTGGTTATGCCTTGTGCGTTTTGATTCACATTGCCCAGGTGCAATATCAGACTGAGCCACAAGAAGGAGAGATCATGTCTTTGCGTTTTCCTGCCTTGATCAAAACAGCAACGCCATGGACAATCAACAAATTACTTGTACAATTAATGCAACAATAAAGACGACTAATGAAGAAACATGTAACTATATATAACATTCTGAGCAATTTGGGACCTCGTTACCTGAGTGTCTCTCCTAAAAAACAGTGTTTGCTCCCCTCTTATGGGATTGTTCCCTGCCTGCAGCAAAAAGGGTTGTGTCTGTTTTCAGGAGCAGCCACTATAATTACAATTACGTCTTTCTTCTCCTTATCTTAGAACTGCGGAGCTGGAAGGGAGACTATGGATCATTGAGTCCAGTCTCGATCAAGGAGACACACTGAGGAATTGAACTCCCAACCTTTGCCTCTGCAGCCACCGGCCTGAACCACTCATCTATCGGGCAGTTCTGTCTTTCTTTATTTCCCCACTTTTTATGCCAGGACCAGTCCTGTCGTTTGGCAGAATGTAGGAATTCTTCCTAAAGTCTTTGGGTAGGCAGAGCTGGGTCTGCCAAGCAGCTCCTTCTGCTCCCCTAACCCAGTCTGCTGACTCCTGTCAGGTGTGGTAGACAAGGGTGTTTGGTCACCAATAATATAGTTATGATTAGGGATGGGCACAAACCAGCAAAATTGTGGTTCATCTTGGTTTGTGGTCTGTGAACATATAGGGCTGCTTTTGCAAGGCCACTAAAATCTGCAGCAAACATTGATCTGGATCACACACACACCCCGGAAAGGTCACGTGGTTGATGTCGCGGATCGGATGTTCCCATTGTCATGTTTTGAAAATCTGAAACAGTTCTGATCCCACAACTGAGAACCGCAGCAAAGACACCATAACGTGGGATGAAAAGGTTTTGGTGAGGATTTTCTGTGTTCCCACGGACTTGACTAACGGTTTAAAATCCGCATCGGAACAGCAACAAGGATTTCACCACTTCGAGACCAGGTACTTGTAAAATGTGCTGGGTCGTGCTGAAGTGGGTGTGGTCGCACTTTATTTTTTTTAAAGTCTGATGGTCATGGGAAAACGATTTTATGCTCAGCATCTGCGAGAACTTTGCAGCAGTTTTTAGTTGTCGTGTGAAAGCGACCTATGAACCGCAGTCTTTGAATTCATGAATTTCTCTCAAACAAATCACAAATTGGTTTGTTGATTCATCAGAAATTTGTGGTTTTTTTCAACAGTCTTTTTTTAAAAAACAATCCCAGCTGCCTCCCCACCCATGCAGCCTTCCCATTCCCACTGCCCCCACTGCCCCCTTACTTTTTGCTGTTGCCTCCTCCTCCTCCTCCTCCTCCTCCTCCTCCTCCTCCTCCTCCTCCTCCTCCTCCTTCTCTACTGCTGCTCCTGTGGCCATCTTGAGAGGCAAATGATACCCACAGGCTGGCCCTCCCCTGCACATGGCCTGCCTTGAGAAAGTCTGTCAAATGGCATGATATAAAGAGATCAGAAAAGGGATTTAAAAGGAAAACAAGAAAAAAAACCCAAGCCAGAAAGACAGCCTTCAATCAAGGCCCAGTGAATTTATTTATTTATTTATTTATATAGCGCCCATCTTCCAGGTGGAACTCCGGACGGTTTACAACAATAACATATATCAATAAAACAAATTAGTTTCATGAGCAGCACAGCACTAAACTTAACAAGACAAGTGTGGTGAGCATTTTCTTATTCATAAAGGGCTGATAAATGTGTTGCCCCGGGATAAGTAACTTTTGCAGATCTGGGTAGGAGGCACTTTTTGGGAGTTTCTAAGAGCCAAAGAAGGGCAATGCCAAAGAATGCTCCAGGTATTGTACAATTGCACTCATTTCACACACTAGCACTATGCTCAAAATTGTACAAGGGAGGCTTCAGCAGTATGTGGACAGAGAACTCCGAGAAGTGCAAGCTGGATTTCGAAGGTGTAGAGCAAGCATGTCCAAACTTCGGCCCTCCAGATGTTTTGGACCACAACTCCCACAGTCCTTTGCCACTAACTATCTAAGCTTAGAATTCTGGGAGTTGTGGTCCAAAACATCAGGACGGCTGAAGTTTGGACATGCCTGGCATAGAGATCAAATTTTCAACATGGAGATTATGGAGAAAGCTAGAGAGTTCCAGAAAATGCCAAAGCATTTGACTCTGTGGACAACAAACTATGGGAAGTTCTTAAAGAAACTGGAGTGCCTGACCACCTGATCTGTCTCCTAAGAAATCTATATGTGGGGCAAGCAGCAACAGTCAGAACCGGATATTGAAAAACTGACTAGTTTAAAATTGGGAAAGGAGTACAAAAAGGCTGTATACTGTCACCTTGCCTTTTTAACTTATATGCAGAGTACATCATGCAAAAGGCGGGACTCGATGAATCACAAACTGGAATTAAGATTGCCGGAAGAAATATCAACAACCTCAGATACGCAGATGATGCTACTCTGATAGCAGAAAGTGAGGAGGAATTAAAGAACCTCTTAATGAGGGTGAAAGAGGAGAGTGAAAAGAATGGGCTGAAGCTCAATATATAAAAAAAATCTAAGATCATGGCCACTGGTCTCATCACCTCCTGGAAAATAGAAGGGGAAGAAAAGGAGGCAATGGCAGAGTTTATTTTCTTGGGCTCCTTGATCACTGCAAATGGCGACTGCAGCAACGAAATAAAAAGACGCCTGCTTCTTGGGAGGAAAGCAATGGCAAACCTCGATAGCATCCTAAAGAGCAGAGACATCACTTTGGCAACTAAGGTCAGGATAGTCAAAGCTATGGTTTTTCCAGTAGTGATGTATGGAAGTGAGAGCTGCACTATAAAGAAGGCTGATCGTCGCAGTATTGACGCTTTTGAGCTGTGGTGCTGGAGGAGAGTCTTGAAAGTGCCCTGGACTGCAAGGAGATCAAACCTATCCATTCTGAAAGAAATCAACCCTGGATGTTCACTGGAAGGACAGATTTTGAAGCTGAGGCTCCAGTACTTTGGCCATCTCATGAGGAGAGAGGAGTCCTTGGAAAAGTCCCTCATGTTGGGAAAGATTGAAGGCAAAAGGAAAAGAGGGCAGCAGAGAATGAGATGGTTGGATGGTGTTATCAATGCAACCAACATGGATTTGACCAAACTCCAGGAGGCAGTGGAAGACAGAAGGGCCTGGCGTGCTCTGGTCCAAGGGGTCATGAAGAGTTGGACACAACTGAACAACTGAGCAACAACAAAGAGCCATATGGTTCACCAAAAAGGTCCCCAAAAAGGAAAATACACAAGCAGGAGCGAAACATTTTAAAATGTTTGCTTAAAAAAATAACTACTGGTGCTTTTTGGTGCTAAATGGTGCAGAGGTGGGTGTGTGACTTATATCATTACAATGATTGGAAGTCACTCTTGTATTTGACTGGAAAAAGAGGAGAGCCAAGGAGAGCCAACCACCAGAAGGGCTGTGTTTTGGTCAACCCGGATGTAGAAAATATGCCAAGCACATACAAACTTTGAGCTGCTCTCTATTCTTTTAAAAGGCATAGGGTTCTTTGCTGTTTCTGCTGATCCAGCTGAGCCTCCTCTGAAATTTCCAAATAAAAATACGAGATGGATTATTAAAAACCTGAGTGTGTTTGTTCTTCTGCATTGATAAATTAAATTTCTCGCCGAGAAAGGTGGCCACACTTTCCATACCCACGCCTACGATCTGATCTGAAATCCTTGTACATCTTCACTGTGCCTGGAGGAATCATCCCTGTTATGACAACCTGCTGTTCTTCATAGCGTCATTTACCCCACAACAGCTAGTTTTATGTTACGTTCCCACATGCTGTGCAGGCAGGGTAACTAAATCAGAAGGCAAAAGTGTCCATTAAACAAACAAACAAACACACACACACACACACACACACACACACACACACACACACACACACACACACAATGTTACTATGAGAAGCCTGACTTGACTGTAGGCCAGCAGAGTCCACTATCTTTAAATCTGACAAAACAACTCCATGAATTACAGTGACCTTATAGCAGCTGGTGGAAATTTAGTGCATTTTACCCATGCCTGCAGTTTCACAACAGACTACAAACACAAGGGGGGGAAGAGGACAGGCTGAAGGGGACCATCAATGTCATCTTGATTCCCCTGGAAAACAAAAAGCAGGCTTTGGGTCCTACCAGTGGAACAACAAACATCTTTGTTTTAGAAATAAACAATGGTCTGTTGTCAAAAACATAAGTGAAGCAATAAGGGTGATGAGGGCCAGCTCTAACACAGTTCAAGGAAAGGAGAAGGGGGCGGGGGAGTCTCAAACAAATGCTTGTTTTTGGACGATACAGGCCTCCATCCGCAGGCATTTATCTGCAGAGGACGCAGTCAAAAATCCAACAGTTCCAAAAGTCATGGCTAGATGTTGATGCCAGCTTCACTTCAAACCAAGGGCTCACGAGCCCAACTAGGGGTTTTGGTTTTCAACTCCATCTCTGGCAATGTTGACTGAATTGTCCCAAACTCCGCAGGTGAAAGGCTGTCAGCCATTCATCATCCTTCCGCTTTCCCCTACCCCCATTGAGGCTAACAAGCTGAAATTAAATCCAGATAAGACAAAGGTTATCCTG
Organism: Phrynocephalus guinanensis; assembly: GCA_037367245.1. Classification (NCBI taxonomy): domain Eukaryota; kingdom Metazoa; phylum Chordata; class Lepidosauria; order Squamata; family Agamidae; genus Phrynocephalus; species Phrynocephalus guinanensis. The sequence continues at coordinate 42,249,520 of CM074735.1, read as the reverse complement.
GTTCAGAAAGCTTTGATGCAGGTGTTGGAACATTGTCCTGCTCTGAATAGGGTTGTACTCCCTCTGAAGGAGCAGGTCCGCGGCTTGGGGGGGGGGTTGCCTAGATTCAGAGCAGCTCCTAGACTCTCAGGTAGCGGCTGTGGCCAGGGGGGTCTTTGCCCAGCTTCGGCTGGTGCGCCAACTGTGGCCATACCTGGATCATGCAGACCTGGCCACCGTGATCGACGGACGGCACAGTGACATCAAGGTTAGACTACTGCAACGTGCTCTATGTGGGGCTGCCCTTGAAGACGATTCGGAAACTACAACTAGTACAGAATGTGGCGGCCTGTATAGTTACTGGAGCTAGGTGGTTTGACTCTGTTGGGCCGCTTCTCCAGCGACTGCATTGGCTGCCCATTCGTTTCCGGGCCCAATTCAAGGTGCTGGTTATGACCTTTAAAGCCCCGTACAGCTCAGGACCAGGATATCTGAAACCGCCTACTTCCATATAATCCAGTCCATCCCCTTAGGTCATCACAGAAGGCCCAGCTACGAATGCCACCACCCAGGGAGGTACATGGGGCGGCGTCAAGAAACAAGGCCTTCTTAGTAGTGGCACTGATACTATGGAATTCCCTCCCCTTTGAGCTAAGAACTGCCTCCTCTCTGGAAACATTTAAGCAAGGCCTTAAGACATTTTATTTAGGCAAGCCTTCTGAGCCTGCAGCCTTTTATAAATTCTTTATTTTTAACATCTTAATATTTAGTTTTTAGCGGCTGGGAGCCTTTTAAACTCTGATTTCTGCTGTTTTTAGTATTGTTTTTATAGTGTACTTATTGTTGTTTAAACATTTGACTTTGATATTTTAATACTGCCTATGTTGATATTCTTTTGTTGTTGTAAGCTGCCTTGGGTCCCTTCGGGGAGAAAGGCAGCATAAAAACGAAGTTTATTATTATTTATTATTTGAAATAGTTACATTTGGGGGTGGGGTTATAAGAGTTAGGCACAGATTTGGAACACCGACACCCCTAACCCCAGTACTGGTGAAGGGAAAAGTGTATTTAGAGTAGTGACTTCATAACAAAAGTATTGATAGGGGGCAAAGAATGGGCAAACCAAGTTTGGTGGAGGAGGGAAGACATTTATCTCACTGGTCAGATCTATTGTCCCCGTGGCCTTCAGATATTATTATTGGATTCCAACTTCCATAAGGCTTAGGGCAGTGAAGCCTGGACAAGGGCTGTGGAATTTGCAGTCAAACAACATTTGGAGGGTCATAAGAACATAAGAAGAGCCATGCTGGATGTTGTTCTTATGTTCTTATGACCCTCCAAACTTGGTTTGCCCATTCTGTGCCCCCTATCAATACTTTTGTTATGAAGTCACTACTAGATATTAGAGTGTTGAAAGATACACACTACCAGTCACCAAGTATCTAAAATATTTTAGGTGTCGTACACTGAGTCAAAAACAAGATTATTGCAATGAAACAGGCATGGTCAAAAAAAGGGGGGAAAGCAAATGTATGTGCAGAGAAGCTTAAGAACCAAACCAAGGCACCAGATCTTTAAAAATTATCTAATTGTTCTCAAAATCTCCAGAGGCCAAGCAGGAAATGGAGGAGGGAACAGAAGAGGGTGTACTGTATCTGTCTCTCAATCAAGCTGAAAGCAAATTACCTGCTATCCCAATGTTTTCTTCTGCTGGAATCACATGGAATGGATGGTTACAAATAAGAACAAAGCCTACAGGAAGGGACAGCCTCTTCTGAACATTTTAATCTGAGCATGTGCTTGAGTGTGATGGAGTCCTGTCCCCCCCCCCCCCCGGAAGCATGTACAGACTGCCGTCTTATTTTAAAAGCAATAGTGAAAAAAATGTTTAAAGCTTTGTTTTGTTTTTAGGGAAGCCCAGTCAAGATAACCCAATATGACAACCTAATGTTATTCTGAGATGAACCCTAGAATTATATGATCCAGTAGTACTTCCTGAGCTGCAGCACCACTGCTTCAAGTGTGGCCATTTTCACATGCTTGGAGATCTAGCATTTCAGAGAAAAGGGCTCTAGCTTACGCAGCTTTCTGGAAATACCAGCCTTTCATCAGCAGACCTATTAAAAAGGGAGTGGCAGAACTCAGGTAAAGCCTCCAACCTCGACGTCACAATGCCAGAACTAGGCAACAGTGCAGACCATGTGAGGCTTTCTTCTATCCTTTTTTCATATTCTACCGTTGTTGCAGCAGAGGCCAGTCAAGGTACCCTACAGGGCACTGATGAAGTCATAGTTGTTTGTAGTTATATAGGACAGGGCTGTCCAACTTTGAACAGTCCGCGGTCTACTTTTAAACTGCCAAACATCCTTGTGGTCCGAGGTTTGGACAGGGGACCAAGGAGTGGGGAAGTGGCAACCGGATCCCCAGCCACTGCGCTCCCTTGCTCGCCAGATAAAAGAAAATAAATACCCTAGTACCAAAAGTCTGGAAAAAAGGCGCTTGAGGGCGAAATGATGGAGGACATACAAAAATAATGCGGGTATGAGTAGAGTGATAAGGGAAGCTCTTCTCCCTCTTCTCAAAAATAGCAGAACTAGGGGAATACCCTCTATAGTGAGGGGCAGCAACACATGCCACAGCCGCCTCTCCACGTGCCCGCTTAACATTGGGGGGGCACATCTGACTGCTTCTTCCCTTTCTTGGCGCTTCACCCCGGGATGGGCCCCAGCTTGCCATAGGTAGGCCTGACCCCACCTCTTCCTCCCAAGGCCGTGATCTGCCGTGGGGTGTCCCAGTCCCCCAAGGAGTGGGGAAGTGGCAACCGGATCCCCAGCCACTGCGCTCCCGCCCAGGATTGCATGACGGATCCCCTGACATCCCCGCCCACCGCTGTGTGTGGGCCAAACTTACGGGCAGGGCAGGTGGGTGGGCCAAAAAACACCTTTTTTCTGATCACACTCCCATTGGCGGAGGATCAGGAGGCTAGTGGGGACCCGCAGGCTACTGGTCACCTGCAGTCAACATGTTGTGCATGCCTGATATAGGACAATGCTTGTTGACACTAAATATGAATAAGGGAAACAAAAATGATAGCATTCCTTTTTGTCAGTCATGTGAACTGAGGCAGTTTAGAAAAAAGCTCGCACAGAAAAAGAATTACAAAGATATATAAAAGTATAACTTAATCAAGGACACAACTCTATCTTGACAACTTAGAGAAAATTTAATAGTCAGCCAAATATACAGCTATTAGAATTACCTAAATATTACATAAATTACAAAAGAATTTGTATACAGCATAGTAGGGATTTTAAAACTACAAAGTAGCCAGTTTCTCTCTGCAGTCCATCAACAAGCCTCTCAAAAGGATAATTTACACTCAAATGCACAAAAACCAAGAAAGGACACTGCACAACACAATTCGGACTGCACAAGTCAGAACAACTATGATCTGACTCAAGACATTCATTCAGATAGAATACACTTAACGTGTAAAATTACCCCCACCCGCCCCCATTAATTAACACAACTCTAGGTGCAATTTCACATGCTTCCCCATATTTTCCAGTATGCTTCCCAGAGTATTAAAGTGCTTATGTGCACTCTGGTTTCATTCATATTCAGGTGTGCAAAATCATAATATTTGGACATTTTAGTTCAAAGTCTGCTCAGCCAGTTGATATATTTTATATCCAGTGCCAATATTTTACATATTTTAAAAGTATATATAGACAATGATTCAGATAATGTATGTAGATGTACATTGTTCCAGATAACAATATTGTCTTCTCTTTCCTGTTGCTGGATTTTACACAGAGATTAATCGTCATCATAAGGAGAAACTCTAAATAAGCAGGACTTGCTCCTTTACAACCAAGGAAAAGAAATTATTGTACTATTACTGTATTACAAACTGGTCAGGATCACTATTAAACCAGGAACCGTAGAAATATTCATAGTATGAAAGTTTTAAAGGTGCATTAACTATTCACTTAACAAAACTATCATTCACAAGTACAAATGTGCAATACTATCTAATGTAATAATAATAATTCACAGTTGAATGGCTCACAATATTTTATATTCAAATTCAATGGTTTATCGGCATGAACGGCTGGTCAAAAACAAGCAAAACAAAACTGATCATAAGGCTTCTGGATGGACATGATCAGCAAGAATCACATTTGAGTAAATGAGACCTTATTCCAGTGTGGATTGTAAGATTACTGCTGCCTTTTTAAGCTCCCCCTATTATGAACTCTTGCATTATCCAAACTGCTTACTAAGTACTTAGGCTATAAAGGCTCATTTTCAAAAATATTCACATTGAGTTTCGTAAAACCTAAATTCAGGTCCACAGGCACAGAGTGGAAGGAGGAGTTCCTTCTTTTTAGAAATTCCAGACGTGAACAGCAACAAGTCCACCAGCTACATAAGGTGAGGCTTCCAGCTTTCTAAGTCAAGGCTACATTGTCCCTGAACAACAATTACTTCTGTGGGAAACACTACTTGAGAAGGGATTTGGGTGGGAAAGCCGGGAGGGGGGGGCATCTTGTCAAATGCCCAGATCCGACCAGTACACGTGTCACACCTTCTTTCCATTTTTGGTTTCTTGGTTGCTAAAGGGAGAGGCAGACAAAAGCCCTTAAGGGCCACCTTTGTGCTGCAAAGTTCTCAATATGCAATTTCATGCACAGATGCTGGACACAGATGCTCAAATTTCTCTACAACCGTGATTTCAAGCTCAGAGCCCAACAATTTTCTATGTGAACTAGTTTTAGGATGGACCGAAGATAAAACACTAGAGCGATGCTCTCTAATATTAGAGGAGCACTGATGTCGTCAAATTCTCCTTTAAAGCATTCTGTTATGCCACATTAGAGATGCTACATGAGGTCATTTAAAGGTACCAAACCTGAAGCAGAAGGCACTCAGCAGGGACGGTTATTGCAAATAGTATAAACAATTAAAATAATTTAAAATTGCTAATATGGGTAGGTAGAAAGGAGTTAGTTTGTACTAGCACTGCAGTCCTTTAAAAGAGTCATACCACAAACCATTTTAAAATGATTTAGGATCAAGAATTAGTGGTTGTACCCTTCTTTCTTTCTGCATTAGCATTTGATAATGTAATATATTTCTCTCTAAAATTTGTTCTGACATACAACCCATATTCCTATGTAACTCTTGATTCAGTTATGCTGCTGCAAACTAACCTTGCAAGCTTATGCACACTCCTTAGGGAGCAAGTACCCCAAATCCAGAGTGGCATACTGCCAGGTACAAATGCACAAAACCAGGCTATCATCTAGCAAACATTTCATTAGATTTATATATTAAGAATAGTTCCTTCTTAAAATCTAAGCATCTCAAATGGAATGGTATATAATGTATGAGATAAGAAAAAATATTTTGTACAACAGAAAGAAAAATAATTTGTTTTAAAATACCTTCATGTGAAACACAATTATATACAATTTCATAGTTTTGCAAAACTAGTTATTTTTAAACATTTAATAATACAATTCTCTTAAATTTCATTTCAATCTATGCTACATGAATTACCAATATTCAAAAATATTCAGAAAGAAAATGTCTTGCTATAAAATTTATACAATTTAGATTCCTATCAGATAAGATTGTACACAGTTTTCAATTTAATACATTTAAAAGGAGTATTTTTGCAAAGAAATGAGAAGTACTTTTAAGATCCTGCCAGTGGCAAGAGTCAGTTTATTTAAAAAAAAAATCAGTGTAATTCACTCAGACTCTAGTTATGGAGTAACTGTCTTTAGTGCTTATCTCAATTAGTGGCTTATACCATATTTTTCAAAGAGATATGCCTGCTTATGAACATAGTTTATATCCAACACATATTTATACTATACCACAGATGAGTGAAGTGTAGTTCTCTAGGTGCTGTGGAGCTATAAGTCCCATCAGATCTAGAACACAGCCAGTGGGGATGAACACTGGGGGTTGCAGTCCAATAACAGTGCAAGGACAACACACAGTCCACTCCTGCTCCACCCCTAAGCCACATTTTGGTGGGCACTCCCATACGTAAACTAAATCTCATGACGTGCAGGCTTTCATATTCATTCCAAATGGAAGTGCACACATCTGGATGAGCGAAATAAATGAAATATCAAATTGCCTCTCTCATTAGGTGAACTGGAAAGCCATTGGCCAGGTCAGCCATCTCCAAGCACATATAGCTGTGACATATAAAAGACGCTGCAGAATCAGGAAAGGTCTCTGAAACAGAAGGGCCATCCTTCCAGCTATGTATCCAAGTTTATACTATTCAGGTGTTTAAAGGGCATTCTAGTATTTTTTTTTAAATTATAAAATAAAAATGATGGACTCGGCCCATAAATAATCAAAATAGAGGGTGCAGGGAGATTAACCAAACCATACTATTCCATTTGGAATTTCCACTTGGTGTTTTGTTCTGTGAAGAAATTAAAATAATAATAATTCAGAACTGTTTAGACACTGCCATGAATAAAATTATCTCAGTCTGTTGGTATAAGTCAAAACTCAAGTGCTACTTCTACAATCACACCTAACCTTCTCCAGCCTCCAATCTAAAACATTCTCTCTTCAAAAAAGAAAGATTAATGTTCATTCAGCAAGTCAGTGATTACTGCTGTTATAACTGAAAATAGGTGTGAGTTTTCTCTGCAAGATAGTGTACCATGTTCTAATCTCCATCTAAAGAAGAACAGCAGAGAACAATTATGTTATTGATACAGGTTATTCCAAAAGAAATTTGTAATCCTATTTCCCCCAGCACAAGACAAATACTGCCTGCATATACTAGAGGAATCCATTAGATCTCTCTCTATATAAAAATATTTTGTTCACATAAAATTGCCAGTGAGAACAGAGCTAATCAGCTATTACAGAGAGCACTACACGTAACAAAGAAAAATGATCAGGACAAAACAGCATAAATCCAGATCATGGCTTAAATCACTGCACTATAATTGAATATTTCATCACTCATTAAAAGTTACTATCACCTGTGGATGTCTGTCATTGGTTTTTTAATTATTAAGGCTCTTTTTTAATCTAAATTAAAATGCTTACAATATATCATTTGTTTCTGTATCAATAAAATTTAAATATCAAATATATATTTACATATTTTTACTATTCACTGTAGTTTGCTTGCAACTGCAAGTAACAGTTTTGTGAATGTTGATATGTGAAAAGACAGTTATTTCATCCAATTAGCATACAATGCAAGACTCCAAAATACAATTCAGTGTTAAGAAAACTAAAAATATATGTATTTGGAATTTTAGGAGAAGGTTTCATTTCTACTAGATCAGAAAATAAAAGAAACTGGAAGTGTAGTGCATATTTCCCTTGCTGTAGTGCTGTGACCTGCACTTCCATTAACTGCCTATTCAGTGACGGTTTGTGTAATGAACATAGATTTTCTACAGTTGTTTTTACATGTTTAAACTCAAGCAATGTGCTCTTCCTGACACTACATTTTTTGACTTCACAACCAATTATGGGTCAGGTACCCTCTGCAGTTTGATGTGAACCACCACATTATAAACACAGTGAGTACTCCTTCTACCACCCACTTTCTTTACTGCTTTGCCATATTTATATGACTGTTTCCAACCGACAGAAAACTGAATGCTTACAAGAGCCCCATATTTGTCAAAGATTAAGTGCTGGTTCTGATGTAATGCTGCCAGGACAAGCAGGTACAAGGAATAAAGGAAACTGTGGCTTGTCCAAACAAAGATATTAAGCTGCTGCTTGAAATGAACTATGGTGTGTGTGTGTGTGTGTGTGTGTGTGTGTGTTTTAAAGATTCTATAAAACTATGTTAACCAAATGTGAACCAAATGTTTACACGTCTTCTCCTTCCACATGAAAGAGGCAAGGGGAAATGCATGAACCCGAGGCTTACATATACCCATTCTCATCACAGCTGAATGTTAACTAGCCTGATGGTTAGTAAATTTTGTCACTTGCTAAAATGCAACATGACATTCTTTGGCATGGGCAATTCAATATGAGGAATGAGTAGAAATATTTTCAGAAAAGAAATATTTTCAAAAATGGTTAAAATGGCAAAGAAGATGCAGCTGGGGAGACCACATAGTTCTTTAGATACATTCTCTGTTCCTGTCCCCTGGAAACATTATAAGCATGGAATGTATGACTCAACAGAAGTGTGATTTCTGCATATTCATTCTACATTGGCTCTCTCTCTCTCTCTCTCTCTCTCTCTCTCTCTCTCTCACACACACACACACACACACATTGGCACTTCTCAAGTACCACCTTATATCAATAACTGGCGTTATAAGCTACATATACATTGGCTGCTTCTCAGCAACATCAAAAGCTACCTTAGATGAGTATCAAAATATAAACCTCATGAAGAAAATTGGGCCTCAGAAACACAAGCCTTTCAAAATGACATTTAACATTTGTTGCCAAAACAAAACAAAAACCACACCACTTCACTAGGTCCCACATAGTATACCGTAAAGGTATGCTATATAATTTACCCATTAAAAATGAACATCCATAACCAGTTTTTTAAAATGTATAAGTTATGATCACTTGTTGCTAAGAAAAAATGCTGGTTCATTGAAGTATAGATTTTAAATATTTATCCCTTAGATATAGGATAAACTCCAGTTTTAGAGATGTGCTGAACACCCAGAGACAATAGTTTAATATTCTTCTAATAACCCATTAGAGATATGGCTCAGTGTTCTGGTTGCATGGACAGATTTCTATTAAGCTTAAAAATTATGGGTATAGGAAAGCTCAATCATTTGATCTGATACAAGATTTCCCCCAATCAATTTCGTGAATTTAAATTCCTATAACTACTAGTTAATCTCATTAGTTTCTTTCATTTTACTAAACTACACAATAATATTCCTGAGTAAGATTATAAAATGCTTGATCATTCTACCAAAAGTACAAAGACAAGTAAAATGTCGAACAATACAAACAAACATATATATAACAGGATTACAAGTGCAGAATTGTTGTTGCTTTTCATTATAATTGGCCCCCAATAGAAATCACTGCAAAAAAAATTAGATATCTAAAATATTTTGAAGGACGGTAATTAAGTTCTTCAGACCATGAATATAGCCCTCATCTCTTGCGTTGCTAGGGAATACATGTGCAAAATCTATCATTCTGACTTCAACTTCTGTGCTTTCTGGCAACGTAGCGGGCATGCGGGTAAAAACTTTTTCCAGCTGAGGTATAATGTTTCCATTCAGATGCTTTTGTGAGAAGCAAGCATTGCTCTTCCATGTGTTTCCTTGTTCCACAGATTCAACAGCTAGTGAAACTTGGCTCTGGCGCTTTTTGTGAAATCCATACATTTTAGAGAGGTCTTTGCCTACCAAAGTCTCCACCCTACCATTTTCTGCAGAACTGACTACACAAATATTGTTGTTAAACTCCAGTTGATTACCACTTGGCACTTGCCTCTTAGACTTCTCAGTTATAGCGTCAGCATTGAACCAAGTTGCTGTCACTGGAGACAAGCCATCATAGACAAACAATAAAGAACTTGCATAAAAATTAAGCTGTTTCTGGCTTTCAAACCATTCCAAGATTTCTCTAATCTTTTGGATACTGGCAGCTACAGCATCTTTTCTCAGACTGTATCCATTATTGAAAAACCGAGCCACACCTGCAAAAAAGAAATTAACTGGAGTTAATGGCCACAGACAAGAAATGTTTTAATTATTTCAGAACATAAAGTGTATGTTATTTTAAAAAAGCAAAATAAAGAATACCATAATGCTATTGTGGTAACTGAATTCAAACTCATATCACTGTTTATCAGCAGCTGTTCCCAATTCTGGGGCTCAGAATCTCTACAAGAGTCAGGGTTCTTAGGGTTACAGATCATCAGTCTCTAGGGACCTTTGGAAACCACTGAACTTCAGTAATACAGTGTCCTTCAATATTCCACTTAGTCATACTGAAAATTCAAACAATTAAGCCAATTCAGATTTGCTGTTGTTAAATCATTAAGTGTTTGAACTTAAGCTACAACTGTATTGAATGATCTGGGGTGATTGGATGCACTCCATCAACTATGATTCCAACAATCCTTATATTATTGGTTCTGTAACAGAGGCATATATCTATACGTTTTGAACAGGGCCAGGCAGTCTGCACACTCCAATGTGTATGCTGGGACAGGATTCTCTTTCCTGACATGTCTTTAAGAATACCGACTGGTCAGTTTGACATGTGTCCCAGGTAAGGTGATGGAAACCATCCTAAAAGATAAAATTTATAGGCACATAGAAGAGAAGGTGCTGATGAAGGAGAGCCAACATGGCTTCTGCTAGGGCAAATCATGCCTCACTAATCTGTTGGAATTCTTTGAGAGTGTCAACAAGCATATGGATAAGGGAGATCCAGTTGACATTGTTTACCTGGACTTTCAGAAGGCTTTTGACAAGATCCTGCATCAAAGGCTCTTGAATAAACTTTATGGATGCCTAAGGACAACCCCCAGGGTTGGAGAGATATGCAGGATATCTCTCAATACTATTTCTAGGGAAACTTAAGCAGGTGAAGACATTGTTCTGGGTGGTTCGAGACCTCACCAATCCTGGTCCGCCAGGGCCTCCTCCTAGTGATTTCACTAGTGAGTTATTCGCAGTCTTTTTAAAATCTAAAATAGAGGCCATCCATTCCAATCTGGATGCTGGTTGCACTGATCTACCCTCGTGTGTGGCCAGTGCCGCATCCCCCTCGGTCTCCCCGGTTTGTTGAGTTTGGGCCTGTTTCTCCACCTGAGGCCTCCAGGGCCCTGGGCACTGCAGGCCAGCGGCTTCTCCATTCGACCCTTGCCCTTCTTAGCTGATTAAGACCGCCGGAGGGAGCATGCCAGAATGGGCTTCATTAATCGCCACTGCGTCCTTCAGGGACAGGATCTTTCCCCGTCGTCTGAAGGAGACGGTGGTGAAGCCCATTCTTAAAAGACCTGGCTTGGCTATAGACGATATGTCTAATTAGGGTCCTATAGCCAATGTTCCCTTCATGGGCAAGGTTGTCAAGAGGGTTGCCGCCCTGCGTCTCCAGTCGTTCCTGGAGGAGAACCATGTCTTGGAGCTTTTCCAATCTGGGTTTAGGCCGCGTCATGGGACTGAGATTGCCCTGGTCACACTGCAGGATGACCTACTGAGGAGGGCTGACAGGGGTTGTTCTACCCTGTTGGTCCTTCTCGACCTGTCAGTGGCCTTTGATACCGTCGACCATGGTATCCTCCTGGGCTGGCTCTCTGAGGTGGGGATTGGGGGTCTGGCCTTTGGCTGGCTCTGTTCCTTCCTGGAGGGCCGCACTCAGTGTGTGAGCTTGGGGGGTGTCTTGTCGTCCCCCTGGACACTCTCTTGTGGGGTGGCTCAGGGGTCGGGTCTCTCTCCAATGCTCTTTAACATCTATATGAGGCTGCTGGCTGAGGTCATCTGGAGTTTTGGAGCTTGCTGTCACCAGTATGCTGATGACACGCAGCTCTATCGCTCCTTTTCCACCTCTGCAGTGGAGGCCGTCCAGGACCTTGATCGCTGTTTGGCTGCAGTATTGGACTGGACCATGACTAACAGGCTCAGGCTTAACCCTGGGAAGACTGAGGTTCTGTTCTTCAGGGGTGGCCTGGACGGGTACTGTGGCCCTCTTCCCAGCTTGGGTGGGTCCGCCCTCCAGCTTGCAGAACGAGTGAGGAGTCTGGGCATCGTTCTGGATCCGGATCTGTCTCTGGAATCCCAAGTGGCAGCTGTGACCAGGTCAGCCTTTTACCATCTTAGGCTTATCGCCCAGATTCACCCGTACCTCGATGGGGACTCTCTGAGGACAGTGGTGCAGGCGCTGGTCATGTCGAGGGTAGGGTATTGTAACGCTCTCTACATGGGGCTCCCCTTGAACCTTGTTCGGTGACTGCAGCGGGTACAGGATGCGGTGGCCAGGTTGGTGGTTGGTGCGGGCAGGTTTGACCGCATCAACCCCATTCTGGCCCGCCTGCATTAGTTGCCCGTTGCCTCCCGAATAAGATTCAAGGTGTTGGTTTTGGTTTACAAAACCCTCCATGGCCTGGACCCTGATTATCTGGCAGAGCGTATCTCCCCACGATTAGAGCTGGCCCGACCCACCCGCTCCTCAATGGCTCTCTCTGTCCGGGTAGCCACCCCCAGGCAGGCCCGCAGAGTAGTAACTCGGAAACGGGCCTTCTCGGTGGCCGATCCATCACTTTAGAACAAGCTACCAGGTGAGATACGCCAGGCTCCCTCATTGGCATCCTTCAGGAAAAGCCCTTAAAACCTGGCTGTTCAGGGATGCCTTTGGTGACTGCTAATGTGGTACCAGTTTTTTCCTCTCTCCTTTTGATGGTTGTCTAGTTTTCGCCTCTTGCCCAGTACCATTTTATATTGTCTTATTGATGTTTGTTTTTAAGCTTTTTGCGTGAACCACCCAGAGTTCCTTTGGGAAATGGGAGCAGTATATAAATGCAAAAATAAATAAATAAATAAATAAATAAATAAATAAATAAATAAATAAATAAATAATCTGAAGCAAATGGTGAGCCACTGTGTGAAACAGAATGCTGGACTGGATGGGCTGTGGCCTGTTCCAGCAAGGCTGTTCTTATGTTCTTATATGCCTCAAGAGGTACAAATATGTCTACCTGATGCTACACCTGACAGAGTCTACCTCCAGTCTTCTTCTGTATTGGAACCTGACTGTTCTCTGGTTCATTTAAAGTCTGTGATATGTCCTGAAGAAATATCTGCTTAGCTCCTCCCATATAAACACATGCACAAGCCAACATTCTACTTTATAGAATTGTTCTAAGAATTACTGAAAATCTTGAACACTCAACACATAGTATCAATGTTCAATAGTTTTGCTTATTACTGAACAGTAAGAAGGCCTAATGAAATCTTGTTCTACTTATGAGGAGAACACATCCAGTTTTTCTACCACGGTATGAAAAACCTTTTCCCTCCTCCTAATACCTAGAGCAGGTGGCTTCTACCTCTCCTGTCTGGCAAATCTGCATAACAGCAACTGATTCATTTCACCTCAGTTTTCCTAAAAGAGTTATTTATTTATCATTTTATTTTAGAGTATTTTTAATCTTCACCTTCTCCTTGGAAAAGGACCCAAAGCACCTTACAGTAATGAGGGACAATATACAGTCCAGTACACCTCACATTCTTACGCTTAATATGAATACCGATGATAAAGGTTGATGTGCTCATGTAATGCAGTAGAACAATATTGATACAAACATTACCATCTTTTATTGTCTCTTTTGTTAAGCTTCTTCCATAATGCTGATTCTGTGTTTCATAGCTGTCAGAATGGACGTGATACACCTTTAAAATAGACACAGAAAATAATGATCTTTTTCTTGCTCCTCATTTTTTCAAAACATTTTGTCTTGTCGTCAGTTCCCATTTAGTATTGTGCATGTTCCCAAACATTTTCATCCACCTAAGTCCAAAACAATTCTAGGAAGTAGATCATTCAGCTCGGCTAAAATTCTTTTCAAAACTCTGAACGTGGTGCATTTTGATAAAACATTGTCAGTACATGATATTGTTCTCTACTCTGCACAAGGACAAGAAGTAGATCGGGTGTACTTAAATAAATAGGTGTTGGTGCTCAGAAATGCCCACTATGACATCCCCGAATCAAGTGGCCTTTAAAATCTTAAGATTATATGACATGAACTAGCAATATAAGGTACTGTAGCATTTTGCTGGGGATCAAAATTTAAACAAGGGAAGTCTGTTGGAAAGGGAAGAACTCCTGTACAATTTCCCTTGTACAACCATAAGTGAATAGAATTCTCACTTCAATTTCTGCAAAGTGATAACATACTTGCTAAGTATATTTGTGGCCAACACATCCATATAAAGGATATCATTTTAAATTGCTAGAGTCTTACTAAGCCTCACTAAGATCTGAATGTGGATCAAGCAGGAATAAATCGTTTGTATACTTGGAGAAATTATCATCATAATTACTGCTTGAAAGCTAGTTGCTTAGGTTTTAATATGCTGGAAATCCAATTGATACATTTAAATGCAATAATGCTCACACAATTAATAAACCAAAGCCAATTAACACTTCACTTAACAGTATAAAATATTTGAGGCAGACAAGTGTAGACAAGGAAGACAGGAGGCTGATTCAACAAGAAACATGCTTGACATAAATCAGACAAAAAGCAAGTGTCAAATACATTTCCAAGAAAACAAAATAGTTTTACTATAATAGCAGCTGGTTGACAGGTGACATGGTCAAGGGTAATTTTTCACAAACTTAGCATACTTCGACTTCACAGATGAGCCTGTACCATAATTTGGAACGCCCTCCCAAGAGAGATCTGCCTGGCGCCCACGCATTTGGCTTTTCAGTGCCAGGCAAAGACCTTTTTTTTCAGCCAGCATTTTAATTAGATAGTGGGGGTTTTTTTTAACCTGGGCTCATGAGCAGCAGGATTTCATTATTTCTATTGTTCATTGACTGTTTTAAATTGTTTTGCATTTTATGGTTTTAATAATTACGTTGGTTTATAGTTTTAACATATTGTTGTATGCCGCCCAGAGACCACTTGGTAGTGGAGCAGCTAAACAGTTTTGAAAATAAATAAATAATGGCAGGAGGTTCAAATTGCACATTTAATGACCTTGGTTTAACATTATTCTATAGTGAAAAGACCTCTTTAGCCATAAAGATCTATAAGTAGGCAGAAAATGCACTAAGGTAAGCTATTCATTAGTTTGTTGTATTTTTTTTTAAAAAAGAGCCTGAGGGGCTAAAGTTGTGGGCAACAACAACAAAAAAGATAGATTTCATTATATACCTTCTACATGCAATTATACATTTAGAAGCAGTCAATACTTTTAGATCTGTGCTGCATGTTTTACAAGAAATGTTATATACTAGAATTTCATGGAACTAAGGAGTGTGGTGGCTCAGCAGGCTAGAGCACTGAAAACTACTGGCTACAAAGTTAGCATCTCGGTGGTTCAAATCCCGGGTGCCTCGCAACCGAGTGAGCTCCCGCTGTTAACCCCATCTCTTGCCAACCTAGCAGTTTGCAAACATGCAAATGCAAGTCGATAAATAGGTACCGTCGTAAAAACCGGGAAGGTAAAACAGTGTTTCCTTGCAGCCATGCTGGCCACATGGCCACAGACTTGCACAACACTGACTCTTCAGAATGAATACGGAGATGAGCACCGCCCGTAGAGTCAGACATGACTAGCACGCATGTGCGTGGGGGGCCCTTTACCTTTTACCTTCATGGAGCTAGATACAAATAGGAACCAAATGAATAATCACAGCTGAAAGCACAGCTACCAGGAAGAATTTTTATTCAAGATCCAAAACATATCTAGACTACAGCCTTTCACGTGAGAAAGCAAGAGAGGGCCAAGAGCAGAATTCTATTAGCTATTCCTGGTGGTGGAACCCATCAAATGAAATCTGAGCTGTGAATGCCCGCAGATCACGGCATTTGTTGTAATGCACCAGATCGCATGACTCCCTGTGCAACAGCAAATGACTAGGCTGACTTTTAATTGGAGGTAACTAGCCATCAAGATCTACAAAGTATCATAAAATAAAAACAAGGTTCTAGCCAAAATCTTGGGAAGAAATTGGAAAGAAATACTTCTTCTAAGACAGCGGTCAAGGAGAACTATCAAAAAGATTGTTTGTATATCCTACCCCTATTTCTTTGAGGAAGAACTATACCCCGATTGCTGCAATATAGTTCCAGGGAACAGTGTATGAGAACAAAGATATTAACTTCAAAGACCTTTTCAGAGAGGGGTAAAAAGAAGAAAGCTTCAATTCCCCATCAAAGGAGTTATAATCCAGAAAAAGAACCATAGCTTACCCTCATGCCAAGCACTAAGAACCCAATCTCCTCCATTAGTGGATACTTGCTGACCTGTTGCTTAATCTTCTCAGCTGAAGCATATGGATCATAGCTTTTCTGGCCTATTTTTACATCCATTATACATGGCTTTTTAAACCTGTGTGTCACATCTTCCAGTTTCAGGTACAAGTCTGTTAATAAATCAGAATATAATTAATCAATAGGCTATAACTAATCCAACTGAGCAACCCCTCTCATCATAGGTCAATGGAAATGAACATGCCATGTAAACAAACGGCAAAGATTAAGCAGCAGTTTAAAAACTAACATACTTCTGAATTCTGCTGTGTAGGGCAGTAGCATCTCCCTGCCCATGAAAGTGGAAATTGTTGTTGCCACCTTTTTAATGATGCAAATTCTAAGTGACATCTTGAGAAAGTACATGATGTTAAAGTTCATCATATGATTTTTCAAGATGCTTAAGAAAGCCGAGAAGCCATTAAAAGGGCAGCCTTTTATCAGCTAAGGTTAATCGCCCAGATTCGCCCGTACCTTGACGTGGACTGTCTCAGGACAGTAGTGCAGGAGTTGGTGATCTCGCGAATCGACTACTGCAACGCCCTCTACATGGGGTTGCCCTTGACCCTTGTCCAGCATCTGCAGCAGGTGCAGAATGCGGCAGCCAGGTTGGTGGTTGGTGCAAGCAGGTATGCCCGTATCACCCACATCCTGGCCCACTCGCATTGGCTGCTCGTTGCTTCCCGGATAAGGTTCAAGGTCATGGTTTTGGTTTACAAAACCCTCCATGGCTTGGGACCATTCTATTTGGCGGAGCGCATCTCCCAGAGAGCAATCTTGTCCAGACCAACCAGAGCTTCGTCCTCCCTCTCTCTCAGAGTGCCAACACCGAGAGAGGCCCGTAGGCCTTCGACCCGGAACCGGGCCTTCTCGGTCGTGGGGCCGGCTTATTGGAACATGCTGCCAGCTGAGATTAGGCAGGCAGAGTCACTGCTGGCATTTAGAAGGGCCTTGAAGACCTGGTTCTTCAAGCAATGTTTTGGGGCTCTCTGAACACGTGCCTCTTTCCCTCTCCCCCCCTTTTTTTCTCCTCTTCTTGCTGGCACCAGTCTTTCCAGTTGTCTTGCCGGACATGACTTGAACTTTTTTGTATTGGTTAGGGGAGCCATGCTATTTCTATCCAATGTCTTTTTTAGCATCTTTTAGCAGTTTTATATTGTATTTGGATGCTGATTTGTATTTGCTATGCCCATTGTTTACTGTGTCGGGGATTGTCCTGTCTTGTAATTGTATTTTGGGTAGTTGTTGTGGGATGACATGTATGTACACCGCCCAGAGTTCCCTTTGGGAAAATTGGGTGGTTTATAAATGTAATTAATTAATTAATTAATTAATTAAGAGAGGCTAAAATTAAAAGAGATGTGAAGGCTTGGGGGGAGGGGAAAGGAAAAAATCATTTAAAAAAAGCCGGGGGGGGGGTCTGTTTTTTTTTTCTCCTGAAGCCTTTTTGCTTTTTTTCTGAAAAATTGGAAAAAATGATTATGGAATGTTTTACTTTGACATGATGAATAAAATATTTTAGGACAGAGTGTTCAAATATTTTCCAAATCATTTCTAAAAAAATTTGCATAGTATCAGAATATTCTAATTTCTCTGCAAGACCTAGGTTACAAACTGAACTCTCCAATGCAAGAACAAGATGAATTTCTTCCTTTAGGAGGTGCTGCTATTGTTACAAGAAAAAGGTTTCACTTTTGTTTTTGCATGTGGGAGGGTATGTTTGGTTCCATTCTGTTCTCTTCGCTAGGCCTCAAAGCACTGGAAGAAAATACAGAGCAACAAAAAGAACCTTAAGGTATATACTTAACTTAATTAAATTAAATTAAATTTAAAAATATAAGAGTTTACATTTATTTGATTCCAGAAAATCGAATCATTTAACTACAGTTGTTTATAAAAAGTGAATTCTGTTTGTAATAACTGTTTGGGTACACTATATTTTAATATGCTAGTTGCGATATTTTTAGGCCAAGTCAAACTATTGTAATATTTTATGTTCCTAAAGTAACAGAATAACTTTCAAGCTGCAAAAAGGGGACGGGGTGCTAATGTAGAATTTCTTTAAATGTTTCTGTAAATTTCCACTTTTTTCCAGGAAAAAAAATTCCAAGCTTCAAAATTTCTGGATAATTTCTCTAATCTTGTATGACTTTTAGATGCAAATTGTTATAAGTTCAGGAATCTCCATAAGCAATACTGTTGCATGCCAAACTACACAACTAGGTATGCAACAGATAAGTCTCCAGATACTGTACTGTATGTATATTTTAACTACAGGAATTTGGTTCCAAAAATAACACATAAGAGATCTTCAGTCAGAGAATACTGAGAGGAATATTTCAAATATCCTTTTGCAAATCTTCTGACAAAATTCCTCCTTCCTACTCTCTAGTGTCAGAAGAACAAAAATGACGGGGGAAACTACAGCAGGACCCCCATATCTGCAGGGGATTGATTGCAGGCCATCCCATCCCATGGATAATGAAATCTGTGGATAACAGCAAACAGCATGTCAGCACCCCCAAAATCAAATGGGCCAAATCCTGCTGGTCCCCCTCTACAGCTGCTAAGTTGCCCTTGTCATCCGGCACCATGGGTTACTCCCAGCCAGCCGTAGATAGCTAGCCAATCTGCTTGTTTGCTTGCTTGGGACTGCCTGGGGAGGCTGAGAGGGCACAGGCAAAAAACCAGGGGCTAGGCTCTTCTCTTTTCAGCCTCCGCCTGCCGCCTGCCATGGGAAAGAAGCAGACAAAGGTAGCCTGCGTTCCCTCGCCTTGGCCAGCTGGAGCAGAAGACGGAGCCTGACTCCATTGCCACCCTCTGCCCTGGTTTGAGGTGCACATTCGCTCAGCCTGCACAATCCTGTGCACACATCAAGTACACCACCACAAGGCTCCAGGTGTCTCGGGGAGGAGGGGGAGCTTGCTCTCCATTCCCATCCCTTTCCCGCTCTTGCTGCCCAGAGAGTCACTCTGCAGAAACTCAGAGGCGCCCTTGCTCTTCGCCAAGGGAACGGAAAGGAGCGCCGGGAAGAGGGTTGCTGGCTGAGAGTGGCTGCCTCCTACAGGTCCAAGGTGCAGGCTGATAGGGCTCCCCTGCCCCTCTCACAAACCAACTGCAGCTGCAGTGTGAATTGCAATGAGATGACCTCCAATCCCTGCTCCAGCGAGAGGGAGCCTGAAGCCGCCGCCACCATCTTCCTGTGTGAATCTCCAGGGATCAGGCTCTCTCCCATAGCAGCAGTGCCGCCACTGCTTCCATTTGGGACAGAGCTTCTGATTCTGATTCCAACTCCTGCTGAGGTGAGGAGAAGGGGCCAGAGATGGAAGGACAGGGCCACTCGGCACCCAACATGGCCTTTTCCCGAGGCCACAGCCCCCGGGTTAAGAAGTTCCACCACCTTGTCAGCTGACTCCTTGCAGCTTTGAGTCATGTGACAACGGCAGCAGCAGTGGGAGGCCAGCAAGGAGACAAAAAGTTAAAGTCAGTCTTTGCATACCTTGTTTTCAGGTCACTGGGAGTGGACCCAACTGGCTCCATGAGCAAGGTGAAAGTACATGCCTTCACCCTGAATCTCTTGAGACCTCCCTTCAGTTGCCACTTTTCTCAGGGAGGCCTGGTTGCCTGAAAATGCCTGCAACTGCAAAGGTGTGGAGGTAGGAAACCAGCACCTTGCTTTGCAATTGCTATTTGGGCCACTGGATTATTTATTTAATATTTTCGACTGCCAACCGCGGATAGCTGAAGCAGCGGATACAGAAGCAGCAGATACAGAGGTCCAACTATATATTCTTTGTGATTCTGTTCATTACTAGGATTAGCAACGAGCCACATCCAACTACTATTGCATGCTATACTAGGAGGAAATCCATATCTGACTTCCAAAGAATCCCATGTCCCCAAATCCTACAATCATATTGCAAGTGCTAGGTACCAAATGCAAGATTTTGGAGGTGTGTGTGTGTGTGGGGGGGGATACTAAGGAATTCTTGTGGCACTATTATATCTCAATTCTGGTTTCCAGCTCCACTCTCTCTCCCACCAGAAAATCACTGCTGTAATATGTTGTAAGATGGCAAGCAGTCCATAAGGGTGTGTGTTATAGAGCTAAATCCAAACTTATTTTAAATAAAGCAAACCCACTGAAATCTTTGATTCTTATATTAGTAACAAATGTCTTCTTCATTTTAATTTGTGATCAATAAGATTGAAGTTAATATATATTAACTGCAATCTTATTGATCAATCTATTGAACTTGGAGAAAGAAATACCTATTTATACTCATCAATAAGCATGCAAGCCTCCAAGATACCAAGAGGAAAATATGAATAGGGAAGTAACTGGAAGGAACTAAAAAAAAAGTGACTGAAAAAAAGGCTAAAGTCCACAAAAGCTTATGCCAAAAACCGTACAAGCACTTACGCTAGCAAAAGACTCCATCGTTTTTGCTTCAGCCAGTCATGGGTAGACAAGCCTGCAGCCGGAGGATAGAGCATGGCTCAGGCAACAAGCCAGGGTTAAACCATACCCTAGTGTTTTATGCCATGCAAATGCGTTTAATCCGTTTTCAAAAATCCTTGCCATCTACCATATGGCACTTCCTGCATCTTCCTGAAGCAGCAGCTACTATTCTAATTCTATCTGTACCCAGATATATCAACCCATGCTCAGATGTCAAAGGGTTTTATGAAGCTGTGAGCAATACTGTTTTGCTTGTGAATATAACTTTTTTATTTAAATCAGTCCCATTATTTCATTATATTTATACAAATTTATCATAATAGTATCCTTGTTATCACGAGGCACTGAACTAGCTGTACTATAACATATAAGAATGTTCAATCTAAATGTCACTTCAATCATATTAAAAATCAGTGTAGATTATAGAAAACAGCCCTTATTTAACCCCATAAACAAAACATGTGAATCATCGCAAACTAATTTACATGCTTTGTTGATGGAGTAAAATAGGGGTTATTTCCTGGATACAGTGGACCCTCGTATAACAAACAGCTTGTTTAACATAAAATCTGTACAACATAAACAATTCTGGAGATAGGGGAAATTTGCTTAACATAATCGCCTATGGGGGAAATCCGTACAACATAAAAATGGGATTACTCTATTTTCATTGCATTCCTACAGGAATTTGTATAAAGGAAAATTTGCTTAACATAATTTCATTTGGAACGAATTAATTCCTTTATACAAGCTACCACTGTATATTGATATACAACATGATATCAATATATCCAGAAAACTCTGGATATATATGCATGGGTTGATATATTTATCATGTAGCACCTATATGCTACTTCTCTAACATTCTCAGAAGGACTATCATAGATGCTGACATAAATTAGTGATTAGCACACTATAACTTTAGCAATAGTACCATTGGGTGCAGTAGGTGGTGACCAGATTCCATAAAATTTTGGCAAATATTTTTGGAGTTGTAGAAACACAGGGTCTTCACAGTCAGAAGCATACACCTAAAATAAAAATAAAAATAAGAAATTCATTGGAACTTGCAATAAATGATTTCTTCTATAATGGATATCAGGCAAGGCCGCCCTCTTTCACCTCTTACATTTGATATGTGTTTGAAACCATTTACAGTATCTGTATCATTAGACAATGTTCTAACATTCGTGGCCTTGTTCATCATTCTCATGAATTTAAAATTACTTTATGCAAATTATATTTTATCATTTGTCTCTGAATTTAAGCCTTCCAGAATTAATGAAAGTAATTAATATGTTGGAGGATATTACCAGTTATTCAATTAATTGGACAAAATCTAAATTGTTGCCAATGGGAGACAACAGAGTGGGGTGTTTTTCTTCCCCTGACTGGCAATTCCAGTGATCCTGAGATACTACAGTGACCCCCCGGGGGTTAGGGACCCAACCGACCCGAGATAATTGAAAATCCGTGATATGCGGGTGCAGGTCGAGTCAGGCCTGGGGCGCCTAGCTGGGGGTTCTTGTACTTACCTCCAGCCTGGTGCTGCCCCAAACAGGCCCAGGAAGGGCCTCACAGGCCTGTTCAGGGCAGTGCCAGTCCTGGGGTAAGTAAGGGAGGCCTGAAACAGGCCTTTCCTCCCTTATCCCAGGGGGCCTTTATGAACCGCGAATGGGTGGGGGACTACTGTGTTATCTATCTTGGAATATGGATTCTCAAATATATTTCAAAGAAAACTGCATTAAATCTAACTACCTATTTTAGAATCTTTTGGAAACTTCCCATTTGAAGCATCGCCCCACATCTGACAGTCTAAATATGCCAAAAGAGACTCAATTCCCCCAATAATCTCTGCGTAAAGAGAACTATGGCACATACTGTCACAACAATTGCAATTTGAGCTGTCTTCATATGCTAAATTAACTTTATGGGGTAAACCAGATTTTAAAATTGAGAAGAAGGCCTTATTATGGACAAGTGGGGAAGTCTTACCATAGACCTTTGAATTTGATAGGATAATTGTTTGCCATTTGCCTACTTGAGAAGTTGGTATGATCTGCCAGCTTCAGCTGAATGATAGCACCTGCAATTACAGTACCTACTGATATCTAAACACAATCTAACAGCACTGAGTGGAGTCTCTTGCACTTTTGAAAATACTGTACTGTACTTGTTACATCAGTCCAGGAAAAGAAACCTAAGCCAGAGAAGCCACACAGAGGGATAAAACTGGTCTCTGATTATAAAAAGGCTGGGGGTCACTGCTCTACTAGATGCCCAGGTGGAGCTTGAAAGCAACCATCAACATTAATTAAATGTTTGACCAAATATAGCAGGCTAATTTTAAGTTTATAATTTTGTACAGCCTGTGAATGAGGTTATGAATATCCAAATAGTGCTTGGCAGATAAAAGGTTCCCCACCCCTGATCTAAGACGATACAATGAATGTGAACATTAAGGCTATGGGAGTTTGAATAGTACTGAAATCTCATAATATTTATGAGCATTTTGTTATAAAATTAGAACTGGAATTCACATACTTAACACAGCACTAAACTCAGTGGCAAACTGCTGCAACTTAAAAGACTAGACATCTGCTCTTGTACACCAAGCCACATAACTCACCGCGCAACAGTAAATGCTTAACACCAACATCTTAACTTGTAGCAGTTTGCAAACTGAGATTTATACCAATTACATAATACAGTGCTGTAAATTCTTGAGAGTTTTTTTGACCAAGTGTTTTCATGAGTCCTAGTGTCCTAATTGGAGAGAAAGCAGCATGAGAACAGAAGTCTATCACCTACTCTTCAGAAAAAATAGCAAGGGGGGGGAGGAATCCTTTACTGATACTGTACATTATTTGTTTGCATTTTGCCCAAAGGAGCAAATAATTGTTGCAAGACTATCATAATAGTGGAACAATGCTGGAAAGCAATTTGAAAGGAAGAGCTAAGAATACAAGCTCTCTTAATACGGACTATGGTAAAGGTAAAGGTTCCCCCCGCACTTGCATGCTAGTCGTGTCCGACTCTAGGGGCGGTGCCCATCTCCATATTCAACCCGAAGAGCCAGTGTTATGCAAGTCCATGGCCATGTGGCCAGCATGACTGCAAGGAAACACTATTTTATCTTCCCGTTTTTTACGGCAGTACCTATTTGTCTACTTGCATTTACATGCTTTCGAACTGCTAGGTTGGCAGGAGCTGGGGTTATCAGCGGGAGCTCACTCTGTTGTGTGGCACCCAGGATTCGAACTGCCGAGCTGCTGACTTTGCAGCTGACAGTTTTCGAAGGCTTAGTCTGCTGAGCCACCACGCCCCTAATACAGTCTATAAACTCTGAATAAATCTTTTTTCAAGTGCCCACTATTTGAATATATATTCAAAACCAAGTACTCATGAGTAAAAGAACTAAGCATCCTTCACAGGTCAGTCCATGTCCAATCAACCAATGAAAAATCCATTTTGCAAACTGATGTAATGGATTTGGTTCATTTTTGAGACATTTGTACCTCACCATGAGATGTTTAAAAATATATTTTTATGGTCCACCCATTTCTGAGATATTGCATTTTCAAAACTGCAAAAAAATGCTAGAATTCACTAGCCACCATAAATTCAAATGTCATTTATGTATGTATGTATGTATTATGTATGTATTTTGTTTTTATCTGTAACCCATCTTGCTCCTGTTCTATGTTTTTGTTATATGTTGTTTACTAGTAATTGTGTTTTTATTTGTATACTTGTCCTTATCTATTATATTGTATTTTACTGTTTATGGTTTTGATTTCTGTTCAGTTTGTAAACTGCCCAGAGTAGCCATGTAGCTAGATGGAACGGTATATAAATTTAACAAACAAACAAACAAACAAATAAATAAATAAATAAATAAATTTAATAGGTACCTGTGATAGCTACAGCCCTGGGACAGGTGTCATTTTGAAGCTTATGAATAGAGCTTTCATTTAATATACAACATGATGCAATTGTACATTTTCAAAAATAATACATATTTAAATAAATATAACATTTGAATTTTTGGAAAAACTGAACTTTCAAAAGATTCACACTTTAAGATACATATCTTGTAGCCAATCACTCCAAATTTCAGCCCTGAAAATAGACCAAAATTTATAACTAAATTAAGAACCTTTTTTTTCTTGGCTAGCTTGTTGGATGCTTTTGTCATCTCCTGTGAGTTAGCTGGTATGTTCTCTCTCTCTCTCTCTCTCTCTCTCTCTCTCTCAAACAAACACACACACACACACACACACACACACACACACAGAGTGAGTCCTACTAGCTCCTGCTATAATGCCGTTCCTTGGTGTTAATTCAGCAAATTTTGAAAATCCTATCTTTTCAGATGGGTACTTGGACTTTAAAAAATTGGTAAATTTCTCTAAGATTACCAACTACAGTACAATATTATCATGGTTTACAAGTAACTTTTAAGAGCGTTTTGCAAGACAAGCAAACATTTATTCTTAAATTTGCCTTGATCACCAAGCAATGGAGCAGGCCATATGATCCCAAGTGTGCCAGTGGTGGCTGTCCCCCCCTCCCTCCCCCTGCTGAATTGTGGGTGATTGTCTGGAATGTTCTATATCAGCCAGCCTCCAAAGCAGAGGGAGGAGAGAGGAAAGGAGGTATCTATAAGTGTAAATTTTTTGAAAATTTTAAAAAATCCAGTTTTTCCAAAAATTCAAATTTTATATTTATTTAAATGTATAATTATTTTGAAAATGTACAATTGCATCATGTTGTATATCAAATGAAAGCCCTATTGATAAGCTTCAAAATGACACCTGTCCTAGTTCTGTAGGTATCACAGGTATCTATTAAATGACATTTGAAGTTATGGTGGCTTGTGAATTTTGGCTTCTTCATTTTTTGCACTATCTCAGAAACAGGTGGACCAAAAATATGAAAAAAATATTTTAAACATCTCATGGTAAGGCTCAAATGTACCAAAAATGAACCAAACCCATGACCTCAAAGTTCCATGCATTAGTTGTTTTGACGTGGATTGACCCTCATGACTTTTTCATTTGTTAAAATTCTACTGCCTGTTTCAAAATGCTGGTATTATTTATTTGGCACACTTTTTCAGTTTTATAACATGCTAGAAATGCAGCTTCAAATACAGTGAGCAATAATATCAATTTTATCAACTGTATCTTGCAGAAAAACCATACATTGCCACATTATAGCACTATTAAAGATGCAAATAATTAAATCCTTATGATTTTAGATTAATAGCCTAGTTCCTACATGACAACAAATGCTATCAACTAGTTTGCGCTAGTTTCTATATACAATTTGACCCCTTATTGGCAATAGCTGCTGAGGCAAAATGTTAATCACATATTTTTCAAAGGCAAAATGACAGTCATGTTGTTCATTCCCTTGTGCAAAGAAAATGGAATGAGACTATACAAGTGAGTTATTAGATTTACAAATTACTGCTATCCATTATATACACACACAACAAAACTGCACTTAGTTCCTTGGTGACAGAAAACAGTACAGATCAAGAAGACAAGAGAATTTAGTGAACAGAACAAAGGCTGCTCTGCCTTTTACATCATAGGCCATAAAAGAGTTGAAGCTTGCTAACACGTTGATTTTCAGAATCCTAAATTTCAAAATTACATTAATTTATGATTTATTTGGATTATTTTAGTATTTTTGTTTACTCCAAACCAATGTCAATATACTGAAGCTGTCAGATAATTAAATGCCTTACACTGGAAAAATAGGTCAAATTAGCATTGACAGAAAATATGGTTCACTGCACAAGACTATTTCTAAGCAGGGCAACTGAAGATTCCTTTTTTATCTTTACCAGGAATGGAATCATTTGCAACTGATGTCTCATCTCAGTACAAGCTGTTCAAGAGTGTTCACAGTCACATCTTATTTACATTTCTCTCCATGTACAAACTAGTGTTACCCTAGGCAACTCCAGTGGAAGGGACATATTACATATCCTTGATAGAACAAATATATATATATATATATATAACCACATTTCCAAACAGAAATATCCATACTTTTAGAGTATTTTTATTTAATTGGCAAACTGTAAATAACTACTAAATTGCATAACTCACTCTGGTTCAGTAACAACTACTAATTATAAACCTTCAGCTTCCAGCCTCACATTATTTCACATTAACAGAGCAGAAAGTGTTCCGTCATTCATCAAACTGGTTGCTACCCTGGGAATGGAGAGCAAAAAGAAAAAGCACTGTTGTTTCTGGCTTCAGCCAAAGCCCTTAGGACTGTTAGATATTTGTCCCATCCCCATTAATATCATCAAGCCAAAGAGTCCAACCCATCTGTTGGCTCCAGAAAGACTTAGTATAGAGAACCTGCTTCCTCCTCTCTTACAAAACGAATACTTCCAACTTCGGTACAGAGTGCTATGGTGCCACCCACAGGGAAAGGAAGAAGGGCCAGTAACTAGTGTTCAAACTAGTCTACCACCAAGAAGATCAGACTGGCCAGAAGCATATTTAAATGTTTGCCGACAAAACATGACCATTTTCATCTTCTTCTCATTCTGCCCCACTCTTGTCCTGTTGTAATTTGTAAGCAAATTTCCATGGGACATCTAAGATTTTATGCTTGATATACTTAATTACATACTTCAACATGGGTGAAAATATGCTACAGAAAGCTAGCAGCTTAGGTGCCAAGTTGGGATAGTGACAACACAGATATTCTCTGTAAAAGGTACAAAACTCAATGTCTGGGTGTTATTTCTTCATCCACTTAAAAGATGCATATAGAGAACATTTACCTTGTTATAAAATTCTAGTTCTCTTGGACCACGAGGTGGTGGCTGCAACTGTTTGAGAACTGTGCCATCAGGATGCTGTAAGATGCCTACAGTACAAGAAAAGAAATATATGCATGTATATTTCCTTGGAAATAAAAAGAAATGTTGATTTTCAAACTGGAAAATAAATTTAACCACTGTTAATTTTACACATGTGCTGTTTTCTCCATAATAAACAAGAAACAACAACTCTCATGTAAGCTCTCCCACTAAACAGGTCTTACTGCTTAGCTAGAAACAGAGGACTCTTACAAAAGAAAAGGAGCAAAAGATAGGTTCTCAACAGAATTCTATATAAGAGCTCCTTGCCCTCTGAAGTTGCTGACCACAGATTCTGGCGAAAGATCAGGAAGAAAAACCTCCAGAGCACAGCTGAATAGCCTGAAAAACTGACAACAGCTATTAATCGTATACAGTGGTACCTTGTATAAAGGAATTAATTTGTTCCAAATGAAATTATGTTAAGCAAATTTTCCTTTATACAAATTCCCATAGGAATGCATTGAAAACAGAGTAATCCCATTTTATGTTGTACGGATTCGCCCCATAGGCGATTATGTTAAGCAGATTTCCCCTATCTCCGGAATTTTTTATGTTGTACAAATTTTATGTTATACGAGCTGTTTGTTATACGAGGGTCCACTGTATACTGTAACTTTCTACCTATGAAGGCCCAGTTCTGCCTTATTTTATTGGCTAGTAATTAATAATGAAACACAGCTGCTTCCAAATACTTTTATAGTGAGTTTTGGAACACATTTTAATATGTTCCTTTGTCTCAGTACTGCAGCAGTGAAATATATAGATCATTTTAGCTTTACTTTTTGTGTTTATAATCTTACATGTGGAAATAGGCAAAACTAATTATGCACCATCAAATTGATTCTTGCTTATGGCAAATCTCCCAGAGTTTTCTAAGTATCAAGTACACAAGTAATTTATTAGTTACTCCCTCTGGGGCTGGTCTGGGATGGTCCAGCTTCCCACACAGGGAGCACAGTACAATCAGCCACAGTCCTGAGTCTGAACATATATGCCACTTTCCAAAGAAAAACCAGAACATACATTTTGAAAATAAAGGAATTGAGGGGATATAGGGATATACAGGATAAAAGCAGCCATTTCAGTTACTTTAACTTAGACAGATCTCTGTGTACAGAGGTTTTTAGGAAGACTGAAAGTTTTTAAAAATAATATTCAAGATCTGAAAGAAATAAAAATCAGTTCTGAAATCTCTATAAATTGTGTAAATTAAAAAGATTTATATATTTTCTTATCTTATACTGTACATTTATTCTATTTTTACTAGCCACAGAGAGGTGAAACAAGCTAATATAAATTCTAAGCCAGTTCTAAACACTCTGGCATCTGAGATTTCAGAAAGCAATGTCCATGTAATGTGGTACCTCTACTTACGAACGGCTCGACTTAAGAGCGAAAAACCGTTGGCATTTTAACTGCTGCCTTACAAATTTTAGATGCGTCTGCTCTACTTACAATTTTTTATTTATTTTTTCAATTTATTTATTTATTTATTTTGATTTTTAGATAGGGCTGCTCTACTTAAGAGTTGTTCGACTTAAGAGCATGCATTCTGAATGGATTAAACTCATAAGTAGAGGTACCACAGTATTTCAAATATGTCACTGTAGTTATTAGAGCTTTAATTACCATACTTTTTAAAAAAATGAAAAACCAAGATTTCTAAAGAGCTGACCTCTACATCCAGTACAATATTCTATGATACAGAGAGAAGGAAAACACTGAACTTTGATTTCACATATATATTGTACTATGTTTTATGATTTCTGCTTCCTGGCAGAAATCAACATAAAGCCCACTTTGTTTTCCTTAGGTTTTGCCAAGCTTGAACATGATGTGACTGGAGTGAAAAACTCCATATTCTTCAAGCAGGCGTTCCCTTAGTGAACAGTTGTCTAAGAGGGATTTTCAAATGGCATATGTACTGTCCTTATATTTTTTGTTTAAAAATATACTTTAGTAATGTTTCAGTCTAACGTTTTGAATATAATATTTATTTCTGTTTTAATATTTATATAGCCTATTGTCTTTAGATTTCAAATACTGTCTTTTTAGTTACATAAGCTGCCTAAACAAATAAATGATTCTTGATCCCTTTATAAAGTCTGGAGAAAGCACTCTCTATAGCTTAAACAGTAGTTAATGATAAAAGTTACTTGTGGTGTTGGCCACCAATTAATAATATATATACATCCTCACTTTAGAAGTTATGAAATCACTAGATAATGAGTGTTCTTACTCTATCTATCTATCTATCTATCTATCTATCTATCTATCTATCTATCTATCTATCTATCTATCTATCTATCTATCTATCTATCTATTTATTTGACTTATACACCGCACCATCTGGCGTAAAGGCCACTCTGAGCAGTTTACAGAATTTTAAGGTAAATACTGAAACATAATAGCAAACATAAAATAAAAATAATAGACCATAATATTTAAAATCAAAATCAACATCAGAATAAAAAACAATATTACAATCCAAGATGCCCTAATAGAGGTACAATGGTCCCCCACCCTTTTGTGGTTCATATACTGCGGTCCTGCTATGTTGCAGGCCCACAGGAGCCCGAAAGGGCTTGAGGGAGGGGGGAAAGGTTTTAAAAGCCAAGGTTTTTTAAACCTCCCCCTCTTCCCCAAGCCCCAGGCTCCAGTTAATTGGTGCTGGGGTGGGAAAACAAAAGGTTTTTCTCCCCCCACCCCAGGGCCAATTAGCTGGACCCCGGGGGCTTGCCTCAATGGAGGCATTGTGCTCCGCTCCTCCGCACTTGGGGGTGGTCGGGAGAAGCACTGTGCAATGTTTAAAATGACTTTAAGCAACGGAGCCAAGTGCTTTTAAACATTGCGCACACGTGCGCTCTGCATCTACATATCGTGGATTTTTGCTCCCTAACCCTAATCCTAACCCCCGCGATAGATGGGGGGTTACTGTAGAATAAAATTTTTGAAAACTGATCAACAGCTATTGTAATCAATAGCCAAGGAAGGCCATTTTAAAAAGCTAGGTCTTCAAGAGTTTTTCAAAGACCAGCAGCGTGGGTGCCAGGCAGATCTCTGGGGGAGATGATTCTAAAGATGAGGTGCTGCCACCAAGAAAGTCTGATTCCTGGTAATTGTTTTACAGGGTTCCCTCTGCATTGGCACCCTCAGATGACCCACCTGGAAGGAACGACTGTTCCGGCTGATATTATGAGGTACGAGCAGTTCTGACACATAGCAATGTCCTAAACCATTTAGGGCTTTGTATGTCAACATCAACGGCTAGTGTCAGATCGATATGTTGGTGGCGTTTTACACCCATTATTATTAACCTGGCTGAAGTATTCTGCACTAGCTGGAGCCTCAGCATTAATCTCAAAGGCAGCCCTACGTAGAATGCACTACAGTAGTCTATGCCGTTACTCTATGCCGTTCTTTCTGAATAGTTGGTTTTGTATTCTGTAGACTACCTATATATGTTATGAAAAGAAGCAAGCATAAATCGTAAATATATATATGCAAAGACATTTACTGTGGCTCAATGTTTAAATGTTAGACTCAGCCAATGAAAAGGTAAAGAAAAGCTTCAACCTCCTGCTTGGGTATGAAACTCACTTGGGCAAATTAGCACTTTCTTTTTACAGTGAAATTTCAGTGAATTTGTCTCAAGTTCCTTGACTCGGTATAAGTGAAATAAGAAGGAATTTATCATCGTCTATTTCTAGAAAAGATATCTAAAACATCACTTGAATGGCATATTCATTCCAACCTCCTCATCACATAATTCATTGCAGTTTTCCCTTTTCCTTGTCTCCATTTATGTCCATCTTCCAAAAGAAAGACTAAGATCACAAGAAGTAAACTGTCTCCATGGTAGTGAAGCCACTTGCTAATGCATACCAAACCTCCTGTTTGTTCAAATCAATGTGCTTAGTTTTATGGCATTTTCTCTGTTTCGTCTAGGAGCTTAAAATAAGAATTCTCCATCAAATAACCAGCTTTTGAATTTCTTCAACAGAAGTGCAGACATAATACTGAGAATCCTACATGTTAGATTTTTCCTTGGGTATGTAAATAAGGCTGAGAAACAATGTTTTCTTCAAGTTTAGATCTTTCTGTTCATAAATGTTATATGTCAAGTTACAATTCAGGTATCAACAATAAAAGCAGAACCGTGCATGTCGGCATAAGGTCTGAAGACAAGCAAAGGGAGACTGCATTACTTTTAGGAAGACGGAACAACAAAGAAGAATGCACAGCAATAAATCCAATGCAAACATTACTGTAAGGACTTCAGTTTGCTCAGAAGGACAATACTATGCCATGCTAGTTCTGTTCCATTAATGTGTACCAAGAAAAAAAGCATACAGCTACCAAGTTGTACAGGAAGATCGACAACAAAGTACCACGTGAAATTACAGTATAAACAATAAAAAGAAATCCAAATTGCACAAGAATTTCAACTTTTACACCTGATTTTCAATGTGCAAACATCTTCAAATTTCTTTTGAATATATTTTAAAAAAAAGTTGAAACAAAAAAGTGTTAAATCTCAAGAGCTCCTTAAGCAGTACTATGCTGCTATCTGCTGAGGCTGTTAGCTGGGTGGTGGCGGAAGGAACCCAGGAGAAAAAAAAAAAATCTCAATTTAGCCCAGGGTGAGGACAGCCTCATACAAATAGGTCTTTAACCTCTCTTATCTTACTTCACAGAATTATTGAGGAAGAACATTACATAACCACATTACGTGCCATGCACCTTCACTCTGGCATCCCACTCTCACGGGCTGACCCATCTAAATCAAGCTGGTGGGTTCGACAAAACAAAATAACTCCGGGGCCAATGGTCCACGATACGAATCTGACAAAGAAAACGTGCCACACGAGCTAAAATAATAATAATAATCAACCGTGCCTTCCACCCACCCCCTTCCTCTTGAAATCCTGAATCAGACACAAATCCCTGAGAAAGGAAATGAGAGGAAATTCAGGAGATTTTTTTTTTTTAGAAAAACGCCGAAGCTGGTGGGAGGATCCTGCAGACCGATTCAAGTCAGGAGGGATGGCTGGGGCGACTCCCAAGCATCTTTCAAAGGGGGAATCATCTGCTGGGGGGGGGGCGGGGCGGGGCCTTCGTTCGTCCCCCATCGCCCACCGCCCACCCTGGCGCTTGAGGCCACCCTTCTCTTTCCCATAAAATCTGGGGGGGGGGGGGAGAGGAAGGGGGGGAGGGAGAGGAAGAGACGGGATGTAATACTGTACGAACTTCTGCTTCGGCGCCCATCCTCCTCCTCCTCCTCCTCCTCCGTGGCTTCCCCCTCTCCCCCCCCCGGGACCCCGAAGCGACGCGCCCCCCCCCCCGCCCGCCCACCTCCGCCTGTCACTTACCGCCCTTATCCTTGCCGTACATATGCCCGGCCACCTGATGAGACAGCGGCACGCAGCCGTTCATCGGGAGCCGGACCTTCCCTCCTCCCTCCTCCGCCTCGTCCGTGGCCGTCGCCGCCGAGCCTGGAGGGGCTTCCCCGCGGCCGCCCCGAGGGAGCCGCTCGGCCTCTCGGCGGCTGGCACAGCGCGGGGGCTCGGTGGCCATTTCCTGGGGCGGCAGCGGCGGCGGCCTCCTCCTCCTCCTCTTCCTCCGCGGCTCCCGCCGTCCTCTCCGCTTCCTCAAGGGCCGCCGTCGCGGCTGCCGTCGCCGCCGTCTCCTGCTGCTGCTGCTGCTGCTGCTGCTGCTGCGGTCTCGTGCCCCGACCAGGCCCGACGCTCCATCGCGCGCTCCCCTGAGCCCGCCGCTCTCCCCGGGCGGAGCTGACGCGGAGCGAAAAGCCCTTCTTGGACCGCCTCGGGAGCAAGGGCTCGGTTGACGGGCGAGAGAGAGAGAGAGAGAGGGGGGGGTGGGGGGGGGAAGGCAGCACCTTGGCCGCCACTGAGCAGGCGCGCAGGCCAAGGGAGCCTGCGCAGTAGGCCCTCCCGCCTGCCCACTAGCCTCAGGTTCCCCTGCTCGTCTGGACGCTTGGGTTGCTGCTGGCCACCCGCCGCCTTCTAAAGAGTGGGGAGAAAGGGACAAACACAAAAGTCAAGAAAGGGACACTGGCTTTTCTCCGCTGGAAACGCCCCAGTGTGAGGCTCCCTGGAGGCCAGAAGCCCGGTCTCTGACCCCGCGGGACTCCCAAGTCTATGAAGAGGACTCGATGAGAGAAAACACTCTGCATAGGCTCAGAGGACAAGTCCCCCTGTTAAGATGACAGAGCAGGGCTGGCCTTTTGTAGATTAGCTCAGCTCCTGAAGCCGAGCTCCCATACAAGTTTAGGGAAAGAGAATAAATTAGACAAACGTTTGTGTCACCACAAGTTGTTTGTTGTAAACTAAAGGGCAGTTTATTGACTTGTAAAACGTGTAACGATTTGGCGGAGGAACAGAATAAAAATTCTTGAAATAAATAAATAGCTTGGGAACCCAATACAGAAGA
Organism: Phrynocephalus guinanensis; assembly: GCA_037367245.1. Taxonomy (NCBI): domain Eukaryota; kingdom Metazoa; phylum Chordata; class Lepidosauria; order Squamata; family Agamidae; genus Phrynocephalus; species Phrynocephalus guinanensis. Next base: position 42,215,731 of record CM074735.1, on the reverse strand, counting down.
ACCACCTCCTTGGGGCCAAAGCTGTGCTGCTAGCCTGTGTGGCCTTGAGCAAACGTCACAATCCCAGGGCACCCAGAATAAGGAAATAATAAACGTGTGTGTGTGTATTATCATCATCATCTTCTGAACACAGCTGCTGTCCGTTTCCTTCCAGTAGTGTTGCAGGGGCTGGCCCTGGTTGCTCAGCTGGTTGCCCTGAGCCCCTTAGCCCATGTTTTTGCCAGACAGCCAGGGACTTCACTATCTAACTCAGTCCTTGTTGACCCGGTCATCGACCGGATCTGGTATGGAATTATTATTCATCTTTTGAACCGTTTTGCTCAGAAGGCACCCTTTGTCTGGCTTCTCGCGGCCTGTCTATTATGGTTGAACCTATATAGCATAGCCCACTGCTTCCTTGAAGAAGGCAAGCCCCAACATCACGACAAGGTCACGTGCCTATTGGGGGGATGATGATGATGATGATGATGATGAATCCTTAAAAATCTGTGTGAGGGTCTCCTTTTTCCCAGGCACCCCGCCCTTCAGGTTTTAGTAAGGACACGTTCTTAAAATAATAAACAGGACTTTTATTTTGTTCTTCCACTACCACGGAGGCTCTTTTCTTAATCACAGTTCCAACATCTTTAACTTCAGTAACAAAAGGATTATTCTTAGATTCATACAACGGAGTACAGAAAAATCTAACCCCTCCCTATTCTTGGGGAGATTTGGTTCCACCATTTTTCTTCTCCTCCCTCTCGAAAAGGCTCGGTTCCCCCACTTGCACCCAAATCTCCGAAGTGAGTTTGGGCCCAGGACCTCTCTGGCGGTGGGATTTGAAGGGATAGTCTTCTCTCAGGGTTATCCCCCTCCTGGTACACAGTTTCCCGGTTCTTTTCTCCTCCTCCTTCAGCTTGGCTAGCCATTGTTCCCAAGCCAACTCCTTCCGAATCTCCTTTCTCTTGCGGTTATACTCACAGGCTTCCCGCTCACCCCAGTACAAACAACCTTGGCGGTGGGCTCATCTCCTGTAACTTTCAGCTTCAGGCTTGGGCATCATCATTTGCTCCCAATCTCCAGTCCATGGGTTCTCCATCCAAACCCATTCCCCAGCCTGGGGGCAAGACACGTGGCGTATCCTTTTTACATTGTCCGAACCCCACCTCCACCACAGCTGATTGGCTGGGCTTTCCCACCATTTCTCTCTCTTCCTCCCCCTTCATTAGGGTTTTAGTTTTTCCCTCCTCTTTCTCCCTTTCCAGAATCTTCAAGTGAATCTTTGAACTGTTTCCAGAGCATTTCCCTTTCCTGGGCTTCCTGGTCTTGGGCAGCTCTACGCTTCTCCCTTGCCCTTTGCTTCTCCAGTCACTCATCCCAGCCACTGTCTTGTTGTGCAGGTGTCACTCTCCCACCCTCGGCCCCTCCAGGATAGCTTCCCTCACAATCTGACTTACCCTGAAAGTCCTGTTGTGGTCATTATTTGTTGGTTGGAACTTGGCAGCATAGCAAAGCAAAGCAAAGCAAAGCAAAGTGTTCTGCTTATATACCGCCCCATACCACTACAAGTCGTCTCTGGGCGGTTTACAATTTTAATTACAGTGTGCAGGCTACACATTGCCCCCCCAGCAAGCTGGGTACTCATTTTACTGACCTCGGAAGGATGGAAGGCTGAGTGAACCTTGAGCCTGCTACCAGGGATTGAACCCAGGTCGTGAGCACAGTTTTACCTGCAGTACAGGCATTTAACCACTGCACCACGAGGCTCAACTAGTACAGTACTAACTTTCCCCCCTTTTTCTTAACATCTGTCCCACCTGGTGGTGGGGCCCACTATTCTTGTTTTGGCCTTCCACTTGGCATGGTCATGAACTAGATCTGAGTGAACACGAGACAACTTCATGTCATTGTCAAGCATGTTTATCCTCTGCTGTTTTGGACATCCCCTCAGTCGGGATCCGCTAGCAGAGAACTAACTATAAATCTTAATATTCATGATCCCATTCCCTATGACTGTTTATCCTGCCCTTAAATCTACTACTTACTAGAGATGAATTTGTTGAGAGCTGCAACAGGTGTTCATCAGCTAGGTGTCCCACTCCCCACCCCCAGGGGGCAACCACACAGAGGCAGTGCCCAGAGGAAAGGGGCAGGGAAGCACCTACTCTAGAGGGTATGGCGCTAAACAGCCAAACACTTGTTATAGTTCTCAATAAACCAGGACCAGCAATGTGTGCCCATCCCTATTACCTACCAACCACATTTCAAATATTTATTCATTCAGTTTATATCCCAGTCCCATTCGCATGGAGGCACTACCCTGGGCGGTTACAACAAACATAGTACAAAAACAAAAAATAAAGATAAAAGCACCAGAAACACTACAATTAATGCTTTAAAAAGATGGCACACAGCAATCCTATAGCACCAGAGTGGATAGTGAGGAAAGAAAAAGGAGGAGGGGGGGAAATGATCACCCAGGGTTGGTGTGGAAAGCTTCCCTCAACGACATATTTGTCTCCTGAATATTAACAGGGAGGGGGCTAGATGGAGCTCCTCCGGAAGCTGGTTCCATAGGGTTGGACCCACCACAAAGAAGCCCCAGCTTCTTGTAGATGACTTATGGGCCTTCCTTGGGGTGGCCAACTGGAGGACCCTTGATTGGGATGATCCTGTAGGTCAGGCAGATGACATTAAGAAAAAATGCATCAACAAGTACTGTAACATGAAATAAAGTCATCTCCTTTCCCAATACAGTACTTTCTTTCAGGCAAGCTCAACCCTGAGTCCCTTTTCACAAGTGACTCTAAAATGTTCAGGCCCTTCTTTTATGCCATATGTTTCTCTAATACACATATTAGTTTTTGTGTCATTGATTGAAATCAGCTGTACCTATGAACAGAGCTTTCAGTCTGGAAGTGTTTATTTACAGACACGATGTTATCCATATGCAGGTTGTTGTTGTTCATCAGTTGTATCCGACTCTTCGTGACCCCATGGACCAGAGCTCGCCGGGCCTTCCTGCCCTCCACTGCCTCCCAGAGTTTGGTTAAATCCATATTTGTTGCTGGCACAAAACTGGAAATGCTTGAACATACAGTATGTATCTGGCATAAGACTGCATTAGTTATTAGTAGAGGGGAAATACCAGAAATATTTTATAGGCTGGACTGTTGCTGCTTAGCACAATATGTTGCACTAGGTCCACTGAATCAGTGGAGATTTGGTGAATCAACTCTTCAGCAACTTCTGTTGATTCAAATGGGGCTACTCTAGTCGCAATTTACTTTAATATAAGAAACCGCAATGGAGTTTCTTATTCTCCATTCAGTTGTATTCAAGTCTCTACAAGAGCAGGCCCATTCAAATCAATGGAATTTTCTAAAGAGTTTACTCAACAAACCCCCACTGATTCAATTAGACTACTCTAGTGTAAGTTACTACACTAAGCAATAAGATTCCAGTCATAGTATACAGCCAATGCTGCCTCTTCAGAAAGGCCCATGAATTTTGGTTAGCTACGTGTATACAGAAAGAACACATGTTCAAATACTCCTTCCCTTGTACATGAAATAGAGCTATGAACTCTGTTCCTGAGCAGAGCTTTAGAACTCGAAAGCTATTTTGTGTGACAAAAATAGACGTAGGATGCTAAAAACGCCAGATATGAACTGTAGCAGCATTATTCTTGGGCATATCCATTGTAACACAGGAGGAAATCAAAATGGAGAAACACATGGATGCCCTGCATGGTTATCAGTACTTAGTATGGAGAGCTACATATTTGATGATACAGTATTATTAATTTCATCAAAATATGCCATGTCCATTTAAGGGTAGAAAAAGTCCATTGAGAGTGCAAACCTACACATTCAATTGCAAGACTCATTTAGTATAATAGGGCTTACTTCAAGCATAGTGGGTTGCAGCCAAACCTGTTCATGTTTCATTTGTTTTGGAACAAAGCTTGGAGACAGTTCCACAGGCCATGCCTGATGTGCAAGACACCTTATGATTTACCCTTTAACTTCTAAGGAAAGTCAAAAAGTGATGTTTGTCACACACCACTGGAGCTTCAATGGTTAACCAAGGAAGACCATCCATGCGACTTTGGCTTTGTTCAGAACTGGCTTGTTATCTCTTTTAAATAAACTACTGTGTTTTCACTGTTTATTTATTTAAAATATTTTTACTCTGCCTTTCTCCAAAGAAAGTGGTTTACTAATACTGTACCTTCTTTTAGGGTCAGTCAGGAATTTTACAGCATGCCCAAGCCAGAGGTTGTCTTTTCTCCTCAGAAGCACTGTAGGGAAACAGAACTTCTGACCCCTGGCTCCAACTTAGTGACCTCTCCAGCCACCAAATCTAAATTCAAACATGAAAACTAATTCTACAAATGGGTTTACAATGAAAATTTATCTTTAGCAAATCAAATTCTCGAGTTACTCTTCTGCCCTCAAAAAAAGGCTTCACTTAATCTCACTCAAACAACCCTGTTTGAAGCAAAAGATCAAAAGCCAGGTTCTTCAAAGGATTCCACCAACTTAAAAGGCTTGCCCAAAATATTTAGCTACCTAAGAATATGGATCAATGCCTCCTTCCTAAATCAAGGGTAAAGCATCCATTAACACGAACAGGGCTCGGTTGGAAAAAAGATACCCCAACATCTGTCACTGAAGAGATTTGCCTTGCTTTGGCTTGTGTTAGGGCCAGGTTTGGAGATTCAAGAACCATGATCATTGTATCTCTAATAGAAGAAACCGGCAGCTGCAAACTACAAGCACACTCTGAAATAAAAATTCTCTAATTCTTTTAGGCATTTGTGAAAATACGCCTACAAATAAATATTTTTATTGGGTGCAGCAACCATGATCCAAAGAGACATTAAAAAGCTACCGGTTATACCAGAGAGGATATGGAAGACTATGGGGATCTAAGCATGTCTCCGACATTCTTTCTTCAGGAACAGCTAGGCATCTCTGGCCAAATCCTGAAATTTGATTCTGACCAAGGCAGGTAGCTCCCTCCTCCCTTTGGGGGAAGCAGATTAGATCGCTTGAATGTATTAGAAAACTAATACAGCAAACACACCAGATTACAAAAACATCTTAGTTGCATTTAGATGTGCCATTCACTATTCCTTGGTGTGGGTGTCAAAGTAGGTCAAGAAATCCTAGTTAACAATTAGAGCATTGAATATTAGACACATTACTAAATTCTTCTAAAGACTGAGGCATCTTTCAGTAATTGTTTTAAACTTATGAACCACAATTTGTTCAGTCTTGTTCCTAGCTCTCCCTGTCAAAACTGGAGGGAATCATGCTCAAGATTGTATGAGACAATTTCCTCCTCACAGTGCCTATGATTTTAGTTATAAGCAGAATTTACAAGAACACTTTGTATTTGAAAATAATTTAATGTATCATCAGAGTACATTCTAAAGTGTGATTGGTTTTTTGACACGTAAGAATATACACTTTACATGACAAAAAAGAATCAGCGAATCACAAGTATTTATTCCTAACAAAAATACTGTAGTGTTAAGCAAGGCAAACAACATGAATTACATGTGCTGCAGTGCACTGTATACCACATCTAAAAAGTCTTCAGTGAAATGACTTCAGAGCTCATTTTCACACCAATTACAGGTGAGCAGAAAGCACTGTGACAAGACTGTTTTCATGTTCTTTTCATCTTTGTTTTTTAGGCATCTTTCCTCTTGATAATCAGAGGTCCCACGTTGTCACCTGTTTCATCATTATGCTTTGTGTGAGAGCCATCACATAATGGGAACTGTGGAAGAAAACTATATTAGGCATCCTTCAATGCACGTTTTCCTTCAGCAGAGGTAGAAAAAAGCAGTTTGCAGTTATAAAAGTAAACCTAAGAACATGAAAGTAAGTGAAGGGTATTGTGTATAACCAATTGGCATTTAGAAACTATGTGTAATGAGCACAATTAGCCTTAAGAAGCAATACATATTCATTAAGCCCACTTTGCTATGCATAATCAATGGGCACACTTTGGTTCTGTTAAAATCCTTGGTTCATTCTTTCCGCTAACAAGCCTCCAGGCATTTCCGGCTCTGAGCTGGCAGGTAGCTCACGCGTGCGCATACTCAAGGACGAGATAAACCTTGAAGCTTTGTTTAGAGTAAAGAGACAATTACTCTTTCATGACACTTAATTGAACAATGTCTTTGAAGCTGCTTGAGGCTAGCCATCTGCCAGGAGAGCCCGGATCTATTCTCCGCTTATCTATTTGGGATGGCAAATACTCCCTAAAAGTTCTCAGTCGTCTTACAGGCAAACTTCAAACTGCAGTTGCCAATTAGGCCATATAATTGGCGACAGAAGAAGGGATCAATCACGGAGAAACTGTCATGTTGGATACAATGTATTAGCCAGATGCAATGACGACATCCAGAAGGGAGGGCAACGAAAAGAGTGACCAAAAAGTGTATAAAGTTGTTTGCAAAGCCATTGTTCTTTGGAATTCTATTTTGGAGAGTTATCTCTGTAGAGTTCCCGCTGTTAACAGCTAAATAAAAATCTCTTTCCTCGTTAATAAGACCTAAGCTGCCTGTTTGCGATTTGCGCCGCCCCAAACAACTAGCCAGGGCCGAGTTAATTCCTTACATAAGTTCTTCAAAACAATCTAAGAAACTGATGGTTGAGCCACATTTCTGGCAAGGTCATTTACCTGTAAATAACCTACTATGGCTACATGCCTGATGCAGGATTCTACGAAGAATTTAGCACATCACCAAATGGCATTCTGATTTTAGTGCTGGTGCAACAGAAGAAATGCCTGCCAATCCAATGATGATGCTGATGACGACAATGATGATTTGCCATCAAGTCAATAACAAATTACAGCAACCCTTTCCAGAACAAGGGAGCCCTGTATACAACATAGAAAGGGGCGGGTCAAAGGCCACAAGGAGGCACCCTTGTATTTTATACATAGAGATGTGAGAAACTGCTGATAGCGATCCTATGAACATGGGAGTCATGCTGCACTCATTGGCTTATCATTTCTTTTCTTCTGCAGGCACTCCAAGACTGTGCAGTTTGGCAGAAGTCTACCTAGGTTTTCCTCCTAGGTAGACTTCTGATTCCACAACCAGATATCTAACTCATTGAGTTATCCAGGCAGTCTACTGATCCTGTACTTCCAAAAACAAAATGAATTTGCCTGAAGAGCAGTACAAAAAGTAGAATTGATAACTTGCAGGCCTTTTCCTGCTCTTTACTGTTACCTGGGTATTCAGGCAGATAAATATCAAAAAGACCACTATTTCTGTAATTGCAATGACCCGATTGTGGAGCTCCCTCTCGCCGTCAAAAAAAACTGGTTTCCCAGAGGAAAAATTCCTTTATGATACAATTGATGCCATTAGATGAAAATGACTAAGGCAGTGGTAGTGGGCAGCTAGAGATACAGAACCAAGGAAAAGGAACACACATAAAATTTTGAAAATAATTACTTTTTGATCACACTCTGCATTATACCCCCATATGGAAATGCATCTTGAGAGTCGTTTCCCGATCAATTGAAAAGCATTTCTTCAATACATACTTCTTACTCAGTTATTCAATTTCTTCATTATGAGCCAGCAATAAGTGGTTCAACATACATAACCGTAAAACAAAAGAAAAGTTAGTGGAATTTGGCTACTTTTTTCTCTTACCTTCTTAGACCTCCAACATCGGCAATACACAGCTTTTTCTCCCAAATCTTCTATATCAAATGCATGAACTACCTTGGGGTTATCTTTCTGAATCTGGAGGTTAACCATGCCACTACAACACCTGTCCTTGCTGAAGAACTTTTTGTAAGCAAGAAACCCAATGGCCGCTGCTCCTGCTGCACACGAGACTGCTACAACCCATTCAACTGAAATGAAAAAATAGATAAACTGTCAAAAGCATTCATCAATTACTTCTTCGACAGCCCAGTATGGAGAAGGAAAAACAAGATCCTCTCCATTTGCAGTTACATTCTCATTGTTTTTCAGATACATCCAATTTATTTATTGCATATGGCATTATTGCACAAGACTTTGCAAAGATAACATAAAATATGCATGAAATGTAAGACTTTAAAGGAATAAATGCCATGTTATACACTCTCTCCTTCAGACTTAGAATATAAGCAGATCTTCATATTTCCATATTTAAAATGGGTGCGTGTCTATTCAGAAGCAGTTCATGGAAGATAGCAAAATTTTACTTCCAAATGTGCCTACAACGCCAGCATTACTGTAAGCCTAATATGGAAATGGATCCAAGATTATATCTGAGCTCATCTACTTTTTAAAATCCGTGTCTGTTTGTTTTAAGTTATATAAAACACTTGCAATTTATTACAATCCTATTGTTTAGTAATTGCCCAAAGAGCTTATCATTACTCATACAACAAAAGGCTGGGGGGGATTCAAAATCTTCAAAGGTCAAAATATATGGCCTTTGTGGGACAATTACCATATTTTTTCATCTATAAGATTCCCCCCCCCATGTTCAGTAATACCTTGGTTTATGAGCATAATCCAGCACTCATATATCAAAGCAGATTTCCCCATAAGAAATAAGGGAAACTCAGATGATACGTTCTGGGGTCCCATAGAACACATGCTGAACAAAATGCCAAAACATAAAAAGGATGTTGGCTAGAAGTCCACATCCACACCATGGTTTAGGCACTTGGCTATGGAAACTGCTCTGCTTGGGACTAGACATGAAGGCCGGGGGGGGGGGATTGAAAAATTGGGGGGGGGGGATTTCCCCCCATTTTCTTTCCTGAAGCCTCTTTGGCTTTTCCCCCCTGAAAAACTGGAAAAATTGAAAAAAGAAAAAGAAAAAATGATTATGAAATGCTTTATTATAACATGATGAATAAAATATCTTAAGACAGACTGTTCAAATATTTTCCAAATCATTTATAAAAAATATGCATAGTATCAGATTATTCTAATTTCTGTGCACTGAGGACAAGCAAGTCCTAGGTTACAAACTGAACTCTCCAATGCAAGAATGAGATGCATTTCTTCCTTTAGGAGGTGCTGCTATTGTCACAAGAAAAAGATAAAGGTTTCACATTTGTTCTTGCATGTGGGTGGGTATGTTTGGTAAGAATTTACATTTATCTGATTCCAGAAAATCGAATCATTAGTTTATAACTTTGTGTAAATAATAATTAAATTACTACTATAATTACAAACAAATGTTATTTAAAAAGTAGATTCTGTTTGCAACAATTGTTTGGATACACTATATTTTAATATGCTAGTTGTCATAATTTTATGCCAAGTCAAATTGTCTATAGTCATATATCAGTGATGGCGAACCTTTTAGAGACTGAGTGCCCAAACTGCAATTCAAAACCCACTAATTTTTTTTGCAAAGTGCCAATACAGTAATTTAACCTGTATACAGGTGGTTATGAAGGGGCGATGTTGGGTGCCCACAGAAAGGGCTCCGAGTGCCACCTTTGGCACCCATGCCATAGGTTCACCATCCCTGTCATATATTATGTTCCTAAAGTAACAGAATGACTTTCAAGCTGTAGGGGTGGAGGAGTGCTAATTTTCTTTTTCAAATTTTCCAAAAAATTTCCATTTTTTTCTGGAAAAAATGGGGAAAAACCAGGTTTTTTTTCTGAGTTTCAAAATTTTTGGAAATTTTACATCTCTACAGTACTTGGGACTAACAACTGGATTTAATTTACTCTGTGTTTTTAATGTGACAATAATAAAATGCAAGATGTAGCCCTATACACACTTGACCAGCTGCCCCATGACTAGAAATGGTTTGAAAAATAAGAAAAGAGGTTGAAAACAAATTAAATAAAAATATAAAGAAAAATAAAACAAACCTCTAACTTGTACTCCCCTTTCTTGGCTGGTGCAAGGGAGACTTCCCTTTCTCTCTCCTCCCTCTGCTTTGGAGGCTGCCTGAAAGGGAACATTCTCATCTAGACAGTCACCCACAATCCGGCAAGGGTGTGTATGTGAGAGAGAGACAGCCACCACTGGCTCACTTGTGATCATGTGACCTGCTCCAGTTACTTGCACATCAAGAGACTGCTCGTTGATCAAGGCACAATTTAGAATAAATGTTTCTTTGTCTTGCAAAACGCCCTTAAAAAAAGGTACTCTTAAAGCAAGATATTATTGTATAAGAGGACCACCCCCCACTTCTCCAACCCAAAATTACAGATTTGCAACCATATAGTTTTCTCCTCGACTTAACTCTGTATAAGACAACCCTCAATTTTTAGTCTAACGATTTTAGGCAAAAATATACAGTAGTCTGATACACAGCTGTAACTTGCATAGCCAATGGAGATACCAATAGTGTACTAAATAAGCTATAGCAGCTATGGAATATGCCCATAAGCACATGTGACCTGAAACAGTTTATGTCAAGGATGCAAGGAACTACTGATTGGATAAACAAACAAACAAAATAAGCTAACAAAACAAAAACAAAAAAGGAGATATTTCCATCCACAAACATCATACACTTGTTGAAGGCCAGGGCTACAAATTCATAAATGCATGGTCCTTCCAGGGCTGGACCCAGTGATGTCACAGACGCTACACATAAATGAAGGGAAGAAAGTGAACCAGTGGGAACAGTATACAATGCTGCCATAGACACTGGGATCCCCTGGCTCTCAAGATATTTTGGCTACAACTCTCATAATTCCTTCCAACTCATTATTTAATTATTGGCTATAGGGCCTGAGGCTTCTGCGAGTTGAGATCCAAGGGAATTGGACAGATTCCAAATGATAGATTCCTTAGTCCTGCTCCAGCAGATACAAAAGAAACTTGTGAATATTGCTTTATTTGATATTATTAACAACTGTTACCTCTTGCTTCCCTCACAAGACTGACTTAACTGTGTCACACTTGACAGCAGAGGGCCAGTCATATTTATCCAAGAACAACAGTGAGGGGGGAAAGGTCAGGCCTGAACAAATCTTTGGCCCTCAGAACAGGTCTTCACAACTGGGCAGCAGCCCAGAAGCATCAAGCTTATAAGCAAGCCCACATTAAAACCCATCCCAGGGAAAGGAATGTAATAAAGAAACTCCACTACAGCAAATGGGACTCTGAGACAAACTAATTATTGCAGGGTCTTGCTTCAGAAACTGGGCTCTGCAAATACTGTAGCCATATCTGACCTTCATTTTTCAAGAAGCCACGCTAGCTAAGGGCTGGGCCATATTTTATTTCAGATGAACACAAGGGGGTTCGAAAAAGTACTGTAAAATGAAACAGCTTTAGGAGGCACAGCTGGCATCAGCAGAAAAGATCCCTGGAAATTAGCTGCTTAGAGGTAGAAGATACTTAGATCACTAGCAATGCCGGCTCAAATCAAAGAATTTGAAATAGATATGAAGGTGATCTCCTGGCTCCATCGCGTTACACAACTGGAATCCAGAATCTGCTGTTCTCTCCCTGGCAGCAGTTCCTTTGTTCCTGGCACAGAACAAAGGGCCTACAGGGAAGTACGGCCGAGGGTAAGAAAGAAAAGCCGGCTGTTTTAATGCATGATAACGGAGGAAAGTCGGCCTGCCCGCAGCAAACAGGTGCACGAGGCGTGAAATGTGTGCCCGGGCATCTGGAAACACGAGGCAAGGCGGAAATAAGCCTTGCGTTGCCTTGCCTCGGGGCATTATTCCTACTGCAAACTCTACCCTTCAGAGGGTACAGCCGCCAGCCTGCTAAGACCGGGGCTGCCTTGGGGAGTTAATAGCTGGGACTGGAAGGGACAGCAGTCCAGGAGACGATAAGCACCAAGAAAGGAAATGAAGTCTTCTGAAGGTCACGGCGCAGCCTTAGGTGTCGGAAAGGACCAAGGCTAAACCCCGATTCTCTCCAGGGAAGCGAAGGCTCTGTCGCGGAACCGCAGCCCCGCATCCATAATATCCTGCATGCACGAAGGCCCTACTGACCCTCTTCTTCTTTTCTTACCTAAACACCCACGCCTTGGAGAGAAAAAAAAAAGACAAACAGAGGTTGCCTGAAGGGCAACAAGTACTATTAGTTAACAAAGGAGGCGGGGCGTGGGGGAGAATCCTGGTCGACCTGCAAGGAGGATTCTCACGTTACACAGACCCACTTGCAAAGGAGGCGACCACCCTCCCGACCCCGGCGCATAGCTCTTACCCCGGACGGAATTGTTCGACCCGAGACCCATGTTTCCAGCCACCCGGTGATCACGCTGCAAGGCACGGTGCTTCCCTCCCGGTTCCTTAAGGCGAGGCGGAGCGAAGGAGGGCCCGAGGAGAGAACTGCGCTTGCGCGCGGCGGCGGCGGCGGCGGCTTTCAGTATGGCGCCGGGCTAGGGCTGCCTCGGCCTTTAAAGGGGCGACGCAAGAACGGCTCAGGAGGACCCTGCGAGGTAGAAACCGGGGGCGCGCGGAACGGGTGGCAAGCGTACCCTTGGAGGCGGTCGATGCTTCAGGGTACGTTAGCCACATTCCAGAGAAGAGGTCCGTAATGAGCCAGCCGTGTTCATACCAGATGGTGGAAGTGGTTAAGAGACCAGGGAGGGATGAACCATTGATTCAGCAAAATAAGCACGTGTTTAGGGCATCACCAAGGAAAGGGGGCACGGCGGAGTTTGTTTTAGTGCTGCATTTACCAAGAACTGGGGGGGGGGGGGGAACAGTTGGACCCTCCTTAACATACCACATCCACTCCTCCGCTGGCTCCCTCCCACTCTCAAGAGATAAAGGTAAAGGTTCCCTCCGCACATGCATGCTAGTCGTGTCCGACTCTAGGGGCGGTGCTCATCTCCGTTTTCAAGCCAAAGAGCCAATGTTGTGCAAGCCCATGATCATGTGCCCGGCGTGGCTGCACGGAACGCTGTTTTACCTTCCCGCTTTTTAGGGCGGTACCTGTTTATTTACTTGTATTTACATGCTTTCAAACTGCTAGGTTGGCAGGAGCTGGGTTTAACAACGGGAGCTCGCTCCGCTGTGTGGCACCCGGGAATCGAACTGCCGAGTTGCCGACTTTGCAGCCGACCGTTTCAGTACTCTAGTCCGCTGAGCACCACTCAAGAGACATCCCCCCCCCAAAAAAAACCTCCCACCTCCCCACCTAACCAATAAAACTAAAAAAGAACCAAAAATAAAACAGCACATATGAGAGAAAACTAATGTTTTGAGTGAAATGATCAATCAACATAATTCCTTACTGTGTGTCTGTTTTTAATTTTTACTTCTGTATTTGGGAAGGTTGGGTGGGGATAAGGATAAAAAGGACTCTAGGTCTTTTAGATCCATGGCCTCTGCACAATATGTGTTGTAAGCCAAACAAATAACAGTTGTCAAAAACATACCCAAAAGGAGTTTCAACTTTGCGGATTCGGACAAAAATCTGTCTAAATTAATCAAAGCGTGAAATATCAAAATTTGACTGAAAGGATAATTTGATTGTACACATAATTTTGTATATGTGGTTCTTTCCCCCATGCTTTACAATTAAATAGCAATATTTTCATTCATATAATATGCATACCAAACTGTGAGACCTTCCACACTTAAAAATTCATAGGGGGCACCATAATCTTTAAAGTGATTAGGATCTCTATATTTCTTAATCTGGTTTTGTGAGAAACATTAGGTTTGAGAAAGCAGGATTCAGATTCTCCCAGTTGGAAGTCGTGCACAGGATTAAATAAGGGGAAAGGAAACAACACACAATACTGTATATGCCACTGAGCACCTTTGAAGGAACCAGCTATCAGTGTCACAAATGAAAATATAATAAACTTCAAAACTAGAGTGACTCAACAAGCCCATGCATTGGCAACTATTGTTTTGTATGCTATTTCCAATTCCACACATCAAGGAACACCTATTGGGGAAGTATGCTTTACTAAACTAAGAAGAACCTCCTCCTAAGTAAGCACACACAAGATGTTAGGCCCCAGTCCTAAAAAGTACTGTGTACAGAAGTACTACTGAACAGAAATATTTTATTGAGATAAGCAGGCTTGCTATGAAGTAAACATGGTCAGGATGAGGATGAAAATATTCCTGATTTAAGAAATTCAGCTCCTACTGGTTTCCCAAACAATTGATTTTTCTTGTAATATTTTAAGGAGATGTTCAAGACATCTGTAGGGAAAGAATGTCATTCCTCGAGGTAGGCATGTACATGTTGTGTCGTTACAGTAGTGACCAATTCTTCATGACCCCATGTCTATGGAGTTTTCTTGGCAGGAATACAGGAGTGGCTTGCCAGTTTCTACTCCAGGCGCCTACAGCACCTGATATTCCCTGGTGGTCGCCAATCCAAGTACTAGCCAGGCCCAACCCTGCTAAACTTGAGAGATCAGGTGAGATTGGATGTGCTTAAGGCATCTAGGCAGCTAGACATGTGCACACACACACACACACACACACACACACACACACACACACACACACACACACACACACACAACACACTAACACCTAAGCAATATACAGTATATCAATAATAAAGAGTCCTCTAGGATCAGATACATAGATACGTTGGATGGCGGCTGCTATAGTTATCAATTTATCACATATGGCTTAAAAGGCGTCTCCATCTTTACTAAATTGTCTCCACATCAGTTGTAAGTAGGCTTGTCACTTCCTTCTGGGAAAATTCCACCTTTCAGGGCAACATAACAGGTTATTTGTTTATTTATTTATTTATTTATTTTTAGATTTATAAACCGCACCAATTTTCCCAAGGGAACTTTGGGCTGTGTACAAGCAAAGCAAACAACAATTAAAAACACCCCAATACAAATCAAAAGGAAACATACCAAAAGAGAGGGAAAAAAGGGGGGGAAATAAAGTTAAAGTTTCCTGTTTGCAGGGAGCATGTTGTGATGCCACATTGTGATAGGTCTAAAACTATTTGTACTAATTTCATTGCATTGAATCAGGTGTTCAAGACAATATATGTATAGTATGACAAACTGATTTAATTCTCGAGCATGAAATTAAGATGTTTGGGGCAAAAAAATGTGTCTGCAAAGTAGATAGAAGGGCTGGAAACAGTAGGAAAACAGATGGATCCTCTAGAGACCAAAAGTTATTTGAAAAAACTGAAACACAGCCAACTTCAAAACAATAACCTTAAAAAGTACTCCTTGGGGGGGGGGGAGTGAGTCAGATATTTACTTTAAGTGTTGCAGTATCACTACATATGTTTATGTCCAGTGTACAGGAAAGAATGTAGACTAAAGTGCAATCATTTTTAATACATATATGAAACTAGTGAGAATTTCAAACCAAATATATATTTCAAGAAACAGATGGAAAAGGAAGAACCAGATGGGGGAAAACATGTGATCTTTAGTTTCTGGTAATATGAATACACTGGATGATTTCATTTTGGAAAATGAGTTGATGTATGATTATCTTCCAATCTATTATAAAACCGTGGATTTAAAAATATGGTACATGGGAACAAATGAATCTACAGTAAAGCCTTAAAACGTATAAAGCTTATAAGCTGAACTACTTCCAACATTCAAGTATGAACCATAACATATTTGGGGTAGCCAAGTTAGTTTGTGTATGCACATCAGACAAGAAACAAACAAAAGCAAAAGCCACAAAAAGATTATAGAAATGTTGTAACACATTAAAGACTAGCTGCTATATTTTAGTGTGATCAGGTCCATTTTCTCGGACATAAAAGTAAGACTGCATGGCAAATACTTATACTGTATATTTATACAGAGCCCCAAAATAAAGAGACAGTGGTTGGTTAGTCGACACAAGTTGGAAATTGTGTGAGTCATCACATCTCATAATGACTTAAGATCCTTGTTTGTTATTGTTCCTTTTTTGTTTTTGAAGCTTTTTTCTGTGAAAAGCTATAATGGATTGTGAGTAAAGGAACCTCAGGCTATAGATAACAACAGAAAGAACAACATAAATGTTGTGGCATGACACATATGCTAATGAGTTAAGAATCTCTGACTTTGCCTTTGAAGTTTGCTCTGTAAAGGTGGTTGTGATTAATTGGGAAGAAACCTGGGCTATGGAATACAACAGAAGATATCATATTTATTCTAATATTTTATATTTGGCAGTGGCATACGAATATTTAATCTGGGTAAAAGATTGTGAATATTGTAGGAAATCTTAATTGCAAATTATAGTATATAATTGCAAATTATTGTATATAAAACTTTAATACAAGGAGATAATTTATTAGAAGCTGACTGAAAGGTCAGTGAACTGTTGATATGGATCATAAATGTATTTCAATATTTAGATTATATCTCAGGTTATATTCCATTAGAAGAAATAGGCAAATAGCCACCTGTTCATCCCTTGGAAAGCTATAATAGTGATAACATTAAAAATTATGGGAAATGTTATAGTAAAAGAGTAAAGAATAGATTGGGAACTGAAGAATTTCAGCAGGGCTGAGGACCATTTTGCAGCCTGAGTGCTATCCCTCCTAAGGAGCAAGCTAAATGAGGAGAGGCATGGGCAAAGAGGAAAATTTATAGAGTTTTAAACTTTTAAAATATTACATAAGTATGCACTGTAAAAGTTGCTACAGTGGATCACTATGAACTGGAAGAATTGATTTCACTTTGAACATAGGTTTTAACAGAACCCTTCCTCATTTTAAGGGCTCTGGTTTTTTTAAAATGTTAACAATGGGGGGAGGACCAGAGTTGGGAGAACTCAAAAGTAGGGGGAGCTCCAAAAACATGGCAAAATTGTTTCACGACTCCTAGACTTGTGAAGTAATTTTTCAGCTGGACAAATATTTTCTGGGAGCTACGTACAGTCACTGGGCACATGTTGCCTATCTGGGAGAAAACTGATAGAGAATCAATTAAAAAGGAATTGCAATAGGAATTACAAAATGTTATGAAAAACCTCCGTGGAAACATATGTGAACAAATCCTGGCCAACACACCATAAGAACTTCATTCGGCCATGTTCTACCTACTATCAAAAATATCCAAACCCTAGTAAACCCACTGTATCAAATGTCACAACTGTCACTACTGAGGTGACAGAAGAAAAAGGTATGGAGATTTATTTAAAATATTTCTAACTTTTTCTCACCAAAAAGACTCAAGGTTACTTACATAATCTAAAAGGCTTTACAGCTAATAAAATTAAACAAAGAATCAAATAAGCATTATATTAGAATGGTAACTAGCATCAATATTAAAACACATTTAAGAGATGGACACAAAGCACTTTGTTGCAATTTGGCCCAGTTGGTCAGCATGACAGAACACCACTCAGATGAGGAGGCAAGATGGAGAGGCTGCCCGCATGGCCATGCAGTGACTGGCTACCAAAGGAGGCAGGGCAGGGAAGCCTGGGCTCCTGTCTGGACTGGGCAACTGGTGCTGGAGAACAAGCCAGCTGGTGTGCCAAGGCAGGTGAGTGCAGGTGCCATGGGGAGGGGGGACAGAGTGAGTGGCAGTGGCAGTTGTCACACCAACGAGTGAGTTAGGCCAAAGCACAAGGAAGACACTTCGTGCCCAACTCTAGTTGGGAATTACTGGGATAGCTGATTCCACAGAAATTAATTTTTAGTGAAACGTCATCCTCTGTGAACTTGAATGCAAAGTTCTAGTTAATACATCCCAAAAGACAAAGAAAACCTCAACAAATGCATATGAAGATTTAAATGGGAGCAGGGTCTCCTGTTGTTGATGCTACCTTCCACCTGGTCATTCCTTACATGGCGGGAGTGTCGGAGAAGCTTAAAAAGATTTTTGGCAAACACCACATCCCTGTTTATTTCAAACCCAGGAACACACTAAGGCAGAGACTTGTCCATCCAAAGGACCCGATACCAAACCATAAAAGGAGCAATATAGTATATGCAGTCCAATGCAGTGAAGAGTGTTCAGACCTCTACATTGGAGAAACTAAACAGCCATTAAACAGAAGAATGGCCCAACATAGGAGGGGTAACAGCTCAGGACCAGAATCAGCAGTACACCTCCATTTGAAGGACAAAGGCCACTCTTTCAAAGATGAGGATGTACACATATTGGACAAAGAAGAGAGGTGGTTTGAGAGAGGAGTAAGGGAAGCCATTCATGTTAGCATAGAAAATCCCTCCCTCAACAGAGGTGGTGGGCTCCGGCATAGTCTATCTGCTACTTATCAGGCTGTACTTTCCAAAGTACCCAGGCAAATCAAAGAGCCTTCACCACCAAGGTCACAGCTAACGACCCATTCTTGATGGGTTTCAGCACCTTAAGCCATTGTTTACCTTAAGGCCATGGACACTAATGTCTCCCTAAGGAGCCTATTCAGGCTATTGTTCATCTTATGAGCCAATCAGACCAGGGGACAAGAGGTCAAGCTGACTGTAAGAAGGACTACTTGCACTAGCTGTATTCAGACCGATGAAGCTGTTTGGATGAACAGCGAAATGTTTCTATCTCTCAAAAAAGAAGTCCAGTAGCCATGACTCAACTCCCAGTTAAATGCCAACAGTTTTCTGCTCTTAAGTCGAGCTGCTCTTGAGTCGTGGTACCACTGTACTGTACAGTATCTCCATTTGGGGGGCAATATTTTGCCTTTCCAGTAGCATACCTGGGCCATGAGGGAGGTCTGAGAAGCTGTGAAGGCTTAACATATCTCATCTCTTTGCAAATTCAAGTGCTGAGGCAACCCTCCATCTGGGAAGTGTAACGTTTGAAGGCAGAGCCAGCATGCAAAACATTTGATTGCTGGAGAGGAGAAAAGCAAATTGTGTCATAACTTGATCCTTCTCATTCTTAGAGCCTTGAAGGTGAGCTGTATTATTTTAACAAGGGGTGAGTAGGGAATTCCCCAACTTACTGCCTTTCCCTGGCACTAAAGATATACTGTATATATACAAAACTATATGTATTTAATATATTAAATACATTCATGTGTTTAATATATTACCAAAAATAATAAACATTGGGTGCCATTTTATGATATATATACACAACTAATATTCATGTATTTAATATATTAATATATTAAATATATAAAGATATACTGTATATATACACAAAACTATATGTATTTAATATATTAAATACATTCATATGTTTAATATATTAACAAAAATAATAAATATCGGGTGCCATTTTATGATATCCCAAATCTGCTTCCTGAGAGAGTTGCCTCATTATGACGTCTCCTACCCACCCCACATGTAGGAGCCCGCTTTTCTCGCCGGGGTCCCTCTCTCCCCGGAAAAACACTTGAAATTCAAAGGCAACCAGCAGGACCACCAATTGCCAACTCGCCCCACCACCCCTAACCTCGGCACACCTGCAGAGGGCGCCGGGAGGCCAAACAGGCCTTCGCTGGAACTACGGATCCCACAATGCACCTGGGCACGAGGCGGCGGAGGGACGCGGTAGTGCCGCTGGTGGCAGCGGCGGCAGAGGAGGAGGTGGTGGGCGGGGCTCTGTTGTGTGTGTGTGTGTTTTTGTGTGTGTGTTTGTGTGTGTGTGTTTGTGTTTGTGTGTGTGTGTGTGTGTTGGAGAGGGGGGGGCGGCTTCTGTGAGAAGCGGAAACAAAAGACCCCTCGATTAGGAGCGGAGAGGCGCCTCGGGTCCGGCCTTAACACGCCCCACGAGAGAGCCCGGCCCCCCCTCCTGGAGCAAGCAGCCAACGCCGCCCTCGTCTCCTCCTCCTCTTCCCCCCCTTCCTCCCCCCCTTCCACCCTTTACAGCTTCCCCCCCACGGCCCGCCCGCCCGCATCCCCGGCTCCCCATGGCGCTCAAGCGGATACAAAAGGTGAGATTCCCCCCCCCCCCGAGTGGGCCGGGCCGTCCGTGACCCGCCGTCCGTGGGGAGCGGTGGTGGGGGGAGAAGCTTCCAGGCGAGCCTTCCCCCCATCTCCCCTCCCCTCCCTGGGCCTGGGGTTGGTGGTGTGGGAGAAAATCGGGGAGGGAGGGAGGGAGGGAGGGAGGGGGGGCAGCCGCAGGATTGGCGCTATGGGGATGGTGGGGGGGGGAGAGGAGATCTCGCGATGGGGGGAGCAGAAAGGGAGGAAGGGGGGGGAGGAGCCGCGTTTGAAGAGGGGGAGGGGATGCGAAGGGAGGGCTTTGGGGGGGATGGGGGGCGCTCGAAGGTGGGCAAGGGGCGCCCATCTCTCTGGAGGGACAGCTCCGTGACAGCTTTGCGGGAGCCTCTTGCTTGGAACGGCTTGCTTGGCCCGTCCTTGAAAATAATAATAATAATAATCCCCGAGGAGGGCTTCGTCAAACCTTTTCGGTATGCTTGGACTTGGTCGGAAGAAAACGGGGCTGCCTTCTCCTCGTGGGGCAAGTAGGTGGGCCAGTGATTGTGACTGTCGACCTAAGGCGGTGCCCTGTGTTTTCTTGGAGTGTATCGGAGCAAGATCCGCACCTTCCCCTTCGGACAGTGGTGGCGAACCTTTGAGAGACCAAGTGCCCAAACTGGGATTCAAAACCCACTATTTGCAAAGTGCCAACACAGCCATTTAACCTAAATACAGGTGGCTGTGAAGGGGCGATGTTGGGTGCCCACAGAAAGGGCTCCAAGTGGCACCATTGGCACCCATGCCATAGGTTCGCCAGCACTGCCCTATGACTTTCATTTATACAAACCTTCGTAAAATCTAGGCTCAAGTCTTGAGATAGATTAGCTCAAGCTGCTTAAACTGAGCCCAGAAGGGTGCTTTGGGAAAGAATACAGCAGATGCAGTAAAAAAAGCTTTTTTAAAAGTTTGCTTTCATTTATTGTTCAGGCAATGTGGGAAGACTCATGCTGCATCCACACACACACACCCCAAACTTGTAAATCCTTGAGAAACTTGGTTTGGACCTTGTGGTAAGCCAGGAAGGACCATTGCTGTAGTCACTTCTGTCACATTGGCAGGACACTAGTACAGGCTCACCTAAATCACGTTCTGCCTTAAGAAGAATGTGAAAAGGGTGATCTCCTACCATAATTGCTGCAGCTCAGGTGAAGTAGCTCTTCTGATCTGTAGTACTAGTTACTAGATGCTTGAACGGACGTAGTGTTGATATTTCTAGTTGATATGGCATATTGTACTTTGGAAGGAATAAAGGATTTTGTATATCAGTCCTAGATGTGGGGGTCTAGAACCTGCCGTGCAGGAATACTTTGTAGGCAATTTGCTTTCATCTGCTATTAAAAAGTCCATGTGTTCATTTTTCCCCAGGCAAGAAATCATGATGGGTATATACAGTGTTCCATTATGTACCAGGAGTAACATGTCCCTGTATATCAGTTGCTGGAGAGCATGAGCCAGAGGGGTGGTGTTGCATTCATGTCCTGCTGGCAGGCTTCCCATAAGCAACTAGTGGGCTGAGTAGAATGCAACATTTGATAGGCCTTTGGTCTTCTGTAGCCTGTATGCTGCTATTCAAAGATTATAGGTGTTCATTGACTTCTTGACCTAACTTGACCTTTGAGGAATTAAATACTACCTCTTGGAAGAAAGTGAAGAGTTGGTTCAGATGTTGTCATTTACTATTCTTTTCATGAGTGGTACTGTGTTAGTGAATAGCTAGGGTAAATAAACTGCTAAATACCTGCAGTCTTGCCAAAAAAGAAATTGAGCTAGATTTCAGTAATTGGTACACTGACCCCAACTTCTTTGTAAGTGTAGCCTAGGGATGTGCCGCCTTAGCATTGTTTTGGAAATTACTTTGAACGGGAAAGGGCCAGAGATTGGTCAAAACCATCAGAAGAATTCAGAGATCTCTAGCTCATATCACATACCCAAGACACGAATATATTAAATAAGACTACGCAGTACTGACAAATGGAAGGAGATTTGGGATAGAGAGAAAGTACAGCTTCACACTGTGAATGGAATTTGCTTGTTTACTGTGGTGTAAAATCTTATAGCTGAGACAACTTTGAAAGGGATTTCAGAAGCTATCAGTGACCACAGGTCATGATTGCTGTATCCAGCTTTAGAATTCAACTGCATGCCAGTTTCTAAAGAATAAATTGTATAAGAAAGCAATTGTCCTTATGTTTTGCTTGTCAGCTTTGTAAAATCATCTGGTTCATCATTGTGGGAAACAATCTCATTCAGAATCTTATCCAGCAGGGTTCTTAGGTTCCTGTGGCTCTTCAGCTTTTACTATGTTGTTCTGAGAATATCTTATTGCTGAGAACATTTATGTTTCATATGTTGCATATTTCTGGAGTTGTTAAGAATCAGCAGAATTGAACCACGACAGAAATACTAAGCTGTACTTTGGGATGAAGGGTTGAATTATTTCGTTTTCCCAAACATGATCAACATGAAATAGATAAAATAGATTCACGTGATGATTGATTTGGGTTTGTATGTCTGCTTTTCAAATATTGCTTAACTTTTTTTGCTGCTATTTTGTAAAACCCATGTCCTTATGGAAGTGTAGGTCTTACTGTGAGTGGGGAAAGGGCGTATGAAGGTGTTGTTTCACTGGCCTAGACAAATACGATAAAAACATAAGATATTCTAAGTCAACACCATGACAATCTGATTGCTCTGGGCTAGGGCATTCCCACCTGTTGTTTTCTGAGCATTCTTTTTTTTCCTTTTGATCAGCTTATATACTGTAGAAATGTGGTAGCAAGAAATGAAACTTCTCAAGGTGTAATGCAGTGGTACCTCTAATTAAGAGCAGCTCTACTTAAGAGCAATTTGATTTAAGAGTGGAAAACCATTGGCATTTTAGCTGCCACCTTACAAATTTTAGATGCAGCCTGCACTACTTATAATTTTTTTTTATATTTTAGATATGGTACCACTACTTAAGAGTTGTTCGATTTAAGAGCATGCATTTGGAACAGATTAAATTTGTACCTAGAGGTACCACTGTAGTTACAACAAAGGCCAAAGTGAATCTAGAACCTGTATAATTTTCAAAGAAATATCCACATTAGTCTGTGCACACATATCTGTACAAAAACAAAAACTCGTGACACCTTCAAGACTGTTACATTTTAATGTGAGCTTTGCGGCTATGTTCACTTTTTCAGATGTGTAATTTTACAATGAGATATAACAGTTAATCTTTAAAGTGCAGTACTGTAGGCTTTGGGTTTTATTTTATTTTTACTTTTTTCTGGATATGCTTGTATTCTGATAAATTTTTAGAGTTTTACCTTTCACAAGATTTGAAAATTCGTCTTGAATTTTTAAATTTTTTTTTAAATTACACTGGGTAAATGTGATCACTGCCACCAATTCAGGCCTATAGATTATTATCCTGAAAATATTTATGAGGAATTTATGTACTGTGTTTTTCCGTTTAGAACATGCTATTTTTTTCTAAGAGTGCTAGTCTAAAAATTGAGTGTTATCTTATACATGGTCACCTCTTTCTCAACTTCAGTGTGAAGGAAGCTGAGAAAGAGGAGCCTGTCCGGGATGGATTGTCCCTATCTTCTTGGCCTGGACCTGGCGGGCGGTGACATAGTCTCCTCTTTCTCAGCATGGAGAATAATTTTTCGTGGCTGACTCTAGGTAGTAATCCTGAATGAACCCCATGTTTTTGTTCTCCCTGCATAACTAAAGTTCTCACACTTCGGGAGTGGGATCTCCAGGTTAATCCCAACATGCATTCAACCACCCTGGCCATGCCATCCGGATTTCCAACACCGAGGTCAGCTACTTTCCACACCCACAGAAGAGGCTAAACAAACTACAGATCCATGCTGAGATAGCAAATCTGGGTTGTTTCTTCCTCAATAAACCAGAATTACAAGCCACATTTTGTTCTTTTTTCTCTGTGGAGCAAGTTGAGCGTCTTCCATAATGATACTCTTTATCAACCAAAGATACAGATTTGTTGGTACTGGCAAGGGATTCCTTTTATCATATTTGGCTGTTATGTAAGCTGCTACTTGTACAGCAATAGCCTGGCTTCAGGTACCTACAGTATATCACAGAGGTGAGTACACCCACTCACATTTTGTAAATATTTTAGTATATCTTTTCATGCGACAATACTGAAGAAACAACACTTGGCTACAATGTAAAGCAGTGAGTATACAGCTTGTATAACAGTGTAAATGTGCTGACCCCTCAAAATAACACAACACACAGCCATTAATGCCTAAATCACTGGCAACAAAAGTGAGTACACCCCTAAGTGATGATGTCCAAATTGGACCCAAGTAGCTGTTTTCCCTCCCTGGTTTCATGAGACCTGTTAGTGTCACAAGGTCTCAAGTATGAAGTGGGTGCAGTTGTTATCACTCTCACTCTCACATTTGGTGTTATCGCCCCCTCTCTCTCATATTAGTCACTTGAAGTTCCACATGGCACCTTATGTTATTGAACTATCTGAGAATCTGAAAAACCGAATTGTAGCTCTACATAAAGATGTCCTAGGGCAGATTTCCAAGACCCTGAAACTGAGCTGCAGCAAGGCCATACAGCAATTCAACAAGACAGGTTCCACTCAGAACAGGCCTCGCCATGGTTGACCAAAGAAGTTGAGTGCCTGTGCTTAGCGTCATATCCTGAGGCTGCGAAATAGACACATGAGTGCTGCCAGCATTGCTGCAGAGGTTAAAGGGCTGGGGGGAGGGGCCAGCCTGTCAGTACTCAGACCATATGTCACACACTGCATCAAATTGGTCTGCAGAGCTGTCGTTCCAGAAGGAAGCCTCTTCTAAAGAACGATGCACAAGAAAACCTGCATACAGTTTGTTGCAGACAAGCAGACTAAGGACACAGATTTCTGGAACCATGCCCTGTGGTCTGATGAGACCAAGATAAGCTTCTTTGGTTCAAATGGTGTCAGGCATGCATGGCGGCAAACAGGTGAAGAGTACTAAGACAAGTGTGTCATGCTTTCTGTCAAGCATGGTGGTGGGAGAGTCATGGTCTGGGGCTGCATCAGTGTGGCAGCACTGGGGAGCTAAAGTTCATTGAGGGAAACATGAATGCCATGTACTGTGACATACTGAGGCAGAGCATGATCCTCTCCCTTCAGAGACTGGGGCAGTATTCCAACATGATAACAACCCCAAGCATACCTCCCAAACAACCACTGCCTTGCTAAAGAAGCAGAGGGTAAAGGCAGGTCTCCAGATCTTAAACCCTATTGAGCATCTGTGGGGATTCCTGAAATGGAAGGTGCAGGTGCACGAGGTCTGTAACTTCTACGATCTCTGTGATGTCCTCATGGAGGAGTGGAAGAGGACTCAGGCGCAACCTGTGAAGCTCTGGTGAACTCTATGCTCAAGAGGGTTAAAGGAGTGCTGGAAAATAATGCTGGCCACACAAAATATTGACTCTTTGTCCCCAATTTGGACATTGTCGCTTAGAGATGTACTCACTTTTGTTGCCAGCGGTTTAGACATTAATGGCTCTGTGTTGCATTATTTTGAGGGGACAGCACATTTACACTGTTATACAAACTGTATACTAACTGCTTTAAATTGTAGCCAAGTGTCATTTCTTCAGTGTTGTCACATGAAAAGATATACTAAAATATTTACGAAATGTGAGGGGGGTGTACTTCTGTGATATACTGTACGCACAGGGTTATTATAATGCCTTTGTGGAGCATCTCTATATATGGTAAAGACGTTTCAGTCAGAAGGAAATAGAGCTGTAGAGCCACTTGCTGCTAATGGTTGTTTTGAACATGTCACTTCATAATCAACCTTGTCTAACTTTTAAGGTTTCTTCTAGATACTTCTCCCCAGAGTGGTGCAACAGGTGGCCACCAAAAGATTATCTTCAAAATACTGTAATGTCCCCAACTGAGAAGTCTAATTGGCATACCTGTTAGTAGCATTTAGGCACCAAGTAAAGGTATCCAATTTCCATTAGACATTGGGTTCTTCATTTTTGTTTCCATGATGGAATTTACTACCGTACAGTATTTACATTTTATTGCTGGCTCTTAATATTCTCCTTTTTAAACATTTTGATACCATTTTAGCTGACTGATTTTTTCTTATTATAAATATTGGGGTTGTATTTATAGTTTTGTTTTACTCTTTGTAAACTGAACCAAATGCATTGTCATTTGGGCCATGCACATATATTTTAAATAAATAAATAATACTAAGGGAAGTATTCCTCTTGAATTCTGGTTTATGACATGTGAAATTGGCCATATAGCCTAATTTCTCCAGTTGGCCATCTATGGGAAATATGGGCATCTCTGAAATTTTAATCCTTCTTTAAAAGGAAACATGTTGTAAATATACTGTTATCATAAAATGCAAGAGCCAGGGCTAGGACTGAATCTGTTTGATTTACTGCACCACGGAGGAGCCTTCACATGGGACATTGTGACACTGAGCATTGAGTTTGAGATGACAGTCTATATAGCTGAGATAATTTCCTATGTTGTCCTTCTGATTAATTCATGCGTGACCAATCAATATGTGATGAAAGTTTGTTGTACCATTTGCATAGGTTGTAGCTACATTCTGGCCAGATGGGTTACTTCCTAATCTCTTACATCAATATCTGATTCTGGCTGTTTGAACATTATTTAATCTGGATCCCCTTTGCTGCAGTTGCCTAAGTTAGATGTACAGTGAAGTTCTACATTGGTTGCATACAGTGCTTTCTCATTAATCTTCCTTCATGCTTTGTCAGGCATTTGAATTTGTCAAGTTTTTGAATAGTCTTCATGTTCTTAAGTTCTGATAAAACACTAGAACTAAGACCCCAGATTTGGTAGGCAAGATTGTGAACAAGAAGAGGAGGCACAAGATACTTAGGTGATTAGGGAAGATTGATCATTGTGGCCTGAGTCATTGCCAAGCCTCTACTAATCGGTTAGGTACAAGTAATATAAACGTTGAAGATGTTCAGTATTTTATTATATAATAATTGCATGCTGTCAAGTCAGTTATTTTCAGGTAGAAAATCATCAAGGTAAAGAATACACAAAAGTCATTTACTGTTTCCTTCTTCTGGGGGCACCCTGGGACTGTGTACCATGCCTATGGCTACAGAGGCTTTCACAGTGTGGAATGGAATGATACCTAAACCACTGAGCTATCCAGCCAACGGTATATTTGTATTTTGGCTTGTTTAAAGTACAGTTCCTGATCTGTTAATTGGAGCTTGCCATAGCGATCCTTTTCTCTAATTCTGAAAGTGAAGTGTCGAATTCCAGATCCTTTCCCTGTATAGTTCAATGTGTTGGCATTGATTTACAAAGTCTTAAGACTTGGGTATGTGAATTACTTGCATCTTCCCTTCATTTAAGAAAGTCTTCTAAACTTTTACTCTTGATGCCTCAGTCTTCATATGTGAAATGGTGGCACCTAGACATGAAATTTCTTACATGATAATTTATGAACATAATTGTGTGCTTGTCCAATGAGAGGAAGCTTCTGTGGAATCCAATGGGCCTTACTCCCTGGTGATCCTGTGTAGGATTGAATCTTTGCTCTTTAATTAACAGCAAGAATTATTAATGTTTGTGTCCACTACTGCTGCTTTCTTGCAATATAGCTAAATTTGGTATAGCATTCCTTGTAGTGTTTTTTTGTAAACACTGTTGAGGACACGATAGCGGGATGGTTAGGGGTGGAATCTTACTAAAATAATGTATGATGAAAATGTGTTAGAAATTGTTTTTTCTGTAAACTGCTTCCATAGTTCTCTAAAGCTGTTCCATTGTTGGCTGCATGCTTTTTAAAGCTTATTCTTTGCTATCAGATTGTGTTTTAACACAGTAGTTCTTTAATTGTGGCTCGGAAAGCTCCGATAACTCTCTTTGCATTTTCAAGTGTTGCCGAGACTACAATGTAAACAGTAGAGAGAATTTGATGGCGGGATGTCAGTTGACTTGGACAGCCTTTAAAAGGCAGTTTAGACGTATAGGACTACCAACACTTCCTTTCATAGCTGTATTTTCACATATCTGGTGCAGTGTGCCTCTTCTGTGTGCTTAGCTCGGGAACAGAGGAGAGGATGCTATGTACTGCCTGTCTGTAAGCCTTGGTGATTCTTAATTTAATTTAATTTAATTTAAAATCCGTGGGGGTTTTTTTTCCCCTTTTGGGTCCGCCATCTGCCCCCATGTTTTTCTTTTTACTATGTGTTTAAACTGATTTTATTATCTGTCCATATATTAAATTCAATTGTTTGTTGTTTGTTTGTTGTGAACTGCCCGGAGTTCCTTTAGGAAGACTGGCGGTATATAAGCTTTAAAATAAATAATAAAATAAAAATGTGTACAGAAGACTAGACAGTTCTTCTGAACGGGCATGGTTTTTCTTAAATTCTAAATGGTGGAGGTTTTCTTTGAAAATGTCATTATTTATGGCATTAGTAATGCAGTGTGTTTAAAAGCATGTTTTAAACTGGAATTGAAATCCAGATTTGCCTGTTTTGCATTTCTTCCCACACTTAAGTCTACAGAAGTGAACCCCCCCCCCCCAAAAAAAAACAGAAAAATTTTTTTGGGAAGGGGAATGGAGGGTTTTATGTTTTTTTCTTTCATAAGCCTTTTTGGTTTTTTTCTGAAAAATTGGAAAAATTTAAAAAAGAAAAAGAAAAAATGATTACCAAATGTTTTATTTTAACATGATGAATAAAATATTTTAAGACTGGGTTTTCAAATATTTTCCAAATCATTTCTAAAAATACACATAGTATCAGATTATTCTAATTTCTGTGCACTGAGGACAAGCAAGTTCTAGGTTACAAAGTGAACTCTCCAATGCAGGAACAAGATGCATTTCTTGCTTTAGGAAGTGCTGCTGTTGTCACAAGAAAAAGAAAAATATTTCACTTTTGTTTTTGCACGTGGGTGGGTATGTTTGGTTCTGTTCTGTCCTCTTCACTAGGCCTCAGAGTGCTGGAAGAAAATGCAGAGCAACAAAAATGATTCTGATTAAATTTCATTCCCCTTCATTGAAACTTAGTCCAACTCCCTTCTATACATTTCCCCCCCTCTTCAATTCTTTTTATGAGAATGGGGTTTTAATTTTATTTTTATTTTATTCTGTGGAGAGGAAATATGAATAATTGTTAATTCTGTATTTTTAAAGATTATTTGTTGAGGGTTTTTTTGTTCCACCTAAATTAGTAAACAGTTCAGGAGATTGTTACTCCATGTGTTACTTATAATTACAAATAAATATTATTTAATAAGTAAATTCTGTTTGTAATAATAGTTGTGATAATTTTATGCCAAGTCAAATTGTTCACAGTCATATGACTGTTCCTAAAGTAACACAATAACTTTCAAGCTGTAAAAGGGGGTGGGGAGTGCTAATGTAGCACTTTTTTCAATTATTTCCAAAAACTTCAGTTTTTTTTCCAGAAAAAAATGGGAAAAACCCCCAGGTTTTTCTTCCATGCTTCAAAATTTCCAGAAATTTTACATCTCTAGCTCAAGTCCCCTTCTCTTTTTCTCATGTTCCAGTGGTCAGTTCCACGTTGCAATCTCTTGAAATGTGGGGGGTCGGGGACTCTTTACCTACATTGTTCTTCAGGGATGCTTATGATGCTGTGAAAGTAATGATGGCTAATGTTTAAATTAAAAACACACTTCTGTCTTGAGTAATAAAAGGAAAGCTACCACAAAACCATGGCCCCATACATACACAGTTCGCTCCCCATTTCCTTGCTAACTGTACATTTAGAAACAGAATCCAAGTTTCAGTTGGAGGCCCTTTTTGGTAATCCTTCCTGCAATTGATTCAAAGCTGCCTTAGGTTCTGTTTTAAGAAGAAAGGCAAGATAAAAATATTTTTAAGTAAGGAAGGAAAGTGGGATAGTTTAAGATGAACAAGTATATCTGAATCAGTGCACACAGTAAAGGAACTACTGGACTAACTTACTTAGTACTGTAACAACTTAAGATGGATATGAAGAATCTTCTGGCATCTGCAGATTACGTGAGGACTGATGGGGCAAATTGTTAGCGTTCACTCAATCACCTGCAAGACTGTGGATGGTTGCTGTAGCAACAGCTGTGTAAAAGAAACTGGTACCTTCCAGATCAAAGCAGGAAGAGGAATATAGAAGAGAGGGCAGGGAGATAAAGACAGGAGAGCCTTCAGTTTTGAACCTATTGATTGTATTAATATTGTCAGGCACAAAATTGAAGGCCTTCAAGTTTTATTATTTATATTTTTTGCAAGTCCATGGCAGCAGTTGCATTGCTTAGCGTTCAGTGATGGGAGATGGCCCATGCAATGGACTCTCCCTGTTCTCATGTTACTTCCTGAAGGGTTGGTTCCAGCATGTTTACCCCCACTGTGTAGGGAAGATCAGAGTGTTTTGGGGTTAGGAGAACATATGAACCAGCTACAAAACCCTGTTTGCTACCTTTCTGCTTAATGGCTGTTCTTCTCTCATTTCTAAACCACCCCACACCGGTAAACAGACAAGAACTAGTAGTGACTCCAAACCAGACTTGGGAATGATGAAACACTAATGAAGAATGCTGGCTGTGAACACAGCACTAGGATAGGAAAGAGTATTAATCTAAAGCAGTGTTTCCTAACCTGGGTGTCATAAAGTGTTTTCTGGGAGGTCATGGGTCAACTTATATATGTTGAAGCCCTTGTTAAATAATTTGTTCCTTGACCTTTCAGCATGGGATATTAAAGTCAGTGTGTGTGAAAGAGCAAGAAGCCCTTTGGGGGAGAAAGAAGCCTCTGCTTTCTGAAAAGGGATTAATTTAATTTTCTACATAAAATGCCTTTTTTATGCAAATATGGTGGGATATCACAGGTTACTTGGCTATTATAAAAAGGGGCCGCAACTCGAAAAAGGTTGGGAGCCATAGATCTAAAACAAATGTTTGGTTGGAGAGCTATTGGCTGTGCATCTGTCCTTTTCGATTCTGGAGTTTTACAAGACAACCTATGGGTTCCTTCTTAACTGTAGCTGATGTCATGCTTTAACATTTATAGTTGTGCTGCAGTGCTGACACATTGCCCTCGTAAATGGGGAATTGAAGCTTTCACTCAGCCTCTGATGCTGGACTGTGATTATCTTCTGGAACTGGAAGCAGTATAATAATAATTACGCTCTACTGCCACTTCTCCCAGCTGTCAGCTGGTGTTCAGAAAACGTGATGGGGGGAGGGGGAATTTGATGGCGCCATTGGCACCTTCATAATCTAATAACCTGTTGAAGCACTCATTTCTGAGTAGAAGGCAGGACTGCAGTATTAAAAGGGTAATATTATAGTAGATCTCCAAAAGCATGTCGAGAATGATTACTATTAAACCATTCACCTTTCACACTAGCATAGTTGCCAGCTTGAGGTGCAGTAGGGAGATTGCTAAAGATGGGTAGCATTTAAGTAAAGCACTGAAGGTTCTGCAGAAATAACTTGAATGTGGTTTGAAAACCCAACAGAACAGGTTTCTCCTAAAGATGGCCACCATATATGACCCAGACTTGGCTTAATTAGAATACTTTTGCTTTGGCTAGTGCTTTCCAATATTTTTAACTTCTATGAATTCGTTCCTTATGCAGTTTAATTGCCAGTGAATGCTAGTGTATGGAGGTCATAGAACAGTGATGGCAAACCTTTGAGAGACCGAGTGCCCAAACTACGATTCAGAACCCACTAATTTTTCACAAAGTGTCAATACAGCAATTTACCTGAATACAAGTGGCTGTGAAGGGGTGATAGGTCCCCCCAGAAAGGGCCCCGAGTGCCACCTTTGGCACCTGTGCCATAGGTTCGCCAACCCTGTTGTTCATAGAACCTCTGTGAATCAGAGAGGATTCTGCAGCATGTTCTGAGATTGAGCATCCAGGAAGTGTTTGGGCCTACTGTCAATTTACAGGGAACCTTTCAAGAGAGGCTTTAGTGAAACTGAGTACAAATGGTGAATTGGCTACTGCTGCAACAGCTGTGGAGGTCAGGGGGTAATTTTGAAAAATGGCATGGTCAAACAAAGTAATGCTAGGTGTATGTATCACTATAAAAAGCATCTCTTAAGTTTAGAAAATAACGTTATTCTTGAAAGAGCAATCAAGATATAAAACTGGCAGAAAGGCATTCATGTAAGTCCGGATTGCATGTGGTGTGTGGGCTACAATGATTTTGCTTTGTGCTGTCATATAGAAATGTAGATTCTTAATAATCACAGGTTTCATCTTGATTTGAGTTTCTAGAGCCACTTTACACTTTGTATGGCACCTGGATCCAGATTTGTGGCATACTTTCTGAATTGTGAAGGGGGGATTATAACAAAGAACTGTGACCAGATGAGACTTAGCATGGTGTGGTAGGTTCAAGTCGTACTTAGCCAAGATGTTCTGTAGATGTCCCTATGAAGGTGTCTCAGTCAAATTTACCTGGTGAGGCTATCAGAATAAAATGAAATAAGCATTTCTCTACTGTCATAAGCTTCTCGGTGGAAAGATGAGATACAGCTATAGTGTATAATTGTGGCTTACTGTGTGTGTTGTTTATGCTTTGCAGTATATGTCTTATTGCTTATGAGACGGCATCTGTAGAATACAGTTGCTAAGTATGTGTGAAGCAGCTTGTTGAGATCATACAGAAAAGTATGATGCTAATAATAACTGAGTGTGGGGGGCAAGAAACTAAAATAAATATGAATGATTTCCAAGCAATAGATAACATTTTCTTGTTTGAGTCCAACGGTTTTGAAATGGTGTATAAAATAATTGAAGATGACATATAGGCATGGTCACACAAAATACCTCTGAGGAATTTTGTATTCCAAAAATTGTGCACATTGTACAGCATACACTGAAATACCTACTGAAATTAGTATTTTGAAAATATGTATGTTTGACTTGAAGTGCCTACTGATGAGTGTGTTATCAAATTTATATATGGTAGTTGTTTAATGTGCACTTTATGTAAGATTGTTTCACTAGAAGAACAGGTTCTCTGTGTCTTAAATTAATATTTTTGCAAAATACAGTTCTCTTAACATTGTATTGTAGGACTGGGTTTTCAGAATTCATGAAAGGGTTGTCTTCAGTATTGATTTTGATTTACCTTTTTGGTATAGTCTAGTCAGGACAGCCGTTCCCTCTCCCATTCTTCTCTTTACCATTGAGAAATGAGCTGCTATGCTTCACACAGGAGACACTTGTAAATTTTCAGCTGCTTTATATATTTTTTAAAATGGTAGATCAAGCATTTCTGTCCTTCTTGCTCCCAACATTCCTAGGAATTACTGTAGGTGAAACCTAACACCATCACATAATCTGCTGGGGCCTAATTCCAATGTCCACAGACCTCTCCTTCACTATTTCTAGTTGAAACTCAGACCATGGAAATATGTCAGGCTTCTCTTCTTATCACCCCAAACTTGTTTGTATATAACCTCTTTACTGAGGAAGAGATCTTGAGAAATGCTACCTATTTTGTGCACTTTTCATTGTGCTACCTAAATCTATTATGCTAATATGGAATCTGAAATTAATTAAGAGACTTCATTCATTAATGATACTATGCATGTTTTTGTGGAAGTATTCCATACTGATCTGATGAACCTTAGGATAGCTGGGGCATGTTCACAAATTAATACAGTAAGATGTTGATATACTGTATTGGGTTCTTGATGGTGAGCTTCTCAACTCTTTACTCAGGGCAGATGGGACCGTTACAAGTCCCTGTATCAGGTAGCAGCATGTGTTCTGTTCATGACCTCTGTCATGTTGACTGTCATATCCTGTACTGGTTTCAACTTGTTTTGTAACTTAAGGAAGGGATTCTGAAATCAAGGTATCGGATATTGATTAGTTAGCTTATTTGATCTAGAAAACAGGGCTTTATGGAAGCTGTTTCTTCACCCAGTCAATGCAAGCCAGTGGAAACAAGTGTGGCTTTAAGTACATTAACATGTTACCAGTTTGTTTCATATAATGGCAGCAACCCCAGGATGTGTGAGTTTATGTTTTCTGCTCCATATTTGAATGAAAAGTCCTTCCCAACTTCTGTTGAAAATCAACATACAATCACACTTGTGTACACATGGCTTCCTATTGAAAATCTTTCCCAGGCTGCTCTTGGTCCTGGGAGAAACATGTCAACAGATGCTTTGCTCTTAGAGAGTATAGTGGGAGCTGTGTGCTGTTGTGAGGCCTTGGGTTTAGAAGCAAACGTCAAACTCCTTAACCCTCCATGCTGTGGTGCCCACCCTACCCCCTTTCCTCTGCAGGTCCTGTGAGAGGAAAGAAATGCACATTACAGGCATGCATTTAACACCACTGTTGTTTTTGCTGTGAGAAGCAGTGTGAGAAAGTTACCACGTCAGATTGATTCTGTACATCTTCTCCCTACACATGGATGAGATAATCATGCTGATAGATAATACAGTGGTACCTTGTATAAGGGAATTAATTCATTCCAAATGAAATTATGGTAAGCAAATTTTCCTTTATACAAATTTCCCATAGGAATGCATTGAAAATGGAGTAATACCATTTTTATGTTGTACGGATTCACCATATAGGCAATTATGTCAAGAAAATTTCCCCTATCTCCGGAATTTTTTATGTTGTACAGATTTTTATGTTATACAAACTGTTCTTATACAAGGTTCAACTGTAATAGTCTTTATTTAGTACATGTGTTCACAGCTTTTTGCCTAACCATATCCCAACAGTTCTCTCAGTCTGTCATTCAGCAGATAGGGAGCAGGCCAAAAGGCTGCACATAGATGTCCTGTGGCTGGGAAGCAGATGTCTTAAATTTACAATGGAAGCCTGGGGAGAGGGAGCAATTAAAAATCTAAAAGCAGTAAAATTCTTGCAGCAAGCTCTATTGATTTATAGTGTTTATTTAATGTGTAAATATTTATTAAAGAGTACCAAATGTGATTCCCATTCCAGTACCTTAGGCTGTTGTATGTTCAAAGTGTTTTAGTAATGTGAAACCAGTGAATTGTTTGTGCATTTCAATGGGTCTTGAGCTGCCTGCTGAACTACTAAATTGATAACTAACCCCTGGGAACTTTAGAGAGGTTGTCCTTTCATTAGGGTGCCAGTTTTAACTACTGTAGGCTATATTTGTAGTTTGGGAAGTCAGTGAATCATTCATACAGTTCACCTAGAGAACTGTGATCCTGGACTTTGGTAGGCATTGCATCTTATTTAAATTTCTATTGAGATTCTTGTTCTTCTCCATTGTTGTGAGTGCTGTGCCAAATATTCTGGGCCATGTGTGGTATTTCATTGTCACGGCGAGGCAGTATTCATTCAATAGCGCAGAATTTCCTTGAATACTTGAAGCATTCCTTTTGGCTATTCTTCCCAGAATTCTGAAGAAACATTTGAATCTTTCACCTTAAATGGGTTCTGAAAAATATCCATTTGTGAAGAATTCGTCTGACAGAAGACCCTTGAATTAAGCCACTCTAAACCTTAGATATAAGCACTATTTGATAAAGAACCCTTTTCATCTTCTTTTGGTTGGAGTAACTGACAGACATCTGTTCCTAACCAGGTATGGACTTAGCCATTCCATACTCAGTTGGTAAAATGTACTGTTAGAATAAATTTAAAGAGAATGTGACCCAGGTAGCTGTTAATTTCATCTTCTTCCATCAACCCTGACTCTCTGAAATGTCATATTGTTTTATACAGCACATATGCAAAACTTAATATTGAGAATGATTACAACTTAGCATCCTAGGCTCATTCCAATATGTGTGATCCAGTAGGAACATGGTTATGTATTCTTTGAAATCCAGCTGTGTAAATTACAAAAATGCCAGCTGTTGTGGGGAGGTTTTTTTTTGGGGGGGGGGCTTTCTGTTTAACAGCTGTAATAGCATTGAAGAAGGGGTAGACAGTTGGCTGGAATCCTAAACAAGAATACATCCATCAGGCAAAATTTCATTGTATATCTTACTTAAATGATTTTACGTTTTACTGAGTCTCTTATTTGTTCTCTGCCTGACCCTAGAGAGGTCAGGATCCTTTCAACTGCATCTAGCTGCATTGGAACCAGCTTGAACAGACACGCTGAATCAATGGGACTTGCTATGAAAGCATGTATGCAAGCCTAATTTATTAAGTCTACTCTACTTGGGCTTACCAACTGGATTTAGCTCTTTATAAGTGGAACCTTAAGAAATTATCTTCTATTTTTTTACTGTGCTTGACCTGTAAACACTAAAAGTAGGCAGCACTTCATATTGTTTGGGAGACCTTATTGTCCGGAGTCCAGTTGAAAAATTATTCTGTGAGTCCACTGGCTGTTTCAATTGCAAGTTGTTACAAGTGAATCTGTATACAATAGCAAATGCCTATACTGTACTGATTTTTTGACTTGCAGGTATAACAGAATTCTGGCCACTGAATTTTGTATTATATTCTACAAGATTGCAGATGTCCACTTACTGTAGGCCTGTATATATCCACCTATGGAAAGAAATAAGCAATTCCAGACAACCAGGTGTGGAAGCTTCTGTAAAATGGAGATAATTAATTCCATTTGAGACAGTGTACATATGCAGCCAAACTACGTATGTACACAGAGGGGAAAAATTAGAAATACTAAAACCAACAAATATAAATGAAACAACGATGAATAAAAGTAAAAACCTCTGACAAGGCAAGAGGGCAGGCAAACACCTAGGCAAACAACATATAATCATACAATCATCGATCACCAAAATGGTATTTAAAAAGCCATGTTTTTAAGGCTTCCCTAAAAGCTGGGAAAGACTCCGCTAGCCGAATCTCAGTTGGCAATTTGTTTTTTTTTTTAAATACGTTTTTATTAGAAAATTTTAGTATATAAAAAAAAAGTCAGGTTCAAAACATTAGCAATACAAAATCATTCTACTGAAATTTGGCTTCCCTCTGTTCTTCCCGTGGTTTTAGCGTTATTCATCTCCTAGCCTTCCTTTCAGACAAACCCCTTTATATGTTTATAAAAAAGATTTGAAAAATAAGTAATAGTCCTTCGAGCTCTATCCTAATCCGGTAAGAGTCTTTAATTCCTTGCAATAAATCTCCATGTAGTTCTTAAATTTTTGCCAATCTTTTTGGAACTTCTGGTTGTCCTGATCCCTCAGTCTGCACGTCAGTCTGGCCATCTCTGCAAAGTCCAATATTTTTGCCCTCCATTCATCCAAAGATGGTATATACGTTGTCTTCCAATTCTGTGCCAGGAGCATTCTTGCCGCTGCTGTTGCATATAGAAATAGAGTCCTATCTGCTCCTTTAATTTCATTATCCACCAACCCTAACAGAAAAAATTCAGGTCGTTTTGGGAATGTACACTTTAGCATCTTTTTGAGTTCATCATATATCAATGCCCAATACTCTTTCACTTTCTCACACGTCCACCACATATGATAAAAATCACCTTGTTTCTCTTTACATTTCCAGCAGTGGTCATCTTTCATCCTATACATCTTTGCTAACTTCGTTGGAGTAATATACCACCTATACATCATTTTCAACAGATTTTCTTTTATCAAAGTACATGCGGTAAACTTCATATTCTTTTTCCACAATCTTTCCCACACATCTAACCCAATATTATGACCCCAGATCCATAGCCCATTTTACCATACATTCTTTAACTTGTTCATCTTTTAAATTCAACTCCAACAAAAAATTATATAATCTAGTCAACAATTTCTTTTTTGGGCCCATGATTATGGTCTGGAACTTAGATTCCTTCTCTCCAAACCCAGACATCTTTCTATCTTTCTGAAAAATGTCATTTAGTTGATGGTACTGAAACCAGCCTGTTAACTTCTCTTTCAACATATCATAAGACTTCAGTCTAGGACCTTTTTCTGAAAAGAATAACACATCACCATAGGTGATCCCCACTCCTTCTTTATCTTTCCTCTTGATCACCAATGCCTCAATCGGGGATAACCATCTCGGTGTATGTCTCTCTAAAAGGGGTTTCAACCGTTCCCAGACCTGAAGTAATGACTTTCTAATTACATGATTCATAAAGCTTTTGTGTACTTTCACTTTGTCATACCAGAGATAAGCGTGCCAACCAAATCTGTTATCATGACCTTCTAGATCCAATAGATCCTCATCAACTAAAGTAATCCAATCTTTTATCCAACCTAGGCAGGCCACTTCGTAGTACAATCTCAGGTCTGGC
Organism: Phrynocephalus guinanensis; assembly: GCA_037367245.1. Classification (NCBI taxonomy): domain Eukaryota; kingdom Metazoa; phylum Chordata; class Lepidosauria; order Squamata; family Agamidae; genus Phrynocephalus; species Phrynocephalus guinanensis. The sequence goes on along the minus strand of CM074735.1, from coordinate 42,177,692 downwards.
ATGGCAAATCCTCCCCTTTCCTTGGCATGTTAGTAATTTAAATCTTATTCTGGGTCTTTTACCTTGCCAGACAAATTTGGACAATGTCTTCTGCCATTCCTTAAAGTGGCCTATTCCTCTAAGTATTGGGATCATTTGGAATAGAAATAACAACCTTGGTAGCACATTCATCTTTATCACCGAAATTCTTCCCATCAACGACAAGTTCAATCTATTCCATGTTTCCAGATCTCTCTTAATCGAGTTCCATACCATATTATAATTATCCTCAAAGAGATTTAAATTTGTAAGAGATAAGTTGATTCCCAGATATTTAACTTTTTTCACCACTGAGAGGGCGGACAATTTTTCAAATTCTTCGCAATCTTTCTTTGTTACATTTTTCAATAAAACCTTCGTTTTATTCTTATTTAGTTTAAAACCGGCTAGATTACCAAATTCCTCAATTATTTTCATCATCTCAGTAATACTTTCTTTTGGATTCTCTAACGTCAGAACTAAATCATCAGCAAACGCTTTTAATTTATATTCCTTATCCCCCAAAGCTTTGGAGCAGCCCCAAGAAAGCCCGACTATGGGTAGAAACCCTGTGGGCTTCCCGAGGGGTGGCCACCTGGAGCGAGAGGGCTAGTAGGATGGGATGAAACTAACCTTTGGGAGATACGCTCCACCAGATACTCAGGTCCCACACCATGAAGGGTTTTGTAAACCAAACCCAATACCTTGAACCTTATCCGAGAGGCAACGGGTAGCCAATGCAGGCGAGCCAAGATAGTGGTGATGTGGGCCAACCTCCTTGCACCAACCACCAGCCTGGCTGCCACATTCTGCACCCGCTGCAGTCGCTGAACAAGGGTCAAGAAAAGACCCATGTAAAGAGTGTTACAGTAATCTGTCCTCGAGATCACCAGAGCTTGCACAACTGTCCGCAGGGAGTCCTTGTCAAGGTAAGGGTGAATCTTGTCAATAAGCCGAAGTTGGTAAAAGTCCGCCTTGGAAACACCTGCCACCTGGGCCTCCAGGGACAAAGCTAGATCCAAGACGATGCCCAGACTCCTCACTTTATCATGCAGCTGAAGGACAGTACCTCCCAAGCTGGAAAGAGGGCCACTGTACCCATTCAGGGACCCTCCAAGGAACAGAACCTCGCTCTTCTCCGGGTTGAGCCTGAGCCTGTTAGTTCTGGTCCACTCCACGACTGCGGCCAGGCAACAATCAAGGGACCGCACAGCCTCCAATGCAGAGGTGGAAAAGGATAGATAGAGCTGCATGTCATCAGGGTACTGATGACAGCAGACCCCATGACTCCAAATGACCTCAGACAGCAGCCTCATATAGAGGTGAAAGAGCATAGGGGAGATTGCTAACCTCTGGGGCACTCCACAAGAGAGTGTCCATGGGTCCAACAAATTCCCCCTCCCCCCAGCTTTACTCCCTGGGCATGACCACTGAGGAAGGAACGGAGCCAGCTCAAAGCAAGGCCCCCAATTCCCGCATCAGAAAGCCGACCTAGGAGGATATCGTGGCTGACAGTATCAAAGGCTGCAGACAAATCGAGGAGAACCAACAAGGTAGAGCAGGGGTGTCCAAGCTTTTTGCAAGGTGGGCCAGATTTGGTGAAGTGAAAATGTGTGGGGGCCGACCATTCAGCCACATTTGGCCCCCGGGCCGGACTTTGGACAAGTCTCTATAACATGCAAGGCGATGGGGAGGATGCTGTAGCAACGGAACTGGGGGCCGGGTAGGCTGGGCAGGTGGCTTGGGGGATGGACAGAGGCAGGAAGGGCAGGCAAACCATAAAACTGCAAGCTAATGTCTCCTTCCGCTATGGGGAGGGGCCAGCTGGCGGGGATGCATGACTGGCTGAGCCGGTGGGGAGAAGAAGCTGCGAGCCGCTCAGAATTTGAAAACGGGCCACATTTGGCCCCCGGGCCTGACTTTAGACATGCCTGGTTTATAGCACAGACATTGTATCAGTAGTTGAGCTTATGCAAACCCTTTCTGTATAACTCAGGTTTTGTGTGTGTGTGTGTGTGTGTGTGTGTGTGTGTGTGTGTGTTTGGCCCAACACAGCTGAAGTTTTAGCTAGTCAGTATTTTAAGGATATTTGATTTCATCTGAAGCTGGGAAGTATAAAAATAGGTCTTGCTTTCTCTGCTTGCAGCATTGCAGTTTTCTTTAAGAGTCACTGCCTTGAACTTCCTTGACACTTGGCAATCTGACACTTGTGGATTCTTTCTTGCTGGCAATAGCTGACATTTGCATCGATAAGTTGTTCTCCCCTCTGAGTGAAACCTGAGCCCTTGGATTGAAAAGGGAACTGCACTTCTGAAAGATTTTGCAGTTGGCTTCTTTGGACATGTGTATACCAGAATGACCTCCCTGGATGGGCATGTGTCATGATCCTCAAAATAAAATTAGTTGCAAGTAGTTGTGTAAGACCTTGATGCTCTTTTTTGAAGGTCAAAGACAATATTACTTGCAGACTATTAATATGACAACTACTTTATTCAAATATTAGAGTGCATGTCCATTGCAATATGTTTTGGAGAATGGCAAATGAATTATGGTGCCATGATGTGTTCCTTTCTCTTATTAGTCTTGCAGCATTGAACTCTTTTGATTCCAGGCTGAAGCTTGCTGTGTTCAAAGGGAATTACAAAGAAAAGTAGAAAAAAGCTCTAAATAGCTATTTACCAACTGTGTTGGAGACATGTGATTCTTGGTTGCATCAACAGAAGCATAGTGTCTACTAGATCAAGGGAAGTGATAGTACCACTCTGTTCTGCTCTGGTCAGACTGCACCACCTGGAGTACTGTGTTCAGTTCTGCACACCTCAATTTTAAAAGGATGTTGACAACCTCAAGCGGGTACAGAGGAGGGTGCCCAGGATGGTTAAAGGTCTGGAAGAAATGTCTTACGAGGAGCGGCTTAGGGAGCTGGGAATGTTTAGCCTTACAAAAAGAAGGCTGAGAGGGGCTATGATAGCCATGTTTAAATATTTGAAAGGATGTCATATCAAATTGGGGACAGGTTTGTTTTCCATGGCTTCAGATACTAGGATTCGGAGCAACCGTTTCAAACTACAGGAAAAGAGATTCCATCTGAACATTAAGAAGAACTTCCTGATGGTTAGAGCTGTTTAGCAGTGGAATATGCTGCCATGGAGGGTGGTGGAATCGCCTTCTTTGGAGGTTTTTAAGCAGAGGCTGGATAGCCATCTGTCAGTGGTACTTTGATGGGGGTTCCTGTATAGCAGGGAATTGGACTAGATGGTCCTTGAGGTCTCTTCCAATTCTGTGATTCTGTATCATCATCATCATCATCATCATCATCTCTAGGGCAGATATATTATCTACTAGTATTCCTCTAAAAATCTGTCTCTTGTTACTATTTCTGATCTATATTCAACTTTCAGACAGAAATTTTAAATACTAGCAGTAGAGTTGTTTCTTTGTGGGCAGTGAATTAATTATCCAACGCCATACAGCAACATTGCAATGAAGAAATTAATCTGTGTCATTAACAAAACTGATGGGTAGTATTCTTAAAATTGCTAAATTTGGTGAGCCCTTTGTAAATTCATTGATTCAGTGACCTTATTCCAGTTGCAATTTACTACTGGATTTTTGCCATTGTTTCTATCTGTGTTCTAATGACCATCTGATGATATACAGTGGTCCCCCGCCCTTTCACGGTTCGTATAATGCGGTCCCGCTATATTGCGGGACTGCAGTATATGAAAAAGGCCCCCTAGGGTAAGGGGGGAAAGTGCTCTTTCAAGCCTCCCGTACTTACCCCAGGACTGCAGCTGCCCCGAACAGGCCTGTGAGGGCCTTCCTGGGCTTTCTGGAGGCCCCAAAAGGGCCTCCCTGTGAACCAGAAGTGACTTCCAGATTGCTGAAAATCATTTCTGAGGCCTCCGAAAACCTTTCTAGGCCTGTCGGAAGCCTCAGAAATGATTTCCGGTTTCCCAGAAGTCACTTCCGTTTTGCAGGGAGGCCCTTTTGGGGCCTCCAGAAGGCCCGGGAAGGCTTTCACAGGCCCATTCGGGGTAGGACCAGGCTGGGGGTAAGTACAAGAGCCCCCAGGTAGGCTCCCCCCAGGACTGACTTGACCTGCATATGCATATTGCGGATTTTCAATTATTGCGGGTCAGGTCAGGTCCCTAACCCCAGCAATAGGTGGGGGATCACTGTATTGCATATTCTGTTCCTTAAAAATGGGGGCAGGGCCTTAGGGTGCCATTCAACCAGACTTCTTTCAAAACAGAGGCTGACCAGGCCTAGTCACAGCTTCCTTTTTCGGAATGCAGTGAAAACCTGACCCGTAAGGACAGTGTACGAGTGATCCAACTTGTTTTTATGTGCTCCTTTTTAAAAATTTATTTTGTTTTGAGGTCTCTTCCAAGCTGCCCTCGATTCAGAAAATGGGGTTTAAAATAAAATCAAGCCTGTATAATTTAGTTAGCACAGTATTACACAGAATCTGTGCCCAGCTTTAGAGATGAAGTTGAAATGTGAAACTCCCTCTCGTGGAAAACAGTGGAAGGCTATTGCCTGAGTTTTTAAGTGAAATGTAAGCCTTAAGATTATCATGCAGCAATAAAAGAAAATTTAGAGCAAAAAATCACAAATACAAGCTCTTGTAATGCAACTGACATAATTAAACACTGTGTGAAAGCATTTCATGAAAACCTTCTGATTTTCAAATTATAAGAGGGGTGCTTTTTGTAATAAAGAGATCCCCCTTTTCTTTTATATTCACATACCCTTCTTTCTATGCTGTATTACTCTTTTGCATGTAGATCACTAACTAAGTGGGGAAGGAGTAGTTGAAGAAAATTGTGCTGGTTGTTTATTAATCTGATAAATGTGAATAACAGTGTTGTGCATGTCGGTATTCTTATCTAAGCCAATACAAAGGATTGCAATACAGTATAAGCAAATATTTCTGCATCTTGTTAGAAATAAATCCTGAGGCTCCAGGACTTGCACTTTCCCTTTAAACTCTGCAACTTCAAATATGGATGAAACATCTAGCTGTTACAGACAGGCAGACCTCCAGCAGGCTTTGACTGCAGTTCCTTTAGTCCCTTATTACTGGTTGTTTAGGTTGGGGCTGATGAGAGTTATAGCATGTGCAATCTGAAGGGCGCCAGGTAGGCTATCACTGCCTAAGTCAAATTGTTGGGAGGGAGGTATCCAATTATTTTATTTTATTTGTTTACCCCACTTCCTTCCTTAAAAAGGCTGCAAAGTGGTTTGCAGCATTAAAAACAAATTTTAAAAAAATAGTAAGTATATAAATACTAAAACGGATCAGGGAATAACATACTAAATAAAGCACAGCAAACAACAACAACAGCAGAACCACATTCCCACATTCCAAGTGATAAGGCACAACAATCCATTTAAAAACACCATTCAGGCAACTAGCCACTAACTAAAGGAAAGCCTGCCTGAAAGGAAATATCTTCACCTACTTACGGAAAGAAAGCAAAGAATGGAGGTAGTCTGGCCTCCTGGAGGAGGGAGTTCCCAAGTCTGGGAGCAACAACAGAGAAGGCCTTCCCCTTTGTCCTGACCAGCTGCAGTGTTTCATTATTTAGCAATAAAATGCTTAAACTGAACCAATGAAGAGAGGTATGCAGTAGTGTAAAAGTTACAGACTATACCACAATTTTGATTTGGGCTTCTGTCTTTCCCCACATAAGGGAACATTTTCAGAACTGAAATATAGTGAAAAGGATTTCACTGTCCTGGCGACTTTTATGTGTGGGAATGAAATGTAAATTATTTTATGGAGTAAATAATATGAATGTTTGCTGGCTAATCTTGTACCCAGTGCTGAATGCCTGGTCAGTCCATGTATTAAGCGTGTATCCTCTGGTATTGATTCAAATTTCTCTTTGAGTTTTTAGTTGTCAATTTTGGAAGCACTTGATCAAACCTAAAGAGGATCCAAATTTGGATAATTAATCTTGGGTTTGTTTAAGTAACATTGCAAATGTTTTCATGTTTCCTGTAGGAGCTAAGCGATCTGCAGCGTGACCCACCTGCACACTGTTCAGCAGGACCGGTTGGAGATGACTGTAAGAGCTTTATAGTTGATGGCAAGATACATTTTGCTTACTTGGTTACACTTTAAACTTTAATAACGGAAATATTGTTTTTTGTTTTTCAGTGTTCCATTGGCAAGCAACCATTATGGGACCTGTAAGTATACAGTTCACATAAATGAATTAAATACCCAGTTTCTTTTGTATCAAAAAAAAAGTAAGCTGCACAAGTATTTTATCTGTTGGTGAATGTACTAAATGTTTGGTGCTCCCTTCAAGGAATAAAATATCAAGATAAATTAGGACTAAAACTTCCTGCTTTTTGTCTGCCTTTTAGCTGATACATTTGCCTTTGTTCCAGACTAAGTCCTTTTTTGGTCCCCTTGATTTCATTGGTGGTGTGGGGAAATCAAGGCATGAATACTCTGAGAACATACCTTTGGCCAAAAAACTATTGCAGAGTTACGTCTGAAGCAACATCTCTCTTTCCACCACCACCACCCGGGCGCAGGTTCTGTTGCGCCCAGAACAAGGAAGAGAAGCCCTTGCCGGGGGGGGGGGGGAGAGGCCTGTGAACACACCTTTGAGGGAACCTTGGTCTGAAAAAAGCAGATTGTGTAATGCCCACTGGTTTCTTGTGGCTGGATAATGTATCCCTGTCTCGTTCTTCAGGAGTGTTTCCAGTCTCTGGATTGGTCCATGCCTGAAAATCTGAGCAGGGATTTCTGTGTTAGCTGCAAATGCCATCATTTGCCTGCCACAAATGTGATATGCAATAGGATTTTGGCAAATTGTTTAATAAGCTTAGTACAGTGGACATTCAAAAGCCACCTTGCATTTTCCAGAAGAAATGAGTTTAGAATTCACTTGCCAAATGATACTTCTTCAGTGACAGACTCCTTCAGATAAAGGTTCAAGGTTATGATACAAATCCTACTCCATACTGTAGAAGTTAAGGTCTGTCGTCATTTAAAGGTCAGGGAAGGTACTTGGTACATAAAGAGTTAGACTTCATTATATTGCATATTTAGTGTTCAATGTAGGGCATTATAAAAATAAACGCCAGAACTGAGCTTTTATTTATTAAAACCTAACATAAGATGCCAATGAATTGGGAGGGAGGTATCCAGTTATGTGAACGTCACACATTCACACTTAAGCTCTGCAGGAACTCTTGAGTTTGTTCACTGCTCCATGTTTAGCTTAAAATAATTTTGTCTGGAACAGTTTTATTAAGGTTGTATGATAATAATACAATGGCCACTGTCAGTATTTCCCACACTTCCCTGCTGTCCATAATATGACCTTCAACACCTGCCATGTTTATGTACCTGAAATTCTAGATCACATTTCATGTATCTGATCTGTACTATAGTTCACAGGCTCGTTCTGTAATAACTGTCTCCAAGGCACCACTGGGTTTTCTTGTTTTCAATGCAACAGTAATGTGGCCATTCAGAAGTTACAACTATCTTTTCCAGGTAACAAGAGTTACAATGCTTCAGTCATATAAACAGGGACTTCCGTATGCCTTAGTTTTGCAAGAGTTCAGAAGCAGTTCAAAATACGATATGAGTGCAATAGACATGGGCACGACTTGGCGAAATTCTCGTTTCCATTTCCGTTCCTCGTTTCCGTTACGTAACGGAAATGGTAACGACAATTACTCCGCCAGAACTCGACCTCGAACCGATAAAAGAAAAATTGGGTCTGATTTGTCGTTGTCGTTCCTGGCATCGCAGCGATTGTGCGATGCCAAGCGGCACAGAAAAAAAGTTTTAAAAATTAAAAAAAAACCTGATTCCCGGCCAAAAAAGCAGGCGAAAATATGCCTGCCTGAGTGAGGGCACCTACCAGAGGGGTGGTTTCTGGGGGGGGGGGTGTCCCTGGCCTCCCCCCCTCTCCTGTCCTGGGCTGCTGTGGTGGGGGGCATCCTCGTCGTCTCGCCAACTCGCTCGCCATGCCATGCGGTGCGGGCAGGGGATCCAAAATGGGGTGACCGCAATATTTATTTTGAAATCGCGTGGTCCAAAAACACACCAAAGCACCACAGAAACATGCAAAAATGGCTATTTTAAAACTGCCTGAATTTTTACAGTAGCAGCAGTGGGTTTTTCTTGCACCAAAACGTCTCCATTGATTTTATTTTATTTTATTTTTATTTTTAATTTTTTACACCTGTGCAATGATGGCCTGGCCATGGGAGTGGACCATGCAAATTTCTGGAGCCATTCCACCAATTGCATGGCTACTTGGCCAGGTTTTGACCGAGACTTCTGGGATGTGCCAGTCGGGCATAAAAAGCCCACTAACCCTAGCCCGAACCCTAACCCTAACACATATGCCAGTACACTGTCCTTCTTAGTGGGTCAGAGAGGCACCCAGAGGTGCACCCCACTAACTCACCCTAACCTTACCCGTAACCCTAAACCTAGCCCTTGCACTAACCCTAACCCTAAGCCAGATCTGTGTACTGGCATTGCACTACACGCAAGTACACTTCCCTTCTTAGTGAGCCAGAGGGCGCCCATAGGGGTCCTCTCTCACTTTGTTCCCAGCCCAAGTGCACCGTACACCAGTATGCCAGTATGCTGTCCTTTTTAGTGAGTCACAGTAGAGGCACCCAAAAGAAAGAGAGGTGCCTCTGCCTGCCACTGCAACTTGGTATGCATATCCAATTGGCTATGCGTACCCTTTTGTAGCGGGCCAGAGGAGGCACCCACCCCAGAGTGCTGCCTCCAGGAGCCCGCTTTCCCTTCATAGCAGGCCAGAGGAGGCACCCACCCCAGAGAGGTGCCTCCAGGAGCCCGCTTTCCCTTCATAGCGGGCCAGAGGAGGCACCCACCCCAGGTGCCTCCAGGAGCCCGCTTTCCCTTTGTAGCGGGCCAGAGGAGGCACCCACCCCAGAGAGGTGCCTCCAGGAGCCCGCTACCCCCCCAAACCAGTACTAACGACAGACAAAAAAACAACAAACGAAATGACAAATTTTTGAGAAATTTTGCGACAAACGGAAACGAGCCGAAACGGGCCGGCTCCGACACACGACAACTCGAAACGTCATTTTTCCTGGTCGTGCCCATCTCTAGAGTGCAATATTCTCTATTGTGGAATTATCTGCATTGTTTTTTTCAAGCAAGCTTTTAGCCCCTGTGGTTGCAAACTCTGTTTGAAATCTTAAATCACAAAATAAAAAGTGAATAAAACTTTAAATGGCAAGGGATGGTGATTCCCTGTATCTGCCTCTCTGATGATATTGCAAATAAAAATAAAATTAAAATTAAAGTTAAAAAAGTAAAAAACCCTACAGTATTATGCTTAATATATGTTGTAGATTTTTCTTGGTTTCAATTGTATAGATACAGTTTTAATAATCTAAAAGCTATTTCTGTCATAGAGGCATGGGGGGCATGCTTGTAACCCCCTCTGCCTTCACTTCACTACTGCACATTGCATCAAACACTGGTCTGTTGGTTGAATGCAGTTTACACTGTCCGACCAGGCACAGTTTTAATATAAGTTGTTCCACACTGTCTTCTAAGCCCATGATAGAGATCCTAGAAAAATGTCAGGAACCTAATATGTGTGCAGCTGTCACCTTTGGCTGTCCTTCCAGTGGCTGTTTATGATAGTCTCTTGTTTACACTGAGCTTAGTCTTCTTATAGAATTTTTGGTGCTCTGGTTGATAAAATATACATAGTTATTGGCAATGGCTACCCCACCCCTCAGTTTTTTTTCTGTTTGGAGAGGTAAAATGTAGTTGGGATGGTTAAAAGTGATCCAGTCCAGACATAGCTACTGTTAATCTAATGCTGATTCCATGTTGCCTATAGTTTTGTTGTTAGGAGCCAATTTATATGTCCCTTTGTATTATATAAGTAATCTCTTTCCATAGAGTACAATTAACATATTAATCTTAGTCGGTTCCCCTCTAATCTAAGGCGTGGTCTTTAAGCACATGAAATAGAAAGTTTGGAGAAGCTTATTGTGGTCACTGTGGTCACGTGGATGTAGTAATGGACTAGGACTCAGGAGGCTTGGGGTCAACTCCCCTCTTAGCCACAGAAGATCACCAGAAGTGTACAGCTGGTAAAGCAACAACTTAAATATCTCACTAAGCTTGAAACCCCTGTTAGGCTTACCATGACTTGGTTATGACTTGATGCACGTCGTGTTAGTTCCATGATACTAGAATACCAACTAAGAGTGGGTGGGTGCTATCTTGGGCATTATGGGCAGTCTAACTGTGTCATTTCACCAACACAAATAGTGTTGGATCTATGGATATCCAGTTCTAAAGGATGGATGGGGAGTGGATACTTTACACAGTAGTCTGCCACCACATCACACCCCAAATATTGCAGTCCCGCGATATTGCGGGATCTGCCATCCCCTCCACTTTAGTGACAGTGGCGCAAGCAGAGGCCTCACAACCTAGCCATGACCCCAGCGGAGGTCTCCCGACATGGGAGTCCTCTGCTGGGAGGGACGGGCGGACGGAGGAGGAAAAGCGCCCACAGCCAGGGAGCCACCGGAGCAACTGTCCATGTGCCTTTTCCTCAGCCATGGCAGCAGCGGCAGAGGATTCTCCTCCCTCCTCCCCTCACCCTTTATTCTTTCACCTCGGCTGGCTGAGGAAAAGGGGTCCCCTTGGCCACTTGCCAGCCTGACCACCTGCCTTCCCCTTAGCTGGGGCAGTGGCGGTGGCGGCTTCTCCTCCATTCTCCCTCCTTCCCTCACCCTTCTTTCATCTCAGCCGTTTGAGGGAAAAAGGTCCGTTCGAAGCCACGCCACCACAGCCTGCCTTTTCCCTCGCCTGCCTGCTCACCAGCTTGCTGGCGCAGTGGCGTGGCTGGGAACGGACCCATTTCCCTCAGCCAGCTGAAACAAAAAAAGGAAAGGCGAGGGAAAGAGGGCCTCCGGACCTGATTACAGCCTCGGAGGAGACCTCTAGGCCTGAAGTGATATGCAGACGCTGTCACCGTGACAGTGTCCACATGTTGTGGATTTTCCTTTATTGTGGGGTGGTTAAGAAACCTAACCTCCGTGATAAATGGGGAACTACTGTAGTTCCCATTTGCATAGCTCAGGATGCCTGAGAAATAGGTTTAACTGTCTCCTAAGAAATCTATATGTGGGACAAGCAGCAACAGTCAGAATTGCATATGGAACAAATGACTGGCTTAAAATTTGGAAAGGAGTACGACAAGGCTGTATACTGCCACCGTGCCTATTTAACTTATACGAAAGGCAGGACTGGATGAATCACAAGCCAGAATTAAGATTGTCGGAAGAAATATCAACAACCTCTGATAACGCAGATAATGCTACTCTGATAGCAGAAAGTGAGGAGGAATTAAAAAACCTCTTAATGATGGTGAAAGAGGAGAGTGAAAAAAATGGGCTGAAGCCTAACATCAAAAAAACTAAGATTATGGCCACCGGTGCCATCAGCTCTTGGCAAATAGAACGGGAAGAAATGGGGGCAATGACAGAGTTTATTTTTGGGGGCTCCATGATCACTGCAAATGGTGACTGCAACAATGAAATTAAAAGATGTCTGCTTCTTTGGAGGAAAGCAATGACAAACCTAGGCAGCATCTTAAAGAGCAGAAAGATCACTTTGCTGACAAAGGTCCGAATAGTCAAAGCTATGGTTTTTCCAGTAGTGATGTATGGAAGTGAGAGCTGGACTATAAAGAAGGCTGATTGCCGCAGAATTGATGCTTTTGAGCTGTGTTGCTGGAGGAGAGTCTTGAGAGTCCCCTGGACTGCAGGAAGATCAAACCTATCCATCCTGAAAGAAATCAGCCCTGGATGTTCATTGGAAGGACAGATTTAGAAGCTGAGGCTCCAATACTTTGGCCACCTCATGAGGAGAGAGGACTCCTTGGAAAGATCGAAGGCAAAAGGAAAAGGGGGCGACAGAGAATGAGATGGTTGGATGGTGTTATCAATGCAACCAACATGGATTTGACAAAACTCCAAGAGGCAGCGGAAGACAGAAGGGCCCGGCGTGCTCTGATCCATGGGGTCACGAAGAGTTGGACATGACTGAATGACTGAACAACAACAGCAAAATTCTATTCGTAGCCACCTCCTTTTTTAAAAAGAATGTAGCCATTAGCCTCTTTTCAGATGTCATAATTGCTTAGAAATACTGTCTTGCCTTTTCTTTACTACAACATTTTTCACATCAAATAGTCTTTACTATTATCCATAGTTGCCAGCATCTGTGGGGAAGTTCTGAGCCAACCTCTCATGGATACAGAAGTCCTACTGTATGTTTTTATCTACACGGGTTATTAAACAGCATTGTGCCACACTTGATAACAGACTAGCCATAAACTAGATTAAATGTTCTGGAGGCATAAGCAATGGATATATGTGATTGGTTCATGTAATAAGTCTGTGGCACCCTAAAGTACTAATTACTGCTGGAAAAGGAGAGAGAGGGAATGTTAGATCCTCTTCACTGCTCTGCAGTGGTAGTCACAATTGGGACACACAAACATACACCTAGTGTTTTTTTAAGCCTATATGATTGCTAATCCTATTGTTCATTTAATGTGTGATTAAGTCTGTGAGTTTTGTGTTGCGAAGCCTTGACGTTTGTTGAGCAGAATAGAGAATGAATGTGGAAGAACAAAACAACACAGACAGACTGAAAATTATAGGATAAGAAAAGTGGAGAGTCCTGTGTTTGGAAAGAACAGAAATGTGGTAATGAGAGCTAACAGAATGGTTCAGAGAACTCTGAGTTTGTAAGTTAATGAAAAATAGAAAATCATGTAAGTTGCATAGCTTTGTTTTAAAGACGGAATAAATGTTTTAGTTTGTACACTCACGCCCATATGAAGTCTGTGATTGCTTAAAGCTCTAGTTTAGAGGGGCTCTGCTTCCTGAGCAGAGGACACAGGGTGGTGGTAAGGTGCAAAAAATTTCTCTACAACATTTCTTTGAAACTTTTCCTGCACTTTAATTATGAAAATTCTGGACATGAGTCGGCAGGCATGTCAGTTTATAGAATGTTTGGGCACCGTTTGTAGAATTGGCAGGCATTGCAATGATCCGATCCGATCTTTCAATGAGTAATTGAATAATAATGGAAGATGCACGCATTTCACTTGCAGTCTGGCAATGTTCTATCTCGAGTGTGCTCAATCCAATCATTTCAGTTCTGCCTGCCGTTGTAGTCGTTACATGTACTACACACCATAGAATACTGGGGATGGCCATGGAAGTTTCACAGACTGTGTTGGGAAGAAATGGGACAGAGATGTCTACACGGCTGTGTTCCTCAAAATATTCTCCAGTCTTATGGAAATAATTTAAATTTTGACCTTATGAATTTTCCTGTTTTGCAGCCCGATAGTGCATATCAAGGGGGAGTCTTTTTTCTCACAGTACATTTTCCAACAGACTACCCATTCAAACCACCAAAGGTAAACTCTTCATCATAACAGTTAAATGCATTTTGATCTCCATAGCAGAGAGTGGGTCTCTTTTTTTAGCTTTTAGTCTCTTATATCTGGGTTTGTCTCTTAAAGTCTCTTTTTTCAGAATAATTCTCTCTTCTGTCCTTTTTTTATGTCTTCAAATGGTCAAGAAATTCAGCTTGTGGAACAGGATTGTGGGATGTGCAATCTTCAAATGCAAAAAAAATTAAATGGTTTATCGAGATGTAGTTTCAGTTGCAAAAGAACTCCATTTCAATACAAAAGAAGTTCTAATTGATTAATGGAAAATGTTATAGATGGAGACACACCACCTAGCTTTTGAAGGAAAAATTGATAGTTTGATGGATAAAATTTTAAAGAAAAGCAATGTTGCTGGGGTGGGGGTGAGATATCAGGAGTTGGTGAAAATTATCAAGACTGGACTACCTCTGTTACATGGAAATGCAGACACTGAGAGGCATTTTAGGACAAGGCTTCAACTTGTGAACAAACATTGAATGCGATTTATTTGATCAGAAATACATTGAAAACATATAGAAATAAACCCAAGCTGGCTCCCATAACATCAGAACCTGTTGCTATGGGACAAAGTGCAAATAAGCAATAAAGTACCAACAACAGCCTATTTAGTTAGTTAGTTAGTTAGTTAGTTAGTTAGAGTATTTTTACCCCTCCTTTCTCCTTGGAAAAGGACCCAAGATGGCTTACAATAATGAGGGACAATATACATTCCAGTACAACTAAAACATACTGTATCCAAGTTTTAGAACAGGGATTTGAGGGACATCTTACAGCATTAAAAGACAACATTAAAGCTACAAGAGAACTCGAGCAGTTAAAGAGAGAGTAAAAAATCCATGTAAAAGTTATGAGGGATGGAAACTAACATAGTGTCAATGCAAACACAAAATGTTATAAGTGGTTATAAACACAAACTCCATGTGATCATGTGTGATATATTCATATAAAATACACATAATAGGTAGTCCATCATTTTGTGGTTGGGGATTATTGAAAAATACTTATAATTTATTTATCAGAATTTTTAGTGTAAAAACATGAGCATCAAACATTTGAACCATACGGAGCACTTGATGACTTGGTCTCTTTAATCTTGTTTCAGTGTCATTTCAGTCTCTTTTCCTGCCATTTTATTCTCGTTTCTTTTTGCGGGGTGGTCTACCAGTCCTCGCTGTGCCATAGGTTAGACCTTGGTTTTAACACTTTTGCTTTATTAGTTCTTCTGGGATTAAATGCAGAAGAATCAGCACAGCACAGCATAGCTATATATGATACTGGCATGAGAAAACCGACTAGGACAAAGCCCAATGCTGTGCAGAATTATTGCAGATAAATTCAATATACATATGTGTTTGTAATAATACTGATTCCTCTTGAAACAAATGCTGAATTTCAGGTTCAGCTGTTTTTCACATTGAAGTACTTGGGTCATGGGCATGAATCTGCCATGGGAAATGTGTGGCCCTCCTAAGTGTTGTTGGACTGCAATTCTCAGAATCTCTAGCCATCAGAGCTAATGGACTGGGATCATGGGACTTGCTGTCCAGTGTCTGCAGGGTCATACATTCCCCATTGTTGATAGAATAATGGTTCAGACTTTCAAGCTTTCTATATTTCAGGGACTGTTTCTACCTAAACTTCCTGGGGAGTCTGAGAAGTGCGGGAACACATTCAGTTTAGCCAAGGCACAGGCCCGACATGTTAATTAAATTAGAATGTATTGATCCTCTCAGCAGACCTCAGTAATGTATTGTGTTACACATAAAACTTTATGCAGAAGACCTCCATATCTATGACTTCACTGGTTCCCCCATTGGATGGATTTGATTTAAATCAAATCAATTTAAATGACAGCTGTCTTCTCCCTTCTTCTACCCTACTACTATCATCCTCTCTTTCCTCTGTTGTCACAATTTCTGCCATCAGTATACTAGTCAAGAGAGTTTCAGACATAGTGTGTGTGCGGGGAAGAGATATTAACCCCAGCATGGCCAAAAAGCAAGATTCTGTAAATCAGGATTCGACTGTAAACATGAAAAAAGGGATCTACATGTAAACCATTTGGGGTGTCTGATAATCAGGAAACAGAGTTACTGCTTTCTCATTAATACTAGAAGAGTTTGGTTCACATATGATAGGATGTGGCAGTTTTGATGTCTTGTGTTTGAACTTTTCCCATAAATAAATGCTCGAACCCAGATCTGTGCCTTGCAGCGGCCGTGTTTTCCCAGTCGCCTGCCCTGCAGCAGGATTTGCAGGGCAGATCTTTTGGGACAGTCCAAAAATGGATAAAACAGAACATGATTGGTTGGTTAGTTGCTGTGGTTTTAATGTCTGCAAGAGGCAGCAAACTATAGCTAAGAAGGTATAATGCAATGTATATAATATCTAACTACTTGCTTTTATAAAACTGGATTGTTCTGTTTTGCATGTGAAGTGTGGAAATAAAATATAGGTTAAGCTATAAACACTCTAAAATATAGAACACTTTAAAAATGCTTGACAATTCCTCTGTTATAGATTGCATTCACAACAAAAATATATCATCCAAACATAAATAGTAACGGGAGTATTTGTCTTGATATCCTGAGATCACAGTGGTCGCCTGCTCTGACTGTTTCTAAAGGTAAGTATTTGTGAAATTCAGTTTTAGGTCATCACCCTGGCAGAGTGGATTTGATTTAATTCAGATTGATTTAAATATGATTTAAACAAAACAAAAATATAGATTTTTTTAAAACTTAAAAAAATATTTTTAATATAAATTGTGTTTTAAATCAATTTGATTTAAAAAAAACATTTATTTTTCTATAGCGGCTACAACCCTTAGTTGTGTTTTAGAAGATTTTTGAGCAGTGAATATCCTGCTCAAATGGTAGAACCTAGTGGTAGATGTCTGTTGGAAGATGTGATTTTTTTTAAAAAACCCAGTTCCCTTGGCATTAGGTATTCTTGGCCCAAACCAGGTTACACTGATTATAAAATCCACGAGTTGGTGATATCTTTTATTGGGCCACTAAAGAAGTAAAACAAATAACAAGCTTTCATGGATGAAATCCACTTCCTTAGGCTCATCCTTTACGGATGGTACAGGAAATTTTCCAGAAATAGATGTTACTTATCTGGGAGAGATGATCAGTTCTTCTTGAGAAGCTGGGCTTCTGTCTCTCAAGCAGAATTTGGATTTTTACACCATGGCACTTGAGAGCAAAAAGCTGCTAATTACCCTGTGATTGAAATGTGCGTTCAATTATGAGCTAATGACCTATTTTTTATTTTCTTGTGGTCATCACTTCAATACAAAACAAGGCAGTTTCATACCGAGCACAGCACTAGTTAGTTCCTGATACCCATTTTTTCTTTTTAATTTGATAGCCACCTTCATGTGCAAATGGTTTTTGAAGCTGAGAGGGTTATCAAAGCAGTGTGTTACATATAGTAACCAGCAGTTCTTTAAATAAAGTGGTGGTGGTGTGGAACCCTCATATAGCCTGTTCAAGCCTTAGATGTGCCTGAAATAGCTCTTCGGTCACTGCTGTTTCTTTTACCATTTGGGACACTTATCTTGAATAGCCCACCATGGAGCCAGGGCAGTGTTTGTGCAGTTTGGGAGTGGGTCTGAAAAGGACATAGCACATTGCATTCTTTCCTGGTAACAAACATTTATAAAAAGTAAATAACTTAGAATTTTGTCTCACCCAAAGAAAATATTGCTGAAGGCTGCTGTCTCAATTCAGCTTCCCGCAGATCATCCCATAGTATCATTGGGCAGCTCAAAATATAAGCTTGAACTGAAGGAGATACTGTGCCAATATGTTGGCTGCACAGAGGATGTACAATGTACAGTGGTACCTTGTATAAAGGAATTAATTTGTTCCAAGTGAAATTGTGTTAAGCAGATTTCCTTTATACAAATTTCCCATAGGAATGCATTGAAAACAAAGTAATCCTCTAATTGCGACCATTTTTATGTTGTACAGATTCGCCCCATAGGCGATTCTGTTAAGCAAATTTCCCCTATCTTCAGAATTTTTTTATGTTGTACAGATTTTATGCTATACAAACTCTTTGTTATACGAGGGTCCATAGTAGTGCTCTTCCAGTTTCAAGAAGCTGAACTATGGAATCAATGTTAAAAAAAAATGGAGCTGGTTTCTACTTTTTTCCCATGATTGCGAAGGTCATGGATTAAAAAATCTAATTGATTTTTCTTTTTTAAATCTAGTTCTTTTGTCCATATGCTCTTTACTTTGTGATCCTAATCCAGATGACCCTTTAGTACCAGATATTGCACAAATCTACAAGTCAGACAAGGAAAAGTAAGTGTGTGAATATAATTCCAAATATTTTGATTGCTGTTGCTTTGCCTAACACTCTCTCCTTCCAAGCTAACTACTTTATTATACTTTCTGCTGCTGTCTTTATTTCTGGCAAAATCAAGGTTTGCTTTTATCTTTAAAACTGCATAATCTTAACAATGTTCATTTCCTAAATGAGAAGGTTTTTTTTCCTATCTTTTGTCCTACCTAGTGTATCTTAAATGTATAATTGTCAGATTATAGCAGTAATAGTGTACAGAACCTTTAACTCATGTTATAACTCGCTTATTCTAGATGTTAGCAAATGTATATTTTAATACACTTTTTACCCTTTTAATTGTTCAAGACATGTCTCTACTGATTTTTCAAGAGAGCTTCATCAAACTATTTTTGAAGTTATCTGAGAGAAATAGCATGAGTCTTTTTCTTGTTGGATTGTTGTTAAATAGAAGGCCCGTGTTTTGAGCTGTAGTGCCAGCTGATTTAGATTAGCTACTAGGTTTGCTTTATTATTGTCTGTTTCTTATGACATTTATGAACAAACAAACCAAACTAGGTGCGGGTGTATTTTTCCTCCTTCTCTCAGCATCTCTTCAGCCTAGTGAAGATAAGCACATTACAAGCACATTGGGGATGTGGTTTATTTTTGCCCCTTAATTATAAAGTGCACATTGATAACAAAAATGACTGTAAACAAACAACTAAAAAAGAAAATAATCATTTAGAAAACCCAATGCAATTTTGGGGATTACATAAATGTAGTGTTTTTCTTCGAATGTAAAGTGGTAAGCTAAAGCCCTTGGGAATGTCTCGGCAAATGTTACCAGGGGATGTAACTCACCAAGTTGACCTTCTGGACTTTTCCATGCATTGATGGTATTTGCTTAGAGAGGTGTCACTTTAAGCATTGAATAAATGGGAAGCCAACCCACATCAGCTGTTTGAGTCGTTTTGATCTCTAGTCCATTTAACTAGTTTCTCAGTCAGAGCTGTTCCTAAATCTGTTTATATCAGCACTGAAGAAATGAGTTCTGTTCCCTTTTTCCAACTTTGTCTTGACCTAGTGAAGCTAAGTAGGCAATTTATAACTGCATGTTCATCTGGGAGGTAATAGTGATATTCCACATGCTGGTTCCTTTTTGTTATAATTATTCAGTTAGATACAAGGTTTCCTCAATGTTGTGTGTGTGTGTTCACCCAGAGCTACATCAGTGTGGTGCATAGGCAGCCAGTTTGTATACTTCCTGTTTTGAATGAAAGCCTGGACACTCTTGTGGGCAGAACATAAAATTAGAGGGATCATTGGTTATACTTGATCACTTTAATTGTAACAAGGTAGGGAGAACAGGACCGAGTGGTAGTGAAGGAAGTGGAGGTAAAATAATGAGCAGGTGTAGTAAAGGTCACAACTCAGCTGCAATTTTTACAATTTTCCTGTACAGTCTTGCCTTCTCTTGGATGTTACCTTCTTCCTCTGCACAGCTATCCAATTGCTGGCTATTTACTGTACCTCAATATAATCTATTTTTGTGTGAATTTTGTAATTGTTTGTTTTATTTATTCTGTTTATTTCTTTTATTTTTTTGCTGCTTTACTCACAATAAGAGACTCAAAGCGGCTCACAGTCAATTAAACCAACACAGTAGTCAAAACTGAAAACACCACAACGTAGTAT
This sequence comes from Phrynocephalus guinanensis, assembly GCA_037367245.1. NCBI lineage: Eukaryota > Metazoa > Chordata > Lepidosauria > Squamata > Agamidae > Phrynocephalus > Phrynocephalus guinanensis. The sequence continues at coordinate 42,158,157 of CM074735.1, read as the reverse complement.
AGCATAAAACACATAACATTTTAAAAATGCCACTGGAATTCAGTGAATGTAGCATTCCCAATATCCCCCACTTTTCCCAATAACCGGAAAGTCTGTCTAAAAAGGAATGTCTCTGCCTGCCTGCAGAAGAACAGGAAGGAAAGGCTGATCTGGTTTCCCTGGGGAGGGTATTTCACATTGTGGGATCAGCCACTGAAAAGATGACCTCACGAAATAAGCTAAATGAGGACAGTGGGACCAAGAGATGGATTTCCCCAGATCTTAAAACCCAGAGAGGCTCATATGATAAATATGGATCTTGAGATAATCTGGACACAAGCCATATACTGTAGGGCTTTTTAGATCATAACCATCACTTGGAATTGGGCCCTGAATTAGAGCAACAGTCTGTATTCCGTAATGGTCTTGTAACAAGGAAGTTATACAGTTGCTGTAACCAGTGCCAGTTAGCTGTCTGACTGCAGTATATTGAAATATCTGAACTTTCCCCAGGACACTGAGATAACCCCTAGTTCCCTGAGCTCCTTGCCCTCTGAAGAAGCTGGACACAGAGTCTAGTGAAATGTCAGGAAGAAAAACTTCCAGAACACAGGTCCTCAAACTAAGGCCCTGGGCCGGATGCGGCCCCCCAGGGTCCTGAATCCAGCCCCTGGGACCAATTGCAACCCCCCCCCCACCTACCCCCTGCTTTGTGAGCAAGCCATCCTCCGCAGCTGCTTCTAGTGCTGAGGCAGTTCAAAGTGGTGGGCTATGTCGTTTCTCCCACTCCCCCAACTACTGCCCAGATGATCGGCATGCTGGCTAGTGGAGCATTCAAAGTAGGAGGGCCACGGCAAGGTCCCCCGCTCCCCCCACCCCCAGCCCAGATGGTCAGGGCACCAGCTGCAGCCAAGCTGGGCAAGTTAAAACGGGAGGGCTGCGGCAAGGTCTCCCACTCCCTCCATGGCCCTGAGGCCCCACCCCTGCTCCTCCTCCACCCTGTGAGTGGGCTTTGGGTGGCTTTGGGCAGGCCTTCCTGCCTCCCCTCCCTCCTTCCCAGCCCTTGCTCCCTCCCTTCCTCACTTGCAGCGCACCAAGTCAGGCCGGGCTGGGCCAGGCCAAGAAAGGAAGCAGCTTTCCCTCTGGGGTGCAGCGAGGATGTGATAGCCAGGGCACACGGCTGGATCTGTGCGCAGTGGCACCAGCCTTGTCGCCCTTGCTGCGGCTGCTGCTCCTCGTCCTGAGTGGCCGCCCAGAAGGTGAAGAGGAGCCTGAGTTTGCCTGGGCTGCCGCCTCCTTCCCGAAACAAGGAAGGAAGGAAGGAAGGAAGGAAGGAAGGAAGGAAGGAAGGAAGGAGAGCCGCTCCAGCTGCTGCCAGTGGAGGAGGAGGAGGAGGAGGAGGAAGAAGAAAAAGAGGTGCAGCAGAGGGATCCTAGGAGCAGCACCTCAGGGCGGCAATCCAGAGCAGGAGGCATTGCTGGGGCCCAATAAATGCACTGATTATTGGCCGATTGTGTGTGTGGGGGGGGCTCCGCCCACTTGCCCCTCCCCCCCCTTTTTTTCCATGTCAGCCTTTCTTTCTTTTTCTTTTTTCTTTTCTTTTTTTTACTGTGGTCCGGCCCCCAGTTGTGTCTGGGGGGTGATGGACCAGCCCGCTGTTTGAAAACTTTGTGGACCCCTGTTCCAGAACATGGCCAAACAGCCTGAAAAACTCACAACAGCTTTTTGAGAACTCTCTTCAAAGGCTATTCTATCTAGAAATGAAGTAACTAGTTACTAAGGCATGTGTTACTGTAGTCAAACAAAAATCTCCAGGTCAGGAAAAATTAGCTGGGCACAAACATTCCTAGTTACCCCTGAAACCTGGACATCCAGGCTCCAAGCTGTATCCAAGAGCACACCCAAGCTGCAGAACTGATTTTTCAGGGGGAATGCAAGCTTCTCTAATGCAGACAAAATCCCAGTTCCCTGATCTTAAAAAAAAGAGGAGCACCTTTCAGTTTGTTTGCCTTCATCCTGTCTATTGCTAACACTAGACGCTGATGTAGCCCAAAAAAATTCTTCCTTGGGGAACAGATGGAACGACAGTATCTGCATGCGCCTTTGTAAGTGGGCTAGCAAAGTGTCCAGCGTGCCACCTGCAGCCCGTGCTCCAAGGAAACATTTACACTCGACAGCTGATAGTAACCAGGAACAGGCATACTGCAGGGAAAGCCATGTGTGAATCCTGGTTCTTTCTCCCATCAGTGGGTCCTTCCTCCTTCCAAGACCATCCTGCTTGTTTGGGGAAATTTTTAACATGAAATTTGCTTGGTATCTCAGGCACTTAGTGCTTTATCTCCTCAAGGCACCATGTTTTCCATCCACTACTCATTCTTTTGTTCAAAGATGGAGAGGTGCGCTGCTGTGTACAGTGGAACCTTGACTTATGTCATTAATCCGTTCCAGAGGTCTAGACTTAAGTCAAACATGACTTAAGGCAAACGAACTTTTCCCATAGAAATGTAATGGGAAAGCGGATTAATCCATTCCAGATGATGAAAAAGACCCCCGAAAACAGCAGTTTAACACAAATTTGACCGGGATAGGAGATTCCTTCTGGGGATGTAAATGAAATGTCTCTTCAAAGAGAGGAGGAGGCAGTGGAATTATAGTCCACAAGTTATATGCCTCCACTTTTTAATGTTCATAGCAACAATGTCTAACATTTTAAGTTTTACTGATTTTTAACCTGACGTTCCAAGTTCCGAACAACTCTATGCTTACCATTAGAGTCCCACAACTGTACAGCTCCCCAACTAAAATGCTTCCATTGTGGACCAGACTTCTGCAGCCAGATTTTTTACAAGACTGAGCCGACTGTCTAACCAACGAGGCCAGTCCCGAACTCCCGGCCCTTCTTCTCCTCTGGCAGCAGTGGCGGCTTCGGTGAGGCCAAGGACCAGCTCCAGGTGCTCGGAGCTGGCCTCGCCGAAGCCGCTGCTGCCGGAAGAGAGGAAGAAGGCAGGAGCAGTTTGGAGGCGGCAGCCGCGATGCTGGGTTGTGGCTGCTGCCTGATTCCGGTGCCTTGTGCCGGGGCTCCGAGATGCAAGTCAAAGCCTGCAACTCAAGTCAAACAGGCCCCTTCTTGCTGCAAGTCAAATATGCTGCAAGTCAAGCAGTATGTAAGTCAAGGTTCCATTGTATTGCCATTCATGTTGGTTATGTGTCTGCTTTGAACTTATGCATTTTTTTTGCCTTCTAAGAAAATGTAAATATAAAAAGATCTTAAATGTAGCAATCTGTTGATAAAGATTTTATTTGCTTTGTAATGGCACTGTATAAGCGTGTGTTTTTACTTCTTAATTTTCTTTGACAGATACAACAGACATGCAAGAGAATGGACACAGAAATATGCAATGTAAACTTTGAAAACTTTTTCATATATACCAGAGTACTGTAAATTCTAGGGTTTTTTCAAATTAGAAGTAAATGGAGCACAGTTTACTGTTTTCAGTGTACCATGAAGCCCTTTTTGATTTTCACCTACATAAATGTGTTTCTGGAAAAAGGAATTAACTACAAAAATTAACCTGAAGACTGTGATGAGAGTATTTATCCTTTTTGTATGCTTTGCAAAAGACATTTATTATGTTTTTAAAAGATACGTGGACATCTGCATTTCCAGCCTACAAGATCCATAATGCAACTGTAGAGCAACCAAAATTATTTTTTCTGAAAACCTAGGTGTTACATAAGATATTCTATGTGTCTTTAAGATGTCAGACCTGTAAGTCTGTGTTTGAATTTCATACTTTGTTAGTTCATTGTATAATTTGTATTTTTTTACTGTATAGACTATATTTTATTTACCATGCAAGTCAATTCATTTTAGATTTTCTGCACAGTATTGAAAAAATACAACTACTGTTAAATAACTGAAGTATTCCCACCCAGAGGAATGCTCTATAAACTGGTAACTTCTTAAAAGAAACTTTACACTCTAATTTTCAGTATGTTCATTATGGGGAAACACATGGTTTTGATTCTGTTGCATACTGTTACTGCAATGTGAATTAATTGCACTGCTCTGTAGAAAGAAATGTAACTAGTTTTGTTCTATTCACAGCTGACTTTTTATCCCGTATAGGCAATATAATCTCTGACCTTTTAACAAAATTGACTTGAAGCTTTTCCATATAAATAAAACATGTTTTTTACTCCTTGTCTTGACTGTTCTTTAAGGCTTGCACAGTCTTTACATGTGATTGCTCTGAAAAGATCAAAATACTGTTAGATATGTGAATTACTAGTGGGAGGAACTGGCCTATGTATTTGAAATTGCTATGAACTCTTGCATATATTATACTGTCTATTCAACAGTTTTATATCTTTATTCACTGAGACAGATCTTATTTTCAGGATAGAGAAACATCTCTAAGTTTACAGAATAGTCCTGAAACTGATTTATCACAGTAGCTTCCCGCCTTGCCTATATAACAATATTTTGATCTGGTAATTTTGCATACTAAGCTAATGCTTTTCAGCAGTTACATACATACTTCACCATGTACGGTTGGAGAAAAACCGCTTCACATTATTTATATAGACATTTTACTTTTTTGAAAAAAAATACATTGGGGGTACTTGATCCTTGCTAAAGGCATTTTAGTTTGTGGCTGCAGTAATTCTAATTAAACACAAGTTGTTTGTCTAGGATTTTTTTTGCCATAGACACTATTTGCTCCCTTCTAGAGAAGGGAATGTAGGCCTAGTGCTTGGCTACAAAAGGAACAATAATAACTGGAATATATAGGCATATGACAAGCATCCCAGAAGCTGTTTTCATATTTCTGGGCCTGTAAAAATCTGTTTTAACATCTTACTTTTAAAATTCATGGAAAGTTCTAATGGCCTAGGAAATGTGTGTGTGGGCATTTACTCATAAAGGTCATGTAGACTTCTTTACCTCAATGTACACAATCAAAAGATGGAAGCTTTGTGAAAGAAGCACTGAAAATTTCATTACCATTGTATCCCTATCATTGCTTGCTATGAAATAGACCAGTCTTTGAAAATAGCCAATAAATGTTTCCTTGTGGTAAATAATCACTTCACTATACTTGAAAAAGGGAATGCCATAGCTTGCAAAGCAAAGCAGTTTGCCACATTTTTTTTCATTAATACTTTAACCGGTGGTAAAAGATTCTGATTGTGTGATTTCCCAGATGTTTTTACCCCATCTGTCTTAGATGTTTCTGATAGGTTTGTCCCGGAATAATGAATTTATAGCCCTTTAATCTCTGACAATGGACTCTGTGAAATTTTGTAGTTTGATTTGCATGCCTGTTAAGTGAAAGCATTTAATATTCTGCTTTGCTAAAAGTATATGGAGGCTGGTTTGAAACTGTTTAGATGTTACAGTATTATGCTTTGAAGTATACATCATACAAAAAGGAATTTACTTACCATAATGCAAGATCATCAGGCTGAGCAAAAGGTACAGATCAGCAAGCTTCTTAAATTTTCCTTCATAGGGCTCATTGTGTAGAAACGTGTTTAAGCTATATTTGTCTCTCCTCGGTGATACTGAAAACTGAAGTTCTTTTGAGACTGGCTTTACCTATTGAACTTTTAGATTAATCTTATTGAATGGTGACAAATGTAAGTAGATAAGAACTACATTAATTGATCTTATTTTGAATCGCAGCTTCAAATAATTAAGGACATTACAAATTTGTTACATATTATATACTTCTTAATCAACTTTGTTTTGTTCTTTTAAGATATCTGTTTTGAAGCTTCCCGCCCCCCTATCAGCCATTTGCTCAGTCCTGGTGCTTCTATTATGGTGGCATAAATGTTGTCTGTGCTTCAGTCCCCTCCACCAAATATCAGTTTATACTGTATAATGCCTTAGCGAGGGCACTAACTGAGCCATCCCATTCTCTGTATATTTCTCACTTGGCACTATGGGCATGACTAAAGCAAAGGGATCTCTATACCACCCTGATTCTTGGAATTGTACTCTTTAGTCATTCTAATAAATGTTAAATAAAGCATACTTTTTAGCTACTTATGATGTGATATTTTTCTGCCTAACTATGTCAGCTGAGGCTTGAATGAAAATAAAGGTTTGATTTGAAACCTGAGTCTGTTACATTTTTTTAATTATTAACTGCACCTTATGAGCAATATAAGGAGTGATGGCACTTCAAAACTTATAGTACCAGTTTTCCACTACTGGAGACTTGTTAGGATGTCTTCAGATAACTATCAAGTAATGCTTTGAGTTCAAATAAAAGATTACATCTCAAGTAGTGACAAATATACTATTACTGAGATCAGTGTCTAAATTGGTTGTAATTCAATAGTCCAGTCGAACAGGCTAGTATTAGATATCTTTCCCCGAAGAAGAAGGACCTTGAGTAAAGCGAAAAAAAGTTGAATTAGGTCCAGTATTTAAAGACACATTAAGGGGCTCGCTGGCTTGGTGCAATAAAAAGGCTGAGTCAGTGAAAGAAAGGCAGTGCTAGTTATTGAAGAGTAACTGAGTAGCTACTATTCCAAGCATTAATGCCACAGCACCTTTCTGCTGCTTTCCCTTAAAACGCTTGCCTAGCCTCTCTTTCCATCTGCCCCTTTACGCGCAGTAACTCTTGGGACCGAAGGTGAGGAAAAGCATAACAAATGAAAGCGTCAGGGATCTTTCCAGTGGCTGTTCATGGGCTCGAATCCCCACCCGAGCCTGCCAGTGTGGCCAACAGTGAACGGCGATGGATGGGATTTGTAGTCCTGCCACAGCTTCAGGGTCCCGAAAATAGAGAGTATTTCGTACAGGTATGAGGGGAAGGATGCGCTCAAGCGTAGTTACTACCGTCACCCGGCGCGCCTCATGGAGCTCGGCACCTTTACTTGCCTTAGCGGCAGGCTTGGAGCTTCATACCCAGCCTGTCCCTGAGTGCGCATGCGCCATCTCCCCCCGCCCCCCAATCCATTTCCACGAGATAAATGGCTCTTTTGATAGGAGGAAAGGTCCCATCAAAAGCCCGGCCCGCCTACTCTTGTCCCCACCGTAGACCTAAGGAGACGAGCGAACTCAATACGTCCTTCTCTCACGCGGGAAGGCAGCGATTGGTGGAACCGCTAAAACGTAGCTCGCTGGCTCCGCCCACCTCTTTCTCGAATAATCACGTGACGTCTAAGGACTGACGGCGCTGGAGACCTGGCAGCCTTTTTGCGCCTGCGCAGAGTTGCCTTCTTTCCCAAGAGGCTTAACAGGGAAAATCCAAAGGATGAAAAGCATGCGGCGCTTTGAACACCATTGTATTTTAAATTATTATTCAAATGTAATGGTTAGCCTTTAAGGTGCCGCAAAACTTTTGTCCTTTTTTTTCGATTTTATTCGGATTCTGCCCGATAGGCTTTGTGCAGACTTACACTAGTTCTTCAAAAACTGTATCCAAAGAGGTGGTTTTAGAAGAGGTTGCCTTGCGAGTCTGGGCAAGCATGTCAAGAAAGACCAAAAGGAGGGGGGGGGGGAAAGACAAGTCCACTTCTTCAAGCAAGTGAGGCAAAATGCCAAGTTCACACGGTAAAGCATTCATGCCTGGCTTGAAGAGGTAGTAGCGTGTGGTTGCATTTCCCACGTGCAATAATTTATGACGTCTTGCTAGTTCAGTTCTTTTAAAGCCTGGTTCTGTACACACGCACGCACCAGAATCTTATCTGTCTCTTGTGGGAATGTTTACAGAACCAGACTCCAGAGCAGCTGAACACCAAGCATAGGTCCTAAATTATTGCACGTGGGAAATGCAACACCACACACCGTGCATTTTACCCCGCAGGTCTGGAGAAGTGGACTGTCCCCCCCCCCCCCAAGAGGTGTACAACGCATTGCTCCTTGACCTACACGAGCGGGTTCCAAGCGATGGAGCCTCATGGAAGAAAAGCGGAACCGGTGGCCTAGTTACAGTACGCATATCAAAATGGGCAGGTTCCCCTCCACAAACACACACAAAACACTCTTCTAGGGCGTGGCACAGTGGTTAAACGCCTGTACTGCAGGTAAAACTGCGCTCACGACCTGGGTTCAATCCCCGGCAGCCAGCTCATGGTTGGCTCAGCCTTCCATCCTTCCGAGGTCGGTAAAATGAGTACCCAGGTTGCTGGGGGGGGGGGCAATATGTAGCCTGCACACTGTAATTTAAAAATTGTAAACCGCCCAGAGACTACTTGTAGTGGTATGGGGCGGTATATAAGTAGCACACTTTTAACTCCGACAGGAACCGGAAGTGAGAGCTGGTCCGCAACGCTTCCGTCTCACCCTTTTGCCACAAGGTGCGCGGGCTCGGCGGTTCGCTTCCGCCGCTGGAGGAGCGCTCTGGCTCGCCCGCCTGCGCCCGCCGGGTTAGCCTTGGGAACCGCCATGCCGCGCGCGGAGGGCGCGCGGGGTTTCTAAGGCTCGAGCGCGAGAGGGCGGGCGCGCGGGCCCATCTTCTCCTCCTGGGGCTTCAAAGGAGGCGTCATGGCGGCCGCGCTGCTGGCTCGGGTCTTTTCGTCTCTGCCTCGGCCGCGGTATCTTCTCAGGTATCCGTTCCCTGGGGTTGGGGAGGAACTGTTCTCCCGTTGCTGTCTCTTTCTGCCCCCCCTTCCTCACAAGGCTTCGGCCCACGTGCCTTTTTAAAAAATTTGTTATCCTTCCCCTAACCCCCCCCCCTCTTGGCGCCGACCTCCCCCCATTTCCCTGGCTTTTCCTCCTTGGGACTTGGTCTGGATCGGCCTGGCCTTGGTGCAAAGCCATAGCGCGGTGGAAATAAGTCACGGTTCAGGGAGAAATCACTAAGCAGGGGGTCGTGGCCGATTAAAATATTTAACCTATTTATTGTTGCAAGGGGGAGGGTTATGAGCACTATGCATCCGATGCGTGATTTATTTATTTATTGTCAGTTCTTTGTGTGTGCTTGAGGGGTATGAATGGGGAGGTTAGTTATGTGCCCTTAAGTGGGAACCGATTTTGAACGACACTAATAGAGCTTTCAAGAAAAGTGAGGTTTCAAAAATTGCACACACATACGCACTGGTGAGCTTCCATAGCTGAATGGAGATTTGAACCCTGGTCTCATGCTCTGTAATTCAAATGTAGACCCTAACATTCACTATGCCCAGAACTGTGGTTGAATGATTATTTCATGGGTAGCCAATGATGCAGTGTTTTGGATCCTACCACAAGAGTTTCATCTCTTAGTGAATTACTGTACTGTTCATTAGGCAGAAGAAGTTGAAGTGTTGGCCCCACTCTGCCTTGTTACCTCCTAGGGTTATGAAGAAAGCTTTTTTTTCACTGTTACTACGTTATTCGTGCATTCTGTAACAGTTTTGTTTCTGTTAACATGCAGTGCTACTTGCTCCGTGGATAAATGCTTTTCAAAATGCATTAGTTCAGATAGTCGTCCCAAAAGGCCATTGACAGCATATCTTCGCTTCTTTGTGGACAAGCAGCCCTTTTATAGGAAACAAAATCCAGGTAAGTAATTAACAGAAAATATGAAATGCTGATCTTCAAGGACATATCAATATGCAGACCTTTAATTTACTCTAATACACTGATAGCTATATCAAGGTTTCTCCATTTTTCCAAAGTGTGGCCTCTTGGAATATAATAAAATGCTCCTTTAAAATCAATAAAGATGACCTATAACTGCCTAAATAGTCCTTTTGTATATTTATGGATTGGATGTTGTAACAGGAAAGTATGATAAAAATAGAATGCCCCACTCTATAACCAAATTTTGTAGAGCTAATAAATTGTTTTTAGTTATCTCTACTACCAGTTTTTGGAGGGGAGGTCTTGCACAGAGCTTACCTACAACACCAAGCAAATTTATGGATTATAATGATAAATTAGTAGGATAGTTTTGTTCCTGTAAATAAGACTAATAACTGATAATTTAGTTAATAACATTCTTGTAAATAAGCCAGGCGCCCGGGCTTCTCCTTCAATCAAGGGCAGCCAAAGGCTGCTCTCTGCAACCCCCACCCCAGAGCTGATTTTGACAGGTCTGATCTGGAGGTAAGCGCTTCCACTGCAAAGCACTCAGGCTGGGCGAAGATGCATCCGCCCCAGGAGATCCATGGGGCAGATGCATCTTCCTACAGCCCAGGTGGTTTGGAAGTCAGGAACGCCTCCTTTCTAAACCGCCCGGGCTGTGGGAAGATGTATCTGTCCCAGGGATCTCTGGGGTGGATGCATCTTCGCCCAGATCGGGAAGTTTGGAAGGCAAGTGACGGTGGCGGATTGCCACTGCCACTTTCCTTGCAAGCCTCCCGGGCTGTGCAAAGATCAACAGGTCCGTGCTCTGCTCACCAAATTGGTGGGCAGAGCACGGACCTATTGATTTCCACCCAGCCCGGAAGGCTTGCAAGGGAAGTGGTGGTAGCGATTCACCACCGCCACTTGCCTTGCATGGTGCCCAGGCTGGCTGAAGATCCATGATCCCTGAGACCTTCACCCAGCCCAGGCACTTGCAAAGGAAGCTCTTAACTTGCAAGGCACCCAGGCTGTCTGAAGCTTGGCCAGTCTTGAGCGGTTTGGAAGGAAAGTGCAATGGTCACCTCCTCCTCCTCCTCCTAAGTTGCTTTGATCTCTTTTACAGAGATCAAAGCAACTAAGAAGGAGGAGGAGGAGGCGATAAACAGTGAATGCTGCAATCTGCTCCACATGACATCTGACTTTGTGGAGCAGAGAGCAGCGTCTGTAAGTGGAATTATTCAGTCGTTGAAGCAACCATAATTCAAGGTACCACTGTATCTAGGATAATGAAATCATCTTCTGGGACTTTATTCTTGATTGCTGAAATTAGCAGTTTCATTTTTGTCACGAGAACTGGTGTCAACAATGGCAGACAGTTGGACGGTAATTACAGTATTTTTCATTCTATAAGATGCACTTCTACCCTTTAAAAGTAGAGGGAAATGTCTGTCTTATAGAGCAAATACAGTAGTCCCCACTACATACATACCACCCGTTTTCATTTAGAAAGAAGTTACCTGCACCGAGCCTCTCCGTCCCCGGCTTCAGCCTGGATTCCACTATTCTAATCACCTCATTTGCAAAGAGGCCTCCACGGAGCCTCTGTTCTCTTCTACTGCAGCCTGGATTTCCCAGTCCCAATGGCCTCGTTTGCAAAGAGGTCTCCACGGAGCCTTTGCCCTCCCCTTCTGCAGCCTGGATCCCCCAGTCCCAGTCACCTCATTTGTAACCCTCCCCCTTCTCAGCTTGGAATCCACAGTTCCAGTCACCTTGTTTGCAATCATGCCTCTTTGCAGCTTGGATTCCACGGTCCCAATCACCTTGTTGCAAGCCCTCCTTTTGCAGTTTGCATTCCACAGTCTCAATCACCTTGTCTGCAACCTTCCCTTTTTGCAGCTTGTATTCCACAATCCCAATCACCTTGTTTGCAACCCTCCCCCTTTGCAGCTTGGATTCCCCAGTTCCAATCAACTTGTTTGCAAACCTTCCATTTTGCAGCTTGGATTCCCCAGTCCCAATCACCTCATTTGCAAGCCTCCCCTTTTGCAGCTTGGATTCCCCAGTCCCAATCACCTTGTTTGCAACCCTTCCCTTTTGCAGCTTGGATTCTCCAGTCCCAATCAACTTGTTTGCAAACAGGCTTCCATGGAGCCTCTCCCATCCCTGCTGCAGCCGGGATTCCCCAGTCCCAGTCACCTCCTTTGCAAAGAGGTTTCCTCCACGGTGCCCCTCCTCACCCCTTAGCTTCTGCAGCAAGTATTCTCCAGTCAAAAATCACCTTGTTTGCAAGGAGGTCTCCTTCATGGAGCCTCTGCCCTCCCCTTTTGCAGCCATTATTCTCCCACCACCACCATGAAACCTTAGGCTAAACATTTTTCTTGTTTTCCTCCTCTAAAAACTAGGTGCATCTTATAGAACAAAAAATGTCAGAGTTGTATCATTAAATAATTTTAAACATTGTTCTCCCCAGCATCCCATAAATATGTAACAATCTATTCTAGATCATAGGAGACTCTCCCTTCTGCTTTGCCAGTAGTCACCAGACTCACCATGGTGAAAGTTCCTAAGGATGATATTTTTGTTGGGGTCACTTTTTTCTTTTAAAGAAACTGTTTATAATTATTTTGAAGTTTACATAGTATTTCAGTGTAGATGCAAGTACAGTACAGCCAGCTCCTTTCTGTTAAAAAGAAAGATGTTAAAATTCTGACAGTCCTTTCCCCCCCCCCCCCTGCCTGAACTTTCCCTGGCTTGCCTGAACTCTTGAGCTTGTTCTCATTCTGCCAGACATAATCCCTCACTTACACATATTTCCACTAGCTGTAAAATTTCATGTAATGCAATAGTATGTGTTTGAATCATAAGGTATGTGATCGTTTTTTATAGGTTGATGTATGCAAAATAGAAGGATTTCTGTTAAATATTTGAAATTGAAACTTCTGCAAAAGGGGGGGTAGAGATACAGATAATACATATGACTCAATTCAATTACTACACTTTATAAGGTTACATTTCAGTTGAGGGTCAGTCTTTACTGAAATGGCAGATTTTGAGAATTGGCATGAAAGAACAATTTGAGATTTAAGAATGAGATAGGAGAGTGAATTAAGCTGTTTAACAAGCCAAGAACTGGTAATGATGCATAAGTACTGTATTTACAATTAATATTTTCAGTTGCTTCTTGCATGATTTTACAAGCAAGAATATCCCCGTATTCTAAATCAGTTTTCTTTCAAAGCACAGAGTTTGTTTTTAATTTGTTGAAAATTTAACTGGCCAGAATTCTGTGAGCAGTTTATGCTTGCATAAGGGAAATTATGTAAATTATGATGAGGAAATTGCAGGGCAATAACAAGGTGCTAGGTGGATGCCTTGAACAGCTCCCCCTGGAGCATTCTCAGAAATGTAGTACTGTATTAATGAGTAGCAATTTTTTTACCAAGGTTTATGATTTTTCTTTTCCATTTGACTGGAGCATCTCCTTAAGAATGAGCCATAGATGAAAAGTCAGTCAGCTGAAAGTATTTGCAGCACTTTGTAGGAACTTTAAAGAACTTAACCAACTTTAATTAATTAATTAATTAATTAATTAATTAATTAATTTTTGGATTGTTGGACACATCTTATGTATAAATGCTAAAGTCACTTGATTTTGTGGATGCTCATGTAATATTAAAAATATGTGAGAGATTTTATATTTTATATATATATATTTTAATCCTGCAGACTTAGGTGCTTTAGACATAACCAAAAAGATAGCAAGTGCTTGGAAGGAACTACCTGCACCTGCAAAAGAAGTAAGCATGATTATCCTTTTCGTATTATTTTTCACTACTAAAAATAACAGTTTTCATGTAGCCTTACTTGAAAGCTTGTGTAGTGAATAGATTGACTGACGAGTAGCCGAGCCACTTGGGTATTCAAATCCCTGTTCAGTTGTGGAAACTCACTGCATGATAGTCACAGGAAAACATTTCCTTGAAAATTCACTCAGAAGTGACTTGATGGCATAAAAATACACTAACTCTTGCTTACCCTGAATAAAGAAGAAATATTTATTGTGTTGAAAAACTTTATATCACTGTAACATGTTTCTTTTTAACATCTAAAATTGTGTGTTTTGCAAGAACTTTGATTTTATTATAAAAAAAAATAATTGCAGTTATTTTTATTTCTAGACTTATGAAACAGCTGCAAAAGCTGATATCCAACGATACAAAGAGCAGCTTGCCAAGTTCAAAGCCGAGCTAACACCTGCCCAAGAAGAAGCTTTGAAAGAAGAGAAAAGGAGAAAAATAGCAAAAAGAAGAGCATTCAGGAAAAAAAGGGTTAGTATTTTAAATAGTTCTTTGTTAAAGTGTGCACAAGTTGTTTATAATGTATTTTGTACTAAAGCTGCAGTACAAAATGTGTTGCTTTCATTTTTGATACGCATAAAGAGCATATGATGTACATGTTTCCTTACATTTTTTTAAAAGCACAAGTCAGAGCCCACCATTATTGTTCTATTATTGTTACTTACAAATATTTTGGGTGACATGGTTGGAATCACACCATACAGTAATTCCTTGAATTCAGCAGGCATTCATTCAGAGACAGACTTGGAGGCAGCAGAGGAGGGAAACGCTAATAAAGATGGGCACAAAATGAAAAACAAAACACTTTCATTATTCTATAACGAGTACCGGTTCACCAGTTCGTGCCCATCTCTAGTGGGAACTCTTCTGTGGAAACTTTCTCAAAGTAATCCTGCCAGTGCTTTGTTGCCTTGACACAATTGTTGATCAGCTTTCCATTCTCATAACTGACATTGTGAAATCTCTAAATATCCTTGGTCCTTTTGTCGTGGGCTTTCACTAGCTGGTAAATGTCACATTCGCCTTCGTGCATATCACAATTCCTCAAAGTGCACAGATTTCATTGTAGCTACTGCTTTATTTGCGCAGCATTGCAGTATTTCTGTCAGTTGTCAACTGTCTAGGAAAAACTAGATGGAGCTGCTTTTGCTCATGGACCACTGCTTCGACTTCATCTCTCCAAAGCCATGTTTGTTTGTCATTCTTGTTACAACCAGGCTCTGTCACCCCAAGTTCAGCTCGGGCAGCTGTTTTAATTGCCTCTTTTGCTTTGGCCCATGTACTGTATATTGTTGCAATGGGAGGAAGTTGTATTTGCGAGATGGTTCTTGCCTCTTTTTGTCCTAGTTCCCACTACTTGATTCTTGCTGGACCACTACATTCTGTTCTGTTTTCCCTGGGCGGGTGAATGCAGAGATCACAGATAACTGGCTGGTGTTGGGGAGCAACAGGATAACTTTGTCTCATACAGGATAGCTTTAGCATCAAGTGCTGTTTCAAGGTGTCATCTCTGGATGAGTACAGTGTCAAACTGGGATGAAGTGTTGCCACTGTGGTAGGTCACGAGATGCAATGAGCGCTTGCAAAACCATGTATTGGCAAGGAAAACTTTTTTGAGCCTCAGCAAAGTCAAGGATTCATTCACCATCTTCATTACGAGTATCGAAACCATGCCTGCTATGAGAGCTGGAGTCATCCACCCTTGCTCCAATGTGTTTAAATCTCCCACAGTGATTAGTCCTCAGTTGGGATGACAATAGACTTCTCCTTAAGAAGGTTCCAGAAGAACTCTTTGCTGCTCTTGGGGCAGCAGATCTGCGGTGTGTGATACAGCAGTACCAATGTCGTTTAGTGTCTTGGGTCTGCCATAATAGTTTACATTGCACCCATGGCTGATGTCATGCTATTTCCTTCCACACCATCTTATCTTCTGGAGGATGCATATGCCAACTTGCCACTGTTTGAGTACAGCTACAAGCTCAGTTGCTCTTTCAGTTAGTGTGCCGATAATGATAGTTGCAATACGGACTTGGACTCGCTTGCATCTCAACACCACCATGTCAAGAATCCTTGTTCATGTTTCACCCAGACTGTGCTGTGCTTTGGCATGTCACTTCCGAAGTGTGTTCTAGCAGTGGGCAGATTGATTATTTGATGCTACTTTGCTTCAGTTGGCCAACCTGTTGTGGGGGCCTGTCACTGATTTGATCCAAGTTCAGCTCACCTGATCTGAGGCAGGGAGTTTCTAGCGGCACCACATGGAGAGTCAGAGCTCGCCACCACAGGCTGTGATCCTAGGTAACATGTTAAATATTACCCTATTGAGCAGTTGGCTGATAAATGTCTCTTCAAGGATGAGAGCCCCCACCCAGAGCGGTGCTCCATTGGATATGAGGGACTACCAAAACAAGATAAAAACCAGTCACTGTTTGTTTGTACAAGCAAGACAATGGGTTGCAATAATCTCTCTGGATTTTGGTCATATAAGTGTACAGTTGTACCTGTAGATATGAAAATTCATTCCTCAAGATGCTTTTTATCGTGAAAATTTTCATATCATGGATCTGAATGGGGTGCAATGCATCCTGGGAATGGAAGTCTTCTGCAAGATTTTCGTGTCTCAAGTTTTCCCAAAGGGAATTTTCATATGCCAAGTTTTTGTGGAAGTTTTTTGGAAGACTTCTATTCCCAGGGTGCATTGCGCCCTGGACAGCTGTCCCTTCGGATCTTGAGTTTTTTGTGTAGGGCAGGCATGTCCAAACTTTGGCCCTCCAGATGTTTTGGACCAAAACTTCCACAGTCTTTTGCCATTGGAAATACAGGCTTGGAATTCTGGCAGTTGTGGTCCAAAACATCAGGAGGGCTGAACTTTGGACATGCCTGGTGTAGGGTCATTTGTTTCTAGAGGTACCACTATATATGGGTGTGTTTTGTGATTGAACTTAATTTCAGTTGTAGCAACTGATTGTTCATATGATATCCTGTTGTCTTTATAGCAATTAAATGTCCTTGGAAAACCTAAAAGATCCCGTAGCGCCTTCAACATTTTTATGGCTGAACATTTTCAAGAAGCTAAAGGAGTTTCACCTCAGGTAAATTTGGGAGGGGCTAGTTGCTTTAACAGCACAAAGATGTATCTTGTTTTCTGCATTCAGAATTAAAATTGGAAAAAAGAAAAGAGCCTCTTGCCCTTTTTTATACTAGCAGTGCAGATTTTACTAAGAGGTTTTAAGTACAAATTTTAAGATATGTGGGAATCTTATGAGTTCTCTCTCTAATCTTGGGTTTCCAGCACTAGGCTGTGGAGTGGCTTGCATTGCACGTCTTCAATGTACATGTTATGAGCCACTGTGATACAGTGATGCCTCCTAAGACAAATTTAATTCATTCCACGAGTCAATTTGTCTTAAGAAAAAATTGTCCTAAGAAGCATGGTTTCCTATAGGAATGCACTGAAAACCAATTAATCTGTTGATTAATAGGCTTTCAGTGCATTCCTATGGGAAGTCTGTCTAAAAAACCCTTAATCAAGGGACAGCGAAATTACTTGAACATGTCTTAATTGTACCGGACTGTATATTATAAGCCGCCTTGGGTCCTTTTCTAAGAAGAAAGGTGAGGTAAAATTCTCTAAAATAAATAAAATAAATAAATAAAGGCTGCCCCCCCAGCCGACAGATAGCTGATTTTGACAGCTCAGAGCTGTCAAAATAAAGTGTCTGTCTCGGCTGCATGGAGGAGCCTTTGGCTGCCGGTCATTGAGGGGCAGCCACCTCCTCTTCGCCCACGTCTCTGTGCTGAGACTCGTTCAAAGAGGAGGAAGAGGCGGCGTCTACCCTGCCTTTCCTTCCCTGTAGCATCCGATTGGTGCATGTTAACAGGGAAGGGAAGGCAGGATAGAAACCTCCACTACCTCCTCTTTGCTCATATTGATGGGCAAAGCAGGGACCCAGTGATCCTCACTTAACCTGGGCTGTTCCCTTGCAAACAGCCCAGGCTGGGCGAGGATCCGTGGTACCTCGTAAGACGAATGGAACCCATAGGGGAAAATTTGTTTGACAAGTTTTTCTTATTCCCGGAAATTTCATTCGTCTTACGAGTTTTTTGTCTCAAGGGGCATTCGTCTTATGAGGTACCACTGTATAGTGGTTAGAGTATGGATCTAGAACTTAATCTTAGAGCTGTGGAGCTAGAAGGGACCCTATCAGGCCCAGGCCCTGTCAGGGAGGCTCAGGGAGGAATCAAGCTCCCAGCCTCTGGTTCTGCAGCCAGATACCTAGGAGACCTGGATTCATATCCTCATTTATCCACAAAACTTACTGGATGATCTTGGAGCATCCGTGTTCTCTCAGCCTGAGTAACCCCAGAAGTTGTTACTAGTGTAAAGTGGAGAAAAGAACTATAGAGGACACTTTGAATTCATTGTTGAAAAGGTAGGATGAAAGTGTAACAAATATTTATAGATTGTTGTGAAACAACAATCCATGAAAAAAATCTTCAGATTTAAAGAGGAGTAAATACAAGACTGTAATTGCTATGGGGAAAACCCTCACTCCATTTTGCCAAGCTGAATTGCTCCCCTGGAGCTTCTGTTTGTCTTATGTGAAAAGAATAATAATTCACTAGGTGAATGCATTAAAATCATATATGGTATTTGGCCATCTCATTCAAATGTGTCTTTCTAGCCACGAAGATTATGAAATCTTTTGAAATAAAAGGGCTTATAAAACTAACTTGCGGGGTACAATACTGTATAATTAAATATCTGCTTTTGGCTAAATATTATTGGTATGTTTTCTTTATATTGAAGGGAAAGATGAAATATTTATTTGATGAATGGAAAACTATGTCCAGTTCTCAAAAACAGGTACAGTATTGTCAAACAAAATTCAAGATCCAGTTTTAAATGTTAGCAAACTGAGCTTCAGGTTGGGAACTGCTATGCATAACTAGATGCTTTAGCAGCAGAGATCATACATGTGGAATCCAGGTTTGTGGAAGGATTCAGTACATACCATGCAGTTAGGGATAGTGAGAGGAGACTGGGCAGTTTGGCTTTTCACAGCTTGTGTCAGACAACTATTAGGTCCTATCAAGGAGAAAGGTGGGGGTAAACATTTTAAATAAATACAGTGGTGCCCTGGGTTGCAAACGCTTCACGTTACAAAAACTCAGGTTACAAAAAGAAATTATTGTAAATGGGGATGCCTTTGGTTAAGAACATTTTCAATGGAATGCTTCAGGTTACATTTTTCCATTAGTCACTGTGAAAAAAAATGTACCCAGGATGCATTGCATCCCCATAGTTTGAGGAGGAGTTGGAGCTGTTTTTTCATTGAGTTTTGGAGCCATTTTGGACATTTTTTGCAGTGGAGTTTTGGACTTTTTGAACTTTTTTTGGTGCATTTCTTAAGTGGTAGAAAGGTAGGGAGCTGATCCTTCAATGCTTCCATGCCTGTTCTAGGCATTCTACATTGTGGGGGGAGGGGTATGACTTTTGTTGCTTTTTTCTGAGCTCTGGAACAGATTAATTGGTTTTGAATACATTCCTATGGGAAACTGCACTTCACTTTGCATATTTTTCAGGATACAAAACGTCCTGGAGAACGCATTAATTACTTAAACCGAGGTACCACTGTATTTTAAAATCAAAATAAACTTTTCAGATTCCCCATGGCTTTTTTGGGTGGAAAAGCATCAGACAAAGCATGAGTTAGGAGGTTCCTGCAGGCTCAGTCATGCAGCTTGAAATACAATAGTGGTTTCATCTGAATGAAGCAGCTTCTTCCTTTAACTGTTTAAAAACAGGCAGTACGGTGCATATAAAAAGTTTACACACCCCTGTTAAAATGTCAAGTGTCTGTGATGTAAATAAATGAGACAAAGATAAATCATTTCAGAACTCTGATGCTTTGGAAGCTCTCTGCGGACCATGGTTTCTGCTGTAGAATGTGACTAAGACAATGTCAGGAAAGACTTATTAGCACAGCTGATCCTTATTTGGAATTCCTCAGAGGCACTTTAAATGATGGGAGGTGTGTACTGGCTCCTATTTAACATGTGTTTGAATGTGATTTTTTTTAATACTGAGCATAGCTACATCCCCAGTTATAACAGGGTGTGCACACATATGCCACCATTATTGATGGGCACGACTCGGGAAAATGACGTTTTCGAGTTGTCGTGTGTTGGAGGCAGTCCGTTTCGGCTTGTTTCCGTTTTTCGCGAAATTTCGCAAAAAATAGTCGGTTCGTTTTTTCGTTGTCGTTAGTACTGGTTGGGGGGGTAGCGGGCTCCTGGAGGGAGCTGCAGGAGTCAGCCAGAGCCACAAGTGACGGACTGGCAGACTCTTTGCACCCGCTGTGTCTCACGTACTTGCATGTAGTGCAATGCAAGTAGATCTGGCTTAGGGTTAAGACAGGTTAGCGCAAGGGCTAGGGTTAGGCTAGTTACGGGTGAGGTTAGGGTGAGCCTCTCTGACCCACTTAGAAGGACAGTGTACTGGCGTATGGGTTAGGCTTAGGCTTCGGGTTTGGGCTACGATTAGTGGGCTGTTTATGCCCGATTGGCACATCCCAGAAGTCTCTGTGGTCAACCTGGCCAAGTGGCCATGCGATTGGTGGAAAATTTGCATGGTCCACTCCCATGGGCGAGCCCATCATTGCGAATGTGCAGGTGTAAAAAAATAAAATAAAATAAAATCAACGGAGACTTTTTTTTGCAAGAAAAACCCACTGCTGCTACTGTAAAAATTCAAGCATTTAAAATAGCTAATTTTCGCATGTTTCTGTGGTGCTTTGGTGGGGTTTTGGGCAACGATTTCAAAAAAAATATTACGGTCACCATTTTGGATTCCCCCGCACTGCATGGCAAATGGATGCGCCCTCCCAGCCTGGTACAGTCAGCAAAACCTGGCCATGCGATTGGTGGAATGGCTCCAAAACTTTGCATGGTCCACTCCCATGGGCGAGCCCATCATTGAGAATGCGCAGGTGTAAAAAAATAAAATAAAATCAAATCAACGGAGACTTTTTTTTGCAAGAAAAACCCACTGCTGCTACTGTAAAAATTCAAGCATTTAAAATAGCTAATTTTCGCATGTTTCTGTGGTGCTTTGGTGGGGTTTTGGGCAACGATTTCAAAAAAAATATTGTGGTCGCCATTTTGGATCCCCCGCACTGCATGGCAAATGGATGCGCCCTCCCAGCCTGGTACAGTCAGCAAAACCTGGCCATGCGATTGGTGGAATGGCTCCAAAACTTTGCATGGTCCACTCCCATGGGCGAGCCCATCATTGCGAATGCGCAGGTGTAAAAAAAAAATAAAATAAAATAAAATCAACGGAGACTTTTTTTTGCAAGAAAAACCCACTGCTGCTACTGTAAAAATTCAAGCATTTAAAATAGCTAATTTTCGCATGTTTCTGTGGTGCTTTGGTGGGGTTTTGGGCAACGATTAAAAAAAAATATTGCGGTCACCATTTTGGATCCCCCGCACTGCATGGCAAATGGATGCGCCCTCCCAGCCTGGTACCAGCAGCGCAGCAGTAGCAATAGCCAAGGAGAGGGGGCGGGGAACCCCCCCCCCCAAATAAAACACCCTTCTGGCCTGGTAGGTGCCCTCAGACAGTTTTCGCCTACTTTTAGGGCCGGGAATCAGTTTTTTTTTTTAACTTTTAAAAACTTTTTTTCTGTGCCGCTTGGCATTGCGCGATCGCCGCGATGCAAGTAACGAGCACGACAAATCAGACCAAAATTGTTCGTTCGTCGGTTCGAGCTCGAAGTCTGGCGGAGTAATTCCCGTTACCGTTTCCGTAGAGTAACGGAAACGAGTAACGGAAACGGAAACGGGAATACCGCTAAGTCGTGCCCATCTCTAGCCACCATATTTCAGTTTTATATTTTTACTTCCCCCACCTAAAATATTTCAGTTTGTGGTTCAACTGAGTTGTACAGTTCATATGTCTCATTAAAGGTGGAAAACGTTCTGAAATGATTTATCTTTGTCTCATTAATTACACCACAGACACGTCATTTTAACAGGAATGTGTAAACTTTTTATAACCGCTGTATCTTGATTTTTAGATATGACTTAACCAGTGTTTCAGGTGCTGACTTTAATATTTATGTTTCAAATACAGATAACCATTTTCAGTCTTAATGTTATTCCCAAATAAGTAAAAATGCATCATTTGTATTTCTAAGCAACGGTACAAGCAAGCTTCCTTTTCAGCATTTCTCTTAACGCCATTTTAACCTAGAAATGAAACTTGTATTGTAGTAAGCATACATTTTGTGTAGATTAATAATGAGCAGTAAAACCAGGATAACAGTAAATTCTGGACCTTCAATTCAGCATAGGTTTTCCTGAAATAAAACTGTAACACTTCTATTTTATCTGCAATCCTGACATGCTTTGCATATTCTGCACTTCTGTGAAGTAAACATCTTAGTTCAGTTAATATCTTCTGTGGTTTTAGAGGATGGTGCTCTCCCTTCCCCAACCTTTTAAATGTTGCTTTTGCAATCAGCTTTTCATTGTGGATTATTTTTCTGTTGTTTTAAAGGCATATCTGCAGCTTGCAGAGGATGATAAAGTTCGTTATAAAAATGAAATGATATTGTGGGAGGCGCATATGAAAGAAATTGGACGTGAAGATCTTATACGTGACAGAAACAAAGGGCAAATGCAGAGAGGAGAGAGAAGTAAAAAGACTTCAGAAAATAGGTTTGTCATATTAAAGGAATCTCCATTAGGTAAAATTGTATCACGAGCAAAAACCAAACAAAAAGTAAAGGCAAAGGAATTGGAGGAATAAATTGGAAAATAATGAAATTATATTCCTTTCAGATCTAGGAATATGTTTAAGGAAAATGCTACATAATGGGTGTTTTACATTTGCAGAAGCTCAAAAAGCAGGAAGAATAAATAAGTATGGAAATTTAATCAGTGATATTGATGAGAGGAAGGTGGTTTTTTTTACTTGACTATAAAAATAGATTTCCTTTTGAATGAAAATCATTTTTATTGAAGACCATGATGTGTGTAAAATCATTATTTGTCTTATTTGGAATTAGAATTGACTGTAGGCAATAAATCTGTTTAGTATAAATAATACGTGGAATCATTGGGGAAAGCATGTATATTGCTAATTAAAAACTATTGATCTACAAATTTTCAACAGCGCTTTTATGTTTTTATATGTATCTAGCAACATTACTATTTATAATGCACTGAATAAAATAGCAACTTTTATAAAAATAGTTAAGTTCACTTTTAATTTTATCCTAATTTATGTAACAATCAAGTCCTGTTCTGTCTGTCAGTAAAATGGGTTTTCTCTCCATCCCTAGTCTGTTCCAAAGATTTGGAGAAATATTCCCAAGCAGATTCTAGGTATGCACATGAGTAGTTGAGAGTCATTTTGTTATTGGAGATCAGCCATTGGGTTCCTTTTTGTGTTGTAGGATACTTTTAAAAATACAATGTATTATAACTACACAGTAGTGATATTGTGCTGGTAGAGTAAATCATTCTACAACGCAGTTCTAAAAATGAGGGACAGCCAGGCAGAGTATACATTTTTGTATGGGCCAGGAAGAATTACAAGTCAATAAAAGTGCATAGCTATTAATTATGAAAGGAGTAAAAAAAAAATACTTGCTTCAAAGCAAGTGATGGAGTGAAAGTTTAGACAGGGATATTTTGCCAGGTATCTCTCCAGGGAATTAGCATGCAATTTTGAAAGGCTTATTCAGAGTATTTGTGCAGTTCAGAAACACAGAACAGTAGTGTTTGTTTCCCTAAGCGCCTTCAGTAAGCATTGCCTCAGAATATCTGACGCAAAATCAGCTCCATGTCAGGGGTAATCTGAACTTTTGATCCTATCAGTCAAGATCCAATTACAGTAGTTCTGGAGGAGAACTTTTTAGCTCCTTTCAGGCCAAACAGGCATTTGAGCTGAGAAAGAGATTCTGTGTCCAGTTGTAATTTTTTTTTAAAAAAAAAACATGCAGATGCTCACTTGTTTAAGCTGAGAAATTAGTTGTGTTTGCTTTGTGGCTGGGAATGGCCTACCTCAAGGCTGTCTAACTTTGAACAGCCCGTTGCGTACCTGACCCTCCCGAATGTCCCCCGTGGTCGACCTAGGTGTGCATGCGTGGAAGTGTGCACGCACAAATTGCAGTGGGGGCAGAGCCTGAAGCCCTTTCCCCCTTGGCCGCCCTGGCGGTGGCGGCGCACCCGTTCCCACTGCTGGGCTGGTCCCGTTTTGGTTTTTTTGTGCAGGAGGTAGGGACGAGAACGGGGCGTGAAGCCTTTTCTCCTCAGCAGTCCTAGCAGTGGCGGCACGCCCATTCCTGCTGCTGGGCTGGGCCTGTTCGGTTTTTCCAGCGGCGCCCTCTCCAGTTCCACCGGACACACCCAGTGGGCCCAGCCCAGTGGCGGGAACAGGTGCGCCGCCACTGCCAAGACAGCTGAGGAGGAAAGGGCTTCAGGCTCCGTTCTCCCCTAGCCCTCTCTCTCTCCCCCACCACCACCATGGAAAGCCCTCCTGGAATCATGCAAGCACAGCGACGCTGCCAGCCTGGGCTCCTGTGCACTTTGCCAGTGCACAAGTCAGGGGGAAATTCCCCTCCCAATATCGGGACCTGGCGGGAAACTTCTGATGGTGCCGTGGGCGACTGGTCACCTGCGGTCAGTGTGTTGTGCAGGCCTGGTCTACCATTATGTTAACAGAGTTTGGGTGCATATTGAAGGTTAACTCTACACCTGAGATTTTATCTTGCTTGATGTCACTTTGCAAATGGTGTGTGTTGTGCCGTTACAGTCGTGACCGACTCTTCGTGACTCCATGCCCATGGAGTTTTCTTGGCAGGAATACTGGAGTGGTTTGCAAATGGTAGAGAGCACAAAAAGGTATCCTATAGACAACCTTGACTCCTGTCATTGTGTTGTCAACATTCAGGCGGCCCAATGCTATGTAAACTTGGTATCCTTTCCTGCTGGCAGTGCAGATACAATGTTGTGCAGCAGTATCAAGCCATTTCATGGCTTTTTGAATAATGCATACAGAATCACAATATCCTACATTCATAGATCTTTTTTTAAAAAAACTGAATTAGTTTTAGGATGTGATTAATATACGTGAAGAAGAGTGAATTACTGCCATCAGAATTTAAGAGTGGGGGAGATGATGTGAGAATACAAAACTATTTCATGAAACTAAATATTTATTTATTATTTATTTATTTATTTATTTATTTATTTATTTATTTATTTATTTATTTATTTATTTATTTTTATATACTGCCAGATTTTCCCAGATGGGAACTCAGGGCAGTTATCAAGGAATAGCATACAATAAAATGCAGCGACAAATAATAATTGGTATACCACTGTGGTTTTGTTATTTCTTGTGACACAGCAAGCATAAATAAAGAAGAGAAAATATTAAAATTATAAAGAACAAAAGACATATATGGAAAAAAATGACAACTGAAACATTGTTCCTACTTTATTTATCTGATTATTTAACTTTTAAAAAATAAAGCCCCTTTTGTGTTTATATATCCTTACTTTATAGGAGCAGCCACATTATGTCCATATACATTGTGTGCCAGTGCTGTGACACATGGTTTATGTCATCTCACCACAGTAACCAAATCTCTGCTTCACAAAATGCATTTTTTAAAGGGACACATTGAAGGTCAGCCCTTGGCAGTGGCAATGTTATATCAGCAGTATAACAGAGCAAGGCCTGTTTGCCTTGATTAGTAGAATACCCTCTTCCTTGAGTTTAAATGGGTATCCCCAAACTTAGTAGAGGTGTTTGGGGATAGTTGTCATTTGTGCCATGGCGCACACAGAGAGTATATGAATGCTACAGATGTTAGCTAACAGGTTTTAGTTGCTAAGGTCTGGGTACAGAAGAGTTTTTCTTTCTCCTGAAGAGTAACACCTCAACAAGATTGTTGTGTCCTGTAAATAGCTAATTATTACCTCCCTGCAAATGTAATAAAACAAAACTGGCAGGAGCCAGCAGAAACATTTTCTTTGTTGAATTTTAAAACCCAAGCACCCTCCAGAGAATATGGCAGACACTACCCAGCAAGCCTCCACTGGTCAAACTGCACTACAGTGGAACCTTGACTTACATACTGCTTGACTTGCATCATATTTGACTTGCAGCAAGAAGGGGCCTGTTTGATTTGAGTCGCAGGCTTTGACTTACATCTCGAAGCCCCGGCGCAAGGCACCAGAATCGGGCGGCAGCCACAACCCAGCATCGCAGCTGCCGCCTCCAAACTGCTCCTGCCTTCTTCCCCTCCTCCGGCAGTGGCGGCTTTGGCAAGGCCAGCTCTGAGCACCTGGAGCTGGTCCTCGGCCTCACCAAAGCCTCCACTGCTGCTGGAGGAGAAGAAGGGCCGGGAGCTCGGGGCTGGCCTCTCTGGTTAGACAGTCAGCTCAGTCTTGTAAAAAATCTGGCTGCAGAAGTCTGGTCCACAATAGAAGCATTTTAGTTGGGGAGCTGTACAGTTGTGGGACTCTAATGGTAAGCATAGAGTTGTTCAGAAGTTGGAACGTCAGGTTAAAAATCAGTAAAACTTAAAATGTTAGACATTGTTGCTACGAACATTAAAAAGTGGAGGCGTATAACTTGTGGACTATAATTCCACTGCCTCCTCCTCTCTTTGAAGAGACATTTCATTTACATCCCCAGAAGGAATCTCCTATCCCAGTCAAATTTGTGTTAAATTGCTGTTTTCGGGGGTCTTTTTCATCATCTGGAACGGATTAATCCGCTTTCCCATTACTTTCTATGGGAAACGTTCGTTTGACTTAAGTCATGTTTGACTTAAGTCTAGACCACTGGAACAGATTAATGACGTAAGTCAAGGTTCCACTGTAAATACAAAATCCCAGCTGTTGGATACACAATATGTCACAGTGCTACTGCAGGAGTTTTACACATACTATACCCTAATTATGATGCAATTAGCTTTCAGGTTTCATTCTCTTAGTATTCTGGCTACTGTCTCCGTTCACTACTGGAGCGGGCATGTGACATTTTATGGTGGCCAATGCTTCTTACCCTGGTGGATTTTCAGGGATGTGCACAGGTTAAAAAGGCAATAGGGTGCTTGAGCCCTGTCCAGGAGGCCCAGGTTTTCAGCTATTTGCGGGGGGGGGGGGGGGGGGAGAAGGGGAGGGTAACATTTCAGTCAAAGACTTTCGTGGGTTTATGTGCAGGCAAACGTGTGGAAATCACGAAAAAAAGCCCCTCAGGTCCTGGGGAAGAGCAACCGTCACGTGTCGGTGGCGCGCCTGTCGCCTGTCCAGGGAGCTGCCACGAGCCCCGGGCACTTTTGCAATTCCCCTCCCGCGCGCCTAGAAACACAAGAGGACCCCCCACCCGCCCGCCCGGTCTTTCCAAGCCCCAAGAGGCCACCGTCTTGGCGACAAAAAGGAGGCTCAGCCGGTGCTCTACCATCCCAACGGGGGAGGGACGGGGGGGGGGTCCTCGACTCGCTCTCGGGGCTGGCCGGCGGCTTGCGACGTCTCTCGGCGCCGCCGTAAAGCAGCCGGCGGAGCGGGAAGGGGGCGTGGCTGGCGGGGGAAAAAAAAGCAACACAGGGCGCGCGGAGAGGGGAGCCCGGCCGGAGCGTCGCGTGCCGGTGGTGCCGGTGGTGGAGGAGGCCCAGCCCGCGCGGACGATGGGGCTGCTGGAGCTCTGCCGGGAGGCTTTCGGCGCGGGAGACCTGTATGAGGTGCTGGGCGTGAGGCGGGAGGCGTCGGCGAATGAAATCCGCCGCGGCTACCACAAGGTTTCGCTGCGGGTCCATCCCGACCGCGCTGGCCCGGGCGAGGAGAAAGAGAAGGCCACCGTGCATTTCCAGGTAAGCGGGGAGTGGGGGTGGGGGGGGACGATGCCTTGGTCGCCAACCCCGCCCCGCCCCCCCCCCAAAAAAAAACCTCTCCTGCCCCTCCCCCTCCTGGCTTCCCTCTTGGAGCAACCCTTGGAAGAAAGCGCGTCCAGGGTCGTCTGCACCAGCAGCTGGACTCGAGGGGGGGGGGGGGGGGCGGAGGTGCTGCCGCGACTTACCTGCCCTCAGGTCGGCCCAAATTTGGGGCGACCCCACGAATGCATGAGCTTCCCCTCAGGGACTGACTGAGGTTGGGGTGGGGGTGGTTGCCTTACTGCAGGCATGTCACGTCTTTGGACCTCCTGATGTTTTGGACCGCAACTCCCAGGATTCCAAGCCTGTATTTCCAATGGCAAAGGACTGTGGGAGTTGCGGTCCAAAACATTTGGAGGGGCGCAGGTTGGACATGACGGCCTTACTGCTTCGGATGTGCTTTCGGTGTTTATGTTTGCCCCTCGTTTTCTGCGCTGTCTTGTCGGAAGCGACGTACATTATAGCGGCCCTACGTATCTGGAAGAGATCTGTTGCTTTCCCCTGCTTGTTCTTTTTATTCTTTTGCACTATTTACTGTAATAGTGGTTTTTTTTGTCTCGATGTGACAAGTTACTGAAAAACTGCCTTCAGGGTTCTGAACTTCTGACCCAACTGATGTCACCTTTTGCTTTGCTTGTCCCCTGGCCATTGCAATTGTAAGTGCTTCTTTGGTCATCCATCTAGGCTTTTCTATGCATTATACTACTACTGTACTATGATACTGTCTATTTGAGTTTCTCCGAGTTATGCACCCCCAAGGAGGACTTCCCCAGGAAAGTTCCCTCCAGGTGCCTAGAGACACCAAACATGAAGAGAATCTTCTTCTGACTCTCCTCTACAGTTCATCCAAGTTTGGTGAAGTTTGGATCCCCCCGCAAGCCAGTTGCTAAAGGGCACATTCCTGGGTTGGGGCGGGGTGAGGGGTATAATTCAGATATCTGAAACCCAGTCTTCACCAAACTTAGAGGAGAGCCATGGGTGGCTTCCCTTCATCTTTGGTTTCTCTAGATGCAATGGAGGACATTTTATAGGGTTTTAAATTAAAAAAAAAACAAATTTATGAATTGAATTCTCATTTCATCAGGGAAAAACTGTAAATTCTTTTTTGTGATCAAAATGAATCACCATTTGTTTCTGATTCAACCCTATTTCTATAATACCATGTTTGAATATAAAGTAGAGATTTCGAGGAAAAGGGAGAAGAAATGGATGGTTGTTTGCAACGAAATTGTCTTCTTTCAGATTCTAGGTAAGGTCTATGCAGTGCTGAGTGACAAGGAACAGCGAGCTGTGTACGATGAGCAGGGGGTTGTGGACGAGGAGTCAACTGTGCTGACTCAGGACCGTAACTGGGAGGAGTACTGGAGACTGCTCTTCAAAAAAGTAGGTTGAAAGATCCTCTTCTACCAGGCAGCCAAGGCAGTGGCCCACAGGACAAATGATTTGACATTTTTGCTGCAGCTGCACTATGGGGCAGTATAAAAACTTACCAAAAAATAAATATGAATCCCATAGTTTTTTAGGTACCTTAGGACTTTTTGACCAGTCTTGTCTTGTTCCGTTTGACATGGACTGTGCTCTATTGCACTATGGGGTTTCCCAGACCAAGCATAATCCCTATCGAAAATAACAGGTGATTTCTAGTTTATTCCACAGCAAGTTGAGCAACTGCAGAAGCACAATCCACAATTAACATCATATTGGCCTTTCTTTTTCTGTTACATACAAAATACAGTTACATTTTTGGAAATGCTAATGATTTTGTTCCCTACTTTTGTTCTCTAGTGAAATTTGCTATTGTGCATTTATAAAATATTTTTTAAAAGAAGTACAGTAATGTTGTTTCTGGAGACTAGATGTAGTGGCAAAGAGGAAAAATGGCAGACATCTCACCTTTGGTTAGCATTTCTGTTTGGCTAGTAAGGTAATAGGAATCAATGAATAAATAAACCTTCTGCCTGTTTCTGACTGTCTTCTTTTCAATGCACAGCATATTCTTCTGTGAGGCCGATACATGAACCAAATTTTCCCATTAGTGGAGAATGGGATTTTTTTAAGTAGCTGTGGATGAAGACTAAGAATCTATATATGTAAGTTCAAATTGAGGGGAGAACATTGTTCATGGAATCTTTCTTTTCTTAATTTATTAGATAACTGTAAAAGACATTGAAGATTTTGAGAAGAAGTACAAAGATTCTGCAGAAGAACTAGAGGATATTAAAGGAGCATATGAGGACTTTAAAGGAGACATGGACAAAATTATGGAATCTGTGCTGTGTGCCGATTATACAGATGAACCCAGAATAAGAAAAATTATTCAGCAGGGCATTGACAATGGAGAGCTTCCATCCTATAAAGTCTTTGTAAAGGAGTCTAAGCAAAAGATAACTGCAAGGAAAAGGAGGGTAGGTTTACTGACAGTACAATTTAAGGGGGAAATACCGGTCTATAATTGAATGAAATTCTTAATGTTTCTCAGTCTGACATATGTTTTGGTTTTCACATTGTATATTAACTCTTCAAATTGACCTTTTCTGAAATTGGATCCAGGCTCTTACTGTCTGTGCTCGCCCAGTTACCTTTTTGTTTCTTTTCTAAAATTCTTAGAGATAGGAAGTAGAAGAACGCCATAGTTACACCCCTCTAGCTGTTCAACCTAAAGGCTATCCCCCAAATACATACGGCATTAGTACTATTACACAACCAAGCAAATACACCAAATTCTAAGCATCTTTTGGGAGCAGAATCCTAAACATTTTCAATATATCATAATTGCCAATTCTGAAGTGAATCTTTTTTAAAAATTCCATTTCATCTTTAGGATACTGATTGCATGAACATCATGTAATGCATAATGGAGTGTTGTTCTTTGCTCTGGGACCTATATCCAGTAACAGCATCAAAACATTTCCAGCAATTAGCTGAAAAGAGCTTAAATAAATACTTCTAAAGGATTCTTAAAGGCCAGGGCATGTCTATGCAGTGCTTTTCCCAGGGCCTTAGGAGTACTTGTATAATTATACTACAAATCCCAAAGGGCTGGAGAATAAACTATTTACTGCATTGCATGTAGATTCTGCTGCTGTTGGCTGTTGCAGTCAAGGTTCCCTCTTAAGCTGTGTGTGACTTGACTCTTCCCCGTTCACCCACAATGTTTCTAGCAACCAGTTCCAGTTGCAGCAGAATCGGGGGGGGGGGGATAGAGTCAGGCATGCAGTAGGTGGAGCTCCACCCAGCAGGGATGAAAATTAGAGCGGACGTTGATCACAATAGAATACTCGCTTAGGAAACAAGCTTAAATTTAAACGGCCATGTTATTATTTCAGGCTGAAAAAGAAGCTAAAGAGGCAGAAAAAACTAGAGAAGAACTTGGTCTTGGAGAAGGGGATGATGACCTAAGAGCTCTAATTCAGGTAATGTTGGAGAAAGACAGGATTTATCTAGCAGTATCCTTTATTGATTTTAAATTATCTAGTCTTCTTGGTATTGAAAGTTAATATACAACATTATGATAGCTTGAAAGCTAACATGGATGGATCTTTTCTAAGGATCTGCATTTGTTTACTATGTAAATTATGTGGAAGATGAGGTGAGTGGTAAGACTGACAAGGTTATAACAATCGAATTGTTAATGAAAGTCCAGAAGAGATTGTGAAGTTATTTAGAGAAATCTCTCCAAACTAGCTACAGAGCCAACAATATGGCAAAAGATAATTATCTGCAGGGTGGGTTTGATTTAAATGTTAAAAATCAATTTTAAGAGGGATTCAAAAATAATTGATTTTTATTCACTGGGTTTGGCAATGATCCCGATGTCATATATATAACGCTGGTATCTGAATAGGAAAGTGACCAAAACATTGGCTATGCCAGGGAATTCACATGCATATGGTCATAGCAATGTGAAATCTCACTGATCATCGGTGCCTTATATCGGTTTTTATATTTTTGCATTACAGTATGACCCCCTTATTCGCTGAATCATTAAAAGCTGATTCACTTATCCAAGGACTGAGGGGGAAATATTTAAAAAATAATTTGCTAGCCACAAAGGAGGCTACTGTCGCAAACAGTAGCTCCAAAGCCGGCGGTGAAGAGGGTGGCTGGCTGCCGTCAGCAGCAAAGAAGAAAAACAAACAAAAGAAAGCTTACTGATGCTGAGCCCTCACCTCCCCACTACCAATCGTTTGGCGCAGGGGTCCTCAAAGTTTTCAAACGGGGCCGGTCCACCACGCCCCAGGCACCACTGGGGGCCGGACCACAGTGGGTGGGGGGAGCAGGGGACCTTGACGTAGCCCTCCCAATCTGAATGCCCCACTAGCCAGCATGCTGATCATCTGGGCGGTAGTTGGGGGGAGTGGGAGAAGCGACATAGCCCACTGCTTTGAACTGCCTCGGCAATAGAAGCAGCTGTGGAGGCTGGCTTGCTCGCAAAGCAGGGGTAGGTGGGGAGGTTGCAATTGGTCCCGGGGGCCGGATTCAGGGCCTTGGGGGGCCGCATCCGGCCCCGGGGCCTTAGGTTGAGGACCCCTGGTTTGGCGGGTGTTGGGGCAAAAGCTTTCGCACCGACACCCCACCACCACCATTAACCTCAGAGTTTTTAAAAGTCCAAAGAGTTTTTGCTCTTTTCTCCAGGACACCCCACGGATTTCGCTATCCATGGGGGGGTCCCGGAACTGATCCTCCGTGGATATGGCGGTCATACAGTAGTCCCCCGCCACAACGCAGTTCATATATTACGGTCTCAGTATATTGTGTCTTTTTTCTTGAGAGAAGCAGGCTTCCAAAGAGAGGTTTTTAACCCTCTCCTGGCACCTCAGCAAACAGAGCTGGGGCTCCTCCTGTCGGCTGTGTTTGCAAAGGGAGGTTTTTAACCAACCCCTAACACCTCATCAAATGCTTCCAACCTCCTCCTGACACCTCAGCAGACAAACCTTGAGCTCCTGGCAGCAAGGTCTGCTGAGATGTCAGGAGGGGGTTAAAAACTCTTTGCAAGCGGAGCAGGTTCTACATTTCGCTTCCAAAGAGAGGTTTTTAAATCCCCTCCTGACACCTCAGCAAACAGCTGGGGCTGCTCCTGCTGGCTGCGTTTGCAAAGATAGGTTTTTAGCCAACCCTTAAGACCTCATCAAACTGACCTTGGGCTGCTCCGCTGCTATGTCCAAAGAGAAGTTTTTAACCCCCTCCTGACACCTCAGCAGACAGACCTTGAGCTCCTGGCAGCAAGATCTTCTGAGGTGTCAGGAGAGGGTTAAAAACCTCGCTTTGGAAATGCAGCCGGCAGGAGCATCCCAAGGTCAGTTTACTCAGGAGTCTGCATTTCATGGATTTATCGCAGGTGGATCAGGCACCACACTCCCGCAATAATCGGGGGAGTACTGTACTTTATTTCTTTTTAATATTATAAGCCACCATAGGTCCTATTGAATAAAAACAGGGGCACATGTTTAAAATAAAAAATAAACCAGGAACAGCAAGCTGACTATTCTGTTTGCAGCTGTCCATAGAAAGAGCTATGTTTACTTCTTCCCCATTTTATGCTTAATACCAATTTAATATTTTACGTTTATTTTGCATACATTATTGATGGGTAGTTCAGGGGTTTGGCTGGAGATCCAGAAGTTGGGAGTTCGAATCCCCGCTGTGCCTACTTGACAGGGGCTGCACTCAGTGATCTACAGGGTCCCTTTCAGCTCTGCAGTTCTAGGATGATAATGATTTGTAATTTTTTATCCTTTTTAATGATTCTGATAAGCTATTGAGCCTTTTATATAAAAACAATGAAATGTTTATGGCCTTCTTTATCTAGCTTGTGTGGTTTATTTAACAGATGAGAAATGAAAATCGGAAAAAAGAAATGGATGGCTTTCTGGCTCAAATGGAAGAAAAGTATGGAAATAAACCCAAAAAAGGAGGAAAGAAAACAGCGTCCAAGAAAGGAAAGAAATGATTAATTTCAACATAATTTTAAGAATGCCAAGGATTAAAATATGTTTTCATCTATATGTTGCAACTGCTATAGGATAGCAGAGACATCCAGCGAAAAGTATGTAAAATTAAAGATGCCAAGAAACTCCCCAAAGTGCTGCAGGATTCTAGGTGATGTCTAACAAGATTGAAGCTGTCAGAAAAGATTGCTATGAACAGTTGAGGTACCATTGGTACAAAAAACTTTCTGTCCACATCTAAAAAATAGAGCTAACCTGCGTTTTTGCAAAATGTTGCTGTTAATGGCAGTAGTGTGTTCAGGCACTTTTTAAAGTGCCTAGCACTCGTAAAATGAGGCAAAAATTTGTTTACTGGGTTTTTAAACACTTGATAAAATAAATAAAGCAAATTTCTAAAGTTCATGAATAGTTTTTTTTACATATGGAACTTATGGCTGATGCAGTTTGGGATGATCTTTCCATACAGTTCTGCAAAGGAAAACATTTATAGCATATTATAAGTAATATAATGCAGTCTTAAAACTGCAGAGCTAGAAGGGGCTCCGTGGATCATCAAGTCCAGCTCCTGTAATCTAGCCTAAGAGCAAGTACTGTATTCCATTTTCATAGTAGAAAATACATGAGGAAACAA
Organism: Phrynocephalus guinanensis; assembly: GCA_037367245.1. Classification (NCBI taxonomy): domain Eukaryota; kingdom Metazoa; phylum Chordata; class Lepidosauria; order Squamata; family Agamidae; genus Phrynocephalus; species Phrynocephalus guinanensis. Next base: position 42,124,273 of record CM074735.1, on the reverse strand, counting down.
GTGGGAAACGGTGGCACCTAGGAAGGAGGCCAAACAAAGGAGGCACGCGGTAGGCCCAGTAAAACTGTCTTACTGGGGAGAGAAGGAAGCCTGGGAGTACGGAAAGAGGGTCAGGTAAGAGGGCTACGGTAGAGCGAGAGAGATGAGAGAGGGCCAGATAGCCAAGATTAACTGGGAAAGAGAGATGCGGGAGATTAGAGTCATGGGAACTCCAGGAACCAGGAAACAAGACAGCCAGGTCAGCCTCAAACAGAGGGAAGAGGTTGCCCCTGCTATCGGTTTCTTCAGACCCACCATTGATGGGCCTTTTCTCTAAAATGTTCTCAAGACAGTTTGACTTAGTTGTTGCAAACCCTGTTACAGAATAAGACCTTAACCCAGGGGTCCTCAACCTAAGGCCCGGGGCCCGGATGCAGCCCCCCAGGGTCTTGAATCTGGCCCCCGGGAACAATTGCAGACCCCCCCACCTACCCCCTGCTTTGCGAGCAAGCCAGCCTCCGCAGCTGCTTCTAATGCTGAGGCAGTTCAAAGTGGTGGACTATGTCGCTTCCCCCACTCCCTCCACCCACTGCCCAGATGACTGGCACGCTGGTTAGTGGGGCAGTTGAAAGTGGGACGGTCACAGCAAGGTCCCCTGCTCCCTCCACCTGCCATCCAGATGGTCGGAGCACCAGCTGCAGCCGAGCGAGGCAGTTTAAAATGGGAGTGCTGTGGCAAGATCTCCCACTCACTCCATGGCCCCAAGGTCCCACCCCTGCTCCTCCACCCCACCCACCTGCCTTCCTTGTGTGGCCACCACTTGCATTATTGTGGTTGTGAGGACGGAAGGGGGCAGGCGGAGGCAGTGCCAGCCAGCCTACCGAGCCGGAGCAGCCACAGCAGGGGACTGATGGAGGGATGGACGGCAGGCGATCAAGGGGAAACGGAGCTACTTCCTTGCCCACCCAGCCCCCTCCAAGCTGCTGCCTTCCTCTGTGGAGTGAGGGAGGGGAGGAGGGAGCTCAGCCATGGCCAGAGGCTGAGGCCGCCGCCACCACCACCGGGTTAGAGACCAGCAAGGAGGAGGTGGCGGAGAAAGGAAGGAAGGGAAAGCCAATGGTGGCCTGGGCTAGTTCCTGGGAGGCTGGTGGGGCTGCATTTATCCCCGGTTGGTGATGGGCGGGTTGGTGAGCCAGCAGAGCACCGCAGCCTGGCTGGGCTCGGTGGCTTTGGGCAGGTCTTCCTGTCTCCCCTCCCTCCTTCCCAGCCCTTACTCCCTCCCTCCCTCCCTCACTTGGAATGCACCAAGTCAAGCCGGGTCGGGCCAGGCCAAGAGAGGAGGCAGCTTTCCCTCTGGGGTGCAGGGAGGGCATGATGGCCAGGGTTGTCACTTGCCACACTTGCCACGGCTGCTGCTCCTCATTCTGCGTGGCTGCCTAGAAGGTGATGAGGGGCCTGAGCTTGCCTGGGCTGCCACCGCCTTCCTGGTGCAATGAAGGAAGGAAGGAGAGCCACTCAAGCCGCTGTCACTGTAGTAGGAGGAAGAAGAGGCGCAGCAGAGGGATCCCAGCGGTGGCACCTCAGGGCAGCGATCCGGAGCAGGAGGCATTGCTGGGGGCCCGGAGATGCACTGATCATGGGCTGATAGTGTGGGGGGGGGCTCCGCCCACTTGCCCCTCTCCCCCTTTTCCTGCCATGTCAGCCTTTTTTTTTTTTTTGGACTGTGGTTCGGCCCCCAGTGGTGTCTGGGTGATGGTGGACCGGCCCATTGTTTGAAAGCTTTCAGGACCCCTGCCTTAACCCTTTCATTGCATGAGGAAGAGAAATGGTTCATCCCTGTTGACGTGAATCATTTTCTAGATTTAACTGAAATAAATGCTGAGAGTTTGAATCCTGACAATGTGTGCTTACTATACAACCCAAAGAGAGAGTCAGAATGGAAGCTGCCTGAGGCAGGCAGGGAACCCTCACAACTAGGCATATGTGTTCCAACAGTCTGATGGGAACCACAGCATTGTGGTATACTGAGATATTGAAAATTCATGTTCTAATGTCCCTCCACCTTCCACTTCATTCAATAACCTTAGTAGTCTTCTGTAACCAAATCTATCTCACAAGTTTCTTGCAATGTTAAAATGGAAGGGTGTGAAACTATATGATATACTAACTTCAGCTCCTGGGAGGAAAAGCAGTCTGAAAAAATAATTCACTAAATACAGTATTCTGAAGACTTGTTTTGAGATGCTCCCCTCTACTAAATACAAGAGGTAGGCCTCAGCCTCGATATTTCAGTACAATTCAAATGCAGTTTAGAAAATATTGTTTATTTGAGTATAAAAATGTGTCCATCTTATAATTTAATATGAATCTGCTCCCGTCCTGTCTTTTACAACTTTCACATGGTATCTAGAATATAATGCAAAATTATCTTTAATCTACATTGCTTCATACATTTGCAGTCTGGCACTTTGACTAGTAATACCTAAAACTAATTGGTAAGTTAATAAAATTACAACAGATGTAATATTCAGCCTCAGCTATGCCTTTTCTATTTAACAATCTCTCTAGGCAGATCTCCTATAAATATAGTGTTATCTCTCTCCACAAGAAGAGAACTCTAAAACAGCCTGATTGCTGTACAGAAACCAGTATAAAATATTTACTAAACATCTTGCTTTACTTAAAAACAAGGGAAACTAAAAACACTTAAGTCCCTTGCAGTCTTCACCTAATGACTGGCTCAAGCTGTATGGATTTCATTGGTAAATAGTGAAAACCTGTATTTAAATGCATTAACAAAAATAAGTATGCTATAAGCTTTTAATCTTGGCTTCTTTCAGGCATCCTCTTCTGTATGCTTTTGAACTCTGTAGACAGTTTGTACTGACAATCTCTTAACCTTTTATATCATTAGAGAAGTTACTGCAGATGCCTTCTGAACAAATCTTAATTTAATGCTATCAAATGGATATTGACATTCAGTACCAATAACTGGTAAATCAACTGGATGTTGCAATATTATGACTGGTCTTAAGACACTTATGCTTTGTAGTGGTATGGTGAGCAACAGGATGCTAGAACGTGGTAGATTTCTAGAAAACAAGATTTCAGTTTCCCATAGACTAGACCACAGTTGATCTACAAGAGAGAGAAATCCAACACAGTCTTGTAGAATCTTTGGCAGTTGGCTAAATTGATACAAAAATAAGATTTTTCTGTAAAGAAGGATTTGGAGTTCTTCTGTAAACAGGTTTAGTATTGCTACTGTTGAATACTGACTGATGTCCAAAGTTTTTGTAGGTGCTCATTCATCTGGGATGTGGTTGGCATCTTCTCATATAACACTCTACAGACCCTGTCTGCTTCTTGATCCACCTCGGCTGTGAGTTCTCACAGAACCATGTAAATGAAGACCTACTAAGCAAAAACCAGACAAGTCTCTGAAAGCAAATATAATACTCAAAAGTTGATTTCATGCATTTGGAAAAGTGAACTGTTACTTACCAATGCTTCTGTTTCACATTAAACAGGTTAAGGGTGATTCAAAAAAGGCACCCATTACAGTTTCTAAGAACGTAACATGGGATCTTTCATAGAAACACGCTTCTAAAGGAGATAGTTTTTCAACACTGAAAGTCCAGGGATATTGGAAGGGCCACTCCCAGTAGTTACATCCTCTGTCTGTGTCTGGAGATACTGGTGTAGGAAATCATGCTATCCGCCCTTCCCCTCTTACACCATTACCCAAATACTGTGGAAGTGACCAAAGAACCAGCAACTATTTGGTTCTGGCAACACAGACATTCAATCTCGATATCAATATTTAGTGAGAAACTACCTGCTCTGGTATTACAAATTAAAGTGTGAAACTTCCCTTTGCAGAAAGTTGCCTTTTTGGTGGGCACACAAAGGTGATTTTTTTTTACTCTGAGGACCTTGGGGTGGGGGATGGGGGAATGTTGCACAGCCAATTAAAATGTCCATTCACCCTAACAAGCCCAAACATGGATGTAACACCACCTCCACTTTCAAAAACCTGGCATGTATTGTATCAGTGGTGCAACCTATTTTAAAAGATGAATCATAGAGCAATTGAAAGTGTCCAGGAACCACAAATCACCTGTTTTTGCAGTGATGAAAGCATCAGAAGGGCTTGGAGGCACAAAAAGAGCCTGCAGGGTAGTGGTGGTGGCAACTCCAGTAGCGGAAGCAGGAGGAACTATGAATCCACTCCTGGTTTTAGACTGTACTTGACCAAAATAATTCAAGGTGCTAATAAGAGCAGTCTAGCAATTATTTTAAAAGTATCAATGGTATATACATCCCCAGAAACATGATTTTATATATGGTGAGAAATATATTCCTTTAGTGATAGGAGTAATCACTAACCATAACTTTTTGTATTAGTCACACTGGTGATCAGAAGGCGGCATCTGGGATGTAGAACTCTAGGACTCCTTCATGGGAAGCACATTATCAGCTTCAAACTGGTATGACAGGGGGCAGATTCACCAGTGAAGTCCCACCCCATGGTATGTAGGATGTCAATGTAGGAAGGGGACTATATTTCCCCTTTGGGTTTGGATGTCAAAGAAAAGGGACAGGAATGCAACATGTGCATGGAATATCAAGTCTGAGTGGTAGCTCTGTCCAACTCTTTCTGATTTCAGGACTTCAGATATACTTTTACTTAGCAGTAAGAGTACGATTAAAGAAAACAAAAGTGACATTCTCACAATTTAAGATTTTTATCTGACAAATTCTGCATTACCACAGAATAGTTAAGATTAAAGACAAGAACCTACACTAGTGGTAACGTCTGATAAGAGTACCCTAAATGGCTTTTCTAACCCTGAAGCATCTCCTCCAGTATTTTTGATTACTTGTGATTACTTTTGGAGATGCTGAAAGATAAACTGGTGGGAATATTGATGGCAATTGCAATATTGATAGCAATTCAGATGTGATTGCTATCCCTGAAAACAGTAAAATGGGATTTAGTGGTAACTAACTTATGCTGCACTGACTGAACAGCTGTAACTGAAATCAACACGGACAGGTACGCTACCCAAGAAGCATGACAAATGATCAACACCTACATTTCAAAAAGGATGCTAAATATTTTATGTAAGTAAATGGCTGACGCAGGCTTCCAAAAGTCTTGCCTCTTACTTCTTACCCAGTGGAGGGTTTTCTTCTTTGTCCTCCTCATCCTCATTGAGGAAATGACCAAGAGGCAGGTGGTGGAAAGAACTAATATAGGAAGAGCTAGATATCCCTAAACTGACTCCCATCACTCCTATGTTAATAGAATCTGTAGAGTAATAAAGATCACAGTATTACAATTTGCTGTCTATTAACGCTTGGCATACAAAAAACTCATTTTAGACAGTAAGTGTTCACTTTTGCACATACCTGTTGCAGAAGGTCCTTTATTATTTCTTGGTTGATTCGCATAATCAATAACAGTGCAAGAACGACGGTATTGTGAGTCTGGCTAAAAGTAGAAATAAAATTATTATATAATTACATTTGGGCTGCATAAAAAAAACAGCCAAAACTTGCTTTTTCAAAAAAGGAAAGAGTATAGGTGTTGCATTGATGAAACCAAAGGACTTCTTCAGATTAGATACAAGCAATTTCTAGTGGATATTCAGCATAATGAAACACATAACTATGTGCTATCCAGTAAATGCTGATGTATGGTGATCCTTTGCAGACTTTTCCATTCCCTTCTTCTGGGGGCATGCTGGGACTGTGCAGCTTGCCTAAGGCCACACAGACTGTTTTTCTCAGTGGGGAAATGTACTCCCAACCTATGGCTATGCAGCCAGATAACTAAACAAAGGAGCTTATATAGCCAGCTAAAGCAGTATACAAATCTAATACAATTTTAGTATAACAGATATAACACCTACAAGAATTACCATTACAGACAACGAAACTATTTGAAACAATGAACAAGCATAAACTAATTAAAATAATTAAAAACACTTGAACCAATTAAAAACCACCTATCCTATATCATAGCTGCCTAGATGCCCTAAGCACATCCGATCTCGCCTGATTTCGGAAGCTAAGCAGGGTCGGCCCTGGTTAGTACTTGGATGGGAGACCTCCAAGGAATACCAGGTGCTGTAGGCGCCTGGAGTAGGAACTGGCAAACCACTCCAGTATTCCTGCCAAGAAAACTCCATGGATATGGAGTCACGAAGAGTCGGTAACGACTGTAACGACACAACACACACACATCCTATATCATATAAAAAGCCTTTGTTCAGTCCACAGTTCCTATATCTGTAACGAATACCTAGGTTTTCACTTGGCATCAGAACGAGATCAATGTTGGTGCCAATCAGGCTTCCATGTGGAAGTTATACAATATCTACCTATCTAGGTCTAGATAAAACACTAACAACTTACCCAAAATGAATGTGATGTGTTGGGTCTGGAGAAACTATCAGGTAGTAAAAATCTCTCCTGTACTGGCTGATGGTTGATTTCATCTGCTATTGCACTGTGAGCCCGGCTAGAACTCCCCCGGGATTTCTGCAGGGTAGAAAAAAGAGAGAAAAGGACTGGTATGGGTCAAAAGGGCTCTGTTGTGCCAGCAGCCCAGTTCCACCTTGGAAAAACAAACATTACCCTTAAAAGAGCTGCAGAAGCTCCTTGGCCATTCCGAGACCTGAACTGCTGCAACAGAGCCAATGGCTTACCATTTGCTTTTGGGGTCCCAAATGTTCTGTCACATCTAGAGCACTAATGGGAGGCAGGAGGTTGTTTCGGCTTAGTGGCATTGGGGAAGAGGATGACAGTTGCTCACTGGCAGCAGAGCTGGGGAAACAACACCAGCAATTACTGACATGGTCCATCTGGCTCACAGTGTGAGCAGTGTTTGCGAACCTTTTAGAGACCGAGTGCACAAACTGCAAATTCAAAACCCACTAAATTTTTCGCAAAGTGCCAATACAGCCATTTAACCTGAATATACAGGTGGCTGTGAAGGGGCGATGTCAGGTGCCCACACAGAAAAAAAAGTCACTTTGAGGGGCTTCTTACATACATGCTGCAACAGAGCCGATGGCTTTGGTTCAGCACTAATGGGAGGCAGGAGGTTGTTTCGGCTTTCTGGACTGTAGCTGGGGGTTAAAGAGACACGGAGCTAAAATGAGGGGAAAGCTCAGCCGTTGCGTTCTGGACTGTAGGTTAAAGAGAACGGAGCTAAAATGGAAAGCTCCACACTGGACGAAACTTCGCCATAGAGGAGCTGGAGAAATTGAATGTGCATTTCTCTATGCCCCCCCTCCCCAAGTTTCAAAGATACTTAAAAGCTTTATGCAACGTGTAATACAAAGACTGTTGAAAAGGGAAAGACAGCCTTGCTTTTAGAGGATTTCTATAAACATTCCTCCTCAGGGGTGCTGTGCTGGAAAGTGCTCCTTCAGAAGTCCAGACACATTACAACACTGAGGTACAGAGTAGTATGAGGAGGTGCTTTGTTCGTGATCAATGATATCACAGGCACTAACAACAGATCACCATGATAAACGACCACATTCGATGTAGCCCTTTGCATTGCAATAGGCATAGAGGAAGATGATGCATGTTCCCTGCAGTAATACATTGTTGCTTGATTGTTGGGAAAACGCTGGCAAAAATGTTACAACCTGCGTAAACTTAGATTTCAGTTCCCCACAAGACTAAACAATAATTCTATAAATTAAATTGTAACTGAAAGAGCTTCAACTCTTATAAAAATATATGAAGAATATTACAGAAACATTTAATAATTTGGAAAGAGAGAGTGTAGCGTTTGGTTCCTGCTGGCCCTAGGACTTCTGGGATCCAGGCCTTCAGCTTCCTTTGGTGTGCTTTGCCAACTTCTTGGGGTATGGAATTCCCACAAGAGAGTCTAGTGTCTCTATACTTTTTTAAAAGTCTTATTTGACTGCCTCCTTTGCTCATGCCACCCCAGATTTCCAGGTTTCATTCTGCAAACATATAACTTTGCAGATAAATTACAAAAATAATGGCAAACCAACATACAGCCGGGTGCCCCTGAGGACTTCATCCATAGGCCTTGGCGTCCCTGAGCGAGAATGGCTGGGGTTGATAGGATGCAGGGTACGTGGCGGCGGGTTCCGTCTTCTAGCGGACTGTGCAGAATAGGATAGAGAAGATGTACTGAGCTCGAGTGGGCGATTTGGCCGAGCTCGGCTTGACAGGAGAGAACTGGAGCCTGGTCTCATGAGCAATTTGTCATCCACATCTCTGACACCAAGAGGGAAAAATACAAGAGCAACGTGAAATAGAAAACGCAGCTAGGGATGCAGCTGAAATATGATGTGCTGCTACACCAAGACCATGAATAAGACAAGGTGTATTTTATTCTTTCTATTTTTTTTTAAAACAGAAATCAAAGAGAACATGGTAACCAGCACCTATTATATGACACAGACCTCAGTACAGTATACTTTTAGAATGCACAATGAAACCTTTACGGCGATTAGCACAAGTGTTCCTGATTTCAGTGCCAATTCTCAAAAGGCTAAAAAGAACCAAATGGCTGCATAGCATGGAACAATTCAAAACTGGCTTGGAGAAATATCACGCTCAGGGCTCTGTTCCTATCATAGTGTGTCAGCTGCATTTTGGTCTTCCTATGGATTTATTATTACAATGCAATCCATATGGAGTTCAAAACTGTTTGGTAAAGTTAGCCTGGCAAATGTCTTGCTTGATAACAAGAGAGATCAGAGAGAACATGATGTCTCGCTCACTAGAATTGGGCTTTTCCCTCATACTTTGCTTTCTTGATCACTGATATGTCAGAGGTGCACTGCCACAAAAAAAAATGCCATTTGCAGTGATACAGAGCAGGCCTTTCCCCCCCTATGGATGCTCCATAACTGTCTACAGTATTTATAGGGTTGTGAAGATATATTTCATTTTTCAGACTACTGGTCTCTTCTGCTGTTATGTTTTAATCTTTTCCTCTGTATTTTAAGCAATGTTTCCATGGTTTTATTCAACCATAGGATAGGTAACACCACTAATTAAATTTCTTTTGCTATCTTTAATATCATTTATTATAGCTGTCCCCTAAAACCATGATTCTGCATCAAGTGTGCAAAGCAATGCATCTGACATCCAGATTTGGTTCAACATATCTCTGTAGAAGTCTTAAAATTAAGCCTGCTTAACCACAGCTGGCTAAAAATGTGCAAAAATTTGTTGCTGTCCATAGGACACAAGACTGCAAGAGAGCATTGTTTAAAACTCAGTTGCTGAATAGCTTTCAAAGGAAAGCTCAGTTGCAACAAGTCTGCCAGCATTAATATGGACATGAGAAAAAAGGCTGATATCCTTACAATATTTTGTCCATTAGAGGCAAGTTTCTTTGGTGTAAAGGAATCCCATGAATCACCATCAAGCCATTGAAATTGCGTTGTGCACTCCCACTTGTTCCTTGAGAAAGCTGTACCTGCAGGTTAAATGGAATTATATCCAACTTCAGAGGTACAAATATAGATATTAATTTTTCAGAGCTGCAGTGGATTACTTTCTGAAAATTCGGAAGCAAATACAACATTGGCTTCAGCACTTTTAGGAAAAACTTAATATTTCCTCAGAAAGTTTACAAATAACATAAAACAAGCCATTAGTGGCCTTATTGGCAGGATACTTTCAACACACATTTGAACTTTGCAGTACAGGCTCTTTGTTATATAAAAGAACTTCAAAATCAATATACTAATTTACATGAAGTAATTAAGTTATTTAAATTTCATATAAATTAGCTGTCATGGGTTTTTCGGTCTGTTTGGCTGTGTTCTGGAAGTTTTTCTTCCTGATGTTTCGACAGTCTCTGTGGCCGGCATCTTCAGAGGACAAGGAGCTCAGGGAACTAGGAGTTCTCTCTGTGCTCTGTGGTGCAAAAATGTGCTGCTGAGCACAGAGAGAACTCCTAGTTCCCTGAGCTCCTTGCCCTCTGAAGATGCCTGCTACAGAAACTGGTGAAATGTCAAGAAAAACTTCCAGAACATGGCCAAACAGCACAAAAAAAACAACTCATCACAGCTATCAGATCCTGGCTGTGAAAGCCCGTGAGAATACATTCATATAAATTAATCCGGACAAATTATTTCCAGCTCTGTCATCATTTTAGCTCACCCATATGTAGCTATTACATTATGTGTGGTTACATTTTGCTTCCTTTTAAGTATAACCAATTGGCATCTCCATCCAAAATACATTTTAATGGAACTAGGACACACCAAAATAATTGCAATTACACAACACTGAGTCTGCTATATTGATTTATATGAATGTTGGATTTTTAAAACGTTTTTGTCAAGTGGAGGCTAAGAATCAAGAAGAGGTTCCCTCATTCCCACACAGATTCATACCAACATGAACTCTTGTGCAAGACTATCAAGAGATGAGATATCTAGATTAATTAATAACTCCCTGTTAGAACTAATACTCTACTCAGGCAAAAAAAGGGTAACTTCCTCGCCTCTCTTGTTTCTGGCAGACTTCCCTCCATCTTTTCACTACTTGCCCCCTAAAATAGTCTACAACAGTTTCTGTGCGCTGGCCACATCCAAATACATCCTTGGATAAAAATACTTCTTCTATAGAGCAGAAGCTTTTCTCAAAGGCATAAAAGTAACATTAAAAATGAAAGCTTGAAAAGGCCTAGCATGTGGAAAGTCCCTTGCATGCAGCCAATATGTGCATGCCCAATCTACAGTCCTAGGAGTTAAGCCTAGTCAGTTGTCTAAAAGTACATTGTATCAACAGGCAAAGAAAGGACTGCACTAACCCTTCATGTCAAAGTTCTGTCACATTTTCACACAAGGAGGGCAACAGCCTGAGAGGGAGCCCTTTGGACACCCAAGACTCCTCATGTGAGCAGGACTCTTATTTTCTAGGGTTCCAACTCACTTGCAGGTCCTTCAAGGATACAGAGATTCTGCTTTTCAGACCCATCACCCTTCAAATATTGAGGGCACCAAAACAAGCAAATGAGGAGATGGTGCTAACCTGTTGATATGCCTTTGAACAACTGGACGGGTCTTTTAATGTAAGCACAACTCTCACATAGAATCATAGAATCACAGAGTTGGAAGAGACCTCAAGGGCCATCGAGTCCAACCCCCTGCCATGCAGGAACCCCATCACAATATTTTCGACAGATGGCCATCCAGCCTCTGCTTAAAAACCTCCAAAGAAGGAGACTCCACCACCCTTTGCGGCAGCATATTCCACTGCCGAACAGCTCTAACTGTCATGAAGTTCTTCCTAATGTTCAAATGGAATCTCTTTCCCTGTAGTTTGAAACTATTGCCCCGAGTCCTAGTCTCTGAAGCCATGGAAAACAAACCTGTTCCCTCTTCAATATGACATCCTTTCAAGTATTTAAACATAGCTATCATATCCCCCCTCAGCCTTCTTTTAGAGAGGCTAAACATTCCCAGTTCCCTAAGCCGTTCCTCATAAGACATTTCTTCCAGACCCTCAACCATCCTGGTTGCCCTCCTCTGCACTTAGGTTTCTTAGACTAATTAACAAATATATTCAAGATCACAGCTTGAACTTGTAAACCTAGACTGTAACCTAGATGTGTATGACTATTTTAAATGTTCAAAAGTAAAAAAAAATGGTTAACATAATGTTTGAAAAGAATAAAGAGTACACTATAATTTAGAGTTGGCCTTTTTTTTTAAAAATACTGGTAGTTCTCTTTTAATTAATGACTTTTCCCACCATATGAACGAGTTTAGAAGGAAGATGGTGGTCTTCTCCTATATTTCTGCCTACTCTGTCAAAATGTCAACAACCCGTTCCACCCCAATCACTCACTGCTATATCCCTACATGAAAGACAGAGCTCTACCCAATCCATCATACATACTTCTCGTGTTTTTCTCTTCTTTTTGGTTTTGCGGCCACACCTGCATTTTGAGTACTATACATACAATAAGGTATACATGAGGAAAATTGAGGATTATATAGGAAAGTGGAAGGGAAAGAAATAACAGGGGAAATAAAACTGAATTAAAACAGATAAAACCTGATTGAATCTTTAGCATTTGTTACCACTGTCAACCATGGGCCCTCTAGTTATTGTCCCCACTTCCTGGACGTCTTTTTTGTGTACGTATGTGCACTAGGTATGTGTACACAACCCCCCATTGCATTTCCATTGTGACCATAACAAAAATGGTCACAATGGGTGCACAAATAAAATAATCTTAACATAAAAAACTAAAGAACACATAACTGACTTTAGGAGGAAGAGTGATGTACACTTACCACTGTACATAAATGGGGGGCGGTGGAAAGGGTTGGTAGTTTTAAATTTCTGGGCATTCATATTTCAGAGGACTTCTTATGAAGAAGGCACAGAAGAGTACTTCAGTACTTCCTGAGAATGCTCAGGAAATCTATCTCAGCATTTACTCCTGTCTTACTATCACAGTACCATAAAGAGGGTGCTAACATATGGCATCCTTGCATGGTATGGGTGCAGCTCTGAAGTAGATAACAAAGTCCTACAGAAAATTATTAAAATTGCCCAAAATACCATTGGGCTTCAGCTACCAACCATGGATGACATCTTTGCATCTCGTTATCTGACAAAGTCAATTAATTTTCTCAGAGACCCTTCCCATCCGACTAATAATTTCTTCAAACTGTTGCCTTCTGGCAGAAGACATAGAGTACAGTAACTAAAACTCAGAACACACACTTTTTGAATATCTTTTATCCCAAGCCATAATAGCACTTAATAATGAACCATTAGTAGTGAGTTGTTGAACTGTATTACTCGGTCTGTGTGTGGATCTCTGTATGTCTTGGGGGGCATTTCGGTGGGTGGGTTTGTTTTAGAAATAGCTATAAGAATGTGTTTTGGAATGGTCTCTGGGTGTTTTTGCAAATTTCATTGCATGTGTATACTATGTATATATGTACAATGACAATAAATTTGAAATTCAATTGAACAAAAGGGTGGAGGCACACATGCACACTTTTGAAGGAACCTAGACAGTCAAGTATGTAGTCACACAGAGAGCACAAAGAAGAAGAACAAATGCATGGTTTAAACACAGAGACACTTAATGAAGACATTTTGTTCTTCATTGTTTTTCTGTCCAGACATAAATAAATCTCAGTATCTCTTGTGGCTGTTAATCAAACCCTTCTGTAGCTCTAAATAAGAAAACATGTACCAGTAACCCAATTCTAACATAACTTCAAAATCCTCAATGTTTTCTTTAAAAGATTTGGAAAACAAGGAGAGACAGATTTTTATAAGAATACGAAGCCAAAATAGAAGTTTCTCAAGAACTGTCATAGTCAAGCCACTACAGTGTTTAATTTCTATTCAACATGACTACCTTTCTTTGCCTAACAGCCATCTCAGACCAACCAAAAAGACGTTGATTCTTACACTGACTGCATTTGAAGGGATTGAAGGCATCTTGGCTTGTGGCATTCGAGGCAACAACAATGGCAATGGCTCAAACTGCATAAAGGGGCTTCCAGAGTCTGTCCGACTTGATTCTACAGCTATGACATTCTTCTCATCATCTACCAATGACAGGATAAAGACATCAGGAAATACTACATGCTTGATATCGCTACAAACAAAAAACAACAAAAACAAAAAAACAACCTTTAAATTGCAGAACTGGAAGGGGCCATATATGGATCACTGAATTCATCCCTTGTCAAGAAGGCACAGTGGGGAATTGAATTCCCAACCTTGAAAGATATTTTAAACTTTTTAAAATTTTAAACTTAAACATTTGCTTCAAACTGTACGTGGGTAAAGAGCAACTTGTCCTCTAATTTTGATCCCTGCTGTGTGTGGCCCTGTTCCAAATACATGTGCATGTGCAAGTTACATGCACACGTAACAACACCCCTCCAAAGCATGTTCCGTCGTGACTGAAACAAAAATGGTCACAACAGGTGCACAAGGGTGGGAAACCCATGCACAGTAGGGCCTGGAGGTGAGGGCATGTGCACCTTATTTAATTTTACTTATTTACTTATTTTTATTTCTATACCACCTTCTTAGTGTAAATTGCGCTACCCAAGGCAATTTACAAAATAGCGGGCACCTTAGTAAACAGTATGCTTCAAGAGTATTTAGTATTTTCATGTGTGGTGGGAATGTGAAAAGACACCAAAATTTTGGAAATCTATTTTAAAAGAACTAAGTGGTATTTTTGAAAGGAATATAGAACCCAATTCAGAAATTGCTTTGTTATCAATATTTGCTAAGACAGACTATGACTTCAAAACTAGAGAGTTGATCATTAATTCCTTGACAGTGACTAGATTAATAATAGCTAGGAATCTGAAAGCCAAACATGAATTATATATGGATGAATGATATAATGACGTATGGAATATTGCCTTAAATGATAAATTGACACGCAATTTAAAGATTAAGAAAGGAGAGTTAAAAAGAGATGTGTTTTATGATATATGAGGTAGGTTTATTGAATATGTGCTTGTAAGAGAAAAAGGGAAAGCTCCAGTGCAACAATCAATTCAGTTCTGGAGGGAAGGATAATAAAGATTAAGATTTTTCAAGAGGTCCCACTGGTGGAGGGGAGCACTGTTGTTTTGCATTTTGTGCTTTGGTATTTTGTTTTAGTTTGCATCATGTTCTGTTGTTTTTATATTATTATTTTTTAAAAGTATTTAACTCACCAGTGCTAAGTATAATTAAGTGGTTGTTTTGAAGGAACAGGTTTGGGACACACTGGTTGTCCAGATAACACTTCATCTCTGAAGCTTACCTGACACTGGCCCTTCCCAATGTCTACAGATCAGCTGCTCCATGTAGCCCAAAACTTCACTCCATACATCATCAAACACATAAGAAAGAACAGCATCCCTCATACAGTAGAATGGCGAAATCGGCGGGAAACCTAATTTCCGTCTATCAGGTGAAAGACCCATTTTCCATTCATGCAGCTCTTCTTCCCTTTGAAATAGAGAAGCAAAGATTACAGCCCTGTTTGAACTTTCTACTATGACAAATTAAGGGTTTGATTGAATCCTCTGCAATTTCCTTTGGGAAAGATTAAGAGAGTATGAACTAAATCCAACATTAGTTTTGCCTTTAAAAGACTCCTTGAAATAAATTGGATTTCTTAATCACAACTAAATTAAGCTTCACTGACTCCAGTGGGTCTACTTTTGGGTGGACTAGCATTACATTTCAACATACACCTCCACTGTTCAGACCAATACAGCTAACAGAGCAGTAACAAGTTGCTATTAAAAAATACAAAATTTTATACAAATGCTTTCTGGTGAACAATAAGGCAGTCATACATTTAAGCAATTACAGTGCACTACTGGGCTTTCCTGGACAACAGAAATTAATAGAGTGGTACCTCGACTTACATTTTTAATCCATTCTGAAAGCATCTTTGGGACTCGAACAATTCATATGTTGAACAGCAGTTTCCCATAGGAATGCATTGAAAACCAATTAATCTGCTCCAGGGGGAATGGATTAATAGGTTTTCAATGCTTTCATATGGGAAGGCTGTCCCAGACAGCTGACTCTGACAGGCCTGACCTGTCAAAATCAGTTCGGAGCAGGGGTTGAAGAGAGCAGCATTGATTGAGGGAGAAGCCTGGGCACCCTGCAAGCCAAGTGCTTATCCGGGGGTAAGTGCCTACTTGGAGGTAAGCGCTTCTGTTCCAAACTGCTTAGGCTGTCCGAAGTTGCATCGTTCCCTGGGAATGATGCAACTTCGGGCAGTCCGAGTGGTTTGGAGGGAAGGCACAATGGCCACCTCCTCCTTCTTGGTTGTTTCGATCTCTTTTGCAGAAATCAAAGCAACCAAGAAGGAGGTGGTGGTGGTGATAGGCAGCAAATGCTGTTCTCTGCTCCACACGACAAGTGACTTTGACAGGTCGGACCTGTCAAAGTCAGCTGTCATGAGGAGCAGGAGCATAGAGCAGCGTTCGTAAGTCGAATGATTCATTTGTTGAAGCAACCATAAGTCAAGGTACACTTAAACACTATTTTCACCAGTCATCTAAATCCTGAGTTTTAAGTATGTTCTTACAAAACAGATTAAGCAAACATTCAATACCTACACCTCTCTGCAGTCAAATGCTAAATACTCCTCCATGATGCCTTCACAGATGATCACCCCATCTCCTTCACTCTCCCAGAAACACAATTCAGGGGATTCAGAAGCATGATCTTTATGAGCAGGATTAACAGAGAAATCGATTTTTTTGCCTAGGATACTAAACCTGAAGAAAAAAATATTTTCTTTTCTCAAATGGCAAAAATCAAGAAATTTTGAGACATAGGCTGAAATCCAGCAATATATCACAACAAGAATACAGTAAAACCTTGGTTTACGAGTGTTTTGCAAGACACACAAACATTCTAAATTTTGCCTTGATCAACGAGCAATGTCCTACAATACAAGCACTGGAGTAGGTCACATGATTGCAAATGAGCCAATGGTGACCCTCTCTCTTTCTTCCTGTTGGATTGTGGGTGATTGTCAAGAATCAGGCAAGCCTCATAAGCAGAGGGAGGAGAGAGGGAGGGAAGTCTCCCTTGCACCAACCATGAACATTTTAAAAGATGAATTCAGGTTATGTTTTTTTTAATTTTTCTTTATATTTTATTTAATTTGCATTCAACATCCATTCTTATTTTTCAAACCATTTCTAATCATGGGGCAGCTAGTCAAAAGTGTATAGGGCTACAAATTGCATTTTATTATTGTCACATTAAAAACACATAGTAAAATCCAGTTGTTAGTCCCAAGCAGAGCAGATTCCGCAGCCAGGTACCTAAACCATAATGTGGACATGGACTTCTAGCCAACTTCTTTTGTGAATTTTGGCATTTTGTGTGTACAATATTGGTCTATGGGGCCCCAGAACAAATAATCTGAGTTTCTATTATTTCTTATGGAGAAATGTGCTTTGATATATGAGTGCTTTGGTTTACAGGCATGTTTCTGGAACAAATTATGCTAGTAAACCAAGGTATTACTGTATGTGCAATGTGAATTTTGTGCATCAATAACCATGGAAGTTCCAGTTATTTAACTGCCTTATTCTGGTTTTGACTTACTACTGCATTTCAGGCACAGTCATGTTATATATACCAACAGTACACTTTCAATAAATGTCATAAGATAAACTATTATTTATTTATGAGAAGCATTTTTGAACTGGTAGGAACAGTAAGTTTAAAAACAAATTAGATAAAGGTACATTTAATCACTATGGCAATGGTTGAAATCCTGTTGCTTAATATAGTGAATTCTACATTATGTCCACTAACTCCACTGGGATTTGATTAGTCAATTCCTCCACTATGCAGTCGCATTACACAGGAAGCTGGAAGCATTTGAAATGTGGACATACAGATGAATACTGAAGATACCTTGGATAGCCAGAGTCACTAATGTGGGCATATTACAGTGCAGGAATAAAAAACTAGAAATTCTCAATACCATAAAGAGAAGGAAATTACAATACAGTGGTACCTTGTATAAAAGAATTAATTCATACCAAATGAAATTATGTTAAGCAAATTTTCCTTTATACAAATTTCCCATAGCAATGCATTGAAAACGGAGTAATCCCTAACTGCAACCATTTTTATGTTATACAGATTTGCCCCATAGGTAATTCTGTTAAGCAAATTGCCCCTATCTCCAGAATTTTTATGTTGTACAGATTTTATGTTATACAAACCGTTTGTTATACGAGGGTCCACTGTACTGTATTTTGGTCACATAATGTGCAATAACAAACACCATTTGCTGCAGGTTATCCTTCAAGGCAAAATAGATGGGAAGAGTGGCCCAGGACACAGAAGAACATTCTGGCTTAAGAATTTAAGCCAATGGTTCATAGTGGACAAAGCTTCTCTTCTTAGAATAGCTTTAGGGGGAAAATTATGCTACTGATCCCCAACGTTCTATGAGGACATGGCACTTAAAGAAGAAGAACTTCTCCATAACTTCCTCTGATTCAAATGGGGCTACTCTAGCACAACTTATTACTCTAAGCAGCAGGATTTTAGCCAAGGAATTAAAACATTAACGGGTTAACTCTCTGCTAAGAATATCTTACATTTATACTGGGTACCCCAAGTATAGTTCTATAAATGGACTGTAATATACAGAAGCCTAAGCTAAGAAAGTTTGTGGTACTTCTTAGGGTTTCGGAAACGTGTGTCTAAGACTACCAAGAACATCAAAGAAAGGAGCCATTGCTCTATAAGCAGCCAACTGACTCACTTATACTTCATTGACTGAAATCACAGATGGTGAAAAAGCAATTCACAGCCCAATATGGCAGGCAGACACTAAGAAAAAAATCTCTTTTTCACTCTTGGTTCTTTGGAGCCAGGCCAATACCTCAAATCCTTGTTATGCATATGGATGATGCACAAAAACAATTAGTAAAGCT
Source organism: Phrynocephalus guinanensis (assembly GCA_037367245.1). Classification (NCBI taxonomy): domain Eukaryota; kingdom Metazoa; phylum Chordata; class Lepidosauria; order Squamata; family Agamidae; genus Phrynocephalus; species Phrynocephalus guinanensis. The sequence goes on along the minus strand of CM074735.1, from coordinate 42,105,803 downwards.
ACTGCCACTTTTGAAAAACATGGCTGGTGCACTAAGGCATAATACCTTTCACAAATGCAGTTGTTATAGAGGAAAAATTTTGACTCTCAGTGAAAATAAGTAAAAGGTGATAGTTCAATTATTTAAAAGGTGTTTATTTTATGCTTTTCCACTAGGCATCATTGTAAGCAGCAATTGTTGCAATACTTGAGCAGAATCAAAATTTACTGATACTTACTCACTAGGATCCTTCTCTTGCACTGGGCTCATTTCTGATGGCTCCAAGTTGCTGCAGCTTGAACTAGAATACCATCCATAGCCTTCATCTGTAGGAATCACTAATTGCTTTCCTACAATCCTATTATTTAAGAGAAAATTATTTAAAAATTAATTTAAACTCAGATTAATTTATCAGAAGTATGCCTAAACCATAAAAGAAGTTGCAGTGCATTCAACAACTACACCAAGGTTAGAACTTAAAGAAATAATTCATGTATGGGGAAGGACACTATACCTCCACAGCCACAGCCACTCCTGAAGATCATTCTGTGCTTTATTGTTGCCTGATTCTGAATGATGCCCAAACCTAGGCATTTCTGCAGCATAAATATCAACATAAAGTTATGATCTCTAATACTGCTTAGATCCTGCATTTTGTATACAACTGGACTGCAGTATCCATGGGGAAGGATCAGTTCCAAGTCCCGTTACTCGGGATGCCAAAAAACATGAAAGTATCAAACACTCTACACTGCATACCGTAATGTCTAGTTCCTTCTAGTGGCCCTGAAGGCATTGAAATGGTCTACTTACCCACAAACATAACACTCTAATTCAGCTGCAAGGTCAGGGAGTCATAAGACTCTTTAAGCTCACTGGACATAGTACAGTATGGGGGAAAATTGTCAATGCTATGGAAGAGAACCATGATACAGAGAACTATTCTCTCTCTCTCTCTCTCTCTCTCTCTCTCTCTCTCTCTCTCTCTCTCTCTCTCTCTCTCTCTCTCTCTCTCTCTCTCTGTGTGTGTGTGTGTGTGTGTGTGTGTGTGTGTGTGAAAGGCAGAGATGGGGAGAGAGAGAGAGAGAGAGAGAGAGAGAGAGAATTAACTGTTTATGCATTGTACATATTTGGGGCCATAAGAGTTCTATACAGATTTTGAGCTAGGGTCCAGCACCTCCAAACCCAACACTAATGAAGGGAGACGTATACTAGAATTACCCATTAAATTGACTCACTCAGAAATTATAAGTAAAATAAGTTATTTTGAAATAAATCCTAACACTTATTAGCATTAAACACTTGTGAAGAAGGTTAAAACCACAATCTTGATGTTATAAAAATGAACCACTATTCAGTACTATGAAATACCAAGCACTGACACAAAATTAAGATACCTGAGATGGGGGAAGCTTGTCATCCATTGTTGGCACTCTTCCTCTAAGCCTTCAACAAACACACTTGTTTTTTGTTCATACAGGAGCTCATCAATGTGTCTGAATATCTGCTGAACCTGTCGTGTAGCAGCTTTATCAAATTCCTTGGGGGGGAAAGGGAAAAACAACAAATGGTGGGGAAACGCTAGCTTTCCTGTGGAGCAATGGGTGGAAAAGAAGCGCTTCCTGCTAGAGTGCCATCTTCCCCTCCCATGGACAATTTACTCCCTGGGGTGGGAGTTGCACCGAGAACGGGGAGAACGGGGAAAGGAACAAGCAAGGGTGGCTAAGGAAAGGAAAAGGGAGATGATGAAACGCAAAGAGGAACCCCTGACTGGAGAGGAGGAAAAGGCGGGAGGTTTTGAACAAGGGGTGATGGAAGTTGGTGAAGGGTAGAAAACCCATAACCAAGAAATGGGAGCATTTAGTGAGGCCTGAAGAAGAAGCCGAAAGCAGAAGAGCCTTGGGGGGGGTGTTCTTACTGGGGAGAAAGAGAAGCCTGGATTACAGCAAGAAAGTAAGAGAAACAAAGAAACAGATAGAGCAAGAAAAGAAGATACAAGGAAGGGTGGAATAGGAAAGGAGAACCCTGCCCTATAGGAAGGGGAATAAGAGAGGAACCAGAGAGGAGAGGCGTGAGAGGGGAGTCAAAAGGATGCGGATGAAACCCAGAAGAGAATCGGAGCAATGCCCCGAAGGATCACCAATCACTATAGAACCTTTAAAACACTTGTGGGCTGGGGCCCTCCCAGATTTAAGTTTATATTTGAACCTTGTGAAAGCTGTCAATCCCATTTATTTATTTATTTATTTATTTATGGATTTATATCCCGCCCATCTTCCCTGGCGGGAACTCTGGGCGGCTCACAGTATTAAAAACGCATAAAATAAGCGAGGAAACCTCCGAGCAGAAAAGCAACAGGAGGGCAGATGGCGACAAGTAGAAAAGGAAGGGGGGAAGGGAAAAAAAAACCTAACTAATAAAGTCGCCAAAGGCCTCTTTGAAGAGGAGAGTCTTCAAGGCCTTCTTAAAGGCAGGCAGGGACTCCATCAGGCGCAGCTCACTGGGGAGGTGGTTCCAAAGAGAAGGACCAACCACAGAGAAGGCGCGGTCCCGCGTATGCGTTTTCCGCGCCTCTCTGGGTGTGGCCACTCTCAGTGAGCGCGCCTGCGACGATCTCGTGGGTCTGGATCCGGATGCCCTCTGGGAGATACGCTCCATCAACAACCCTTTCCAAACCCCAGTTGAATTACCACCAGTTACCCATGTTAAATCCAACCCCTTGCTATTTCTTGATGACTCAGAAAATAAACAACCTTTATTTGAACCTAACCAGAGTCGTTTATTGCAAGAAGAAGAGGAAGGCGTCGAGTATGTAAATAAACCCTCACATTTCTAAACAGTTATTTTGTTTTAGAATTCTGAAGTATCTTCAGAAATCTTTCTTCCTAGATATAAAGGCTTACACCCCGTGAACCCAGTATTGCAGATAACTTGGTCAGCACCTTTCCTGGTGAACTGCTTTGCAGGACAGAATCAAGAAAAATATTATTATTAAATCATTACTAATAGTTACATCTTTTAATAGTAAACTCAAATGGTAGGTGCCAATAGAACTGTAGCTGAAACAAGATAACTGAGAAGGAATCATATAAGCATGCAGTTTGAAGACCATCATGTTCAATGCAGGGATAATATAAGACCATGTTCAATGCATGGATATAAATAAAAGCAGGTGTGACAAATGGTTGTCCATTTTTTCTCAAATGCCTCTATAGTGTTGGAGCACGCACCACCTCCCAAGGTAATTGGCTCCTTTGATGTACTGCTCTAACAGTTAAGAAGTTTTTCCTGATATTAAACCAAAATCTGGCTTCCTGTAACTTGAGCTCATTACTACATGTCCTACACTTTGGGATTATGGAGAACCGATCTTGCCCCTCCTCTACAAGACTGCCTTTCCAGTATTTGAAAAGTGCTATCATATCTTTTCTCAGTAATTTTTTTCCTCAAGGCTAAATATGTCCAGTTCTTTCACTCTTTCCCACTAGGGCTGGGTTTCGAGTTCCCTGAACATCCTTGTTGCCCTCCTCTGAACGTGTTCCCATTTGTGGGCATCATTCTTAAAGTGTGGTGTCCAGAATTGGACACAGTTGGTTTCTGAAGAAGAATCAGACAATCAATTATATCAGATATGCAGGTATGCATACACACATATTCTAAGTAGCTGAAATATTTCAAGGCGTAAACAGGCCTGCATAGAGATTCATACAGTTCTGAGTTTGTCAAGACCATTGTGGGAAAATATCTGAACTATGAGAATCAAAATGGATCCTGTTCAAATATTTTTTTAAATTTAAACCAGAAGGCTGTAACCTACTCACATCATAGCCCCAAGAAAAGACCGAGCTGTCTTCTGTGGAGGTGCCTGTGCAGCTCTGACTAGCTGACCATGAGTTCTCATTGTCCACTGAAGTGACTGACTGGTAGTTGGAATCTTTTGTACTTTCAGACTCACTGAAATGCAGTATAAAGAAGACAGGAAAACAAAAGGGAAATTAAGACCAAGGCATATGTACACAGATGAGTTAAACATTTTGAAATACTAGAGCTGGTATTACCTAGAACAGTGATGGCAAACCTTTTAGAGACCGAGTGCCCAAACTGCGATTCAAAACCCACTCACAAAGTGCCAATGCAGCAATTTAACCTGAATACAGGTGACCGTGAAGGGGCGATGTCGGGTGCCCACAGAAAAGGCACCGAGTGCCACCTTTGGCCCGCATGCCATAGGTTCGCCAACATTGACCTATAACATTTTAGTTTCCATTGAGGCACTCTATATTTCAAACAATGTAAATCTTCATCTTAAGGTAAATGTCAAATACTCACATGAAAGGTCTAGAGCAGTGATTTTTTTTTATTTTTTTTATTTTTTTTTTAAAAAAGTTTTTTTTTTAAAGTTTTTATAAAAGTTTGTGGTATAGATCCCAGAAAGAAGGAGGGATAGGTATACCCAATATAAGAAATTACTATATAGCCAATCAACTCAGTCATTTGGGGGAAATTCTTTTTAAACTACAGAAGCTAATATGGTGGGAGCAAGGGTCTTCGGACATAAAGGGGGGAAATAAAGGGGGAAATAAATAAATTTTTATTTACGGAAGTCAAAAACAAAGTAAAGATTGACAACCCCCTTTTGAATAGTCTAATTGCTACATGGAGAATATATAGAAAAATCTTGTCTCCGAAGGGATCCCCATTGGCTTTAGTTACTGACTTGGAAAATTTCCCTGTTAACTTGAAGCATTATTTGGAGTTATTTAAAATTAAGAAAATAGCCAGACTAAAGGATTGGATGCTCAATATTAAAACAATTCATGATATAAAAAATATTTTGCAATCCAGTGATTTAACATGGTTAAATTATATTCAATTAGGGAAATGGACAAAGGACTGGGGAAAAAGAAATAATCAAACCAGAGAGTGCACAAAATTTGAACACTTCCTATTATCGCTTGAGTCTGAACAGGAAAATTCAGAGAAAGGAACAACATGTAAAATATACAAAATATTAGGGGAATCATTGGAAATGAAGGAGTTAAATACCTTGAGAGAAGTCTGGAACCAAGATCTCAATGTAGAGATAAAGAAAGAAGACTGGATGAAAATTTGGAATATGAGAATTTTGAGATCATTATCGGTTAGGATAAAAGAAAACTATTTTAAATTGGTTTCTAGATGGTATTTAACCCCAATTAGACTGAATAGAATGAATTCTGGTTACTCTAAGATATGCTGGAAATGTGAAAAAAAGCTTGGCACATATATGCATCTTTGGTGGGAATGCGAAATAGTTCAAAGGTTCTTGGAAAAAAAGTGTTTTTAGAGCTAAGTAATATGATTAAGATAGACATCGATTGTAATCCAGAGATAGCATTATTATCATTGTTAACAAGCAAAGATTATGATGTTACAACAAAGGAACTAATAGCAAATCTTATGACAGCTGCTAGATTAATCATAGCAAAAAATTGGAAGTCAAAACTAGAACTTAAGATGGAAGACTGGTATAATGAACTTTGGGATATAGCTATAAATGATAAATTGTCTTGCAGTTTAAAGGTCAAACGAGGAGAAATGAAAAAAGACATTTTCTATGATATCTGGGGTAAATTTATAGATTATGTATTAGTCGAAGGAAAAGGGAAAGAGTCCACGAATATTTCACGACAATTCTGGAGAAGAGAACTTTAAGAAGATTACTAGAATAATAGAAGACCTTCACAGACGTATAATAGAAGATGGAGCAACGAAGAGGAATGCATGGATGGTCCCGGGGATGGGGGTACACTTATATTGTTTAATGTAGTTTTTTTATTTCCTTATGTTGTTTGTATGTAGTTTAAAATTTAGTAAAATAAAATAAAATAAAAAAGGTCTAGAGCAGTGGTTCTCAACCTGGGGGTCCCCAGATGTTCCTGGACTGCAACTCCCAGAAACCCCTTCCAGCACAGCAAGTAGTGGAGGCTTCTGGGAGTTGCAGTCCAAAAGTATCTGGGGACCCCCCAGGTTGAGAATCACTGGTCTAGAGATTCAGATATAAAATGCTGCAACTTATTAGAGGTACACCAAATGTATGACTGCTGCAAGCTTTGCTAAGGTATGAAATGATGGACTTAATTCCTAAAACACTGCAGCCAATCATAATAATATTAGGTAAAAATGAATGCATGTGAACATCATTTATGATGTCATTTTATGGCAAAGCACCTAAAATAGATTGAAAATTAATTATAGTATCTTTCTATGTATAAGACTAATTTTTTCTCTAGCATTGTTAGACCAAAAATTGACGGTCATCTTATACATGGAAGTAATCCAAGGAGAGCACCCTGTGGTTGTGAAACTCTAATTTTGGGTTGGAAAAGTTGTGTTCATCTTATACATGGGAGTGTCTTATAGATGAAAAATATGGTATACAGTAATCCCCTGCCTATCACCGGGGTTAAGGACCTGACCCAACCCGGGATAATGGAAAATACACATGCAGATGCTGGGTTGGGTTGGGAATGGGGGGGGCTCTCTGGGGGCTCCTACACTTACCTGAGGCCTGGCACTGCCCCGAACAGGCCTCCAATGGGCTTCCCGGGCCTGTCAGAGGCCCCAGAAGTGGTTACCGGTGATCCGAAAGTCACTTCTGGTTTGCCAGCACTTCTGGGGCCTCCAACAGGCCCAGGAAGCATGTTGGAGGCCCGTTCGGGGCAGCACCAGACCTGGGGTAAAATACAAGAAGCCTCAAACAGGCCCACGCAGCTTACCCCAGGGGCCCTTGCCTTTCATATACTGTGGTCCCATGAAATACCGGGACCACAGTATATGAACTGTGAAATGACGGCGGACCACTGTATAACAGAGGATCTGGAAGGAAACAGAGTTTGTAACTATCAGTATACCTCTGTTCTGAAATAATGGCTGATATCCTGCTTGTGCAACCCCGCCCCCATTCCCAACAAGATCCTGAGGTTATCATGAAATCCCTTCATGATAGGAAAGCCATTGGGAACCATGGAATGGGGGAGAAATTGTTACCATTGGTAAAGTCATCCCAGGGGTGGCAATTTTCAGAAATTAAAAACTCTACCCTTGTTTCAGCCCTCAGAAGCTTCCTCGTGACCAAAGGGAATCCATAGGAGCTTCAATATCTTTTGGGGGAGGGAGGGAATCAGAGATGTTTTAATTCTAAAATATTACCATGCTTGGAGTCATGGAACGTGATTTTAGCCATTGGAAAAGAAGAAAGTATATCACTTGCCTTTACTGTCTGATGCCACAAAGATGCAAATCAGACTACTATCAATGTATTCTCGAAGGCTTTCACAACCTGGATCTGATAGCTGTTGTGAGTTTTTTGGGCTGTTTGGCCATGTTCTGGAAGTTTTTCTTCCTGACTTTTTGCCATACTCTGTGGCTGGCATTTTCAGAGGGCAAGGAGCACAGGGAACTAGGAGTTCTTTTTGTGCTCTGGGGTACAGAGAAAACCCCTAGTTCCCTGAGCTCCTTGCCCTCTGAAGATGCCAGCTACAGAGTCTGGCAAAACGTGAGGAAGAAAAACTTCCAGAACATGGCCAAACAGCCCAAAAAACTCACAACAGCGATCAGACTGCTTTCCTCCACAAGGTTATTAGTGGTTTTATGGAATAAATGACCACAGTAAATGGATATGCAATCAACATTTGATAGGCATTCAATGAGGCAGAAATAGTAGAGGTTGGATGTCAAAAAACAACTGAAGAACTGGTTGGTTAGAATTCCTTTCCCTGGCTACTATTGTCCATCCCCATAAACCTTAACAATATGACACAGAACCTTCCAAGAATTATATTTTCCATTTACTCTCATCTAATAAAAATTAGATATAAATGTACTAGCCCATTACCTTGAAATATCTTTCTGACTTTCAGTAGATGGATAACTGTCATCCAGTGAATCTGGCAGGGGATGATTTTCTAAGGTATTTTTCAGTCCTCGTCTGAAAAAATTAAAAACTAAAATGAGCTGGCTGACAGAAATGAATTGCAACTGCAGATATTATCTGGATCCCCAGTGTGATGCAATGAACAGAGCAAAAGACTAAGACTCTGGAGAACAGGTGTCAAATCACTGCTCAGCCATGGAAACTCACTGGGGGAATGGAACTGGTAAAATCATTCCCTAAATAACTCACTTACCTTGAAAGCCCTATTAGGGTTGCTCTTAATCAGTTCCGATCTCAAAAGACAGGACACAAACACACACACACACACACACACACACACACACATGCACGCGCACACACACATACACACAAAGATTATCTAATGCCTATTGCCAAAAAACAATCAGTATTAAAAATTATCAGAAAATGTACACTGGGCAAGATTGAAAAGTGGACTACTGTTGGAAGTTACTTCTCCACTGCAGCCTGTTATGAATCTCCAAAACTGGTTCTAGACATCTGGAAAATTCCTTTGAATCTGGTTTTCAGGTGGAACAAAGGACTGCTAGAAGAAGGGAGGCGAAAAGAATTACCCTATTGTTGTGCCAGTGTAATGTTTGACTTAGGCCATTGTCATTAACAGAAATAATGAGTTTTCAATGCATCCAGACTTCTGTCACACCAGAAGAAATGAAAATGTTTATTAATCAGTGATCAAAATAGAACTCAGGTCATCTACAACCATTATTCCTAGATTTTTTTCTACTATGAGATCTGTAAAGAGAAGTCTCCATAGAGAGATGATTTGTCAGTTCTACGTGCTTCAGCATAGATCATTTAGAATGGAACAAACAAGTTCCTATATGTAGATACTCATCCTAAAATGTGGCTTGGTAAAAATGTGTTCCACATTTGGAACAGCAAACTAAACAGGTGTTCAGTGTTTGGAACCGAATCACTGTTAGAACCACCACTACTGTCATTCCCCATCCAGCACCAAGTTTCTATGGCTGATGAGGGCTTTAAACCCAAGTATCCTAAGCCTAATTCAACATACCAATACACCACACTGGTTCTCACCAAAACATTTTTATCAATTTTATGGATTGATTTAAACATTATTATGTAATGCATATTTGATAGCTATGTAGATTTTGCTACTTGTATTTATTTTAGCTTGATCTTTAACCATAAATAAAGATAACTAACTAACATGAGCAAATCTTTGGCCCACCAACAGCAACGAAAACAAGGTGAGGAGCCATATAGCCATCACAAAAAACAAATACAAAAATAGAACAGGTGATACCTTTTAGTCACAGCTCATTCAAAATGTGACACAGTTTTTTCTTTAAAAGGCTTTTAAAGACTTCTTGCCAGTTTCAATTTGAAAATGCTGGCTAGTTTTCCTGGACTGTTAACCGATACTTTGCTATAACCACATAACCATAACAGTCAATTTCAGTGTATACAGGTTGTACACTACCAATAAAGTTTATTATATTATATTATATTAACCACCTCTCCTGTAGTGCACTTGTCTTTACATGCTGTCAAGTCACTTCTGACTGATAGCAATCCTAATAAAAATTTGAGGCATATGAGTTGAAGGAAAGGAATGCCACCCCTTAGTGAGTTTCAACGACTGAGCATAGGTTTGAACCCAAGTCTCTGCAAGTCCTGGTCGGACACTCTACTTCTACACTGATTCCCTTCCCATGATTTATGTGACCTTCAAAGACATGACAGTTGATTTGTGCAGCAAATCCAAAGAATTGTTAAACAATCTAAAATCAGATTTAGAAGTTGTAGCCAGGGCAGTCTGTGCTAGCATGGCAGGTAAAAACAAAAAAAAAAAAAATAATAAAGAAGATAAATACATTGTACACTTTAAAGACAAGGGCTGTATTAAGTGAGCCTTGTGGACAAATCTCTCATGTCAGAAGTGGGCTTGTCTTCCAAAGCTTGCAATAAAATATACCCAGTAGTCTTCAAAGTGCTACAATGTCTCTATCCCCTTCTTTTATATATATGTTCTGTATATATATTCACCACCTCCCGTTTCTGCTGTTTTTTTGGGGGGGGTTTGACCTGACAATCCAGTGAAACGCATCAAGTTCAACTCCAGACCATGGCCTTAATACCGGTAGATGAACTGCTCTCTTTTCCACCCCAGCCTTTGATTTATTCCTCTGAACAAGTGAACAACGATAACAAATAAATAAGATGATAAATAGATGAGTATCTGAGAATAGCCAATGTCGATGAAGCCCATCATCATCATCATCATCATCATCCAGCCAGCAGCAGCGAGAGAGGCAGCTTTCATTCCAGGAGGGAGGAGGTGCTGCCCATCAGGCTCGACGAACTTTCTACGGGGGGAAGGAACTCTTTTCATATCGGGTGTGCCCCAAGGCGAAGAAGGCGAGAGAGCCTCTTCTTCCTTGGCAATCCCGACACAGGGGTGGCTTTTATTATTATTATTATTATTATTATTATTATTATTATTATTATTATTATTATTATTATTATTATTATTATTATTATTATTATTATTTGTTGTTGTTGTTGTTGTTGTTGTTGTTGTTGTTGTTGTTGTTGTTGTTGTTGTTGTTGTTGTTGATGATGATGATGATGATGATGATGATGATGATGATGATGATGATGATGATGATGTTTGCTGCCTCGCGGACAGACCCCTTGTCTGGCGGCTTATTTTTTGGGGGGGGGGGCGGAATCAGGAGGGGGGGGCAGCGTGGGGAGGAAACAGGGAGTTGGGGAAGAGGCAGCCGGGCGGTGGTGGTGGTGGTGGCGGTGGTGGCAACGGCGGCATCCTCTCTTTCGGGTACCACAACTCCCAGCGTCCGCAAGCCGGGGGTGGGGGGTGGGGAGTTCTGGGCGTTGTAGTGCAAAGGAGGACCTTCCCTCACACATTGGGAGGGCGGGCAGTCCCTCAGCCTCCTCCTCCTCCTCTTCCTCCTCCTCTCGGGCGTCCCGAAAGGAGTCGCAGGGAAGAGCTGGGCGAAGGGGCAGGAACCGTGAGAGTGAGATGGGAGGTGAGGGGGGGGGGACTCGGCGCCTTATTCCCCCCCCCGCTACCTTCCTCTTCCTCCTCCTCCTCCTCCTCCTCCTCCTCCACTTCCACTCACATCCCCAGGGCGTCGGGGGGCACCGGCTTCCGCGTATATCGCGAGATCATCCTCTCCCCTCAGCGACCCATCTCGGCTCCGGTCGGCGTCATCGCTGCTGCTGCTGCTCCCGCTCCCGCTCCCGCTCCCGCCGCCGCCGGCTGGCCGGCTCGGCCTTTGGCCGCCATGGCGACGCCCCGCCCCCTTCCTCTCCCGACCGGCCGAGCGGAAGTCATGGCTCTGGGGTTGAAGGCGCGCGCGCGCGGGGGGGGGAGTCGGCGGGGGGGAGTGGGCGGGCAGGCGGGCGGCCGCGCTTGGCGACGGGGTTGCAGGGCGCATGCGCGGCGCGGCCTACGGAGGCTGCCGGTCTGAGGCCGCAGCGCTTTCGGTGAGTTTTGGCTGCCCGGAGAGGCGTTAAGGGAGGCCCAGGGGCGGAGGGATGCCCCTTGAGGCGCGGGAGGTGGAAGTCTTTCGGGGGCGGAGGTCCCTCTTGTGGCAATACAGTAACGCGACCGGAAGACCGCAGGAAGACTTGGCTGGGACTGGATGCACGTGTGTTTGGTGCCGTCGAGTTATGAACTCCCTTATACAGTATGTGTGTGTTGCTTCGTTACAGTCGTGACTGACTCTTTGTGACCCCATGTCCATGAACTTTTCTTGGCAGGAATACTGGAGTGGTTTGCCAGTTCCTACTCCAGGCGCCTACAGCACCTGGTATTCCCTGGTGGTCTCCCATCCAAGTACTAACCAGGGCCGACCCTGCTTAGCTTCCGAAATCAGGCAAGATCGGATGTGCTTAGTAGGGCATGCGACCCCCCCCCCCCATAGGGCTTTCTAGGTGTGATATTAAAGGAGTGGTGGGTTGTTGTTTTTCCAGTTCCACTATTCCAGGGAGGTTTCCATGGCCAAGTGGGGATTCAAAAACCCTGTGCTCCAGAGTCCATGCTGAGAATGCTGTGACATAGGGCCTTTTCACAAGACCCCTAAAATCCGCGGCAAATGGCTCCCAGATCCAGAGCTTAAAATTGTTTCCCCACCAGCTCCGGAGTTTACAAAAATTAAGTGCGACCATGCCCACCTAAGCGTGTCCCAGCGCACTTTTCAAGTACCTGCTCTCCGGGGGTGAAAAATTCCTGATGCGGATGTAACGTAGTGAGTGCCGGGCTCTCCTCCCTTCTGTTTGTTGTTGTTTTGCCCCCTGCCCCTTTAAGAGATACTAAGAGACTGGAATGCTGCTGGGAGCAAGACTGCAGAACGGAGGTCAGCCCGCATTCTTTTCTTCCTTTTTTTCTCCCTCCCCTCACGCAGACAGCAGCCAGGAGTGCGGAGGGGGTGGGAACGCAGGAACAGCGACGAACCCCTAAGATCTCTGGTCTGAATTTAAGTGGCCAGCATATCTTAGTGTGAAAAGGCCCTTATTAAGTGGGCTTTTATTTCCCAGTCTAAAATGTAGCTGCTTTCCTGGATGAAACTTATTTTGAATTGGCTGGGTTTTGGTTATCAGGAAATGGTGGTGGTGCTCAGGATTGGGGTTTTATTCTTCTCAGGAAGAAACGTGCACAGGATTGGGGTTTTTTCCTGAAAACTTCGTGACAGCTGCACTGTAACGGATAACTAGCTGTACCCAGGTAGGAAAAGGTTATGTAATTAAAGAAAGGTTCAAAAATCGTGCTAAAGTTTGGATCACATCCCTGACAATGAGCCACGGAGTGTGCAGCGTCTGGGAGCTGAAGTCCATACCTGGAGATGCTCTATTTTTGGACTTTATTTATTTATTTATCTATTATTATTTATTTATTTGTTATATTTTTATACCGCCCATCTTCCAAAATGGAACTCTGGGCGGTTTACAGTTAATAAATAGTAATAGTAAATAAATTTAAATAAAAATAAAATAGTAAATAAAAATAAAATAGTAGTAGTAAATAAATTTACTACTACTACTACTGGCATTTAAGCCTCTTCACAGTATTGCCAAATTCAGACAGGAAGTATTGCTTTGGATCTATTTCAGCAGTCACAACCAGAGCAATCTTACCAACACTGGAAAAATAGAAGCTACTTGACAAAGACCAGAAAGGTATGGGTAGGAACATACTGTGTCCAGGATGGTGCGGTCTACGATATTGTTTAATATTGGCTTCAATAGTACACCAGCATGTCCCTGCAGTATGCTAAACAGTCTGTGTAGTCAGCATTTTTTATTCACATTCCTCCTGATCAATGAGAAGTCCTTGGGAATGGAACTGGTAAAACCATCACTTAAATATCTACCGTAGCTTGGGAACCCAGTTAGGGTCACCATAAGTCAGATGTGACTTGATGGCACATGTTACATACACAGATTCTAACTCCCTGCCTACTGATATATAATGATTTAGAAGTAAATACAGACATTTGCTTAGTAAAATGAAGTCGCATCAGTCAATGTAACAACTACTAAATGTGATTAGTGGAACTAGAATCATTTTTAATTTTGTAACATCTGAAGAAAGATAATTCAGTTAGATGGCAAAGTGTCCATAATGAAGTACTGTATTCTCTTGCAACTTAGATTCTGTCTGTTAACAATTTTGAAAACAGGCCTTGCATGCTGACTCGGTAAAAATGTAATTTCACAATTTTGTTGACATTTCTACTATGTCTATTGGAGAAAGAGTTTTTATATATGCCAACGGTTTTGAACTATTTCTTGCCAAAGGATACTTCCTAAAATATAGAATGGAGAAGGCGTTGAACTTTGCAGTTGAGGAAGACGCGGTGAAATACCAGCTGTTCTTGACAAATGAACCGGATGATCCTGAACATTATGAAGAAGTTTTTCAGCAATACATTGAAAGGATACTGGCACACCTTGCACCCATACTGGTTTCCTACATCTGGCAGTACCAACCATTTAATCTAAAGTACAAACCTGGCAAAGGTAAAACTATGGTCTTTGTTTTCATTAGGCTTTGACACCTTTGAATTTGGATCATCCAGCTCTATGAGAATTGGTAGAATAGAAATGGGCAGTTGGTGGTCCTCCAGATCCTGAATGGAGACTCTCATCATCCCCTACCACTAGCTACAAGCTGATGTTGCAGTTCAGTGCACCTGGAGGATGACTTGTCCTTCCTGTTGAATATTAAGCAGTGATTGTATATCAGGATACCAGGAATTAACTGTGAGCAGCATTATAGAAGTTATTCATCCCAAATGTTCATATTTCTGCAAACACAGAAGACAGTATTCACTAGGGGCGTTTATACACGACCCCTAAGCTCCGCTGCAAATGGCTGCAAGCTCCGGAGCTTAAAAATGTTTCCCCACCAGCTCCGGAGTTTGCAGACAATTAAGTGCGACCCCGCCCACTTTAGCACCACCCAGCGCACTTTTCTTGTACCTTCTCTTTGGAGGTGAAAAATCTTTGATGCGGTGCAACAATAGTGATTGCGGGGCTCTCCTCGCTTCTGTTTGCTGCTTTTTGGCTCCCGCCCCTTTAAGAGCTACTTTTACAGAGATGAGGGGGTTGGACTTGATGGCCTTATAGAGACAAGAGGCAGAACGAGGTGAGGGGCATGCTTTTCTTTCTCTTTTTCTCCCTCCCTCACACAGCCAGCAACCAGGAAGTGCAGAGGGGGGTGGGGACAGAGGAAGAGCGACGAACCCCTAAGATCTCTGGTCCGAATTTAAGTGGCCAGCGATCGTAGGGGTCGTGTAAAAACGCCCTATGTGTATCTTTCAGAACAAGGATTCAGGCTGTATGTAGTAGTCAACATTTTCTGGCATGTCTTTGATGGCTTACATTTCCCCCCCCCCTCTAGTTTTGATGCCACAGTAAGCATTTAAATATCATAGCTTACATCATGTTGCAAATCCTAACTAGAATCCCTATTCATGAGGAACCAGCGCTTATGCAAATCTCATTGATTTAATGGGTCTTTTAGAGTTGGTATTCCTGATAAGGTTCTGATTTATAGACAGTACTTAAACGTTTCATACACACCATGCATTTAGATGTGTAGCAATGTGAACAAACTGATTATTCAGGAAACTGAGGCTTCTCTTACTATCTCAGCCATTAACTTGTTTGATTTAATTAGCTTCATGTCAAATCCTAGAATAAAATACAGGATACAGTAAAATAGACTATTACTACAAACAAACAGTTTATTATTTTTTATAGTTCCCCATGTTTACATGGCAGATATATAGAGGTTTGATAGGTCCCAGCCCAAAGGGGCTTACAGTTTTAAAAATAGAAGCAAGTGAAAGAGGAGGGGTACATAGGGAAACAGTTTGAAGTTTTTTTTATTTACATATACAGTGGACCCTTGTATAACAAACAGCTTGTATAACATAAAATTTGTACAACATAAAAAATTTCAGAGATAGGGGAAATTTGCTTAACATAATCGCCTATGGGGAGAAATCCATACAACATAAAAATGGGATCACTCTGTTTTCAATGCATTCCTATGGGAATTTGTATAAAGAAAAATTTGCTTAACATAATTTCATTTGGAATGAATTAATTCCTTTATACACTTTTATACAAGGTACCACTGTACTTTGGTTTTGTTGCAATATGGGATTGGAACAGGGCTATTTCAAATGCTTTCTAGGAAATGGCTTAACAGTAGTGTCATCTGTCTCTTCTCTTTCTCCAGAAGATGTTCCTGCTCATATTGATGGACTCACCAAATTTGGGGATAATATTGAAGACGAATGGTTTATTGTGTATCTCATAAAGGAAATTACAAAGGAATTTCCAGAGTTTGTTGCTAGGTACACATAACTACAGTCTTTATATATGGTATATCCAAATTTGAATGCAGCTTAGCTCAATTGTTGCTTGTAATAACAGTTTAGGCTGAGTTTGTGCACAGCCAGGATCCAGTAGAGCTGTTTTGCCACAAAACAGCTAGTATTATGGCCGCTAGCAAAGGCGTCATTTGCCAGCCAACTGCAGCTCTCTTTCAGAATTTGTTCCAGAGCACGTTCTCTGACAATCTAGAGATCTGCAGGAGGAGAAGGGAGTCCTGGAACTCTAACTGACAGATGCTTCCACAATGATGGAGTAGGCCTCTAAATATAATAGAGTATATTTCATTTTTGAGAGCTTTCATTTACACTAGTGCAACATAAGCCTGTTCTTGGTGGATGAGATTAAGATTGGTATGCTATTTGATCACCTGACTAAATTGTAATTTTAGCTTTCACATATGCAAAACATGCCTAGAGCTAAATCAGGGTGAAAAGTTCCATGTGGATGAGATCTATTTCCATTTGAATAGGGTGGATGATAATGATGGTGAATTCCTACTAATAGAAGCAGCTGATTTCCTTCCAAAGTGGTTGAATCCTGAAAATAGCACTAATCGGGTAAGAAAATATAAGAAAAATAGCAACTGAAACGCTACTCGCTCTGAACAATATGTGCTTGGTGCGTATGTCTCTTTCTCTTAAAAGATAAAGGTTTTCCCCGCACATGCGTGTTAGTCGTGTCCGACTCTAGGGGCAGTGCTTGTCTCTATTTTCAAACCAAAGATCCCGTGTTGTGCAAGTCCATGGCCATGTAGCTGGCATGGCTGAATGCATTTCTGCACACGGAACACTGTTTAGCTCCCCGCTTTTTATGGCAGTAGCTGTTTATCTACTTGCATTTACTTGCTTTCGAAGTGCTAGGTTGGCAGGAGCTGGGGTTAACAACGGGAGCTCATTCTGATGCATGGCACCTGGGATTTGAACCACCTAGCTGCCAACTTTGCAGCCGACAGTTTCAGCACTCTAGCCCACTGAGCCGCCACACCTCTTCTGTTTCTCTTAGCTGTATATTAATTAGTTGTCTTGATAGCTCAGTGGTTTAGATATCTGGCTGCTGAGCCAGAGATTGGAAATTTCATTCTCCTTATGGGAGACGGGTCATCCTGTGTGGCCTTTAGCAAGCAGCATAGTCTCAAGGTACCATTAAAAGAAGGGAACTGTAAGCCACTTCTGAGTATTCTCAATTTAGAAAATCCTGGAATGGGCCACCAAAAGTGGACTTAACCTGACAGCATGGAATTATTTAAATCAATTTTCTAAAATGAGTACCATTTTCTTCTTTGCCACCCTAGAATGTTTTGTCTATTAGCTGGTTTCAAATCTTTTCTTATTTCTGACTATTATCCTGCTTTGAAGAGTTTTTATATTTCTATGTTTGAATCTTAGATTGTCTCACAGTCTTTTATACAAAGTAGTAGAGTAACCCATATTTTTGTCAGGTGTTCTTTCACCATGGTGAATTGTGCATAATTCCATTGCCTAAGACAACTGAAGAGAGGATGTTACTGCCTGCCACCAGTCCTACAATTCCTCAAGCACTAAAGTTATTTTCCAACTATTCTGGGCACTTTGTAGCTTCAAAACCAGTTAGAACGGCCATATATAAACGCATCAATGGGTGAGTAACCCAGTCCTTGTTAAATATTTCAGTTTTTATTGATTTTCTAAAGATCTGTAGGAATCTGTAATTTCTGGTGGAAATTTATTCCACAGTGAGGATGCTACTACAGAAAAAACTCAGGTTCTGGTATTTGTTTTCCTTATTTTGTCTTTCAGTAGATGTATATATATTAAACCAGTAAATGCAGTGATAAGCAAGGTGAGGAGTAATTAACTGAAATTGAATCCTGGGAGGACCAAAACTTTTTGGATGTACAGATCCTGGATTGGAAGTGTGTGTGTGTGTGTTTGTGTGTTTGTGTGTGGTGTTGTTACAGTTGTGACCCCATGTCCATGGAGTTTTCTTGGCAGGAATACTGGAGTAGTTTGCCAGTTCCTACTCCAGGCACCTACAGCACCTGGTATTCCCTGGTGTTCCCATCCAAGTACTAACCACGGCCAACCCTGCTTAGCTTCCAAAATCAGGCGAGATCGGATGTGTTTAGAGCAGTGTTTCTTTTAGGCACACTTGCTTCACGAAAAAAATGCTGTAACAAGCGGGGGGGGGGAGGAGTAGATCGAGCCATGGCTCGAGACCACCCCCCACCCCCTGCACCTGGGGGTCCTGCGGCGGAGGGGGGGGCGCTGGCCACCCACGGCACTAGAAGCCCAACACACCCCACACACACACTGAGCGCCCACCTGCGGATCAACAGGCCAGGGCCCGCGGAAGTGATGCCATCGGGGGAGCCGTCGGGGCCGGGCCTTTGCGTGCCTGTGACTTCCTCTCTTAATTATGCATGTTGTTGCCATTTTTTGCCATAGGTATCCTGAGAGAATCCAGGCTTTCCTTCACCGAGCTCACTGTTACATTCCAGCAGGCATTGCAGTGGTGCTGATCCGCCGAAACAGCGACCCACGTTAGTGTCTGCAGCAGTCCAAGCTTTTTATCTGAGAGACCCCATCGACTTAAAAGCCTGGCGAGTCGGGCCTTCTTCTCCTCCTTTTCAAAACCTTCCCCCCTCTCTCTCTCTCTCCCTCTCTCTCTCTCCCCCCTCCCACCTTCGCGCTCCTTCCCAGCAATCGCCACTTTCTTTACGTGTAATGACTTCAGTACGGCACACAAGTGTGCCGCGGAACAGCGGTTGAAAAACTGGTTTAGAGCACCCTCTCCTAAACATTCTGCTGTCCTTTGATAGTTGATGGTTTCATTTGGAGCTAGTTGTGTCACTCTCTTAATTATGCATGTTGTTCATTTTTTTGCCCAGTATCGTGAGAGAATCCAGGCTTTATTACAGTTACATTCCACATTAGTGGTTGAAACACACCCACAGTGTCTGCACACTCAATATTGAGAAATACGCCTGTGTGTTTTGTGTTTCCAGTACTGTAATGACTTCATAGTGACTGGTTTCATTTAGATATTCTGTCTTGTTGCTTGGTAACACACACACATCAATATTAAATACGTGTGTATGTGCAGTATATCTCTAGATATTCTATCTATCTGAATCTGTCTCTCTGTCTCTCTCTCTCTCTCTCTCCTACTTCATGACATTCACTTGTGCTGTATGGAGGATCCAAGTACCCTACAAATAATCCCATTGACAATTAGCTTCTGTGAGAAGTTTTGCTTAAATTCAGATGAAACCAATATTTTCTGTTATGCTTCAATTGGACAGATAAATTGTAGGGGGGAAACAATTTAAAAACCTACAAAGTAACCATCATTTGGAATTCATCTTGTCCTGTGATGCAGATCAGCAGCTTTTAATTGGTTGTTTAAATTATATTTCCTTAAGTTATGTTGATGCCACTCAAGATGATGTCCCCAATTTTAAGTAATTTTTCTTTTTAGAATGTGGAAGGGGCTGGAATAAATGAGCAGAATTTTGCATACAACCTGGCTGTCACCAATATTTTATCATGCCAAATGGCTGGAGGAGCTAACTCTACTCTGGCTTAAATGTATTAAATTTTATATCAGTTGCATCCAAATGCATCTGACAAAGCAACCTGACAGTTACAAAAGTTCATGACTTGTAAGATATGATCATCCCACAACATATACTGTTTCTTGGTTAAGCTGCATTTCCCTCCACAGTTTTGCAAAGCTTGAAATACTAGTAAGAGGCAAAAGTAAATGTGCATTATTGTGAGGAAGTGCATATTTAATATAATGCTTGTTATATCCCTCAGGTTACTCTGACACGGTGTCTGTATGCACAGTTAGTTCAACAGACTTTTGTACCAGACAGACGAAGTGGATACTCATTGCCTTCTCGTTCACATCCACAGTACAAAGCATATGAACTAGGCATAAAATTGGTAACAATCTACTTTAGCTCTTTATATAACTCTTTAAATTTCCCATATTAGACTCTGGTGTGATTAAGATGATTCCCTTGAAGGTATAATTTATTGACAATGCACATAGATTTGTTTGTAGGTCTTGTTGCTTGTTGACTGAAGGACACAGCCTTGTCTTTCAATCAACAAACAATATTTTGTACATGTTTGTACATTTTAAAATGCACATGTTTTGTCCATTTTAATGTGTTACCTCCTGCCCAGTTCTTTTACAGCAGGAGAACAATTTTAATGCCCTTTAGTGCTCTTCCAGATCTCATTACAGTCTTTAGGAGAACAAGTGAGAGTAAAATGAAAACAATCTATAGATTCCCCATGTAAATGTATGTAGTTTGCAGCAAGGTCCTGCAGTTAATTAGAATTCCAATCCTAAATTTCCCTTGTTTGTTTACTGAACTTATGCTTTAAGTTATTTCATATAAATATTATACACCAAAAGATTGTTCTAACAAGTTACTGTATCAAGTCCCAAAGGTAATGGGATTACCCCACCCGTTTCTTTATTTCTATATCTCACAGGCTCATGGCTTTGAAATTTTGTGCTCAAAATGCAAACCAATTCCCCATGGTTCCCAGGAACACATTTCTAAAGTTCCAATGTGGGATAACTTTCTCAACAGCCTGAAGAAAAACAATTATTTTAAGGTGAGATGTTTTGAATGATTTCCAAACCACTTGAACAGCTTAACCCAGTGGTTTACTGATGGTGCGTGCAAATGTAATTTTGGGATTTGCTTATAAAATGATACGAATGGAAGGAGGAACAATAGCTTCCATCTTATGATGGAAAAACAAAATGAAACAATTCCTTAGGATAATTTTTCTTGGTCTGCTTTAGGGTGATTGTAGATGATCACTACTAAAAACTCAAGTAAATCACTTTTCTGATATAATCAATATATTCCTTAGGAAGGGAAATAAATGATTTATATTTCTCTTTGGAGTTTCAGCACTTCCCCATACAATAGACAAATATATGCAAATTTCCTGTATGTACAAATCACATGTGCTCATAGCTTTTATTGGAGAAGTGTTTGACCATTCATTTGCACTCAAAAGCTAGCATGAAAAGGGTGTTTTGCCAATGGAACATTTCAACAGAATAGAGGAAAAACCAAGCCCAGTAGCTCCCTGTCGATCCCAAAACTGGCCCTGGAGAGGTGGGAGAGGCTCAGCATCAGATTTTGGATGGCAAGGAGAGGAAGAAACTTTTGCTGGTGGATATCTGCTACAGGAATGGTGCTTTGAGCATAAAAATGCATTTCAGCACTTGTTTTTGTCATCAGCATTTATGTACACTAAGGATACTACTATATCTTGATGAAGCAACGTTCTTGTCTTCCACTAACATCTTGAATGCATCAGACCTGAGTAAAAATTAAGAGTGATGGCTATAATTATGTTTACGGCAAGCGTTCAAACAATGACACAACCGCCAGTTCATCCAAAAGTTTGGGGTTCGTTTTTAAATGTTTTTCACTTCAACTGTAATATACTGTTCATACCAGTTGCAATATTTTGCACAGTAGCTCAGAACTACATATCCAGATTTCTGTGACATAATAAACAGGTAAAAAGAACTTGGATGTGTAGTTCTGTACAACTGTGCAATGTATTGCAACTGGTATTAATGGTATTTTATCCTTAATATATATACGGTAATATGCATATGTATATTGTATGTTTCAATGGCAACTTTGACACTTGGGTACTCAAAATGTGGCTAACCGAAGAACAAAGAGCTTTTTCCATGCTGTGACAGGATCCCAGGGTTTGGGATAAAACATTTGAGGAAAAGCTTTACATGACCTGAAAGAGAGTTGATAACACTTTTTCATCATAAAACGATAAAAGGATAAAATGAGGGTGGGGGTGGGTGGGTTGTTCAGCACCTAGAGCTGCATAGAGGGAAGGTGGGTTTAAGGAATGTAAAAAAATAATAATCAGTCGTTTCCCAGTGCTGTGTGTCTATAGGAAAAGCAAAAACAAATGGGACAGTGGAGGGGGCAAGTATAGTATTCTGAAATGCATAACTAACTAGAACACTGGACAGGAACCATCCATACGGCAACATTATCTCACTTTGGCTTTGCAGTATGTATAATATGTCAATCATACTGTAGTAATTCATTTTCTCAGTTTAGAACGCTGCTCAATAATGTTGTTGTTGCATATTTGCTTTTCTTCCATTGTGTTTTTTGTTAATACCTAAAAGCAACTTCTTTACATTGAATGATGTTGCTCAACATCTGTTTCAGTTCAAGGAGCTTTTGCCACATTCCAAATTTTTTACTGAGTGCAGTAGATCTCATGGAGAGCTGCATAGAATGTGGCTGAAACGTCTTCTTCTGGCTCTGTCCTGTTGACTGCAAATACTCTGCTTAGTTGGGTGCAGTAGTTGTTGCATCATAATTGGTAATGAGTATGACAGTGCTGTTATCAAAATCAATACAGATCATACACAGGACACACACACTGTGTGAATTTTCAGCAGAATAATTAAAGCAATGGGGAAATGAAATGACCTGTTTGTATATCTTAAAGGGTGAACTGGAAGGTTCTGCTCAATATCAGGATCGGTTGCATATGGCAGAAAATTATTTCCAGCAGAGTGTAATCAACCCACAAAGGTGAGAATATTGAATTTGCTTATATGAACTCATTTATGCATCCTTTCTTTTAATTTTGTTCATTTTGGTTCATGTATATGCTATATAAGGTTATTTTTCAATGTGGTTTATTGTATACAATCATCCTTAGTTTATTTTATCTTGTTGAGCATAAATGAACAAAATAAAGAAATTCTGTTATCCCATGTTGTTTGTTAATAAATCTAAATTGTGATGACAGTGCATCACAGAGTTTTGATTTGGAAGATTGTATTTCCGTAACCATTTGCCTGGAAATACAGCCTGTTAAACTCATACATAAGATTGCCGTGTAAAAGTGTTTGAGTTGTGTTTAGCTTAGTTTACAAACACTAGAACAAAAAACAAAACAAAACAAAAAGCACAGCTTCATATATACATTGGTATGTATTTAAAGATGCAGTGTGGAGTGTTACTGTGTATAAGCTTCCACTGAGATTTCTAGATTTCCACACATGTACACAAAAAAATATGGCCACACATTTACCAGCCTTTTCACACACATATACAATGGTACCTTGTATAAAGGAATTAATTCATTCCAAATGAAATTCTGTTAAGCAAATTTTCCTTTATACAAATTTCCATAGGAATGCATTGAAAACGGAGTAATCCCTAATCGTGGCCATTTTAATGTTGTACGGATTGGCCCCATAGGCGTTTCTGTTAAACAAATTTCCCCTATCTCCAGAACTTTTATGTTATACAAATTGTTTGTTATACGAGGGTCCACTGTATACAGTTTTTCTGGTATGTTATTTACATAGAGAATAAATACGAAGAGCAGCTCTTTCTACTGGTAGGGATGTAAAAAACATGTTTAACTGTTGAAATGTCAGTGGTGACAATGAAAAAAACTTTTGTTCAAATCATGTTATTAAAATTATTTTTGAGAGTTGTGTTTTCTTCTTTGGTAGTTCAGGTGTGGAGAGCCCAGGTGAGGAAATTTTGACCATATTAAAAGGAACTACCTTTAAACTGGAAGATTTTCAGAAAGAAACAGACAGCCTTCCTCCAGAGGATGGTAAGAAATAAAGTGTCAGCGAATCAAATCTGTGTCCTCCCGGTTTTTTGCCTACCAAACTATACCCCATGATGGCCTTACACATTCTGCGAAATGTAGATGCAGGTGCATTTATTAGCGCTTTCAGTATACAATATGATGTTTAGTTTTGTTACTAAAATAAGCAAAATGCATGGACAAATGGCCTTAAAAGGTCACACAGTGTGGCTGTGTATACAGTATGTCTGCTCTGAAGCAAATACCACTGACTTCAGAACGGCTTCCTGTCAAGTGTGGAGTATGCGTGTAGGATGGCAGCCCAAATTGTGCTTGTTATATGCCGTCTGGTCGACTCCCAGATTATTGCAACTCGGGTAGGGTCTTCAGAGGATGTGAAATATTTAGCACATTACTTATCCATTCCTATCATTCGGTGAGTTTCCACAGCTGAGCAGCATTTGAACCCTAAACTCCAAAATCCTCTGATCACTACGTCACACTAGCAAATTATGTTGTCGACATATTCATGCATTCTGTGTTAATAGGCTGTGGGTTTTACGTTGGAAAGAAATGGGATAATAAATGATATACTATCTTGCATTGTTTTCTATTACTCTGTGTAGAAAGTACACTGCTTCCCCATCTGTTCTTCCTTAATACAGATTTCTGATAGGTCCTTGACTTGGGCTTATCGTTACACATGTCCTTTATTAACCTGGATAAAATGAAGCCGAGTATACAGTACTCTTAGACATCCTTCAGAGCTCAGATTTAATCAGGGTGCCTGTTTTTTGACTAGTTTTAGTGTACACATGGTTTAAACAATTAGCAGATGTAACAGCTAATTAATGAGCTGAAGGAAATTTATGTAGGAGGGGAGGAAGCAGGCAGTTTCACACACCTCATCTTTTAGCCTTGAATAACACTGTGCTACGTCTGTTGTGTTAGAAATTCAATAATACTACTGCCACATAATGACATGAAGTCTAGTGAAGTCTGTTATGGCATTTGAACAAGTGGAGGAATTGTTTCCTGGGTAGGAAAACGAAGCACACACAAGGTTCAGCATCAAGGAGTGAGCAGAAATAAAGTTCTATTTTTTTTTAATTTTAAAAATGGAATGATGGTGTTTTGCTTTTTAAACCCCAAAGAATGGGGTTTTGTGCCATTTCCTGCAATCTCCACAAAGCCTGAACAGTTTGTAAGACCTATTCAATTTTAGAGCCACATGTCACGACATTGTCACATCTTAACATGTACAGCCAAATCCAGTAATAAGCCACAACTAGAAGACACCCACTGAATCAGTGGGGATCTGTTGTTTCAACTCCTTGGTAAGTTCCATTGATTTAGTGAGTCTGCTGCTACTGTGACTTCCTGCTGAATTTCATTTATCATGTGCTATTATTACTTTTGACTTACTGTAACCCTAGCAGGGGTTTTAAGATATAAACTAACATAATATCTTATTCTAGATGACAGTTGGCTGGAGATTTCTCCAGACACCCTGGATCAGATCCTTAAAGATGCATCAGGCACAAACAAGCCCGTTTCTACTTTAAATGAAGAAGAACAGAACTATGATTTGGCTGAGGTCACTGAAAGTATGAAGGCTTTTATGTCTAAAGTCTCAACACATGAAGGAGCAGAACTCCCATGGTAAGATTTTTTAAAAATATAGTATATTAATGCATGCCTGTGTATAGGAAATACTTTCTCTTCTGTTTAATTTAGTAGCTAATTCATCTTTCCAAGAAGTCGTAACAACATTTGAGAGATTTAGACTACTGGGTGTTGTTAAATTCTGCTGATTTATTCCACAGTATTGTGCTACTGAAAAACATTTCTTTAACCGGGGCTTCTGAGGGCAGGTAATTGCATGCTAATTAGTAAAGTGTTGGGATGCACCTCAGTTATGCATTTAGTTCTGTGGCAATGCATGCAGGCCTCGTACCTTATCAGTTAGCCACCATTGGCAGTGGGAAGTGACACAGATTCTAGCCTTCAATGAAACCTTTTATTATTTTGCTAAATTTGATTAGGCTCATTCTGAAGCTCTTGCATACTGCTTAAGAAAGACCAGAAAATCTCCAGAAGTGTCTTGTTAGAAGTGGAATGGGCTGAATAGACTTAATTTTGACCACCCAAACTAGTGTTCATCACTAACTAGGCAGTACAGACAAGTAATTAATCAAGGAGGAAAGAGAAATTATATTAGAATTAAAGATGGCAGAGAATAGAATAAGTATAGAGAGAATAATGTTGGGGCTTATTTGTCATGGGTTAAGCCTGAACAAATTGTATATAAAGGCCGGGAACATGTGTTTGCTATTGTTAAGACCTTTGTATATATATTTGTGTTTTCATCAGACAATATTGTAAGGACTAAAAGTGTTTAGTTTTTTTTTTAATATCTTCCAAGAAAAACATTAATATTACCTACAATTTATTATGAAGACATACTAGCAGAGTACAGTGTTGCTGAGGGTGTGTCTGCTCAGAAGCTCAGGACAATCCTATGCACTTATGCACAGAACTTAGAATCCTTCTTTTTAGAAGTAACTCATTCTCTTTAATATTTTGGACCAGCAGGGGGTTGTTACAGTTACTATAACCCCCTCTACAAAAATAACATGTTCCCATACTTCATGACTGCAGCTATGGGAAAACAGATGAAAGGGGGCATTTAAGTGGCCAGTTCTATTCATTTATTCTCTCTGTGCTTTTGTGCAGAGTCTGACTGTCCTGGTGTTTGTGGATTTCAATGGCTTCACAAATACCAGCACACTTTCAACAAAAAAAGAAAAAAAGTAAAGATGGACAAAGTCTGCCTCCCAATACTGAAAAGTACAGTCTGCAAAAAGTCAATAACCAATACCCAGCCACAAGCAGCAGTTCTCATAATAGAACACCTAATGACAGCTCTGAACAGATCATCCACTCAGAGGACAGCAAAAACCTTATAACAAGAAAAACCCAAATCACAAGTAACCCTTAATCTCCTGAAAAGGCAAATAAAATTTTTTTTACCATCCCACAGCTATAAATACCCAACAGACTCACATGCTGTGCCAGAGCAGAGAGAAATCTAGCTCCCTGTGCTCCCGCCCTCTGAAGATGTCGGCCAGAGACTGGCAAAACAATAGGAAGAGGAAAAACCTCCAGAACACAGCCAAAGAGCCCCCCCAAAAAACCCACGCCAACCATTGTTTATTACATTTTGAACTCTTTTAACCTGTTGTTTGCATGCCTTTTAACTCTCAGCAGCTGCTACCGGTCTTCCAGAATTGTCATCTCTTAAATCTTTCTCTCTTTGGGGTTTCTAATCTACCCCACTCTTTGCCTTATAGGTTGTTCTCTTTCCCCTTCTTGGTATGCTCCTCCATCTGTTACTCTTGATGTGTTCCTTTCCTACTGACATGAATTGCTTATTGGATTTCCCCATTGGTCCCATTTCTCCCTCTTTCTTTTCTGTTTACTTTATAATGTACTGCCAGATTATTTAAGGTCTCTGTGTGAACCTCCTTCCTTCCCCCCCCCCACTCATCTTTCTAAGAGCGTTTACAGGAATTTCGTGGGAAGAGAGAAGAGCTTCATAGTGACATGTTAACAAAATTCACACACCTAGCATATGCTACTGCAACATAGTGTGTTTATCAGTGTATATTAAATTCAGAATCCAGGGACCATTATCCTCAAACATATTTCTGTACCTTATCTCCTTACTTCAGTTCCCCCAAATCTTTGAAGCTTAATCTGATAATCTAATTTTTTGCCCAAGAAACCTCACGTCACAACTCTTTATAGTGCTTTTTTGTTTGTTTTGTTCTGAATTGAGATACACACAGAGTTCCACTCCTGGTAAAGAGAGCATTCTTAGTTCCTGCAAACAGAAAGGGTAAGATGACTTTTGCCAGTTCTCCCAAACGTCTTCCCCACCCCACATCTTGTCTGGAATTTTGATGGCATTTGAGGTAATAGGGTTGAGGCGGGAGGCTCGGGAATAACATACAGGAAAGGAAAACTGGCAAAAAGTGTTCCCCTTCATTTTCACGAAGCCTTTGCTGGAACCCAGCCCCTTTGAAGGCCTCAGTTTGCAGAAGTGGATGCAGTGCAACATATTCTTCTCAAATGCCAGTACCACGTACAGTAAATATAATGTATGCTTTTTCTCTTTCAGGTCTTCCACTGATTCCCGTATTACTTTTGATGCCGATTCATTTACAGCAGCCATAGACAAAATATTGGGTGAGTTTACAGAGCTGGACAGAGGCCAGCAGATGTGCCTTGCCATCCAACACGTTTTCTTTTCTATCTCTACCTTTTCCTAATGGTTTGCAATAGATCGATTTCTTAATTATTCAACTATATTGTTCTGTCTTTTCTACATTTGTTCTAGGGGCAAGATCAGAAGAACAGAGCTCAGAAGAACTGGACTCTGATGATTTAGAAGAGGAAGAGGAATTTGAATTCCTAGGTAGTGATGAAGAGTCTGATCTAAAAGATGATAGTCAAGGTGAAACAGGACTGCAGAATAAAACAAGTGGAAGCCTTAAAGCATATATGCAAGAAATGGATCATGAATTGGCATCCACCAATATTGGGAAAAGCTTCAAAAATCAGGCACAAATGGTATGTTTGACATAGACATTTTTTTGTTTGTTTCCAATAGGGAAGGGAAGAGAGATGTCATTGTAGTCATTTGCACTAAATTCACATTCACATTGCTTGTAAAATATATTTTTCTCTTGGTTGGTAAGCAGTGCTTATGGCTATATGTACTTTGTACTTTTTAACTTTAAAGTAAACAAAACAACCTGAATTTTCCCTTTTAACATTTACGACAGGTTGGGTCTGCGAATGCTTTCTCATCTGAAACCCCTGGGGGTGGCCTGGAAGAAAACTCTGGTGCAGAGGACTCGGACACGACACCAGTGGATGTAGATATGAACCTAGTGACTAACCTACTAGAATCATATAATGCTCAAGCTGGACTAGCAGGACCTGCATCTAACCTTCTGCAGAGCATGGGAATACAGCTGCCTGAAAATGCAGACAACAAACCTCACTAGCTGTTAACAGGTGGAATTATTTAGTCTCCAGGCCCTACTGGGTAAAACAGTAGCCCCCAAAGTAGATTGGCTGGAATAATTAAGATTGAAAGGTTTTCTCTTCTCGGGCAGCCCTGTGTGTCAGCAATTTTGTATATATGTGGAGCTGAGGGTTTTTTTCCACAAAAAAAAATTAACCTTGTGAAAAGTGTCTTAAAATAACGCCATGTACAAAAATTGGGATGTCTTCAGATATGCACTTTTGCAAATAGTTGGTCAAATATTTTTATGTACATTAAACATCTACAAACCAGATGTGGGGTTTTCTTTATTTCAGATTTTTTCCCTTGATATTACAGTGGTACCTTGTATAAAGGAACTAATTTGTTCCTAATGAAATTATGTTAAGCAAATTTTCCTTTATACAAATTTCCCATAGGAATACATTGCAAGCAGAGTAATCCCTAATCATGACCATTTTTATGTTGTACGGATTTACCCCATTGATTCTGTTAAGCAAATTTCCCCTATCTCCGGAATTTTTTATGTTGCACAGATTTTATGTTATACAAACGGTTTGTTATACGAGGGTCCACTGTATAATTTAGTAGCAACTGATGAAGGGGGCACAGAGAATCCCAGTGCATTTTCAGTTAAAAATATGGTGGTGGTTAGTGAGGGGGAATAAAAGGGATAGAAGACCCAGAGGAAGAGGAGGTAGAAAACAGGATGGGGGTGGTTGGATATGGAATACCTGAGAACCAAT
Source organism: Phrynocephalus guinanensis (assembly GCA_037367245.1). Lineage (NCBI taxonomy): Eukaryota > Metazoa > Chordata > Lepidosauria > Squamata > Agamidae > Phrynocephalus > Phrynocephalus guinanensis. The sequence goes on along the minus strand of CM074735.1, from coordinate 42,076,535 downwards.
CAGATGGTTCATATGGAATACCCCTTGAGGAGCTAGAGAAAAGGCAATGGTGTACGCCTCCTCCAAAATCATCCTATTGAGGAAAGAGGGAAGGGACCGTAGTCCAACTTGCAGAACTGGCAGGCACAGAATGGAGTGGTTCCTTGAAGGTAGAACCCCTGGAGAGTGCGAAGGACATCCCCAGGAGGAAGAGTGGGGAAGACACCTGTGTTGTGGGAGACTTTGTGCTGGTGGGGGCAACTCTCCACAATCCCACCCACAAGGAGAGATTTGGGAAACCAACCGCCACTAAAGTCTGGAGCTATGTTGGATGTTACCTCCACGTTTCGGGAGTTTGAACCATTTGAAATAATTGTTAAGAAACCAAATGTTTGTAATAAGGGCTTATGAGCATCAAGGGTCTCGGACTCTTCTGTCAAAAGCGAAACAAAGGAATCCACTGACATTAAAGAGGGACATCCTGGCTTCACTGTGGAAAGTTTTCTGTGTTTCCTTTCAAGAAGTATCTTCCATTCGTTAGCACTTCAAAAGAAAGAACTGTATAGCAGTTTTCCTTGCATTAAACTGGCACATAAGAAGTTAGGCTACTGCTAGTAGCAGGTTCATGCTTACATTACCCAAAAAGACATGCTGCTTTCTTAACCAGATTTGAGTTCTGTCTAAATTATATGCCTAAAACCTGTTACCTTCATCTGCAATATTAACACTTTGATTTAATTTCACCAAGGAATGCTGTCATCTCTCAGCTGTGAAACTGAGCAAGTCTGATTTCAAATCACTGACTCGATGTAAAACGTTTTATTTTATCTAGTTTTCTGTGCCTTCCACTTGATCCAATAGCCCTTAGTGTTAAAGTGCCACTCTTTTCTAATTAATTTTATACAATAACAGGAAATGTGAATGTTGTCCTTACATTGCTGATCTTTGGTGGTGGTTTTTAATAAAAATTTGCAGCAGAAGAATGTGATTTTAACTGTAGTCATTAAGTGCATTTGTTTATTAATTTTAGAATATTTAACCCTGCCTTTCTCCTTGAAAAAGGACCCAAGGTGGCTTACGATAATTAAAAACCCAAGTGCTACCGTCATACAGGCTTGGGTCCTATGAAATAGGTCACAGAGAGAAAGCTTCCTACCCTTCCCCTCTATAACCACCTGTGCCATTTGAAAAGCATTTCTGGGGGAATTGGGTTGGAATTTGAGGGGCAGAGGGGAATGCTTTAAGAAATAATAGGATGACAGCATTCTGTGAAATTTAACTTGGGATCCAAGCCATAAGATTTTTGAAATGCCAAAAAAGGAAGTGGAAGCTTAAGAACTTTTGGTTTCTCTTGGAAGACTAACTGGGTGGTGAGTCACACATGTATCTCGCCCACCCAGCCTATCAATTCCAGAATGTGGAGTGCAGAACTTCAGGCGACTATGTTTCTCCCATTGTAGGTGCCTCAACAGATCAGCTGGTTCTCATGGGGAAGCATCAGCTATCCATATTAAGTGTCAGCAGTATTTTTACACATTCCTCTTAAAAATAGGCAGGATGGCAGAGATTCAGATACTGTATTATATTCCTCTTAAACGCCCTGGCTACATTTTGGCCTAAAGAAGGAGCATAATCCATGTGCAAAGCAGTTTACGAAAACCTAACGGAAAGAACACAGATCACAGACATCCACTATGAAAGGTCCAACTCCACCCTGCAGTTGAAAAATGGAATGCCTCCCTGGAGTGAAAAGAGTTGTGTAACAAACAGAAGTATTGCAGCTGCTTAAGTACTCTCAAGATAAATACTTGCATGTCCCCTACATCCTTGCCAATGTCAATATATCAATTGTACAATTAAAATGATTCATGCTCAAGTCAAAACATACTCTTTCAGCTTGAAGCAGTTCCAAACAGTTCTCTGACTGAACTTTTACTTGAACGATGGATCGTTGCTTTCATCTAAGAGTACCAGTCCCCTAGTCAGATATAGTCACAGATCAATTTCCATTTCAGGGAAGGTAGCTGTTGAACTTTCTCGTACTTTCTTGACGAAAATATAATTGCTGTGCTCTTTGTCTGACATACGCAGGCTACCGCACTGAATATGACTGCTGGGCAAACTGATTGTGCTTCAATCTGAAAAGCCATTTAAATTGAGGATTTTGCATTCTTTATTTTAAAATGTAGGATTCTTCAAATTTCTTCAATCGTTGCAGAAGCCCAATCAGTCCTCCTTTCTCAGGTGCAGTAAACATGGCCATCTTCCTTTATCTGGGGACAAGAGGATAAGTGAGCAGTTTAAAAATGAAAGCCAAAAAGTCTTGTATTTCAACAGAAACACAAACTCATTGAGACAAACAGGTGAATTATAGATAGTCATACTGAAATAGCTGTCTAAAACCTGTTGGCTTGATCTGAAACCTCCAAGTAGTAAAAGGCCCATCCTGTGTGCCAATGATTAGCAAGCTAAACCTCTGACAAGTAAGTCCTTGCAAAATACTTCAGGAGAAAACAACCAGGCAAGAAGTCACGTCATTGCTACCTCAATCAACTTTGCCTTTCTGAGAAAAGCAGCGTGGACTTTGTTCTGCCATCACTGGCTCTACGTAGGGGATACTTCGTTTTTGCGCTGCTGCCTAGATAATCTAGCATTCTCACAGTATTTAATGCTATTACAGCCACAGCTTTGATTCCTGAAAATCCTGCTCACCCAGTTTTACTCTGGCTCTCATTACTGGAAGAGGAGAGTGAAATTTAATTCTTAATTAATGTCACTTACCTAATCTGGGTGGGGTGCAGAGAGCATCTTATAAATGGACTTCATTATCTGTACCAACTTAATGAGCTTTCCGACTACTCTGGGTTTGGTCTACAAAGTTACCTTAGCCCTCTAGACAGCCATCTTGGCAGAAGTGCCATGAATTACAGTGAAAAAACAGACCTCAGAGAATTCCTAGCTATATTTTAACAAGGCAAAATTATAGACTGAATGTAATTAAACTGTATGTTTTTAAACTTATAATTAAAATGCCTCCGGCACAGGTTTAGCTATATAAATAGCTTGTGGATCAACCAAGCGGCTAGCCTTGAACGCATGGATCTTGACAACCTTACTCTCAGACCATACTTCCAAATCTCTTCCTAAAACAACCACAGCTGAGCATTCCAACATTGGATGGAATAAATATACAGTGAATATTCCCATATGGAGAAATCTGGGTTATCATGTTCAATTTTTTGGTAATGGGCAAAATGGAACAACCCTCTTTCTAAACTGAAATAGATTTCTCATTAATGCCATTAATAATAATCCTAGCTTCACCCAAACTTCCTCTAGCAAAATCTGTTTTGCCTAGTTGGGGGACACAGGAAACAGCAACCCAGACAATGTCATATGGCAGTGTCTGCTGTCCCAAAACCGTGATGGACATACATTCTTGTAGAAGCTGACAGGACATTATTTTGCTTAGGCCAGTGGTTCCTAACTTTGGGTAACCCAGGTGGTTCTTGGACTGCAACTCCCAAAAATCCCACCCAGCACAGCTGGTGACAGAGGCTTCTGGGAAGTGCAGTCCAAGAACACTTAGATTACCCATGGTAGGGAACCACTGGTTTAGGAAAAAGTGTTAAGTTGTGTAAGCATGACTCTGTCTACCAATAAATGGCCAGCAGAAAAATAAGCATGGGTGGCTATGATTATTCAAATAGGGATACCTACTTGAATTAATAAAATTAATTAGAAATGGATACCATCCCCCAGCTGATTTTTTTTACCTGTTACAGGACTGCTGAATTATTGTTGTCACTTAAGAGGCTACAGCGCTCTGTTTCTTAATCCACTCCTGGATCAACCGGTGTGCTATAGCTTGCCTGGGGGGCACTGAAAAGCCAACGTCATACTTTTCTTTAGAAAGTTTCGGATTCCTTCCAAGAGCCTTCACCACCTCCTCACGGCTGAACCACCTGGCAGCTTCCAGCTCTTGTTTATTGATGCTAATCTGCAAATGACAATTATTCCAGCCAAACCAATTAATAGGAACAACAACAACAAACAAACAGTAGTAGTAGTAGTAGCCTGCAGTGTTTTAAGCAGTGCTTATACTGGAACTGGCGTCCAATAGCATAAGGAGGGTTATAGGTTCCCCATCTCTCTCTTTAGTTAAACCGAGTCAACCAAGCTCAGTCTAGTACCTTGGAATACAGATTGAGGTGCCAAACACAGGAGCGATTCCCAGCTCTGCCCAACTGCTTACCTCACTCTGTTGTGGATCGACCACAGCATGACAAGCAATCATCAGTGTGCTGTGTGGGAACGGCCAGTGCTGCGAAGCAGAATACTCCAGAGATGTCAACTCCAGACCCACCTCTTCTGCCACTTCCCGCCGGACTGTCTCTTCCAGACTTTCACCTGGGAGCAAAATGTATTGTTAAGGACAGCACACCTAGTAGGGAGAATACCAGGCTTTTAGGTTGGGGGTGTGTGTGGGGGGATAATGAGGCAAATGTGAAAATTACTCTCAAATGCATTCTAAAATTGAAGTGTAAGCCTTTTAATGGACCAAAGCACAGTTAAAATAGGATTTGAATAGTAGACAATAGATCAGTTAAATATTCTCATTTGCCCATCTTTTCTAGCACGGTCCGACGCCCTATGAAGCAATGAGCTAAGAATTTGGTGGCACCAACCACTCAGCCCAACTGCCATCTTAAAAACTGGCCCGAATGCACAGTGGTTAAACTACAGTGCCACAGCCATGATTCTGCTCACAATTTGTGTTTGATCCTGTGCTCAGTTACGTGGCTCCAAGTTGACTCAGCCTGACACAACTTCCAAGGTAGGTAAATTGACTAGCCAGCTCCCTGGGGGTGCAGTGTCTATTATATTATATTGAATTAGATTTCATCTCTACTCTAAGTTGTCTATCCTGCCATGCCTCACGCTGTGTGGTAAAGTTCATCATTCAAATGTGAGCCGTGCCGTGAAGTTTCCTTACCCACATCACAGAAGCCAGACAGCGCACTGTACATCCCTTTAGGAAACGATGCTTGTCGCACAAGGAGGCATCGATTCCCATCAGAGACCAAAGTAATAACCACTGGGGACATCTGAAAATGACAAAAGGCACAACAAACTGCACATATGTGACTAACGTATCAAGTTCAAGACAGCACTGCTAACCAGACCATCAGAAAAAAACTGAATGTGTGAAAACCTCTAAAATAGCTCCCTGTCGCAGGATCTTAGGGGCAGTCCCTGCAGGCAAATAATGGGAAGCAAAACCCAAGAACCTGATGGGTACGATCCTGCTCTCTGAGTCCGTCTTAGTGCTTCTCCCGTCTCTGCCTCTCACAACAGGCACCCACTCAGAGGCAGTGCCTGGATTGAGACGTACAAAATAATGCAGGGCATGAGTAAAGTGGATAGAGAGAAGCTCTTCTCCCTCTCCAAAAATACCAGAACTAGGGGGACATACACTCAAATTGAGGGCTGGGAGAGTAAGAACAGACAAAAGAAAATATTTTTTCACCCAGCGCGTTGTTAGTCTGTGGAACTCCCTGCCACAGGATGTGGTGATGGCATCTGGCCTGGATGCCTTCAAAAGGGGATTGGACAGATTCCTGGAGGAAAAGTCCATCAGAGGTTACAAACCATGATGGAGATGTGTAATCTCTAGGCTTAAAACCAGGGTACTTCAAGGGCCAGATGCAGGGGAGCGCTATCAGATCTAGTCTCGTGCAGTCCCAGAGGCATTTGGCGGGGCCACTGTGAGATACAGGAAGCTGGTCTAGATGGGCCGTTGGCCTGATCCAGCATGGCTCTTCTTATGTCCTTATGGCAGGGGATCCAAGGCGCTGCCTCCAAGTGGGTGCCCACCAGAGGAGGCGAGGCGTGGAAGCACCAAACAGCAGTTCGGCTGAAACATGAACCAGTGGTTCGTGCCCATCTCTCGTTACAACGCGCACCATTCCCTGCCGTTGCAGTGCTGGCTGGGGCAGATGGGAACTGTAACTCAGATTTGGAACCCTGGTGACAGGAGATGCTCTATTCCTCTCAGAAGCTCACCTGCGGATAGTAGATGATGCCATTATTGGGACCAATCCGTTTGCTTCCCGCCAGGTTCCTCACTGTGGGCTCCCCAGTTTTGCTACAGTACTTGTTATTCTCATGCCAGCGGAGAAGAGCCTGAGCCTACAGACACACATGGATATTTTTTTTAAAAAAAGAGATGTAATCTTTTTATAAACACCTTGCCCCATTGAGAACAATAAATAATTTTGCCCTTCCAACTTATAAGCGACTGGCTCTTTTTGTGGAAGGCACAACAGGGAAGTCGAGCCGGGTGCTCCAACCCACTGACCTATCCAGATGCCAACTTAATCTACAGGATGTGAAAATCAAACTCACTCAGCTTCTAACAAGAGGATTAAATGGAACTGGAAACTTTTATGCATGCAGCACAGCCCTCTCACACATGCTGCATTTCCATCAACACTGAGAGTCACTTCCCAGGACCTGCCTCTTAGCTTCTCAGCTGAAAAAGGTGCTGGAATTGCCACATCCACTTACCTGCAACATTCGCTAATTGTCCCTTAATGCCCAGAGTGGCCCCGGGATACATGGGAAGTGTACAAATTGAATATATAAGTAAACAAATTCATCACTACATCCTTCAGTTAATTGAGTTAAATTCCCACAGTTAACTTTCATGTATTTTCCACTGATTGTTCAACGTAGAGCTAACTGCAAGCAAACCTGGTCTTCTTTTTAAATGGGCATTTGTTGCCACTTCTTCAGGAATCAGGGGATAAGAGTTTGTCGAGCTTTGTACTGATTTCAGTCACATTTGTCACCACCCCACCCCAGTTTCTGGCATGTGTGATCTCCTGTATCAGCTCAAAAGGGCAGTGGTGGGCATGACCTATGCTCTATCTTTTAAAAATAATTGCAAGTGACATAGTACTGCACAGATACAGCCACCAAAATAATTGCAAGTGACATAGTACTGCACAGATACAGCTACCTGTGAAACTACAGTGCTTATCTGAGAGGACTTGTTCAGTAGGCAGTGATTTACCCTTCCCTTCTTCTGGGGGCACACTTGAACTGGGCTCTTTGCCAAAGGCCATACAGACTGGCTCAGCCCCTTGAAAGCACGGTTGGGGAATTGAATTGCCAACCTCTGGATCCACAGTCAGATACCTCACTGAGTTATCCAACCAGCTGCAGCAGGATACCTTAGAGCAGTGGTGGCGAACCTTCGGCACTCCAGATGTTTTGGACCACAACTCCCACACTCCTCTGTCATGGGCAGTACAGGCTTGGAACTCTGGGAGTTGTGGTCCAAAACATCCGGAGTGCCAAAGGTTCACCACCCCTGTCTTAGAGTCACTTTCTATCCCGGGAGCTTACTAAAACCAATGCACGCTCAGCTTGATCCTCCTTTTACCTTATTCCACATTGCAAGTCTGAAGACTTCCGTGTCACTTGTCTTCATAAGCCCTCTGGGCACACTTTTGGCTAAGCAGTCAATATCAATTCACGGAGGGATGAAATAATACGGGCAACACACATTCTTTTGCTGACAGCAGTCAACCTACTCCGATGATGATTTCTAGACTGGATCGGCAAAAGTTCAGTGAGCCTAAGCCAGCGTTTTTCAACCGCTGTTCCGCGGCACACTTGTGTGCCGTGAGATCTTATCTGGTGTGCCGTGAAGGAGCAGCCGGAGGAGGAGGAGGAGGAGGAGGGAGGACTCCCACAGCCTCCTCGGGGCATGCGCTCTGGGCATGAAGAAAGTGGCGATTGCTGGGAAGGAGCGCGGGAGAGAGTGGAGAGAGGGAGGGGGGCGGGCCAAGTCCACGAAAGACATCGCCCAGCGAGTGCGTCACCAACCCGCCGTTCCTGGCACATCCCGCGGGTTGCCCTCCAGCAAAAGAAGCCAGGGGTCCACGCGACCCCCAGCCCCTGGGCCGAGCTTACTAGGGGAAGAGGGCAGGTGCATGATCTGGCCGGTCCCGGGGGCGGCGGTTCTCGGCGGATTGATCCTCCTTTTAGGCGGGGAGGCGACTCCCTCGACGACCTCCCCGCCCTGCGCGCGCTCCCGCCACATTGTCACCTGCGTTCTTGAGGAGGAGGAGGCGCTGGAGGTGAGCGTCGTCGTCGTGGTGGCGGCGCACGTCGTCGGTGTCCCGGGCCATAAGCCCCTCGTTGGCGCCCAGGTCGGGCGGGCAGAGCATGCGCAGCTCCGGGTAGGCGGCGCGCAGCTCGCCCTCCAGCTCGCCCGGCGCGCCCGCCGAGCGCGCGCGCCGCCAGCAGCAGGAGCGAGCCTGGCGCCAGGCGCGCCGCCACCAGCCGCGCCACGCTTTGCCCGAGCCCCACGACGCCCCCGTCACCAGGCACGCCACCCAGCCCAGGCCCGGCCCCGACGGCTCCCCCCGACGCCGCCGCTGCCATCGCCGCTGACAGACCCCGGTACTTCGGGCGCGCGGTCCTGGCCTGTTGATCCGCAGGTGGGCGCTCAGTGTGTGTGTGGGTGTGTTGGGCTTCCTAGTGCCGTGGGTGGCCAGCGCCCCCCCCTCCGCCGCAGGACCCCCAGGTGCAGGGGGTGGGGGGTGGTCTCGAGCCATGGCTCGATCTACTCCTCCCCCCCCCCGCTTGTTAAAAAGATTTTAATGGTGCTGTGCCTTGTGATTTTTTTCGTGAAGCAAGTGTGCCTTTCCCCCAAAAAGGTTGGGAAACACTGGCCTAAGCAAAGAAGGCCGTAGAAGGAGGAGAATAAGCAAAGGAAGAAGGGAATTCAAACTAGGAAAGAAAATAAATTGATCTGGCCAGGAACTACACATGAAAGAGAGGATGGGATTCAGATATGGATTTGAAAGAATTGTCAGTTTTTATCTGTAGGCTTTATTTTTACGCCTCAATTAAAATCTTACATAATCAGCTGTGTGACAGTACCCTGGACAGTTAAGTTCCCTTTCCGTTCATACCGTGGATATCAAAGATGCATCTTCCTCTTCTAACTGGAAGAAAGCTTTCCGTATTTCTCCAAATGATCCATTGAGTTCAGATTCAATGGCCGTTTGTTCCAACGATCCTGGAATTCAATACATCTGTGGGAATCAGACACCTCAGTTAATACCCCCACCCCACACCCTTTGATTTGTACCAACAGCACAAAATTAGTCAGGTAGCTCATGTCACTATTTCTATCATAGTGGTAGCAACTGGCTATAACTGATGGGGGTTAAGATTAAAAATCTATTTGGATCCCTTTCAACTCCATTGTTCAATGACTCTAGGATTGAAGCTTGTTAATCTGGTTAAATGAACCATCAAAAACTACTGGAAATTACATTAATGACCCTAACAAGTGTTCCCTTTGTTACAGAAATTGCAAGTCAATGGCCCACAATGATTCGGAAAGAAAATGCCCCTTCTTCCCATTTGCAGTTAGAAATAAATTTATGCATGAGTGAGATAACAGAAGTGCAGCTAGATTTAATTATCTTCAAGGGAAACCCTTCTTTCTTTCCCATCAACTAGAAATGTCTTTGGTTAGGACATAGGACAAAGACTTTCCAGTGGCTGCTCCTAAGCTGTGGCCCCCTCCTTGTTGCCCTTCTAGTAGCAGAATAATATAACAGCTATTACACACACATATATCTTATCTACCTGGGCCTTTGGCAGCCAACTAACAGCAGGGGAACAGCCTTTTAACTGCACTGTTTATGTTTATTTTTTCATCTTTTAGTTCAGTGAGCATTCCAATGTGATAGTATATTTAACTGGGTATTAATACTGTGATTTTAAATGTATGTTTTTAATTACTGTATTTTGTAATCTGATGCAGGTCCCTGTACTGGAAGAAAGCTAGGACAATAAATAAATATACCCAGTATCTGTGCTCCTACCCACTCAACCCAAGCCAGCCTAGGTCCTGGAATTGGAAGAAATATGAAATATAGCAATAAAGAAATAAGTAACAAAATTTGGAGGTGATTTAAGTCTAGAATTCAATGTCTCTTTCAAGCTCTTATGCAGAAGCAGTGTATTTAGGGGCATCTATCACAGTATTAAACTGGTACCTTCCACCTATACGTTGGAAAAGTAATGCCACCACAGACTACTTAACTTCTTATAAAAAAACAAGCAAAAAACTAACCCAGAGAATCACTGCATACTTGAATCTTCTCAAAGCTTGAAACTGGGGCATGCATAAGAGTAAACACTCACAAAATGAAAATATATCAAGTCAACCTGACTTGAGTAAAAAGCATTAGTAAAAAGGCAGACTTGCGTTTAAGTTTGCAAGCAAGACAAAATCATTCAAGATGGAGGAAATCCATGAATACTGCAAAATATTCAAAAATGGTATTACTCAACTGTACTAAACGCACCAAAATGCCAAATGAGATTCAATATATTTTAAATGCAAAATGATTCCCATTCATAGGTCCCAAACTGTATGAAAATAAAAAAAAGACACACTTGGAATACTTAGTGATTTTTTTGCATTCCATCTCAAAAGGATACTGAACTACTAGAAAGAAGGACAAAAACAACTTATGGGAAAATGCTAAAGAATTTGGGATGTCTTAGATAATAAACATGACTAAGGAATGGCATGATTGCTGAATTATTAACAGTACAATGTCAGTAGAACTTCTTATCCATCTTCCAAAACATTAGAGCTTGGCTCATCTAACGGAATTGATTTATTTAGAATAAAAAGGGATCTTTAAGGACCCTAAAATCCTGGAAGGGGGGAAATGAAACAATTAATACCCTCACAATGGCCATGGCTGATGAGATCATCTAAGGGTGTTTATACACGACCCCTAAACTCCGGGGCAAATGGCTCCCAGCTCCGGAGATTAAAAATGTTTACCCACCAGCTCCGGAGTTAACAGGAAATTAAGTGCGACCCCGCCCACTTTAGCGCGTCCCAGCACAGCTTTCAGGTACCTGCTTTTTGGATGTGAAAAATATTTGATCCGGTGTAAGGATAGTGAGTGCGGGGCTCTCCTGGCTTCTGTTTGTTGTTTTTCTGCCCCCCCCGCCCCTTTAAGAGATCTGAATGCTGCCGGGAACAGAATGGAGGTAAGTCGGCATTCTTTTCTTTCTTTTTTCTCCCTCCCTCACGCGGCCAGCAACCAGGAAGTGTGGAGGGGGTGGGGACAGAGGAAGAGCGACGAACCCCTAAGATCTCTGGTCCGAATTTAAGTGGCCAGCGGATCTTAGGGGTCGTGTAAAAAGGCCCTAAGTTGTGTGGTGTAGTGTTGTGCCATAGGATTTGGCCAATGTATAATAAAGTCATAAAATTAATTGTCAAAAGATGAGTGTATTGCTTTTAAAAATAGCTTTAAAAAAGTTTAGAAAAATCTGAATCCAATTAGATACTCAAAAATTCAAGAACAATTGAGACGGAATGATTATTAATCAAAATAACCCAAACAGAACCTTAAAAACACAAAGAGAAGAGGACTATTCCTTTCACCATAGTATCTGCCACTGATTTGGGGAAAGATTCAATGTTTTCTGGTTGCTTAAAAAAGTATAAAACTGAAAGCTTATGTTTAAAGATGTTTATGTCAGCTATTAACTCTCAAAGGAGGAAAGAATTCACAGCCAATAATGTTAATAAAATAAGTAAACTCCAGTAGCAAAACAACCATAACATGAAGCTAATCAGATAATCATAAAACCAGGAGCCAAGGCCTAAGCAGGAACATGGTATTGTAAACCATTCTTAATACCTTTCTTATGACCTACAAGCTTCGATGAGCACAAAGGCTTGTAAATGCCTAAATGTCAAGAGCTGAATCGTTAGACATACTTATTCAAGTACATAAATCTCATATAGCTCAGTTGGATTTATTTCTGAGTAAAGGCTTTTGGAACTCAGCTACAGCCCACCATTGAAGTGCATGTGCAGTCCATTAAAAACAGTTCTAACCTAGATCCAGAGCAAAATATGGCGTGCACTCATCTGAACAGCCAACCAGCACAGAATCCTTGATCCTCTCTTCCCCCTGAGAGAACTTTGCCATAATCCTTTTAATTTCTGAAAACCAAAAGAAAAGAGCAAGGAAAGAAGTGAAGTATGATAACACAACATGCATGGTTGTTTACAGGATACAAGATCAGAGAACACATTTATAAGGCTAAACTTCACACACACACACGCGCACACACACACACACACACACACACACACACACACACACACACACTGTTTTATAAAACTCAAATCAGTTTTATAATGGTTTCCTAAAGCATGGGATAGACTATGCAGTGCAACAGGCAATGGCTTGAAAGACCTGGGAAAGGGCATGGAAAAGGTAAAATCTCCCCTTAAATTCTCATTTTCCTTGAAAACGCTATTAGAGCCACTGAGAGTTAACTCTGATTTGATAGCTCAAGCAATTAACAAGGTATTTGCAGGAAGGAAATGTAGTTTCAAGGGCCTGTATGCACTAGCATATAGATATGATACGGTGTATCAGTGTTGGCGAATCTATGGCACAGGTGCCAAAGGTGGCACTCGGAGCCCTTTCTGTGGGCACCCGACATCGCCCCTTCACAGCCACCTGTATTCAGATTTAATGGCTATATTGGCACTTTGTGAAAAAAATAGTGGGTTTTGCATCACAGTTTGGGCACTCGGCCTCTAAAAGGTTCACTATCACTGCGATATATGAATCACTGATGGCATTGTTTGGATTTGGGGGGGAGAGACCTCATCCATAAGTGCTTCTATTTAGAACTATCCATCCTTCCCCTTTAAGAGCTGCTGTGCACCTTCGTAGTCCAAGCAGTAGAGCATGCACTGTTTAGCCTGTTTAGCTGGGAAATAACCGTCTCCATCAGCCTCAGCTTCCAATTGCCATTGTGGCTGCAGGGAGGGAAAATTGGGAAAGAATGCAGCAAAGGAAGCAGGGAAGGTGAAAAGAAGAAAATGGAACAGCATTGAAAAAGGGAACGAAGAGCACTGAAAAAAAATTTACTTCCCCTGATCCTCCACAGATGATCAGGGGAAGCACTTAATTGACAATTGATAGGGCTATAAAGGGCCATTTGCTGTTTGGCTAGGAGGAGCACAGCAAATGATGCATCACTCCTCCTCCCAAGCTCATCAGACCCTCTGTGGCCTGATCCAGCCCATAACTGCCAATCCGGACAGGTCCTAAGTTTGCTGGAATTTCTGTGTTAAAGATCACTAACCGCCTTTCTTCACTCCACATTATCCATTTTAAACTAATCCAACTACCCACCCACACAACTGCTTGAGAGCAAGCAATGAACTCCATCTTTAACGCCCTACAGACACGGATGAGCTTCTCACAAAAACAAAATCTTCATTAGGAGGAAAAATGCTGTAATAAAGAAACTAATTACCTGCAGCATGTATCTTTGGGGGTGAGAGCATTTCTTCCTTTCGCTGCAAGAAGGGGGAGAGGTTGTAAAATAGAAGGAAAGCTCCTGAGTTATAGGCCTGCCGACAAGCATCATCATCCTCTTTAAGATCAAACATGTATCTGCAGTTTGAAAAGGATCAGAAAAAGCACAAAGTGGTCAAACCTAGGAGTGCCATCTGCTCTCCATGGTGAGAGCGTTAATGTCTGCAGCAGAATCAGAAAAAGCACAAAGTGGTCAAACCTAGGAGTGCCATCTGCTCTCCATGGTGAGAGCATTAATGACTGCAGCAGAAGATAGCAGAGATATGTATCTGCCAAGAAACAAGTCCCAGTGAATTCACTGAGTTTGGCTTTCCAAGAAGTGGATACAGGATTATAGCCTATAACAGGCATGTCCAAACTTTGGTCCTCCAGATGTTTTGGACCACAACTCCCACAGTTCTTTGCCATTGGAAAGACAGGTTTGGAATTCTGGGAGTTGTGGTCCAAAACATCAGGAGGTCCAAAGTTTGGACATGCCTGGCCTATAATATTTTGCAATACAATCTCAATTATGTCCTGTTTTCCTTCCAATGAGTTGTGCAAATAGTTTTTCTTCCTCTTGTCTTATCCTCACAACCATTGTGTGAAATATGTCAGGGAGAATGAAATTAAGTGATGTATAGTAATAATGTATATAATAATGTATTGGAAATAATATATTGTAGGTAACCTTTCTTGCAATATGCGCCTTTTTAATGTAGTAAAAGTAAAATAAGAACAATTCTCAAGTAAGCTAACTTGATCATTCAGGAAAACTAGGAAAAATATTCCCAGTTTAATTCTAAACTAGGACCATAAAGAAGCAATAATCCAACAAAAATGTAGCACAAAGGCATTCAAAGAGAAATAGATCATGGTTATTGGTCATTTCCCTGGCTCTGAATTATTCTATTGATTCTTCAGCATATTTTCTGGCTGAAGTCATACTCGAACTCATTCAGCTTACATCTGATAAGACATGCATATAATAATCTGTTTTAGAATTGCAGAGCTGGAAGGGACCTTATGGGTCACTGAGTCTAGCCTCTGCCAAGGAGACAATGGGGAATCAAATTCCCAACCTCATAAAAAGCATGGGACCCCTTGGGTTGAAGTCCTGCTGGTGGAACGACACCTGCAGAAGTCTTGCTATGTCATCTGTAGGGAGTAATGTTTGAGAACTAAATACTTCTGTCTCACTGCTCCCATCAAAGCCCTTTCATTGTGTGGAAGCCACAGTAGCTGCAGGACGGGAAGAGAAAGTATTTAATTTTAAGGTTCGTACAAGAAGAGTAAAGGTAGTGGTCTGGAAGTAGAGTTTAATTTCTAAAAAAGGTCTGTTCCTCTTGATGTTGTTGACTTTATATGGGCATAGAGATTTCCCTGAATGATGGACTACCTGATACATGACTTTTCAGATGGATTATCATATATGTTTACATTGGCTGACTTTATAAGTACACCTCTTCCATGTTAGTTTCCATCCCTCATTATGGAATTTCCCCCCTCCCCTTTTGTTTGTGTGCTCTTTTTAGTTTTAATTGTGTTTTAATGTGATAAGATGCCTTTTCTATTTCCCTGTTGTTAAGCTTGAATATGTCTTAAATATTCTGGGCTGTATATTTTCCCTCATTATTGTAAGCTGCCTTGGGTCCTTTTCTTAGGAGAAAGGTGGGGTAAAATTATTCAAAACAAATAAATAGTTATACCAAAAGCATTTTGTATTATTAGAGATATGTAATAAACTGTACTGTACTGAAATATTAGATAATCAACAGTGCATAAATTTAAACCCATGTTTTACCCAAAATGATTTTTTTTCTTCAGATTTTGAAGAGACATGCAGAAATCCAACTTTCTGTTTTAACACTATTTGACTATTGCTCAACACCTGCAAACAAAAGCAAGGTGACCCTAAATTAAGAACAATAAGCAGGCAGTTAAAGCAGCAAAATGTTGCTACAATTCAAGTTTAATTCTTGATTTATCTTACTAGCACACAGATTTGAGAAAACTGGATTGAAAAGCCAATTACCTCATCCTCCTGACGTAGGATGAATGGAACCTCCAAAATAGGGAAGAGGTTTTTCTATATCCACGGCGACCCACCAGAGATATTGCCATCTTCTGTGTAACAGCTGAAATAGTGTAAAAATGCATGCATTCAATGTCTGAAAGCTGTTTCCGCTGTGTTGAGAAAAAGGCTGAGAATTCATGTAGTTTGACAACTGGATAAGAAAAGAAACTGGACTTTGATCTAAATATGCAATTGGCTCAAGGAACAGTCTCCTTTGCTATTTTTTCTCTCTCTCTCTCTCATTTCCCCCATTTTCATCCTGTACAGTATTCAGATTTTATGTTTTCCTCCTTTATCCACTGGAGGATATAAACTTTCCAAACAAATGAACATGATACTTCATTTTAACAAAACAGCTGTCATTTTCAGGTTCCTTGCTCAGAGAATTGGAATGTCTTTATATAACCTGTTGGTAAGCATTAGCATTCTTTTCCTCCCCCCCCCCCTCCCTCAGTAACTTCCAACAGTAAAATGCTGGTGAAAACAGGTAAAGATATTTTGCTAAGACCCAACTAACTACCTATTAGGAATTCAACAAAGCCAAGTCCAGGCCCTTTCCCTCGTGAATTCGATTACACGTTTAAGACTTCAAACTGTAAATTATAAATCTTTTAAAGTTAGTAGTGCAGCATATCCTTTATTTTTAATGGATTGTTATCGTGGGTTCTTCCGCCCTGCTTTTTTGCACAGCTGCCTCAGACGATGCGAAGCACAACGTTATTACAATATACTTTATTACAGTCAATAAGCAGAGAGAAGCCTTTTAACCGTTCGAAATACAGGAAGGGAAGAAACACGTTAGTAGTGAATTTTAGGTCGACAACTAGGGGTGTCATGTCACCTCTAGGAAGGTCCCACACTATGTTTAAAAAGAAAGAAATAACTTTTTCTGTCGTTACGCTAATGGTCACGATTCAAGTACATAATCCCTAAAGAAGCCCGTTCCAGTAGTTAACTAATCAAGGATAAGGTATTAGGAACCTTATCTTTACCGCTCTTCACTGCAGCGTCCCATATGCTTCCGAACCATTTAAAATCCCTTCGGGGTTTTTAGGCAATAGAAAAGACTAGACCAATGGCCTCCTTCCACTTACTGCTTTCCAAGGGACCGTTTCCAGCAGCGAAAGGAAGCATGCAGTCACAGCACCGCCGCCAACAGCGAGCGAGACGGATCTTCTGCTCTGCCGCTGTGAAAGGAAACTACATTGCCCATAATGACCCCGTCCCCCTAAAGGGCCTGTGGGAAATGTAGTTCCACAAGCGTACGCCTCCGAACAGTTTAAAGCAGAAAGAAAGCAGAATTTCAAGTATGTCAAGTGCTAACGTTGGTGGGCGACCGTAGGTTTTAGTTTTCTTTTGACGTGCGATGATTGGAGCTGAGAAGCAATTTTTCAAAAGTCTCTTCTTGTAAACAAAAAAAGAGGGAGGGAGGGGAGAGAGAAGAAACTCCAACAGGATTGAGGATGGAATTGGAGGACCAGCATCCAATCGTGTTTGATGGCTCCAGCGGTTTGAGAGCAGGTCTTAATCTTAAAAGTGTGTCAAGATGGCAGAAATCCACTCTACCCTTAGTCTAGCAACGAAGGCAAAAGAAAAGTGAAAAACGCAATGCACTCACATCTATGTGAACGTGTACAAACACAGATACATTCCTGACACCAGCACAAGATACAGGCAATGAACCAGCTCTAGAGAGATATTTTGCTTTCCCTTGCTTTTTTGTGATTTTCCCTTCCTATTCCTGATTGGGAATCTGTATTGGAATCAGCGTGCTGGTGTCCGGATATACTGTAGATGGTCAGATATCAGAAGAGGTGTGAATTACAAAAGGTGTTCGTCAAGGTAGTATTCTCTCGCCTCTACTTTTTAATATTTATTCAGAAAGAATTTTCCGTGATTCCCTCAAAGGAAAGAACTCAGGTGTGAAAGTGAATAGAGTTTTTGTTAATAACATAAGATACACTGACAACACTGTCCTGCTTGCAACAGGTCTGGCAGAGTTGCAAGGATTATTGGATTCTGTTGCGGCAGGAAGCAGGGCCACAGGATTGTGACTTAACGTGAAGACGACAAAATGGATGGTTATCAGTAAAAAAATGGTTCACAGAACATTCTCCAGATTGGCAGTGATATAATAGAGAGAGTATCATCTTATAAATACTTGAGATGCTTTGTCAAAGATAACTGGGATCCTTCATATGAAATTCATTGTAGAATTCAACAAGCTAAAAATTCCTTCCAAAAATGAGGAAAGTCTTGACAAACCGGGATTTATCTATCAGACTTCATACTTGAATACTTCAGTCCTGTGTATTCAGCATACTTCTCTATGGTGTTGAAACTTGGTCCCTTACAGACACGTAATGCAGGAAGCTGGAAAGATTCAAATTGTGGACATACAGAAGAATACTGAAGATCCTTTGGACAGCCAGAATCACTAACGTGGCTGTACTACAGTGCATGAATAAAAAGTTAAAAATTCTCAATGCTGTGAAGAGAAGAAAATTGTAGTATTTTGGATACATAATGTGCAATAAGAAATACCATCTGCCGTGAGTTATCCTTCAAAGAAAAACATATGGGAAGTGTGGCCTCGGGCATAGAAAAACATTCTGGCTTAAGAACTTAAGCCAATGGTCCACAGTGGGCGCAGCTGCTCTGTTTAGAACAGCTTTAGATAGAAACCAGGTCAGGCTACTGATCACCAGCGTTCAGTGAGGATATGGCACGTGAAGAAGAATGAAGAAGATACCAATCAACAGAGGCACAGCCCATTCAGAAGGATCCCTTCTTGGTGTAGCATTTGCAGGGGATGTCAAGGAGAAGACGACCAGGGAAATCCCATTTAACCAGCTCTGTTGCATATTCCCGAAATTTGGACAAAACCCATTTTCTAAAATAAGTTAACAGTCTTAATTTGAGGTTTATCAAAATTAACTAAAATAAAATTCAGAATGCATTGAACACAAAAATCCTATTACAGTACATAGAATCCTAGAGCCATAAAGTTGGAAGGGTCCTATAAGGTCAAGTCCAACCCCCCAATCAGTGTAGGAATCCAAATAAAAGTATATCTGACAGATGGTTGTCTAAGTTTCTTTTAAATGCTTCCAGAGTTGGAGCACTCATCACCTCCTGAGGTAGTTGGTTCCATTGCCGTACTGCTCTAACAGTTAAAAGGTCTTCTTTGATATTCAGCCCAAATCTGGGTTCCCTTATTATGTGTCCTGCATTCTGGAATAACTGAAAAGAGATCCTTCCCCTCCTCCGTCTGATGGTCTTCCAAGTATTTGAACAGCGCTATCATATCTCCCTTCAGTTTTCTTTTCTCTGAGCTAGTTCTTTCAGTCTGTCTTCATAGGGCTTGGTGTCAATTCCTCTGATCATCTTCATGACCCTACTCTGCTGTTGGAATTCTCCTTAAAGTATGAATTGGACACAGTACTCAATATGAGGGCTGACCAATGCCAAATAAAGATGGATTAGTACCTCACAAGACCTGGAAACAATGCCTCTGTTAATGCAGCATTTGCCGTTTCTGAAGCTGCGTCACACTGTTGGCTCATATTCAGCTTGCAATCTACAACAACTCCAAGATCCTTCTTGTTTATAGTGCTACTAAATCAAGTATACCCCATCTTGTAACTGTGCATTTGGTCTCTTTTCTGTAGCTACAGAATTTTACACATTCATGTTAAATGCCATTCTGTTGTTTTAACCCAGTCCTCAAGCCTATCAAGATCTTTTTGAATTTTGTTTTTGTCTTCCAGGATATTGACTACCACACCTAATTTTGTGTCATCTGTACATTTGATAAGGACTCCCTGCACTTCCTCTTTTAAGTTATTAATAAAAATATTGAAGAATAGCAGGCCCAGGACAGAGACTTGGAGTAGTCATTCCACTTGTTAGTTCCTTCCAGTTTGAGAAGGAGCCATTGATAAGCACTCTGAGTATGATCTTGTAACCAACTGTGTATCCTTCTAACCCATTGTTCTACCCAGCCCACTTCTAGTGAGCTTGCTAATCAGAATATCAAGAGGCACTTTATCAAAGGCTTTGCTGAAGTCAAGATATATTACATCTACAGCATTCCCACCATCTTTCATGAGAGTTTCCTGATCAAAAATTAGATAAGAGGAAGGGGAGTCGGAGTTTACACATTGCAAATTCTATGTTTATTGCCCTCTCAACTGCTTTTACCTACATTTGGGGGGTAGAATAAATGTGCTAACATCTTTCCACTTTCAGTGCAAAGGAATTTGAGATCTTTTAGGGAAAAACAATGTTAAAAAACCATCAGCATTCTCCTGTTTTTTTCTTTGCTTTAAACTGCAGTCCCATCAACTGTTCTGTTTAACAGTAATATGGTCCCAAAATGAATCACATAATTACATATAATATGTAATTTTACCCCAGTAAGGATTCTTAGAGCTTGAGACAAATCTTGATGTCAGCATGTTAAAGGAAAACAACTGCATTAACAAATCATGACATTATGTTGGTGTTGCCATATGTAGTTACTGTATTTATTTTCTAAAAGTGCATCTGCAAAAAGATCATGGTATCTCTAAAGCAACTTAACTTAAAAAAAAATAGCAAGCAGAGCATTACTGGACCCTTGCATTAACCTTCTGTGTAGTTTATATGAGGAGGGAAGGGTAGCAAGTTTTATTCATTCATTTGTTTGTTTTACCCCACCTTTCTTCTTAAAAAGGACCCAAGGCAGCTTACATCTTTAAAAGACAGTACAGTATTTAAAGCTAACAACAATGAATACACACATATGAAAAGGATCAAGCAAATAGCATAAACAAAGAAAGAATCCTGAAACAGTTTAAAGCCTACCTACAGTTTACTTTGCCAGGTGAGTGCAGTTTTATATGGATTACATATTCCCTGCAGATGGCTGGGATGGGATCATAGATAGTGAGGTCCGAACGATTTAAATGCATAAAGTATTGGCAATAAGATTATTATTAACATTGGCTGTTCACCAAAATGCTGCTTATAACACAAACAGCCAGAAGCTAAGTAAAGCAATTAAAACATGTAGTGAGGTAAGAAGCCAGTTCAAATCTCTGATGATAGACAGGGATGTTCTAATGGATTATAACTCAGCAGTCTCTTGCTCTGATCACTGATTTGGTCCATCCTGATCTAATCTGAATGGCCGATAAGGCTATGATTCCCTACTGAGAACACAACTAATTTGAACCTAATGGCTCATGCTGGTTGAATGAAATTTCACAGAATTGCGAAACAAAAAGCTTACTGTACAAGACAGTGAAACAGAATCTTTCATCTCTACCACTAGTTTACATACAAGTTAGCTTGTTTCAGTCAGTATACCTTTCATCCTATGAATACAAACCTATCCTTGTAGATGACCCGCTATTATTTTGTTAGACAAATCTCTGGTTAAAAGCAGAATGGTGAAGATGTCTCATCCCTGGGAGGTAATTGTTAGGTGATGATTTTCAGATAACTGGGAAATGTGTTCCAGTTACATAATACACCTTTCCCAGTTTGTCGCTGTATGGCAGTCAATGCTGATCTTAACAAATAAAGAATTGTTTCAATCCAAAAGCATGATTTTTATGAATTTCATCCAGGTGTATTTTTTTTTTGCTTATTATGAAGTCTGTGTCATGGACGTCCTAAAATGTTATGGTGATATTTTAAAAGTGTAATGCTCAAAATTCAGGTGGGTTGCCCCCACTCCCAAACAGTGTTTGAGTAGTTTTTACACAACAGAAGGCAAACAAAGTCTGGGAGATGCTGGTTCATGTCCTCCCTAAGCTATGAGACTTGGAGGAGGGGCTCTCAACCTAACCTACCTCAAAGGATTGCATTTTTTTAAAAAAAGTAGGGGGAAATGAAAACTGCATTTAACTCCTTTGCAGGTATGTATCTAAGAAAGTGAAGAAAATAAATGGAAAAAATGGTCTTGAGAATGGTCATTTTTCCATAGGTTAGACTTGATAGTTGTCATATCACCTCTTCTAACTCAATTATTCTATGATTCTGTTGCATTTCTATGACTAAAGAATGTGGCTGATTAATAATAACAAATTAAATAATGAGCCACTGAGGGAGACAGTACGTTTGCTATTAGAATGATATACAACAACCATTGGTTAAGCTTGAGTGTTTTCCTGAGCTTCTCAAACACAGCAAACACTATTAAATTAACCCACTGGGCTAATGGGATTAACAGAGAAAATGGCTCACATAAATCTCCCCCATTATAAAAGAGAAAAAATCCCAGAGTAGTGTCTGCAATAAAGGAAATGTCCTCCTTGCTTAGCACAAAGATTGATCTAACTTTCATCTCTTAACATAAAAGGTCTCTAACTCAGTTTACTTGAAAAGTGCTTTTGTAAGCTATTAGGGAAGGACAGTGATTTATACACCATAACACTATATATGTCTGTAGAGATTCTCATAACACTATATACACTTCATATTCATAACTAGATCCTATCATAACATCTTGTACCACTCTTTTTTGTGTCACTTGGTACTGAATGAGCTTGGGGCTTACCACAATTTATGGGAAGTTTGTTTTTAAAGTCTTCTTCCTTTTCCTCTTCTTAAATCAGCTCCTAGTTTAAGAAAGTTTTCAAAAACCTTTTAAAAAGCCTTAAGAAAGAGCAAAGCAAAGTGTTCTGCTTATATACCACACCATAATGCTTAAATCACTCTCTAGACAGTTTACAATTTATTTGCGCGGGCTACACATCCCTCCCCACCCCACCCCCATGAGCTGGGTATTCATTTTACTAACCTCAGAAGAACAGAGGGCTGAGTCAACCATGAGCCAGCTACCTATCTGGAATTGAACCCCAGGTCATGAGCGTGGTTATAGTTGCAGCATAGCAGTTTAACCACTGGTCCATAAGAAACACTCCAAAATTTATATTCTCTGCTGGATTTGTTTGTTTCCATTGTGGATTAGTGCCAAAATCTATGGGACAATATGGAACTTCCTTGATGAAGGAGAAAAATGTGAGTTTACATATGCTCATTCATGACTTCAAAGCCACAAGACCAAACTTGCTTTTGTATGGTGAGGTTCTAATAATATCCGTACAGAAGAATTCCAAGGGTTGGATAAATGACAGAGAGAAGCTGGCTGCAGAGATATGGTGCGGCAAGTTGTCAGTCATCACTGTCTGGATCGCACTAATAACGTGTCATGATTCTGAAAAGACACCAGACAGCCTACTATATTTTTGAAAGTCTGTCTATGTACTGGAAGCAAAACATTAAGTGAAACATTTGCTGTCTACTACAGTGCAATAAAAAATTTTTATTGCACGGAAATAAACATTTCAGTTGGAAATTAAGAAACATTCAAAAACCTAGTATACAGCTGAAGAAAAAGTAGGAAAAGGCACACTGCATACATAAGGGAAGCTAGAAACCCAGTATCTAGCTTCTTTAGTTGTGTAATTCTCCTTATATATTCTATTTTTATATTTGTGGGTTGGGTGTGGTGTGGGTGTGCTTGCAATGTTTATCTCACCATTGGAAACCACTCAGAGAACTGGCAATGCCACTAGATGGTATGGTATGGTAAAATAAATAAACTCCTGCAGCTATCCTTGGCTGATGTTGCTGCTGTCTCCTTACTTTCAAGTAAACCAGGTAAGCTAATTCATGAATCAACAGGGTAAAAGTACTAATTACTTTTAAAGGAATTACAGTAGTAGTGAATTAGAGCCATGAATGTCTGTGAAGATTCTCAGTCATCCAGGTGAGTTTATCTGGAAGTTGAGTCATGGCTACTGGACCTTTTTTTTTGAGAGATAGAGAGATAGAAACGTTTCGTTGTTCATCCAAACAGCTTCATCGGTCTGAATACAGCTAGTGCAAATCCTCCATCTTATAGGCAGCTTTGACCTCTTGTCACCCTGGCCTGAATTAGGCTCATAAGATGAACAGTGGCCTAAATAGGCTCGTTAGGAAGACAATAGTATCCTTAGCCTTAAGGTGAACAATGGCCTAAGGTGCTGAAACCTATCAAGAATGGGTCGTTAGCTATGGCCTTGGTGGTGAAGGCTTTTTGATTTGCCTGGGGACTTTGGAAAGCACAGCCTGATAAGTAGCAGATAGACTATGGAGCCCACCACCTCTGTTGAGGGAGGGGTTTTCAATGCTCACATGAATGGCCTCCCTTACTCCTCTTTCAAACCACCTCTCTTCTTTGTCTAATATGTGTACATCCTCATCTTTGAAAGAGTGCCCTTTGTCCTTCAAATGGAGGTGTACTGCTGATTCTGGTCCTGACCTGTTGCCCCTCCTGTGTTGGGCCATCCTTCTGTTTAATGGCTGTTTAGTTTCTCCAATGTAGAGGTCTGAACACTCCTCACTGCATTGGACCGCATATACTATATTGCTCCTTTTATGGTTTGGTATTGGATCCTTTAGGTGGACAAGTCTCTGCCTTTGTGTGTTAGTGGGTTTGAAATAAAGAGGGGTGTGGTTTTTGCCATGAATGGCTCAATTCAAACAAAAAAAGCAGCTAAAACTGTTGGATTTTTTCCATGTTTGCAAATTTTGCTTTTTAATATATTTCATCTTTTTAAAATCCACCAGCAGGGCCACAACTTGATGGGGGGCAGTTGGGGCATGCACCCCAGGTACCTTGCTGTCTCCCCGCTCCTTGCCCAAATAGTATTTGTACTGTACTCTGTACTAGTTCACACCCACCCACCATGTCTGCCCCTGGGGTGATGCAGATTCTAGTTGTGGGCCTCTCAGCCAGAGCTCCTGGTTGCTTGGTTCTGCGTGCTTAAAACAATGATACTGTAGCAAAGAGTTTGTGTTACATCCATGCTCAGTTTGGTGCACCTCCAAGGTCCAGTTTTATAGTTACAGTATAGTTTTTTGTTTGGGTTACTGTATCCCTGTTTTTTGAATTGGTTTAAAGAACAGTGAGTGCTCCCATGGGCACAATGAAAGGACAAGACTGTGAGAAAGTAACTCCATGCAATGAGGGAAGTGAATCATACTGCAGAGATACAGCCTAACCACTTGTGAACTGCTGCCTGACCATCAGACCTATCCGAAAGGGGTTGGAAAAATTGAAAAGTGCGCAGCGAACAAGTTTCATGATGTACTATCTGTAATCTTCAAATCCATTTTGTTGTCGTCGTCGTCGTCGCCGTCCCTGCTGCTGCTATTTTAATGCCAATAAATCCCATGAGGTTCCAAAGGTACCCCAGGGATTTTATTCCAGAGGGACCAACAATCCCTAGTGGTTGGTTTAGGACAGGCATGTCCAAACTTCGGCCCTCCAGATGTTTTGGACAGCAACTCCCACAGTCTGGGAATAAAAGTCCAAAACATCAGGAAGGCCGAAGTTTGGACATGCCTGGTTTAGGATAATTCATACACCCAGTCCCTGCCAGTGGAAAACAAAAGGGGTCGGCGTGTGTCCTTTTAAAACAATAGGTGCCGCAAACTCATCACGTTCGCTGACTGTCGTTGGGGAAGGTGCTTCTCAGTCGGCTCCCACGCCGCCTGGCTTCTGTTGCTGATCATCATCATCATCATCATCATCGCGGAAGTCCCCAGCGGCAGCCAGCACTGAACGTAGGCATCAGCCGCCCCGCTGTCTGGCAGGCGGCGTGAAACTGCTGAGGCAACGCCGCACCACCCTCTAGACACCCTTGGTCTTATACTCCGCTCCGCGCGCGCCCCGCCGGAGGTGTGTGTGTGTGTGTGTGTCTTCCTTCCAGAGATTAAATGCGCATCGACGACGTCCCTCCACCATTTGCAACCTTTGACTCAAGGCGGCCACTCCTGCAGCCTTACAAGGCTTACGAGGGCGCCCCTCCATTCAAGGGCCCGGCAGGGAAAAGAAGGGGTTCATTTGGCTCGCGCCTTTCCCGCCCCTCACCACTCACGCGCGCACGCACACACACACATTCTGGGGGAAGGAGAAGCTTTTGTGTGTGTGTGTGTGTGTGTGTGTGTGTGTGTGTGTGTGTGTGTGTGTGTGTGTGTGTGTGTGTGTGTGTGTGTTGAGGGGGTGGGGCGGCGTTTGGCGCGCTTGCGCGTGGCCCGGGAGGGGGCTCGCCTCGCCTGGCTCGCTCGCTCGCTCGCTCGCTGTGACCGGCCTCACGTCGTGCCGCCGAGCTCCCGAGGCTGCTTCCCATTGCCGGGTGGAGAGAGAGAGAGGGGTCCGCCTCCCGGAGGCCGGTCGTGGGCGGGCTCCCCGGGGCCCGTATAAGCATTCCGAAAGAGGCCTGGCTGGGTTGTGGAAGGTCTGCGGAGTTGGCGGCAGGGCGAAGCGGCCGAGAGCGAGCAGCTTTTTTTTTTTTTTATCGGAGGTAGGTCAGGAGGTGGCTTGGAGGTCTCCTGCGCCCTCCGGGGCTTGCCGTCGGGGGGGGGGGGGGGGGGAAGAGGGCGCGAAGGCGAGGAGGGGGCCCGAGAAGGGAAAGGAAGGGGCGGCGAAGGTGGCGCTCCCGCCTCCATTCGAGGTCTTTCCTCCCCGACCAGCAGAGAGAGAAGAGGGAGGAAGGGGCTTTTCCTGGCATCATTTCCCCCCCCCCCGCCCGCCTCCTCCTCCTCCTCCTCGCCGCCCCACCAGCCCAAGTTCAGTGCAGGCTTGCTGTGTTGCGCCTCCCCCCCCCCCTGCAGCGCGTCGAGAAACTTATCCCGGTGTGGATCCAGGGCGCCGCACTTCTGAACTCTCCCCCCCCCCCGATCCTCCAGCCACTGTTTAACCCTCCCCAAAGGCTCCTCTTGGCCCGGCTGTGTCGATCCCGGCAAGGGACGTGTTTCAGCCGTGGTCCTTTTCTCTCCCCCCCCCCCCAACAAACAAAAAAAGCCCCGGGGGGTTGGGACCGGGGAGAAGAGAGGCGCCGAGGCTTGACAGGATCTCGGCTTTTCGACCAAGACTAAATAAAAAAAGAAATAAATAATTTTTTTTAAAAAAAACTTTCTTCCCCTTTTCCGGAAACGAAAGTGGCGCTGCGGAGTGACTTGGCCGAGGTTGAAGCCTGTTGGGTCTTGTCGGAGCAGGCATGCAGAGATTTGTGGCCTGTTTCTGCCCCCAGGGAGAAATAAGTGGAGGGCTGACGTGGAAATGGGTCGCGCTCCTACACGTAGTCGAGATCTTCTCCATCCACTTAGGACAGGGTTTCTTCCCCCCCCCCCCCGTGTAAATCACTCGCCTGGAGAAATCTGATACTTTCCTCCCCTCCATCCAACATCTCCAATTCTGCATCTCCGGCTCGGTTACGTTGGTTCCTCATCCATCTTTTCATCCGACGACGGTGCATGCAAGGCCTTAATATTAAATGAGATTCAGTGTGGATCTTACGGAACTAGACGACAAACCCCCTCCTCTCTCGACGGTTGCCGAGCTTGAGTTTTAAAGTTCAGCCAAGTTTTCGGGGCCTTCCTTCAGCAAACGAGACACACGACAGTTCCTCCTAGTTTAAAAATGGGTTGAGCTGGGTTGGTTTGCTGGAGATCTTCTCAGCGAGCAATGCTGGCTCTGGGTTTCACCCCCCCCCCTCCCGTTCCGAGCGTAAATTGATCTCCCTGCAAATAAGAGGGAACAAAAACACCAGAATGGACCAAAGAGCCAATGCGAAGGAGGGCTGTTTGTACAGAAATTTAAGTGCTTTTTTTTTTCCTTCTCCAGCCGCAGCACTTTTTATTAGGGTCCCCTTGGAAGGAATTTTAAGAAGTGTCCATTACGTGAGTGGGGGAGGGTGAAATACGTGGCAGTGGCTTTCTTTCATCAACCTTTTGCTCTCTTCCCAAACTTCTGGAAAGAAGCTGTTTCTGCTGACTCTTACTCATGCTCTCTAAGCATGAAGAGAATGCAATTTTTTTTAAAACAGCTCACCCAGATATGAAAAATCTGAGGTTTTGTAGATGTGGAGTTGTGTAAGTACCTTTGGGGGGAGGGAATGAAGGGTGAGCTTGGTGTGTGCTCGAAAATATTTAATGTATGTTTAAAAGTTCGAATTGTTTCTGTTTCCAGAAAATTCTGTGTTGCATCATATTTGGATGATACAGGCACATTTTTGTAATCTGTTGATTTTGTTGAAGATGAAACTTGGGCAGCCATACAAAAGTGAGGCAGAAGCATAAGAAACACAAAACAAACAAACAGATGCTAGGTCCTGCATCAGTTTATTTGCTGTTCATAGATTCCTTTAGCTGTTAACATTGGGTCAACCTGATAAAGGCAAATGTAGAATGTTTTCCTTATGTTAAAAAAAAAAAAACACCCACTTTAAAGAGAACTTGTAGCTGAAATGATGCAGTGTTCACTATAAAGGCTCTAATCCATTGCTCACTTACTTGAAAGTTATACTCCTTTGAGCTGAATGGGACTTCCAAGTAAAAGGTATATAGGACTGCCAGCTGCCCTTCTGTTCCACAGTGGAAAGTGACAGCTCCTGAAGTTTATTGGATTGTAAAAAGTAGGCAAGTTGGGAAGACCCCTACACACCCTCTGCTTACTCTGGCACATAGATGGTACTTCCTTCTTGAACTGTAAGAAACCACAAGTCTTTGTTAGAAAAAGGCATCCAATGTAAATAACGTACTGCTCTCTAGGAAAGCAACCAAGCAAAGAAGACGTAAGAGTTTGTTCCAGTTGGGATGTCCCTGCTGCCAGGATCTTATCTCACCAATAAACTTTTAGAATAGATTAGGAGAGGAAAGGGTATTTCACAGTTAGTTCCATACAGTATGTCTATGCTTTCTTCGCCTCCAGAGGACCCACTGACCGTAATTGTTCTGAGGATTTTTAGTGTTTAACAATCTAGTTATGGTTTTAATTTAGATTATTTGTAAACTGCCATGAAATAGTTTGAATCCTTAAAGCCAAGGGATGATTGTAACAATAAGTACATAAATATTTTGCGGAAGACAAGAAGGAGAAAATGCACTGACCTACTGTGCTTCCCCACAAATTCTCTTTGCTCAGTTTGGAAAAGTTTGAAGCTAGAGGGCTTCAAAGCATCTTGAAACAAGTGTCATCAAGTGCTTTCTGACTTGGTCCTTTTGACAGGATTTTCTAGATATAGAGCTCTTAGAAAGCAAAAAATAGTGTTCTGCTTATATATACCACCCCATACCTACCACGTCAAGTAGTCTCTGGGCGGTTTACAGTTTAATTACAGTATGAAGGCTACACATTCCCCCCCCCCCAGCAAGCTGGGTACTCATTTTACTGATGTCAGAAGGATGGAAGGCTGAGTGAACCTTGAGCCTGCTACCTGGGATTGAACCCCAGGTTGTGAGCACAATTTTAGCTGCAGTACAGGCATTTAACCACTGTGCCATGATGTTTCCCATTCCCTTCTTTTGGAAGCATCTTAAGACTGTGCAGCTTGCCCAAGGTTACACAGGCTAGTTCTTCTCCCGGAAGACACAGCAGGGAATTCAATTCCCAAACCTCTGGCTCCCTGTCCAGATACCTAACTGAGAGTATGGCTACATTAGAGTGGTCTAGTCTGGGTTGGTTTGGATTAGAGGGACTTACCTTGTTCCTTCCATTCTTTTGGATCATTCAAGTAACCCTTGTAAATTGCGTTCTAGACATGTTGGAGTTAGATTGGTCCATTTGGTCACAGTGTATTCCCACCCCCTTCTTGCTCTTCATTCCTGCCCCTGCTTCTGCAACAGTTGTCAGCCGTTTCGGAAAATGCCAGTTTCCATTTGCTTGTGGATGGTCATTAATGCTTGGTTTTTATGCACACAAAGGGTGTCTCTATATGTGAAGTGGCATGTTTCACCTCTGCATTCCTGTCTTTCTCTTTAAAAAAATCAGTTTGTTGAAAGTGCCATAGCATTTATTTGATGTCACCTATCCAGTAGCAGAAAAAGTAAAAGTATTCCCCCCCCAAATGAACACTTAGCACAAAAATGCTTTATTTTTTAATTTCAAAATAAGATGGAAGGTGCCATCAGTAGTCCTGGTCAGACAACATCCATGTCTACACATAACCACTTACATGTATGTAAAATACATCCTCAACTCCACAATGGAGTGATCTAGGCGACCACAGAGCAAAACCAAATGAAACCAAACCCACAACTTTGTTTGTTTGTTTGTTTGTGCCAATCTGAGTCATTCCAGATAAATAGGATGCTCCAACCCTAAACCAGTCTGGGATGGAGGGACGGGTGGGAGCACTCTCATTAATTTTGTGTAGTTGACAGTTTCTAGGATGTTCCCAGCTGTTCCAGCATAGAATAAATGCCTGTGTACCTAGCCTCTCACTGAGCTATTCTATTGGCTTACTTTGTGCCAAAATGGCCAGAATCCATCTGGCATGTGACAAGGAATCCGAGTAGCTACATGTTAACTAGTATCAATTCAACACTGTGATTTGTGCCATTGAACAGTTATGCTGGCATAAATAACTAGCAAGGTTCTGATTGGCTTCCTAGCCAGATCATTGAAGATAAAATGCTCAGATGGCGTTTTTCAGCTTGCAGTTAGGAGAAGCAAGTCCAGCTGTGGACAGAAACAAGCACGGTTGGTTGTCCTTGAAGGGAGGTGTCCAAGGACACAGAAGCAGTAGCCTAGAAGCGAAGATGTAAAATGCATATGTTATATGATCTTAAGGTGCAAAGATGGTTGGTACTAAAGCCTATATACTGTATATTGTATGGGGTACAGCAGGCTATTGATGATGGATGAGATGATGGTGCTCTGATGATGCTGATTATGGTGTATGCTGCTGCTGTTAATAATGAAGAAATGATGGCTGATGTACTCAAGGGAAAAGGTATTGCTAATGAACTGTAAATACTGTAAATAGACTGCACAAAAAACAGCAACAAGTCTGCCTTATTTTTTTCTAACCTGGACATCACTCCTTACTCTGCTACGGATGCATTTGAGCTCCTTGACAAACTAAAAACAATTAGTGATTGTCCAGACTTTGCTTTTTCTAACAAATAATCAGACCTTTGGTCATCATCAAACAGCATTGAAGTCAAAGAATGGTAGAATCCAGGGTGCCTCATTGCTTGCTATAAGTTGGACATGATATGATAGCGAGAACACACATACATTGCCTAGTTCTGATACTTGATCCCTGCACTATTTATAGATGTTTTCAGAAACACCTCAAAACACAAATAAATCTTTTGATACTTTGATGAGTAACAATTTGGATTTTGCATTAATGTTGCTGGTCTGTAGTCCACTTTCTTGGATGCAGTCGGATTATATGGTTCACGAAAATGTGCTGAATAAAATTTACTGTTCTTTAAGATACTACAAAATCCTATGGGCAATTAATGTTGACATAATGGTCTTGCAGGATGATGTCAATCTCCACTGCTTCTTTAACACATGCTTTCATACATTTTTGACATGGTCAAGGTATATTCACTTGAATACTACTTTTTAAATTTGTTTTTAAAGTGAATTTCTGATGTTAGCTGTGTGATTGAGATCCACATGAATCCTGGTCTTGAGAAAGCCGGCCATATTATATTCTTTATCATAAAATATAATTTCTGGTTGTTAAATCGATAGAAGTTACACAGATACAAAGCTGGATTTTCAAAGGATATGTAATTTCCGAAATACCCAAGAGAAAGAATTCATAAGTTTAAGTGAAGGACATACTGGGAGACCTAGCCTGACCTGTAGAAGGATGATCCACATTTCTAATGGTGGAAAAGATGGGAAATATCTAGCCTCTTGGTATTTTCTTGATGCCAATGGTGCTTCTGGCAAACGAGTCCATTAGAGCTAATATATTGAACAGTAGAAGAGGAAGTTCTGCTGCTTTAAAGTGGAACTGAAAGTAATATAGAACAGTGGTCCTGTAATCAGTGAGGAAGTACAGAGAGAGGGCAAGTTAAAAAGATGTGGATGCATAGCAATAGGTAATGAAGTGCTCAATGTGGAATGAACCAAGGTAAACCAGAGATGTCACCAAGGCCAGTGGGACAGAAGAACTGAAGCCACTGATTAGAAAGCTAGCTCTCCCTGAATTTGCAGTGAGTATCATAACAAGCAGGTATTTTGATTGTCTCAAGAATAGTTAGCATAGCTCTTTCTCCTAGAAATAACTTTCCAGTTCTCTTCTGTATGGACTTTTTAAAATATGTGGGCATGTTGGAGGATGAAAAACATAACAGATGTTCCTTAGACACTAATTGTAGATTTAGTAGAATAACTCAATTGATTTTAAGCTGTTCTTTTAAATCTCAGTGGGTGACTTCTGTAGTCAAGAGCTGCTAGGCAGTTTTCTGATTCAAGTCACAGAGCATCTGTTCAGTTGCAGCTATCCTTCTGATGTTGCAAAAGATATTGGAGATTATTGAATCACATTTTAAAAACATTGTGAGACAGATTACTGTGATAATATGCTGGACAAGAGAAAAGGACATGTCTAGAATTTTGTAGTATTGGTTTTTAAAAGAATACTTATGCACTGCCTTTCTCCCAGCAATGTAGAGAATTAAATAAAACCAAGTTAAAAGCTAAATAATAAATAAAAGAAACACTAATCATAACTAATTACTACAGATATTTTTATTCCTAGTATGGAATGAAGGTTAGTTTCTTTTGATGCCAGTTAGTTTCCCCCAAATTGGTTTTTATTATTGGCTTGGAGGAGTGCATAGTGAAATTGTTCCTATTTTACTGAACAGAATAAAAGTTCTGTTGACCAAGGGTTGTTTTATGTTATTGCTTGTTTTGTTTTGTTTTCCCCATGAGTTAATCCAAGAAGAATTTGCTGGAGTTGTGAAAGTCACTTAGTTGTTCTGGGGTGAGGGGTACCTACTGTCAAACATTCCATTCTGTGTACAGTATGAGAACTGTCCACTTGTCTTAAAAGAAGTGTGTGTGTTGTGTCGTTATAGTCGTGACTGACTTCGTGACTCCATGTAGTTTCCCCTGTAGTTTCTTTTCCTCCTGCAAATGCCAGGAGTCAATAAACAAGAGACCAAGAGGCAGGGTATGTTGAAAGGGGTGTGGGCTGTTCTTCTGACAGTTTGGTAGGCCATTTCAAACAGCCTGTTTCACCATCAACTGCAGCAAACTTAAGTATGGTTCCTATCTTCCAGATATTGCAGGCAAGAAAGGTTTGTTTGGTTTGAATTGGTTTGTACAGTATACAGCAACCATCTAACCTTAGGTCTTCTCTGGGCAGACCACATGAAAGCTACAGGTATTTCTGAAGGGTACCTTTTTGGAGTTATCTAGTCTTAGTAATAATTCATTATGCAATTGTACTTGAACCATGGAGGATACGAATGAGGCATTCATGTGAAAACAGGTTAGCTCTCCGTTTTAAGCTAGCATAATGACTGCAGTTGATAATTTTTAGAAAAGTGATATTTTAATGAAGTGATAACAGAACTGAACTTGGCTAGGCTTTTCTTGACTAGCCAATTCCATGCTAGGGATTATCAAAAAGGGGATTGAAAACAAAACAGCCAACATTATAATGCCATTATACAAAACGATAGTAAGGCCGCACCTGGAGTATTGTGTACAATTCTGGTCACTGCATCTCAAGAAAGACATAGTGGAACTGGAAAAGGTGCAGAAGAGAGCGACTAAAATGATTACTGGGCTGGGGCACCTGCCTTATGAGGAAAGGCTAAAACATTTGGGGCTCTTTAGTCTGGAAAAAAGGCGCCTGAGGGGGGATATGATTGAGACGTACAAAATAATGCAGGGCATGAGTAAAGTGGATAGAGGGAAGCTCTTCTCCCTCTCACAAAATACCAGAACTAGGGGACATACACTCAAATTGAGGGCTGGGAGAGTAAGAACAGACAAAAGAAAATATTTTTTCACCCAGCGCGTTGTTAGTCTGTGGAACTCCCTGCCACAGGATGTGGTGATGGCATCTGGCCTGGATGCCTTCAAAAGGGGATTGGAGAGATTCCTGGAGGAAAAGTCCATCACAGGTTACAAACCATGACAGAGATGTGTAATCACCAGGCTTAAAACTGGGGTACCTCAAGGGCCAGATGCAGGGGAGTGGTATCAGGAGACAGATATCTAGTCTCGTGCGCTCTTGGACGCATCTGGTGGGGCCACTGTGAGATACAGGAAGCTGGACTAGATGGGCCTTTGGCCTGATCCAGCATGGCTCTTCTTATGTTCTTATGTTCTTATGACTGGTTTTCCTTGATGGGTTTAAACAGAAACAGTTGAGGTGCCCACTTCACCAGCAAACACCACAGATGTGGACATGATGGAGCTCAAGCATGATCCCTTTGAAATGGAAGGAAGAACTTTAAAGGGTGGGCCAGAGCCTTCTGAAACCCTTTCCCTTTGGCCTGTATGACAACACTGGCTCTCTAGCTGAAGTGCCAGCTCTTCAGATGGCACATTTTCTTTGGTTTCCTGTTGTCTTCCTCACATGTAGAAGATGCAGTCAGAACAAAGCCTGGTGTACTTAGCCAGTACTTGGAGAGTTGGCTAAAGCTGGCCCAGTGTGTGTAAAGTGCATTAAGGTCTCTCCTGAATTCTCTAGTGAGCTTGGCTGACCAATTAGTAAGGCTTGTGGGATGGCAAATTTTAAAAGTGCCTATATTGGTCCCAGTCTCGTATCAGAGATGGTTTTAGGTTTCCTCTTTTCTGCCAAGCTCTGCTTCGCAGATGGGAAGATGGACGGTGTCAGAGACGGAAACACTGGTGCAAAAAAGTTAGCTGTTCAGTTAATAGTGAGGCCCAAAATCTAATTTGGTTCAGCTGAAGTTAGAGGGGGGAAAGTTTTAACAGTTAAAAGGAGGCTAAATGGCGATTCAAGTTTAAGTCAAGTGACCACAATAAAGCTTTGCCAGAAGGGAGTAAAAAAAATCCCTCCCATTAGTTTACTCCTCTGTGTTGACCCCTATTTTGAGCTTTGGGAAGAAGGAAATAGCTGTGTAAATGTTTGGAAAACCCATTTCCCACCACCCATGCCGAAACCTGCCCTTCTATCCCGATCTCTCAAGATCTCTCTTTTTCCCCCTCCCTGCTTTTAATTTACTGTCACACAAACAAGCAGCCTACAAAATGGTGTCTAGCGTGGAATACAAGACCCTCACTGTCCTGATAGAACACCGTTCCAAATTCTGTGCTTACACTGAGGCACCACCCTCAA
Source organism: Phrynocephalus guinanensis (assembly GCA_037367245.1). Taxonomy (NCBI): domain Eukaryota; kingdom Metazoa; phylum Chordata; class Lepidosauria; order Squamata; family Agamidae; genus Phrynocephalus; species Phrynocephalus guinanensis. Next base: position 42,041,925 of record CM074735.1, on the reverse strand, counting down.
TGTTTAGTGAGGTTTATTCCCAGGAAAAGTGTTCACAGGACTGCAATTACTTTACAGGACAAACTAATGTAGATCCACTGAGAAACAAAGCTCAGTGTGTTTTTACTCCAGTTTTGAGTCACTTGTCACTAGGTAAGTGACTAGAAAGTTTCCCATATGTGTAGAAAGAAAGATTTCCCATATGTGTGGAAGCCAGGCCCAGACCTAGGGCACATGTGACATCCTCTTCATATTCCCTATTCCTCTGAGAGGTGACCCTCTTCGAGGGAGTGAGTCTATCTGCAACCATTGTTTCTCACCCTCTACCACCATCAGCAGGAGAGTACGGTGTGGTAGTGTAACATAAACCCATTTAACTTCCGGCTTATTACTGTTAAATAATCTATTGTACTAGTTAAGTATAAAATTTAACCAGAGTGACCTTCCTGTTAAATTAAAAAAAACTAACTTAAAATACTTTGGCTGAAACATTGCTATGCAGCTCTGTCATCATAAAGTACTTTGGTGATTTTGGGGTGCATGCAGCTTTTACCACATTGTGTATGAGTTGTGTCCACCTCAAAATCACCAGAGAGGCTTTAATCAACAATGAATGGCCACTGCTGCTGACATCATTCACTGTTGTGCAGGCAGAGCTGTGCAACAGCATTTCAGCCCACCCCCAGTAGAATCAAAGCCATGCTCCTTTTGTATTCTCTTCATTTGCAGCCACATGCTGTAATCCACATTCCCTTTATACTTTCTTCCTCTCTGTAGCAATGACCCTTCAGATTATATAGGACTGCAGTTCCTAGTATTTTTTATTACTGATTGGGCTGGCTGGAGTTGCAGACCAACAATATCAGAAGGCTGTACTTCATGCACTTCTGTTTACATGTTGTTTTTTGTATTGTCTTTGTTTTCAGAGGGAAGACATACCATACAGTATTTGACAGTTCTGTGAAACTATTCTTCAGCACATTTATTTAGCACTGATACATTGAACACTCTGGAGGGGAAATATTACTTTTTCATGCTTGCTATGTCACAAATATATTTTGGTTTGCAGTTAATAGGAATTTATATGTGTGTAAAGGAACAAGTGACGTCTACATGTGGATAGTTTTATTTACATGGAAACTGCAATAGTCCCACATCCTATGTGTTGTTCTAAAATGTTTTTAGCTGGTAAACCCATTTGCTGTGCTATATTTAAAGTGTCAACTTTATTTTTCTTTTAGCTGTGCATTAAACTGAGAGAATACAATGGTGCTCACAGACTCCTGGTGTCTTCTAGTCCTTTTTGCTGTACTGCCTTCTTCTTATACCTATACAGATTTCTTTACCTCTATTGGTAAGTAGTGCAGTTGAGTAGAACTATTCAGTAATGACAAGAGGCAACTTGAATTGCGTTACTAATAAGTTTTATAAGATGCCCTAATGATACTAAAGGCAAATGCTGCTGAACCAGAGCCAGCGATAAAACCTTGAATTTCAGTTAAAAATGTCAGCAAACAACTCTAAAGAGTGGAAACAAAAAGTTCTGAAGAAGCTGCGAAAAGTTATTAAAGAACCCTCAAATAGCTGTTGTGATTTTTTTGAGCTGTTTGGCCGTGTTCTGGAAGTTTTTCTTCCTGACACTGAACCCTGAAATAAATCAGCTTTTCAAAATATAGCTAGCTACTTCAGTTAATCATGTTGGGAAATTAATTTATTGTAAACAAAGGACTACTTGTGGTTTATAACATCCATATATTAAGGTCTTTCATCATTAGCTGAATATGGGGTTGTGTCATTCCCGTCTCATAAAGATGGTTATGCGTCTAAGGGGTGTGCAGCTGGGGTCCTTCAGATGATGTAGGGTTACTCCTTTAATACTCCCTTACCCTTCGCTATATAGCCTAGAGGGCCAGATCTGTAACTAGCAATAAAGTGATACCTCAACTTACGAATTTAATCCGTTCCGAATGCATGCTCTTAAGTCGAACTACTCTTAAGTCGGGGTACCTATATAAAAATTGGAAAAAAATAAGTTTAAAATGGAAAAAAAATTGTTAGTCGAGCAGACCATATCTAAAATTTGTAAGGCAGCAGTTAAAACGCCAACAGTTTTCTGCTCTTAAGTCGAGCTGCTCTTAAGTCGGGGTACCACTGTATAGGTAAGTGGCACCATCTCATGCCCACTCTTCCCTGAGGCATGCTCACGAGCCTTCCATGGAAAAGAAGGAGCAGGATATAGCATACCCCTCCCCCAAAAGCAAAAACATATGCTTTGGCTGGGGGGGGGGATAAAATGAGTAGGATTGGGAGGTATCACTGTTCCACCCCACCCCACCACCCCGACATTCAATCATTCAACTTTGGATTTCAGTGCCCTCAGAATGATGGTGCCCTGGGGCAAACCCCCAGCTGCTCTAACCTAATTAAAGCCCTGCCTTGGAAGACGAATACCGTTTGGGGGACTACAGTTGCCCGCCCAAATCTAACTTGTCTTTACAAATAAATGCTAAAACCACCTACAACATATAATCCAAGCCAATCAGTGTGAAATAATTTTGTAGCATTTATAAGCTATGACTTTGTTGAAACATACTGATTCCTGACATTTTGTTTCTACCTTCACCAACAGTGTTAACCTACTGGCATCATGTTCCTGTTACCTGGAAAAGCTAATGAAGATTGGCTTCATATTTTCCACATCAGATATAGATATAGATTTCTCAAACGTTAGACAGTGCAAAGGAACTGCAAACTCCATGTATATTTATGCTTATGCGTTTTTAAAACTGCATTGCTAAGATTTCATAATAGTGACTGTGGATGTAATGCTTATATTAAAATGTTTTTAGGGCACATGACAGATTTAATTAATACTGAGAAAGACCTGGTGACTTCATTGAAAGATTATATCAAGGCCGAAGAAAGCAAGCTGGAGCAGATTAAAAAGTAGGTAGTAGCTTGAATGTTCATATTCTAACCCCACCTTAAATACATAAAAACTGCCCTTAGGCTAAATGATATAAAGCTTTTGTGGGAGTGAAAATAAATATGGTATTTTTGCAAGTTGCTACCTGTAAGTGATTAGAGACAAACATAGTTATATCTTCATACATTTTACTTTCTTGGTGGCCTAAGCTGCTTCAGATTTTGGAGGGAAAGCATAATAATATCTTATCAAGTATATTTAAATATTTTGAATCATGGGAAGGGAAAGAATAATAATACAAAAATAGTTGAATTGCATATCAGTTAACAATGTAGTTGTGTGAATGGCTGATAATGATGTAGTAAAAAAAATCAGCTTGTGTTTTTCCTCTCTAGATGGGCAGAGAAATTGGATAAGTTGACCAACACTGCAACAAAAGATCCAGAAGGATTCTTGGGACATCCCGTGAATGCCTTCAAGTTAATGAAGCGACTTAATACCGAGTGGAGTGAGCTGGAAAATCTAGTCCTGAAGGATATGTCTGATGGTACGTGTTTTTTTTTAAAGCTTGGGTAAGCTTGGATATTGAGAGTTTGTGGTGAAAAAAATTGTCTGTGATTTTAGAAATCACAGTTTGCTTTCGCTTTCGAGTACAAAACACTCTTTCGAGTGCAAAACACTCTTTTTCAAAGCAGGTCCCAAAAGTTCAAACGTGGCAAAAGATGTGCTTTGCCAGGAGGTTATTCTTAAAGTTCTTGGCTAGATGATGTACGCCAGGCAAGCAGTCTTCTTAGAGGCAGGACATTGGAGGGCAGGTGTAAATGCTGCTTAAGTATTGGGTTTCACATTTCTATTCTTCAAACAAAGGAATATCCCCGTTCTTCAAATGAAAGAAAGCTTGCAAAGTTTTTTATTTTTATTAGTGGCCTATAAAGGTATCCCCTGTAGCCTAGTTTTGCATTTGTGTTTTGTGATGGCCGTGCGGCTCAACCCCCTCTTTTGCTTTGAAGGAATTCCCAAGAAATTCCTAATCTCATACTGCAGAGGTTCGAAATCTCAGTGAGTTAGTGTTGTTGTACCAGCAGTAAAACTGGTTAGTGATGTGCTGTCAACGAAAATCAGGGTTGAAGTTATGGTGTTGGTGTCAGATATGAATGGAATTGTAATGCTGCATCTATTTATGATAAAAATGAGAGAAAGTGATTACCAAGCACATCTGTGGAACCACAGGTGCTTTTATACAATATGGCAAGTCTCCACATGCTACTGTGACCTAGAAGGTACTCTATAATGATTAATGGTGAACTCAAAAAGTCTCTTACCTAATTATAAAACAAAGATGTGAAGCAGTTTCCCATTTACTTTATTAAATCAAATTTTTATTCAGTATCAAATGTAGTAGATAAAATTGACATTTATCCAGTGACTTCCTGGATAAATGACACACTCAGCCATTATTGTAAAAGCAGAAGAAGGTGAGTAAGTTTAGCAAAGTACAAAGTGTGCTGCTTATATACCACTCCATGGGTGGTTTACAAGTAATTAGGTAGGCTACACATGTCTCCCCATCACCAAGCGAGCTGGGTACTCATTCTACCAACCTCGGAAGGCTGGGTGAACCTTGAGCCTGCTACCTAGAACTGAACTCTGGGTCATGAGCATAGTTACTGCTGCACTACAGCAGTTTAACTAGTGTGCCACAAGGCTACAGAAAGGGGGAAAAGAGGAAAAAGATATATGATATCCATATGATAGGTGATGCAAAGTCAGTGGAAGTGTAACTGAGATCCAAAGCAGCTGAAGAATATAAAGAACCTCGCTCTTTTTTTAATCTTTAGGATTTATTTCCAACATGACTATTCAACGCCAATATTTTCCTAATGATGAAGATCAAACGGGTGCTGCCAAAGCTCTCTTACGGCTCCAGGATACATATAATTTAGATACAGACACACTTTCGAGGGGAAATCTTCCAGGTAAGGTTTTGATAAAAGCTGTAAGTATAAGGGCAAGGCTTAATAGCTTTGCAGAAAATATGTCTGTTAATTAGTAATTGAGAAAGACAAATAATATCAAACTAGAGTTTGTTGCTGTCCAAACCAACTCTATACTTCCACAGTCCAGTTTTCACTTTCTTTCTCCTCTCCTTGGTGTAATTTTTACTTACAGTCTTCCACAACAGCATAAAGCATAGCTTGTTGTTACATTTATACTGCATTTTGTCCTTTTTCTCCAGATTACATAGCATAACTGTCTTGTAGCTGTTTGATGATACTTATTTTCTGCTTTCCAAACCCAGCACTAGGACTCAGAACACCAAACTCTGGGCTCATGTACTGAAGGTGTTCCCTAGATCTTTTTTAAATAAGTGAAATTCATTTCCCTTTTAACTTTGCTTTACAGCCAGTGAATTCTTGTGTGGTGGAAAATTCCCTTTAGCCTGCCAGTTAACTTTGTAGCACCAATGTAGCAGTAATCACTGTGTGTGGACACGTGTCACACTAGTACCTCTAAATTAGGATATGTTGGTTTCTAAAAGGGCAAACATGTAGTGGAACACTTTTTCTCAACAAATAATATTAGTGATTTTTAGAATTTACTGGAAGTATACGGATTGGAGTTTTTGGAGTACAACGTTGAATATTCTCCAGACAGCATGTCCAGCACTGCTTGTGCAATTCTGGGACCTGCAGTCCAAAACCACAATTCTCCTTCTACTTCTAAAATTCCTATTGTAATAAGTATTTTTAGATGTAGTTTCTAAATAGAGAATCTAAATAAACTCTAAATACGGTAGATGTAAATATACTCCTTGCAAGTAATCAGTACATCCCTAGATTATAATTAGGAGCTCTCTGCCCCCACCATTCCATCCTTACAGCTCGTCTGTTCCTAACAGAATCTAAAATTGTTGTTAAGTCAGATTTTGCTATTTCAGGATTGGTGTTTGAAGGTTTTCAAGTAAATTGCAGTCTGTACAAAATAAACAGCTTTGTTTAGCTTTCATTAGCATTGTTGATACTAACTTGTTTCAGTCTGTGCCATGTCATTAAAAATCTATTCAAAAGTCTTGTCACTGGTCTTCCAGGAGGAATTGGAGGATGACAATACAGGAGTGTTTGAAGATTTTTTGTTTCTTGTTCCTTGCAGGAGTGAAGCATAAGACATTTCTTACAGCTGAAGATTGCTTTGAGTTGGGCAAGATTGCATATACAGAAGCCGACTATTACCACACAGAACTGTGGATGGAGCAGGCTCTGAAACAGCTGGATGATGGAGAGGTTTCATCTTCCATCGACAAGGTTTCTGTTCTAGACTACCTGAGTTATGCTGTCTATCAGCAGGGAGACCTTGACAAAGCAATGATACTTACAAAGCGGCTACTTGAGCTAGGTATGTGTTGGTCATATACACTTCCAGCTTGCTGTAATTACTGTTCCCACAAAACACACTTTTTGGTGAGGGAACATGTCCTTTGCATTATGATGTGAGATGCTGCGTTTTCGATCCTCCAGTAAGTTACCCTAATGAAGATCATGGAAAAGTTTCCCTTCTTCCTCTTCACTCCAGCTACCTGTGTTGCACAAAAGGAGAAGAATTCATAAGCAATACAAAATGAGGTGCAAGCAGCTGTTGCAGTGAGAATTGTCCAAAGTTAGATAAGTTATTTTAAAACAGAGAATTTCATGGAATGAAAATTATCCATCATCTCTTCCCCAACAGGAACTGACTCTACTTCATTGCATGTTGTTGAAGGAGATCCTTGAATCTCATGAGCCTTCTTAAGTAGACGTTACCTGGAAACGTACTTCATCTGTTCTCTGCTATAGCTTTTGCAGTGTCAACATTTACATGGAATATTATATAGGAGGCAATAGGATCAAGATAACTCAGGTCTAACCCAATTATTCCACTTAGGGACAGATGTGAGGGGATGGCCAGTTGACAGGCCTTAAGATGTTTGTAGCAATACATAATGCTGTGGTGCTATATAAAATCCTGTTGTCAGCCCAAATAGCAGGAGCTGGGGTCCAAGTGCAGGATGATGAAATAGTCTCTTAAACCAGCAGTTCAAATCAGATTTTTGCTTTTCACATGCAGGAGAGTGCGGTTGCAAACAGAAATTGCCAGCATGTTACGCTCGGTATCAAATTAAAAATGGATCGGCTTTGCCTTGTTTAATTTGGAGAATTCCTGCTACGCATCCCAAATAAATTTGATTTAAATTGGATTTTTTTCAAATAGGTCGGCCCCACTATGCTCTTGCTGTTCTCCTAGAAATTGGCCACAATACAGTTTCCCAGAGGTGTGCCACAACTGGTGTAATTATCCTTGGGGAATTGTGTCAGCGTAAGATGTTAGTGTAGATATTGGCTATTTTATGCTGAGTCACATGACTAACTTCTCAACTTCCAGCAACTCACTAAGAATATTTATGCTAATTGTGTTATGCCAGCCTAAAAGCCCAATAGGATTTTGATCAATACTTTTATTGCACATTTTCCCATCTTATTCATAGAATGTTGTGGGAGTCCAGATAAGATTTTCTTCCATTTTTTTTATCTTGTGCTTTCCCAACACATCTTCCTTTCCACACTGAAAAATGGGGAAAAATCCTTAAGGAGGAAAAGACAAAATAGGTGTATAATGTCTTCTTAGAAGCACCCACAATTGCACCTGAATGTTGCGAGGATCTAGTTGCACCCTACTCCTGTTCACCCTCCTGTCTTTCAAAACTAGCAATGCAGTGGGTTTGGTATGATGTGCTCGTGGTAACTACCACTGGGCTTCCCATGACATGCTCCCTCTGTTCAGACTGTGAGTTATCAATGAGAAGTATTTTTGAATCAGCACGGATGTTCGGCCATAGCGGTTCAGCCACAATGGTCCCTCAGAACCCTTGCTTCCACCTACCTGTTGCTTCATTTCCATTTGGAGGAGAGGAGGGACAAGGAGAGAGACTTAAGAAAATCATTGCACAGACATTTCACATTCTAACTGCTGAATAGCTCCATGTCTTAGGTCTCTAGCTGTGCAGCTAGAGATTGGGAGTTCAGTTTGCCACTATGCTTCCTTGAAAGGGGCTGGGCTCTGCCTTTTTCTTTTAATTAGGCATTTGTCTTTTTCTTTATCAATGAGAATACAAATGTGTTCCAAATGGATTAGATGGTGCTATATTCAAATTTGATTTACCGGTATGTGTTTGAAACAAATGTGTACCGTTTGAATCAAAATTATCTGTATTTTTCCATCTACTGTGGTGCCTCTACTTACGAGTTTAATCAGTTCTGAATGCATGCTCATGAGTCGAACAACTTAAGTAGAGCAGCAGTATCTAAAAAAAATCAAATTAAAAAAATTAAGTAGAGCAGACTGCATCTAAAATTTGTAAGGCAGCAGTTAAAATGCCAACAGTTTTCTACTCTTAAGTCAAATTGCTCGTAAGTATAGCCACTCATAAGTAGAGGTACCACTGTACAAGACAGCTCCATGTATAAGACAACCCCCACTTTCCAACCCAAAATTATAGTTTAGCAACCACATGGTTCTTTCCTCAGCTTACTTCTGTGTATAAGACAACCCTCAAATTTTAGCCTAACAATTTTAGACCAAAATACAGTCTTATACCAGTGATGGCAAATCTTTTAGAGACTGGGTGCCCAAACTGCGATTCAAAACCCACTAATTTTTCACAAAGTGCCAGTACAGCAATTTAACCTGAATACAGGTGGCCGTAAAGGGGTGACGTTGAGTACCCAGAGAAAGGGCTCCGAGTGCCACCTTTGGCACCTGTGCCAGATTCACCAACACTGTCTTATACACTGAAAAGTACTGTAAAAGTTATTGGGCAACTTAGAGTTTCACAAAAGGGCTTCATAGTGGTAACAGTTTCTGTACATTCCTTTTTCCTTCCCCGCATCCTTTTTGTTTGCAATAGATCCAGAGCACCAGCGAGCAAATGGCAATCTAAAATACTTTGAATATATCATGTCTAAAGAAAAAGAAAAAGAAGCAAACAAGTCTGTTACTGAAACAGATGAACAGACTAAAAAAGAAAACAAGTCAAAAAGAAAAGGACCTTCCAAGGATTATCTGCCAGAAAGACAGAAATATGAAATGTTGTGCCGTGGTGAGGGTCTCAAAATGGTAATGAATCTTCTTGTACTTGTGAAAGTTTCTTAACATATTACAAAAAGTTATTTTAAGCATATTTTACATAGTATTGTAACCCAGTTGTAGTTAAGTGATATAATCAGGAACTTGAATTTTAGATGCTAGAGATGCTAGCAACTAGGCTGTTACATTTATATCTGGTTGTTGTACCTTCCAGATAATCAGTTCTGTGTACAGTCATATCTGGAGGTTGTTAATTCCAATTAGTCAGTTTTGCATAAAGATTTTCTCTGAAACTGAACACATCTTTAATTTTTAAAAATCAGATTTTCACTATCATTGGGTCTTCCGTCTTTGTTCCTGGAAAATAATACATTTCTTCCTTATAGAAAGCTAATCCTTAATCTGTGTTCAGGAGTAAGATTAGAAATTGCCTTTAATTGAAAAAATGGTAGTGAATATTGCAAAAGAAGTCGATAACATAGTTAAGTAGGAATAAAGTATGGTTTTTAACTCTGATAGGAAAACGAGTTGTCTAAATGCTTATTTAAAGAAACACTCAAGGCCATATGGTTTTTAAAACTATGACATCCATTTATTAATCATGTTAATAATAATAATAATGTATCTTATTCTGAACATTGGCACATAGAAATCTACAGAAACATCTCCTGAGTCGAAGATCAAATTTCAGTAATAGTTACCTGTGTATTCTTCCCTCCAATGAACTATTCTCCTTTATAGTATTGAAAACTTGCTTCTGTATTTGACTGAAGATTTATTTTACAATCTTTTTAACAAATGAACTAGTTGTAATAGCACTTGCTACAATTATTGTAATTTTTAAAATTGCTTAAAATACATAATAAAACCTAAGTGCCAGTGCTGTATATTAATTTCTTACCACATATGCATGTCTTCATTTATAAATGTCTAACTCTTCTCCCCATTGTCTTTCAGACTCCAAGAAGACAAAAAAAACTTTTTTGCCGCTATTATGATGGGAACAGGAATCCCAGGTACATATTGGGACCTGTCAAACAAGAGGATGAGTGGGACCGCCCTCGGATTGTTCGTTTTGTTGAAATAATTTCGGATGAAGAGATAGAAATTGTCAAAGAGCTTGCAAAACCAAGGGTAAGGAACCTAACTTGTTCATGCTCTTTAATTTCAGAAGCTGCCGTGCCTAACTCCTGCTGCATGATGTCAGGTCTTGCCTTTAGAAATTGTGCGATGAACTGTCCTCTCTGTGCATTGTAGAGCGCAGGCACGTTAGAATCTTTCAGTGTTGGAGGCCCCAGGTTCAACATGATTGAACCTTGTTTTTTACAATAATAGGATGAGCCACTGCCTATCAAACTAGGCAGTTCTGGGCTAGCCCAGCATATCATCTGCCCTAGTTTCTTGAAAAGCCATTGTACTGTATAGAACTTGTTGACTACACGTGAATTTCCCTTTGATGAAGGTATTCCTACCACCACCATTTTAATTGTTTTCTGTATTTCCCCCCAAAGCTAACTTAAAAGAATAGGTTTGTAATACACAATAGCATTAGCACTTTCTTATTATTTGGTAGCAAAGATATCATCATGTAGTTTGTAATCAGAAGAAAGTTTGGGTTAATCCACACATCTTGTAGATACTTCATTATGTTGGAATAGAATTAAGTAAGTCTGTTTACATTACTGATTCTTGAGCAACACTGTTTCGTCCCATGTCATCTAAAACAGGTTTTTAGTTCTACAAATCATTTATTTAGAAAAACGGGGGGGGGGGGGAAGAGAACTGATTTATTGTTGTAACTTGTTACCAAAATAGTGCTCATTTACAGTATGTAAATGTGAATATTTGATTTTTGGGAAGTGCCAGTATACAGGTAAAACTCAAAAAATTGGAATATTGTGCAAATGTTCATTTATTTCACTGTCAACTCAAAAGGTGAAACTAATATATGAGATAGACTCATTACATGCAAAGCGAGATATATCAAGCCTTACTTTGGTATAATTGTGATGATTATGGCATACAGCTTATGCAAACCTCAAATTCACAATCTCAGACAATTAAAATATTACATGACACCAATAACACAAGGATTGGAAATAGAACAGTATTGAAACTATGAAATGTATAAGCATGCATATGTTTAGTACTTGGTTTGGGTCCATTTTGTATCCATTACTACCTGAATGTGGGTGCTATCAGCTTGTGGCACTGCTGAGGTGTTATGGAAGACCAGGATGCTTCAATAGCGACCTTCAACTCTGCTGCATTGTTTGATCTCATGTCCCTCATCTTTCTCTTGGCAATGCCCCATAGATTCTCTATGGGTTTCAGGTCAGGTGAGTTTGCCGGCCAATCCCATAGTCACTGAGCCAGGTTTTGGTAATTTTGGCATTGTGGACAGGGGCCAAGTCCTGCTGGAAAATGAAGTCAGCATCTCCATAAAGCTTGTCTGTGGAAGGAAGCATGAAGTGCTCCAAAATCTCCTGGTAGACGGCTGCATTGACCCTGAACTTAATGAAGCACAGTGGACCAACACCAGCAGATGCCATAGTTCCCCAAATCAACTTCACACTGGACTTCAAGCATTTTGTGCCTCTCTATTCTTCCTCCAGACTGTGGGTCCTTGGTTCCCAAATGAGATGCAAAAGTTGCTGTCATCAGAAAAGAGGACTTTGGACCACTGAGCAAGAGTGTTCAGGAGCGGCTTGACAAGAGGAATACAGGATCCGTCTGTGTTTGTTGGCTTTTGATGCACTAACTCCAGCCTCAGTCTACTCCCCAAACTTTTGAATGGCCTTTTCCTGACAATCGTTTCCAGCCTGCGGTCATCCCTGCTGCTTGTGCACCTTTTTCATCCACACTTTCCCCTTCCACATAACTTTCTATTGATGTGCTTTGATACAGCACTTTGGGAACATCCAATTTCTTTTGCAATCTGTACCTTTTGGGGCTTTCCCTCCATATGGAGTGTGTCAATGATGGTTTTCTGCACAATTGTCAGGTCAGCAGTTTTTCCATGATTGTGATTCCTATTGAACCAGCCTGGGTGACCATTGAAAAGCTCAGGAACCCTTTGCAGGTGTTATGGATTCATTAGCTGGTTAGAGTGGGACACTTTGAGCCTAGAATATTGAAACTTTTCACACTATTCTAATTGTCTGAGATTGTGAATTTGGCGTTTTCATAAGCTGTACACTATAATCATCACCATTATTACCAAAGTAATGTTTGACATATCTCGTTTTGCATGTAAGCAAATATACAGGTGAAACTCGTATATTAGTTTCACCCTTTGAGTTGACTTACTGAAATAAATGAACATTTGCACGATACTCTAATTTTTCGAGTTTCACCTGTATATAATTCCTGCTACTGTTAGGCTGTTACGGGCCTCCTTTTTTAGCAGGAAGTTTAGAATCGGGGAGGGGGTTCTTCCCAATCCAGATAGCTTAGAGGGGCATAGACCATGTCCTTCCTGCCTTTGAAGACTCCCCCATCCCAACCATATGCTGAGCCAAGATGATGACAACTGGAGTTCCCTAGGGAAACATGATAGGTTGATGAAAAGGTTCTACTGGAATGCAGAGGAATACTGCTCATTTCACAGAGGAATGGGATGGATGGCTGCCATATTAGAAGCAGCTTTCATGTTTCTCTCCACACAGAATAACTTCTGTCATGCTGGTAGCAGTGCCTAGGTTTTTTATTTATTTCCCTATTTTAACTATTTTTATTTAGTCCAGTAGGGAGCCTAGATTTTAGCGCCACATCCTTTTAATAGGAAATGTCTCAGTGATTGTTCATCTGAATGTTTCTGATTCATTGATTGAAGAGGTACTTAGAAGTCACAACGTACAACTCACACCCGTGTTCTGTCACACTTCTTCATTTCTTTGAGACATGAACGAGAATTCCCCAAGGGGTCAGCCACATAAGATGCGTGGCTGCAGCTTGTGCTCCCAGCCTATGTTGGCATCAAGGGGCGACAGGGAGATACGTTAGCTAGACGTGACTTGCCAGTTGGTTATTCCTATCTTAAGCCATGCGCAAGTATGTCTGTGCTGACAAAAACACGACCTAGCAGTAAAGCAGCCAAGTACATACAGTAACCTGTCAAGTTTGATCTTATTGATGCAAGCAAGCAAAGCAGATGGCCTCATCCAGCTTCATTCTTTATTTTTGATTTTTAACCACGGTTGCAATAACACCTAGGAGTAGCCTGCTGCTTCAGGCTATGTGCAGGTGAGTGTCCCATTCTTGTATCTGTATGTTACAAATATTAGTATCAGCCTTGCAGAGAGTTTCACTATTGCTCACAATATTAACTCTGTTGCTGCACGCACTGCCTTAAGGGAAATGATGAGCACACTGCACCACCATAGGATTCTGAATGGTCGGATTGATGTGATGCAATATATACATTGTAATTCAACTATTCTGATTGGTTCGCTTCACAGCTGAGGCGAGCCACCATTTCAAACCCCATAACGGGAGTCTTGGAGACTGCACATTACAGAATTAGCAAAAGGTAAGACTTCACATGCCATATAAATTGTGTCCCCACAATGGGTATCTTTGTGGTGCCCATTTTGGGAGAAAGTGGCCAGAAAAGATACTAGATTAAACCTTTCCGGTCTTTTCCTTACTATTTTCTGGGAAAAAAGTTTTCTGCTGAGTTTCGCAGAAATTTCTTTTAGCCAGAAGTTCTGTTCTTGTTTGCTTACTTGTCTTTTGCAACATCTGTTGATGCAATTTCTTTTTAAAGTGAGGCAGAGATCCCTATTTTGTTTTTTCCTGTGCCACTCTTCTCCATAAAAAAATAGGAAAATATTTTAGTTATTCAATAAAATTGTCTATAGGGCTATAATTGGCATGCCTTTCTTTGCCAGTAGGTTCAACTCTCTGCTTCCTCTGTATAAGGAAACCACAGATATGCTGTTTTGCCAAGACCCCATCTTGGCTGTGTGTCTTAAAGGATGAACTGCTTCTGTATATCAATTATAACACAAACTGCCTGTCTGTCTTACTTAACTTTGTTTAGCTGAAGCCAAGCACATGGTTGCGACATCTGTCTGTAATGTGATGTGCATCTGTATGCTGCTTGAAGCTGAAAACGTTTCTCTCTTAGTCCATAATGCTAAACAAGTTTCTTAGTACCACAACATTTATTCAAACAGCAATGAGTCTATAACTGTATTAGTAATAAGAAAGAATAATTCAGTCTACAATTTATATCCTACTTTTACATGTGGCTCCTCACGCAGGGAAAACGGACCCTGTCTGTGCTGTTTTTCCTTCAGCCTCAGACACTTGCAACCAGATTTATTGTTTCCTCGCCACAATATTAGTATTCCTTATCGTATTTGTATTCTGCCTTTCCTTCAGGACAGGACAGCTGATAGGTTGTTCCATTTAATTCTCAAAAGATGTATCTGATGCAGATTGGGTTTCCAACACCAAGAATGGTCTCACTTCTTCCCCATTGAATTTCATAGCTGAGCTCATGTTTCAAATGGTTGCTTCTCTAAAAATCCAGCCCTCTGCCTATTAAGATTACTACATTGATTCCAACCAGCTGGACTTGTGCAGACACAACTGAACTTTCTGGTTAGGAGTTTTTGGCTGTGGCATCCTATTTATTTTTAAAAATTAAATTCCTGCAGAAACTAAAAGTGCATTCTTTGAAGTGCATTCTTTGTATATAATGTGAACCAAGTCATGGCTTTATTTATATGAAATTTCAGGCAAGTTTAAATGTCTGTGTAATAATGAAAATATTTCAAAAGCATTGGGATATGAACTCCAATGGTGAAAAAAAAAACGGAAAGACAAAAAGAACATTAAACTTCTGGATACCAAGAGGTTTTCTGTGAAACTCGGCAAACAAGTGGCTTGCGTAAACTTTCCATTTGGAGGGAGAAAAAGTGAAAGGACAATCTAACCCAAATTGATTGGACCAATTGAGTTGAATTGGGGAGTAAAAGTAGCAGTGGCTACTGTAATGTTTTTAAACATTCCTTCTGACCTAAGCATTACATTCCATCCAGACCAATCAGAACCCTTCTGATTGCCTGTGGCTTGGCCCAGAAGCTTGCTACTAGAGTAAGCCCTTGTCCTTTCTCTTTTTTTGTAGCTGAGCCGAGCTACTGTGCATGACCCTCAGACTGGGAAACTGACCACAGCCCATTACAGAGTCTCTAAGAGGTAAGGGGACATGGGTATATCTCAACTGCTGCAGAATTTCCATTTTGTAACAGCTTCCATTCCGCCTGGTGTACGATGCTGCTGTACGTATTTTCTTCTTCATTAAATTATAGGGAATAACGTACGCTTGGAATGAGCACTAACTTCTCATTGCATTATAAATCTGAATCGCTTGAATTTTTAAGCTCATGGTTGAGACAAGTTAAAGTAGTGCATGTCAAGTTTGGACTTGATTCTCTCCCACTGAAATCCATGGGACTTAAACATTTGTGCATGGACCTTATTCTCTGTCTGCATAATCCTAGTAATACTAATATGTCAAATTATTTCATCTTAAACAGAATCTGTGTGAACTATGCAACATATTCTCAGCGTGGTTCTACTGTATCATCATAGTAGCTCTGTTCATTTAAACAGTTCCCATTTTAAACAGGATTCTGTGATAACAGTAATAAGCAAAGATAAATAATAACATATCCCTAGTTTTTTAGATAGTCAGTGTATTAAACATGGTAGTTATTTATTTCTGCCTGCCGGTTGAAAAATGTGTAATGATTAAAAGGTACCATCTGTGCCAAAAATGTAGCAACTCACTGGCAGTGCACTGTAATTACCATGAAAAGATTTATCTGTCTTTATTAAAGAATGGCTTTTAATTTCCTATACCTAAATTTGACTGGTTGTCTGGACTACAGCAGATCCAGAGTAAATCAATGAAATTTACATAATATTTGCTTACCAAGTAACCAGTGATTTGCTAGAGCTACCCTAACTGGGACTAATAGTTGGATTTGGGAACCAAGCTTTGTACTCTGCAAAAAGATGGCATAGGAATTCCAAGTAGTCTCTGCCTATGTATGGATCACAAAATGTGAAATGTGGCCTTGAATGTCTAATAGACCTAATGTGATGTCAGATTGTCTAATCTGATTATCTAATCAGGACTTCACTGATGTCAGTCACCAAATCTGGAAAAGAGGTTTTGGATTTTTTGGAGCAAACGGGTGCCTTAAGCTCCTTACGTGGCTGGGTACAAAGTAGAATGGTACCAATAAATGTGTTCTTAACCAGATTTTTGATGCAAAGGCCAAACAAAACAATACAAAATCAACCCTTTAAATAGCAAGTGACCTATTCAGTCTCACATTGTGTTGGAGAATAGATTCAGTGAGACAGAGAGAGACCAGGATGTCAGGAGTTTGTGACATTCAGATTTCTGCATTAGAAGGAGGAGGAGAAAATGTCTCCTGGTGCCACATTAGTCTTCTGTGTCACCTTCTTATGTTATTTCTGAGTCGTGGCAAAAATTAAATACTTCAGCTGTTAGGAACATGTGCATCCTTTCTTTCATCTGTAGCCAGTCTTTGCCTGCTTGTGGTAGACACAAAGCCATAGCTGTGGTCTACATCATGTTCCTTGCTCTCTCTCTCTCTCTCTCTCTCTCTCTCTCTCTCTCTCTCTCTCTCTCTCTCTCTCTCTCTCCCCCCCCCCCCCGTCCTCTGCCCACTTCAGATCTAATTTGCTAAAATCGTGCATTTGTAGGCAGTTGTTCTATGTGGAAAGTAAAACTAGGTGAGATCTGCATTTTGACTCTGCAGTTCAAATTGTTTTGGCTTCTTAATGTGGCTCCTTTCAACAGCTCCATACTTGTAGCAAACACATAGCAGTACCAAGCAGCAAGAATTTTTGCTGGAAACTAGACTGGCAAAGAAAAAAAATGTGTGCCCTTCTCCAGGAGGCTGGAATGATTTCTAACCAAAAACACTTTTACAGGGAAAACTAAAAGACTGCCTCTTGTATTTTTAAGAGAAGCCCGCTTCCTCCTCCCAAGCATTCCAAGCGCTCTTTCTAAGCTAGCACATTTCTATATTATGCCATGCCTCTGCTGATGAGGAGGACTACCGTTTATGCTGAAGTACGTGGCAGGCTGTATAAAGTGGCCTTTAGCCAGCAGCAGGAAGCAATATGGTGAGCCAAGCCATGTGCACGTAATTCTCGCAGCACAGCTTTCAGCAGACTATTGCCCAGGATGTAGATTTGTAAGAAAGTCCATTGCTCTAAACTACAGCTTTCTCAGTGGGAAAAACCCTGCTTTCCCCACAAAGAACTTTGAAAATTATAGGCAAGAAATCTCCATTAGACAAACATATATTTTGACCTCACATTATGACAGCCCTTCTTCAATATTGGGGCTTTCAAAAGCTGCAGTAGAGCAATGTGAATTCCTTTAAAAAATGAAAATGGATGTTAACGATTGGTGCAGTGGAAGGAAGAGTAAATGTATCTTCCTTGGATAAATCATTTATTTCTTGAGAGATATTGCTGGGCCTGTGAACATTAACTTCAGACTCTTAAATGGAAAATTCTAACATTTTTAGCAGTAGTGACAGTCCTTTAGAGATTTCAGAGAAGGTGACTTCTTGAAAGTGATACATAATTCCTGCAAAATTATTTTTACTTTAGTACGATATTGAGAAGAAATGAAGCATATTGACAGCTGAGCTTCACGGGAAAGGAAATAGGATGTTGTCCAATATCCAGATCAGATATCTGCCCCCTCCCACCAACCCTCTCTATTACAGATGCAAACTTTGTGGATCATAATATGTTGGCTAATTTGAAGTAAAAAAGAAAGAAAGAAAAAAAAAAGAAAGAAAGAAAGAAAGAAAGAAAGAAAGAAAGAAAGAAAGAAAGAAAGAAAGAAAGAAAGAAAGAAAGAAAGAAAGAGAAAGAAAGAAAGAACAAAGCAAAGTGTGCTGCTTATATGCCTCCCCATAGCAGTCTCTGGGTGGTTTACACATAATTATGCAGGCTACACATTGTTCCCCAAACCCCCACTGCAAGGTGGGTACGCATTTCACCAGCCTCAGAAGAATGGAAGGCGGAGTGAACCTTGATCTGGCTACCTGGAATTGAACCCCCAGGTCATTGAGTACAGTTACAGCTGCAGTATAGCATTTTAACCACTGTGCCACAACATTGAATGAATTAATGCCTGTACAGTTCCTTGTGTATCATTAAAAAATTAAATAAAAAGGAGGGCTTAGGTAGGATTACAATGAACACAACTAGAAGGGGGAGACTTCTATGAGATGATGCGCTCTTGAGGATAGCCTGGGCTGAATACGGTTTTGGACTGTAACTTTAAACTACAAAGGGACATGCTGGTTTGGGAATTCTGTAAATTGTAGTCAAAACATTTATCCTTTCCAAGCTGTGAGTAATATCCACTATTTTGAATTGAACTGAGAATCAAAGTAATACCCAATACAATAAAATGGTTTTTAAATTTTTTTTATCGGTTTCATTTGACATTTTTGTCTCCTTTCTTTCTTACACTAAGAATTGCTCTAAGACTTTTGAGTTTGTTCCTAAAGTTTCCTATTTACTAACATACTAATCATTGCAAAATGCTCACCTGTACTTTCCCCGTACGCTTTGAGATTCTGTAACCTGTGTTTGTCACATTTCCCTGGTTTTCATTAGGGATTTATTGTGATCCTTTTGAAAGGAGGACAATAAATCTACTGTTGTCATCACTTTGAAAGCTGGGCACTGAATCTACGTGGAAGGTGAAATTTCATGATTTCAGACCTCAAATATATAATATATTTCTCCATGATATTTGTGGTCATTTGATAAATATAATGGCTTTTTGTTGTTAAAAATGTCTAAATGTTGGGTGGTCCTTCCTCATCATGGTATGTAAACTGATTCCTTGGTCATTAGTGCTGATAAAACAGCAGACATTTTTAACAGGAAAACAATTGCTAGCATGTAACTGTTAGGATGCTTGTGCTGTTAAACAAGTACATGGCAAGTATCAATATTGTCACACTTGTCCATGTTGAAAAGAAACTATATTTGCTATCGGGACCTGACCCAACCCACGATAATTGAAAATCACGATATGTGGATGCTGGGTCGGGTCGGGACTGGGGGGAAGCTGTCTGGGGCCCCCTACACTTACCGGAGGCCTGGAGCTACCCCAAACGGACCTACAATGGCCTCCCCGGGCCTGTCGGAGGCCCCAGGAGTGCTTTCCGGTAATCTGTAAGTCACTTCCGGTTCACCAGAAAGCACTTTTGGGCCTCTGATAGGCCCAGGAAGGCCATCAGAGTCCCGTTCGGGGCAGCGCCAGGCCTGGGGTATGTACAGGAGGCCTGAAGCAAGCCCATCCAGTTTACCCCAGGGGACCTTGCCTTTCATATACAGTGGTACCTTGTATAAAGGAATTAATTCGTTCCAAATGAAATTATGTCAAGCAAATTTTCCTTTATACAAATTCCCATAGGAATGCATTGAAAATGGAGTGATCCCATTTTTATGTTGTATGGATTCTCCCCATAGGCGATTATGTTAAGCAAATTTCCCCTATCTCTGAAATTTTTATGTTGTACAAATTTTATGTTATACAAGCTGTTTGTTATACAAGGGTCCACTGTACTGCGGTCCCATGATATACTGTACTGGGACTGCGGTATATGAACCAAAAAAGGGGGGTGGGGAACACTGTAATAAGTATTTGTCGCATTGAGTATAGGTGAGGAATAACTGCAATAACAAAAATTCAGGTTGGAATGGGAAAAGGTAGAAGGAGAATGAGCACTTAAAATGTGCTTGCTTAAGAAATTGTGAAAACATTAGTCAAAGAGGCAGACTCTTCATAAGTTCTTCAGTATCAGTCATGAATATCAACAATCTTGTTTCCTCTCATTTAAGTCTGTAATACTTCTGGACATTATTTTTAAACTAGGGTAGCCTATGCATATCTTTAAACAGTCCTCCCATGCCCGTTCCTAGTTTTGAGAGTGATCTGTAAGGTTATTTTTAAAATGGCCGCACTCCTAACCACTCGTTATAGTCCTACTGAAGGGTCATTAAAATAGTTTCATAACAACCAGTGGCATGTTACATGTAGACTCAGAGCCAAGATTCAGATATCTGTTCATGCAAATGCCAAAGGGTGGGTTGATTGATTTTCACTTCCAGTTTTTTATTGTTTGTTTTTAAAATTGTAAACAGGAGGTATAAATGTAGGGTATAAATATTTTGATGGGTATGATACGGGGAAACCTTTTGTTAGCATAAGTGCATATCTTCTTGTTAAAAGCCATTAGCAGTTACTTGAAATTCATGTGCAGGATTGACTTGAGACATCATTATTTGAGTTGGTTGTGAACTTCTGAATTTTCATGCAGTGGCCCAACTATCTATCAAACAAACTTGCACAATAGGTACTTCTGTCAGCTCTCTAGTGCAGAGCTGGGAATTCGAAGTGTCATCATAACATGGAAAAGTTTATTTATTTGCCTGGCTGAGCCCATACATCTGAATTCAGGTACACCATGAAGTCTATAAGAAAGTCAAATACAGAATTGTTTACAGCCTGGCTCACTGCTTTGACCAGAGACATGATTCTTAAAACTAGGGAATAGGATAGAGAAATGATATTTGTTCTGCTCCAGACAAAATTAATGGCTTGTTCAACTAAAGCAGCAATTAGCAAATGAACCACAGTGCACCTACTGCTGGGGCTTTAGTGTACTCAAAACACCTGTCCTCAGGAGTGTGTCAGAAGTTGTATGCAGGAAATAGGGTGTGTACCACAGTATACATAAAGTACATTCTAGCACTCAGAGCTGTCCAGAAGTACCATCATGTATTGTTGTAGTATTATATATGTGATAATCTTCTTCATGTGCACTTTGTCTAAAACTTGTTTATGCAACTTAAATCTGAGTGTATAGCAGCCAAAGGAGATTGCTTTGCATATGGTGCAGTTTTGTCATATGTGCACATGGGACTAAAAGTATTCATTGTAAGTTATTAGACTCCATTCTACATTTAGGCTCAACAGTGGCCTGTAGACTGTTTTGTCCAGTTCAAAGTAGTTGATTATTAGGCTTGCAAGCTGATTCTTCATATTGTTCAAGACTAACACCCCACGTTTCATATTTAGTGCCTGGTTGTCTGGTTATGAACATCCTGTAGTGGCGCGTATTAATACAAGAATACAGGATTTAACAGGACTGGATGTGTCTACAGCAGAAGAGCTGCAGGTGAGTGAATACAACAAATATTATCATGTGACCAGCAATGTGAAATATGATGTGAGAGCATCAACAAACCCACACACAACATAATGTTAATTTTACACTGGCTTAAATATATGTTAGAAAATTGTGTTTTTAGAGGCAAGAGATTACAAGAGCTCTCGCTCTCTCTGTTCTAAAATGACAGGTAGCATTTCAGAAAAGGACAGGGCAGATCAGCGTGCTCTAAATATGTGACTTGAGCTATCACCCTATTTTTAAACATTGAAGCCGTTCTGGAGATAGCTTAGACCAGGCATGTCCAAACTTCAGCCCTCCAAATGTTTTGGGCCACAAATCCCACAGTCTTTTGCCATTGGAAATACAGGCTTGGAATTCTGGGAGTTGTGGTCCAAAACATCAGGAGGGCCGAAGTTTGGACATGCCTGGCTTAGACGCAGGCATGCCCAAACTTTGACCCTCCAGATGTTTTGGACCACAACTCCCACAGTCCTTTGTCATTGGCAATCTAAGCTTAGAATTCTGGGACTTGTTCAAAACATCAGGAGGGCCGAAGTTTGGACATGCCTGGCTTAGAGCAATAGTGTCTTGTACTCTCTTACTCTGTACAGTACTTTGGAATTGCAATGGCAGGGAACGAGTTAAACAGACATCTACAGCATTGCTGCTTTGCTCTTCTCCATAGGTTATTTTTCGTTAGCTGTACATATTTAAAAAGCATCTTTACATGTGCTTATATGTGGAATGCAGTTGGCTCCCAATATTTAGCATCTAGTCAAAACAAATGCTTTTAAAGAATTTAGAATTTCTACCTAAGTATGAACAGAATTAAGAAAACTAAAGTAAAAGGTTAAGTATAGAAAAGAAACGTCTGTGAAGATTCTCAGTCACCCAGGTGAGGTTATCTAGAAGTTGAATTGTAGCAACATGTCAGACTGACGAAGCTGCTTGGATGAGTAGTGAAATGTTTCAATCTCTCAAGAAAAGACATCCAGTAGCCATGACTCAGCTTCCAGATATGGAAAAGAAAGTTAGTGAAATATCTCATATTCGATGTTCAAATGCCATTAAGTATGCGGTTATAAGGCAATTGAAATGTTGGGTTTAGACTATTGCTTAACATTGCTTTTCCTTGGAAAGAATAGGCTCAAATCGGGGATCCTAACTAAAAAGTGAACAATATCGAGTCCTACCAAATTGAAAACTGCTATTCAAGAAAGGATTATGATCTGTGAATGCTTAAGCTTTTCCACCCTCTCTTAGGAAGACGTCAGTGTAAACATGAATCCTACTTAAACTCTCATCATGAATGGTTTACTGGATATTTGTTCTTCTTCTACTGTAGGTAGCCAACTACGGCGTAGGAGGCCAGTACGAGCCTCATTTTGATTTTGGAAGGGTAAGTCTTTCTCTGTTCTGCTTTTTATGCTTCACATGTGCTGTGCTTTTTTTTTCCAGGTAGCAAATTATGGAGTGGGAGGACAGTATGAGCCCCACTATGACTTTGCTCGGGCAAGTAAAAAAGATGTGTGAAGAAAAATCTTCCCAAGCCTAGGCTTTAGGGCCTGTGGCCTAAATATTAATATCTGCATTGAATTCAGTCTTCTAATCTGTCTGAATGGGTAATGCCCTCTAAACCATCATCTGACTAGTAAAATTACAAAGAATGACAAGAAATAACAGCAAAACATTAAACATGAATGTTAATGGGTAAAGGAAAGGGTTCGAAGTGTTGCTTTGTAGAATCTGAGTTGTGACAAATTGGCTGGTGCATTTGGAGTAATGATGAAGGACTTCACATATTTGAAATAAAAAGCTTTGGTGTTGGTTTTGGTCCAGTGACGGTTGGATTGCTTGGGATATTTTTTGGATATTTTTAGTTCCGTAAAACCATAACAGATTATGCCTCTGTTTTAAGCAGTTGCACAGACCAGAGGAGCTGACTGTCATTAGTTAAGAGAATGTCAGGCTCTCAGAGTCTGCTTGCATTTACATCAATGCAAACAATCTAGGCTTTTAAAATTCATCTTAATATAAAGCTACAAATAACAGGGAAACTGAACTCAGATGGTGGTTTACAGGGCATTTATGTGTTAAGTAACACATGTTAACATTTTTCTTGAATCAGATCCACCATATATTAATCTAAAAATCATGACTTAACATAAAATCATGACTTCCTTCCCCAGTTCAAAATTAAATGCATTTTGATTTGCATATATGTTGCAAGTTAATCAGTTTTGTCTACTTGCATGAATTTGACTGAAATAATATTTTTGCACCAAAATCTTTGTTTATATGCTATGTCTGTGCTGTCACATGCAGGAAGTCTCACTGTCCTAGGGGCCTATTTCCAGAAAGCAAATTTTCCAAAAATAGATGGATTTAAATTTGTAAAATGACATTTATGTCCTATCCAGTAATGAAATATCTTGAGGTGGCTTAGTATGAACGAGAAATAATACAGTATCCAACTAAAGCCTAAAGTCCAGTAGAAGAAGTTAAAGCCATATTGTAAAATTTAAAGCAGCATCAGAAAATTCAGAAATCTTTAACCCTTAAAATGATAAGATGTATAGATTCCCAAAGGATTTTGAGATGAAAAATAAAAGTTTTAAGTGACCCCAATGATAAAACTGAACAAACTTCCAACATCATTTCACTTGGTGCAAAACCAAGCAAGACTATAAAGGGTCAGAATAGCGAGTGTTTTGGGGAGGGTGTACCATCCACTCTAGTTAATTTGGTGAGAACATCTACAGAAGAGCTGTGAAGATTTTGGGGTCTGAAATGTATGCTTTGGAGAAAATGGCCATTCAGGTACCCTGATCCCAAGATGTTTAATTTAAAGATTAAAATGAGACCTTTTTTGTGGAAAAGGACTGGAAGCCAATTGTTTCCTGTGTGGATAGAACTGCTGGAGACCTACCAAGGATGTGCATGTGAAAGTAATTAGGGTTGCCCAGTATCATACAGTTTCAGATGTAATTCTAGGGATGAAGAGAATTGTACTTTTGTCGGCATAGACAGTTCAGTCTGCCAACTTGAACTGAGTCAGGATACGATTCTTCATTGCCTCGTTCTCTAAAATGCTCCCTCCACCACCACAAACATAGGAGAGATGGTTTCAAGAAAAGTTATTAGAGCTTGCTCTGCCTAAGGAGAGGATTTACATTGAATAGCTATGTCTAACTCCATAATTATGATTGCAGTTGATCCTTCATAGACTCTGAGAAGTCCTAGTAATGTAACTGATATGGCAAGCAGTGACTGTTACAATAGAATGATGATTGCTTCAGATGACTTAACATTGGTAGTAATTCAATGTTGAACCAATGTAGAATTCAAATCTAGCCCCCGCTGGTGAATCCCATAAGTCCAGGTATTGCTACGTTATAAAAATTTGGACAGAACACTTTAAAAATGTTGGTGGGAGAACAAAAGTAAATGTAATTGTAAAACCAGCTGCTCAGATAGCATCAAATGTTGCAAAATAGCAAAGGGGAAAAATTACTGGTTCAGCAGAAGGGTAACTGATGTTCCATTTTATTTACTTTCTATTCTCTCTTTGTAAAGAATGACCCCTCCCCCCATCTCAGCAAATAGGTAGTACATTTAAAGAAACTTAATAGGAAATTGGTATTTCTCCCCATTAAGTAATGGCCAGGTAGACTCCTGGATAACAGAAGCATGTTTCCCTTCTTATATGTTTCATGTGTACAAAATGATAAAAACCTGAAATGACTGATTTTGTAATGAATGTGTCTCTAACTTCAAAATAAAGTGTTCTTTAAGGGAACTCTTACTAATTTTCTCTTCCATCTCATGAATTTCAAAAATAAGTTTGTTTGTAAATGTCCTAACGCTGAGGAGGCCCCGGATGCTGTGTTTGCCTGGCTTGTACATTAATTTCATGTATATATATATATTTTTCAACACAGAAAGATGAGCCAGATGCCTTTAAAGAACTTGGTACAGGCAATCGAATTGCTACTTGGCTATTTTATGTAAGTAAGATTATTTTGAATCCCAACCTCATTAAAATGTCAGCTGGAGTTTCACTCAGCAAGAAAAACAATCAGAGCTACTAAAACACTCAAAGAGAGTTTCCTGCTGTGCTGATCTGTTTAGTAGCCCATAGGGTTTACGGGGTTGCCAGGGGTTTATTTATTTGGTACGTACTGTATACATATGTGTCCCTAAAGCTGGACGTTCTCCCAGATCAGCTTACCTATGCTGTTAAGTTTACAATCAAAGAGAGAGAGAAGAGGGTGGAAAAGAAATTAAAGATAAATTGACACAACGGTGTGAACTGTTTTGAGGGAGTATATTTGTTGGATTCTTCATTATTTACACCTTAAGACTTGAAAAGTGGATAACAACAAAGGAAGAAAATATTCTCACTAGATACAAAGGTAGCAAAAATGTAACTTTTTGAGGCCCACAACACTGCACTTGTTAAAATGGAGTCTGAGGGAGCAGCTGTAGTTACCTGCAACACTTGTGCCATGTTTGTGATCTTGCCAAAGCACATGGAGAACTACACTTGCAACAAGTGCAGGCTAGTTGCACAACTAGAAGAGAAGATAGAGCAGCTGGTGGCCCACATATCTAAGCATCAACAAATCAAGGAGCTTGAGCTATTCTTGGACAGAGTGCAGCACACTATCCTGGACAAAGAAGAGACAGGGCACAGTTCTGAGGAAGAAGTCATTTAACTAACTCAGGAAGTAGATGCCTGGAGGAATGTTACTCGAGGAAGAATTAAATACAGGTTAAAAGAGAGGATGTTTTGATAAATTGATAAATTGAAGATCAGCAAGTCACCGGGCTCAGATGTCATCCACCCAAGGGTTATTAAGGAATTGAGAAATGAAATTGCAGATCTCTTAACAGTAATATGCAACTTGTCTCTTAAAACGGCCACAGTGCCGGAGGACTGGAGGATAGCGGATGTCACACCAATTTTTAAAAAAGGTATGGGGGGGACCTGGGAAACTACAGGCTGGTTAGCCTTACGTCTGTCCCAGGGAAGATGGTGGAAAACCTCATCCAACAGAAAAATCTTAAAACACATTATAGAAGAACAAGCCTTGCTGAGGGAAAATCAGCATGGCTGGTGCTTTTCAGTCTGTTTATAAATGACCTGGAGACAGGGATAAGCAGTGAGGTGGCCAAATTTGCAGATGACATGAAAGTTTTCTATGTGATAAAAACCAGAGATTGTGAAGAGCAGCAGAAGGATCTCTCCAAACTGGAAGAATGGGCTGCAAAATGGCAAATGCATTTCAATGTACGAAAATGTAAAGTAATCCATATTGGGGCAAAAAAATCAAACCTTTTGTCTATCAACTCATGGACTCTGAGCTATTCTGATGTATCAGGAAAGAGATCCTGGTGTGCTGGTGGACAGCTCAATGAAGGTGTCCACCTAATGTGTGGCAGCGGTGAAGAAGGCCAATTCCATGCTATGGCTCCTCAAAAATAAAACAGCCAACATTATAATGCCATTGTACAAAATGATAGTAAGGCCAGACCTGGATTATTGCATACAGTTCTGGTCACTGCATCTCAAAAAAGACATAGTGGAACTAGAAAAGGTGCAGAAGAGAGTGACTAAAATGATTACAGGGCTGAGGGACTTTCCTTATAAGGAAAGGCTGCAGCATTTGGCGCCTGAGGGAGGATATGATTGAGACATACAAACATGCAGTCCATGAGTGAAGTCTTCTCCCTCTCACAAAATACCAGAACTAGGGGAGTTCCAGTCAAATTGAGTGCTGGGAGAGTGAGCACAGACAAAAGAAAATATTTCTTTTACCCAGCATGTTGTTAGTCTGTGGAACTCCCTGCCACAGTATGCGGTGATGGCATCTGGCCTGGATGCCTTCAAAAGGGAACTGGACAGGAGGAAAAGACAATCACAGGTTACAAACCATGATGGAGATGTGTAATCTCCAGGCTTAAAACCAGGGTACTTCAAGGACCAGATGCAGGGGAGTAGTATGAAGAGACAGATATCTAGTCTCAGAGGCATTTGGTGGGGCCACTGTAAGATACAGGAAGCTGGACTAGATGGGCCTTTGGCCTGATCCAGCATGGCTCTTCTTATGTTCTTATGAATAAATCAAATGTCTTTCCTAACCTAGGAATATTGAAGCAGGATAAGTTCAGGTGCATGTCTTATCTACTATTGTGTTGGTACAGTGCACAATCAGGTGCCTATGAGAAATTCACAAGCACCACAGAAGTGCAGTAGCACCTTCCCAGTCATATTTCCCTGGATGTGATACTGAGAGGTGTGCTGCTTCCCATACTAGAGATAATCGCGACCAGTATCCATAGATATTCCATGCTTTTTTTCTGCTCCCCCTTTAAGGTCATTTATTACTGATGGCCATCACTAAATCTTGTGGACTGCAGTTCCATATTTTAGTGGTGAATAGCACAAGGTCCCACCCTGTTTACTAATTAAACAGGATCTCAAACTTTATTCAGTTGTTACCTAAATATGCAGAGTCATGAGAAAGGGTTTCACCTTTTTCCAGCACATGAAAGCTACAATTTGTAGAAATGGGTGCTGCTCCGTTCTGGTAGCCAGTCTCTCCAGGTGAACACTTTAAACTTTGGTCTGCTGCATACTTAAAAATGCAAGTGGCAAATAGTTTTTTTTTTACCAAGAGTGTTTAAAACCCTAATACAGTATCAGTTCAGTGATAAAATCTCATTTTCTAAACTATAAAGTGCAGCCTTATATCTCACATCTTTTCTTTTTCAGATGAGTGATGTATCAGCAGGGGGAGCGACTGTATTCCCTGAAGTAGGAGCTAGTGTTTGGCCTAGAAAGGTAAGTAAAAAGTATCTCTGTTAGCTAGCTGATTACGTATGTCTCTCTGCTATGACTTCCACTTAAAAACAACGGTGATACTGTTCTACAAGTGGAAGCCGATATAAAATACTCCAGATATTTTCAACAAGAAAATGCCTGCTGATGCAGTGCACTTGTAGTGCTGGCAGAACTCTTATCTCCATTACATAAGTCCATATCCTTTTCCCCTGTGTCTCAAATAATGAATTCAATTGTAGATATATGGAGCAGGAGTCAATAATATACAGGGATGTTCAGCCAACAGCTATTTCCTTCAGATTCAGGACTTTGTGGCCAAATACGCTCCTCTTCATTTTTCTCACATGATCCTTAGTACAATGGACAAAATCTTGTTGTTTACATTAGTAAATTGCACTGCAGTACACCCATTGAACTAGTGGGGTTTCAGTGAATCAACTCCTCTGTAGGTTGCTTGATTTAGATGGGTCTTCTCTAGCTGTGAGCAACAGGATTTGGGGCAGTATGTTCAGGGTATTTAAAGTTCATGTTACATCAGAACACAGTGATTTAAGCTCTGTCTGTGGTCCTGGTTTACAAACCAGGATCATGTCATGATTCGCGGTTCTGTTTTATAGCCATCTGGCAAAATATTTTCGGGAGATATTTGATGTGACAGGGAGCAGTGCCTTAACAAACCCTAGATATACTGTACTAAGATGCATAAAAGGAGTCTAGAAAACAACATATGTTTTCAGTGCAGTAAACCACTTTTTATGGGGCCATGGTTTTTACTTCTAAACTGTACGTCAATAACCAATTGGTGCTCACAGTTGAATTTGTTTCATAAAATTACAGTGTGTGTGTGTGTGTGTGTGTGTGTGTGTGTGTGTGTACATATACACACATGTGCACACACACACACACACACACACACACACACACACACACACACACACACACACACACACACACACACACACAGTGGAATGCCTTTTCATACTCCATTGGTCATTAAGTTTTAGTCTATGGAGAAGTAGCCTCTGACATATCCTAAAACATACCAGGCTCTTAATAGTTGCGCAGAAGTGAGGTTGGAGCTGTTGCATTTCTCCCTTTGGGTGTGTTTATTGGCATGTAAAAATAGCATCATACTACACTGAATCCCATTGCAAGCAATGGAAGGAGAGTAAAGTATGCCAGCAGCATGTCTGGTTGCTAAAAATGGTCTGGGAAGACTGTATACAGTATTCAAAGCTTCACTTTTCTTTCCCTCTGGAACATCATGTCATTCTTCTTTTCCTTCTTCCTTGAGCTCACTGCAGGAAGGAAAATTCTTCCTTTTCAGGGCTGACCTCTTCCTTCTCAGAGACAGCCTATATATGATCACATTTGAGACACTGTTCTAGGACACCAGGGTTGTGTCCTTCTATTCATTCATTCAGTTCACTAGCTTTGTTCTTCAACTCATGTCCAGAGTCCGTAAATGTTTTTGAAAATGGCATTTAAATTCTTGCTAACTAAAAGGTAGTAGGCTGTCTCCAAGGCTTAATTTTTCATTTAATGAGTCTGTACTGCAGAAATAAAAGTCTTGCAAGAGTCTTTTAAGGAAAGGTATAACCCATCAGTATTAAAATTAAGTAAGAATTTTAAAAGATACACAGTAAGAAGCTTTTACTACCTAGACTTTAAGGCATTGTATTAGATTAATATTTCCTTCTGTTTTACCAGGGAACAGCCGTGTTTTGGTACAACCTTTTTCCAAGCGGGGAAGGTGACTATAGTACAAGGCATGCTGCTTGTCCAGTACTAGTTGGAAACAAATGGGGTATGTATGAAATTTGAGATGCAAGTCTTGCGCCATATTTTAAAAATACATACAATAGGTACAGCCCCCAAACAAGTGTCAGTAGAAAGTGACACCAAGGGAAACTACCTCCTAGAACATTGAGATGGGCAGGTGGAGATAAAACTGATAATGGATACAAGGAAGTCGGATTATCAAGCTACCACATTACTTCAGTGTGTGAGCCCATGAGATTCACCAATGCATTTTAGATACAGAATGCATGCATGGGTATTGGAACTTCCTCATTTTTCATGAGTAAATGTGAAGCAAATCTTTATGTACAGTTATCCCCTGCTATATTGCAGTTCATATACTGGTGGTCCTGGTATATTGTGGGACCACAGTATATGAAGACAAGGGCTCCTTGGGGAAGCTGTGTGGGCCTGTTTGGGGCCTCCTGCACTTGCCCTAGGCCTGGCACTGCCCTGTGCAGGCCTCTGATGGGCTTCCTGGACCTGTCAGAGGCCCCAGAAGTGATTTCCATTGAACCAGAAGTGGCGTCTGAAAAAAAGGAAGTGACTTCCAGTTTGCCGGAAACTACTTCTGGGGCCTCCGACAGGTCCAGGAAGCCTGCCTGAGGCCTGCTCAGGACAACGCCAGGCCTGGGGTAAGTGCAGGAGGCCCCAAACTGCACCCCCAAGTACCAACCTGACCCAGCATCTGCATAGCACATATTTCCCTTTATCGTGGGTCGGATCAGGTCCCTAACTCCCATGATGAATGGGGGATTACTGTAAAAGTTTCCAGTTACAATTCAGAAAATAACAATTTCTGCATGTAAAAAGTCTATAAATAAATACTCACTAAATTGAACAAGGTTTGAGTGACCTTATCTGCTAATGTGGTTTCTTTCTCCCCCTCTTTTTTTGTAGTATCCAATAAGTGGATTCACGAACGTGGACAAGAGTTTCGAAGACCATGTTCCTTATCGGAGTTAGACTGATACAGACCTTCCCTTCTCTTTTGGTGCAAACTACATGCCCCTTCTACATGGCCTTTATTAATACCAACTGTTTACACTAACACTCCTTGACAGCTCTTGTCTTCGGTACCAACCAGTGCTTTATCCATCGAGAAAATACCTTATCTACAGACAAACACCTTTGCTAATATACCCATTTAATTTTTTTACAGAGACATTATATTTGATTTCTAATATCTGTGAGTCATCATAATATATCTCTCTCATAATTTCTGTAGAAGAATCATAAACCTCTGCTGGTGGTAAAATAGATATGGACAAACTACTTTTTTTTTGGTCCAGGACTTTGCTTGGAGAGTTCAGATGTGATGCATCTCTTCTACTCTTTTTCCTTATGTTTTAGAAAGCTTGAGCACTGATGCAAAGCTGTGGACAGGGGCTGCAAGCCTCACTGGATTGACCTCAATGGCAAAACTTCCCACTGAGTGCAAAGATTTTGGTTTGTGTGCATGGCCTGCAACATCTAATCTGGGATGGAAACTGTAGATCCCTGGATGGCTTTCCACCCCCTTGTATCACAGAAATTCACTGACACAGATGGTCTGCCTTTCTTTTCCTTGGGTATGTCTTCCAGATTTAGTCTGGTTTGCTAACCCTAAGAAAGAAAGCTAGCCTTTGTCCACATATAGGTGGCTTGAACAGTATCATAGTACTATCTTTTTGCATCTGAATTGATTGCAGGTTGAAAAAAGAAAAGGATACTTGTTTTCCAGGTTGGATTAATAATTTTATTATGATATAGTGTTTTGGTTTCGAACTCCAAAAAAATGCTTGCTGCTTTTTCTTGGTTTGTAATTAGTTTCAACTCCTTGAATCTACAGAGGCAAGATCGCCATTGGCCTAAACATGGAATTGTGCCTTAGACTGAGAATCTTTTTGTATGAAATGATTTATATGATGTGAAAACACACACTTCCATTCCCAACGTGCAAACCCTGTTTCACAATGGAGATGTTTTCAGACAAAGATGATATATTTATAATACTAAATCTTTTGAAAGCTTTTTTTGTTGTCTTTTTCACTGTGTTGTAGACTCATATATGCTGTTTATGTTATTAGCCCTTCAAGGAAACAAAGGCTGTATTCACACAGGATGTTAATTTGAACTCACCAGCATACAAAGTTCTGAAGAAGTCACTCCCTCTGATCTTCTCTTCATGTAACCTCTTTAGTAAGGAGGTTTGGCAAGCCTAGGATTTCTCGATTCTTTTGTGTCCTATACAGCCAAGATGCAACCTTTTAGAGTTGTCTGGACAGACAATTGGGGAACTACTATAGCATTAAATCTAATAGTAAATTGAACAATAGTAGTTTAAAATAACTCAGTATTGAAATAGATTACTGGCAAAGATGCAAGTTCTCATCCAGCTGAACCTATTTAGTTATGAGACCTAGCTGGATGATAAGATTCCTGTGGGAGAATTTAATGCTAGCTTGTCTTTTTGGACTCATGGTGAGGGGGACACTTGCTTTCACAAAATAACAAACACTTGAGTGCTTTAATTTAGTGACATTTATAAATGTAATGCCCACAGAGAAACAAGACACAAAGAAGATGGGCAGAAACCCTCACAAACATTAAGAGCTTCACTTTTGCATACTTGAAACTTTGGTGACAACAAACACTATACAAAGAGATTGCTCATTGCCCTGTCCTTGGCTGAAAGTGACTCCTCCCACCTTCACAGGTGAAATTATAGGTGTGTATTGAAAACTAGCTCAGTTGACCATGTGGCCTTCTGTTTCTTTCCTCTAGCATTTCAAGCGAGGTGCTTACTTTTTTTAAAATGTTAAAAAATTCTCCATGACTCTGTATATAACTCAGATTTATATACTGTATATATTAAAAAGCACTTCAAAACAAAACAATATAAAACCACTCAGTGAACTAGGGACAGGGATCTACCTATCAGAACCATGCATTCGTGGCTTTTGCTACATCCTTTCTGCTCTATTTTAATTTGTTTCCACACTGAACCTTGGACAGGAAAAGAGGTCAAGCTCAGTATACATTAGCACTTAAACCTCACTGCAGTTATATTCAGTACATTGAGGGCACCTGCCTGCAGAATGGCCTAATTTTCACCTTTCATTTTTCTAGAGGACAAATGTTTCCGCTCATAGTAAATTTAAAGCCAAAGTTGGCTTGCACTACAGCTGTTTGTTGCATTTTGGTTTGTTAGGAATTCATGCCTCTCCTATCATCATGCTTTGCAGCATGTATGCCATTTTCTAGTAAGCTGCACAAAAATGAGTACAGGAATAAAAAGGTACAAGAGCTGAAATGAAAAACATATTTACTGATGGAACCATCAGACCCTGACATTTCCAAGGGTTACTTGCACATTGGCTGAAATCCAGTAGTAAACTGCAACTAGAGTAAGCCCAATGAATCAGGGTGGATTGGTAAGTCAGTACCGTATCTCTGTAAGTTCCATTGGTTCAATGCACCTACCTGCTTGAACTGTTGACTGCAATTTCAGCCACTGAATCTGCATCTTAATGCAAAAAGCATGAGAAAGCTTACAGTTAGAACCTGTTTATTTGTAGCTAAAATTGCAATTCAGAATGAAATGCCAAGTTGAGCCAGTTATGAATATAAAGACCTTATGCCAGGCATGTCCAAACTTTGGCCCTCCTGATGTTTTAGACCACAACTCCCAGAATTCTAAGCTTAGATTGCCAATTGCAAAGGACTGTGGGATTTGTGGTCCAAAACATCTGGAGGACCGAAGTTTGGACATACCTGCCTTATGCCATTTTGTGAATGCTGGTTCATCCATCTCAGCACCACATTTATTAGCTGGAAGATGTTTTTTCAGAGTTTCACAGTGGGATTTCTTTCACCTTCCTAAAGAGCTTGGGGGAAAATATCTTTTCAACTAAAAGTCTCAGAATCCTCCAGAGAACTCTTTGAAGGTTCACCTACAGTGACCTTGAGTTAGGAATAACAAGTACCACTGATTCCGGCATTGGAAAAAGAGCTACTAAAGTGAATCTTGACAGCACTAAGCCTGAATCTTTAAGTGCTGGAAATAATATAGTGGTCTCAGTGAGTGGTACCCAACCTTGGGTAAACCAGGTGTTCTTGGACTGCAGTTCCTAGAAGCCTTCACCGCTGGATGAAATGAGCCATGGGTAGGCCAAGTTCAGCCTCAGGACTCCATTCAGCACCAGAGGGCTGTTTTCAGATCTTTCTAGGTCCCCTCATATTCTGGCAACAAAGGTGAACTGCTATTCTTAGAAAGCAATTCATTCAAGTAGATAATGGCCTTTCTCCCACCACCGTCTGATATGCCCAAATTAAAACTCTTTCAAAACCGAAGGACTTTTAACTGTTTCCACTCAGACTGACTATGTCAGATGGTTTCAGGCAACTTTCCCTCTAAGGTATGTGTAAGCACACCTCTGCCTCCCTCCTCACAGGGCTTTTCCTCCCTTGTGCACCCATTGCAGCTCTTTTTGTTTGGGGTCAGAACAGAACCCACCCAGTGGGAATCACGTATATGCATGGAGCAGGTTCCTGTGCAGCAGGGACAAACATTAGAGGGCACATTGGTTACAGGGGTTGAAAATGTGCACCCCAGGCCCACAAAAGTTGCCCATACTGATCTAAGTAGCCCACCATAATAGTAGCTAATCTTGGGACCTACAGGCTGAAACACCATATGGATGGTTTTGTATCAAATCATTTTAAGATCTTGTATCTTGATTAGACATAAAACAAAAACTGATGCTGAATGAATGGGCCTTGGGTTTATACTAGTCTCCCTTCTGTCAGGCTCACAAAGAAAAAAAATGGAAGCCTCTCATACTTCCATTTCCAACTAACTTCACAGCAATTCAATGTTCTATCTGAACCCAGTTAGCTATAAGCAAACCGAACCAGCTTCATATATCATGAGTGTGTTGGGTATAATACATGCTGCAGTTTAATCTCAATTAACTGAAAACAAAAGGCAAACAGAATCTCAACACAGTTGTGACTGAAAGAAGTAGAGTGCATAAGCTCAAGATCCACTTAATGTGAACCTTAAGCATTCTCTCTGGGCCAGGTCAGTGTGTGCCATGGTGATTCAAATGCTTAAATGGAAGAATCAGGTTTCAGTTTGCACTTATACAATATGCAGTAGTGAAATGCATTTTAAAGCTAGGGTGTTGGCAATTCAACACCATAGAACAGTATTGGCAAACCTGTGGCACAGTGGCCAAAGGTGGCACACAGTCCTATCTGTGGGCACGTGACATTGTTTCCTCACAGCCATGGCACTTCCCCCTCTACTTGGAGCATGCCATTGTGCTCTATGCAGAGAGCTAGGCAAAGGGGAGGCAGCAGCTTGTGGGCATGTTAGTAGACCCAGTTTACTCTCCAGCCACGCCACTCTGGGCATCCCAAAAGCGGCATGTCTGGAGAATAAATGGTGGCTACGAAGGATCCCACAAACCCCTGCCTCCTCTTTGCCCAGCTCTCTTCATGGAGCCATTTTGAGACCGCTGTGGCCATGGGAAATTCAAAAGCCTGCTCCTTGATTCTCGCTTTTCCGAGGGGTAGCACCCAAAGCATTTGTAACCCAGGGTACCATTGTATTCAGGTTAAATTGCCGTATTGGCACGTTGCGAAAAGTAATGGGTTTTGAATTGCAGTTTGGGCACTCAGTCTCCAAAAGGTTTGCCATCACTGCCACAAAAGCTGAAGCATTTCTGCTTATTTTGATATCACAGCTTTTAGGGCCTGTCATCTTCAAATGTAACACAGCAGCTCCATCATTGCACAGTGCTTTCCCAGAAAGGCTTGAATGAATTGAGAAAGAAGATTGCAAGAGAAATAGTCTTAACAAAGAGCTTCTTAGATGATGCTACAGAAAACAATCCATCTCCAATCAGAGGACTCTAGCCTTAACATCCTCCCTGAAATTAAGTGCAGATGAGCAGTGCATGCAGGTCCCTCATTAGGTAGGGAGGTCCCTATATTACAGCTGCTCTTGAGTACTCTTTATTGTGCTTAAACTGCTGGTAAATACTTAGTCAAGCAATTTCCCCTCTGTAACTTAACAAAAAGAAACTTTATTGAAAACTGATTAAAAAAAAGACCGTAGCAGCTTTCATATCTTGAATGAATCGTGATGCCAGAATGCTCTTGAGAGAATGTAATGTAATGTAATGGTAGCCTCCGACCCGCAACCTTGGCTCCAGCAGGCTTCCCTTTTCATGTCCACTTTTACACAGATTGTGTGAGATCAATCATATGGCTGGTTGCTCGACCAGTAGCCTGCCAAAGGAGCAATTGTAGTGCAAATTGCTGTTAACCACATGATATTTCTTATTAGGATTTTGGCTTTGGTGATTTAAGCAATGGTACTGGTTAATGCCTTTTTCTCAGAAGCTAAAATGCAACAGTAGTTTTTCTGTCATTGGTGAAATTTCTCAATGGTAATGAAATGGCAGTGGAAAAAATATTACAACTGCCACAATCTTCCTAAAGACTCCTTACTCAACAAACCCTCAAGAGTGCTTTTCAGAGCATTTGAATTCTGTGCTTTCACCTTTTCTGTGATCTTTTGCCAATAGCGAAGTGTATTGAATTGTCTTCTGTAGCTCAGCATTTCAACACTTCACGGGTGGGGGGTGGAAAGCGTTTCACATTTTAAAGTTGTTGTTTAGAAAGCTGTACAGCATAGTTGAAGCCATCTCGATCTAGGAATAACTGAGCTCAGTCCTGTGTGTACTGGAATTTGGTTTGCAACCTCACACAATGTCTGTGGTTTGTATGACGGGGAGGAACTTTTCTTGGCTGGGATGATTCTATTTATTCTGCACTAACCAAACATTCCTTTCAGCCTGTGAATTCAAAGGGAACCCCACTTCACCGCTGAGTGTTCTTTTCCCTCTGTTTTCTCGGTTTGAGGCATTTTTTTTTGTTTACTGTTGATCTGTTCAGTTGGTTGCTAAGCATGTGTGTGGGAAAGAAAGCAGTGCACCAAAGTCTATAATTGCAAGCAACAGTAAGTAAAGTAACTTTTTTAAATTCTCTTACAAAGTGAGTTACTGTGACTGTAAAGTGTCAATTGATGAAAAAGGTGTGGACTCTGGGGAACTCATAGCTAATTTCCTTTATGAGTCTTTGTACATAGGGAGAGAGCATAGAGAGAGAGAAAGGAACTTCAGCAGAAATTCAAAATTCTGCAACAGTATGTCCGCTCTGAATAGGTGGGCATTCTAATGTGGTGTTGCTATACTGTATTTGCTTTTTGGTTGCTCCATGGAATCGTTGCAGTATGGCAGAAAATACACAATAATCTGGTTTCTCCATAAGGTTCCCTTCACACATGGATGTTTTTTCAACAAAGAGAAGAAAACGAGCCCTGCAATGGGCCATTCGAAAAAAGTAGTATTTAAAGGATTAAATTTGGGCTGATGATTAGATGTATGATTGTCTTTGAATTATTGTAAGCCACTTTGGGTCCTTTTGAGGAGAAAGGACAACATAAATAAACAGCATTTGGAATGCATAATTGCAGTATATATTACAAAAGTTACTTCATCAGTCCATATGTCCCAGAAACCCATGCTGGTTGCTGGGAAATTCCAGGATTTACCGACCCAAAATCCCTAATCTGGTACCTCCTTTCTTTAAAACAAAAACAAAAAACAAGCAAGCAAACAAAAAATCCACCTCAGAATAACAAAAATAAGAAACTAGATTTGGGAATCTGGGTGAGCTATAGGTGATCTACTATTAATTTGGTTGTATAAAGCTTTATCTGTGATTACATGTTGACAAGCCAGTTGAAACTCTTTCCAGAGATTTCCAACTTCCTGAACAAAAATCAGCTCAAGCAGCACGGAGTGTAATTAGATTTCCTGCACAACTGAACTGTGACCGATAGAGAAGGCCTTGGAGCTAAAATGCTTAAGAACTAGAATGTTCTGATGATGGATTGGATTTTAAAGGTTGTATTTTAGGGTTTTTGCTGGAGAAGGGCCAGTACAAGACAGGAGATTACACCACTCAATGGAGGGATAAGTATACCATAAGGAGACTCATATTTTAAGAGGATTTTCTGGAGCATATTCTTTCATGTGTGATTTCTGCAGTTTTATGCCTCATGCGTTAGTCAATGCCAATAAAGCACTTCCAGAAAAGATTGCTTTTACAATGGAAACGCCCACCATTTGGTTTGGAAAATATGTTGGATTCTTAGGAGGCAGTACAAGACCATAGAAGTCAGGCACCTGGGATGATCATGGTTATGCTCCTCCTATTATGAAGAGAATCATGTTCACATTTAAATTAAGTAAAATTTAATGTGGTACTGTACTCTCCTTTTTATGTGAATGCCTCCTTTTCAGGAACACACACACACACACACACACACACACACACACACCAAAGCACATTCCTTTCTGTTGGTACTTAGCTTGTGTGTTTTTTTTTCTTCATTATAGTACTCTGAAACCTGTACCCCAAAAATTCTGCACCTCATATGAAGGAGATCTAAGACATGTCTGATTTAGGATCCAAATAAACTCATACAGGAATACTGTTCTGTGTGATGTGTGAATGAAAAATGTTATTT
Source organism: Phrynocephalus guinanensis (assembly GCA_037367245.1). Taxonomy (NCBI): domain Eukaryota; kingdom Metazoa; phylum Chordata; class Lepidosauria; order Squamata; family Agamidae; genus Phrynocephalus; species Phrynocephalus guinanensis. The sequence continues at coordinate 42,003,406 of CM074735.1, read as the reverse complement.
CACTTATAATAATGATAATTTTAGAAGCTGCTTTACTGTATTGCCTTTAAAAATTGTAATAAAAAAGCACCCTTTGCCACCAATACGGAGAATCTTTCATTCTGAGTGTGACTGTTTTTTCCTACTATATTTCATCCAGAGAACCTAGTCATTGCCTGGTGTTTTCAGAATTAAGCCACACTAATATCCATTTATGTAAGGCATCCTCAGCCTTCAGAAGATATTTATGCTCCAGATTACTCCGTGCTATCTGTGCTTAGAAATCTGCTGGGTGGTTTATGTTCTCTCACTCAGGAGGCTGGAGCTGCAGCAAGTGAGGAAGAAACTGCCTAGGAGAGAAGGATTTAAGTAATTTTGGCTTTATCTGATTCCCACAGCCTTCTGCTGGTTAACAGCACAAAACTGGCTAGATGGACTGGGGGTACAGGAATATTGTTTGTTGAACACTCAAGCTTTTTCAGTAAAACACACACCCGCACACCTAAATCAGTCAGAATATTTGTGAAGCCCTTCTTAGTGGTCTGGTCACTGTGACATTTCAAAAGGCTGAATTTTAAAACCTTCCTTCTCTGAGTCCTTGTCCTGCAGCAATTGTTTTTTAAAGATGAAATTAGCCAAAAGGTTACTTTCTTGTTCTGTTTCATGAACAGAAATCTTGAGCACATCCATCTATTAAGTTGAGAGCTTAGTCCCATACTTGATTTTCCTCATTCTCTTGTAGTGGTGGGTTTCTTTCCATCTTCCCAGCTATAACTTCAAACAAAGCAGTGGAAACAGAGCTTTCTTGAGCTTCGTACTTCCCTAGCAGAGGTGTTCTGCTTCCACTGATCACCAGCCACCAACATTTGGGCTGGGGGGGGGGGGGTTACATCAAGGTCAGCAAAATCACAATGCAAGGAAGCCGAGCTGATAATCCTCCTGTTCCTGGCATATGTCTTCCAAGCTCATCAACCATCCTGAAATTGCACCCTCTGATGCTTTCCTAGGACATGGTCTGATGATGTTCATAAGGTCAATCCTACCTTCATTAGATGTAGGAATCCGCCTGTTTTAGTTTATCTTAGAATGACAGAGAAGACATGTCTTGTTACTGTTTTGCAACCATTTTGAAGTGATTTTTTAAAATCTTATTCATTTAAAATGGGAGGGGGTCTTTTAGCATACACGGATAGCCCCATGGCACAGTGGTTAAATGCCTTTACTGCAGGTAAAACTGCTCACGGCCTGGGGTTCAATACCAGGTAGCTGGCTCATGGTTGACTCGGCCTTCCATCCTTCCGAGGTAGGGGGCGGGGGCAATGTGTAGCCTGCATACTGTAATTAAAAACTGTAAACCACCCAGGGACTACTTGAAGTGGTATGGGGCGGTATATAAGCAGAACACTTTGCTTTTGCATAACTACTACATTTTTGTTTTAAAATCTACCCATTGCTTGTGGCGAGCTTCCAAGGTGCTCCACCCTGCTGGGAATACCGATGACAGTGGGTCTTGCAGTGGATTATCATGGGTGTATTTGTGTGTCTGTGGTGGTGGTGGAGGAGGAGGAGGGAATCTCTCTCTCTCTCTCTCTCTCTCTCTCTCTCTCTCTCTCTCTCTCTCTCTCTCTGTGTGTGTGTGTGTGTGTGTGTGTGTGTGTGTGTGTGTGTGTTATTTTGGACCCTCAGTCTACATCCTCTGTTTTTCCAATCCCATATTCAGCAACCAAAGAGACTTCTTGAGCTGCACTCCCTCAAATGTTTTATTTTGCATCCCAGTCATGGCTAATTCAAGGACATCTGAAAGAGATTCTCCATGGAAGTGCAGACATAAATTCAGCAGGGGGCGCTGGTGTACTAGCTTTTTTCCAATCGCTGTTGTTGCTAATTTTTTTAGCAGTGTGAAGTTTTGTTAACAAATCTTTACCTTCCTAGAAAGGCAATTTCTCAGTCCTGTTGGTTTTAGAGTAGGCAGTATATCTATATCTTTGCCTGCCTGAAAGCAAATATATATATAAAAAAATCTAATGCTTCACTTTTCAACCTAAGAAAAAGATCCAATGCATTTGCAGACATGCATTTTAAAGCAAAGGTTAGGATATGGCTTTATTCTAAACATGGTAGATGATTACCCAGCCTATACTGGCCAGTGAATGGGACGAAATGTTGTCATCTGCCACCCCACAAAGTCTCTCCCCCCACCCCCACACCATCCAGAAGCTTCCTTGAGATAGAAATAACATTTATTTTGTCTCACCAGGAGCTTTCGAAAGCTCTGTAAGTTGTAAATGGGCTTGCTTTTGCATGGGAGCTGGAAAGTAAACAACAGGGTTCATTTACAAGCTAAAAGCATCGATGTGGCAGCTTTGAAGGAATATAACTCTCTAGAAATAATATTTTGTCGTCTTTCAGTCGTGCAGCTGGCATCTTGTCCAAGTTAGCCACTCTTTAATAGACTGCTTTTCTTCATCAAACTGTGGCAAAAGTAGCTTGCAGTAAACATCGTTTGTCAATATACGGCACATTTCAGGAAGTGGATGTAGGAATCTTTTTTTTATACGTAAAAGCATTCAAACCAAAGCAAATGCAACAAGCATAGTGACAATTCAACATCAGAACAAAAAAAGCAAGGGTTGAGGAAAGAAAAACCAAAGCAAAATCTGAAATAGTCAGCCCCAAAAGGGAAACCACCACTAAAACTCTCTGCTAGCATAATGCTGAGGGCAGACTGGCTTAAATACAGTTCAGAGGCAGTGGGGTCTTCTTGACAGGCTATGTCTGTGGTGGACAAGGTGAGAGGGCCCATGTGTAAATTTCGCCTTCCCAAGATGTACCGTGGGCCCCATTAGTCCTATAAATATGAAAAGTCAATCCTGAATTCTCTGGAAATTCTATTTCTGGTTTTGTTTTCTTGTGCCTGTGTGTGTGTGTGTGGGGGGGCTCTCTGCCATGTTTTATTTCCAGCAGAGATAAGCAGAATTTTTTGTACAAGGTGGGAGTATCCATGGATACAAAAACAGCCGTGGAGGCTCTGCTTTGCCCATCCCTGAGGTAGAGTAGATATATGATCATGGAGATCCTTGTGTCTCCTCCCAAGGAGTCTAACAGCAGCAGGACCAGGGCAAGACCCATAATATCTATCTGTGTGGCCCACCTGATGACTGGCTCAGATGTGCCTGAGCGGGGGCTGGTATATTACATCTATCTAACCTTGAGCTTTCTTGTAAAGCCAGAGCTGCTCCACTTGATTAGGACTTCTCCCTGTTATCATATGACAAGGGGAAGGCAAATGCCCCATAATATGCTTGATTCCTCTCTGCTGCTTTGGCGAAGTTCTTAAGGAACTACGTCACTCTGTGTCCTTAGTCATATCTACATGCATTCACACATCTATCTTCATACATGGCCAACATATAATTTTAGGATACTTGTGCTTCACCATAAGAAAGTTGTAATGTGATGCTTGCCATGTGGCAGGGCAGCTTCTGAGGGTGTGGAATCAATTTTTCCCCATGGGAGGCCCTTAATTTCTCTCTCCCCCCCCCATATCTGGGGGAACATAGTTCATTCATCAAAACTGCAAATTATTTCCCAAAGAGCTGTGGGCGAGGGGATGCTGCTTACTATATTTATCTAATTCCTGGGAGCCAGTGTGGTTAGTGGATAGTGTTATACAAGGACTTGGGAGATCTGGGTTCAAATCCACCCTTGGCCACAGATCCTCACAGGGTATGTGAGATAATGGTAAACTAGCCCTTGAGCATCCCAACAATGATGGCATCATAGTGGAAAACAGAAGCAATATGATGGTACCAAATCACAGCACCATCATTCAACTCCCCTTACCCTGGCCTCCTTTACTCGATAAAAAGCATTTTCTTGAAGCAAAGAAAAGGGGGCCTGGCCTGAGTTTGGTAGTATCTTTTGCATAGTCCAAGAGGAAATTAGCGACAGGATCTAGACTGAGCCTTGGATCAAAAAATTCTGATTTTATTATAGAAGAACAGGTGAATGAATATGTCGCTCTGGAAATGCACATAAATATTGATTATAGAATCAGAGAATCATAGACTTGGAAGAGACCTCAAGAGCCATCTAGTCCAACCCCCTGCCATGCAGGAACCTCCATCACAGTACTCCTCCTGATATATGGCCATCCAGCCTCTGCTTAAAAACATCCAAAGAAGGAGACTCCACCATCCTTCATGGCACCATATTCCACTGCCGAACAGCTCTAAATGTCATGAAGTTCTTCCTAATGTTTAAATTGAATCTCTTGTCCTGTAGTTTGAGACCATTGCCCCATGTCTTAGTCTATGAAGCCATGGAAAACAAACCAGTCCCCTTTTTAATATGACATCCTTTCATATATTTAAACATAGCTATCATATCTCCTCTCAGCTTTCTTTTTGTAAGGTTAAACATTCCCAGCTCCCTAAGCCACTTCTCGTAAGACATTTAAAGAGGCATCCCATCCTCACCCAATAGCCTATCTGAATGAAATATCAAACTATGGTCCAAGAATCAAAATAATTCCTGCTGGCACCATCTCCGAAGCCAATTGTTCACCTCCACTATTGTTCTTTCCCTTTGTGAGCCACGTCCTTCTACAGGGAGGAGAGATAAAATTACCACCTGCCCACCCAGGTCCTTCAGCTTCCTAACCCATCTCTTCATATGCCCTTGTGATATCCCGAAAGCTGCATTTTGAAGTATCATTACTTCCTACATGGACCAAAAGAAAGGGGTTAGAATCAGTGGGCATGGTGAGTCTTGTCAGACTCTCTGTTACATCCCAAATCTTGGCTCCAGGGAGACAGCAGACCTCTTGATTCATTTTGTCAGGCCTGCAGATGACCACTTCTGTACCTCTAAGCAAGGAGTCTCCAACCACCGCCACTCGCCTCCTATGAGGCTTGGTAAGTACCCCTTGTTGTGCTGTTGGATTCAAATTCCTCTGTGAAGGGTCTTCAAGCTGACCTTGCTGTTCTTGGTGCAATTCCTTTTCCTGGTTGATAAGGGAGAGAGGCTGGAATCTGTTGTGCAGTTGCAAGCTCTCTGTCTGTTTCCTAGTTCTTCCCTTTCTGGATGTGACATTCCTCCAAGTATCTTCCTCCTGTATTTGTGAAATGCCCTCATCCTGACTGAGATTCTCCCTGTCACCAGTGTTGACAAAGTTTTTCTCTGCTTCCTGCAACAATCCCACCCCCACCCCCCCAACATTGAAAAGATTGAAAACACAGGCCTCCAGCTGCCTGACCTTGTCCTCCAAGAGGGCCACCAGCTTGTACTTTGAGCATGTGTATCTTGGTTTGGCAAGAAAAACTGAACATGCCACAGATGTTGCAAGTAGCTACATCTGTCCCCTGACCCTCCATCCAGACTAATTGGTCAATTACTTGAACATGGAAGAAAGAAAGAAAAGATAATGGAAAAACCAATCCTCTCAGTATTCTCTGCTACCTTCAATATTGGTAAATTATCAGTGAATCCACCTTTCCTTTTTTTTAGCATTGCTGCTGGCAATACTAAGATACAGCCAAACCTCCAAGCCCAGGTGCTCTCAGGGATTTCCAAGCAGTCTGAAAACTCCTCCCCCAAACAGCCTCTTTAAATCCTGCAAGACTACCTCTTCATGCGCACATAAAGCCTGGACATCTTCTATGGAGGAGTAAAGTCATGTCCCTGCAATTAAAAAAAAAAGATCAAGGACCAAAACAATCTCTCTTCCTCTTATTTATTTCAAAGTGGGATGGTGCTATTATAGCAAAAACCCTGTAACAAAAATGTGTGCTAAGCAGAGATAACAGAAGAAGGAGAAAATAAAGGGTTAACTCTGCCAGAGACCTGCCGCTAATTGGATAATCAGCAACCTGTTCTCAGGGGAATGTTGTTCACACTTTAAATCTACCTTGCCAAAGAAACAGCTTTCTTTTTATTCATTTATTTGTCTTTAGAATTGGGATAGCACTGAATAGGACAATGAATAACAAAGATAAAAAGGCCCTAACAGAGGCAATAGAAGAAGAGAGGGGCATGCATGCACACATGTATGTGCGCCCCTCCTTTGAAGCGACATCTGGAATTATGCATGTCAGAAGCTAAACTAAAACTGAACAATTCACAGGAGGAAAAAACAAAAAACAAAACCAGTAGTCCCTGGTGGTGATTGAAAAAGGTCTGCTTTAACATTGAAAAGGGCCAGATTGGTTCACAATGATTTTTATGCCACATGGATGCATAAAAACAGATTGCAATTCCCCGTGCTGTCAGTGGACCAAAATGATGTGGCCAGCCTCTTAAACTGCAAGGATCAGCATTAGTATCACTGTAGAATTTTTTTTCTTTTGCTTCACCTACCTTATAGGGTTGTTGTGAACATGTAGTCCTTATTTGATGCTCCTTCCTTACATTTTGAAGGAAGGAGGGAGGACACAGATACCCCTATACACCTAATTATCTGAGACTGACTAGAAAAAGCAACTTAAGACCAATGCAGCACAATATTCCACTCTTGCTCTTTGGGAAAGGCATGCGACACAATAGAAAATGTTGCCTAGTGATTGTTTACATGGACTACGGTCCATTTCTGAATTAATGGGAGGAGAGAATGACCAGACCACATTTTGTTCTTATCACTGTTCAGTGCTAAGAGGATGGGCATGCCACGAAAATGTGCATTTTAGAGATGGGCATGTTTTGGGGTTTGGACTGCATCTCCCAGCTTGCTCCAACTAGCATGGCCTCTGGTTGCACAATCGGGGTCTTCTTTAAAAGGGAGGGGAAGAGCACCATTTCCAAGCTCTGTTGTTAGCAGTCTGGGGCTTTTACTTCCATCCATGTAAAGCAGAAATGTGGATCTAAACAAAGATTTGGAACGTGGCACAGATGCAATTTTAACCCAGAACTTTTCTATTCACAGAGAAAAGAGGTAGTTCATTTGATCCTTGTAGCAAAGCAAGGTGGAAAACAGGACTCTTGAACTTGTTTTCCTCTATCTCAGCGTTTTCTGATAACCCATCCTCAAACAAAGCAAAAAAAAAAAAAAATCAGAGGGCAACGAAAACAGGCATTCATCAACTTGCTCTATATAGGTTCCAATCAATCTGATAACGGCTTAAAATGCCAATATATTAATAAACAGGGAGATAAGAAGGGGTGTTTCACATAGTTTATGAAGAGCAAAACCTTTACAGTACTCTGTTTTTGTGTTTTCTGCAACTTTTCATGAGGCATTGCAAAATGCAACAGCTCAGAAATTCAGGTCAGTCCATTAAAAGATTATCATCTTGGCTCTGACCTGGTGGACCTGCAGAAACAAAAGAGACATAGCAAAGGTTTTCCTCTTTATCTCTAAACAAAGTAAGCACTAATGCACAGTTTAAAATACAGAAGGGCAACATGCAGGTCTCCAGATGTTATTGGCTGGCAACTCCAGTCACAGCTCAGAAATACCATGGTTTTTTTAAAAAAAAATTAAAACAAAAAAAAAATATGGACACACACAAAATTAATACTCTACAATACAGGCTTAAGTGTTTGCAAAAAAATGCCTTGCTTACCATTACCAAAAAAATTTAAACTAGACACCTCCACTGGGATAATTGGAGAAATAGTGTAACACTTACTCATTTAGGATGCCCTGCTTCCATTCTAGAACAGAATTACATATTGTGAAGGTGCAAATGTCTTTCTTTTCGTTAATCCATGCTCAACAAATGATATTCCCAATGGCATTAACATTATTATTGCTTACCACCTCCCCTTTTCACTTATATAACATAAGTTAATTTATCATTACACTCCAAACAGCTTTATGCTAACTGCTTAATTGAAAATCACTTTTATTTTTCCAATTATTCACTACCTTAATCTGCTAACATAGGGCCAACGTTCACATGAATTCTTTAAAATGGGAACTGGGATATGTCTCTTCCAGGCCATATACATGAATGAATGGACTTTTCAAAAAGGAAAAAGGGTTCTGTAATTCTCTTTTAAAACTAGCCTAACAACAAATCAACAAATGCATTTTAAATGAAAAAATGTCAGTGAATAAAACTAGGTGTCTATCGTATTGCACAAGACTTATAGGACTTAGAACAGGGGTGCCCAAAATTTTTGTAAGGAGGGCCAGATTTGGTGGCTGAGAATGTGTCAGGGGCCAGTTGCTCCCCAACCCTGCCACCCCACTGCAAGTCCCACCCACTGACCCATAAGCCCCACCCACTGACCCCTTGCAACCTCACCCGCAGGGGTCTAAGGGAGGGAGGGAGGGAGGTGGAAACCAAGAGAGGAAGGAAGGAAGGTGGGGAACAAGGAAGGGAGGAAGGAAGGAAGGAAGGTGGGGACCAAAGGAAGCACAGGGAGCCGTGGCCACAGGTTGCCCCTTGGAAGAGGTGATCTGTGCAACCTTGAATCCCCCCAAGCTCCCCAGCTGTGGCGACGGCCCACCCGCCAGCCCACCCCAAAGCTCCTTGACGGTGTCAGAGACCCACTGGCCTGGCCACACCCACACATTCCCCTGCGGTGCCGGTGGTGACAGATCGCCCGTCCGCCCAGCCGCACAAGCTTCCCAGCGGTGCCGGTGGCGCAGCCCACCCAATCACTGCCCCGCGCATGCGCCCAACCTCACAATGTTCCCGGCTATGCCGGTGGCAGTGGACCTCCCGCACGCTGCCCTGCGCGCACCCGCACCCAGCTTCACAAGATTCCCAGCGGTGCTGGTGACGGCAGCCCGCCCGCGCACCACTCTGCGGGCGCGCCTAGCTTCACAAGGTTCCCGGTGATGCCGGTGGTGGCGGCCCACCCCCGTGCCACCCCCGTGCGTGTACCCAGCCTCACATGGTTGCCCGCCCGTGCCCCCCTCGCCTGCCCACCCAGCCCCACAAGCTTCTGCTCACCGGCCGGCCGGCCGGCCCAGCTCCTCAAGCTTCCTGGCGGTGTCAGCATTGGCGGAAGATTAAAAAAAAACATGGGGCGAAGGAGGGGGAGGGAGGGGCGAGCCAGCTAGCCACGGGCCACTCAGAATGGCCTGATGGGCCGGATTTGGGCAGGCCTGACTTAGAATATTATAGCAGAATGAATCAGAAACATAGGGAACCACAGGTCTGTACAGAGTGCAGATTTCCCTCATGGTATAGTCACACCCCTCAGTTAATAATACCAGATATGTTTCTACAGCATAATACAATGAATGGATTTTGACAAAGAGTACAAGGCTGTCAAAAAGGTGGCTCACAGCCTAGCTTGACCAGCTATTGAGGTCAAGGCAACCAGTCCCTAATGCACAAAAATTAAATTATCCCAGAACTTTTTAAAAAATTCTGGGTTCGATCTCTCCTGGATCATTTGCTAACAAGACAGAAAGGAAAACGGTGTTTTCCTGGAAGGGCAAAGTCTCTCTAGATCACTCTTCAGAAACATGTGATAATTAGATTACAGTGCCATGTATCCCTGACTGTCGTCTTAGGTTGATGAGAGAGTTGTACTCCAATACATTTGGAGGGCTATGAGTTTCCCAATATACACTATTTTGCATGAACTAAATATGGAGGAATAGTCAAATAGCTTATCAGTTTTGCTTGAAAAGAAGCATCAACAAACTTAGGGCTTGTTAAGGCAAATGATTATTTTTCCTTTTGCAATGATGATTATATACACTACTGCTGCTGCTGCTGCTGCTGCTACTACTACTACTACTACTACTACTACCCTTTGTGAGCTGCCTTGGATCTCCCATGGCGAGAAGGGCAGCAGATAGATAGGAAGGAAGGAGGGAAGGAAGGAAGGAAGGAAGGAAGGAAGGAAGGAAGGAAGGAAGGAAGGAAGGAAGGAAGGAAAAGAAAGAAAGAAAGAATAGAACAGAACAGAATAGAACAGAACAGAACAGAACAGAACAGAATAGAACAGAATAAAATAGAATATAGTGGTGCCTCTTAAGATTAATTTAATTAGTTTTACGGGTCAATTTGTTTTACAAAAATTTGTCCTACAAAAAGCGATTTAACGTGGTTCCCATAGGAAAGCATTGATTTTTTCTTGTGTGGCATCCCATAGGATACATGATTCATAGGTAGCATGGCAGTTGACTGGGAATTTTGGGAGTTATATTCCAGAGAAAAACTTTTCAAAGCGCTGCTGTTATAAGCTGATTTAGCAGGGTGAGTTTTGAAGTCTATTTTATATTTTCAAGTGAGCAGCCACAGGGATTGTGCAGATCAAAACTGATTGGAATACACATGTTGAATTGGCACAAAATCATATCTTTATTGGAACCATTTGTGACTAGCCTGTAATTTCTAGCTGAGTTTGTGATCAGGGTATTAGAATCATAGAATCATACAATTATAGAGATGGAAGAGACTTCAAGGGTCATCTAGTCTAACTCCCTGCCATGCAGGAACCCCCATCACAGTACTCCCAACATATGGCCATCCAAACTCTGCTTAAAAACCCCCAAAGAAGGAGACTCCACCACCCTCCATGGCACCATATTCCACTGCCAAACAGCTCTAACTGTCATGAAGTTCTTCCTAATGTTTAAATTGAATCTCTTTCCCTGTAGTTTGAGACCATTGCCTCGTATCCTAGTCTCTGAAGCCATGGAAACAACTAACAGGTACTTCAAGCAGCTTCCTGAAACAAGCTGCATAAAATGCAGCATTTCCAAACAACAACAACCTAGAGATAAGGTGATAAGCATTAATCTCATGCATGCAAGTTTTTTTTTAAAAAAATCAGAGTACAATTGGGGAAAGAAATAAAAAATACAATCCTCAATGTTACGCCTTAGCTGCCTGTGTCACCTCCAGCCTTTGTGTCATGTGGTTGGAAAAATGCTTCAAATTTGCTTGTTTTAGAAGTAAAGCAAATCCTGCACTATTTGACCACATAGGGCAGTGCTCCCCAACCTTTTTGTCCCCGCGGACCGGGAAATTTTTGAAAATTTTCCTGTGGCCCGGGGGTGGGGGGGGAGGGGGGGAGAATGCGAAAGGGGGGTCCGGCTGGGAGGCAAAAGGGGGGGGTGAAAGCAAAGGATGGGAGGGAAGGAGGAGGGGGAGGCACGAGAGCAGCGGCGGCGGCACTTACCGGCTTGGGGCTCGGGGCGTGCCACTCCCCCCCCCCCCACACACCCGGGCGGGGTGGGGGGGAACCCGGGGCTCCTGGGCAGGCGGGCCCCCACCTCCTCCTCCGGCGCCGGGGCCAGGAGCCGCGCGCTCTCGCTGCTGGCGCCCCGCTTGCTCCTGCTGCCGTGGGCCTCCTCCTCCGCCGGGGAAAGCAAGCGGGGCGCCAGCAGCGAGACCCACGCGCGGCTCCTGGCCCCGGCGCCCTGCGCGCGGCTTCCGCGCCGGGAAGCGCCCTCGCGGCACCAACGAGCCGCCTCCTCCTCCTCCTCCTCCTTCTCCTGCTCTGGTTCCTCCTCCTCCTCTCCTTCCCGCCGCCGCCGCCGGAGGAGCAGCAGCAGCCACCCCCTCGCAATTGCCCCCCGCCGCCGCCGCAATCGCCCCCGTCCCCCGCCGCCGCCGCTACCCCCGTAATCGCCCCCGTCCCGCCGCCGCCGCCACCCCTCCGCAATTGCCCCCCCGCCGCCGCCGCAATCGCCCCCGTCCCGCCGCCCGCCGCCGCCACCCCTCTGCAATTGCCCCCCCCGCCGCCGCCGCAATCGCCCCCGTCCCGCCGCCGCCGCTACCCCCGCAATCGCCCCCGTCCCGCCGCCGCCGCCACCCCTCCGCAATTGCCCCCCCCGCCGCCGCCGCAATCGCCCCCGTCCCGCCGCGCCGCCGCCGCCACCCCCCGCAATTGCCCCCCGCCCCCGCCGCAACGCTGCGCCACCCCTCCGCAATCGCCCCCCCCCGCCGCCGCCGCCACCCCCCCGCAATCGCCCCCCCCCGCCGCCGCAATTGCCCCCCCGCCGCCGCCGCCGCAATCGCCCCTGTCCCGCCGCCGCCACCGCCACCCCTCCGCAATCGCCCCCCGCCGCCGCCGCCCCCCCCGCAAATCGCCCCCCCCGCCGCCGCCGCAATTGCCCCCCCGCCGCCGCCGCAATCGCCCCTGTCCCGCCGAAATTGCCCTCGCTGCTGCTGCTGCTGCTCCTTCGGTGGCGGCGGCGGGAGGAGGAGGAGGAGGAGGAGGAGGAACCAGAGCAGGAGAAGGAGGAGGAGGAGGAGGAGGCGGCTCGTCGGTGCAGTGAGGGCGCTTCCCGGCGCGGCCAGGCGGGTGCCGCGCGCGGGGCGCCGGGGCCGGGAGGGGAGGAGGGAGGCAAAGGCGGCGGCGGCGGCTCCTCCTGCGCTCCTCCAGCCTTCCTCCTCCACCGGCCGCCAAGAGGAGGAGGAGGAGGGCGGCGGAGGAAAAAGGGGTGCCTCCCCAGGCGGCCCCGGTCCACGGACCGGCACCGGTCCGCGGACCGGGGGTTGGGGACCACCGACATAGGGCATTTATACACGACCCCTAAGCTCCGCCGCAAATGTCTGCAAGGTTCGGACCTTAAAAATGTTTACCCACCAGCTCCGGACTTTGCAGACAATTAAGTGTGACCCCGCCCACTTTAGCGCGTCCCAGAGCAGTTTTCTTGTACCTGCTTTTTGGAGGTGACAAGTATTTGATCCGGTGTAAGGATAGTGAGTGCGGGGCTCTCCTGGCTTCCGTTTGTTCTTTTTTTGCGCCCCGCCCCTTTAAGAGATCTGAATGCTGCCGGGAACAAAACTGAGGTAAAATGGCAGTCTTTGCTTTCTTTTTTCTCCATCCCTCAGGCAGCCAGCAACCAGGAAGTGCCGAGGGGGGTGGGGACAGAGGAAGACAGAGGAAGAGCGACGAACCCCTAAGATCTCTGGTCCGAATTTAAGTGGCCAGCAGATCTTAGGGGTCGTGTAAAAAGGCCCATAGTCACTAGCAGATTGAAGTAGAACTGCTTTTAGGGAAACAAGAAATTCACCAAAATGCAATATTTAGGGGAAACAGGGACAGACCCAGAGAGCCTTAAATATTGGGCAACATTCTCTGTTTATTGAGTTACACTTGGACCAAAGTGTCTGAACTTTGTGCTCCCTGGTTTTGGTGACCTAATCTCTATTACCTGAACAACGTTTAAAGTCCACTGCAGGGAGGGCTGTACACATGCTGTGCACTCAAAACAGTTCAGTCCTCCTCACCCTCTACTCACTCTCCCATCAGAGATCCTCACCTTTTACTTCTTTTTGCTGGGGTGCAAATTTGTTTGGTCGGCCTTCAGAATGGAGTTCACCCTCTATGCATTAATCTTGTGCATCTCCCTGGCCATAGGACAAGGCACAGAAGAGGCAATACAAGACCACCCCACTCAACAACCTGTACTGCCAGAGGAAAACTCCTTCTCTGACTGGGGAATTGGGGCCATCCGGGGTAGCTTTGAAGCCGTTAATGGCTATTTAGATTTTGTCTCTGAGCTGCTAGGAGGGAAGAATGGGGTCTGTCAATACAGATGTCGATATGGTAAGTTCTTCTGTAGCTTCTTTGTCTTCTCATCGTTGGGCCGAGCTTGTTTTGTAGGGTGGTTGGTTGTATCTGTTGTTACAGTATTACATGCTGTCACGTCACTTGGATTCATGACCTCCAAAAGGACACATCATTAACTTCTTGCTCAGGTCTTATAAACTAAAGCTATGGTTTCCTTTATTGTCAATTTATTTCATATTTGGACTTCCTCTCTTCCTGCTACGTTCAGCTTCTAGTATTATTATTTTTTTCCAGTGAGTCTAGTCTTTTCATGATATGAGCCAAGTCTGATATGGTGTAGTCATCTGAGCTTCAACTTGATTTGACTTTATTTGATCTAGAACCCACCTATTTCCTGTTCCAGCAATCCAGGGCAATTATAAAGCTCTTCTCCAACACCACCAAGCATAGGTCATCTTTCCTGACTGTTATTAAACTAACAGACAATTAATCATAGAATGGCACAATGTTACAAGAATAAACAGGCTGAATCTGTAAAGCTCTCCTTCGACATTGCATCCATTGCCTTTGGCAAATTTAAATTATGGCTTGCCATTTTCATATCAGGACTCCACACTCCTTTTTCTTATTAAATCTCAAATATTGAACTATCACACTGCTGCAATGCGTCTTAGTTACTCCCAAACCTAGAAGCATTACTTTATTGAACTTAGTACAGTACTTAGAATCCCCAATCTATAGTATAATGTCAGTGGCTTTGATTGCAGGCAGTTTTTCAAGCAGCCCTTTAAGAGAAAGCATAGAAAAGATGTTTCAATTGTTTTTCTTTTGTAACCGATGCAGTAGATTAATGATAGTGGGAAGGGGGGGCACTGTCCCATTGGTCTGCTGAGAAGCAGAGGAAGTACTGTAATTGCTTATCCTGAAATGGCTCCCTTCTTAAGCTCCTTCTTCACAATATTGGCAGGAATCACTTATGTGAAGCTTTGAACATGATTAGATCACTCTTGTGAAGCCCAACCCTTCCAAAACAGCCCCCCACACACTTTCTCCCTGCTACGCGTCTAGTGGAAAAAAGTCTCCAGCTCCCCATTTCACTGACCACAATGGAAATACATTCTCATTATTCCTATAAATACCTTCTCGCCAAAATCTTTATTAGGATCAACCACCAATATGCATGGAGGCAATAACAACATGTTTGCAGATAACCTGCAGCAAATAATTTTTTTTACCGTAGGCTCTCTGCAAAGAGGTGTGAAACTGCCTGTTTTATACCTTGTGTTTTAACGTGCTTCCTTGCATTCAACCAGGATGTGGGGGAGGCCTTGGTTCACCCACCAGCCACAGATTGGAAGTACCTGACTACTACTGACCCCAGTGTTTTGACACATGCCAAAGACAGAACCACAGGAGCTGCCCCCCCATCCCCCAATCCTTGCAAGAAAGATGCTGCCATCCAGCCAGTGATGAAGTAATCTGGAAGCATCCTCCAACATTGGCCGTGGGGGGGGGGAGGACTCCAGTGGCCACATTCTTACCACGTGCTGAGCAGGCAAGGATTCTGTGGTCCCAACCCTGGCACTTTCAGTAGCTGGGAAGGCTTCCAGCCCTGGCTGGCTGGCTGGCTGGCTGGTGACAGAAGCTCTGGTGTCCTTTGAAGAAATGTGCCTTGGCATCATTTTTAAACTGCACCAGAGCATGTGTTGTGCACATGGACAGTAGCTGGACTCTTGTGGTGCAGTCCAGTGTGATCTATTTCCTGGTAGTCACACAATATAACAGAAATAGTGCTTCAGCCTGACCCTGATCGGTGTGATCAGATATGCATCTGTCTCGCCATTTGATTGAGCCCTAAGCCTCTGTTCTTGAAAATATAAGATCTGATGAGGTTGGTTGATGCAGAGCACTCCTTGTCTGGAGAGGGCTTCATTTACTGTATGTTCTTCACATTGTTCCTTTCTAATATGCCAGCGGAAAGATGAAGGGAAGGAAACATACTTCATCTCTTGAGAGGCAAAAACGTCTTGGCCAAAAACCTGTTGATATTTTCAGTGTTCACAGGGCCAATTGTGTGGTGGGTTTTCCTCTCCAGCAGGCTTCTAGCCTATACATTTTCTCACAATTGGCTACACGCATGATCTCACAACCAGTGTGAGCTTGGAAATACAAGCTGTTGGAGCAAACATGTTTATTCTTCTTCTTACACGACCAAGAATGTAAATACAATTCTGTCTTGTGTCTGTTTCCTCTCATTCTGCTGAGACTTACAGCTATGTATTTTGCTTTTACACTGTGTCCCACACTTCATTAGTCCCTGAAATTGGTACTAATGGAGTCTCCTGAAGCTGTTAATCAACTCTCTGTTCATTACCCAATCCCTAAAGTGACTGATTCTTCCTGACTTTTGTGGGTAACAAATTCCTCCAGACTTTCTTAAATGCCAAGTCAGGGGCAGAGGAATTAAAGACAAGATTCCTTTGAAGTCTGATTTATCAAAATACTGCTTCAAATGTTTGTCTACAACACTTTCCTCTCTAATAGCAAACTATAATGTCTGCCAGTGTTCTTAGTGTTCTTAGTGATAACTGTCTTGAGATCATAGGATCAAATACCCATAAAAGATACCATCCTGATATGTAAGGTAGACCCACATAAACTTTCAAGCACGTCTACCCATCCCTGGTGGTAAAAATGCACCGATCAATGGAATGACTAACAGTTTATTGCCATCGGTGTTAAAGGGGCAGTCTATGCTTACTCCTAAATATTTTATTTATTATGTTGGTGTCCACAAAGAGAACATTTTGATGTGTTTCTTTGCACACATCAAATTTTTTTTACATTAGCATAAGTACAGTGGTGTAAATAACAGAAGCAAGTTGTTCACAATATTCCTCTCTGCACACATCTGTGTGACAAAGAACAGAAACAGTGATTTTCAATTTGCTGCTGATGTTTACACCCTTGCTCTTACAGAGGCCTAACGAAACAGCAGGATCCCGGGCACTGTGTTGTAGTGTCACATGCTGTGCCTGCAAATTACATTAACCTATTGCTAGGTTAAGAGTGGAGGAAGAAGACATCGCAGCTACCAATAGCGTCTGTGTTGAGCTCTGCTCCACTCCCTTTTAATCTTTTAAATTTTAATTGCTACAACAGAGTTTTAAACAGAGTTTTAATCCTAAATTTTATCTGCTACAAGGAGTTTTTTAAATCTCTATTAATTACCACAAAGAAGCTCAACTGCTACAAAGTTTTTATTGTTATTGTTCACTTCCTCAAGCTTGACGGTGGTGTTGCTGCTTCAACAGTTTATGGCTCTCTGCCGAATTTCTGGTGATAATTAATTTATTTACTTTTCTATCCTTTCTACCACTGATTACGTCATTCACTGGATAATTATAGTTTTACTGGGAGGCTGCTTGGTGCTGCTGAACCATTGTGTTTTCTGAGGACTGTGCTGTTATCGTGGATCCGGGAAGAGGCAGGTCATTGGCTCTCTTCTCATGTATCTCCCTGTGCATGTTTTTATAGTATTTTATAAATATTTTTACAGCATTTTAGGCAATCCATACTTAGGGCGTTTATACACGACCCCTAAACTCCGGGGCAAATGGCTCCCAGCTCCGGAGCTTAAAAATGTTTACCCACCAGCTCCGGAGTTAACAGGAAATTAAGTGCGACCACGCCCACTTTAGCGCGTCCCAGCACAGCTTTCAGGTACCTGCTCTTTGGAGGTGAAAATTATTTGATCCGGTGTAACGATAGTGAGTGGGGGCTCTCCTTGCTTCTGTTTGTTGTTTTTTTGGCTCCCGCCCCTTTAAGAGCTACTTTTACAGAGATGAGAGGCAGAACAAGGTGAGCGGCATGCTTTTCTTTCTCTTTTTCTCCCTCCCCTCACGCAGTCAGCAGCCAGGAAGTGTGGAGGGGGTGGGAACGCAGGAAGAGCGACGAACCCCTAAGACCTCTGGTCCGAATGTAAGTGGCCAGCGGATCTTAGGGGTCGTGTAAAAAGGCCCTTAGTGTTTTACAATATTTTAAATTGTTGCTATCTTTTCTTCACCCTGGAGGCCAGCTTTATCAAGTGGAGTGAGACTTACTGAGAACTGAGAACTGCTTTAAGGCCGTTTCTGCAAGCTTTTGCTATACAGTATATGCCACTAACATGCTGCTATAACCTCCCCCTGGAAATATTCTTACCTTGCTTTGTGACTTTTGAGGCATTTCTGTCACATGAGGAGGGCACCTCACACTGCCAATTGCTCCCATTGCTGACATGACCTGTGACACAGCCAAAGAGATTAGGGCACCTTACTCCTCTTGTGCCCTTTGCTCTGCTGATTTGTAGTTTGGCAGCCAGTGGAGTTTCCAACAGATGGCTATTTATACCTGGACAGGAGGGTTACATACGGGTTATGAGGATACCTCAAGGTAGGTAAGGCTGTATCTGGACTCTCTGTTCTATTTTGTTATTTCAGTGTATAATTAGAAAATTGACACTTAGGGTCACTTGCCAAGTAATAAAATAAAATAAACAATGAAATAAAATAGAATAAAATGAAATAAATAAGTACTTAGGTTCTACGCTGTGCACTAAGCCATTTAGCACAAAAGCCCTTGCCAGGGTCTGTATCTAATCAGAAATCCAGGATTGTTAGGGGAAAGCAAGAGTCTTCCTACTATTTGGCAGGTTTATGTGTAGAAGCATTTCACCCAGGCAGTTACCAGTACACCATGGTTGTCAGGGAAAAGGCTATGGGTCCGGGTGGAGTCTCTGTTTTACAATGCAAAAAGTTGCTCTTTCAGCCCCCAGCACTTCATGTCCCAAGTAGAGATGGGCACGAATCGAAAAAATGTCATTTTGTTTTGTTTTGTTTCGTTAAGGAGTTGGGTTCGTTTGTTTCGTTTTTCACAATTTTTGCGGGAAAAATTCATTTCATTGTTTTGCTAATTCGTTATTCGTTTTACCCGCTCTTTCCCAGCGCCCACTGTGTGGCCCCTGGGGGGCCGCCTAAGCACAGCCTCCTTATCCCCCCTCCCGATCGACCCCGTGATAAAGGGCTGCAGGAGGGAGGTGCAAGGGGCGGCAGCTTTGGAGCCGCGCTGCTCTGGCTGCCTAAGTGCGCCCTCCTTATCTCCCCTCCCGATCGGCTCCGCGATAATGGGCTGCGGGAGGGAGGTGCAAGGGGGGCGGCTTTGGAGCCATGCTGCTCTGGCCGCCTAAGCGTGGCCTCCTTATCTCCCCTCCCGATCGGCTCCACGATAATGGGCTGCGGGAGGGAGGTGCAAGGGGGTGGCTTTGAAGCTGCGCTGCTCTGGCCGCCTAAACGTGGCCTGCTTCTTACCTCTCCTCCTGGGGCTGGGCTGAGGCTCAAGCCCGCCGCGTCCCTCAATGGCACCGACGAGGTGTGTGCTCCCTCCATGCAGCTCAGCGGGAAAGAACCTCCGGACCAGCACCAGGTAGGAGACATCTCCGCCCCCCCCATTAATGAAATAAACCTAACCGAACCAATTTTTCTCGGTTTGTTTTGTTTCGTGTTAGATTTGCCCCTAGGTTCGTTATTGTTTCGTTAGGTAATGAAACGAATAACAAATAATGAAACAAAAAAATTCATTTTGTGCCCATCTCTAGTCCCAAGGATCTTGGGCAGCTCACGGTTTTTCTGTCTCCACATATCTGGATTCTGCTTGTATCTGTTTCCACAATCTCCTGGATCAGAAGCGCTTCCAGCCCCATTCCCTAGTTTTGACCCTAAAACCTCAAGAAATAGGATGGGGCAACCTTTTGTAATTACCAAATAACCTCATATGAATTTAACACACCTACTTCTCCTTTTAATTCCATGCTACTGTTGCACGTGTCAAACATCATAGGAACTACAGGCATAAACTGAATACTCATCTAGTTGTAGATGGTGCACACTTACACTCCATTGCTTTGAATAAGGTGGTTTCCTAAATATTGTTTCCTCAATATGCCCATTTCATATCCAGAGCAGGGCTTGAACCACATGTTGCAGATAAACCACAGTAGGGTTCTTGTTGCTGGAGATATTTAAATTGGGGCAAAAATTGGAGCAAAAAAAAATTCCAATCACTAGCCTGCTTTAATATGGCAAAAACGAAACCACCACCTACACTCCTCACCACTGGACAAGAACAGTACTTGCTGGCCAGTTCTAAAGTAGCTGGAAAGCCTCCCAGCACCGGCCACCTGGTAACTTTATTTTGGCTTGGGAGGTCAGCTAAAGCCACTCCATTAAAAATCATCATCATCATCAAATAAGCCTGAAATGGATGTCTTAAACTGGATGTCAAGTTTCAGGTGTTAGGCAATAGCGCGCGCGCGCGCGCACACACACACACACACACACACACACACACACACACACACACACACACACACACACACACACACACACACACACACACTCTCTCTCTCTCTCTCTCTCTCTCTCTCTCTCTCCCTCCTTTGTAGGTCTTAGAGGTCTTTAATGAGCTGCTCAGCTGGGTTTAATCAATTTCGGAAGGAGCCTCGTGGCGCAGTGGTTAAATGCCTGTACTGCAGGTAAAACTGTGCTCACGACCTGGGTTCAATCCCCGGTAGCAGGCTCAAGGTTCACTCAGCCTTCCATCCTTCCGAGGTCGGTAAAATGTGTACCCAGCTTGCTGGGGGGGCAATGTGTAGCCTGCACACTGTAATCAAAATTGTAAACTGCCCAGAGACTACTTGTAGTGGTATGGGGCGGTATATAAGCAGAACACTTTCATAAAAGGCCTTGAATTGGTTGGCAGCCCGAATTTGAACGGATCAGGTTTTTATCTGCCTTCTTTGAACTAGATTTCATACGAATGTGTGCCTTTGGATATTGTTATAATATTTCAGAATGGGGAAGGTTTGAAAATAAACTAAAATGAAACCCTAAACACAAACACAAATACGTGGACCCGTGGTCAGCCATCCTTAGAGCACAGCCATTGAAAACCCTGAAACTTAAGCATGTGTGACTACAGTCAAGTTATCCCAGGCTAGAGTGTTCTGCATATGGTCATTTCAAAGCACAATATGCTATTCAGCCCAGTTCTTGCATCAACATGTAAGTACTGTTTGGTTTTAGGACAAGAAACCACACTGTACTGTACCTCAAAGTGACCCTATTTAGCCCTTTCCTACCTCTTTGCCTCCATGACTCTCCTGTACTTTGCTGTGTGTCCTCCGTGGAAGGCAGGGAGGGGAGGATCTATCTATCTATCTATCTATCTATCTATCTATCTATCTATCTATCTATCTATCTATCTATCTATCTATCTATCTATCTATCTATCATGTATCAGTAAGTGACTTATGACTTCATTGGCTTGCCACATACGTGGCATAGCACTGAATTGTTTGGGGAAATCCCTACGAATGATCCAGAAACCAAACTAAAACAGAGTGATCCTATTCTTTAAAAAACCAGTAGTCCTGCCAGTGATTAAAGTTTTAAAAAAAATGAAAAATGTGAATAGCTATGGGAAAGGATTGAGTTGATTCGTACATTGTGAAGTTTTTGAAAAATAGATCAAACTTGACTGTGCCCAAAGCAGTTTAAATAGCCAGACAAAGTGCCTTCTGATTGTACCTGCAGTCAATGTTTAACCTAAATTTCATCAATCTCAAGACTGCTCTAAGTATGACAAGGACTGGATCCAATCCTTTGGCTGGACTCCTGTTAGCAGAGTTGTGGAGTTATAAGGCTAATCCACTCATCAGCCACAATGTTAATCTTTAATTTTAGGATTCCCTGTCTCCCCTTCTTAGGTTCCTAGGGATCCTTTTTGACCTGAGGGGGTCTCAGGATTGTGGGGGATTCTATAATATCTGATAATTGCTGCCATCAGTGACAATTTTTGGATATTAAAGGCTTCCTCCAACCTCCATCCTAAGGCTCCCAGAGGCTTTCCTAAGTTGAAAGGAACCACTAGGGGCCTTGGAACAGAGGAGCAAATAGGGAATTTGAAAGATTAATGTTCATAATTAATGACATTATCTGCCTTTATGCTTATAGAGGATTTCAGCCAATACATACTATAGAGGTCATTATCCCAAAAAAGAAAACTTAATATTTGCCTGTTCTAGCCAGCGTCTTTTTTCTCAACTGATCACACAACTGGTGGCATGACCAGGCAGTCACACAAGGTGTATAGAACTGGACATGCAATGGGGAGACTGCAAGGGTCGGAGTGGGAACACTTCTGCAATCAGGTAATACAACAGGATACTGGCCTGGAAAGTATGTCAGAAAATGGTGGGCTCCTTGTTACACTATTGGCATCCTTTGACTGTCTCCTTTGACTGACATTCAGGTAGGCAGTGAAAGCGAGGGAGAAAAATCTGAAAAGTTACTTCTTGTGATGGTCTCTACAGCACTCTCCGAATTGTACCATAGTCTATAAAAAAACTGTTATTCTCCCTTAGTGTCCCCTTGTCAAATATGTGAAACTGGTATAGAAAAAAAACTACCAAAGCCTATGATAAAGCAATTTCATTTAGAAACAAAACAATTAACTACAGCATGCCCTATTGACAGGCATGTTGCCTCTAACCATACTACAAATTATGTTTCTCATCACTTCTTTCCAGGTTTTATATGCTTTTTGCTGATGCAAATAAGAGCTTGTTTCCCCGACATGAAGGCAATTGCTCTACTTAATCTATCCTAACTCAATAAACAATGAAAAAGACCGTTTATGCTTACAACTGGTATTTATCCTCTCTGTACATAACTGCTTTTTCAAAAGCCAGCTGTGCTTCAGAGGCCAAACCAAAACAACAAAAACCAAAAACCAGACATTCAAATGCTCCTTGAGTGCTACAACTATCGAATATTATGTTTCTCCAAATTTCTTTTCTCTCTGCCACCCCGCCCCTAACAAATGCAGTGTCACTGATCTCTCTCCCTGGGACTTGCTGAATTTTCGGAGAAGTGCATAATTTGCAAATTCAGGCATTGCCAGAGAGCAGAAGAACTGCATTACAGTATTTGATTAGCAGTGTGGAATGCTACTTCATATACTTGGCAGTCTTTTATAAGTGACACATAATAATAACAATGTGCCATCAAGTCAATTCTGACCTACAGAGACCCTTTTCAGGGGGTTCCAGATAGAGTGGTTTACCACTGCCTTCTTCTGGGGGAGCCCTGCGATTGGACAACTTGCTCATGGCCACACAGGATGGCTTTACTCATGGGGGGCACGGGGGGGGGGAATCAAATTCCCCACATCTAGCTTAGCAGCCAGATGCCTAAAACACATGCATTTGATTACAGACAGTTGAGGTCATAGGAAATACTACATTTGACATCTGAAATGGGAACAGTCAAGGTGGCAACACGTGAAGTATTCAAATGTCTGATTCGGGTTTGAAACGTGTTTATCTACATTCCACTTGTGAAAATATGTATTCAACACGTTCATGATTGTGTTGCTATTTGTTCCAAATCAGTGTTGGCGAACCTATGCCACGGATGCCAAAGGTGGAACTCGGAGCCCTTTCTGTGGGCACCTGACAGTGCCCCTTCACAGCCACCTGTATTCAGGTTAAATTGCTGTATTGGCACTTTGCGAAAAATTAGCAGGTTTTGAATCGCAGTTTGGGCACTCAGTCTCTAAAAGGTTCACCGTCACTGTTCTAAGTGAAGCAAAATTTAATTGTGACCCAGAAAAAGGGTCTTTTACACCCAATAAACATATCCTTCGCAGATGTATCCAGAGGCTGAGGAGTTTTCCCACAGAAGCAACTTTTCCAAGTGCTTATTTTTGCTTTTTGGCCAAATACCTTTCCCAGCTTTCAATATCCTAATGCTACATTTTGTACATCAGTCCCCCCCACAAAAAACCTATGTGCTGTAAATGAGTTCTAACTCCCCTTTTTGCTTGTCTTATAGGGAAAGCTCCAACGCCCAGACCAAATTACAAGTCTCCAGAACCCAACGGCTGTAGCTCCTATTTCTTGGGTCTAAAGGTACCAGAAAGTGTATGTACTGCTAACAACCAATTTCCTGATGGAGTAATTAACTAACCCAACTGCTCTGAGTGGTTTGGAATAAGTGCTTGGCTTTGCTGGCGATGTTGTGATTGCTTATGTCTATTTGAGTGGCTGGAAAGGGGGAGCTTGCTGGTCAAATATTTGCCCAGATAATCTCTCAGTTCATGCCATCCAACATAAGCTGCCTGCCTGTCCATGCCAAAGGGGACGGCTGGCGGTTCATGGCAAGCAAAACAGATCCTGGTTCCTCGGACTCCTGCCCGTATCATTTACTCTGTGATTGACTACTCACCAGAGCGTTTAGCTCCCAACTGTCAGTTGCTGCTGCAGTAATGGATACATCCTCCAGCGAGGAGTTGTGCGTAGAGATGCAGAGGATAAGACTCCAGTCATCTTAATAAGGGTTGGAAGGCAATCATGTACTGGAGGAGAAATAGGCTACAATGGAGGAATATTCCCATGAAGCCACGTAGCACTTAGAAAGACACAGCTCTTGGAAAAATCGCTGTTTTGGGCTATCATTCCCAGTTTCCCCCAACCAGTTGCCAGGTGGGGGATTCTATCCAAAACAGCAATGTTTCCAAAAACTGGGCCTGATCAGGATACATTAATAGATCTCTGGACTCATAGCAATTGGTACCATTGCCCAAAATGGTTTTTGCTCCCGGCATTTCAAAATGTATGAAAAACATATAAACACTCATGTCCTCATGTTTCTCCAGTCCTCGTTTTGTAAATGTGAAATGTGGGAGGCCAGTGGAAATTCCTCCCTGTATTGCCTTATATTTTACAGGCATTTCTTTATTTTTCTGTTATAGGTATCTCGCAAGATATACTCCACTGTGTGCAGAATGGTCTTTAATGATATTGGCAGAGGGGCGACTAGAAATACAGTGGTACCTTGTATAAAGGAATTAATTCGTTCCAAATGAAATTATGTTAAGCAAATTTTCCTTTATACAAATTCCCATAGAAATGCATGAAAATGGAGTAATCCCATTTTTATGTTGTGTGGATTCGCCCCATAGGCGATTATGTTAAGCAAATTTTCCCTATCTCTGGAATTTTTTATGTTGTACAGATTTTATGTTATACAAGCTGTTTGTTATACAAAGGCCCACTGTATTGGCATCTGTGGCAAACAGCCTTGTCTGCTCTCCCCCATCCCATGCTAAAGGATGGGTGTAACCCTCTACCAAGCAAAAGGAGGCACAGAATGTGATGGCTCCCAAACACAAGAAACTTTTCTTAGAGTGGGGTATGGTGGGGTGGAAAAGTGAACAGAGCCAGGTGATGTTGCCATCTGTTTTTGTAATAATTATCAGTAGATTTACCCATATTTTCCCATCTATAAAATGACCCCAAGTAAGATGACCCTCACTTTTAGAACCCAAAATTACAGGTTTACGTGGTTCTCCCCTCGGCTTACTTCCATGTATAAGACGACACTCAATTTTTAATCTAACAATTTTAGACAAAAATATAGTCTTATACATGGACAAAAGCTGCACATCTAGATTTCCCTAAATGTTGACACTTGAGAACAAAGCCCTGGTTATTCTACGCATTAGACTCACTCCTCTAGTTATAGCCCAGGTCGTTGCTCCTTTATAAATGATCAAACAAAGGGGAAACGTTTATGTCCTACCAGAAGATAGTACAAATTCATTGTAAGAAAGCTGGAGTTGCTGCTTCCTTGATTCATTTATTTTAGGTCATTTATAGCAGTGCAGAGTATGAGGAGTGATGAACAGTTGCTTCTGTAATTACTGTTAGTTTCTTGTACCACTATCATAAACAGCCAAATGTCAGCAAATATCATTGGTTCCCAAGACTCAACATGAAGGGGTAGTATAGGCCTAGCTTTTGTTTCATCTTGCTGCATATATCGTCTTCTCAACTGGACTAGATGGACTGTCAGCTTTGCAATTTGCAGTTTACTCCTTTGCAATAAAACATTCCAAAGAATGGTGCAGAGAGTTAAAATGTGAAGCAAAAATATAGGATGGTAACTGGATCCTTTCTTCCCTGTACAGCTGGATTTGGGTATCCCAGCCATGACCAAGTGCTGCAACCAGCTGGATGCATGTTACGACACCTGTGGTGCCAACAAATACCGCTGTGATGCCAAGTTCCGCTGGTGTTTGCAGTCCATCTGCTCAGACCTTAAACGGAGCCTTGGCTTCGTCTCTAAGGTGGAAGGTGAGTTTTCTACTCATGCAGACTTCACAGAGACTGACTGGGAACAGAGTATCATGAGGGTCGCTTTTTATGGCTGAAAATTTCCTCAGCAAGCCAGTTATTTATTGACCCCTTCAAAAATTATATTCTGTGGTAATGTGGGAAATACAAACTAAAATGGCTGAAGATTGCCAGATGATGCTAATTCAGGTTATATATTAACAAGAGCCGGAAAGCTTGATGAAGACACTCTCAGAAATCTATCCCATATTTGGGGCATCCAAATGTTGTTGGACTACAAATCCCATCAGCCCAAAAACCCATATTGGCTGGGGCCATGGGAGTTGGTGCTGGAGTCCAGTAAGTAGCACCTGGAAGGCCAAGATTCCTTGTTTATGAATAGCCTGCGTATCCAACAGGGGAAGTCAAAACAACACCCACTTCTTGAAATATGCAGAGTGCCCTGTATAGTAAGATAAAGGGGTTCAACTTCATTAGGGAGGCATATAATTCTGATGGAGAGAGTATTTACCCCATATAGAGTTGTTGTCAACCAGTGCTGTTGTCTGGTGTTTCTCTCCCATGCATCATTCACCTCTCTCTGGTTCAAGCTACAGTAATTAGATGGTGAAGAGGATCAGTAATTCATTTTTCAAGTGTAACAATTAAGATAAATGAGAAAGTTTATACTTCAGAGCTGATGAAGCAGACTCACTGCAAATTCCTGAAAGACATAATTCTCCACCTAGGTTTCCTGTTTCATTAGAAAGACCAAAGGTGGCTTTAGTAATTAAAGATTTAGCCCTTTTGCTAAAAAAAAAACTGAAGAAACCAATCATCCCTGCAGACTCGGCAAATATTTCATCTAAGTTTTCCCTGTCCATCCTCCAGACACTTGATCATTCCAGAGTGTCTCATCTAACCTCCTGCCCTGATTTCCTCTCAGGATGGGAGACAGCAGTGGTAGCTACCAACAAGTCCTGTGTGCAAGATAATGTATTCAGAGTTAATATCATTACATGAGGCTACCTCATATAAGGTTCCCTTGTACCAGTTCCAATCACCATTCCATCTTACTCTATATACTGATGGATAGAGGTTTCCAGGATTTAATACAATCTTTTATTGCCAACCTGTTGGCTTGGGACATATCACCGATTCTACCTGAGGACATCTTCCTGCAGACCCAGTGCCTTTCCATAAGCCCCAGCGCCTCCTGTTGTCATGGTGCTGTCTATAGCTGGTACAGAATTACTTTTTTGGGGTACACCATAGAGGCCTCGGGAAGATCATATTTTGAGTTTGGGAAGAGCTAACTGCAAAGGGTGGGGTCAGAAAAGTGCCACAGTTAACCATGTGGCCAAATGCCACAGAGTCCTCATTCATCACCAATGCTCTCATTAGGACTTGGAACTTTTGTTTTTAACTTGCCCCTCCTCTCGTCTTTGCTAGCCGCCAAAAACCTACACATTCCATTTTTATTTGATGTAACATGAAAGCTGTTGTTCTTATTGTTTTTAAAAGGCATAACTGACCCGAATGGCATTTTTGCCATTCCCACATTGCTTTATGGAATATGATTTTTAAACTGAATTTAAAAGAATTTGAATATATCTTGCAAGGGGGCTAGATTGAAATAAGTTAGTACATCGTGTTTTGTCTGCTATATCTATTTGCTAAAACAAGACAAGACTGGCAGGCCTTGAAAATATTTGCTAGATTCCTCAGTATGTACTATGAGACCCATCAACATAAAATACAGTACTTTCAAGATAAAAATATGTCTCATTTAATTAAAGCCATTTCCCTTCTTACACTTTCACTCTGTTTCATGCCCAATGTGCTCATCAAATTTATTCCTTAAAGAAGAGATACTCATTAGAATCACCTTCCTTTCTCTTTCCTCACTTTTAAGTATTTCTGTGGTAGAAAATGTTCTCTCTTATTTATATGAAGTGCAATATACATTTATGGGACTATATATTTTATAATTGTATTGCCAAAAAAGTCCCTTTCCAGGCTGGTGCTAATAGTTAATAAAAGTGAGTACAGTATAGTTATAAATACTGGATAGAAAGAGGAAGTAAGAAAAAGCATCAAAGACAAGGCCATTTTTCATTGATCGTTGCAGGAGAAAGAGGATGGTTTATATAAACTCTTTCCCAAGGCTTCCTGGTTTAAGGAAATGAAGAATCAAAAATATTTTAATGGCATGGGCTCTAGCCAATCAGTGCTGCATAAAGCTGACTTCTGTTACAGAGAGAACAGGTTTTCTTGAAAATTTCCCATTTAAAGATCCTGCAGGGAGATTAAAAAATGTGATCCCTTCTAATATTTTTGCTTCTTCTGTATCGTTATAGCATGTGAATCAATAGCGGATACGGTATTCCGAACTGTCAGGACACTAGGCTGCCGACCCTTCATGAACAGCCAGAGAAGTGCCTGCATTTGTAATGAAGAAGAACGAGATGAATTGTGAGATGAGCAGCAAGCCGCCTGACCGCAATCACTCTGGCTTCCCACGTCTCTTGATCAGAAGAGACCCGGTTTTCTTCTGCCCTTGACATGGGTGTGATTTTACAGCGTTTGTAAAGGCATGGGCAGGGGAGCAGCACATCACAACACAGGTGCCTTCACTGTGGGTTTGTAAGGCGAGACTGATTGAGAAATTAATGCAAAGCAGGTGGTTGCCTTGGCTTGATCCTCTCGCCCGTTCCCGTCTGTTGACTTCTCCCCGCGTCTCTGAGCATCTCTTTGACTTACTGCCCGCCCTCAGTGAAGATTGGCGGAGATGTGTGCAAACATCCCAGACATGACAAAGGATGCAGGGATGGTGGGATGACACTGACAATCATATATCTCTGCAGCAAATATGTGCACCACACGGAGCCTCCGCTTTTACCTGCCACTGCCTTCTGCCATCACTTTTCAAATAGTGCGAAGCCATGCAAACCCCACACAACTGGGGAAGCAGTCGGTGGAGCACAGACTGCTGATGAGCGTGCAGGAATTTAGCCCTAGGGCGAAGGAATTGGAGGGATGGCAAGAGGATGTTATTTTCTGGTTTTATAATAGTAATTAATTGCATTGCCCTTGCTTAAGACATTCTTCCACTGAGAGGAACAACATGTACGCAATGCATACCCCCTTTATAACAAGGAAAGAAGCGCACCTTCTAAACAGAGGCACTTGTGAATCCTTTATTTAATTACATATGTAGTTTAAGATAACATCAGCAATTGCCAGTAACCTTTATGAGTCTAAGTTCTGGCAACTTATAATTACTTATATTTTACAACTTCATGTGGTAAAACTAAACATATTTGTATAATAATTTTTGTTATTCCAAAATGCATCTCTTAGATGCTCCAGATCATAGCCTCTGCTCACAGTTTTTACCAAGTTGTCTCTAATTTTACATGGAAGTCTACCTGACATTTTGTCAGCTGACAAATTCTTTTTCTCAATAGATCCCGCAGTAACCATACTTCATCCTCCGACTCTAGATTCTCTGAAATTCTCACAGGTGTCCTAGCATGGCAGTAACAATGTTTGTATTATCCAGCAGTTTCACAGTGTACATGTCTTGCATCACTGACCCAGTTCCATCGTGCACAATTAAATCATATTTTCCTCCTGTTTCCTATGGTAGGGTATCATGAGATCAAGGTGTTCCTCCCTCTAGAACATGGCTGCTCAACTACACTAAAACCTCTACTTACGAGTTTTATCCGTTCCGAGCACATGCTCGTACTTTTTTAAAAAATTGTAAGTAGAGCAGCAGTTTTCCATTTGAATGCATTGAAAATCAATTAATCCATTCTGGAGGGGACAGATTTCAATGCACCATGGCCTATGAACTGCCCCGCTCAACTGAGACAGTGGTCTGGCAGACCCAGAACTTTGCTGCAACAGTGGTGGTCCTTGGGATGGGGGAGAGAGGGAGGGAGGGAGAACTTATCCCCTCACTTTTTAAATTGATGGCCGGTGGGCTACTTTTGAACCCTTCGCGGGCTACTGGTAGACTGCAGTCTACCTGTTGGACAGGCCTGCTCTATAGCAAGGTTGTTCAACTTTGAACAGGCCAAGGTCTACTTTTTCCAGGCCAAAGTGCCTGAGGGCTACTACACTAAAACCTCTACTTACAAATTTTATTTGTTCCAAGCACATGCTCATAAGTAAAAACTTTTGTAAGTAGAGCAGCGGTTTCCCATAGGAATGAATTGAAAACTAATTAATCTGTTCTGGAGGGAACATATTTCAATGCACCATGGCCCTTGAACTGCCTCGCTCGGCTGAGACAGTGGGCTGGCAGACCCAGAACTTAGCTGGGGCAGTGGTGGTCCTTGGGATGGGGGAGGTAGAGGTGGAGAACTTATCCCCTCACATTTTTTATTGATGGCTGGCGGGCTACTTTTGAACCCTTTGCAGCCTACCAGTAGCCCACGGTCTACTTGTTGTGCAGGCCTGCTGTAGAGTGAAAGGATGGGAGAGTCCTGTCACATTATCATTTTACTCTCAAGGAGTTGTAAAGGACAACGGGACAAGAACAATTTATTCAGAGCAATGCAGAAAGTAAATGTCCAGGAATCCAAAGGCAGAAGGAAAGGGACACAAGAAAAATGTCAGCCTTTGCCAATGAGCTTTCTTCCATGGGCTTTCTACTAACATTCACTGTCAAGTTAAAATATGCACAGTTTTCATCATCGTAAGCACCAGCCACTGTATCCAAAATATGTGTTTTTTTTTCAATTGTGTGCTACACATTTCTTGAATTAGTTCTGGGAGGTAGCACAGGCAAGGTTTTAGGGTGGAGTCTCCTCAAGAGCTCCACAGAAAGGACAGAAAGGAGCATAAAAGAGACTGTGGAATTTAAAGAGAAACAGCATAAATTATGGGCTTTCAGGTAAATTCCCAAATCACTAAAACTACAAGATTTACTGAAGAGGGAAGGGTGACCGAATGGACCAACTCCTTCTAGAAGAAATTCAGGAACACCGTTGCAGACTAATCCTACCACTCTCATTGGATACATGGCCTTTTTTTCCTAGGTGGGGTGAAGTCAGCTACAGTGATGCTTAGATTCCTTAACACAAGGCAGTAACATTTTGATCCTATGACTCCAGTGACCCATTAAAGGTCACCACAGTGATCCAACACCATTTGGATACAGACTGCATCGTTTTCGATTTCAGAAAGGTAGATTACAGTATAAGCTTTCAGAAAGGAAAAGAAAATGGTCTTTTTTGACTGCTAGTGGGACACCACGTTCATAAAGTGGAGCTACTCCCCCATGTCAATCCTAATTGGGCCACCTATGAGGATACGATTAGTCAGGTGACCAGTGTCCTCTTCCTCCATCTCTGCCCACCTGCGCATCCGTCTGCGGCAGCCTTGGGCACATCGCGACCTCTCATCTGTTATTCCACACACAAGGACGCGGCAGTGTAGGAAGACCTCCTGAGTATGAAAAAAATACATAAATATACATATTAAATGTGACAGTGTATTTGGCACCTCTGCATTTCTCCTTTGAAGAGCTAACAATAAATGCTGAGATTAGAGGGAACAATTGTGACAGAAGTGGGTGGAAGCATATCAGAGACATTTGATATAGATCTGATAAGTTGAGTCATGGACGTCTTTTCTTGTGAGATCGAAACGTTTCACTCCTCATCCAAGCAGCTCCATCAATCTGAGAAAAAGTTGGTGGAAGGCTTGCAATTTATAGTTTATCTTGGTTTCACACCACCGTGGTCTGAATAGGCTCGTTAGATGTACAACAGGGTGTGTGAAAGTCATACCTATGTAAACTTTCCCAACCCCCATTAAGTATGGGTCATCAGCTAGAGGCTTTCTTAGTGTGAAGTGCATCTGATTTGTCTGGGGATTGATGAAAGGACCACATGATAGGTAGAAGACCGACTGCACCTTTGTTGACAGAGGGATTTTCAATACAAACATGAATGGCTTCCTTGACCTGTCTCTCAAACCACCCATCTCTGTTGAATATATGTACATCCTCAACTTTGAATGAGTGTCCTTTTCCCTTCAAATGAAGGTGCACCTCTGATTCTGCTCCTGAGCTGTTGTCCCTCCTGTGCTGGGCCATCCTCCTGCTTAGTGGCTGTTTGGTTTCTCCAATGTAGCGCTCTGCACACTTCTCACTGCACTGGACTGCATATACTATACTGCTCCTCTTGTGCTTTGGTGTCAGGTCTTTCATGTGGATGAGTCTCTGCTTTAGTGTGTTTGTGGGTTTGAAGTAAACAGGTGTTTACCAAAATCTCCACAGGCACATATCAGAGACAGTTCTACCATGAAGCACAACAATGCAGCTACCACAGGGGGCATCTGCCTCCTTTGGGTTCCCTCAGCAGGCCCTATCAGTACCATAATCAGTTTCAAAACAGGAATACACTGTCAGTCTGATCAGGTTCTTTACATGGAATGGGAGGGTATGTGTCAATTCCGGTCTTGCTTTGGACAGAGAAATGCTTTGGACATAGGCACAGAAGCAAGAACTTCTTTCATCATGTCTTGTCTCTCATTCACAAGGAATCTGAAGGCTCATTCGGGGAGATGCTGGCACCAATGAATTATATGCTGGATATTGAAACTGAGAGAAGCAACTTTATGCGGTTGGAATGTGCTGTCCTCTGAGGATTGTTCTGCATCTGCGTTGACTTTAGTTCTTGCTATGGCATTGTTAACATGTGTTGCCATGGCATTGTTACCTTTAATATCTTCTCCTCTGGAGAAGAAAAGTCAGCCTGACTAGGCTGCACTGAGCTTTGTTTCATTTGTTTGTTTTACATGCACCCACGCAAATAGAGACTACATATTTATTTAGCAGGGACTTCTCCAGAATGCCTGATCAATCTGCATATATAAATTAAATCTAGAACTTATTAAGAACCACATGGCACTTAAATTTGTTTTATTAAATATGAAAAACAAAACACCCAGGCTGCAAAGTTTTGCTCAAGGTAGCTTAAATATCACCAGGTTGTGTGTAATGTTAGATGTGCAACACTATTACCCTACAGTATTTTTTGAGGGGACAGTTTTTTTAAATGAATCTGATTATTCATTGTTTTCAAATATGATTTTATTATTTTATTGGAAGCCATTCTATTGCTGAAGAGTAGCTTGTAAATATTTTAAGCCAATTACTGAACGGAATAAATAAAACAGAAGAGTCAAAAAGAGAGAGAGAGAGAGAACGCTAAGCAAGAGAGCCTAGGAATAAATGACTGGGGAAAGAAAGGTAGAAGACATGTTAGCACGTATAAATGGAATATTGCATCATATCGTCCTACATGTACACACAAGATACACATGGTGGGGGAAGGTGAGGAGGAGGACGTAATGGGAATAGGAAGGAAAAAAGAAAGAGAGCAAAGGAGACTTTAGGAAGAGATTCTCAAGATTTCAAGGTGC
Organism: Phrynocephalus guinanensis; assembly: GCA_037367245.1. NCBI lineage: Eukaryota > Metazoa > Chordata > Lepidosauria > Squamata > Agamidae > Phrynocephalus > Phrynocephalus guinanensis. Next base: position 41,970,339 of record CM074735.1, on the reverse strand, counting down.
TGTTTTACAAACTCATTCCCAAAGATCTCTTGAACTCTTTTTTGATTGGTTGTTTTTTTGGTCATGCTGTGAGATGTCACTTTTCTGGAGTCCAGCTAGCTAGGGGATTCTGGGAGCTGTAATCCAAAGGGTAGCATTTCCAAATTCTGGAGCCACACCCAACAAAAGAAAGAGGTGGGTCGAAAGACATGCTTCTCTGGCTTCATCTCCCAGAGGATGATAAGATGTGGAAGGGACCCATTTCATGTTGTCCATAATAACAACAACTTTGTTTTGTAGGGGTAGTTAGGAGAGACTAGTCAGTCTGTGCTTTTGCTCACCTTGTTGTCTTTACCCACAAATTTGAACACTGGGACCTGGAAATGCTTGGCAAGATGATCCTTTGACGTGTATTGCTTCACAGACTCGTCTGAAAGACATCTGGAAAAAGAGAGAATGAAAGATGTTAATGGTTTATACAGGCAGGGGGGGGGAACCCAAACGTATCCCAATGAGAACAGGAAATGGAGATTGTCTATTAATATCTTTGACCATGATGGCATGCTATCCACCAGCAAAGAGGGGGAAACAGGACAGGACAATAGGATTGCCAGAAATGTTGAAAACCCCAAAGCAACAAAGAGAGACATTTGTCGGAATGCACCCACTTAATCTCTTTTCACACACCCACAACTGCTCCTCCTGCTTGCCAAGGGGTCTGTGTGTGGACATATTGCAACCTTATCCTCACGTCACCCTTTGAGCTCCGGTATACAGGTAATATGGAGCTGACTCAAGCACATATTAGAGTTTCTTTAAGGCAGGAGAAGGTTGTTCCTCCTTCTTGAAGTTGAAAAATTATCAGAAAAGGGTAAATAGGGAGCTCATAGATCTAATTCTCCAAAAATGCGATCAGACAGGCATTTAGCCCAGTGTTTGGCGTGCTAAGGGGTTAATTCATTGTTCTTTCCAGCAATCACAAAAGATACTAACTGGAACCTGTCCAAGTATTCATACCAGCATCTTTCTGAGTCACTGCCAAGGGCTTCTACTTTTTGTGTGTGTTGTGAGGGGTAGGGGTAGGATCACTCCATTTTCATATGTTTCCAGGTGTTACAATGGCTGGACATGAACAAAAGTAAGCATTCAGCTTACGTAACAATCAAAGATCCTTCTGCTGTCAATTTTCCACAGTATGAAGTCATTTAAAGAGATCTACTTCACTATATCAGCAAATTAAAGACATCCTCTGCTCTCCCATGGAGGGGGCACAGGCAGCAAAAATATATTTTAATGACTCTGTTAGGGCAGTGCAGATATGCTGCATCACTTAAAAAAAATCCTCCTGCAAGTGGGTGGAGACAGGAGGGGGCAAAGAAGGCATTTTTTAAATTTCCTTTGAGATGTTTCAAAGATCTGGTGGATAAATTGCCTGCATCCAAATCCACCTGCAGCTGGTATGCAGATTTTTGACTGGACCTTTAAGACAAGTGAAACTAAAGGGGAAACACCCCTCATTGCCCCCCCATCTTCTCCCACTTGCAGGAGGAAGTTTCTATTTTCAATTTTTCCCCATAAGGCTTTGCAGTGCATAATACAATCTAATTTCTTCCCATTTCCTCTGTCCCTCCATGTCTGTTTCTGTTATTTGAGGAAAATGGGGAAAACAGTAGAAAAATCCCATCCATTATTTTATTTTATTTACTTTCCTTTTTCCATTCTTGTTTTGAATTTGAAGATAAGGAAAAATCTACATGATGGAAAAAAAACTCATTTCCTACCCCATAAAGGCCCTTCTCTTACCATACCTTTCCCCATTTCTTATAATCTCATCTTTTTAAATCCCCCCTTGTAAATGACTGATTCTCATGTGGATCCCACCAATAGTCTTAAAAAGGGTAAATTCAGTTCTGGGGGATCAATAAGGAGCCTTTATTTTGTTTATAATGAAGGACACTAGAGGGCTGCCATTTTGATGCAAGGAAGACCACTATCCATCTCCAAATCATCCTTCTTATGATCTTTTAGCCTTATATGATATGCCTTATTAAGTGAAGGATGGTACCAGATGTGCATTCATTTATTTAAAGTTTTGCACTTGGCACATGCACCAGGTTCAGTGAGGGTTACTCCTGGGAAAAATATTCATAGGATTGCCATTGCTTAATAGTGCAAACAAACCCTTGTAAATGTACTCAGTAATAAACCCTATGCTCTTATTCCTATGCATTGGTTTCTTTATTCATTTTTCTCTACATAGTTATTTTTGAAAACCATGCTTATTGTTCATTAAAATACATAATTTAGAGCAATTTTAAGGGATGGAGGAAGGCCATATAAAGCCACTCGAATTCACTTAAACGGCAGCCTTTCACCCACCTACCACATTTTGGGCTGAAAAAAGGGGTCCTCGGCTTATATTCGGGTCAATACTTTTAGCCACTGAGGCAAGTTTGGATCGGTGGCTAAAGTCATTTTAAACATTGTGTGCCACTTCTCCTGAAACCCCCCCATGTTTAAAATGACTATTTAAAAAAGTCATTTTAAAACAATGTTTAAAATGACTTTTAGCCACCAACTCAAGCACTTGGCTAAAAGTCTTTTTAAACATCACACACACACACAGCTCACAAAGGAGGAGTTGCCAGGCCCTGCTGCATTTCCCACCCTAGGCTTATACTTGAGTCAATAAATTTTCCCAGTTTTTTAGGTTTAAATTAGGGGGCCCGACTTATACTCGGGTCGACTTATACTCGAGTATATACGGTACTTGATCTTTGAGGATTTAGGAAAGCAACAAAGGAAGAAGATGAACAGCTAATCTGCAATACTTTCAATCAATGTGACAAGATTTCTCATTCTCAATCTGCTTTTTGCTTGGGTTTCAATCAACACGACAAGGTTTCTGATTCTCAGTCTGCTTAATTCAGAACTGAAATGAGCAGACTAAATCAAATAAAACAGACTAGGGATTGCAAATATAATTGCCTTGTGGGAGTAAAACCTTGAGATACAATACTGGGAAGATACTGGTAAATATGCCACATGTAAAAATTAATAGGTAGAAGCTGCTGCTATTTCTCAGTAGACAGACTTTATAAAGAGAAATCTGTTTTTAATGAATCATAACACAACATGGCCCATTTTTCTCCAACAATCTAATCTCAGGAATGTGGACTTTGAATGTTATAAACACTTCAGTAAAGTGAAGAAAGGAAGGGAAAAGTCACAGGCATTGATTAATGTGATCTCCTGAATATAGAGATCTTTATTATTTAGACTCGAGGAAAAAGAATTCATAAATTGTTTTCTCCTTGGTACAGCTAGGAAAAGAGAAGGGCTCTATGGCTAGAATTTAATTTATTCAAAGCCATTTTCACTATGTATGAATATATATAGAACACACACATACACACAGAGAGAGAGAGAGAGAGAGAGAGAGAGAGAGAGAGAGAGAGAGAGAGAGAGAGATTGTGGTAATTCATGTTTCTCTGTTATCCAACATTTATGCTGTAAATAATCTGTTAATCTTCAAAATGTGTCACAGCATTCTACACTTCCTGAAGCAAAGTTCGAAGCCAGTTTTAGAGGTTTCTACAAGGAACTCCAGGCATCCCAGGTATCCATTTCCTTAAATGGATTTCCTCAGACAATAAAGACAAGGGTTCCCCACCCTTATTGACTTAACTATGACCATCCAGAATAAGTATTCCAGCTGTAAACTCATTAGTCCTAGCTCCCTGTACTCCGATAGCATAAAAACAAAACATTCATCCAGTTTGGCATCTGGAATATAGATCACATATTGACCTGGCCAGTGGGCGGGTTGCTGTATACATCCTAATGCCTCTGTAATTTGCAAGTGAGCTTGCTCTGTTTTATGACTGGTAATCTTGGACGGCTGTGCAGGGTTCATTTGCAAGTGTGATGACTCACTGATGAAAGTCCACCTGAACTGCATATCTGGAACACTACTCAGTGTTATTACAGTAATCTATGGGATTTTGAAGATGTTTGCCATGTATGGAATTAAAAAAATGACTGTTGTTCAAGCTGGATTTTGAAAAGGAAGAGGCACTTGAGCTCATATGTTGCGCCTCTACATTGGCTGTTGGAGAGTACCAAATAATTTCAGAAGAAAATCAGTCTATGTTTGATGGCTTACAGCAAAGCCTGCAAGAGTATGGATCACAAAAAACTGTGCAGCTTGCCCAAGGCCACCCAGGCTGGCTGTACTCACAGGAGGCACAGTGGGGTATCAAACTCTCAACCTGTGGTCCATCCTACTGTGTCCATCCTACTGTGTTGATGAACCACAAATGCTTTGCTTGATTTCCCTAGCTTTTTTTAAAGTAGAAAGATGTACACAATTCTGAGCTATTCCAAAGAAAGCTTAAATGTGAAATAAGTAATCTGAGGCTAGGAGTAGTGCCATAATATATTCCCCATTGCTAAGAAGCTTTTTGAGCAGACTTCTGCAGCTTTAATGATCAGAGACATGAACTAGGGGGCCAGAGCCTGGTAAAATTCCTCTCCTAGAATTTCTCTGCTCCTGTGGCCAAAAGGTCATCATGAACATTTGAAGAAATCACGTCTCCACATTTTGCCAGGCAATTGACAAGCTTCTCTGGTTTTTCTTTTATTAACAGGCAGCAAAACTAGGCTTTTCATCATGCCTCTGGAAGATAATGTATGTGTAAGTATATACAATATACTAATCTGGAAAAAATTATTTTTAGAGAAACTTGCTGTTTGGATTTCGACTTTAAACTTGTGCTTATCTTGCAGGACTAGAAGGGGCACTTATAGCTCGGTCCTAAGTTTGCCTACCAAATGTAAGACCATCCAGTGATGGAGTATGTAAAAATATGCACTAATGACATTGCCCCTTCACAGATGTATTCTGTATTCAGATTAAATTGCTGTATTGGCACTTTGGGAAAAATTAGTGGGTTTTGAATCACAGTTTGGTCACTAAAAGGGTCACTTTAAAAGGTTCACCATCACTGTCCTAGGGGGACACCCTTTGTAGTTTAATAACTCAGCTCACTGACCACCCAAACATCTCCAAATTTCAGGGGCTTACTGGGAAGAGCTTGAGGAAGCTCCCCTACAATTTTGGTGCCTCTAGGACCCAGGGGAGCCATTATATAATGTTTTGTTTTGTTTCATTTTGTTTCATAAGAAAACTACTTTCAAAATTAGTTACAAATGAAATGAAACAAAACTACTAAAGAAATGAAACAAAAACACTATATTTTTGTTTCATGCCCATCTCTAGTGTCATGTCACACCAGCCATAAAAGTTGCAATTATAAACTCAGCCTTGCATTTGCTCTATCCCACCCTGCTTTCATTTTGCAGTGTGAGGATGGCCCCTACAGGTTAGAAGAAACAATGGGTTACTGGGAGTAATAGTACACAGTATTTCCAATCCTTGGGTATTTGGAGCCCAAACACCCATGGGTTGTCTTAAGGCATCCTAATACAGCAGTGGAACACAAAGCACATAAATATTATTCAGTGCTTTAACCAGGTTGTAATTAGCCTAGATTTGATTACACTGTCAAGCCACTAACTTATTCAGGGGCAATTCATAGAAGAGACATCATATATATTGCTGTCAGTGTGCTAAATCAGAACACCTGTATGTTTCAGCTCCCGCCCCCAGAAAACCTTTTGACTGGTTTTCCTGCATCAGAAGCTCTGGCCATCATGTTTCCTGTTGCTTCCAGTTGTTGGTTTGCTTACAAAAAAGGGGGGTGCAGCTGCTGTAGTGCTTACTAAGGGTCATAATCTTGCTGCCCACTAGGCTCTATTGAGGGTATGTTCCAAAGAACGATGACTCCCAAAAAACATTGGACCAGTTTGCTCGAAAAAAATTTTTTTTTCAGGGGCAATTCATAGAAGAGACATCATATATATTGCTTCAGTGTGCTAAATCAGAACTTTCAGAAGCTCTGGCCATCATGTTTCCTGTTGCTTCCAGTTGTTGGTTTGCTTACAAAAAGGGGGGGTGCAGTGCTAAGGGTCAGGGCCCACTTTTCTTTCTTTCTTTCTTTCTTTCTTTCTTTCTTTCTTTCTTTCTTTCTTTCTTTTGAAGAAATCAACAACAGGAAGTAACTGGAAACGGGAAGGACAGTGTGTGTGTGTGTGTGAAACTTTCATGTGTTCCGATTTGGGATCTAGGGTAATTCCTAGAATTTGGTGTGTGGGGAATTCTTAAAATCCAAAAACATGGAAGAGCACACCCCAAGAAATCTCTCTTCTCTCCCATGCTTGGTGAAAGAAATTGAGGAGATAGGTCACCATGAGATTTAGGCTCTCTTCATAAGAACCAGCAATTGACCCTGTGTAGCAGACTTCACCTGGCAGGGGATCTTCAGGTGTGTTGGACTACAGTTCCTATCGTTCCCAGTCACCACACTTGGAAAAGTTTGATACTTTCTTCCCTTCCCCCCTTTGCTACTGAGGTCTTCAAGCAGTGATTTGACCTTCCATGGCAACTAAACATGCCTGCATTTGGGGTTTTCTTTTCCTTCTGGATGGGTTTCTTTCTTCTACTTTTGTTGGGGCAATCCCAAATACTTAAAACTCTTTTATTTCTCCACTGATGTCTATGGACAGCTCCATATTCTCTCCATTGGATTATGGAAGCAAGATGTGATCCAAGAGACACAAAGCGGAGTTGATAAATATACCTTACTCAGTGAGAACCTTGGAGGTACACAGGAAGATAGTTCTGTCCAACTTGTATAGAAGTATCTTTTGTGTGTGTGTGTGTGTGTGTGTGTGTGTGTGTGTGTTTTCCTGATTTTATATATATATATATATATATATATATATATATATATATATATATATATATATATATATATATATATATATATATATATATATATATGTTTTTCGTAGATTTTCACGGGTATAGGTATGCATGTTAGGGTGGATTCGGGTTCTTTCCCGTGTAGAAATCTGGTTGTTTTGGCGACGTTTCGACGAGGTCTCACTCGTCATCTTCAGGCTGGTGTTCTGGCTTCTTTCTTCTTGAAGCAAAGTGTGGTCTCAGTTGAAGTCCTTCTATAAATACTGCTGGGGGTGTGTGGTTTGCTTGCTCTGTTGCTGATTGTAGGTTCGTTTGTTCTTTTGTGATCTGCTGTGTGGCTGAGGCGATCGTTAAGGGATTAACTGCTGGTGGGTTAGATGGCTGTTTAGAGACATCCTGTGTGGGTGAGGTGCTGGATGTGTGTCTCTTAGCCTTTTGTTTCTTAACGACCTTGGTGATGGGTGTTCTGGCAGCATCCTGGTCTTTGGTGGAGTGGGGTTCTGTGTCTTGAGAATTCATTTTGGTCTGGCTACGGGTCTGTGGTCTCCCAATGTTTTTTTGGCGTGTGTAAGTGTGTTCCATGTGGTGACTGGAGTGGGGTGTAGCGGTAGATGGTACAGTCGTGGTTTTGTTATTGGATGGTGGTTTCGTTTCATCTGTGGGAAGGGTCTGGGTTTGTGTTTGGTGTGGATGGAAGGTGGTGGCATCTTGTGTCCTTTTGGACCTGGTGTCAGTCTTTGTGACAGAGGCTCGTCTGTTGACCAGGGCTAGTTTCCAGATGTCAGGCAAGCGGGAGGTGTCGTTACGTTTATTCATGTTGTTTGGGTGTTTCTCTATTTCAATGGCTTCCATGATTATTCGACTGTTGAAGTGTTCAGTTTTGGAGATGAGTTTGGTTCTTTCAAAATCAATTTCATGACCTGTTGTTTTTATGTGCTGGAAGAGAGAGGAAGATTTTTCTTCTTTTTTGACTGCGTTCTTGTGTTCTGCGATGCGTGCGCTTATTCTCCTGTTTGTCTGTCCGATGTATGTGGCTGGGCAGACTTTGCATGGTATTTCGTAGACTCCTTGGTTTTCTAGCTCAATCTTGTCTTTGGGGTTTCTTAAAATGTTGGCTATTTTTTGTTCGGTGCAAAAGGCTGTCTTGATATTGTGTTTGTGGAGAATTTTGCTGATTTTGTCTGTGGTGCCTTTGATGTAAGGGAGGAGGGCAGTGCCGTTGTTCTCTTCTGTTTCTTGGTTCTTGGGGGGTGTTTCTTTTTGGATTAGTTTGGTGATGGTGTTTTTTTGGAATCCGTTCGCGATTAAAGCATTTGAGAGAGTGTGTAATTCAGTTTTTAGGTGGTCTTTGTCAGCGAGGCGTTTGGTTCTGGAGATGAGGGTTTTTGCTACGGAGTTGATCTGTGCAGGGTGGTGGTGTGATTGTGCATTTAAGTAGCGGTTTGTATGTGTTTTTTTCCGGTAGATGGTATGTCCTAAGGAGCCGTCGGGTTTTTTGTAGATTAGGACGTCCAGGAAGGGGAGTTGGTTGTTGGCTTCTATTTCCATAGTGAATTGTATTTTGGGGTGTAGGCTGTTGAGATGTGTGAGGAAGTTGTTCAGTTTGTCTTTCCCGTGTGGCCAGATAACAAAGGTGTCGTCAACATATCTGAGCCAGAGTTTGGGTTTATGTTCGGACTTCTGTAACGCGTTGGTTTCAAAGTGTTCCATATATAGGTTTGCGATGACCGGTGAGAGGGGTGATCCCATGGGTGCTCCTTCTATCTGTTTGTATCTTTGTCCATTGTGGATGAAGTATGTGTTGGTTAGGCAGTGGTTGGTCAGATCTAGGATGTGCTTGGGGGGGTTGTATTTGTTGTGGATAGCTGTCAAGGCTTCTTGAATGGGCACTTGTGTGAAGAGCGAAACAACATCGAAGCTCACGAGTAGGTCATTGGGTTGTAGGTCTTGTTTCTTTATAATTTCTATGAAGTGGAACGAGTTTTGTACGTATGAAGTGATGGATTCTGCATAGGGCTGGAGTTGTTTGGCAAGAAATTTGGCGAGGTTTTGTAGGGGTGAGCCTATGGAGCTGACTATGGGTCTGAGAGGTGTTCCTTCTTTGTGAATCTTGGGGAGGCCGTAGAGCTTGGGGCATCTGGATGATTTCTCTCTGGGGATTATGCTTGGCTTGATTTCTTCACTTAAGGGAGAGGCTTTTATTTTGGCTTTGGTGGTTTTTTCCAGGTAGGTGGTGGGGTCTGTGTTCAAAGGTATGTAAGCAGGGTATGTAAAGTATGTAATCTTCCTCTCTCTTCCAGCACATAAAAACAACAGGTCATGAAATTGATTTTGAAAGAACCAAACTCATCTCCAAAACTGAACACTTCAACAGTCGAATAATCATGGAAGCCATTGAAATAGAGAAACACCCAAACAACATGAATAAACGTAACGACACCTCCCGCTTGCCTGACATCTGGAAACTAGCCCTGGTCAACAGACGAGCCTCTGTCACAAAGACTGACACCAGGTCCAAAAGGACACAAGATGCCACCACCTTCCATCCACACCAAACACAAACCCAGACCCTTCCCACAGATGAAACGAAACCACCATCCAATAACAAAACCACGACTGTACCATCTACCGCTACACCCCACTCCAGTCACCACATGGAACACACTTACACACGCCAAAAAAACATTGGGAGACCACAGACCCGTAGCCAGACCAAAATGAATTCACAAGACACAGAACCCCACTCCACCAAAGACCAGGATGCTGCCAGAACACCCATCACCAAGGTCGTTAAGAAACAAAAGGCTAAGAGACACACATCCAGCACCTCACCCACACAGGATGTCTCTAAACAGCCATCTAACCCACCAGCAGTTAATCCCTTAACGATCGCCTCAGCCACACAGCAGATCACAAAAGAACAAACGAACCTACAATCAGCAACAGAGCAAGCAAACCACACACCCCCAGCAGTATTTATAGAAGGACTTCAACTGAGACCACACTTTGCTTCAAGAAGAAAGAAGCCAGAACACCAGCCTGAAGATGACGAGTGAGACCTCTTCGAAACGTCACCAAAACAACCAGATTTCTACACGGGAAGAAACCCGAATCCACCCTAACATGCATATATATATATATATATATATGTGTGTATATATATATATATATATATATATATATATATATATATATATATATATATATATATATATATATATGTTTTCGTAGATTTTCACGGGTATAGGTATGCATGTTAGGGTGGATTCGGGTTTCTTCCCGTGTAGAAATCTGGTTGTTTTGGCGACGTTTCGACGAGGTCTCACTCGTCATCTTCAGGCTGGTGTTCTGGCTTCTTTCTTCTTGAAGCAAAGCGTGATCTCAGTTGAAGTCCTTCTATAAATACTGCTGGGTGTGTGTGGTTTGCTTGCTCTGTTGCTGATTGTAGGTTCGTTTGTTCTTTTGTGATCTGCTGTGTGGCTGAGGCGATCGTTAAGGGCTTAACTGCTGGTGGGTTAGATGGCTGTTTAGAGACATCATGTGTGGGTGAGGTGCTGGATGTGTGTCTATTAGCCTTTTGTTTCTTAACGACCTTGGTGATGGGTGTTCTGGCAGCATCCTGGGCTTTGGTGGAGTGGGGTCCTGTGTCTTGTGAATTCATTTTGGTCTGGCTGCGTGTCTGTGGTCTCCCAATGTTTTTTTGGCGTGTGTAAGTGTGCTCCATGTGGTGGCTGGAGTGGGGAGTAGCGGTAGATGGTGCAGTCGTGGTTTTGTTATTGGATGGTGGTTTCGTTTCATCTGTAGGAAGGGTCTGGGTTTGTGTTTGGTGTGGATGGAAGGTGGTGGCATCTTGTGTCCTTTTGGACCTGGTGTCAGTCTTTGTGACAGAGGCTCGTCTGTTGACCAGGGCTAGTTTCCAGATGTCAGGCAAGCGGGAGGTGTCATCACGTTTATTCATGTTGTTTGGGTGTTTCTCTATTTCAATGGCTTCCATGATTATTCGACTGTTGAAGTGTTCAGTTTTGGAGATGAGTTTGGTTCTTTTAAAATCAATTTCATGACCTGTTGTTTTTATGTGCTGGAAGAGAGAGGAAGATTTTTCTTCTTTTTTGACTGCGTTCTTGTGTTCTGCGATGCGTGCGCTTATTCTCCTGTTTGTCTGTCCGATGTATGTGGCTGGGCAGACTTTGCATGGTATTTCGTAGACTCCTTGGTTTTCCAGCTCAATCTTGTCTTTGGGGTTTCTTAAAATGGTGGCTATTTTTTGTTCGGTGCAAAAGGCTGTCTTGATATTGTGTTTGTGGAGAATTTTGCTTATTTTGTCTGTGGTGCCTTTGATGTAAGGGAGGAGGGCAGTGCCGTTGTTCTCTTCTGTTTCTTGGTTCTTGGGGGGTGTTTCTTTTTGGATTAGTTTGGTGATGGTGTTTTTTTGGAATCCGTTTGCAATTAAAGCATTCGAGAGAGTGTGTAATTCAGTTTTTAGGTGGTCTTTGTCAGCGAGGCGTTTGGTTCTGGAGATGAGGGTTTTTGCTACGGAGTTGATCTGTGCAGGGTGGTGGTGTGATTGTGCATTTAAGTAGCGGTTTGTATGTGTTTTTTTCCGGTAGATGGTATGTCCTAAGGAGCCGTCGGGTTTTTTGTAGATTAGGACGTCCAGGAAGGGAAGTTGGTTGTTGGCTTCTATTTCCATAGTGAATTGTATTTTTGGGGTGTAGGCTGTTGAGATGTGTGAGGAAGTTGTTCAGTTTGTCTTTCCCGTGTGGCCAGATAACAAAGGTGTCGTCAACATATCTGAGCCAGAGTTTGGGTTTATGTTCGGACTTCTGTAACGCGTTGGTTTCAAAGTGTTCCATATATAGGTTTGCGATGACCGGTGAGAGGGGTGATCCCATGGGTGCTCCTTCTATCTGTTTGTATCTTTGTCCATTGTGGATGAAGTATGTGTTGGTTAGGCAGTGGTTGGTCAGATCTAGGATGTGTTTGGGGGGGTTGTATTTGTTGTGGATAGCTGTCAAGGCTTCTTGAATGGGCACTTGTGTGAAGAGCGAAACAACATCGAAGCTCACGAGTAGGTCATTGGGTTGTAGGTCTTGTTTCTTTATAATTTCTATGAAGTGGAACGAGTTTTGTACGTATGAAGAGATGGATTCTGCATAGGGCTGGAGTTGTTTGGCAAGAAATTTGGCGAGGTTTTGTAGGGGTGAGCCTATGGAGCTGACTATGGGTCTGAGAGGTGTTCCTTCTTTGTGAATCTTGGGGAGGCCGTAGAGCTTGGGGCATCTGGAAGATTTCTCTCTGGGGATGATGCTTGGCTTGATTTCTTCACTTAAGGGTGAGGCTTTTATTTTGGCTTTGGTGGTTTTTTCCAGGTAGGTGGTGGGGTCTGTGTTCAAAGGTATGTAAGCAGGGTCTTGTAGTAGGTTGGATAGTTTGGCTTGGTAGTCAGATGTGTTCATCACCACTGTGGCATTGCCTTTGTCTGCTGGGAGAATGATTATGTTGTTGTCTTTCCTCAGGTTGGTGAGGGCTTTTTTGTTCTTCTTTGTGTAAATTGCTTCTGGGTGGTTTGCTGGAGCAGAGGATATTGGTGACTTCGAGTCTGATTTTGTTGGCTTCATCTGGGTTGATTTTGGTTAGGCTGGCTTCCACTCCGCATATGATGTTTTCAGTGGGGATGTGTCTGGGGGCGACTGCAAAGTTGAATCCTTTGGACAGGACTTTGGTCTCTGCGATGGTGAGTGTTCTGTCTGATATGTTGTGAACTGTTTGTTTCATGGGCTGCTGTGGGGGGTTGGGCTTCTGGCGTTTCTCCAGTTTGTGGAGTTTGTTGGTGTGTATGTCTGTCTTGTGGGAGGTCTCTGTTTCAGCTCTCCAGGCGGCGAGTTGCTTGGATTTGTTCCAGAGTGTTGGGTGGATTTTGTTGCTGAGTTTGAGGTGGAGAGTGAGTAGGTCTCTGTTGGTTTGATCTAGTAGGTATCTTTTCTTGTGTAGTTCGTTTCTGATTAGGGCTAGTTCTGTTCTTTTCAGGATCCTTTCGCTGGATGGGGTTTTTGAGTGGAATTTCAGTTGGAAGCTTGTGGGGATCACATTTTTATCTCGGCAGTTGCGTAGGAATGCAATGTCACATAAGATGGTGGCTCTTCGGACTTCTAGTTTCTCGTAGGTTCTGGTCAGCTGGAAGGTTTCCTCCCCGTAGAGGTCGGATATTTGTTTTCGTAGATTTTCACGGGTATAGGTATGCATGTTAGGGTGGATTCGGGTTTCTTCCCGTGTAGAAATCTGGTTGTTTTGGCGACGTTTCGACGAGGTCTCACTCGTCATCTTCAGGCTGGTGTTCTGGCTTCTTTCTTCTTGAAGCAAAGCGTGATCTCAGTTGAAGTCCTTCTATAAATACTGCTGGGTGTGTGTGGTTTGCTTGCTCTGTTGCTGATTGTAGGTTCGTTTGTTCTTTTGTGATCTGCTGTGTGGCTGAGGCGATCGTTAAGGGCTTAACTGCTGGTGGGTTAGATGGCTGTTTAGAGACATCATGTGTGGGTGAGGTGCTGGATGTGTGTCTATTAGCCTTTTGTTTCTTAACGACCTTGGTGATGGGTGTTCTGGCAGCATCCTGGGCTTTGGTGGAGTGGTGTCCTGTGTCTTGTGAATTCATTTTGGTCTGGCTGCGTGTCTGTGGTCTCCCAATGTTTTTTTGGCGTGTGTAAGTGTGCTCCATGTGGTGGCTGGAGTGGGGAGTAGCGGTAGATGGTGCAGTCGTGGTTTTGTTATTGGATGGTGGTTTCGTTTCATCTGTAGGAAGGGTCTGGGTTTGTGTTTGGTGTGGATGGAAGGTGGTGGCATCTTGTGTCCTTTTGGACCTGGTGTCAGTCTTTGTGACAGAGGCTCGTCTGTTGACCAGGGCTAGTTTCCATTGAAATAGAGAAACACCCAAACAACATGAATAAACGTGATGACACCTCCCGCTTGCCTGACATCTGGAAACTAGCCCTGGTCAACAGACGAGCCTCTGTCACAAAGACTGACACCAGGTCCAAAAGGACACAAGATGCCACCACCTTCCATCCACACCAAACACAAACCCAGACCCTTCCTACAGATGAAACGAAACCACCATCCAATAACAAAACCACGACTGCACCATCTACCGCTACTCCCCACTCCAGCCACCACATGGAGCACACTTACACACGCCAAAAAAACATTGGGAGACCACAGACACGCAGCCAGACCAAAATGAATTCACAAGACACAGGACCCCACTCCACCAAAGCCCAGGATGCTGCCAGAACACCCATCACCAAGGTCGTTAAGAAACAAAAGGCTAATAGACACACATCCAGCACCTCACCCACACATGATGTCTCTAAACAGCCATCTAACCCACCAGCAGTTAAGCCCTTAACGATCGCCTCAGCCACACAGCAGATCACAAAAGAACAAACGAACCTACAATCAGCAACAGAGCAAGCAAACCACACACACCCAGCAGTATTTATAGAAGGACTTCAACTGAGATCACGCTTTGCTTCAAGAAGAAAGAAGCCAGAACACCAGCCTGAAGATGACGAGTGAGACCTCGTCGAAACGTCGCCAAAACAACCAGATTTCTACACGGGAAGAAACCCGAATCCACCCTAACATATATATATATATATATATATATATATATATATATATATATATATATAGAAGTGACAGTGAGGGCTTTGTAACATAAGCATGAGAGTACTCAAATTGGTAGTAGTACTCGTATATATAATAATAAAGCATGGGCGGTCAGATGATAAACAGGACTTCACCTGAGATCTCTCTTGCAAGGGATTATAATTGTCATGCTATCTCGATTTTTGAACAAGGACAACAGTGACAAAAATACACCTCCCCCATCTTGCAGCTGAAATAAAGTTTGCAAAAAAGGAAGAATTAGATGGGGAAAGATATGTTCTGGGGGAAGCAAGGCAAGCCTGGTTCTATCACTGAAAATAAATTCTTCATATAACCCATCTGCTGCAAGGTAATCTCAAGGTTAGAGTAATCTCGAGGTTAGACTACCGTAGTGCTGTGTACATAGGGCTGCCTATGAGTTTAATGTGGAGACTTCAGCTAATGCAGAATACAGGGGCCAGATAATTAAGAAGGTCAAAAAAGTACCATTATATTACTCTCAGACCAGCTGCTCTGCACTGGCTTCTAATAAGCTACCTCCTTGACTTCAAGGTTCTAATACTGACATACAAAGCCGTAATGGTTTGGGACCTCCGGATATGTCAGAGCGGCTCCTCCCAAGAAGAACTGCCCAGATCACCAGCTTGACTGAGGCATAGAATTTGGGGGTCTCATCCCCAAAGGAGGCCCAGAAGAGAGTGACAAGGACCCAGCCCTTCTCTGTGCCCCCCCCCTATCTATGGAACCAGCGCCCACAAGAGATATGCCTGGCATCCTTGCACCAAATAAAAACATACAGGCTGGCCTTCCCTGATTCTTCAAACAGCTTGTAATTCACACTACTTCATTTTTCTACTGCTTCCCTGTAAGTTTTCCCTTTATTTATTTGACTAGTTGTTACCTCTATATGTTTTATGTTTTAATTTATATATTGTGTATACTGTACTTGGTTTATTATCTTGCTTATTTTGTGTCAGGTTTTGTTCATTTATTTAAAATTGTACTATAATCTGTATAATTGTATATTTATGTATTGTAAACCACCCAGAGTAGCCCTTGGACTAGATGGTGATGGTATAAAGATAAAATAAAATAAAATAAAATAAAAAAAATAATAAGGTGTTTTATTCCTTAATTTTGATGTGTGTCTGCCTGGAGCCACTACTTTGTACCTGACTGTATAAGGGAAGGGAATTGTTGGCTCTTCAGAAACATCTGTAGGCCTCCAGAAACATCTGCCCCACTTGGTGGCACCTGAGCTTTTGAATTAAAACAAAGTCAAGCATGAAGAGATGCTTTGGGATACAGTATTCCGCATGGTGAGGTCATGCCTCTTGTTGCCCCTAGGAAGCAGTTTCTTTGGCAGGTGCTTCTGTGGGTATGGTCCCACAGAAGGAAACGTGTCATATTACCCCCGAAGACAATAAAGGTAAGGTCAGAAAGAAGATCACAAACCCTCATTATTCTCACTTCTAGTTAATGCACTTATCCTACAAAAATTATTGAACAAGAACAAAGCTTCTGCATCTCCTTTACGGCCTTGAGTAGGTGTCCCACTGAGGTAATCCACCCCCTGAAAACAGCAATTCTCCTAATTGGTTAAATGTGCTATGATGGTGGCTCATCTGCTGCCTAACACAGAAGGGCACAGGGCTTTTAAACTGTGAATACCAAATTAATTATCAACCGTTATAATTAAAGGGAAATAAATGTTGTTGTGTGAGTTGTCCTCTGCTTTCCCAATGGTTCTCTCTGCCACCTTTTAATGAAGTGGGTAGTTTTGCCTTGGTAGGTGTGACAGCTGGTGATCTTCCTGAATGGCAGCCTCTCCTTCCCTTCTTGTCTGCCAGAGGCCATTCGGCATGCCCCGGATGACCCTGGCAGCAAGAGGTGCTCCTCTTTAAATATCAATTCACCAAAAGAAATGTGGGAATACTTGCCCATCTTGGATTAGGTAGTATTTCAGGATCTCATCAGCCTTGGATGTTGGGGTTGCAAAACAGCTCTCTACCAGAGTCTCCAGACCACTCACATGTACCAAAGGCTCAATCCCAAAATACAAGGAATCTCGGAGTTTGAGGGTGGGGAGGGTATTCCTGTAGGGCTCTTCGAAGCCACTGTCTTTGAAAATCTCCAGAGTGAATGGGAAGACACCTCGGTTGCGGCTCATTATCTCCAGCGGGGTGTTCTTAACATTAGGTATGTAGCCCTCCGAGATGGTGTACTGGCGAGGGAATTCACAAGTGATTGGGATCAGTAGCTGGCCAGTGCGGACAATGATGTCACCGTTACTTCCAGGAGTTTGCTTGGGCAAGCCAGTCACCATATTGGTAGCCAGGATTTTGTCATTTGACACCTGGAACCAGAGGGAGAAAGAATTGTTGTACAAAGAAATGAACAGAGACAGCAAAAAAAAGTATACAGCAGGAACAACATTATGATAACCAGCAGTCTCGGAGAAACTGGGAACGTACAGAAAGGACAACATGAGGTATTGGGAATCCGAAGAAATTTTTAAAAGCATGTTTCTAGTCCATGTGCTTGCAATTATTAAATTATTTTTTAAAAATCCAGTTTATGAATGTGGGATATTGTGCTTGGATACCTATGATTCAAAATGCCAGGAAATGCCTGGTAATTGCTGCACAATATCATGCCCACACTGCCAGCAAGAAAAATGGATGCCAACGCCAGCCTGAACGTTAACAAATCAATGACATCAGTCAAGATGGTTTACACAGGATACCCCTTTCTGCTCATTACCATTCGCTAAGGGACACCACACAAGGGAAAATCCCAGAAACGGACAAGATGGTTGGAATAGAACCCAAGCTCTGCTAACATTGAGTTGAATAATGCCCAAACACAAAGCAAAAACCTATAATTTCATGACTTAAATAAATGAGCTGCAGTGTACAGTATATTTATTTTTAAAATATTCTTTTAAAATCTTTTTACATCAGAAACAGAAAGCCTTTTTAATGTCTGTTTGGCCAGGAGGAAATTAAAAAATTCTCCTGAGAGTCATTAAATTGGGCCCTGACTAGAATGAAAGGTTCAGCTGCCTTACAATAATGTTTATGTTTAGAATGTTCATGCTGGCAAGAAACCCAGAAACACAGAAGTTTTTTGCCTCTCAAATGGCTATTTTCAAGTCAGTATTTGATCTCAGATGCCTGGATTTGTTCCAAGTAAAAAAGGGGTTTGGGACTAACCATTCATTTTCAAAGTAATCAAGGTTGGTCTTTCAATGTATTTGAGCAATGTATTTACATTTGCATATAGAGAAGTTTGTTGTTATCTACTGTACATGGGGAAGAACAGTTTTACTTTTAAAAAATCATATCTTGGCTATATGTCCCAAGAAAGGGCACAGAACAAAAGCAGATTGTCTGCTACACCTGTGCCAAATTTGGTGCTATTCCGGTGTCCAGTTTCTAAGTTAATTTTTTTGGGGGGGGGCATTCTAGTTTTGAGTTGGCTTATGGAATGCTGAATTGGGCAGTCAGTTACACAAGATGCACACTCATGCAGCAATAATATAGCTAAAAATGCCAGTGTGTGCCTACTGAAATGTCAGGCATATACATGTAAGATTTCCAGTGCTAAAAATGCCAGAGTGTGCCTACTGAAATGTCAGGCATATACATGTAAGATTTCCAGTGCCTTTCATATTTTGCATAGAGCCTTAACTTTCTGCCACAATTAGCAAGAATAAATTATGTAAATTAAGGGACTGGGGATTTCTCCTATATTTCAGAATTCAGTGTGTCATCAATTGTTACTCCATAGCCAGACGAAAATGCACTCTCGCTTTTGTAATTAACAATATGTGCTGTCACATTGATTCCGACTTATGGAAACACCTCCCCAGGTTTTCTGCTCTGAGACAATATAGCTTCCCCAGAGACACACACGCTGGCTTTTCTTCTGAGAGACACCACAGGGAATGAAGCTCACAAACTCAGTGAGTTATCCAGCCAGCCTAGGTTTTAAACTTAATTTAAAGGCACTTGAGCTGAAAATGCAGTTTTGATAGAAGCCTGGAGATGCATTCTTAATTGGCTCACATCATTATGACACCATCCTTTTTAGCTCCACTAGCTACTGATCATTAACCTGCAGCTATCTGCACTATGGTGTCCGACACCCCCCCCGCCGCCGCCAAGGCCTGCTACAGTTGTCTGCTCTCATTGGTCTGGCCCAAATCCTATTAAACTTTTGAAGAAAGCAAATTGAATCCTTTTCAATAAGAGGAAGGAGCGGTTTTTGTGTTTTCCAGCTCCAACAGAGCTGTGCCTTAGCTAGCTCTGCTGAAAATTTCCAGAATGGATGAACACATTAAGTTTGTTGCAGCAACTCCATGATAGCAATGTGGTGGAGCCAGGGTTTGAGAGTGTGGGGTAAAATGCCGAATGAGCTATTCCACAATTTCAGGCTTCCTTGGGCCCTCAGAGCAAATGTGCCCAATCCTCACAGTAGCTAGAAGAGAAATGCATTTTCTCAAGGAACAGTATAAAGACACAAGCTATGGTTGTTGTAATATAAAGCATTGGAGGGTGGTTTGGTCTTGAATGTGCAATTTAAGAGCTTTGCAGAAGACCTGCTCCTCATTTATATGTTAACCAACCCAGCTGCTTGTGTGTTTGAATTTTCCTTGAAAGAACTGTCAGGGCCAGCACATGCATGCCCAAACTTACCACTGCCCCATTGGTCCTGTAGGACCTTAGATGTATGAGCGGAGAGGTTATGTGGGCCACCCCAATCACAACAAAATACTTTCTTCTTGACTTTTGTGAATTTGGGAGATCTTGTCTGCTTTGAAATGGAGGGACACCGAGGAACACTCATTCTATACTCCCATTTCTAGGAATATGTTGGATGGGAGGTGCAAAGGCCAAGGAACGAGTGTAGAGTGATGTTAATTAGATGACTGGAAGAAGAGACCATGGAAATGGGTCATCCTTTGATGGGGGGCCCTAAAGAAAGCAATGAGAGCAGCACAAGACAGAAACCCTAAGTAGACCAATTCTTGTTTCTCTTGCCCTGAAGCAGGAAGGCAAGATTTGCATCCTCAAAAGGCCAACTAGGTGAGAGAAAGATTTGTATGGTTTACAAAAAGTGACAATAGATTTATCAAGGAAGGCGACAGAGACACAAAGTGGACATCTAACTTGGAAATAGAGTGTTTTCCTTAGGGACAAAATAGCATTTGGGAGCCTGATATGAGCTGATGTACAAAGAAATCAACCCCGAATGTTCACTGGAAGGACAGATTTTGAAGCTGAGGCTCCAGTACTTTGGCCACCTCATGAGAAGAGAGGACTCCTTGGAAAAGTCCCTGATGCTGGGAAAAATCGAAGGCAAAAGGAAAAGAGGACGACAGAGAATGAGATGGTTGGACGGTGTCATCGATGCAACCAAAATGAATTTGACAAAACTCCGGGAGGCAGTGGAGGATAGGAAGGCCTGGCGAGCTCTGGTCCATGGGGTCACAAAGAGTCGGACATGACTGAACGACTGAACAACAACAACAACAACAAAAGTAGGAAAAAAGAGTGAACATAGAGCAAAGCTGTCTCATTGTACTTGGGGATGCAGGAGGAGGCTGATGATACCATGATCTTTGGTGGCTAGTTAGGAAGCTGTTACAAAACCCCACTTTTGCCAATTCCTTTTCTTGATAATTGCAACAGCAACAGCAATGATGTTTTTTTTTTAATTTGCTTTTTGTGTTCTCCTGATCTGTCAGGCTGGTAGTAATATCTGAGGTTCAACAAGAGCGCATGCTTAGCACATATTTAGAAGAGACACTCCCTCAAGTGCAAAAAAGTTTGTTTTACCAAAGCATAACATTTTCTTTAGTTGAATTTCCAATGTTAGATTGATTGGTCACTAGAAAGTAAACATTGGATTAATTGACAAGACTGATTGCCAATACACAGCACTCTGAGGATGCCCATTGTGGGAAGGGAAGCAGAATAACTGGAGGAAATATGCATTCCCTTTAATGTCTAGTGCAGAGGTGGGCCTTATCCCCCCCACACACACACCAAGATTTCCCCTATTATATTTTTTCAAGTCACTGAAAATCAGTAGCATAATATGCAACCCAAATCAGTTTTAGCTATTTCCCCAGCATCACTTTTTTTCTTATTTAAACTTACTGTAGTTTGACTTATGTATAGCTCCAGAGGGCAAGATCCAAACTGATGGATTCAAATTATGGAAAGGTAGATTTCCCCTAAATATTAGGGAAAGCGTAATAAAGCAGTAAGAGCTATTCAGCTGCAGAACAGACAGCTTTGGGGGGGGGGGTGAGCTCTCTTTTACTGGAGGTCTTTAAACATGTTAGGTGGCCTTCTGTCACAGATGCTTTAGCTGTGGGTTTTCTGCTTTGGCAGCATGTTAGACTTAGGCCGCTATCTCACCTGGGGGAAGATCCGCATATTGTGAAAGTCCGGCTTTTCTTCTTTCTTGGTCAGGTGACTGAAGATGTGGGATCTCTGTTCCCACATACAAGGATATTTTTTAAAAAGTGCAGACCAGCCCCAGGGCTAGCAGGTGGCTCTAGGGAAATAAAAAATAAAATAAAAAAACAGTGCTGACAGCCCGAAGGCCAGCTGATCAGAGCTGGAGGGGGGGAGGGAAAAGTAAAAAAAGTTGTTGTTTTTTAAAAAAGCACCAATGTGCCCCAGGACGAGCTGGTCAGTGCTGGGGGGGGGAGAGCGCTGACAGCCTGAAGGCCAGCTGATCAGTCCTGGGGGGAGGGGAAATTAAAAAAATTTTTAAAAGCACCGACGAGCCCCAGGACAAGCTGGTCGGGATTGGGGGGGGGAGCAGAAAACCAGATCATATGCAAGCGTTCACAGACTTCTGGCTTGCATTTTTTGCCGGAGCAAAAAATTCCCAACTTCTCTGGTAGGTCTTGGAAAACTCACTAAGGGGGGCATAACCAGGTTTTTTTTAAAGCCCGGTGGCCATGGGGACAATATTTTTTGGAAACACTTTATCTTGAAATTTAATCAGCATTTTAAAGGACGTGTGGTAGAGCCCTCAGTGACCTTGGGGATTCCTTCCAACTCTACTATTCTTTGATTCTCTGATTTACTGAATCTCATTTGACCCTCAGAGTTGAGACAACATCCACATTTCTGGGATTCTTCAGTTAAGGCCAAGACAGTTAGGCTGGTATGATTTCTCTTTCAGGGAGAAAGGCAGGATAGAAATATGTTAAACAAATTAAACAAATAATACATAAAACAATTATAGCTACATACCTCTACAGTGGTGCCACAGGATTTTAAGGAGAAGATAATATTGACATGTGTGCCATTGGACACGCCTTTGCATGACCCATTGAGAAAGAGATCCATCCCTCCAACAAGATCTTTGGGGATGTTTACTTCTATAGAGGTAGATTTGCACAGCACTGGGACTGGGGGAGAAAAAAAGGCAGATCTACTTAAATGAGCCGGATCACTTTGTGAGGAAAATCAAAAACGGCCAATGATTCCTTCTTTGGCATCAATTGTCCGTTCCAGCAAATCTTTCTTGACAGACGTTCAACTTGCCCAATGGAAACCTTATTCTGACTTGCAGCTTGTAAAACATGACCATTATTCTAGGCTTTCAATTCCACTCCATTTATTCCTCAAAGAGTTGACTGTCTTCTGCGCTGTGACATTCCTACCCCTCAAGATATGAGTTTCATTGCACTTGCACCATATTTCTGGGATCCATTCATGTCAATATCAGTTTCATGGAGGGTCACCAACAGACTAAGTTATTGTTATTTTAAAATTCTAATATTCTATGCAACAAGGATTCTTCCAGATGGAAAATCTCTTCTCCAGATGGCTAATGCTGTACCAGCAGTAATAAATTGGTGTTCACATCCTAGGAAAGTTGTGAGGAGGTGGTGGTGATGCTGCTGTAACATGATAATGAGAAACACCATGGCCACTGCTGGATTTTCCTCCAAATTCTAAGGTATATGTTCTCCAGAGTAATAAAGGCCTTCAAAGGGATTCCCTTCCCTCATCAAAACCAAATTTGGATGTGAGTGTGAAAATTAAGATGCACGTCCAGGCACCTTCTGTCACAATGCCATCTAACCAGGATATCTGCAACATTTCCCACAGCAGTGAAAGTCTCGTCATGCCATTTACTAGGGCCAAGGGGAAAAAATTAAATTTCTATATCTAGGCAACAAGACTTTTCACACATTATTAGCCACTTGCCAGCCTTGTAGAATCAATCTGAGTAAAATAGTTTCGTAATTAAGCATTTCATGTAAGTAAAGAATGTCACATTTTTCTAAGTGGCTCTGTCTGTCATCCCCGATGGTCTGTGACCACAGTGGGAGGACAACATTTGGGGTAGAGGAACTCCCGATTCACCCCATGACCTGCCTTCATCTGTAGTACAATGTTGACAGCACTTTATTGGTTTCTGTTTTGTCCAAGGCACCCATCTGGTAACCACAAGTCCAATTTATATATGGTTACAGACACAGAGAACCCAAAATCCAGTTGAAGAAAAGAGCTCCTTTTTCAGACAATAATTGAACACACCATGTGCATGGAAATGTACATGGAAACCACAGCAACAGGGCCTGTTTGCTCTACGCAAATGCCTGTAAAGTCAGGCTTTTGGTATTTTTGCAGGATTCTCATCTGTGTGGATATAGGTGTTGGGTGGGGTGGGGGCAGAGCAGACAGTTATGCTCTCCACTCACCCCCCTCCCAAAAAGTAGGGAAAGTGGCCACTCCCTTCAATCTCCCAGCCAGCATGGGAAGTAACATTCCAACTGCTCATTCTGAGCATGGGCTCACTGTACCAGTAGTCAGAAAAGGTCTTAAGCCCGTGCTTGGGGATCTTCTCCAACACATGCATTGAAAGAAAGGCAAGGGGTCATATGAGCTAAGCCAGTGGTTCCCAACCTGGGGGCCAGGAACCCTTTGGGGGCCGAACGACCATTTCACAGGGGTCACCATGAGCCAGTGAAGAAAAAGGCACAAATGGCTTGGGCCTGGAGGAGGAGGAGGAGGAGGGGGAGGAAGGAGGGGAAGAGTGAGTTACAGCTTGATAAGTTGGATGGGATGTCATTCAATGGCACAGGAGGCTGCGACTGGCTGAGGGTGCCTGTAGAGGGAAGTTCTCTGTGGCACCTGCGGCAGTGGCCTGCCAAAGGGGCTTTGTGGCCTCTTCCAAGCAGGGCAAGGGGTCACCACAACATGAGGAACTGTTTTAAAGGCTTGTGGTATTAGGAAGATTGAGCCCTCTCCTGCCATCAAGAGGTACTATGACCACACACTGCACTGTGAACTTCACCAGTGGAGGTCCATCTTTGCATGGTGGAATAACAACCACAATCATCAGTAAGGTTTCTGTTATGAGCAACAGTGGATAGCCATGCTCAGGAGGCATCAGCAGGAAGGGAGGTGCTAGCCAGCTAAGGACCAAACCCTCCCTTCATTGTTGTTCTTATTCTGTGAAACCATCTTCTGCAATTCTATATGCTTTAAAGTATATTCCTTTACATTTTATTAATCGTACTGTAGTAGCATTGCCATTTATACCCACTTTTCCTCCAATAAGCTCAAGGTAGTGTATTTGGCTTTCTCCCTCCCAATTTTATCCACTGAGGTCAATCCAGAGGAGAAGGAATGTTGGTCCAGGGGGTCAGTTTCATAGCTACTGGAGCCTGGACCCCCCCCAAAAAACCAGCCAAACCATACTGCTTTGTGCTCCCCCTTGACTTTTTGGGCAGAATCCTAGTGATGTTCATGCAAAGTTGTGTAACTTGTAACTAAAGTGGATTAAATTATACTGCAGATGTTTTTATAGGACATAAACAAGGCTGGCTACCATTCTGACAGAAAATATTGCTGGGCATTTTAATTTTTGTTCGTTGGCATTCTTTGCCTATGATGTTCATCTGCTTCATTTCAAACCCCGCCAACACTCACCGTTTACACATTAGTATTGTTCCTATGAACAAGAAATCATGAGACTATCTCAAGAACTGTGAAACTACGTCTACCAAGACAAAGGAACACCTAGCTTCCCTCAGCCAATTTCCCTGGTAGACTGCAAAGTGCTTCTTTGATATGTAAGGGGAGTTTCAAAATAGGTTTGTGACACAGAACAGTCATCTGTTTTTAAACATGAAAAGCTAAACAAAAATTCCACTTGGATAGGGTAAGCCCCATGCGTGAGGTTAAGTAATTTTCTGGACCCAGGCCAAGGAGCAATTTTGTCAAATTCTTCGAAAGTCAACATACTTCCCTCTTGCTGCCAATATACAAAAGCAATGACCCACAGTGGCCAGCATGCCTCTTGAAGGGATTGTTCGGGATCAGAGAATGGACACTTAGGGCGTTTATACACGACCCCTAAACTCCGGGACAAATGGCTCCCAGCTCCGGAGATTAAAAATGTTTACCCACCAGCTCCGGAGTTAACAGGAAATTAAGTGCGACCCCACCCACTTTAGCGCGTCCCAGAGCAGCTTTCAGGTACCTGCTTTTTGGATGTGAAAAATATTTGATCCGGTGTAAGGATAGTGAGTGCGGGGCTCTCCTGGCTTCTGTTTGTTGTTTTTCTGCCCCCCCCCCCGCCCCTTTAAGAGATCTGAATGCTGCCGGGAACAGAACGGAGGTAAGCCGGCATTCTTTTCTTTCTCTTTTCTCCCTCCCTCACGCAGCCAGCAACCAGGAAGTGCGGAGGGGGGTGGGGACAGAGGAAGAGCGACGAACCCCTAAGATCTCTGGTCCGAATTTAAGTGGCCAGCGGATCTTAGGGGTCGTGTAAAAAGGCCCTTACTTTTTTGGGCTCTGATTCCCAGAATCTCCCATCCAACATATCATGGCGTCTAGAGATTTGGCAACACCGCCGTTCATAAGGTCACTTTCACAAGCTTTGCTTGTGAACCATGCATGCCCTTTCTTCACCCTCATCCCAAAACACCCCCTCTATTGACCATACACCATCTGAAACCCTGAAAGAGTAAGCATTTATTCCATGTCCCTATTACGTGTGATTATCTTGGGGGCTGTTGATTATTTAGGTCATTCAGTTTCTATCTAGACAAGAAAATGACCTGCAAGAGTCACTAAATAGCCATTATTCTTTTACACAAGACTGGTCAAAGTCTACAAGTTTAGGAGTCAATTTATCCCCAAAAAGATCCTGCTACGGATCATAACCCCTCTAAAAGTATGAGTTTCCGGGGGGGGGGTATTCCTTAATCTACATGGACTACTGCAGAGTCATTCACAGAAAAAGTCCCACAGAGACCCTTTACATAAGAGGGTTGATTTATTACCACCATTCTGTGGAGAAACATTTGACCTGGGTGGTGGTAGGGAGATGGAGTCAGCCCTATTTGGAATGTTCCTTTTTATATAACAGCCTTGATTATTTTCCTGACATGTAATTTTCCAGCTTGAGGGGTGGAGAGACTCTAAATTATTTTTAGTGATGAGAAGTATGGATTTATAAATTCTGTTTGCAGCATAACTGTTAGCTGCCATTAATTCCACTAAGTTTTCTCAAAACCATGAAAGGCTGGTGTTCCATGTATCCACATTTGATGCATCGATCCACAGCACTCTGGAAAAAATGAAATGAAAAAACAGGTCTCTCTCTCTCTCTCTCTCTCTCCCTCTCAACTCTGCCCTGGTAAGATTCACAAGAGTTTGAGACTGTGTGTGTGTGTGTGTGTGTGTGAGAGAGAGAGAGAGAGAGAGAGAGACAGAGAGAGGAGAGAAAGAGAGAGAGAGAGAATGGATGAATAGTAGACCATAACTGCAGACAGCCAATCCATGGAGAGAAGAGAACAAAATAAGATAAATGTTGTTTTCAAGGCCCGAAGGAGCAATTTGGAAAGTATTTCCAATAATGCCTGGCAGATAGATAACTTTGCATAGATGAATTGATCAGCTCACTATCTTGATTTAGGACATTTATTAAGTTGCTCAACAAACTCTTTGATAAATGAGTTTACTGCTGCCTTTCTGCTGTTTTGATCCCAACCTGGGGAGGTGGCATCACATTGATCAAATGAAACAAGCAGATAAATTATGTATCTCTCCATAGAATTGTTTTTTATTTAAAAAGAAAACACCAACACACTTCAAAATACAGTGGTCCCTCTACTTATGAGCATCTTGACTTAAGAGCAATTCGACTTAAGAGCAAAAAAACAGTGGCGTTTTAACTGTTGCCTTACAAATTTTAGATGCTGTCTGCTCTACTTACAATTTTTTTTCAAATTATTATTTTTTATTTTTATTTTTATTTTTATTTTTTTTGGATAGGGCCACTCTACTTAATAGTTGTTCGGCTTAAGAGCATGCATTCGGAATGGATTAAACTCATAAGTAGAGGTACCACTGTAGATAATTTGTCTACGACTCTCATCTTCCACCCCGCGGGAGGCAGCTGAGAGCCAAACAGGACACTACAGTAGCAGCTTTGCGCCCATGAAGCAGTGCAGGCCCTAGCATCAGCCAGGATGAGGCAGCTGCTTCATGCAGAAGATGCTGGAGGTAATCCCCCCCCCCCCCCCGCTGCCCCAGGTATTTCTCTTCAGCCTTCTGGGCCTTTCGTTCTCTTGGAGAGCAAAGGACTGTTGGTTGCACTGCACAGCCTTCCCTATATCTTCAGACAGGCCTAGTCCCCTCGGGTGTGGTGGAGAACCCTTATACAGTTGCCACTTGCCAGTGCTGAAGTAGGGTTCAGCTGTTAGGACAAATCAATTGTGGTACATGAACGGGAAGCCATGTTGTCTTGCCTTTCGCCACAGGCAGCAAGTGTCTTGCACCAACCTTGGTTTATAATGAAAGTTGAGCATGATGGAGAGATACTAAGACAATCTGTTTCCTCAGTCCCCACCCCCACCCGGACCTATACACCCTGAGCTCTCTATCCCTGAGCTCTATACACCCTGAGCTCTCTATCCTCTCAGCCAGAAAGCTTGCTGCAGATATCATGGGAAAAGAGACAAAAGTGGAATATAGGGATGAGCAGGGGTGGATTAACCATTATGCATAACAAGCACGTGCTTAGGGGCATCAAGGGAAGAGGAGGCACCACAGAAATTTTTCATAGCCAAATTTACCATGGCCCCATGGTTCATATGGTGCAATACTGCAAATGGTGTAGCTGAACCAGGATGCGCAAAAAGGGTCTGGTTAAATTAAAAATTACATACAGATATATACAATAATAACAAGAGCACTCAGAGAGTGTAGATCTTCACCAAGGGTTATGAAACTGAAGGGAAACCACCCCCTCCCCAGATAAATGAAAGCAGGGGAAACTTTGTATGCAGTCAGTTGTCCACTGAGAATGAGACTGTGCAGCGGGGCTAGTAGCTCACTCAGCATCCCACGTACCAACAGGCAACGAGACGCGTGCTAACTAAAATTGTAACGTTGTGTCAGCATCTGGCCTCCATGGCCCTGATAACTGCAGGATCTTCTTGTGATTTTAGTTTGTCACTTGATTCAACACCAGATCTCTCATATGTCAATCAGTTAATTGTGGTACTGAGGCACTTAAAAGATGGGCAGCCTATTTAATGCTTTTTAACTTTTCTGGAAATGAAAAGCCATACTGTTGAGGAA
Organism: Phrynocephalus guinanensis; assembly: GCA_037367245.1. Classification (NCBI taxonomy): domain Eukaryota; kingdom Metazoa; phylum Chordata; class Lepidosauria; order Squamata; family Agamidae; genus Phrynocephalus; species Phrynocephalus guinanensis. The sequence goes on along the minus strand of CM074735.1, from coordinate 41,942,235 downwards.
ATGGTAAATCAGGTTTTGCAGTACTCACGTGAAGTTTGTAGGCTAAACCTTTCAAAATGTAGAGGCCAGTCTTATGGCAACGCTGACAACATACCTGGGCATTATAAGGGGATGTGGCAAAAATGTTTTAGAAACAAACAAGAAAACTTTTCAAATATAAATAAAGTGGAAGTATACAAAAATAAACATTTTTTCCATCTTACTGTAAGTTTTGTTTAATTTTGATAAATAAAATTTTAATGGTTTATTATTTTTTATATTTTGAATTACATATATATGGGGGGCACCAAAAAATTAAGTGCTTAGGACCTCTAAGGGTCTTAATCCAGCCCTGGGGATGAGACTCACATTCTTCGTCACTCCACCCCTTGGGAGGTTTAAATTAGGCCCTCCTCCCCATCTCACAGCTTACATGTGATGTGGTACTTTGGAAAAGTTACAGAGAAAAAAAGAACTCTCAGAATTTACAAAATCAGTACTGCTTGTTGTCATATTGTCTTGGGGATTCTGGGAACTGTAGTCCAAAAAGTGACTTCTCCAAGCTCTATTGGAGCCCACATACCTGTGTACTCTACCCACACACACACACACACACACACACACCAATGTCTACAGCTGTCATATCTTCTTTGCAGCTTATCTCTCCACTTAACCCCATTTTGATAATTTGCCCTCCTCAATACACTCTGTAGTTTCAACACACTCTAATCGGAATCAGAACCATTTATTATGGCCACTTGCTGTGAGATAAATCATCTTCAGACTTCATCTCCCCCCCCCTTCTTCAGCTCCACTGTTCAGGAAATTACCAACTAACATAATTGCTTTCCTGCCTGTTTTCTTGTTTTGTTTTCTCTTATGAAACCCAGTATGCCAGAAGTGTGCACGTCTTACAGGGCCTTCTAAAACATAAATTATTTCTGACTTGCAACTGCTTAGTAAACATAACAGCCTGAATCTGGCTGAATGGCTAACATTTGCTATCAGTTCACTGCAAGAATGAGCAACAGTAGAAGCATTGATATGATACATGTAAATCACTTTGGGCAACTGCTGGCATTGTTTACTATTATACCACCATGCAATTTAATTATTATTAATTAAAAAACTGCATTTATGGCGTTGGAGACAGACTCTTCACTTTATGTCCCAATGAATTGTTGTATTTATATGGCCTTAAATCTCATTTGCTAAATAAAAAACAAAGACTGTTCCTGCTGTAACACCATGCCCCCTGAACAAAAATGTGAGACATCTTTCTGTTCCACTAGAAGATGTTCAAACTGAGTTCAGGTGCTTTTGACTGCATGGGTACTCCACCACTTAGCCCTGGGGACTGCCCCACCACTGGACTTCATGTTTTTACAAATGAAATTCATCAACTGCCAAAGTGCTCTATGGTACAAGAGCACACTAGAGCAGGCATGTCCAAACTTCGGTCCTCCAGATGTTTTGGACCACAACTCCCACAGTCCTTTGCCATTGGCAATCTAAGTTTAGAATTCTGGAGTTGTGGTCCAAAACATCAGGAGGGCTGAAGTTTGGACATGCCTGCAGTAGAGTATTCCCCTGCACCATAGACTCCTGTGAAGCTATTGTTACTTGTTAGTATGACACATTTGGTCTATGCCTTAGCTTTATAGGAAGATGTTGCAGATGAAGCCACCAAAAGCCTCTGACCAAGGCAGTGGAATATCCTTTGTGGGCATCACCATTGCCCTGTAACTCAAGGAGATGGAAGGGAATGTAGGTCATTAAACTAGAAAATATGAAATTGAGGAAGTAGAGAAATGTGCAAGATAGCAGAACTGAGAAGCGACAGTAGTGGAGCCCATGAAGTTGATATGCTTGTTCTTTGCATTGTCTGCTCACAGAAACTGATACATTTAGGTTCAAATTCAATTTTTCTACACACCTTTTCTGCCTCTTTTACTCAGGTAGCCAATGGTAGCAGATTTCATCATATCTCCATCTGAGTTATGTAATTCCCACAAACAAAAATTCTCCTCTCCTCATCCTTCATTGATGATTCTGAAGGACAGGTAACATGAAGTATGGCTGCCAGAGTCAGAATAATGCATGAGGAGGACTGTAGTTTTGAGGAAAATAGGGCTTGGAGTGAACACACAAGAGTGACATATCTAGAGGAGAGCAACTGAGGATTGGCCCGAGGGCAGCCATTTTCAACAGGGAGACTCTAGCCCTCTAGGGGGCGTCCTGTATTTCTTTCATATTGTCTTTATGGCTATGCAAAAAAAAAGTTGTATGTGTGTGAGAATAGCTGCCCTAGAGGGCACTGAAATTTAGAGGGCACCCATAACTGCAAGTGAATCTACAGATGAATGTTGGGGAAATCAACAATGACACTTCTCACCCTTATTCACATTAAAACAATTTTTAAAAGGCACATTTCGTTCATGACAACTTGCTCTCTCTCTTTTTTCCTTTTGTGAGCTCACACCCATGTCTCAGTGGTGAGTGAACGGGAGACCAAAATGTCTAGTTCTAGGTCTGACACATACAGGCAAGAAAATTGGTGAGGCACCCTAGCAATGACCAAACTGAAGTCTGTTTCAGTATCTAGCATGGGCTAGGAGGAGGAGGAGGATGCTGGACTAGAGATAAGACTTAATTGTTGAGTGTCTTTACCTTTTAAAAGGGTCTTTTTAAAAATGTGCCCCAATTTTTGTAATGAATAATTGTGTGCCATCAAGCCAGTTCCAACTTATGGCGACCCTTTCCTGGGTTTTCCAGGTGCAGAATACTCGGAGGTTATTTATCATTTCCTTATTCTTCCGAGGGACTGTGCAGCCTGCCTGAAGCTTCGAAGGCTGGTTCTTCTTCCTGGAGACATTTTAAGGCATCAAAGCCCCAACCTCTGGCTCTGCAACCCAATACCCAACTGATGACAATTCTATTTGGACAGGAAAAAGGAACATTTCCTTCTCAGCAGTATTAACCTGGTGGGAGCAAATGGTACTGTTTGCTGCTAGAGAGGGTTATTATCCTACCTTGGCAGGTGTGCCCATCTTCAGACAAAACAAGACCTCGCGGACACTCACACTGGTAATGGTCATCCACTGTGATGCAAGTATGGCTGCAGCCTCCATTGTTGTTGTGACATCCTTCAATCTCTACAGAAACAATGTGCAAAGACATTAAAGTTGCCTTTGACCCATGAGTAGAAAGGGGCAACAAAGAACTGGTATGGTAAAGGTATTGGATGAGTAAAGACTGAGGAGACCTAGGGTTAAAATGGCCACCTGGACACACAGGACTTTGGGTCAGTCACCAACTCTCAAGCTACACCACCAGGTTGTTGATAATAGAAATGAGGAAGAGGACTATGGAAGGAAAATATAACAGGTAAATAAATTATGACCAATAAATAATAAATAAAATAAATAAATAAAGGTTCTGCTGGCAACAGTGCAAGAAGGTCACTATACTCCCAGAGAGAAAGGTTCACGGAGACCAACAGGAGATTTTGATACCCATGGCAACAGGGGTTCAAATCTTCCTTATGATGAATTCACCCAATAAAGAGATCCCTGCCAAGCTGATATGCTGGATATGAACTGCCCCTCTTTAACCACAGATGTACAGTATTAGGGAGGCAGCAGAGGGAGAGAATTTCAGTCAATATTTATCTGCTGTTGCACAAAAAATGAGGCCTGCAAAACCTCAAGTGGCCTCAAGTCTTGATGCTGGTCACTCCTGTCAAGTGCCAGTTAAGCTGAGGGAAGGATTGAACTGAGAGAACTCATTGCACTTACTGAGTAGGACCATTAGTCATCCAAGTATTGGAAGAGTAACTGCCAAGTCAAATAATATTTGAATTAGTGGCCCTGGGCTGTGTGTCAGAAACTCAAGACTCTAAAATTATAAACTTGATTAAACCTCAGGTCATCCTTTGAGAATTTGTGGTCAGGCAATAGGCTGTTGGAGAGGCTTACAAAGTGAATTACGGTACCTCTTTCTCAGAATAGCTGCGCAAACCATGTGGCATATCAGTAAATATGAAGCAGACAGATGTATATTACTCAATAAATCCCCCAAGGAGCCTTAAATATAGGGGGGGGGAAATGGTACCTATTGCCTCGGTTTAAATATTGTCTATAAACTTTCCTATGTTTAGAGACAGAGGAACAATGATTTTTCCTAATGCAAGCAGGACAAGGAAAAGCGCTCCTACCAGTCCAACTCCTCAAAAGGCCAGGAACTGGAGAGAAAAAAAATGCAAGCTCATGTAGGCATCTGGATACTCTTGATGGACCACTTAATGCCTTCCTAGGTTAGACCAGTAGCCTGCCTGCTTGACAGCCACCCCCTGCATGCATGCTACTCCCAAAGCATTAGTTGGGGGGAAATGCACCTTTCTAAAAACTGCCAATACTCCAGTATTGGGAGAGCAGTAAGCAAGGAGAAGACATCTAAACCATTCCTGAGAAAAATGCCCCCTTGGATGCTGCTATTCACCTTGGGAAGAAACTCCCTAATGGTGAAGCTTTATGGTAAAGATTATCTGCTAGATGCAGCAGGAAAAGAAAGGGTTAAAACTATAAATGCCTGATCCACACCAATAATTAACAGCTCTTCCAAATATTGCTGTCAGCAGCTTTAAAATCTGCTCATGGGTACAAAGATGCATTTAATACATCTACCCCCCCCCATTTACTGCACATACCATAAAATCAAAAATTATTTTATAGTGGGGACACAGCCAGCTGGTCATCTACATCATTTTTCATGTTCAATTTTTATAGTTTTTAAAAATATTTATTAAAAAAATTATGCAATAAACTGGTGGTAATTCCTAAGCAATGGTGTTTACCACCACAACAGCAGCAATAAACCATTTATTCCTGCAGTCACAAACCTATGGTTAAAATCAGGTTGAGGAGGCTTTCAGCCTCCAGATGTTTTGGACTTCAGCTCCCATCACATGAAGCCAGTGTGACCAGCAGCAAAGAGTTGTGGGAACTGAATTGCACAAAATTGCTAGAGAGACACACTTCTCCCATCTGTGCTGTAATTAAATTTAAAATGTGAAATTACATATCTCCAGTACACACACACACACACACACACACACACACACACACACACACACACACACACACACACACACACATGGAAAAATGTAGAAGTAACTGTAAAACATAGAATTGTGGTGGAAGAGCAAAGAAGGTAAATGTTAGTTGCGATCTAATAGACATGTCTATCTACCTTCACATGCTCCACTGGGTAAAACCAGGATGTTCATGGTCAGTTGGCTTTTGATCTACAGAAGGTTCATGGTAATCCAGAAGAGATGCTTGACTAACGTCTTGTTGCTGAGGCACACACAGCAAGTCTGAAAGTTGAATAATGGCAACTGGACTTGTTTTCTTGAGAAACTGAAACATTTTGCTAATCACCCAAGCAGATTAGTCAGTCTGAGGAAAGCTAGTGGCTAGGCCTCCAGTTTATAGTTCACTTTCATTTCACATCACCCTGGTCTGAATAGGATCATAAGTTGGACAATGGTCTGAACAGGCTCATTAGGCAGCCAATGGCCTGAATAGGGTCATAGGTAGACAATGGTCTGAATAGGCTCGTTAGGTGGACAATGGCCTGGGGTGCATGAAAGTCCCATCTATGCAACCCTTCCCAAAACCCCAGGTCATTGTCCACCTAACAAGCCTGCTCAGGCCACTGTCCACCTAACAAGCTTATTCAGGCCATTGTCCAACTTATGAGCCTATGTAGACCAGGATGATGTGAAATAAAGGTGAACAATAAATTGGAGGCCTGGCCACTAGCTTTCCTCAGTCTGACGAACCTGCTTGGATGAGGAGCAAAATGTTTCCATCTCTCAAGAAAAGACGTCCCGTTGCCATAACTCAACTTCCAGATAACCCCACCTGGATGACTTCACAGACATACACAGCAAGGTGTCAAGATATTTGACCCTGTGAACAGCCACTAAACCGTTTATGCAGGATGCTTTTCAAACATGCTGGACATTGACATGCTCCTGCTGGCAGTGGTCTTAAAGGTCTGTGCTTGATTACAGTCAGTAATCGAGATCTGTCATTAGACGTGTCATTTAATAAACAAATGTTTGCTCCATTATCTTCATGCTCACCTTCGCAGGTCTTTCCATCCTTCCCCAGCACACGTCCAACACCACACTCGCAGCGGTAGGAGTTCTTCAGGTTAATGCAGATCTCACTGCAGCCTCCATTACTTCTTTCGCATTCATTTTCATCTGTAGAGAGACAAGATTCTCAACCCCTCTTTCAGCCACAGTTAGCTGGTACCGAGGACTTGGCACGTGCAAGCCAATGACTCTGTCTATGTGGCTTGAAACCATTTCTCTTTGGGGAGGGGGGCTTTGACTGATTACTATCCACTTCCAATTGTGATTTATCATATAACAGCCTGTGATTTTTTTGACAACTACATTTCCAAGCATTCCCAGCCAGAATGGGACTCGTAGTCCAGGAAAGCAACATTTCTAAGCTCTGCCAAAAAGGACAAACAGCTACTTTTCTAGTGCAACGAGGGACGTGCCATCAACCGATGCAACATTCTCAAGCTTGCTCTTCCTAACCAGAAATGGCCAGGATGGTTTACAATTGGACTGGTAGGTCTTCTCTGACGTAAGCAACAAATAGTGCCCACGTGCTAATCATCGCTCACCATTAGTCCACAGTTGAAACTAATATTCTTCCTCCCAGTGGGTCACTTGCACTGCCTTTCCTTGGATTAATAGCTTCCTTTGGCAACAACACATTGGAATTCTGTCTGGAGTAATTTCCTAGTGCTCTTGGTTTTGACCTTAAGGCACGGGGTTTTAATGTAGTATTTCAGAGTTGTCTGAGACTACTCCCAAACCTGATGACAGAGCAAGTGTGCAAGCACAGATTAATATGTTCTGATATCATCAATTAGTTTAGGTTGGATTGGAGCTGGGCCATTTCAGTGCTGCATCTGAGTGAGGAAAGGCAAAGACTTTAAAGGGGCTGCTCCTGCCTCTGTTAAATAAATTAGTCCCATCAAAAGTGTAGCCATTTAACTATCCACAGTGTATATCTTTCACATGTCAGTTTGCACAGGTTTTATGGGACCTGGAGGTTGATAAGTTTCACTCCACATTTGCTCTTTCATAGTCCAACATTGTACCTTCCTCTTTCCCTTTTCTACAGTTCTCTTCCTAATGCTTTCTCTCTTCTTTTTCATGACTCTCCATGTTTAGCTTATGTTTCTGTTATTAAGGGGCAAGGATGCATTTAGAAAAATCCATCTAATATTAGCAGGTAATTGGGAAAGTACCAATTGTGACACTTGGATTATGAAATAACCGGAAGAGGAAAAACCACCTTCCCATCCACTGCCTGTTCATTCCTCCTTCTAAATTAGTCATTCTCAACCTTGCCAGATGTTCTTGGACCAAATCTCCCAGAAGCCTTTACTACTAGCCACATTGGACAGGATTTCTGGGAGTTGCAGTCCTAGATCATCTGGGGACCCTTTCAGTTACTCTTTGTGTGCCCTCTTCCAGGTCTTTTCTTACCAAGGCAAGTCTGTCCATCTGGTCCAAGCATTGTTCCCAAAGAGCACAGACAGTCTCCAGTGTCCAGACAGGAGCCTCGGCAATCAACCACATCACAGATGTCATAGAAATCTGTAGGATGGCAAAAGAAGTAGCATTTCCATATTCTGTGTTAGGTTAATAGTGAGGAAGTAATCAAACTAGATGCAACATCACTAGGCCTTTAATGTTTAATATTTATCTCTACTTGTCACCCATGTCTCTCTATAAATGAGGCCTACGTTCTGCTTTCTAGGTATTCAAGACATCCCATCAGATTCGTGCTTCTGTTACACTTACTGTGCCCCTAAAGCTGATTACAAAGGGGAACATGAGATGACATGATTTCCTGAGATTAGTTGTAGATGGGTTGTGAGTGCTCGGATTTCAGCCTTGAAACTCAGGGATCAGGATCCAATTCTTTGAAGTTCTAAAATCTCTGAGAAGGGGATTTGGGGGTTCTTTCTCACAGTGTCAGGGTGTACTGTACACATGTGCTGAAAACCACCTTTGCATTTTTCATTATTTTGCATGCCCAACAGCTGCTGCTAGAATTCACATACCATCCTTTGCATTAAATGAGAGATTTAAGTTAGTCAGTTGTATGAGAACATTGAAGTTGTTTCCAATAACAATATCAGAAAATCCAAATCAATCACCCAGATTAGAATACAGGCCAGGAATCAAAGAACCACCTGAGGTATTCCTACAAGAGCCTAACCCAGTCTGCTAGATATTACTCTCACCATCAGGCATGGAACTGGGTCATAACCATGGGATATGGTGACAGGAGATAATAAGATTTATAGTCTGATACAAAGAGAAGTCATCAAGGTAGACTCAATAGAGTTTAATCTTTATTTTTTCTTTCATTTGAAGATATTTGTTTGTTTATTATAACGTTTTATGCCACCCTTCTTCCAAGGAGTTCTCAGTGCTGTTCTTGACTCCCCACTCCCACAAATACAATTTTATCTTAAAACAAATTATGCTCTAAGTTGGTGAGGCATCTAAACCTGTGGTTTTCCATATGCAGCTGGACCTCAGTTTCCAGAGACTCTAGCCACTAGCCATGCTGGTTAAGAATTCTGTAACTAAAGCATGACAACAGCTTGGGGACTCAAGATTTAGAACCCCAGGGCTAGCTTCCCCAGTGAAATTAATGGCTGATAAAAGATTGGTTAAATATATCTTCTTCAGTCTAATGGCCAAATTACATGACAGGTTCTAAATCCACAAATGTAATGCATGTATTTATTATTGTAAGATGCAGCTGTACAAGAAAGGTAGATATGGCAGCTAATTTTTTTTCCTTAAGGAGCTGTTTACACGGGGCCAACAGTATGGGGGGAAAGCTCGACCTCCTCTTGAAGCCCCTGTGGCATAACCTCCATCCAGATCAAATCCCTTGTTGTGTAGCTTTAGCATACAAAGGTATGCTTTAGCATAGTAAAGTCACAATTACAGTAGGCCTATTTGAATGGATTTGAATTTGTCTCATCAAATCCCATTTGATTCCATATGCATATCCTTGACCTAGTGTGATTTACTGTGTTAAGCAACAGGATTTTAGTTAAACTCTTTCAGCCTGACATGACTCACAGGACTGTAAGAATAAACATTGGGAAGAAGGCGGCCATCTTGAGCTCTTTAGAGGTCAGGTGGAAGAGCAGGCAGTGCCATCATTTCTAAACTTTGTAAATTGCCTGCAGAATTATGTCAAGTAATTTGATCTATAAATTGGTGAAAGAAAGCGAGCAAATAAGCCAATCCACACATCTTTCTCTCAGAAAATGAAGTTTATGCAGCTTTTGAAAAGTCACAAGATGCCCTCCCTAGGGAAAGAATTATTATACATACACACAAAGAGATGCCATAAAGAGAAACAGGAATTCCTGAACATTCCCTGCCTTGCCTTAGCAGAAGAGGGTAATCTTGATCAGAGACCCCTCAGCTGGCTCTACTACACATGAAGGAATTGTTTTCCAGAATAAATAAATTACTGAAATGATTTCTCAGTTATGAACTATAAATACCAATGAGCAACACAATGGGAACCCATTAGCTAAACTGCCTGGAGAGATGCAAAGCTAAACCAGAAAATCTGTTTTCAGATTATTATTATTTTTTAGGAAAGCGAGGGAAACTTCATTTTTTTTAAATTGGTCTTGGATCTTTTTATGTGTTGGCAGTTGTGTATGAAATGTCCCTGCTGTGGATTCAGTGCTTCACTGTCGGCATTTTTCATATATGGCATGGCACCAAAAGCACCTTAGAGTACTATTTATATGCATGATGAGTGCATATGGTTCATTTGGGAGTGAAATCAGAAGAGAGTCATTTAAAAATGCAATATATATTCTACCAACTGTAAGTTTTCTTACATCTCCATTGCAAATGTGGGAAAGGCAAAGCGCCCTTTAAAAAAGACCCCGGTAGCAAAACACAGGAAAGAAACACTACGAGGAAGCTGGGTATGCTTATTCTGGTACTCTTGACAGATGCTCATAGGTACTTGACTATCAGCATTGGACTTAGACTGGAAGCTTTTTGGACTATATTAGGACTCTCCCCAGCTACCTCAAAACCTTAATTGTTTTGAGCTCTGACAGAATGAGAGCTTCATCCCCTCTGCCATGACAGCTGTGTCATTCAAGCATATGCTTGGTCACAGAATCCAAGACTCCAAGGTTGGAATGCTTAAGGGATGGGTCCAGCAAGTCCAGAGACAGGGGAATGTGTTTGTGCAGAACTGGCTTGGTCCAAGAGAGCAGCATTACTACTGGCTCTGTTATCTGCTGCTTCCTAAAAAGTAGGGCTTAGAATTGGCAAGCATTGTATTCTCAGAATGGCACTGGGCCTCTGGGGAGTTCTTGACAGACACCTCATCACCTCTGTTCCTGGAATGACTCTCAGCATATCTGGAGCAAGGTGTGTATCAGTAACTTGTCAGAGTGTCCTGATTGCCTCCTAAGTTTTCCATATCCATAAGGATTATGCCAACATCTTCTGACTTCCTTTGAATCACAAATTCACAATCTTACTAGAGCCAGCAACAAGGTTTCCCTTCTTCTCTTCATATGCCCGGAACATAGTCAGGGGAAGGGTTGGTCCTGTAGCACTATGAGTTTTCAAAGGTGGATGGAAAGTGCTGGAGTTGCTGGTGGTGGAGACACAGGTGAGGATTCCCCACTTGGTCTCCTGGGAGAAGAACAGGCTGTGTGACCTTGGACAAGCTGCACCATCTCAGGTTACCTCCAGGACAGGGGAAGGAGAAATCACTTCTGAGAACGTTACAGCTAGAAATCCATTGAAAAGGTCACCATAACTTGGAATCATGGCACCTAATTATTATTATCTTTTATTTCAAACTGTAGTAATGGCAAATCTAAATGTTGCCCTGATGTCAAGGCAGGCACACAGGGCTGTTAACATTCCACCACATTTTTTGAGGGGTGGGGGTGGGGTGGGGATCCAGCAAGTCAGGAAGAAGGGTGGATGGCAAAGAGATGAAACCAGACAACAGATTTGGAGGAGCAGGAGAACAGCATGAGAACAGCCAAAATATCACTGCCAGAATGGCCATTGGTAGTTGTAGTCGAAAAGATAACTTTTCTAAGATCTGGAAGAAAGCATTTGGGGAAGGAGTAGATCAGCTCTCTGTGTTCTGGAAATTTGAACCCTCTCTCCCCCAACTCCTCTCTCACAAACATATTAATTTCCCGTTGCTGTCTAGAATGGTCTAGTAAAGACTAAGTGATTGGATAATTTTCTTGATCGTTTATTTTACTTCTTAAAAGCAGTCAAGGTCCCAAAGTTATCCCCACACAGTCACACCTTTTGCTGAAAGTAGTGTCAGAATAGCCAGTATGTTGGGGATACTTACGGCCACAATAGGCATGGTAGCAGACACTAAGCTTGTTTAAACGATAGACATAATAGCCCCCTGGGCAGGCCTTGATCTCCACAGTTGTGTTCCAGAGGCAGCAGTTTCCATTATAGGTTGCACAAGCCTGCCTTTGGACAACACCATCTGATTCTTGAGGGTGGCTGCCATTCAGCCAGATAGGGGCATGAGTACCACAGTGGTTCTCTGGGATGCAGAAGGTGGGCATGGCATCGCCAGCCATCCCTGTGAAGCGATACCATTCTCCATCAACATGTCTGTCACACTCAGGCTGGTCAACGGAATCATTGAACTGGTATTCAGTATTCCTCCAAGGTTCATTCAGACTAATGTAGGCAGAGCAAGGATCAAGAGCTGGAATATAGAAGAAAAACACATCAGTTACCAGAGGAATACCCATTTGAATGGATGGAAATTAAGATCAGAAGGTAAGCTCATGCAAAGGCCAACAATAACCTTTGTATTCTTGGGGGCCATTGGGTTTTTCACAGAAAGGGTAGCAACACCCATCATCTGTAATCATGGGTCATGAGTTTAGACTACAACTCCAATGGGGCTTCTGGGAATTATAGTCTGAGCCCTATGACCTGCACTGGATTGCCTGCTACTATTGCACATAATGACTCCATAAATGAAAGTGTATTTTGTTAGCCCCATCACCCACAATCACACATAGGAGGAAACGTTGTTGATCAGCTGTAAGGACTCTTCAGTGACATGGTGCATGCTCTCAAACACATTGACCCAAATCCTGTTGTTTAGGGTAGTAGGTTGCACTAGAGTGGACCCATTGAATAAATGGAAATTTGGGTAATCACCTCTTCCATATATTATGTTGATTCAAAGAGACCTCCTTTAATTGCACCTTGCTGTACCAATGTAAGTGTCGGTTAAGTAGGCCCCTTTGAATTAGTTGATTCAACAAATCCCTGTTAACTCAATTAACGTTCTCTAGTGTGATTTACTACCCCAAGCAATAGGTTTTGGGCCAGAATGGTCATTTATTTACATCTTGCTATAGAACTGAAGATAGGTGTATATGTGGAAGTTCAGTCATGGCAACTGGACTTATTTTCTTGTGAGATCAAAACATTTTGCTACTCATCCAAGCAGCTTCAACAGTCTGCTTGGATGAGTAGTGAAATGTTTTGATCTCACAAGAAAAGAAATCTAGTTGTGTTGACTCAACTTCCAGATATCCTCACCTGGATGACTGAGAATCTTTACAGATATATCAGGATATGTTGTTATGAGCTTTTAAGTCAGATAGACAGCTAGATAGACAAACTTTATTGTCATTGTATTTTCATAGAACGAAATTAAATGCCATCTCCAGTGCACATCATAAAATACATAAGACATAAAACACATTACTCACATTCACATTCTTCGCATTCTATTCACTATTGCACAAACCCCTATTGTCACATTTGTATTGCACTATACAGAAGAATTAAAAATGGTTGCAGCTCTGGGAAAAAAGCTATTTTTCAACCTATTTGTCTTTTTTCTTAATTATTCTATACCGCCTGCCAGATGGTAATAATTGAAAGAAGGAATATCCCAGATGTGATGGGTCTTTAAGAATATTTTGGGCTTTCTTAAGGCAGCAGGAGCTGTAGAGTTCTTCCAAAGAGGGGAGTGGGCGACCGATAATCCTCCGGGATATTGTGGTAATCCTCTGGAGCGCTTTCCTATCCACCACTGTGCAGTAGGTTAGAATACTCTCTATAGTGCAGTGGTAGAAGGTCAGCAGCAGCTTTTCATTCAGTTGTTTCCTGAGATGTCTCAGGTAATATAAGCTCTGCTGGGCCCTCTTATCCAATGCTACGATATGAATGCCCTAGGTCAGATCCTCCGTAATAATAACCCCTAGAAACTTAAAACTGGCCACCTGCTCCACTTGATCTCCATTGATAGCTAAGGTCTGAATGTCTGATCTATTTCTTCTGTAGTCTACTATGAACCTGCTAAGTGCTAATAGCAACCTTTATAGGTCTTTCAAGGTGAGTGAGATATTTAAATGGCTTCTCAAGTTCCACACACCCAGTGAGTTTCCACGGCTAAGTGGGGATGTGAAGCCAGGACTCTTGAGTCCTAGTTCATCACTCGATCCACTACACCGTACCAGGTATCTTTTATTCCTGGATATAGATTCATTGAAGTTGAGTATGCATACTTTTGTGTAGTAAACATGCATAGCTTATTGAAGTAAAGGCTTTAACTACAGCATTTGGAGACCAAGCAGTGAATCAGCCAGCACGTGTGTGTGTGTGTGTGTGTGTGTGTGTGTGTGTGTGTGTGTGTGTGTGTGTGTGTGTGTGTGTGTGTTGTGTTGTGTTGTGTTGTGTTGTGTTGTGTTGTGTTGTGTGTCGTTATAGTCATGACCGACTCTTCGTGACTCCATTTTCTTGGCAAGAATACCTTGGTTGAGATGAAATTTGGAGGATTTTACAGAAGCAACAATACTTAGTCCGGAGAAAAGTAGCACCCCAAAAGTCAGGTTCACCATGAAGATTGTGCTAAATTTTAACACTGTCAACCATGCTGTTGCTCAGCCTGTTGCTGGTTGTGTTATTCTGAAACCTTTGAGAGCGAGCCCATTGCTTTAAAACAAAAAATCCTGCTGACATATTTTAACACCTGAATTGAGCCTTCTCCCCAGGGGCCTGGTGTAGATCATTTCCCCTCAACTGTATGAGCTTCTTGAAATTGAGGCAAGTGTCATTTGAGGGCAGAATCAGCCTGTGGAGGAGACAAGGTATATTGCACAAAAAGCCTTTATGGGACTTACAGGTGTAGGTTGTGGTACTTTTGGGCACTGGGCACTGGGCTGTAATTTCTCATCATGGTTCTGTTCTTAAATGAGAAAAGTAAGGGTCCAAGTGGAATGTAAGTATAATTTGGATGCACAGATTGCATATTTTAATATGTTAAAATAATAAATAATTTTAGGATTCGAAGGAAAAAGTGACCCGTGCAGGTATTCATACCCTGCAGAACGATATCCTGCAGAAAGACAATATAATGTACTTTCTTCCCCAGCTTCCTGACCAATAGAATTTATCTACAGAATTTGGAAATATCGCTTTTTTGAGCACAATTCACACCATCTTCAACACCATGTTGGCAAAAGGGCTCTAGAACCTCTAGTCTAAAAAGGAAATGTTTTGGAGCTCTGGTCTCTTAGGTTTTCTGTGCCAACAAACAAGGAAAGTCTTTTTGCAGCAGAACATTTTTCAAGCCAAGGAGAGGCCGAATGTAATAATGTGAACTGATGCAAGTCCAGAGCTTGTCTATCAGAGCAGAAAATGGCCCCTTCTGTGTCTCCCAATGTTCCTTATCTGAATACAGGGAGGGTTCATGGAACAACATGCATCTCCCTCCAATTTGAAGATCTGGAAAAGAATAGGTGGGAGATTGTTCCATAGGCCTGCAGGGCACATGTACTTTAAAAGTCACCATTCTCATTACCTCCAGTCACACCTGAACTGCCTGTCACCAGCCCAGGCTGATAGGATGAAATTAGTGTGACTTTCCATCCAGTATCTCCTTGTCCATATGCGGATCAGCTGGATCTTGCAAACTAACTTCAGCGGCCTGTTCCTTCCTTCCTCTTCCATCTCCCTCCTATGCTAAGTTATAATGAACTTTGCTTAATTGGGTGTAAAGGAAGAGATGTGGCACCTGCAAGCAAGGGCTGTCAGCTGCGGTGGGACCTCAGTGTTACATACAAAGGACATTCAAGCCATTCTGTTCCTAACAAGCAGGCTTTCATACAACTCTGAAAGGGTTTCAAGTGGAAATTGCCAAAGAGGGAAAAATGCAATGAAAATATTCATTTCATTTTTCATCAGGCCTGAATTTAATCTTCCCATTGCAGCTTCTGCAGTGAAAGATTTCAGCTGAAATATTTGCATACATTTAACACCTGATTAAGCACCAGTTAACCATGACAGGCTGTGGCTACCATTAAAACAGAATTTATGCTAATATTTTTCCAACTAAGGCAAATCCATTACTTTTCATTACACTTAACACTAAATAAAAGAGAGCCCAAATTGCTTCTGGTTAAGCAGTTTAGAACTGACGGGCGGGGAAGCATTTTCTTTTATTTTGAGATCTGACTTCCCACTGTGAATGATTTAACCTAAATTTTAGGTTTTCCTGATACTTTTGGCACCATTTGAATAATAAGGATGCACTGTAACCGAATGAGAAAATGTCATGGAAATGAAGTGTGACTGCTGACTGTTTATTATTGCATCATTAGTCTAGGACTGAGGATGTTAAGGTGATGTGCAAGCAATGTGTGTCACCTGGTAGGAAACTGGATGTAGTGTCACCTTCAGGAAACCCCCATGGTTTGCAGAAATACAAGGCAAGCCTTGAGAAGAAAACACACGATGGTGTTAGAGGATCACGCAGTAAAGCAGTCCCAATGAAGACTGCCTTTGGGCACAGAATACGGGCTGGCTGTTGAGGGTTGGGGACAGAAAACTGGGCAGGAAGGGGAATTGAGCAGAATACCTTGGAAGAGGAGCTGCCTGCCTAGAACCCCGATCAAAAGCACTCCACGGAGAAACATTATGCTGCAGGTCCACTGGACACTCCAAAGGGGGAGAACTGTTATCAGTTTGGCTTAAAACTCTCTGCAACTCCTGTTGCCCCACCTTCCAGTAGAAAACCTTAACTATAAAATTATGCCACTGGAATGAAATGACACAAATGTGGGGCATTGTTTTTTGAAGCTCACAGAACCATCGCTTTCCACCACTGGAGTTTCTCAGATCCTTCCAAACCCCATTTGAAGGGGTGGGGGCTCCAAACCCACAGAGGTGCTTGTTTCAACTGTGCCTTTGTGAGAATGTGGCTTAGTGGAACACCTTCAAGTGAGGGCATGGGGATGCATTTCTGCCACTCTCAGCCAAGAAACACTCTGTATGACCTTGAGCCAGCCTCTGTCTAAACAATTGCACTGGTTTGTCCCCAAAATGAGAGATCCAAACCACTGCCTTGTTTATTATGAGAAAGACAGACATCCATTCTTGCCACAAACCGCTATGATACTTAAGCAAATCAAATAGGGCTAACACAGCAAATACGTGTAAAGGTTTAACATGCCTCTACCGCTTACAACGAAGTCATGATATCTGGGGCAGGACGATGGAATCCTAATTGCTCACAAGCACAGAATTTGTTGTTGCCATGAAAACACAAGATCCTTGCAGCAAAGCGTAACTCTGCACTGAATGCAACCAAGAGGTGACGCTTGTGCACGTCACAGTACAAAAATCCCTCCTAAAAAAAAGGACACGTTTGCAGCAAGAACATCACCTGCCCCAGCTTCTAACAAACAGCTTTGCCATCTACTCACCAACTGTGTTCTCCTGTAAGGGCTGTGCTTCAGTAGAGAGGCAGAAGGTCAAATGCAGGAGCAGCAGGAACATTCTCACAAGGTGAAATGAATCCTTTTATAACTGCGTGTTATGGATTTACCTGGACAGACCAGTCAGTCGCACCAGATAGTCTGATAGGTTTAGGAGCTCTGGAATCCAGCACACATGAAGAGATGGGCCAGGTGGGGGGGGGGAGAGAGAGAGAGAGAGAGAGAGAGAGAGAGAATCTAAAGGATACTGGGGGTGGGTTTATCTAAGGAAGAGGTTGAGGGGGATATGAAACATAGCTATAGCCTTGACCTGTTCCTTAGGCAGCTCTGTCTTCTGGGAGACAAAAGAGGGTTGTTTTCCCCTCACACATTCAGTTTGTTTGCAGGCCCAGCCTTCCATTGTCTTCTTGTCCAAGACAGGCTATCTTATCTGAAATGGGTCACTAAGGAAGGGACATGCCGGCATCCTGTGGAAATGGGGGGAAGAAGCAGAGATGGGCCATATTATCTCCACCTTCATTTTAAAATTCTGTTTCCTTTAATGGGGAAAGGGCAACCAGAGGATGTAGAAGACTGAGGGACAAGCCTTCACAATTCAAGACTGTCAAAAACAGCGTAAAGTAGCATTGGGTGAGTGAGATTGTATCCATCTGTACTCAAGTAGTGGGCACCTTCAAGTGAAATGTGCTTTTTCTCTTATAAGTTCAAAGCAGTTACTTTCAACGTATCTCTGGAGATGCATCAATATCCTTAGGTATAGTTTTTCACCCTAAGGCAAGAGATTCACATGAAAGCAGTCCATAATAACATCAAGCTAGACAGGCACGCTTAGGGATGTTGCCCTTTGTCACAGTATATACCTTTTTGGCCATTATGAATGGATTCCCAGACACACTGGGATAAATATCCAGCAGTTCTGCAAATCCTAGCAAAGCCCCTCAAGATACCCAGTGTGGTTAAGTAGATAAGAGTGATGCACAAGGACTCAGGAGAACTGAGTTCAATTTAGTGTTCAGCCACGGAAATGCCTTTTATGTATGTGACTGGTAAAGCCCTTCCTTAACTATTGCACTTACCTTGAAAATCCTAGGAGGATTTCTATGAGTCCTTGTGACATGACAACATATAACAACAACAACAAATGGAAACCATGCTTCCAGGTTTGCTGGTGAGAACTGCAGACATCTGTGCTTGAAAGGAATATCCCTAAGACAAGTTTCAGCCTCTATTCCTGCTTAAACAGGAGAATGAGGAGATACTTAGCATGCCTTACAACTAGGTTCTAAAGAATTCCATAAAACAAAGCATTCAATATACCTACAGCCACCCAATTGGAAGCAAAGGAAACACGTTATGTTCCAGAAATATACGTATATTTCATTCTTTTCACAGGTCTCAGAACCACAAACTAATCTCATTCAAGAAGGGGCCAAATGAGTTATTCAAACCTAAACTTTCTAAGGCCGGGGCAAAGGCAAGGCAGCAGAGAAGCTAGTTTTCTTGCGATTTTATTAAATAAACTTTAGATATGGGTGGGGCTTAGTAGGCTTGCCAGGCCTCAAATGTTGGCCTCCAGACTCAGACTTTAGAGTCTACTAGCTGCCTAGATGCACTTCCGATCTTGCCTGATTTCAGAAGCTAAGCAGGGTCAGCCCTTGTTAGTACTTGGATGGGAGACCACCAGGGAATACCAGGTGCTGTATGTGCCTGCAGAAGGAACTGGCAAGCCACTCCCGTATTCCTGCCAAGAAAACTCCATGGACATGGGGTCACAAACAGTCGGTCATGACTGTAATGACGCAACACACACATCTGAGTCTCGGATCTCAGACCTGAAATCTATAAATCTGGCAATCCCAGTTTTGGGGTTTGTTTTTGTGGCTTTGGGATATCTCATTAGCATATGTTCAGAAGCACCCTAGTCTTCTTCATCATACTGTATGGTCCATAACTTCTGCTTGCATTGGCCTCAAGATGAATCTCAGATTCTGCCACACGATTTTCTAATTATCATGGAATGCCTGCCTGATATTTATCCCACCAACAAAATTTTGTTAGTGGTACAGTAATTGCAATTAGCTTAGAATCTTCTGAAGTCTGCAGTATCTTTTGTTTGGCCCGCAGGGCTTGTTTTGTAGCATTCCCAATCACGTTATTTTGTCCTGCACAGGTTCATTGGGTGAGTTGCTTGACATGTCTCCATGAAGGGGGGCTGTGTAACATGTGGGTAGGTCAAAAGTACCGTCATGGGATAATTAAACATTTCAATGCCCAGGGGTGGGCAGTATAGAGAAGTTCACATCAACCGGGGCAAACCTCTAGATGTGGTCACACCTCAATCTTTCTGATGGGTGGATTGGTTCTGAATAGCGAAAGATGCTGGAGTCTGTGGTGAACTTTGTGAAAGGACAGCTAACTAAAAGTTAACCCTGTTTAAAAGATACACTTCTCCCAGTTGCCACACAAAGTCGAGAACCTGGACAATGGTTAGTTAAAGCAAATGCATATTTTCTTTTACAACATTGGTCACAACACATCTTTCAGTGCTATCTGCCTGAGGCACCAAACATGTCCTGCAAAGCAATTGTTATATAGCCACTATCCAGTTATATAACACAGTAATGTGTCCAATGCAGATTGTGTTAGAATAAACAGTTTAGCCCATTTGTCATTTATGATTGCATAAGTAAGCAGGATTCTAGTCTTTACATACCCTAATGTTTTCTGTAGTTAACAAAGGTGGAAGCTCAAGTGAACAGTAGTGTACAGCCAGTAGAAATAAAAACCAAACTTCTCACTGTATGGACATTAACAACAATTGTTGGTTTTGCACTCCCAGAAGACAAACTGCTACTGAAAGGGAACGATAAAGCAGATCAAGGGAAGTTATGTGCTATCAAAGTAACTCGGAGGCTGATATATTCTTCCATTCCAAAGCAAATAAAAAGTGACACATTTCAGCTGAATTTACACTAGAAGTACAAGAACATATCATAATGCTATTTCCTGACCATACTTTCTTTCAGCACCAACCACGGCTCAAAGTTGGAACCGTAAATGATTCATTTTGGCACGAATGGCAGTCCCCTAGTTGATCAATGGGAAACCATTAGACGATCAGTGGCCGCTTGTTTGTCTTGGCACAAATACATGAATGTCCATCACATGTTGTTGGGATGATGGAGCTCCTAGTCTCCAGATATTTGTGCACAAGAAGTGAGGCCTCATATTTGAATTGTTTATGAATAAGCAAAAATATGGGGTATATCCCAGTGGAAGAGCTGCTACTGCCGAGAGATCATTAGTCACCATAGCACTGTCTTCCAACTTGTTCCTAGCAGTCGTAGAATCCATATGCATTAATTTAGATACGAGACAGGCGACAAAACATAAGTAAAAATAGAAGAGGAGTAGTACCTACACTGTGTATCTGACCCAGTGGTGGCAATTCTACTGCACTTACTGAAGAAGGTGGAGATCTCAATTTTGATCATTCCATTTGACAGGAAGGGGGGGGAATGCTTATTATAGCAGCTGTGAAGCTACCAGGGACAAGTGACATAATGCCACAGTTCTGCTTGTAATTTACTGGAGGTTGCACATTCCAGATAAGCTTGGACACGCTTCTAAGATTGATTGTTGGGGGTCAAGGAACTGAGAAGACTACATTTTGGTAAACAAATTACACCAGGACTCTGTGAGCTCATATTCTATCCCAGCAAAAATTAAACAACAACCAAAAAAAATGACTTGGTTTTAACGGAAACTTTACTGGAAATGAAAACACAGGGCAAAACAACGGGCAAAAAAAAAAAAACTGCTGAAATGCACAGAAACGGATAAATGCAAAAAATCATGAGCAAATAAAATCCAAGTACATAGCTCTCTAAAAATGTAACCTTGCTTAGTGCTCTGTCCTTGGACATTATTGTGGAAGCTGTGTGCACATAACATTTTAAAAATCTCTAGTTACTAAATATTTCACTGTGTTTCTTTCAGTCAGTCAGAGAGACAGTTGTGAGTTGGTTGTGATGGAAGGAAGGGATATATGCTGGTCAAGGGAAATTATTTAACTCATTGAAAAGAAGCCCAAGCAAAGAAAGAACATAAAGTTACACCAACAAATGTGCAAGGATATTAAGAACCTGTTTTACACCAAAATAGGAACTACAGTGTGATGCACTGGAAAGTGTTGGAACAGAACTGGGTTCATATTGTCCCTTGGCCACGGAAACCCATTGGAGGGCTGGGTGGCAGTGGTAAACCACTCTTTGACTATCTCACTCACCATGAAAAACAACTTATTTGTGCCACTATACGTTGGAACGGACTTACTGCAATACATCACACATAGCATCAAAGACGAATCTGTAAAGAATGTGATCCCAATACTTTTTGACAGGGAAATTCCTCCAGTTTAGGAGAAATGGAGGAAGAAAGATGTCTCAAACCTTGTTGAGTACGGAGAAGCCACAGTTTCCATCTAATTGATTTCATTGAAAATGAAGTACAATTAACTTTGCCTAGGTCGGACTCACAGAAATTTCAATGAGCCTTTTGAGTATGTTTTGGCATGATTTGGGGGGTATTGGAAATGGAAAAAGGATTTAAAAGTACTTAAAAGTTACATCTTCCCATAGTAACTTACATCAATTGAACCTACTTCTTTTGCACATGTATTTTTTTTTCAAGATGTTGCATGTAGAAATGTTCAGGATTTGACATATGCTCATTTTGATGCATTTTGATTTGGTGTGCCATTAGCCCTTCTTTGAACTTCACTGCATTAGGTAATTGTTGGCCAGTCTTCAATATAACCCTTTTGGGCAAGATAGCTGGGAGGCTAGTGGCTCCTCAACTCCAAAGATGGAATGGGTGAGCTAGATCCATTTCAATCCAGGTTCAGGTTGGGACAAAGACAACTCTAGTCACTTTGGTGGATAACCTCTTTTGAGAACTAGACGGGATGAGTGTGTTTCTGTTTGTTGCGGGATTTCTCAGCTGCTTTCATCAACCATGGTATCCTTTTAGATAACTGCCTGGAATGGGAAGCACTATCTTTTTGTCCTTCTGGTCCTTCCTGGAGGAGGTAATTCAGAAGCCACTGCTGGGACTCCATTTGGCACCTTGGCCTTTCGTGTCTCTCAGGATTCTGTTTTATCCCTATACGATTTAACTTTCACATTTAAACTAATTGGAGCTTTGGAGTTCAATGCCACCATTGAATTGATGTCCAACTCCTTCTCCCCCCCACCAATCTAACTCAAAGAAAAGTATGCTTGTTCCAAACTAGTGTGCGGCGTTAGCAATGGAGCACATGAGGGCACACAGATTGGGCACACAGATTGAAACTTAACACAGACAAGGCAGAAGTGCTTCTGAACAACTGAAAGTCAGATCAGGATTTTTCAGTCTCTGCTTAGCTAATCTCAATTTAGCTGCTCCAATCTCTGCTGAGCCATGGAAAATCACTGGGCGATAGCACTGGTAAAATTGCTTGAATATGTCATACACCTTAAACCCTGTTAAGTCAGAAGCAATTTGGTAGCACATAAGAATTAGGATTGATAAAACAATGACATAAAATTTGCAAAATGTCTCTGAAATGCCATCTAAGAAGAAAATTGTTCCATATTATGATAATTAAGTAAATTAGCTCCAAGTACTTACACTATTTAAAAATGCAAGTTTGCTGAACCCTTGTTATAGAAAGAGCAGACGATTATGAATGGCTGTAGTGCTTATAAGTAGTTACTCCCAAGTTCTTTATAGAATTAGCTTTCCTGTAAGATTATCCTGTAAAATACCGTAATTCAAGAGGCAGTCCCATATATATAGAGAGAGGGGGCACTGTCAATTTTTTTCTTTCAAATGGGTAAAGATGGCAGACAAATATAAGCAAATTTCTTAACTTCATACTTGTTCCAGTTTGTTTTCAGATAACAAATTGAAATTTCTGGGTATAGGGTTGCCTTGGATAATGAATGTTCCCTATGGGCTGCCTTGGATAACAAATGTTTCAAAATGCCTTACACAAAACTGTACCCAGGATGCATTGCGGCCCCTGTAGTTTGAAGAGGGGAGGGAGGAGTTAGAATGCTTATTTCATGGTGTTTCGGAGCCATTCTAAAGATGTTTTGCTGAGGGATTTTGGTAAGGAGCTAGCTTTTATTAATCTTTGCACTGCTTTTCTTTGCACTTTGGGCGGGAAAAGGCTCAGCTAGGCTTGGTGGTTTCATTTCTGCGTGTTTGCAAGCATTCTCGATTGCTTTGGAGGCAAAAAAGGGCTGCACTTTACCACCTGCTTTTTTCTCGGTTTGGATTCCCCCCCCCCTTTTGCACTTTGGGCGGGAAAAGGTTGAGCTGTATTTGCATTGCATTGTGTGTGTGTGTGTGTGTGTGTGTGTGTGTTTTCCAGCACCACATGCTTTTAAAGTGCACTTTATAAAGAGGTCTGGAAACCCCTCCCCAGCTTTTTTGCCTTTTTTTTCCAGACCTCTGGAACAGATTCATCGGTTTCCCATTCATTTCAATGGGGAAACCGCGTTTTGGATAACAATTTTTTCGGAGAACGAATTGCTTCGGAGAACGATTACATTAGTTATCTGAGGTATCACTGTAAATGGCTTGTGGAGGGGACATGGAAGGTGAAATCAGTCTAGCCATTCAGTGTCTCACATCTATTTAGGTCAATCAATGCAACTTTAGGTATATGAATAATATATTTTGATATTTTTCTTCCGCTGTACACTATTTTATCCTATGGCAGCCTTAGAAACAAAATGCATCATTGTATGCAATCAGGAGTTTACTATCAAACCACATATTGAATGCAGGACTGAAGGCACCATGGGTATGATCACAAAAGGAAAGAAAAAAACATTTTAATACACCAGTTCAAAAAGTCAATAGTTATTTATTGTTCCAGAAGTACATTGCTCTTTTATACATATTTAATAAATGATACAGGATTTTACACATGTTCAGTATTTTACTTTATTTTAAGGACTTTTCTCCATGCCCCCTCCCTCACCCCAAACACACACAAAGGATTCCACTACAGGATTGCTCATTTTGTTTCATTTTTAAAATGCTGCATACAAAGAGGATATAACAGATAATAAATCAAAAAGGGTAAAGAAAATTGAAAACAGAACTGAAAACTGAAAGACAGAGGGCAAGTGGGAAGAGGAAAACAACTGGAAACATGCATTCATTCAGTCCAACATGCCATCGAGTGAGAGGAGGCAGCAACAATCCCGTCTACATTTCCGCATTGGCAAGGCACCTGGCGTCGGGTTTATAGTTATTTTGTACACTTTAAAACATGGTTCTCCAGAAAGTGGGAGCCTCTCGCCTTGACACAGTGAGAAGTAGTGGACTCAAAGGAAACACCTGGCCTTTCTGCAAATCAGGCATAGAAACTTATTCCAACTTCCATCCTGTCTCCGCAAAAAATTATCAAACAGAACGATAAGAAGAGGCCAGTTCCATCCCATGCAGGATGCAAGATCCACTCAGTAAAAAAGTCAGCTATTTTGTAAGAGGTGGAAGAAAAGGAGGAGTGCCATATCTGTGATTTTTTTTCAGTGAAAGAGTGGGTTGCAGTCTGCTATTCCACAGAAATCCTAACCCTCAGGCAATAAGCATTCTTTTAAAGCTACTTAAATAAAAGAGGGCTGAGCATCAGTGTGGCACTGTGTCTTTGCTTCAGACTTTTGAGAAAGTCTCTAAACCAGGCAATTTCATTGACACGTCATTTGTTTCGCTAGGCAAACATCAAATTTAATTATCATTGTTCTATAATTGCTTTTTAAGGAACCATGATTGTGAGACACTATACATTATATATACACACTATATATAATATATATGTATGTATATATATATATAGCATATGTATACATGTATACACATACACATCTTTAATTTGATAATTCAGGTGGCTACCATATTGTGAGTGGGAAAGAATGGGGGTGGCAGCATTTCTTCTGCAAGACTCAACATGAAGAATTCTCTCATGCAACATCACCATATATCTGTAGAAGTGGATCCAGAATAATGGGACATGTTTAAGTTAAGACACAATTCAGGAAACATTTAAGTTTCAGCTAACTAAAAGTTCAGAACAAGTAGTATTTGCTTTGTTAGTCTGATAAAAATGATTGCATCATTATTGTCCAGTAAGGGAGAAAATCTGCTGGATAGTTTGTCGGTGGGGATGGGTAAGCTCATGATTTTCTTTAGGTAAAAAAATAGTCATGTTGATTCTAGCAAAAGAAAAATAAACAAAACAAGACTCATTGGGTCCAACTGGGAGTGCATGTGAACAGCCGTAAAACTCTAGTTCAGATCACCAGTCACAGCTGCTTAAGATGGCTTGCCTTTTCTTCAGTTTAGTGCATGATTATTTATTACTACTGGCATTCTGAAATTGGAGAAGGTTTTGTACTTTTTTAAAAAACGAGCTGAGCAGGCTGCTGCGAGAACAGCACCCCCCCCCCAAAAGATTATCTTCATGAAATACCCAACTTTTAAACATATATTTTCACCCAGAAATTAAAAACATTGAAGGTGACAATATTTGCCAAGCCCTTTGAAAAGACTTAACATCTCATAATGCCTGATCTTCTGATGGAACGTAGTGTACCCTTCCCAGTCAAGGTTGTTGTCTCTCTGTAATGATAAAAAAGCCCTCCACACAATCACTAGACTTCCCAGCTGCCACCTACAGTACTTCAATTAAAGAGGCCAGAGCTATGAACAGATTTGCCAACTCTGCCAGGGTTCAGAGGTCCTCTGCTGGTCAGTCTTTATCACCAATTTGTCGGACAGGCAAATGTACCTGCAAGGGGTCTCGAAGCCTCTTAAGATCCAATTCTGCCTGAAAATTTAAGAAAAAATAATGTAAGAACCATATTTCCCTTAAAATGATAAAATGTAATATAATTTTTTTTGTTTACTGCTGAAGCTAGGTCAATTAAAAAGGCTTGAGACAAACACATATATGATATAATCTGAACCAATGATAATAAAATGCACAGATATAATTTCAGGCATCTGATCATAAAAAAGAAGAAAGAATTAAGTAGAGTAACCAGATTATATTTTTCCTCTACAAACTGAGACAATGTGCTACTCCAAAGAATCCAGGATAATGCCAGTGACAGAATATAATTTTACACATGGAACCATTCCTGCCAGCTGTTTTCCACGAGATCTGGTAGTTCAAACAATGAGAATCTATGGACCAAGGTATGGTCAGTTAAGAGAAATAAATGTTCAGACTATGATACAATCCGGTTGTACTGGTTGAATTGATAAAACAATGAACAGGTAGACTCTAAAAATCTAATGCCATATAACAGACTACCCATATTATTCAGAATGACGAGGGTTCCACTGACAAAACTCTTTGCCATTATTCCCCTTTTCACACCTATACCTCAACAAAAAATAAGGGAACTAGCCTCATGCTTCAGACAATATCATTATTTGTGATATAATTGTATACCATTTTTAGAATCATATCTCCACATTATACCAAAGGAGTGGGAACATGTAATTTTATTCCTTTGGCAACTTGTAGAATAATAAAATAACTGAGTTGGGAGGGTCCTATAAAGCAATCAGGTCCAACCCCCCTTCTCCTTGTAGGAGTCCAAATCAAAGCAGCTGTCCATTATTTTTCTTGAATGCTTCTCGTGTTGGAGCGCGCACCACTCCTGAGGTAATTGTTTCCACTGTCATACTACTCTAATAGTTAAGAAGCTTGAGGCCACTAACTACTATGTGTCCTTGCACTCTTGGATAATCAAGAACAAATCCTGTGCCTCCTGTATATTTCAAGTATTTCAAAAGTGCTATCATATTTACCATAAGAACATAAGAAGAGCCATGCTGGATCAGGCCAAAGGCCCATCTAGTCCAGCTTCCTGTATCTGACAGTGGCCCCACCAAATGCATCTGGGAGCACAAGAGACTAGATATCTGTCTCCTGATACCACTCCCCTGCATCTGGTCCTTGAAGTACCCCAGATTTAAGCCTGGAGATTGCACATCTCCATCATGGTTTGCAACCCGTGATGGACTTTTCCTGCAGGAATCTATCCAATCTCCCTTTTAAGGCATCCAGGCCAGATGCCCTCACCACCTCCTGTGGCAGGGAGTTCTACAGACTAACAACATGCTGGGTAAAAATATTTTCTTTTGTCTGTTCTCACTCTCCTAACCCTCAATTTGAGTGGATGTCCCTTAGTTCTGGTATTTTGTGAGAGGGAGAAGAGCGTCCCTCTGTCCACTTTACTCATGCCCTGCATTGTTTTGTACGTCTCAATCATATCCCCCCCTCAGGTGCCTTTTTTCCAGACTAAAGTCTGGGAAGATGGGGAAAGCAAACCCCCAAGCATCTCAATAAATCCCTTTGCGGGGCTGAAATACTCCTCAGAGCATGCTATGAACAATGTAAAACCCAGCAGGAGAAAGGGGGGATATCTGAAAATCCCAATGCTACTGTAAGTGTCATACTGGATTTAGGCCAAGGTTTGAGGTATGATTGTCACTGCTCACAATGCAGATCTGATAACAGGGATTTCAAGTGGCTGCCAAATGACCAGCTGATTGCACATTTATAATAATATACTTCTTTAGCTACTACAGAATACAGAATCCTATCTTCCCAAGCTGTAAACCTACAGGTTTAATCTGTCATTTCAGCCTTCTTCTAAATACATTATCTAAATCAAAAATATAACATCTGCCATAGCACGTATCTCCATCAATTATCAAGCACAAGAGAAGAAATCATCTGCCACAAGGGTGGAAATACTTTGTTACCTGAGCGATAGCGTCCTTGAGTTGATTGTATTTTTCTAAATCAAAACGCGTCTTTTTGGCTCCTTTATGGAAAAATAATAAGAACTGCCTGTCTCTAGCATCTGGGTATACATACTCCTGTAAAATGTAAGTGTAAGAGAGAAAAAAAATAAAGGTATATAGTTTATAATTTATTAATAGAAGTTTGAACAGAAGAGGAAAGTATTGATGTTTATGTAGAACGATTGAATAACTTTAATCACCATAAAATTAACATTTTTAAAAAGTTAAAGCTGATTCACAGCCAGGATCGTAAACATCAGACCAATAGCATAAGCCACAAAGGTTTTCCCCTATCTTACTTATTCTAACATGATTCATGTGGGGGAGCTGAATCGTAAGTAGTCCTACCTTATTTAGGATGCAGTGATAAGCAAGTTTGATAGGTCTATCACTGAACAGGGCTAAACATGCAGAAACCAGGAAATGAAGTTCCTGGTTTATTGGTAAATTTGCTTTGCTCCATTAATTCAAGTAAATCTTTGTGGAGTGGAAATGAATAGCCTAAGGTGGTCAGTCCACACTATCTTCTATCATCACCCAGCACAACTATACTATCTGCTGGAATCAGCATTCAGTATGGAGTAGCCACTAGAGATGGGCACGACTCAAAAATTGTGTTTTGTTTGTCGTTTGTTGTTTAGGGGGTCCGTTTCGGTTCGTTTTATAGTTTAATTTTTTTTCAGTTTCGTTACGTAATGAAATCCAAAAACGAAAACAAAAAATTGCTGTTTGTTGTGTGTACTGTCCAGCATTGTGTGTGTGTGTGTGTGTGTGTGTGTACGTGCATGCCTGTGTGTGTATGTGTAATTCCTTGATAAACTGTGGAGAAAGCTTTACTAAAAGTAATTACAAAGAATGTATTCTTGAAGGCTTTCACAGCCGGGATCTGATAGCTGTTTTGAGTTTTTTGGGCTGTTTGGCTGTGTTCTGGAAGTTTTTCTTCCTGACATTTCACCAGACTCTGTGGCCGGCATCTTCAGAGGGCAAGGAGCTCAGGGAACAAGTAGTTGTCTCTGTGCTCTGGGGTATAGAGTGAGGGAGACTGTATGGTTTTAAAGTTGTGGGAAAGAGGAAACTTGTCCTATGTAGGAGAATAGGTCATTGTATTGTGATGGACGGAATTAAGAAGTTTCACTTCAATCAGGGGTGGCAGCAATCCTTCTCTGTAGTTGATGGGTGTCATTAGCTGTTCTATTGTGTGAACTGATGACTGTGGCTGTTCAGGAATCATTGATTTTGATCTTTTGCAAGCTGTAATATTCAGTACTGGAAGCCAGGCTTTGTTGATTTTTATACTTTCTTCTTTTTTGTTGAAACTGTGCTTATGTTTGCGGATTTCAATGGCTTCCCTATGTAGTCTGAAATAGTGACTGGTAGTGTTGTCCAGTACCTCTGTGTACTAGAAGATGATTTCATGTCTAGTTTGTTTCAGGTTGTGTTAAGCTACTGCTGATTTTTCTGGCTGTTTTAGTCTGCAGTGTCTTTCATGTTTGTTGATTCTTCTCTGGATGTTGCACTTTGTGGTCCCAATATATACCTGGTGACAACTACAAGATATCAGGTATACTCCTGCAGGGGAGAGTGGGTTCCTTTTGTCCTTTGCTGACTGTAGCATCTGTTGCATTTTTGTGGTGGGTCTAAATACTGTTTATAGGTTGTGTTTTTTCAACACTTTGCCCATGTGGTCCGTGATTCCTTTTATGCATGGCAGAAATACTTTGTTTGTTAGGGGCTGTTTTTCTTCTTCAGTTTGGTGTGTGGGTTTTTTTTCAGTTTGATGACTCTTTTGATTTCATTCTTAGAATAGCCATTTGCCTGTGGGGCCCAATTCAGGTGGCTGAGTTCAGTGCTGAGGAATTCATCTTCACAGTTTCGGTTTGCGCAGCCTACAAGTGTTTTGATTATGCCTCTTTTTTGTCATGGGTGGTGGCTGGAATTTTTATGTAGGTATTGGCTATTCTAAGAATGAACTTCCAGAACACGGCCAAACAGCCTGAAAACCTCACAGCAGCTAATTAGAAAGAATATGATGAGGTACATTTTGAATAAAACAAAAAGGATTTATTTTGAAAGAACAAGTAAGTAAGAAGGTAAAGATAACCTTCTATATACGCTAATCAACAAAAATAAACCTTTATATCTCTTCACATGTACACACACATCACGCTAAACAGACTACTCTATACCAGACAAAAAGCTAACGCCTCTCTACAGACTTTCTAACTGACAGTCTCCTCTCTCACCTTGTCTGCCACTCATTTCCACCAACCGATTAGCATTCAGCACCATACCTGAGAATTACAACACCATATATCAATCAACCCAGCCAGCACGTTTTGTTGTGTACACTCCCAAAAAGGCACATACCCATATAAAAATGACAAACCACTCACATATATAAACAAATTGGAACTGCCTTCAAGTATTGAGAAAGAGAAGATCTGAAGACAACGCAAGGGAGTTTTGAAGATTCTCAGAAACATGAGGTGCCCAGTATCTGTTTAGGCTAGCTTTTGGGTCATGACAAATATTTCATAATGCAAATTAGGAATAATCATGCTACAAATAGAGAGAACAAAAATCTTCTGCATTTACACCACTGCCATTGCTACTAAATTCTTGTAGGAATTGCAGTTGCTCTCTCAGGTGTAAGCCGGATGCTATGCCATACACCACAAAGGCTTGTAAGTGTACAGACATCTATTCTTCCTTTCCTGAAGTATCAGGAAAGGAAAATAAGCAGCTATGATTCTGGAAGCACAGAAGAGAGCAGCCACCAATGCTGCAACAGCAGGGATTCCTTGGAAACTGCAAAACAGGGGTGCAGAGGCAGAATGGAAACGAGAGTTCAAGAGAACTGCACTCTTGTTCACTTACTGAACCTGACCAAATATGCAGAAGTAAGCAAAATACTCTGGTTTGCAGGTAATGTGCAAATAAATAGATGAGGAAAAGTAAGGTTTAGCATGATGTCCCCCAAGCATTCCTGATAAGATTTAATTAAACACAATAAAATCTCACCTGACGTGTTACCACAAAGTATGCATACATTGCCATGGCACTACCATATGTGATGAAGTAGGTTACTGGTTCCATAATGTCCCATGAGTATTCCCACCAGGTCAACCGGGCTAGAATTCCAAACTGGGTCGCCATGTAAGCCAACCCACCCCAGAGTACCCAGGTGGTCCTCTTCTCTGCTCTTCTGCAGACTTCCATCCTAACCTGCAGAATAACAACAAATATGTACCAAAGTAGCGTTGTTTCAAGCTGTTGCTTTTCAAAGAAATTGTAACATATAATATGCATAGCCACTAAGTGGATGATTTAAATATTGATATCACTTTGCTTTTCCTAGTACAATGATAGACATATCTGAAATTAAAAATGACTGACTTCTCATTCCTTTTGTGCAACAATGGTTGAAATCCCACAGTAAGTTGCAACTGGAGTAGGCCTGTTGAATCAGCAGGGATTTGGCAAGGCAACTTCTTTGTAAAGTCTATTGATTCAATAGGTCTCCCTCTAGTTGGGATTTGCTATGGGATATCAGCCCCAAAAGGGGCTATGTCCCTTTTAAATAATAATTAAAAAGCCATCCCCTTTTTAAGACTACCTCTGAGACTAATGTCCACATAAGGAGAAAAGGAACAGAAAAATCTTAAACAATCTCAAGCATAAGTACTAATGATGATATACATTAGGACCTCAGTATCTGATGGGGATTGGTTCCAGGCCTTCCCGTGGATAATGAAAACCACGGATAAGAGAGAATGCCTGCCCACCCACCCCCAAACTGCTGTTTCCTGACAGTAGCTTGCTTTATGGCTGCTATTTGTGATAGTAGCTTGCTTTACAGATGCTATTTGTGACAATAGCTTGCTTTACAGCTTCTGTTTGTGACAACAGTTTGCTTTACAGCTTGTTTTGTGGCTGCTGAATTATTTAATTTTTTCCTCTGCCAACCGTGGATAACTGAATCAGTGGATACGGGGGTTCTACTGTACAATCTTCCAGTTTCAAACCCCACCAATTCACTCCAGCTAGAAAAAGCAGCACAGGCAATGAACCAATTGTGGGGCTACTCAAGAGGATAAGAAAGGTTTAGCTGCTCCAGAACACCTCTAGAATAAGTCATGGGACCTGCTGATGAGACCATTAGCAGTGGCACGATGATGTGCGGTCTTGTTGGCAGAGTTCTTTCCCACCAGCAGAATAGAACTTCCACTGTTCTGAAGCCCTTCAACAGGCATCTGAAAGAAGTCTAGCTTGTTCTATGAACTCATAAACAAGGGGTAAGAGTGGGAGGAAATCTGATAGTCACATGTATATGCTTCAAGCTGATTATTATTATTGGATTGGAATGGACATGCTTCTATGTAAAAATTAGCTCTCTTGAGTTTCATCCATAATAGAGCATCGCTATCCAGTTTCATTGGAGACGTCTCACAGATCTTTTCTTGAATTTTTTTTTGCTGTCCTTTGTTGATGTGTTCTCTAGAGTTAAGAGAAACACTGCATGCATTTGTAAGAGAGAAGCCCAAGGATGAAGTGCTTGCTTACAGTATTTGCTTGTTTATATCCCACCTTTCTCCCAATGAAGGGAGCATACAATATCTAAAAAAGTGTGCATATATTGAAAATCACAATGAATTAAGCTGCTACTACTACTACTACTACTACTACTACTACTACTACTACTACTACTACTACTACTACTACTACTACTATTATTATTATTATTATTATTATTATTATTATTATTATTATTATTATTATTATTAAAAATATGGCAACAGCTATATCAATTTAAACCGGTGGTCCCCCAACCCCCGGGCCGCGGACCGGTGCCGGTCCGTGGACCGGTCGGCACCGGGCCGCCTGGGGAGGCTGGGGAGGCTCCTCCCCTTTTCCTCCGCCGCCCTCCTCCTCCTCGTCTTCTCTCCCGCGGGCGGCCGGTGGAGGAGGAAGGCTGGAGGAGCACAGGAGGAGCCGATGCCGCCGCCTTTGCTTCCCTGCTCTGCCCGCCGCCGCCGCCGCCGGCGCATCCTCCTCCTCCTCGCCCTCCACCAGCAGCAGCAGCAGCAGCAGCCATGGCGGCGGCAGCGCGTCCTCCTCCTCCTCGCCCTCCACCAGCAGCAGCAGCAGCAGCAGCCATGGCGGCGGCGGCGCGTCCTCCTCCTCCTCCTCCTCTTCTCTCCCACGGGCAGCCAATGGCAGAAGAAGGCTGGAGGAGCGCAGGAGGAGCCGCCCGCCGCCCGAGGGACAGAGAGCGCGATCATGCGGCTGCTGTCCAGGGCACCTCCGCCGCCTTCGCCTTCGCCCCCGCCGCCGCCGCTGCGCTTCGCCCTGGCCTCCTCCTCGTCCCCGTCATCATGCTCCCTGGTGGCCTTTGCGCGCCCGGTTCTTAGAGCAGGACGGTGGGGGGTTGGGTTGGGAGGAGGCGAGGAGGGGCGAGCGGGCCAAACGGGGTTCGGAGAAAGGAGAGCCCCCCTCCCGCTTCCCCCTTCTTGGCTGGGCTTCGGGTCCTCCGGCGCCTCCTTCCCTCTCGCGAGAGACCCGGGACGATACTTGGCGAAGTGGGTGTTGGGGGGGAAGGAAAGGAGCCGCGGGCCGGGAGGGGAGGGAGAGAGGGAGGGGGGCAAAGGGAGGGGGCACCTCATAAGAGGGGAGGGGGCGGCGGAGCGGCTGAAAGCAGCCGGGCAGGCAGAGCATCTTCCACACACACGTGCGCGCGCACGCCCCCTCCCCTCCAGACCCCCGTTCCACACACCCCGGGGGGCACCTCCTCCTCCTCCTCATCAGCCCTCTTCAGCCCGGCTGAAGGAAGGGGGCGCGCGCGCGCGCAGAGGTTTCGCCGGCTCTGCCTTGTCGCCTCGCCCGGCCCGGCGGCGCTTGACAGGCGGTGGACGGAGGGAAAACGGAGGGGGCAGCGGCGGCGACTGATGGTGGTGGTGCGCGCCAGGGCATCCTCCTCCTCCTCCTCTTCCTCCTCCTCAGCGCCGGCCGCCCTTTCTCCTGAGGGGGAGGCAGAAGTAAGCGCGCGCGTGTGTGTGTGTGGGGACCTACTGAGGCGCGTGCGGGGGTGGGACTGCACAGCGGTGGGCGAAGGCTCGGCCGCGTCCAGGCGGAGGAGGTGGTGGAGGAGGATGTGCCTGGCCGGCTAACGGTCCCCTTTGGCTCCCTCGCTCTCTCCCCCCCGCTCACGCCTCCCCCCCCACCCGCCCCTCCCTCGACCCGCCTCCTCCTCCTCCTACCCCCCTCGGCCAGGCTCTTCTCCACCCGCTGCCTCCTGCCCGCCGCCTTCTTCTCCTTCGCGTTCCCTCTCTCGCGTCCTCCAGCGGCGCCCAGCCCCGACGACATGCGAGCCCGCGGCCGGAGAGGGCGTCCCGAGTCCCCCAGCAGCCCGTGGCCAGCCGGCCGGGCGCCTCCTCCTCCTCCTCCTCCTCCTCCTCAGCCGCCCGAGGGACAGAGAGCGCGGTCATGCTGCTGCTGCCCCGGGCGCCTTTGCCGCCTTCGCCTTCGCCCCCGCCGCCGCCGCTGCGCTTCGCCCTGGCCGACAGGAGGAGGAGGCGGAGGCCCGCCCGCCCAGGAGCCCCGGGCTCCCCCCCACCCCGCCCGTGCGCGCGGGGGGGAGCGGCACGCCCGACGCCCCCAGCCGGCGAGCGCTGCCGCCGCCGCTCCCGTGGCCCCCCGCAAGGCACACACGCCAAGCCCCCCACACCCCCTCCCCCCATCCCCCGCCCCCCACACACCCTCCCCTGACCCCCCGCACCCCCCATCTCCCCCCTCCCCACCCCCAGCCCCGGGCCACGGAAAAATCATCAAATATTTTCCGGTCCGTGGGGACAAAAAGGTTGGGGAGCACTGATTTAAACCATAACTGGTTGAAAATTAATAAAACAAATTTAAAACACATGATAAAATCGAAAGACGGTTTAAACAGGAATATCTTCACCTGCCACGACAGTAAGGAGGGGACAATGTGAGAGGAAATTCCAGTAACAGAGTCATTGGAAAAGACCATTTCCTGAGAATCTCAGAGACAGTTGGGATGGGTGGTTTGGAATTATATGTTGAGATAATATCCTTCAAATAGCCTGAATCCAAACTATATTATGCTGTATAAGTCATTACTAGCACTCTGAACTGGGCCCAGAGGTGGATTGGAAGCCAGTGTTGTTGTTGTAGCAAGGAAGATATATGGTTCCTGTAACTGGCTCCAGTTAGCAGCTTCTACTACAAAACTCTTTCTGCCTCAAATTAGATGGAGACTCCCGCAAACCAGATCTCCTATCCCAAAGAAGGCTGACTGTCCAGAAAGGGCTTCCGCTTGATATTTCAGAACCAGAGTGAACTCCAGAAAAAGGACTTGGTAATCAGGTACAGTGGTACCTCTACTTACGAGCAAATCGACTCACAAGGGCTGCTCTCTGCTCCTCACTACAGCTGACTTTGACAGGTCTACTTACCAGCAAATCAACTCACAAGGGCTGCTCTCTGCTCCTCACTACAGCTGACTTTGACATGTCTACTTACCAGCAAATCGACTCACAAGGGCTGCTCTCTGCTCCTCACTACAGCTGATTTTGACAGGTCTGACCTGTCGAAGTCACCTGTCAGTGCAGAACGGAGAGCAGTGTTTACTGCCCATCAACACCTCGTCTTTCTTCTTGATTTTTTCTATCTCTGCAAAAGACACTGAAGCAACCAAGAAGAAGGACGAGGTGGCCATTGTGCCTCACTTCCAACCCACTCAGGCTGCACAAACATGCACTGATCGGGTGCATGCTGGCGCAGCTCAGGTGGGTGGAAGGGAGGCGCGTGCATGCTCAAGCGGCTTGCCCCTTCCACCTGCCCAAGCCGCACCCGCATGCACTGACCGGATGCATGCCAGCACGGCTTGGGCAGGTGGAAGGGAGGCGCATGCATGCTCGAGCAACTCGCCCCTCAACCCACCAGATCCACCAAACGTTGGTGCAGTGGCAGGGGAGAGGGTTTCAAAGGGCTAGAGAGCCTAGCTGTCATCGGCTGTAGCCCTTTGAAACCCACCCGCCTGCCACCGTGAGAGGCTCCTTCTCCTCCTCTTCACCCGAGTCTTAGAGCAGAGACCCGGGTGAAGAGCAGGTGGCTGCCCCCTCAATCAAGGGCAGCCAAAGGCTGCTTACCACAACCCCCCTGGAGAGCTAATTTTGACAGGTCCAACTTGTCAAAGTCATCTGTTTGGTGGGGCTGCAGGACAGCAGCCTTCAGCTGCCCTTGATTGAGGGGGGTTGAAACAGCCTTCCCATAGGAATATATTGAAAACCTATTAATGCAGATTAATTGGTTTTCAATGCATTACTATGGGAAACCGCTGCTCAATGTACAAGCAGAGTGACTTATGAGCATGCCATCAGAATGGATTAAATTCTTAAGTAGAGGTACCACAGTATAATGAACCAGTCACTTTTAAGGGCATCTCAGATGCAAACATGTCTACATTCCTGCTTGCCAGGAAAGAATGTCATGCCTAAATGCCTCCTTTGTATACCAGCTTTGATGGATTGATCTTGGTTACAATCAAAATGGCAGACGTGCTAGTTTACTGTATTGGAATGTACACTGTGTTTGAGCCATAGTTTAAGATCCTGCTTAATAAACAAACTAAACCATATTTGGCAACAACAGAACTAGAAGCCAGTGTAGTACATTGGATTGCATGTCAGAATGGGACACAGGACATCCAGGTTCAGCCACCTTCTTAGTTATGGAAACTCACCGGGGGATGCCAATTGCAAAAACACTACTTAAACATCTCATATACTTTGGAAACCTTATTAAGGCTGCCACAAGTTGGAACTGATTGGATGCTAAATAATACAGCAGAGCCCCTGCATTCAGGAATTATTTCCAGCCACCCCCCAGCAGATGCTGAAAAATGTGGATTGCAGCAAACATTGTGTTAATAGTGAACACTATACATAGCTTGGTTTCTGACTCCTTTTAGTGGCCAGTCCTGGTAATTTCATATTTAGAAATAAAAATTTCTAGGCTTTTTCTTTTAATATTTTAATATTTTCAAACTCAGATTAGATGAATCAGTGAACACTGACACTACAAGGGGGCCCTTCTGTATAGAATTCACGTAGGAAAACCAGGCTATGTGTGCCAAACCTGAACTACAGTCAAGAGGTAAGGAAATGCTAGTTCTTGGCATATTAAACCATGGTTGGCATTCTGTATGAAAAGCTGACATTGTTGCATACACTGTAATTATGTAAGAGCTTTGTGGCACAGTGGTTCAACTATTTATATATTTATATATTTATTTTAGAGTATTTTTACCCTGCCTTTCTCCTTGGAAAAGGACCCAAGGCACCTTACAGTAATGAGGGATAATATACAGTCCAGTACAATTAAGACATGTTCAAGTATTTGAGAACAAGGAATTGAGGGACATCTTACAGATTAATAGACAAATGTTACATTAAAGCAACACAGTTATAAGTAGTCATAAACACAAAGTCTATGTGAACCCATAGATTCATATAAAATACACATGGTAAGTCCATCATTCAGGGAAAGCTTGCCTGAAGAGAAAGGTCTTTGCCTGTTTCTGGAAGGACAACTATTGTACTGCAACTATAACTGTGCTCAAGACCTTGGGTTCAAGTCCAGGTAGGAGGTTCAAGGTTCACTCAGCCTTCCATCCCTCTAAAATCAGTAAAATGAGTACTGAGCTTGCCAGGGGGTGCGGGCTGGAGGGCATTGAGTATCCTGCATAATTATAAACCGCCCAGAGAGTGCTTTAAGTGCTGTGTGGCAGTATATAAGCAGCACATTTTGCTTTTTGAAAACCATAATAGAGTGATGGACTGGTAGAATAGAATGGCAACAGAACTGACTCTCCATTTGAACTTCTTCACAGGTTTTCTTTAAATGAAGGAGCTTGCAAAACTGACAGAAAAATGCAAAAGGTCCATTGAATAAATGACCCCCAGAGTGTTACATTTGAAGGTAATGGAAACATAAATAAATACTGCTGGCTGGGTAAAGCAGGCTGGAATAGCTCATCCTGATGATTTATTTGACGTGGGTAGGGGATACTGTGTACAGTATACAATGAATTCCCTTT
Organism: Phrynocephalus guinanensis; assembly: GCA_037367245.1. Classification (NCBI taxonomy): domain Eukaryota; kingdom Metazoa; phylum Chordata; class Lepidosauria; order Squamata; family Agamidae; genus Phrynocephalus; species Phrynocephalus guinanensis. The sequence goes on along the minus strand of CM074735.1, from coordinate 41,904,365 downwards.
GAAATATCTTCTTTTTTTGGTCAATATCTGACATACATTATTGATTTATTCTGAAGCTTTTAACATTGAGGCAAAATATTCATTCTGTATATTAAAAATCACTCCCTCTGAAGGAACACACACAGCTATTTCCCTGGATTGTCCTACAATATAACATAAACCCTCCCTCCCTCCAAGAACAAAAATAATAAATGAAAGAAGCCCACAAACCAATCAATAACAACAACTAGATAAATATGCTAAATGACTAAATAGTGGTGACAAACTTATCGTGGGAGACTGCAGAGAACAGATTTCACTTGAGGCTACAAATCCCACTACTAAAAATAAAAATAAAAAGGCTATTAAACCCTACTATTTCCTCCATGGTTGTTAGGCACAATACAATTTATACCACATTTCCTTATCAGCGCAACCCAGGCAATCCCTTTTCAACAAAATGAGGTACTCGCCTTCTCCAGAGGCGCTAATTGCTGCTTGAGGTCTTCTAGCCGCCCAATTAGCTCCTTCTCTTTATTCAGTTGGTGTTCCTCAATACACAGTGTGGTATAAAGTTGCTGAACCAACGTCTTTACATCATTCAGCGTGGTTGCATCTTCGTGGCTTAAGAGATCTGAAGGAAGAGGAGGACTGTTCAGAGTCTGTTCTGTTCTTTATAGCTGTTATTTTATTTTATTCTGTTCTTTATAGCTGTTATTCTTCCAACAGCTGATTAAACTGACAAACCTGTTCCATCTGTACCAAAACATACAGAACTTAGTAAAATAGAGCAGACCACTACCCTCCTTTCAAGCAAAGGCTTGCTGAAGACTAATCTTTAACATTTAGAAAGAAACAGTGTAGAACCATTTTCTTTGGAGCTCCTAGAATCAAATACTAATCCGAATACAATGGTTAGTACTTTGCTTGTACATGCATCCCCTATGATAATAGCTATGAAAAGTTACAGTTCTAAACATCTCATTCAGGATAAGTTTTCATCACTCCTTACGGGGATAGGAAGAGTCTGAGCCTTAGTTTATCTTTTCAGAATCTAAACTTTGCTCATAGGCTAAGCCTTCATATGACTTTCATCTCTGCTGCCCTTTGTCTCAGAGCCAAGTCTACAGCTGCATGGATAAAGGCAGAGACTTTTTAGTAGCCTGAGAACATCCTGGTTTATGATAGAGAGCCAGGAAGAACAAGAATGCAACAGGCCAAATAAATGATGAGACCTAGAGATGCCAGTGCTTACTACTCAGCATTCATGTCAGTTTGAGATATGACTGCTTAGTCTCAATCAATTTATGCAGCCATAGCAGCACTGCCAGTAGTGCTTTAAGCATGTTCACATTAGCATAACCAACCAGAAAGAAACATTGCAATATCTAATAGAGGATGCACTTACAAGTCAGAGTTTTAAAAGGCAACAAAACTAGCTCATAGTGTTTCACATTCCATGCAACATAAAATAACAATTTCATTTCAATATTACCATGTACAATCTTGTAAGTAGTAAGAAATCTCAACAATATTGTTAAAAGTTAAGACTAACGTAAACTCTTTGCTGGGTTGCTACCTTAAATCAAGGTATTATAGGTAATGTCAAGACAATGCAAACTAAAATATATAGAACCTTGCATGCAGTAAATTTCAGCACACAATCTTCAGGCTTAGCTTGCCTTTGTTAAGTCTCAGTGAAATCTACAAAACAAGCCAAGTTTGACAGAAATCAGTTCAGCGTTATACAATAATCAGCAATGCTCACAGATGGAGAAAGCATAACAGTTGAACCATAGCAATATCTACAAGCTAGTCTTCCATACCAAGACAGAAGAAGAAAGTTGACACTTTTAATGAAGCATCAAGTGTCTTTATTTTAATATATATTAGAATATCAAAGAACCATCTTATACTATTAATTAAATCATGCACAGATGAAAAGTGATGGAACTGGTAGACCTTTTCTTTCCTGAATCAGGTAGTAGTAGACATCTTAGGAAACATCTGAGGTTGAGATTTTCATGCCAGCAACCTAGCACTACTGTTGTTCTCACAAAACTTAGCACCCTGAAGGAAAAAGCCAAAGAACACATATATGGTTCTACAGGGCCTACTGATGGCTTCAAGGCAGCCAGATTAGAGACTAATTTAAACAACTTACTTGCCTTTGTTCTAAGAAAGTTTCCATGTCTGGGTTTAAACACATATAAACTCCAGACTGCATTTCTTTATTAGAGCATTACTCATGTATCTGTAACTTAGGGCCTTTTCACACGACCCCTAAGATCCGCTGGTCCCTTAAATTCGGACCAAAGATCTTAGGGGTTCGTTGCCCTTCCTTCCTCCCCACCAGAGAAAGAGGGGGGGAAATGCAGCTCACCTGGAGGAGCTTCCGCTCCCTTTCTCTTCTGCTTGCTTTTTTTCCTCCCACCTCTTCTCTTAAAGGGGCAGGAGGCAAAAAAAAAAAAACACAAGCAGAAGCCAGGAGAGCCCCGCACTGACCAGATTAAATCCGGACCTGGGGATTTTCACCCACCTCAAGCAGGTACAAGAAAGTGCAGCTGGGTCGCGCTTAGGTGGGCGGGGTCGCACTTAATTGTCTGCAAAGTCCGGAGCTGGTGGGAAAACACTTGTAAGGTCCGGACCTTGCAGCCATTTCCTGCGGAGCTTAGGGGTCGTGTATAAAGGCCCTTAATTGCTCTAGTTATGTCCACTTTTTAGAGGTATTATGAAAAGTGCTTCCATTCACAAAATAGAAGATGGAAACCTTTTAAGAATTAGATGGTGGCTTGAAGGTGGCGTTATAGTGTGTATATTATTACTTCGTGAGTCCTTTATTAAACTGTGGCCTTGCTCTCTGAACCTACATACGAGTCAGTATTATTTTCAACTATATGTAGATGACCCTCCATTTTATAGGAGACAAAGGGATTCATTTTGATCGTAAACTAAAGTGAACAGGACTCCAGGGGAACACTGCCACTTCTGTTTCTCCCTCCAGTCTTTGGAATGTGTGGTTTTCTTTTACTTGTTGAAATTATCTGTATTCCTGTTCCCCAGTAATGTTGTTCTAGCCTAGGAAAATTCCCATAACCATTACAACCAAATCTGACTTTTGGATTCCAAAAAGGGGCTTGTGGGTTCCAAAAAGGGACTTTTTTCTGCTCTTTAGCTTCTGCTGCCTCCAACCACAATGCCTAAGAAGACAGTATCCAGAGATTCTTGAATGCAGTTCTGAGCATACTATTGTGTGTATATAGTCTGCGTGTCACATAAAGATGAAATTTGCTGTAAGGCAGCTCTATGGGTATCCTTGGGTGAACCACAGCTTTTCAGTTTGACCTATACCACATAGCTATTATGGGGGAAAGCATGGAAGAAGTGAGCTATGCAGATTTCTAGCTCATTAGAGGAACAATGAGATAACATTTAGATAATAAAGTAATAGCTTTGTTTACATTTGAGTTTAAAAATTCGCTGATGTCCTAGGTCCTCCTCTAAAGTGATGCACAGAGAAACTTCATAACCAAGCAACAGCTCGTCAAAGCTAAGTTTTTCCAAAATCGTTTTGGGATGATGGAGTGATGGGAGTGTATTCCTTCATACAATTGAAAAATTACACATGAAGAGGGGATCTGCTGTTTTGAGTTTAAGGCATGCTTACGCAAAGCAGCCAAATTCCTTTCTTCAAGGTATCAGAAGTACGAGAACAATTGTCCAGTGGTAGGAAGCTATTCCCATATGCAGAAACTTTCCTAAACAGGGCCTACAAGATCCTAACACCCTGAAGAAACAGGTAGTGTTGTCCAGAGGGAACCCACCTCTTTGAAACAGTGGTCAACAGGGTACAGTCAAATAAAAATGAAAATAAAGGAAGAAGCAACAAAGCAACAGAGAAGACGTAGAGGAAGTATAAATCAAGACAACTCAAATTCCTGAGAATACAAAGAACAGTCCAAAGCAATGTACCTGCTGCAGCACTTAATTAAAAACTGAGTAGAAAGGAAGGAGCAATATTCTAAGCACGCAGACTGATAATGGGGTGGGCCTTCTTGCCTTGAAGCTCTTCAACTCTAAAATGGTCTACATAAAGTCCTGTGAAGGTGTGGAATGCATTTGGCTAAAGCACAGAAGCCATGGAGAAGAATAAGGGATTATAAATTAGAAGTCACAACATCGATTTCAAAGCAGCTGGAGAGGGTGCCTTTTGAACCTTCAGGGAACAAAACGAGACTGCCCAAATCTGCCTTATGCAGCAAAACAAAATATATTCTATAAAACCAAGTGAGTGTTTTATGGGCATCACTAGTCATTGACATGAATTTAACATAGTCACTATACCCATTTGAAGAATATGGTTGATCAAGGTTTTAGAACTAATCATAGTGGTTTTAACACTAATGATACACAGGACAGCCTTTTATATAATCAAATTTGCTCACTTAGCCATTGGTGTTATACTATGTATAATATCCACTTCTATAAATGAACACATGAACACCCAACTTCTGTGTTACTACTGCAGTCCAGCTACTGCTCTTTACCTGGAGCATATTATGCAATAGTCATCCATTGAAAATTATAACAAACCTCTGTTTGTTTACACATATGATGTCAATTATATATGCTTTACTCTGAAAATTATGTATATATTTATTTTACATAAGAACATAAGAACATAAGAAGAGCCATGCTGGATCAGGCCAAAGGCCCATCTAGTCCAGCTTCCTGTATCTCACAGCGGCCCCACCAGATGTGTTTGGGAGTGCATGAGACTAGATATCTGTCTCCTGATACCACTCTCCTGCATCTGGCCCTTGAAGTACCCTGGTTTAAACCCTGGAGGTTACACATCTCCATCATGGTTTGTAACCTGTGATGGACTTTTCCTCCAGGAATCTGTCCAATCCCCTTTTGAAGGCATCCAGGTCAGATGCCATCACCACATTGTGTGGCAGGGAGTTCCATAGACTTACAACGCGCTGGGTGAAAAAATATTTTCTTTTGTCAGTTCTTACTCTCCCAGCCCTCAATTTGAGTGTATGTCCCCTAGTTCTGGTATTTTGGGAGAGGGAGAAGAGCTTCCCTCTATCCACTTTACTCATACCCTGCATTATTTTGTATGTCTCAATCATATCCCCCCTCAATCGCCTTTTTTCCAGACTAAAGAGGCCCAAATGTTTTAGCCTTTCTTCATAAGGGAGGTGCCCCAGCCCAGTAATCATTTTAGTCGCTCTCTTCTGCACCTTTTCCAATTCCACTATGTCTTTCTTGAGATGCGGTGACCAGAATTGTACACAATACTCCAGGTGGGGCCTTACTATTGTTTTGTATAATGGCATTATAATGTTAGCTGTTTTATTTTCAATCCCCTTTTTGATAATCCCTAGCATGGAATTGGCCTTCTTCACCGCTGCCACACATTGGGGAGACACCTTCATGGAGCTGTCCACCAACACACCAAGATCTCTTTCCTGATCCGTCACGGATAACTCAGAGCCCATGAGTTGATAGATGAAGTTTGGATTTTTTGCCCCAATATGCATTAATTTACATTTGGTTACATTAAAACGCATTTGCCATTTCTCGGCCCATTCCCCCAGTTTGGAGAGATCCTTCTGGAGCTCTTCACAATCTTCTCTGGTTTTTACCACACGGAAAAGTTTTGTGTCATCGGCAAACTTGGCCACCTCACTGTTGATCCCTGTCTCCAGGTCATTTATGAACAGATTGAAAAGCACCGGTCCCAGGACAGAGCCCTGGGGCACACCGCTTTTCACTTCTCTCCATTGTGAAAATTTCCCATTGACACCTACTCTTTGTTTTCGGGATCTCAACCAGTTCTCAATCCATAAGAGGACCTGCCCTCTTATCCCCTGACTGTGCAATTTTCTCAGCAGCCTTTGGTGAGGGACTGTGTCAAAAGCCTTTTGAAAATCCAGATAGACTATATCAACCGGTTCACCCAAATCCACGTGCCTGTTGACCTTTTCAAAAAATTCTAAGAGGTTTGTCAGACAAGATTTACCCTTACAGAAGCCATGCTGATTTTCTCTCAGCAAGGTTTGTTCTTTTATGTGTTTTAAGATTTTCTCTTGGATGAGGCTTTCCACCATCTTCCCTGGGACAGATGTAAGGCTAACCGGCCTGTAGTTTCCTGGGTCCCCCCTCCTTCCTTTTTTAAAAATTGGTGTGACATCTGCTATCCTCCAGTCCTCCGGCACTGTGGCCATTTTAAGAGACAAGTTGCATACAACCGTTAAGAGATCTGCAATTTCATTTCTCAGTTCCCTAATAACCCTTGGGTGGATGCCATCTGGGCCAGGTGACTTGTTAATCCTCAATTTATCAATTAGTCCTAAAACCTCCTCTCTTTTAACCTGTATTTGATTTAATTCTTTAGTCAAGAGGGGCGGCTCAGGCAGCGGAATTTAATATAATGTTGTTAACTATAATGTTTTATATTATGTCATTCTGATTTTTCTATATTTTATTATTAAGTTTACACTACACTGCACAAAATGGATTAGAAATTTTCATAGAGGTTATATTCTGAAGTTTAATAAATTAATTATACAAATACAATCTCAGCACAAAAGATGCATATATTGTTAATGAGTACAGACAGAGAGTTCTTCCATCAACCTGTGTATATTAATTTTTGGACTGAAGATGCAACATACAAATGAGTACAAGGCACATTTGCTGTATCTTGTATAGGACCTATTTTACAGATCTTCATGCATTGTAAATCATGTATTTGCAGAAAGACAATGCAAGAAGCAGCCCTAAAAGGATGTTTGACAATTTCCTATGAGAATTTGGAGTACTGGACATGGCAATCCATTTTTCATAAAAAGTTGCATGTTCACATAAATGCCAAATGCCTGAATTCAAGCATGACAATCTTTCATCACAAAACAAAACAAAACAGCAAGACAGAGCACATGCAATTGTAATGGTCAAAATAAACAAGCTCGGAGAAGAGGAATTGCTTTCAAGAAATCATTCTATGTTGCATTCCTTCTGCAGCTATTTGAAACCATACACAACAGTGGGGATGAAACATGTCCTAAGAACATTACAACTCTAAGGTATTCAGGCAGAAGCAACTTGCGTACTGTAGTCCTACTTAAACATAACAATAGTGAAGGCATGATGGACAGGAGAGCAAGCAACTAAGGAAAAAACATTTACAACTGTTTGAACTTGTCCTTTAAAAAAAATACTTTACCGATGATAAATTTCATAAACCAGGGTCATTTTTAAAATAGAATCTCTTTCCACTGTAATCAACAACTGTCTTTGCCTCTTCAGTGTGGTCAGATGTAAGGTAATTTGCAACAGTTTATTTTCATTGCCATCTTCAATGTGATTTTGGCTTTATTTATTATGACACATAATTACTTCTCTATTATTCGGTGCAATCACTTTTCACTGTCACTTTGACAACCCAAAACATTTTCATAGCCTCATTTCAACAGCAAAACCAAACTTTCAGAGTTCAAAAAAAAAAAAGTGAAGAATACTTGGTGCTGTAAAGTCCCAACTGCTATCACGGGGTCGCTGTTGTGGTCAGTAGAAAAGTATTAAGATTTGTTTCTCCTAGTGATCATCAGTTGTGATAGGCTTTTAGACTTTTCTACTTATTACAGCCTCCTTTTGCAGCATCCCAGACCATATTCCATCCCATTCCTGAGGATACCCAAACTCCAAGGACCAGCTTTTCAGAGAACACTCTACAATGAAAGGTACGCAGGCTACTGCTCTTGAGGTCCAAGCTTATGTGCATTCTAAGCACTGTTTCTTCCCAAGTAATACCTAACAGGATAATTACAAGTACAGTACAGTGGTACCTTGTATAAAGGAATTAATTCGTTCCAAATGAAATTATGTTAAGCAAATTTTCCTTTATACAAATTTCCCATAAGAATGCATTGAAAACAGAGTGATCCCATAGGTGATTATGTTAAGCAAATTTCCCCTATCTCCAGATTTTTATGTTGTACAAATTTTATGTTATACAAACCGTTTGTTATACAAGGCTCCACTGTATTTGCTTTCTGGTACTGTGCTTAAAATCACCACAACATTAAGTCAGTGTTTCTGTCACAATAAGCCCATGTTTCTTACCACATGCTCAATAATATACACCCTTATTCATATGGTTCCCATGACAAACATTATTTTAAGGTAAAATAATACATACAGTGGGAAATCCAATCAATAGTGACATAATTATTGCACATGTGACAGGTTGATTTTTTTAAATGGAGACTTGACTTTTGAAGCAAAGCCCTGAAGAAATTTCATGTATGTGAGAACAGTAATTTTCGTATCAGGTATATATACCTTAGGCCAGTGGTGGCGAACCTTCAGCACTCCAGATGTTTTGGATCACAACTCCCAGAATTCCAACCCTGTATTGCCAATGACAAAGGACGGTGGGAGCTGTGGTCCAAAACATCTGGAGTGCTGAAGGTTCACCACCACTGCCTTAGACTATATTATTTTTGCAGTACTGTCCCTGCTTTTTAAATCAAGGATAAGGCAGTAAGGTTTCAGGGGGTTCTGAGAAAAATGTGAATAATATCTGACAGGGTCTGTGACATACAGTTTTCTCTTTGGCACACAAAAGACTTGAAGATATTATTTGAAATTTTCCAAATCTGCTGCCATATCACAGGAGCTACAGACAGCATGACCTGTGCAAAACTTTAAACGTGTACATTTGCAAGTGATGAACCATCAACATTATTTCCTACCAGAGATGAAATTATCTTTTAAACAGCTAGATGAATGGTCTTCCAGAAAATGACTTCTGGAGACAGATCCTAATTACATGAATTTGTTACCTCTCTTTGGTGGGCGAACATGGTAAGTCAAGTCATTAATTACTAGTTTGAAATCATCAAGAAGTAGAAGATCTATGCCTGTTGAAGAGGCTACACGTGTCCCATCTACAAGGCAAAAAAGAAAGGTATCACTCAGTTTTGCTTTTGTTTAGACCTCAACTAGAGCACTGTTTCTATTTCTAGACATCACAGTTTAAGAAGAAGCTGAAACTCTTCCACAGGAGAGTGACCAAACTGCTTAAGAATATGGCAACCCAGCCCTGCAAGTAGTGGTTCAGGAAGCTGGCTAAGTTTAGCCTGTAGGAGAGAAGACTGAGAGGCAATATGATAACCGTCTTCAAATATGCAAAAGAGCACCACATGGGAAACAAAGCAGCCTCGTTTTCTGCTGCTCCACAAGATAGAACATGAGCCCATAGATTCAAATTACAATAAAGGAGGATTATGACTAAATATGAGGAGGACTGCAAGAGTTGTTCATCAGTAAAGGTAGGCGCGCCGTGCTTCATATACACACAGCACCACTTACTGGGCTCTGTGTGGCACGAGGGTCCTTCCTCAAAGCTGGCACTCCAATAGGGACACCCAGATTCTCGCCAGGGTGGTTGGCTACTGGAGGGGGTGGGAAAGGGTCAGCTGGGTGCCTATCCAGATGGGTGTGAACGCCCTGAGAAAGGACCCAGTGCCTCACAAAGGTCGGTAAGTAGACCAGCTAGGCTGGGGGTTGGGGGGGAATGGGCTCCCACAGCACCTGACATGCTTTGTACAAATATGTACGATGCACTAAGTGCCCCTTCTATTCATCAGCAATAGTGCAATACTCCTTATCCTTTTCTGAGGTAATGCCAATATCCGTTTTACAAGTGGCATTCCAGTAAATTAATGAAATAAAAAAATATTGTAAAGAGAACAACATGAACATAATGTAACTTTCTATTGCAGCTCTTCTGATTGCTTCAGTAATATAAACAATACCTGGTGAATAAATTGCAACCCGGTCAATTCCCCGGTCCTCTGCCTGTAATTGCCGTAAGAATACTCCAACAGAGTCTGAAATAGGCTTGAGTGTAAACTGGCAGCGCTCGCGGCGAGATGGAAGATTCACAGAAATTACAGGTAATCCATTTTGGTAAACCACTGTGACATCTAGAAGAAAATAAGAATATGGTAAAAGGACATTCGTTTCACTACATATGTTCAGTTGATTAATCCTTAATTTGTGCATACACATGCACACTATGAGACACCCCAAATAGCATTGGGGTGGTGCTTTGAAGCCTAAAACACAAGTTCTTGCAAGCCTTCCATGTTGGTCCATTAAGTCCTTGGAAAATGTCTTCCTTCGTGATCACTTTTCCTTGTAACAACAGCAGAGTAGTTGGGTAACCTTTTTTTAAAATAACAAGTTATACATGCTCCAGTAGGATGTGATCATCCTAGGGCTAGGCTCATGCCCAAGAAAACCTTCTCACGTTCTCCTTAGACTAGCTTATACACTGTCAAGAAAAGAAGCCATCTACAGTTCTGTGTAAGACAGGACTACCACTAGGCAGAGGAAAGTGAATTGCTCCAGGCAGCAGATGGTGAGGGACAAGGAGCCGAAACAAAGAGATGGGCAGCAGACCTGTGCATGGGCTGCCCTGGACTGTGGAAGTCAGCGTGTTGATCACAGATGCACTGGTGGATACAGTCACATGACCCATGCTGAGAGTAAAATGGGAGGGGGAGATGTTTAATACAAATATAATGAGACAGCCTTAGTGCAGATCCTTACACAGTAAAAACCCGATCCATCTGCAAGCAACGTTTTAACATGTATTACCTAACACAAAGTAGAATGTTTTACAGAGCTGTACAGGTTAAATGTTCTGTTTGATGTTAGCTGCAGAAGATTCTGGATTGCAGATTTCACTCTCTTGATACTATGCCTTCTTCACTTCTTCACTTCTTCTTGGAAAATGGAAATTTGGCACTCTGTACATTACGGTTTGCTGAAACAAGTGTTTTTCCCACTGACGGCTGTTACTTCAAAGGACATCTGTCTTTAGGAAGGAGGCTGCCTCCTGCTGACAGTCTTTATTCTGTGATGGAGAAGCTCTGAAGGAGGACTGGGCTAACTGCCCTGATCCATGGCTTCAAAGACATGGAAAAGTACCAGCTGTGGTTCCCAAACTTCAGCCCTCCAGATGTTTTGGATCACAACTCCCACAGTCCTTTGTACAGGCTTGGAATTCTGGGAGTTGTGGTCTAAAACATCTAGACAGCCAAAGTCTGGACACACCTGTGTGAAGCTTGGCTTCATGTCCTTGCTGAAGTTTTACTCTACATTCTTTCTCCCCACTTCATGCTGCACACATACACAGTATCTTCTCTGCCTTTCTATGTTTCCCCTCAACCTCTTCCATTAAAAAAATCTACTTCTGCAAACTTTAAAGGTTCTTTAAAGTCTTCTGATACCTCCCCTTCTATATGGCTGGAGCAATGTTTGCAACATAAATACTGATATTTGATTTTCAAAAATAGAGAAGACTACACATGATTGTAATCAATGGTGTACCAAAATTTTCAAATACACATTTTTATGATAAATGATTGCTCTCATCAAGTGAAAGGAATTCTTGGCTTTTCACATGCCTTTGTAGAATGTCCTCTAGTTAACAGGTGGTTGCAAACACTTGCTTTCTTTAGACCAGTGTTTCCTGATCTTTTTGAGTCCTGGCCCCTGTTTATAATACCCAAGTAACCTGTCCCCCATTGGCACAAAAAGGCATTTTAATAAGGTAAAGATAACATACTAAAACAGATATTACAGCATATAATTCTAGCCCAATATTTAATTTGATGGGTGTACCTGAATCTCCACAGCCAGCTTCAAAATATGTGGTAGAATGAATGTTAAAAACATTTACCATTCCCTCCCTCAACAGTCCCATAATGTTTTATTGGGAGAGGGTGAGTTTTTCTTCAGGAAGGGAACCATTGCCCTTCTTGCCCTCCCCACCTCTCAGCCATCCTCCTAAGATGGCAGCATGCTGGTCAGGCAAAGCAAAGGGTGAAATTGCCTCAGCAGGAGCGGTAACAATGGCCTTCTCCTCCTCTTCCGCCATTAATCCTACTCCACCTTCATAATGCCACTGCCTTCTTGCCTTTTAACCCCTACCACAGCCAGCCTGGCTCACATCATGCTCCTCCTATGTCCTAGTCCCCTGACTGAGCCAGTCAGCCACCAGAGCTCAGGAGGAGCCATCACTGGAGAAGGAAAGCAAACAACCAGAGAGCCCTGGGCACCCATCAGCACCACAGCAGAGGGAAAGGGGGCATGTAGAAGGGAACTGGGGGGGCTGCAAGTCAGCATGATGTTATTGCATCCATGTTTCTCCTCTTTTCTATATATCAGAATCTCCCCCCCCCCATTTGTTCACTGCTCTGTCTATGTGGTTCTTAAAGAGGGACACATCCTTATGTTAAATGTCTTCCTGCCTTTATCAATAATATTCATATTTATAATCAGAACATGAACTTCTACCTGGCCCCTATGCCACCTGTTTTCTGGTATACACACTTCTGTAATGTGCATGTCTCCACAAAAACTCAAACAAATAACATAGGCAGTAGCTAAACAAAACTGCAGGAAGCAAGAGTTATCCAGGCTTCCAACCCATGAAACAGCTGTTCAACCACACTGCTAGAGGTGCTTCAAGTGCCTAGCAGCTGGTTCTGGGACTGATTTGGAAAGTTAAAGTAATAGCCATTAAATTCAGCATCTAAGAAGTAAAGCTCATCTCAGCTTTATTATGTACTGTACACAATGACTTACAAAGAAAAATTTTGGTAGCAGAAAGAAAGAAAAAGCTAAGTGTGCTACTTATATACTACCCCATAGTGTTTAAAGCACTCTCTCGACCGTTTAGAATTTAATTACGCAGACTACAGTTTGCCCACCCACCCCCACCCCTGTCCCTGAGCTGGGTAGTCATTTTACTGCCCTCGGAAGGATAGAAGGCTGAGCCAACCTTAAGCTGGCTACCTGGGATTGAACCCCAGGTTGTGATAGAGATGTAAACTTTCTGGAAATTTGGAAACTTGGACCCCCCCCCGTTTTTGAAAAAAAAAATTGCTACATTAGTACACACACCCCTTTTAAAGCTTGAAAGTCATTCTGTTACTTTAGGAACATAATATATGACTATAGACAGTTTGCCAAATTATCACAACTAGCATATTAAAATATAGCGTACCCAAACAATTATTACAAACAGAATTTACTTTTAAGTAATACTACAGTAATTTGTAATTGTAAGTAACAAATGGAGTAATAGTCTCCTATACTTATGCGTAATACAAAAAAACTCTACAAAACAATGTTTAAAAATCCAGAATTAACAATTATTCATATTTCCTCTCCATAGTATTAAATAAAAATAAAATAAAAACCTCATTCTCATAAAAATAATTGAAGAGGGGAAAATGTATAAAAGGGAGTGGGACTAAGTTTCAATGATATTTTTTAGAAATGATTTGGAAAATATTTGAATACCCTGTCTTAAAATATTTTATTCATCATGTTAAAATAAAACATTCCATAATCATTTTTTCTTTTTCTTTTTTTGATTTTTCGGAAGAAAACAAAAAAGCTTCAGGTAAAAACTGGGGGGAAATGGTCACTCACCCCATTGTTCCTGTTTTTTTCCAGGCCTTCACGTCTCTAGGTTGGAGCACAGTTTTAGCTGCAGTACAGCAGTTTAACCACTGCAGTATGAAACTCTTTCCTTATCAACAAACTTTCTTGATTCAAAAATCCACAGTTGGAAAATAATTTTATGAAGGATAGCCTAAATGTCAGAAAACCCTTAACTGATTAACCATTCTTGAGAATTAGAAAGCTTACTGTTTTCTGACATTTCTTTTGGCCTTAATTAAAGTATTGTCCAACTGTGGATTTTGTAAGTTTCCTCTCACCTACTATGGACCAATAAAATTGCCTTTCATTTTGTGAGGCCCCCTGGATATGCTTCAATAGAACAAGTAATTTCAACTTTTTCTCTTCAGTAGAAATATATTTTTAGCAAACACCAAAGACCACAAAAGACAACTGCCAACCACAATTAGTGATTCATTAGACCAAAGTCCTTCCACCATCTGGATAAAGAGAGGTGCTATTTTTTACAGTTTTAAAAACTACTGATGATAAAGGGATTCATGGTGTAAGCCTAGGATAAATTTATCAAAAACATAACTTATTTTAATCCATGTTATTTTTCCCCATTGGACCTCATTTCAACAAAGCACTACTAGAGGTATATGAATGTCCTCCTAATATTTCAGAAACATGAAAAAGACTTCTTCCATGGTTTTAAATGGTTTTATCATTATCCTGCATAACATGCTATCCTAAATTTTATAAAGAGGATTTTGGCCAACATAATATGACACAAGATGATATAAAATGGCATGATAGGCCTGACCATCAGTTTATTTTGGTAGATGAAGGCTTAAGAAGAAAAGTGTCAACCATCAGTACAGTAAGTGCACATCATCTTACGCTACATATCCACACCGAAAAGAATATAAACTAAGCTGAACTCATACACATATATGCAGACTCATGCATATGATCCCACTTTATTTGTACAGCTCAAAGAATTTAATGACATTTGGGAATTCATCTACAACCTTCAGAGATTATGGCATTACCTTTAGAGGCTTACTATTACTAATTCTGCAATCTCTGTAAATAAAACCTGCATTTGCAAAACAGAAACAAATAAACGGAAATAAAGACAAAATTCAACATTATTATTTCAATTTAGGTTTTGGTAGAGAGTAACAAACAAAGCCGCATGGGACTCTTTCAAAGAGGAAATTTGAGTAACCTTGAAGGTACAACTTTGACCTTGAACAATCCTAAACTAGGCTGGAAAATGACATTGGAGGGGACTAACAAGCACCATCCAGTAATAAAGAACAAATAATCTTAAAACAAAATCCAAAAGAGTAAAGGCAAGAGAAAAAAGGAAGCTGACTTAGAAAAGGCATATTTGCTCACAATTTAGGTAGATAAGAACAGGCATGAACACATTCAAAACAAACACTTATTATCATAATTCAGATTGCTTCTGTCTAGAATGCAAATTTGCTTGCTATTCTTTCAGTCCAACACACCTATTTTTCAATCCCCACTTAAAGCTAAAAAAGAAAAAAGGATTTAAAAAAAAAAGACCACTGAGGTATTGAATATCTATTATTAAACAATTTTATTTATTTATTGTACTCACCATCAGAGGGCACTACAGTACTGCAATAGACCACCTGTGTGGTTTGCCAGGGAGGAAGCCTTTGATGTGCCTAGAAAAATGAACACAGCAAAGTAAGAATGATTAATAAACTAGGCTAGTTCAGATAACTCATGCCAGGATACCAATCTAACAACATCCAACTACCTACTGCAGGGAAGACGTAAATCAAGAGAACCTTTCATAAGCAGTTATGTTGTTGACCATCTGTCAGTCAGTATGACAATCTTTCGTGTACCTTAAAAATCTTGCTCATCAGATTTGAAAGAAGCAGAGAATTCTTTATGCATATTTTTAGCCAAGTAGTTATTTCAGTAAATCTGCATTTTGCATCAAAAGTGAAGAGAATAGGTATCATAAATCTTGGGGGGGGGGCAGGAATCAAGGTACAAAGCATACAAAGCAAATCAAGGTACAAAGCATATCAAAGAAAGAATTATAAAAGGGTCAACATTACACAGAATCAAAGTGATACATTCCTTTTTGAATCCTAGCTAGCAGAACTAAACCTACTGGTCAATATGATACATTTTATACAAGCAAACTTTGCAGAACAGAAGCAAGGACATGTGGATCAGAAGAGAATGTGAAGAAGCAGGGAAAATATTAAGACAAATGATTTTTAAGGGCAGATTAATGCCCATCATCTGAGCATTTCTGTCTTAAATAGTTCTGCCCTGAAATCATTCCACAATGATAGAATTCATGAACGTTTAATATAACTTTCATTTATTTATGGTGGCCGGTGAGTTTTACAGTGTTAACACTATTCTATAATTATTGAGTAAAATCCCTCCACGCTTATAAAAGATATAGTCAAGGATTTCATCTGAAATCCCTGCTGTAGTCATCACCATCTAGTTATTGCAAGAAACACACACTCGATACTGCTAAACCTGATAAAACTGATAATCAGCATGTATCCTCACAAATCTTTTTGTGTTCATCACCATCTACAGTACTTGTTATAGAAAACAAACATACTCATATACACGGAACATACAAATACACACAGAAAATCCTGTGAAGCCTGCTGATCAGCATGAATAACTGCAACCATCTTTTAATTTTAAAAGCTAACCACTCTCCAAGGCAGGGGTCCTCAAAGTTTTCAAACAGCGGGCCGGTCCACCACCACCCGGACACCAGTGGGGGCCGGATTACAGTCCAAAAGCAGCTGCGGAGGCTGGCTTGCTCACAAAACAGGGGGTAGGTGGGGGGGGTTGCAATTGGTTCCAGGGGCCGGATTCAGGAACTTGGGGGGCCGCATCCGCCCCCGGGGCCTTAGGTTGAGGACCCCTGCTCCAAGGTATACAATTATGTCCCTTACCAAGGTATAAAATTATGTCCCTTGTATATTTCTGTATCAAGTAATACACAACAATCACTGTTGATAGGAAACTTTTAGAAAATGAACACATATTGGTGCCAAACCAGTAGCAATAGCACTTCTTATGTCATGTATAGCACAGACATTAATGTAAATAAAAAAGAAAATATATCCTATACAATTGGCACCAATGTTACATTTTGAGTTATTTTCCATCTGTTGTTCTGCTTACAAACTAACATTTAAAATGCAGACCTGCAGGTAACTGAAAGGGGTGAATTTGCACTTTTTTTAAAAAAAATAGTGTTTCTAATTCAAGAAGTTGCCTCTGTAATCTTCCAGAGGATATTACTTGGTCGTGAGATTAGGCCACATGTGTGAGCAGTTTGCTACAGAGGCCAGCCATCTGCAGTAATTAATGTCTCCCTTGTACTGAGTCAGCAAAGGATTTTCTAAGACAAAGCTGGCTATCAGTAACTTGAGCCAAGTACGACCCTCTTGCTAATTTACAGTAAGATATGAATCAATTCATTGTTACTTTGAAAAATGTTTCTCTCTTCTATTTTTAAATCATAGACATACTTATAGAATTTTGCCAAAACAAGCCATAATTACAAAATTACCATACCGAATTTTTGTTAGCGAATTGGCCATGTAGTTTATTCCCGTATGTCAGATTATTTTTCTTCTGCATTTATGCTGCCTTATGTGCTCTGGAACAGATGGTAGTGGGTATGATTCAGTATTGTGGCGCACTGACTCTAATTCCGGAACTGGTACTTCAAAAATGACAAACAATTCTGCCTTTTAGTGGAGCAATGGAACATCAACAAATCCACAGCAGTATGGGTTGACAAGCACATGAGCATTTTCCTCAAGGAAGTTTGGTATTATTAGTAGGATGTAGTTGGCAGCTTACAATTGTGCCCCCAGTGCCTTAAAGCAGAACAATTTGTTCTTGGAATGAATAGTAAGTAAGAACAGGTACTCATAGGCAATGGCTGGCTTGAAGGCGAATGGGTTCCCATGAGGTTTTCTGACTCTTCTCCATTGTTTATTATTATTTTTAAAAGTTTGCTAAAGCCCACTCCACACGTTCTCATGCCATTTCATAGAAACATCATAGTTATAGTAGGTTTAATGCAGAAGTGTGCAGTTTTATATGACTGTTTACTGAGCTTTGTGGTGCAGTGATTAAACTGCTGTACTGCAGCTGTAACAGTGCTCACAATCTGGGGTTCAATTCCAGGTAGCAGGTTCAAGGTTCACTCAGCCTTCTATCCTTCTAAGGTCAGTACCCAGCATCATTACTTGCAAACCTCCCAGAGAGTACTTTAAGTACTATGAGGTGATATATAAGCAGCATGCTTTGCTTTGCTTTTGCTTTTTTGGGGGGGATATTAAAGGGAATGCATAAATTGTAGGACATAATTCTGAACCTTAAAATTAATTAAGCTTTTAATTAATCAATCTATGAATATTTTAAGACCTACTTTACTAGCATTATACTTGTGCTCTAAGTCTTTCTTATATTGTCTTCATTTAACAAACCTCTGCTTGAGATAAAACATACTATACACTTGGCTATACATATTGTTCCAATGGGATAGTGAATAAATAAAGGTAGCTTCCTGAAGTTGAAACTGAAAAAGGACATCCAGAAGTGATCCACCCTCTTCAAGGGGGGGGGGGAGTACTCATGTGCTGAGTGGCAGAAACTCTGCTCCTGAGGAGGTCAGCATTTTACCATCCTGATAAGATAGACTACTGTTAGAACAATAATTTATATCTTTTTGATGCAATGTGGTTTCTTTCTATCCTCATGGCTCATGTTACAAGACAAAACAGAGGACAGGCCTTGGATGACATTACATTCCCCCTGAAAAGTCAGGTCTCCAATTCAGGAATGTTCCTGGACTCATACGAACATAAAAACATAAGAACAGCCTTGCTGGAACAGGCCACAGCCCATCCAGTCCAGCATTCTGTCTCACACAGTGGCTCACCATTTGCTTCAGGGTATTCCCAAGCAGATGTTTTCACCTGCCTAAGATTCCCAGCAAATGGCATTGGGAGATATCCTGCCTATCTCTCCAACCCAGAGGTTGTCCTTAGGCATCCATAATGGTAGCCATTAATACCCTTGTTCTCCATGAACTTGTCCAATCCTTTCTTAAAGCTGTGAAGGCTGACATCTGTCACCATTTCTTCTGGCAGGGAGTTTCCACAGACCAGTGATCCTCTGGGTTAAAAAGTACATTCTCTTATTTGTTTGAGATCTAGCACCCAAACGTTTCATGGAGTGACCCCTAGTTCTAGTGTTGTGCGATAGGGAAAACAGTTTTTCCTTATCTACTTTGTCCATACAGTGTATGGTTTTATAAACTTCAATCAGGTCACCTCTTAGGCACCATCATTCTAGAGTAAAGAGGCCCAGCCGTTGCAGCCTCAGATGGTAAGGAAGGTGTTCCAGTCCCCTAATCATTCTGGTTGCCCTCCTCGGCACTTTTTTCTATACCCTTCCTAATGATCCTTAGCATTGAGTTTGCTTTTTTCTTACTGCTGTGGCACACTGGGTTGACACCTTCATTGAGCTGTCCACCAGGACACAAGGTCCCTTTCCTGGTTTGTTGCAGAGAGTTCCGAGCCCATCAGTTTATAAATGTAATTGGGTTTGGGGTGTGTGTTTTTTTTTTGCCCCAGTGTGCATCACTCTGCACTTACTAATGTTGAAGCTCATTTACCACTGGTTTGCCCACTCACCCAGTGTCAAGAGATCCCTCTGGAGCTCCTCACAATCTCTCTCCTGAGCTTGGATGTACCAGTTACAGCAGTGGCCAGGAGAGCATTTTCACAGTTAAAGCTGGTGTGAGGCTGCATCCATTCCTTGAGAAGTCGCATCTGGCCACAGTGACACATTCCTCAGTTGGATTTACTGGAATGCATTATATGGGGCTGACTTTGAAGAATGTTCAGAAATTTCAGTTGGTTCAAAATGCTGCAGCGAGACTTCTGACTGGTGCTGGTGATAGGCAGCATGTTAACCCCCTTATTATAACAATGCCACTGACTGAGGTTGCAATGTCTGCTTTAATGTAAGACCTCCTTAAAGAGAAGAAAGTCTGACACACCATCCTATGTGGATGGTTAATGATTTTCAATCATTTGAAATTTTTTCAATCATTTTCAATCATTTGCAGCAGAATGTATGATAAGTCCCATTTTGAAAGCAAGTGAGATATAATCATAAGGCTTTGGATGTCATGGGTACTTGTCATCAAGTCAACTTTTACATTTTCAAAACTGAAATGCACTTTACTATTATTTTCTGGGAGTAAATCTAAGTGCCAACAAGTACTTTAGTAGATAGTAATGTTAAAATTAGAGCTGCCTAGACGCCCGGCCTAAGCACATCCGATCTCACCTGATTTCAGAAGCGAAGCAGGTTCGGCCCTGGTTAGTACTTGGATGGGAGACCACCAGGGAATACCAGGTGCTGTAGGTGCCTGGAGTAGGAACTGGCAAGCCCACTCCAGTATTCCTGCCAAGCAAACTCCATGGACATGGGGTCACAAAGAGTCAGTCACGACTGTAACAGCGCAACACACACACACACACACACACACAATGTTAAAATTAAGCAGATATTTTGGGCAAAATCCTGTTGTGTAACTTTAAGCAGGTGTAACATGGATTGGGCACTGGAAACGTTTAATTTAATATTGTGGGAAGTTTCCTATCTTTCACCCACCTCTGACAGCATCCAAAGCTCCCTGGAGGTTCCTTTTGTCCTGGGGAAGCCTGTGGGAGCTTCAGAATATGAGGTGGTGTCAGTGGCTTCATTAGTAACAAATCCACGTCACAGCACCACTAATGGGATCGTGACCACTGCTGGCAACACAGCTATCTTTTATTATTAAAGACCCCACAACTCCATGCCATCCCAAAGCTCTGAAAGGCTTCTTTAGGGTCAATTTGAAAGAAAGGGTTGGAACCTTTCCTCGATTTTTAACTGAATGTTTCCAATGCCTGATCTGGGTTACACCACTCTAAGGTTATGCCAACAGGATTCTGCCCATTAAGTAACTCAAAGAAACAGAAAGTAATTTGTTGGTACTTGTTACTGACATAGCAAAAGAGACTGCCTTCTGCTTATACAAACATTAACCAAAGCTACATGATTGCAATCCTACTGCTAAGACTATCAGGAAAGAGTCTGACTTGAAACAACACAAATATCATTGGAACAAGTACAATAGATATAAACGGAAGGGGAGTGGACCTTCCCAAAGACTCCTTATGTGGGTATCTAAATTATACTATGAAGACAAGAAAGCAGTATCTTTCCCATTTCTAAATAGAGCATTATTATATACAAGAAAAGAAAATGTGTCAGACCATATGTATCTAGCTAATTTAGCATGAATGTATCTATGTGATTACCAGTCTTCCACGGTAATCAGGCAAACATCTGTTTTTTTAAAAGCTCAGAGGGAAATATTCATCCCACTTAGTTCCATTAATTATTTTTATTTTAACAGATCTGTATACCATCTTCTTATCCAAAGATGGCTAACAAAATCTATCTATCTCCACATCAAATGTACGTATTTCAATTTAAAAAAAAAACACTCCACTTTATGAATTTGGGTTATTGTGTTTCTGTACCCCCAATTCTAAAATCCAGGAAATGACCTACTATTGTGTTACAATATTGTGCTCATTTTGCCATCAGGAAAAAGAATGCCAAGCTTTAAACACCAAAGGGCAGTTGAATGTTGAGAACACCAATGGCGGCGGTCGAGAAGGTCTCCGGCGGGATACTCTCTTTTGCTTACTACCACTCACAAAGTGACACCATGAAAGGTTTAAAATACCAGAAACTGACCCCATTTTTCATAAGTTCACTACTTCTCACCCAAATACAAAGCAAATGAGAGGGCTGTTGGTGAGCAAGCAGGGTCAAAAGCTCAGACCTCAGTAGCTTTCAAGCTGATACAATTCTTTTGTTTGCATTTAGAATGTTGACATTTACAAGAGACCCCCAAACTCTGACTTTTTCTCTCTTTAAAATGGCCATTTTCCAAATCAGTGTTAGAACCACTGATGCCTGGATTCTTTCCAAATAACAGAAAGGGGCTGGAACTGACTATTATTTGTTATGATACACAAGTTTGGTCTTTTCAGTGTATTCAGTCTGATTTAAATCTGCAGCCAGAAAAGGTCTGCCAGTGTCTACATTGGGGTGGGGACAGTTTTACTTTTTAAAAATTTGTAACTCAAAAACTGTTTGCCAAAATATCCACAAATTTGGCACAGAGCAAGAGCACTCCTACATCTCTGCCAAATTTGTTGCTGATCTAACAATTTCAGAGTTCTATTTTGTTGTTTTGGTTCCCCCTAGTTTTTGAATTGCCTTATGGGATGCTAAACTGAGCTACCTTGCAATAATAAAACAGAGAATGAAACAATAACAAAGGGTGAAAAGACACAGATTAAGATACATTTTAGAACACCTGGTAGAATAACTGTGCTTTCAAAAGGAAGTACAAAGCCTTTAAACAGCAATCCAGATGGATCTAAATGAGCAGAGAGTTCTATAACCTGGAGGCAAACACAAAGAAAGAGCACTCCTGCATTCCTGCCAGACATCTCTCAACTATATACTGTGGTACCTTGAAAAACGAAATTAATCTGTTCCACGGGTCTTTTCATCTTACAAAAAAACCATCTTGCAAAAAGCGGTATCCCATAGGAATGCACTGAAAACTTATTAATAGTTTTTCAATGCATTCCTATGGGAAGGCTGTCTCAACCCCCCTTAATCAACAGGCAGCGGAAGGCTGTTCCCCCTGCAGACGACAGACAGCTGATTATGACAGATCCAAGCTGTCTGTTGCGGCTGTGTGGAGCAGCCGTCGGCAAAGTGGGGAAGCTTTCCCCCTTCTTTGCGTCCCTCACAAACAGCCAGGACAATCTGGAACTTGAGTCATAGCAACTGGACTTCTTTTGACAGATTAAAACCTTTCACTGCTCATCCAAACAGGTTCGTCAGTGCTGGATGTCTAGTCAGAAGAAACCTAATTCACATGAGTCTTCTCAGATTCCCATAGTGCAGAGTTAAGCAAAGGTGCATACAACCCACAGTCTGCCAATTTATTTATTTATTTATTTATTTACCATATTTTTTAGCCGTCCCACTACCAAGAGGTCTCTGGGCAGCATACAACAAGTATTAAAAACTATAAAACAATAAAATTATTAAAACTAAAAAATACAATACTAGGACTCCACTCCTGGAGTAACTCTATATTGCCCTCTTTTTAACTTTATGTCAAAGAGGTTTTCACCTCAAAATATCCCCTTGTGGCCTCTGGCGTTTATGGAAGGCTAGCCGTGCCATGTTTTGATAGACTTCCAGCATGTCTGCCAATATATATATACAGTATATTTACACTATCCACAAGAAGTCACAGGGGTAAAAGTAATTAATTATTTTATCCCTTCCTGAATTAATTATTTATTTTAGTAAATAATTAATTAAGGAAGGGGTAAAATAATTAATTAAGAAAGGGGTAAAATAATTAATTAAGAAAATCTTCTTTAATTTATTTATTTAAAATAAAATTGAAATTTTGTATGTGTCCATGTGCATGCATGCATATGTGTATCCAAAGAGTAGTTCTCCAGTGTCCAAGGATGGGATCACTGGAGGCCACTTTCCATGTGTTAATGTATTCTTTCTATAAAAACAATTTTCTGATATTCTGACAATTTTCCTTTGATACCAACTTTAACTAGGGAAATGTAAGATTCAACGTACCTTTTCAGACGCACACCTCAATGTAGTAAGGGTTGTGGGGTATATTATGGAAGCTGAGAGCAGTTCTATTAGGAGGCAAGACTCCATTATGAGTCTGAACTTCTAGCAGAATCAACCAAGGCGCAATGGTCTCAGCTCATACACCCGATTAAGATGCATCCATCCTCTTCAGGAATTACACTTAGCATCAACAGAAGACAATTGATAATTCCAATTGTGATGGTGGTGGAGAAATTCTAGATGAGCAGATATGGGGCAGCAACAGTAGACGAAAGAGGAACTGATCTTTAACAGACAATGGTAGTAACACTCATGCTGTTAGTGCTACTATGCAAAAGGGGGAAACAGCAAACCACTTCTGAATTCTTTATACTGTGTCTAACACATTGTATGATAAGATAATCCAAAATGAAACAAGACATTGTGCCAGAAGATGAAACTCCTGGATTGGGAACCACTGATCAGCAGCCAGGGAAAAGCTAAGGATAAGTTGAGGAGAGCTGTCACTAATGAAACAGTTGTACTGAAGCCAAAACAGAAGTTTAGCTTTTGATGCATACAGACATGCAAAGCAAGTCTGGGCTGCATAATGTATAGAATTGGCACTTGAAATATCAGAACTATGAATCTAGGTAAGCAAGGAACTGCAAAACAAGAAACAGAACACATAATTGTAACTATACATAGTATGAGTGAGTTGGAATAGACCATTTTCAATAAGATAACTAGCAAGTGCTGAAGAAATGATGTTTTACCAGAATGTGAAGAGTCCTGTTAGATGCCACAATGTGAAGCTTACCCATTAATATCAACTGGACTTCACAGAAAGGGACAGATTCCTTCAATGAAAATAATTTTGACCAACGAGTTTGCAAACTATATTTTGCATTAACCATTGCAAATAGCTCCATCTATATCAAACATACTTTCTTTTCCTCCTTGCCTTTTCAACATGCCAAAGCATAGCATCAGGTGGCAAATTAATTTCTGGTCTCTTGGTACATTTGGACTCTTAAACAGTTAAAGCAACTACTCATGGGTTATAAATGATGTCTGTATTAAAATACATAATGTGCGTAGGAAACAATATGGTCAACTAACCGTTGCACTTTTACCCAATTTTATGATGTGTCAAATATTCTGGCAAATAAATGAGGGCATTAAAGGGATATAAGGAACAGGTATAATAATCCTCTCCACAGAATGAAGAAATCCAAAATGTAAATCCATTTGTGAACATTGAGATTATAGAACATTCCATATGGACAAAATTTCATAAGACCATTAAAAATTATTTTATTTTATTTTTTGTTTAAGATAAAATCTACTACTGGACCATTCAATTAGATATGCAATATACTGATGCCCAAGAGACAAGCGGTCCTCACTGTCTATGTAAGAAGATCAAATGGTCTAAGGGGAAATACAAGTGCTTTTTACATGATAATGATGCAGGTCTTGAACAAAAAAAAAATCTAGCCATGCCTGAACCAGAACATGAGTCAATTAGCTGCTTATGGCTGAAAAGACAAATATTTCTTCCAGCTCTGCACTGTGAAATAAAAATCTATTTTTAGGCTCTGACATTCAATGCCTCAAAACTTCTTGGCCACAATCCCAGTAACATTATGGGATTGTCATAAGGTTTCCTGAAGCAAAATCATTGCCTTTAGGAATCATGCAAGTGTTGGTCTAAAGTACACGTCACAACAACCAGGAATCATGGCAACTGGACTTCTTTACTTGTTAGTTCGAAACATTTTACTATTAATCCAAGAAGCTTCTTCAGTGTGAGGAAGGTTGGTAGGAGATCTCCAGTTTATATTCCACACTGGTTGCACTTCACTGTTTGTGTGCTAAAGTCACACTTCTGCAGCCCCTTCCCACATCCATTAAGCACAGTTCATTAGCAGAGGCCTCCCTAATGAAGGTGTGAAGTGGTGCTGCCTTGTGGGTGGGGCAATAGATGAAAGGGCACCATGACAAATAGAGGACAGATTGTGTCTAAGTCCTCTACCCCTGTTAAGAGAGGAATTTCCTATACGCACATGAATGGCCTCTGTGACCCCTCTTTCAAATCACCTGTCTTCGGTCCAAGATGTATATTTCTTTGTCATTGAATGAATGTCCTTTGTCCTTCAAATTAAGGTACGTTGCTGATTCTGGTGGTGAGCTGTTGCACATCCTGTGTTGTGCCATCCTCCTGTTTAATGGCTATTCTGTTTCTCCAATGTACAGCCCTGATCACTCCTCACGGCAATGAACCCCATATACTATATTGCTCCTCTTGTGTTTGGTGTCTGGTCTTTTGTGTGGATGAGTCTCTGCCTTAGTGTGTTTGTGGGTTTGAAATGAACGAGTATATAATGTTTACAAAAAATCTGTTTAGGCTTCTCAGACACACCAGCCACATAAGCAATCTATCCATGTCAGGAGCAGTTCACACATCCACCAGAGAGGCCACTGCTAATGACCAATGACCAATGCTTAATGGGTATTGGGAGGGGCTGCAAAAGTGTGATTTTTGCAGGGAGAGAGCCACTAACCATCTAACAAGCCTATTTCAGACCAGGGTGAAGTGAAACCAATGTGGAGGATAAACTGGGCCAAACAATGGAATATCAAAACAAGATTTTAGGGTGCCGATCAGGCCACCCCTGGGGTGGTTTTAAAAAAAAATCAAACGCCCCTGGGACCAGGTGGGCGCTTCTTTTATTTATTTATTTATTTATTTATTTATTTATTTATTTATTTATTTATTTATTTATTTTTTAGGGCGCCAACCTGGCCACTGCTGGGGCCAGGTTGGCGCTCCTTTTTTTTTTTTAACTTCCGGGTTCGCCCTGCGCTACAGCTGGTTTTGTTTGTTTTCTTCCAGCGCCGAATGCACGGCCCTTGAGGCCCTGTTGGCACTGGCTTTTTTATATTTTAAAAAGATTTTAGGATGCCAGCGAAAGCACCCCTGGGGCCCGGTTGGTGCTCCTTTTTTATTTAATTTTAATTTTAATTTTATTGCATTTTTTACTACTGACCACGTGGCCCCACTCCCCCCCCCCCCCGGTCGCTGTCCTGGACCATGAAGGACCTCCAGACCAGCACCAGGTAGGAGACATCTCTGCCCCCCATTAACGAAACGAACCTAACTGAATTTTTCATTTCATTTCGGTTTAAATTTACCCCTAGGTTTGTTATTTGTTTTGTTACCTAACGAAATGAATAACGAATAACAAAATAAACTAAAAGTTTGTTTTGTGCCCATCTCTAAACAATAATACTTGAGTCAAAGTTGAAGCTATTAATCTTTTTGTTTTAAAACAACACATGCTTTCAAAGCTACTGAATTTTAGTATTACTGTCTGCAGAAAATACTGTACATGTACTGTATAGTTCTTTACACTGTATCACTATCCAGAGCCTTCAACCTGATCATATTCCTATTTCAATGGAATGGAATGTCTGGGAAAAGAAGTAAAATGATCCAGTTAAGTATTTCCCCTTGAGCAAAATTCAGTTTCTTATTAAATATATATGAAACACAATACAGTACAGATTTAAATCATGGACCTCAGAAGGATGTGGGATTTTCTGCATCCCCAATATGATCTCCCTGCAGATATTACAAGCATCTCAAAAAATATTTTGACTTATAGCAGTCACAAAGGTACCACTGAATCCTACTTTTCAACAATGGAAAAAAATCTCTTAAGGGCAAAGTTCAGCCACTGGTGCTGGAACACTTTTAACAGTGTAAGACTAGTACAAGATTGAGTTTTCCCATACTTAGTGGCTGCTTCATTGTCCTTAGCTCAGCAATGTTACATGAAAGAAAGAAATTTGAGTCCTTTATAGACAGTTCTACAAATGACATGCAATACAATATTTAATGTGTTCAAATAACCATAGTAATCATCTTTATTAAAATGTTTAATATGTATATTGGGAATGTAAGTATAGGGCGACTGGGATGGCTGAGCCAAGGGCTCCGGGCCAGCATTCCTCCTCCTCTCTTCCTCCTCCTCTGCCCAGACAACCAGGAGAGGAGGTAGCCCAGCTGCCCAACCAGTGGCTCTTTCCTGGCCTGCCCACCATGTGGCACCCCCACCTTTACCCTTGCCACCCCACCAGCAATGCCACCGTTTCCCCCTCACCACTGCTCCACCGTAATTCTCGGATAAGAGTGTTTGCTGTTATCTGCAAATTTAGCTATCCACGGCGGGGGGTGGGGTGGGGTGGTGGTCCTTGAACTGACCCCCAGCAGATACAGGGGGCCTATTGTATTTAACAGGAAAGCTGGCTGGATTGTTCAGTGGTTTAAGTATTTGATCACGGAGCCAGAGGTTGAGAGTTCAATTCCACACTATGCTTCATGGGAGAAAAGCCAGTCTT
Source organism: Phrynocephalus guinanensis (assembly GCA_037367245.1). Lineage (NCBI taxonomy): Eukaryota > Metazoa > Chordata > Lepidosauria > Squamata > Agamidae > Phrynocephalus > Phrynocephalus guinanensis. The sequence goes on along the minus strand of CM074735.1, from coordinate 41,876,696 downwards.
TGTGGCTTCTGACAAGCTGCACAGTCCCAAGACACTCCCAGAAGTAGGGAAGGGAAACCCACTTATGAGTACTCTTTATCTGGAAACTATGAAAAGGGTTGCCATAAGCCAGAAGTAACTTGATAGCATACTATTATTATTAATCCAACAACATATGGTAAGCAGTAAAGATCAGATATAAACCAGAAAAATGATTTTTATTTTATTTATTTTATTTATTTATTTATGGTCAATGGCCAAACTGGACAGGTATAGCAACAAAATACATAGCATCAATGTGTATTCCATGATAGTATTTCAATGAGTACATAAAATTGGTAGATAAAATTGGTAGATAAAAAGTACGGTTTAAATTTTTAATTAATACATAAAATTGGTAGGTAAAATTGGTAGATAAAAAGTACCGGTTAAAATTTAGCAACCATTAAGACAAGAGTATTAATATTCTTTATCTCCATTTAAAATCTGATTTCGAACCCTTAGTACTACTGCACAGAATTTGGCAACCTGCTTGGTTATTTGACAACATTTATCAGAAAGGAGCAGATGCAAGTAAAAATCTACTGACCTCCCAGGGAATTTGCCTATAATAGGGGAAATAAGTTCTCTACGTAGGTCTTGATAATAAGTACAGAATAAGAGAACATGTTCCACAGTTTCCAGCTGATCATTAGTACATGGACAATTACGGTCTGTTACTGGTAAACCATGATATCTCCCCTCCAAAAACTTGGAGGGAAGGACATTAAACCGCGCCAAGGTAAAAGCTCTCCTGGAGGAGGAGGATACAATCCTGTCCAGGTAAGGGGACACAGTGAATGCAGATTTCTTTAGGAAATCAAATTTCTGAACCAGAGCAATATGATTCTGTAAAGCTATGTCTCTAATTCGTATCTTCACCTCATTAATGGCTTTACAATAACCCATTGCTTGGAGGGCACAGGGGGAATATCCTATATTATTTATCACTTTTATTATTAGTATTTTCCATTGTGATTGGAATTTATCTAGTAAGATCAGAGGGGTTAGGCCATCCGAAAGGAAGGTAAGTTTGAGCCAGTGTTTGACCATCAAAAAGTTAGTTAATGCTACAATAGGAATAAGTCCAGCCTCTAGACAGAGTAAAAAATTGGGCACACATAAGGGAACCCCCAAGATAGCTCTTACAAAACTGGTTTGAATGATCTCCAGGGGTTTCAGGTTAGCATAACCAAACACCTGTGAACCGTAGAGCATTTGGGTGATGATTTTTGCCCTAAAAAACTTAAAGTTGAAGGAACATGTTTTCCTCCAGTCGTGTTGTGAAACTTACTTATGACCTTAGCATTCCCTTGTGCTCTTGTTGCTACATACTTGATGTGTGCAGACCAAGCACCGGACGACTGGAATGTTATGCCTAGGTACTTGTACTGCTGAACTTGTTCATTCTGATGACCATTAAGAGACCATTTGTGCTTAATTCTTCTTCTACTGAAAACCATTATTTTGGTTTTGGTATAATTGATTTCTAACCATTCTTGTGTACAGTAGGAGGAGAATCCTCAGAATCCCCAGGAAAAAATGAACCTGTTCATGATTTGTATTTTGGGGGTTGTGCCTAAGGGGAAGGATACCCAATACCCCTGCCCCATTTTCATATCTTCCACTCCCATTTAATATGCTACTTGTTTTGTTTCACATTTGTGACTGGGGGATTCATATATTCCCTTGATTGGAGAAACACCTTTCTGATCTGATGGTTGGGAGCTGTCATGATGTAATGTTATACTGTATAAGGACCTGTTGAATTCCAATACCTGGACTGCAGCTGTTGGTGGTGGCGGGCAAGGCTAGTGGCAGCTGCAATCAAAAAAACACCAGGCTACCCACTCGAATTTTGAGACTTTACTACTCATTATTCATATACATGGTTTCTACCCTCATTACTCAGATGTAAGTACAGTATACATTTAGATATTGTATTTGTTAAGTTTACTCCTGGTTTCAACAACAGAAAGAATTCTAAATATTATTTTCAGAATTAGTTTTCACACCAGCGAGCAAATCTGTACACTTTTCCAGTAGCATACATGAATAATTTTAACAAACCCTTTCATGTATTTTCTGCATGCGACAAACATTTCATGTATTGTCTGCATGAGACAAACATTTAAGTACAGTGGACCCTCATATAACAAACGGTTTATATAACATAAAATCTGTACAACATAAAACATTCTGGAGATAGGGGAAATTTGCTTTACAGAATCGCCTATGGTGCAAATCCGCACAACATAAAAATGGTCACAATTAGGGATTACTCTGTTTTCAATGCATTCCTATGGGAAATTTGTACAGTATAAAGGAAAATTTGCTTAACATTATGTCATTTGGAACGAATTAATTCCTTTATGCAAGGTACCACTGTATTCTTATTGGATTTTCATCTGATTACTAAAATTATTTCTACCTCTGAACCAACAATCATTATGAATATGAGAAAAATTAACCAGTGACCTGGCTCAAACTACTGGAATGCTACACTTAGAACTATGGAAAATGTTGACTCAGCTACTGCCTTCTGCTGAACTGAACTCAAGAAGCATTTACGGTATAATGGAAGCAATTTTCATTTTGTTCCCAGACATAAAGGAAAAGAAAGAAGCCCCCAGGATCTTCTCAAAGATTTGACCTCTGTGCGATGTAGAAGAGCAATCTCTTTCAGGAACACAATCCTTTCTACTGAAGGAGTGCTGCAGTGTGTTAGAATTTTAATGTGTTCACATTAAGTGATGGCGCCTGGCCAGAAAGTAGCTCATAGTAACTTTGCAAAAGGCAAGAAGGTTGGCCTCCCCATACTAAAGAACTCATAAGCAAGACTATATGATCGACTTGTATGACCTGGTATTTATAGCAACAACCTGAATAGCATATTTTACAAATATGTACACTCTCTCACATGCTTAGCAGGATAAACCCAGCCTTGAAACATCACAGTGAGACATATAGGTAGCTATGTTATGCTGCTTGTTTTGTGCTACATCGGCAGATGTTTAGTCAGGTGTTACTAATAAGCTAACATCTTTCATGCAGGGAAGGAGAAAAATGTCCTTGCTATACTTGCTAAAGCTTCTTATTTCATCTATCCTTCCCTTGAATTATGAAGCTGAGGAGGAGGAGGATACAAGGCCATTTCCGGATGAGAGAATACATACCTTCTTCTACTGAACTGGTGGCAATTTCTATCCAATGCTGGCAGCAGAAGGCTCCAGCAATGTACTTTAATCATGTGAAATAGATGGACTGTAGCAACTGAAGAGAAATGGCTTGTTTGCAATTTTTATTGCTTTAAAACAAACAGCAACACAATATTTAAAGTGGTAATAGTATATTCAGTTCTGAATGAAATGTTTTATGTTCATGAATTGTCCGCTGCCATAGCATGATTTAAGATTCGTGACACTGAGTATGTGGATTTCTCAAACCCTGAGCTGGAACAACACTGGGAGAAGGACACAGCTCAGAACACTGGACAATTACAAAGCAATTATTTTAGGTGGGAATGGAAACAGAGGACTGCTTCTCATGGTTGAATCTGCTGGCCCGAATCCAATTTCCCCCCCTAGTCAAAGTAGGCAATTATTCAACAGGGATTTAACTCAGCAACAGAGTCAATAGATCTACTAAAGCTGCAACTAACAATTGGATTTAGGCCAATGGCACTAAGTAAAATGGGTTCAACTAGAGCAGACCTGTTGAATGAATGGAATTGTAAGTAAATATTTATGCAAGTCCTATGGATTCGGTGGATCTCCAGAGATCTTATGCAAACACACTCAACCAAGTCCTCTCAATTCTGATACAACAGCTAAGAAAGAAAGAATTTAAAATATGTGCATAAATACATGAAGAACCCAAAAATGAAGTTAGTATGAGAAAGATACCAAATCTAAATAACTTGAAACTTGCTACTAACCAAGATATCTCAGTCAACCTACTACATAACCTAACCAAAATTACTATAACTAGATTCTAGGAAAGCCATTGCTTCTTCTAAAAAAAACCCTTGTCCATTCATGTATGTTTATGCATATGTAATTCCTGTATCTTTTCCACTATCCATACATAACACGAAGGTTTCTGAAGCAGCTGTTTTGTTTCATAACTGAAAGCTGTCAGGCCATAGCTAAATAACAAATTTGTTATGTCCTATCGAGTACATTCTAACTTATGGTGCCACTCACAAGTATAAAGTACAGTACTCTAAAGCAACTCAGCAGTCCCTCCTTTTGGTGTTCTGGAATTGTGAAACTTGCTCAAGGTCACATTAGTGGAAAAGAGTGTAACTGCATCTGCACACATTCTTTGGGTGGTCTCAGTTGGCCCCTATCCAGGAAGGTCCACTGGGGAATTTGAAATCCAGACCCCAGGTTTGCAGGCCCCAGGTCAGCATGGCAATCCACAAGGCTACTGTTGTTGTTATATGCTGCCACATTGTTTCTGACTTATGGCAACCCTTAATGTGTGATCTCAAAAATGTCCTGTCCTTAACAGCCCCATCAGCTCTTGAATACTCAAGCACATATCTTCCTTTAGAGCAGTGATGGCGAACCTTTTAGAGACTGAGTGCCCCAACTGAGATTCAAAACCCACTCTATATATCCGGCTTCTTACCGTATCAGGCGCGTAGCCACCAGCCAATCCTCTCTCTTTAAATTTAAATAAAGGAGGTTTATTGATAAAAGGAGGTGTATCTTACCATATCCTCTTATTTTCATATGATTTTTGCATGGGATCTTTCCCAATCAACATCAAATCATCCTCAGCATTTATTTATTTATTTATTTATTTATTTATTTATTTATTTATTTATTTATTTATTTATTTATTTATTTATTTATTTATTTATGAATGAATGAATGAATGAATGAATGAATGAATGAATGAATGAATGAATGAATGAATGAATATTTTTACCCCCTTTCTCCTTGAAAAAGGACCCAAGGTGGCTTACAACAATGAGGGACAATATACAGCCCGGAACATTTAAGACATATACAAGTTAAGAATAGAGAATTAAAAGAGGCATCTTAGAACATTAAAAGGTAACAGTAGAGCTACAAAGAGCATGCAAAAAGAAAAGAAAAATCCATTATGAGGGGTGGAAAGCACTGGTGTTCTTATGAAATCAGTCAGTGCAATCATGTATGGTAATTCATAGTGTTGAACATGAGACCCCCTAACACCACTTTCTGCATTCTCTCCTGTAGGAAGGACTGAAGCCACTGTAAGACAGTGCCCCCAAGTCCCATTTCAAAGAGACGAGTCAGGAGGATTCCGTGGTCGATAGTGTCAAAAGCAGCTGAGAGGTCCAATAAAATTAAAATGGACACAAATCCCCTATCCATTTCCTGGCGTAGGTCATCTACCAAAGCAACCAGTGCCATCTCAGTCCCATAACCAAGCCTGAAGTCAGACTGAGCTGGATCCAGTCATCCAGAAACCTCTGGAGCTGCGAGGCCACAACCCACTCTAGTACTTTACCTAGGAATGGGATGTTAGATAGCGGTCGGTAGGTAGTTGTTCAGTATCACTGGATCTAAAGAGGGCTTTTTTAAATCTGGTAGCCCATTTCTTCCCAGATGGACCACAATATTTTACTGGTACATCATCCATTCCTAAGTCCCATCTCTCTGCACACAGATTGCAATTTGCAGTCTGCTGTCCTGACTCCCTAGAATGGTATTGGTATGTTCTGACAAGGGAGGACAAAACGTTTCATTTCCAAAATAGAAAATGGTGTTTCATTTAATTACTTGACAGAATGCTTGTTTGTGTTTCGTTTTGTTTCATAATGTTTCATAACCTGTGTGTGTGTGTGTGTGTGTGTGTGTGTGTGTGTGTGTTGTGTCGTTACAGTCGTGACCGACTCTTCGTGACCCCATATCCAAAACAGCATGTCATTTTTCATTTTGTGCTCATCTCTAATTTCAGATCATTGCTGTTTTTAGACAGAAAAATTGTGTTATCTGTATATCTTAAATTATTGGTGTTTCTTCCACCAATTTTCACTCCTGTTTCTTCTGGATCTAGTCTGCCTTCCTGTATATGTTTGTATTCAAATTGAATAGATACATAGCTAAAATTCAACCCAATCTGACACCTTTGGATATAGCAAACTATTTTATCCAGTAGGCAAGTTGTATCATTTGTATCATTTTTGCAAGTTGTATCATTCCACCTTTCAAATCTTAGAGATGAAAACAATGAATCTAGTTTAATGCATGGAAGTGGCACTGGTAAGTGTATACTGATCACACAGGTGATTTGAGCATACATGAGATGTTAACTATATATGACTCTTCATTGCTTTTTAGAGGTGGAAGTGTAGTTTGGATGTATCCTGCACATGTTCAATTCAGAAGTTACAATATATACAATTATAGACATTTAGCCTACAACTGTGATATATAAACTATTTAGAGATTAGTCTTTTGCATGAATAGCAATTTACTCAGTGCAAGCAGCAAATGTGTCTGTAGTTTGCCTCCATACAAAACCTTGTTCTGTGTTTGGAGACAAGGGTGATAAAGGGGATTTGCAAATGCCACATCTCTTGCTACTTGTGCATAATTTATCAAATCACTTACGCCGGCTACCCCACTTGCAGCAGTTTTCTAATGTACCAGTTCCCAGAGGAGTAACTGCAGAACTGCACAGTAAGTTTTCTACCCCTAGTAATACATGCACAGCATGGGAACTTTAAAATGAAGGCCACTGTTAAATAAAACTCCAAACTGAGTTAAGAATTACATTTTGTTCATTTGTGTGTGTGTGTGTGTGTGTGTGTGTGTGTGTGTGTGTGTGTGTGTGTGTGTGTGTGTGTGTGTGTGTGTTGTGTCGTTACAGTCTTGACCGACTTTTCGTGACCCCATGTCCATGGAGTTTTCTTGGCAGGAATATTGGGGTGGTTTGCCAGTTCCTAATCCAGGCGCCTACAGCACCTGGTATTCCCTGGTGGTCTCCGATCCAAGTACTAGCCAGGGCCGACCCTGCTTAGCTTCCAAAATCAGGCAAGATCAGATGTGCTTAGGACAATTGGGCATCTCTATAGATAAAGCAAGTTTAGAAGTTGACAAAAGTTATGAGAACACTGTATATAAATATCCGTTTTCCATATTCTTATTATAGAGTATTTTGCCCCGCCTTTCTTCTCCCCTCCCCTCTCCTCCCCCTCCCAAAACTCTCACAATACATTCCATTATCACCTATCTAAAACTGCACAGCTGAAATTCAATGTATGAATTCAAATGTGTTTTCCTTTTTTATTACAATTTTGGACTTAAGAACTTCTAACTCTAGAATTCTATGAGCCTATGAAATCCCTGCAGCAACAATATCTCCAAGACTGGAATTGGACAATAGATTCAGACACTACAACTCCCACTGGCTCCATTTCTCAGGGCTGGAAATGTCAGGGGGGAAAACATAACATCTCAAATTCTGCAGCAGGGCAAAATCTTCTTGATGGGCATAAGATTCTCTAACCTGGTCTAAAGGGCTTTCTGACTGAGGACATTGTTCTAAATTAATGATCCATTGTAATGAACTGCAACAGTTATATTTTGCTAGCAAATGAAGCAACAACATGAAAACTGACAGCAATGCTGAAGTAATTATGATCATAATTATCATCACCATCATCTTTAAATATCTGATAAATAACATAATTAGAGCCTGTAGAAAATGGCAATATTAGGAATAGCATACAAATTGCATTTTCAACTGACACTTGGGTTTTTGGTTACAATTTGTCTCTGTTATATAACACCAGTCAAAGACTGTGTCTTGTAAACAACAACAACGACAACGACAACGACAACGACAACGACAACGAACAACAACAACAACAACAACAACAACAACAACAACAACAACAACAACAACAACAACACAGTGGTTAAATGCCTGTACTGCAGGTAAAACTGTGCTCACGACCTGGGGTTCAACGCCCAGTAACCGGCTCATGGTTGACTCAACCTTCCATCCTTCTGAGGTCGGTAAATTGAGTACCAGCTTGCTGGGAGTGGGGGGCAATGTGTAGCCTGCAGACTTAAAGTGTAAACTGCCCAGAGACTACTTGAAGTGGTATGGGGGCAGTATATAAGTAGAACACTTTGCTTTTTGCTTTTACATTAGGCTTGGCTAAAACTGGGGACCATCAAGAAAGAAACTGAAGCCTTAATCTTGGCTGAACAAGAACAAGCACTTAAGCTAAAAACAACTGGGGACAGCATCATGAAATACATAAAACTTTATTTTCAGTGTTGGTGCTCTTTGTACGTCTGGCACTTTTAAAAAGACCTCACAGTAAAATATATTAAATCCCTGAGTGCTGAGGATTTAATAAGGTGATCAAACAAAAGTTTGCAGAAAGCCCACATCATATTACCTTTTACTATAACCAAATCAGCCTTCTGGATACTTCAGTGATTTAGATATCTGGGAGCTGAATCCCCCACCATGCCTCCTGAGAGAAGAACCAATCTATGTACACAGGAGCAAGTTGCACAGTCCTAAGAAGTCCAAGGAGAAAGAAATAGCAAACCAAGTCTATGTATTCTTTCTGTTGAAAACCTTTTACTTAATGACTAGTGGTTTGAGAGGGGGTTTAAATGGATTATTGTGCTCTGTTTTAAGTTTGTTTTATTACTGATTTTAGTGCTATTTTAATATTATACAGTACTGGTTTAATTCTTTTTAAATATTTGTATATCTCTTGTTTTTAGCTTTTAAATAGCATTTTATGATGTAAATCAACTTGGGTCCTTTCCTGGAAACAGGTGGAATAGAAATATTTTAAATAAATAAAGTAAATAAAAACCTTGGGAAGTCTGCATAAGCTGTAACTGACTTGATGACATGTAAGAACATGGGTAAATATTCTGAGATTTAATCTAGACATATTGTCACCAACAGGTGAGCGAAACAAAGTGTAGAGATGTCTTGTTCAGGTGCAAAGCTTTGCATACTCTTGGGCCCGGTCTTGCTCCGGGAAGCGTAGGCAGCTGCTGCAGCCTTGACCAACATTATAAATCTTATACAAAAACAGAGGAAATGAACTTGCCACATATTGGTTTATAAGCACAATAAAAATTATGACAGGGGAATGAGTAGTTTTCACTTATCATGGGGGTACAGATTGAATATGTCCCATAGTCATCTTGCACAAGGCTAACCTACCACCACCTCAGGTTCACCATATATACCTAACCAGGAGTCCCATCATCCTCAACCAATTGGTTCTAAAACAGGATTGGGAATGTTAGCAAATGCAGAGGAACCAATTCCCCCAGCTGTATCTTCTCCTATCGTGGTGGGGGAAATCACAAAAATAGTGAAGGGTTACAAACATCCTATTGGTGTGTACTCCCGTTCTAGAGAGTTAATGTCTGTTGGCTATTTTCAGAAATCAAGATTCTACCAAATGGTAGGATAAACATATTAGAATTAATTTTGGAGCAGCAACTGTAATTTTTACTTAGCAAATGGCACTGAGTATTTCATTCACCATACTTTGATATTCAAATGTTGCATTGTTAAGAGTTTAGTGTAAAGCACCATTTTAAATCTAGACCAAACCTTGTCCTATCAGAAATTATGTCCCTTGCAAGCTTCAAATGCTTCTGTGCTTGGTTTCGTTCAAAGGTCCTTGAGAAAAAGGGTGACGGAAAGGATTCGCAAATGCCACTTTTCTTGCTATTTGTATACAATTTATCAAATCACGTATGCTTACTAACCTTACTTCCAGCAAAATTTTAATGTACCATCTTCCATAGGATCAGCTGTGGAAATGCACTCTAACAAACTACCCACATTGGACATCATTTCAAATGTCCTTGCACTCCAGTGTCCATATGATGCTGAAACTAGTGCCAACAGAATCACAGTGGGAGAAAAAACAAACAAAAAGTTGCTTTCCAGGTCTTTTACTCCACTAGAAAGTGATGTATTTTTGTTCTGATAGCTGCAGAGCACAATCTGTTCATGGGGACCAAATGCCATGCTGTTGCAAGTTAATCCATGTATTTTGTGAGTGGGTGTTGTTTGATGATGTTTACTTTGGGCACCTTTCTGCTGATCAAGTCTCCACCCTTCCACACTTTACTGCTGCTCCTTTTTTCGTTTTCTTGAGGTATCAGTGGTTCCTTCTTTCAGGAAACCACTCCTGAACTCATGGAAGGAAATAGACTGATAACTAAAAACACAACATTCTGAGAATAGTGACTGAGTAAAAAAACATCTGGAATGGGGAGAGGGGAAGTGCATGGAGTAAGGGCAGAACATATAGACAAAAGGGGAGGGAAATCTGTATTAGGATGGAGCTGTCAGGGACCAATTCCAAATGCATAAGGACAGGTAGTAAACCCAGTACATTCTTGTATATTCAACTACACCTTCTTTATATATGGAAGCAAACAAAAGGATTCATCTTTCCCACAGGTGTGGGGTCTGTTTAATACATACACTAGGATGATCTATTCAAATTTTCACCAAGAATGGCTTGGCTACTTTAAAATTGCTCTCTTTCTGCTTAATGTGTTATCTGGATTCATTTACTGTGGCAACTGTGAAAGAATCCTATCAAGCTCTAAGGGCACAGAGAGTCATGGAATTAGCCTGACCATGACAGAAGAAAAAGATGGAACTCTCTGCCCACCAGAGCTAGTCCACTGTGCACATTTACTCAGCTTCTCAACAAAAACAAACTCACATTCATGAGGTTATGTAATAGCACCAATCATTGCTGCTTGCTTTACTTTTTTGTTGTTGAAAACCTATTTCAGCAAACCGAAATGCACAAAAAGCTTTGTGTTTAAAGACAGGTATTAAATAGGGACCAATAGATAGATGCAGCAGAGATTTCATAGCCATGCCTAGCCTTCTAATCTTGTACAGTTCTAATCCATTTGCACACCACTCTCTCCAGATTTTGACACTGCAGCAAACCCACCAGTGCCAGCAGAGCATGACTGATTAACACAGAACCTCTTGCTATATTGCTTTTAAAGTTGGCAAGATTTGCTTTTATCAAATAGGAATGTTACAAAGACAGAATTGCATATAAAGGCAGCTCAACTCTTTATGTTTCAGCAAATTGCCAGCCTACAGGAACAGAAGCCTCCTTCAACTGTTACTGGTACTGAAAGAGACCCAGCTGCTTCTGCCCAAAGTAATAAGCCTAACAGATTGCCTGCAAAAGTCTTTCTTTTATAGTTTAAAATGACAGAACTTTAAGCTTATAATCCATGACACTTCTAAGTAGTGGCATGCAATTTTTCACACATGAAGTCCAACCAGCAAGCATTTAAAAACAAACACCTTTTTATTATAACAAAACACAAGTTACAGTATGTATGTATGTATGTATGTATGTATGTATGTATGTATGTATGTATGTATGTATGTATGTATGTATGTAATTTATATACTGTCCCTTTAGTGCACAGCACTATTCTGGATGATGCCCATTAAACACAACAACAACAACAACAACAACAACACAAGATAATCAAACAAAGTACAAAGCCATAAAGTAGGCAGCCCACAGAATAAACTGGCATTAAGCCTTGAATGCTTAGTGTTTCAGAACAGCAGTGCAGGGGCAAGTAAATTCAACAAAGGCTGCCATCGAAGGCCTCTCAAAAGTCATTGTTGTTCAGTCGTTCAGTCGTGTCCAACTCTTCATGACCCCATGGACCAGAGCTCGCCAGGCCTTCCTATCTTCCCTATCAAAAGAGGAGTGTCTAAATATCTTAACAGTTTTTTTTAAAAGTTTTTAGCAAACAGGAAAAAAAACATTTGTAGTTTTGGAAGTGGTAGCCTTGTTAGCCTGTTCAAGAATTCCAGGTAAAATTCAAAGAAACAAAACAAAACAAAATACAAAAACATGTGGCACCTTCAGGACTATTATATTTTAAAGTAAGCTTTCGTGGATCAAGTCCACTTTTTCAGACATACGGCAACAAAATGAAATGTTCAGTGAAATACAGGTTTCATGCTATATATTCATTGGCTGTTGGGTGTTGTTATAGGGCTGTGTTACAAAAAAAAAAAACCCTCAGGAAACAGAAAACAGACCCAGATCTGGGTGAGGATGAGCAGGGGAGGAAAAAGAAAGAGGAGGAGGAGATGAAGACTGGTGGGTCACTTAAGATCATTCTCTCAAGTTTAAGAAGTAAAAACTGTAGAATTAATTCAGCATGACTTTTGACAGTAATCAATATGAGTGATGCTCAGGCAAAAGCAGTAGTTCACTGATAAAAAATAAAGATCATTACAAAAATAAGATTTGAAGGACTGGGGATAGACTATAACTTTGATGGAGGCCTACAGGCATACAGTGGGGGACTTTGGAAGTTGTGGAAGTAGACATATTCCGTGATGAAAATATACAGGCAAAGTTAGAAGACAACTACTTTAGTATAAAATACTACATAAATTCTAATAAAACTGATGAAACATCTTCCATTTATTTAACTGTAAAACCGTCCCAAGAGCAAAATAAATCTCATAACGAACTAATCAGATATCATGAAGCCCACTCTACGAATCAAAGGTTGAATATTCTGAGTTTTTTCCTATGACACGCTAGAAGCTAACTCATAAGCAATCTTTCAATATTTCCTTTCTATAAAAAGAATGGAACCTGGAGGTTAACTGACCCAAGATGCTGCGTATATACAAACTGTCTATTATACTGTAAATCTTTAAAATAAAACTACATCCCAATTAGTGAGGATAGCAAGCTTCAAGCTGAAAAAGAGCAACACCCAGAGACAATCTGAAAATGGGAATAAAGTCGTAGCTTTCAGTTAGTACATCCAGTAACCTTGCAGCAGCACCAAGGTTATTAACAAAGTGCTCACATTTGTACTGCCAGGTTTTTCCGCATCCACTGCTGCTTGCTTTGCTGAGTGTGTGATGTATGACAGGCAGGGAGATACTCATGTTGGATGATGAAACTCTCTCTGCATACTAAGTAGGCAAGGCAGAGGAGGAACACTATTAGGATGGAATCCCCACTTCCTCCACTTGCCAAAAAAAAAAGGGGGGGGGGGGAACCAATCCTCCTCAGTGCAGATTACATACAGTCAGCTTTTTGATCAGCAAAACATGACATAAACACATTTAAAAACATTATTCTTCCATCCCACCTTAGGATATCTGGGAATTATCACTGCAGGAAACTCCGACACTATGCCTCAGAAATCCTGCAGTGTATTTTAGTATAAGAATCTTGGGACATTTCCAGTACATATGTGTGCTACTCCCAAGATGTTTTTGATATTACAGAATCTGTTCCAGTCTGAATGTTTGGCAACTCTATTAACATTCAGAACAGATAAATCTGGGTAACAGAGGGTTTTTTCAGATACACAGAGACATCTCGGACATCTAACCTTACATTTAAAATGTAATTCATTACAACCAATTACTACAATATTTTTAGTACACATACTGTTACACTTTAAATCAGGCAGAATATATTGATAGGGCTATGGGATTTGCATTGAATTAGCAAGAGTTTCAGACTCCCAATAATTTAACAACTGCAAAAAGCCTGATTACCTTCCTAAATTAAGTGCTGAAATCAAGAAAGCCCGGCAACTGTATATAGAATTATTTGTGCATACACACTAAAACAAAATTTTGTGCCCCCTAAAACAAGACATTTTTAAAAAAAATCAAAGGTGACTGGAATGAAAAAGAAGGAAACAAAGCAGGGAGAAAATATAATTTGTGCAATAAAAAGAAAAATCCATATGGATGATGGAAGAAACACTTAAAATTGTAAAGGACAGATAAGAAGGAAAAGTAAAAAAAATGACAGAAATAAGATCAGAACCCTAAATGCAGTTTTCAGCTACTACCTAGACACGAAGAGAACTACTAGAACCACCAGTGCAAGGAATTAGAAGAAAAGAACAGAAGAGCAAAAATAAGAAATCTCAGAAGATCCAAGAAATAGAAGACACGAAGAGAACTACTAGAACCACCAGTGCAAGGAATTAGAAGAAAAGAACAGAAGAGCAAAAATAAGAAATCTCAGAAGATCCAAGAAATAGAAGACACGAAAAGAACTACTAGAACCACCAGTGCAAAGAAATAGAAGAAAACAAAAAGAGCAAAAATAAGAAATCTCAGAAGACCCAAGAAATCAAAGGCAAATTTAAGCATAGATTAGAAATGCACTAACTGACTAGGATCAAATACAAAGAAGGTTGTAACAGTATATTGAAGACCTAGACACATTCCTCTCATGAGGAAGCCTATAATGAAGAACCTGTAGTTCTAGAAAGTGGAAGTTGCTGTGAACAGACTAGGAAGTAATAAATCATTTGCTATGGCACACCAATAGAACTATTCTAAAACCATAGAGACTGAATCTGTCAAAACCCTAACAAGAATATGTCAACAAATACGGGGAGAAATAGCCAATAGACTAGAAATATTCAATATAGATGCTTGTTCTGAAAAAAGGAAATGCCAAGGAGTTCAGTAAATATAGGACCACTGCTCTGATCTCACAAGCAAAGTGTTGCAAAAAGACCTTTACCTTATATGGAATGAAAAATGTCTGAGGTTATTCCAAAAAGGAAGATCTTATTGCAGATATCTGCTGACTACTGAAGCAGACCAAAGAGTTTCCGAAGATTAGTCTATGTTTTATAAAGAATAGGAAAGCAGGAAAGGAGTGTAGATCATGAGAAACTATGGGTTATTCTGAACAAAACTGATGTGCCTCAGCAATTTATTGTCCTGATGCATAACCTGGATTATTTACAAAAAGCTATCATTAGGACAATGATTTCTTATAGGTAAAGGTGTCAGAGAGATCCATTTTTTCTCTGAATTTATTTATTCAATTTGTATGCAACCATATATAGAAAAACAGTAGAATCAGAAGAGTGACTGAACAATGGTGGAAGACACATTGGTAATTTAAGAGATGAAGATGACACCATCTTTCTGGCAAAAAGCAGCAATGGCCTGAAATAATTTCTGATGAAATTGAAAGAAGAAAGTGCCAAAGTAAGACTGCAGATGAACATTTAGAAGTCAAAAATCATGACTACAGAAGAACTACAAACCTTTAATAATGACAATGAAGAAACTAAAAGAGTTAAGATATTTTATATGCCTTGGGTCAAGCCTCACTCTTGAAGTTGCAAAGGTATTTTTAAAAAATCCTATGACAAAAATATATATAAAGAGGGATTAAACTCACAGAACAATCCAATAAAAAGCTCAATGGCACAGTAGGTTAATGGGGGTGGTGATGAAATGGAATGTTTGAAGGAGAAGGCTGGAGGAATTCATATCACAACATTAAAAAGGAAATGAGAGCATCATGTCACTTTCGGGACAGCCACTTCCTTAAATATTATAGTTAATGCTCCCAAGGTCAAATGTGAGAGGTTGCTCTCAAAAATCCAAAAGGCCTGAGTAGCACTCTATATGAAACACAGTGACTGCATGAAAAAAAGCTTGACACATTCTCTGAAGCTAGACAGTTTAGATAATCAGTCTAAAGCGTACTTATTGACAGCAACCTAAACCAATCTAGGAGTGATGTGATCACTCCACCACAAAACCCCAACATTACAGTTTTTTAAATGACTCTTTCTAGTCAACCCTCAAACAGTTACAGTTTATGAGTATCTTTAAAGACAGCTGTGAAATAGCTAATTTGTATTGTAAAGGTGTCCCAGACTGCTATCAGCAGGCACATTTGTCATGACAAAGCAATATTCATTGTGAGAATATACAGTGACATTCTCTGTTTACGGAAGATATGCAGATATTCTTTTAATCTGTTCCTAACAACAGACCAGAGAGAATGTAAACAATGTACAGGAAATATCATTGCCTTTTCCTGTTTTTATACCGAGCATTTTGGACAAGTACTCAAGGCAGCTTGTACTGGAGGCTGACACACAACATATAATAAACCAACACTATCACAATAATGCACTATAGATGTGATCCCATGGGAAAAATAGCTCACATTCTGGATGGCTTGTGGCATGTGTGCTATTTCCTGGGGAACAAAGAACATACAGGGAATGTATGCTCCCCAATTCTCATCCACATCCAAGATGAACCTAGGGATAATAATTTGGGGGAAAGATTGGAGTGATCCCATGACGGGCAAACAGGCTGCTTTAAGGGAGATTGCTTCCCTTTTCCAGTGTTATCACATGAAATTTATAATTCCAGTTTACTCCACTGTTAGTTTAGTACACTGGCACACACCCTTAATTGTTTTTCCAAATTTTGGAGACAGGCATCTACATAATTGAAATTAGAGGCAAGAACAATTTTTACCCGTCGTAGAAGGTTTTTTACCATTGTAAACGTCTTCTCTGGAATACTTCAGGAATTATGCTAGCTCAATTACAAAAAAATTATGGTGAAGAAATAAAACAGTAGTGCCTGAAGCTGTGTTTCTGCTGAGGCCACCAGCAGAAATAGATTTTACATTGTTAAAAACTAGCAAAGAAGAAACTGTAATTGTCATGGTAAGCATGTCCTCTATTCCAAGGTATGATTCAAGGGTTTAGTATCACTGAAACATCTCACTGCCAATAACAATTCCACATCACATTTATCTTGTATATATTCGTTCACAACAGTAAATCACTGGGTTTTGATTGGCAGTGATTAGTTGAATGTGTGTCAGGTCTGTCTGTTACAACCAGATGGGGGAGGGATAGAATGAGTGTGGATGGACCGAGAATTTAACAGCTTGTAATGCACAACCCTTTAAATCTTTGGACTTTATGAATCCTTTCTATTATTTTGAAAAGCATCAGTTACAAGTTATTATACTATGCATACCAATGACCAACACACAGCTAAGCGTGTGTCATCAAAATAATAGGCTGTGTGTATTCACCAGAAGTATTCTTGCTCTTTTAAAAGGGCAGTGCAAATTCAGCTGTGGCACTTGTTCTTTAGCAGTTGGAAAGCAACATGCATTGTTTGTCTGTTTTGATAGATGTAATAATCCAGGAGCACAGGTTCTTATCACAACTGACACAGAGCAGTGTGTGTGCGTGTGCACGAAAGTCCTCCCTGTGCTACTTCCACTGCGACCTGAATTAAAATGTGTGCAACAGGAACCCAGGGAAGGAAAAGTCCCACATGGAAAGGAAAGGATGCACGCCCACGGGGCCATGTGCCTCATAGGGAACCTTGCGGCCCAGGGATTGAGGATGCCTGGGTTGAAGGGTTTGGGGTAATTGTCACTGGTGGCGACATGCAATGAGTAGAGGAAGGTGGAGTGAGTGGCACAACCATTTTATACCAGTTAATAAACTGGTGAATCAAGGCAGCATTTTCAGCCTTCCCCTAACTCTTATCTTAGCTTGGTCATCCAGAGTGTTAGCTGCCTATCTCCTTAGCCCACATGCAAATACAGGACAGGCAGCCTAAATATTATTTGGAATCTGTGTACATTTCTCCCTTCAACAATGCTAGGGTTAGGAGCACAAGACCATCATAGATTAAAATGGATTTATAACTCTTGTGTACCCTAAAATGCAACTACAATGCATAAACAAGGTTTCTATGACCCCTGACTTACATACTATCTTCTGTTTGGGGTCAAGTAGACCACTTTGATGTCCTCAGTTTTGAATTCATGAGATACTGGGTAGTCAGGGGCACAGGAAGGAAGGAAGGAAGGAAGGAAGGAAGGAAGGAAGGAAGGAAGGAAGGAAGGAAGGAAGGAAGGAAACTAGTATTTAATTAAAACCATGCTGTTTAGACCCATGCAATTTAAGACAAAAGTGTACTTATTTCCACTGACTGTTATTTGTCAACCAGTCTTTCTTTGTTTTCAGCATAGCTAAACATCCACATTGATTTCGGGGGGGGGGGATTAGTATCATCAACAACAGCCATTTTTGCACTAGATGAACTGACCCAAAGTTGTGCTTGACATTAAAAAGATGGATTGTGAAGAGGGATCTCAAGGAAATAAAAAAGAAACTTAGAGGCAATTTTAGAGGAAACTTTTTTTCAGAATTCCAGGCAAAAATTAAAACAAAAAAGACAAAAACACGTGGCCCCTTAAAGACTATTATATTTTAATACAAGCTTTCATGCACATGTCTACTTCTTCGGCCATACAGCAGCAGAATGAGGTGTATATTAGAGTGGGTTTTTTTTTCAGAGAGAAGGTAATCTTCCAAGAGAGCAGTTCTATACAGTAACACATCCCCATTTTGTGCCCACAGCAGGCACCTACAAATGCAGCACTTTACTCTCATTGCCATAATAGTGAATGTCTACCAGTCACTTACAAAAAAAATTCAAGTTAACAATAGCAACAACAATAACACTGCTGTAGTAGGAACTATGCTGGACTAGAAATCCCTGTTTTTAAAGGAAGATATTTTATCTCCCACCTCACCATCCACTCGTCTGACTGTAGTCCATTTACTTTCTTGTACATCAGAGCAACCAAGACTCATGCTAGCTCATTCTCATCTTACCTCACCTGGTTAAACAGCTTGTTCAAATTACAATTTCATTTTATGATGTTACAAACACCAAACTCGGGCACTAGATTTTTATTAATACAATAACCATTCCATCTAGCTGCACCAAAAGAACATTCCAAGGCTCTTCCTTTGGCTCAGCTCTGTTTATTAGATTGTTTGGTACTGTTTTAAACTCTAATCCACCTTGAATACACTACAGAAAAGCAACATGTAAATGAAGGCAAGCCACCCTCATTGTTAATCATCATTAATATCCAGGCAGATATATATTAGCTTTCTTTCTTTATTTATTTAACCATCTCCCAACTGAGTCGGAGAAAAACTGTAACAATGTGGCTCAAATCCATTCAATGAGTAGTTGATTGTCACTAGAGTCGGCC
The DNA here is from genome assembly GCA_037367245.1 of Phrynocephalus guinanensis. NCBI lineage: Eukaryota > Metazoa > Chordata > Lepidosauria > Squamata > Agamidae > Phrynocephalus > Phrynocephalus guinanensis. The sequence continues at coordinate 41,857,762 of CM074735.1, read as the reverse complement.
AATAGCTTGCTGGGGGTGGGCAATGTTTCGCCTGCATAATTAAATTATAAACCACCCAGAGAGTGCTTTAAGCACTCGCTAGTATGCATCTTCCTTATTGCTAATTTCAATTTGATTTTTGCAATGGCTATCTTGTGATGTTGTTTTCATTGCCTAAAAAGTACATACAGTGGTACTTTGTATAAAGGAATTAATTCGTTCAAAATGAAATTCTCTTAAGCAAAATTTTCCCTGTACAATTTCCCATAGGAATGCATAAAAATGGATTAATCCCTAATTGTGACTGTTTTTTTTTTTTTTTTTTGGTACGGATTCAGCCCATAGGCAATTCTGTTAAGAGATTCTCCTCTATCTCCGGAAATTTTTTGCTTTAAGCGCATTTTCTTGGTCCACTATATTTACAACAAACACCTTCACAACACTGTAACAGTCTTTTGCTTCCATTCCATTCATACTTTTTCTAAAATTGCACATTTTAGATCTTGTTTCCATGTAAACAACCCTATATTTGTATATTTACTTATATTTAGTAACAATTGATAAGTGACCAAGATTATGCCCTTCAATGGTAAAGTGTAAAAAGTACTCTAAAATTCATATGATGTTAAATGTTCTACTACATAGTTGCCTCACTGCTTCTACATCTAGAATGTATACTATTTAATGAATATTATATCAACCAGGGGTGAGTAGCATTTTGTCTTTAATTTTATGGCCTGTAATTCAGTTGCCTTGTGGAAATATGATAGAATGTTTTGATAAAAATTGTACTGGTTTCAAATAAATAAATAAATAAATAAATCCAGAAATGCTAATTCAGATAATAATCACCCCACATTCTTTACAGCTGTGAACTCTTGGGTATGTTTTTTCTAAGAGCCTATCTGCACTTAAACACTGAAGAAATGGCAAAAAAGAGCAATATGCAACCTAGTGAAAACACACTTATAACAAAAAATGTTTTTTTTAATCTGCTGGTATGATTTTAGAAAACTATAGCTCCTGCATTTCCATATTTCTTGGTCAGAGACATAGTGAAGACAAGTTTAGAGATAAGTTTTGTGTGAAGGCACACTCTGGTGGGAGAAGACAGGCAAGCATTAGACATCTTCTTCCGCAGCTGAATCTGTTTATTGTTTTCCATTTAGCTGGTACCAGTTTGGCTGTGTATGAACTGGCAATAGATTTCAGGCAGACAATGGTATATAGAATTTGACTCATTAAAATTTGTCCATGCTGTTTCTAGCTAACTTTTTATCACAAGGTCAAGTACTCCACAATTTTATAGAAACCTTCTGTCCATTATATCGGGATGGACTTGGGACCACCAAGCCACCTTGAGGAAACATGTGCTAATCACTGCCATTGCAGCAATTCCCTTTTGACGCATAATTGCATACAGTATAGGCTTCTAAGTTCTTGGTCATAGAGAAAAATCACTGAGCATGGTGAAATGACAGTATAATTACTTCTCACATCAAAACCAATTACATGAATGTAAAAAAAACCCTGCAAATTATTTAAGAAAGAAATCTATTGTACAGTTTCATACTGCATATATTTTAATTCACCATTGAACCCAATACATTTCAGTATTTGCTAACTATATTCCTACTATAGCTGAATTTATCATCTCTCCTCTCTCTCTCTCTCTCTCTCTCTCTCAGACACACACACACACACACACACATGAAATGCAATATATTGCATGCTGTTACATTCTAGTGTTTACGGGGAGTCACTGCAGTGCTCCATAGTAAAGGTAGTTTTGCTACCTATTAGGATATATACAGGGAGTCTGTCACATAACTATTCTTCTCATCGAGCATTACAGCAATTCCCAGCAAGCACCAGGGTGTCTCATTCTTCAAAGCACAAATAAGTGGAAAGAAATACATATGCTGGTAGGGATACCTCACGTTTGTCTTTTGTTTTTGCTCTCAAGACTCCCAGGGGTTCTCCTCAGGGATTCTAGGCAAATTCTGAGAGTTTTAGAAATCAAAAAGTCCCACCTCTTAAGCAGTATGAAGAGGAATTTTAAAAATGGTTACATATGAACGTTTCTCTTCAATCTAAATACCAACTCAGTCTCTCTGAATTCAATGCATCTGCTGTTGTTTTTCTGTTGCTATGTCCTACCTGTTTTACCTCAACAATAAGAAGAGCCTTTTCTTCCATGGACTTTGCTATTACAATTGCATTCATGCAGGCATGTGGCACAAGAAAAGACTGACAACTGCCCCAAAAAATACAATGACCAAAATATTTTGAGAAAAAATCTGAAGACAAACTACTGGATCACCTTTCCCAAAACTGGTGCCCTCCAGATGTTTCAGGCCACAACTCCAATCAACATGGTCAACAATGAAAAGATCACAGCCTAAACACCTAGTTGGGGAAGGCTAACCAGTTCCTCACAGAATTAGTGATGCATCAATGAACAAACTGCTTGCATATATGGCACAAAAGCTAAATAGCTGTCAACCTGTCAATATGATAATAAATTATGCAGACAGATCAAAACTTTCTCACGGATAGTTCTAAACTAAAGTCAGGGATCAAGCAGGGAAACACTGCCTCTCCCTCACAAGCATAATACAGATGTAATTCCTAATAAAATGTATCATTAATAGAGTGCATCTCTACCAATGATGTTCATCTCTCTGCAGCATCCAATATTTAATCCTTTGAATCTTCTTCCTAGTGTTTTCCAACAGGGGTGGGGTCCACTTTTTGCATCTTGAAATGCCACTTTGCCCTACTGACCACACCTTCAGGGTACAGGTTGACTATTTGTATGTCCTTATTGGTAATGTCCTGCCATCTTTGTTTTGGTCGCCTACGTGGCCACCAGTCAATGATTTCCAGGTGATACATAGTTTGGGTGATGGTGGAAGGTGCTCCTTTGAGGACATGTCCATCCCAGCAGAGCTGGCTTTCTCTCATCTTCTCTGTTATTGATATCACATATGGTTGCTGTGAGGCAGTATCATTTGTGATGTTGTCAAGTAGGGAGATGACCGATAACCAACAGAGCATATGCATTTCCATGGCATGAAGGCGGCTCTCTACATCCATCGCTGCTGCTCACTACTCTGTGCCATACATTGCAACATGGTGGACAATTGTCTTGTAAATCCTGGATTTGAGACAGATGGGCATTTGTTTGTTGCAAAGCCCATCAGTGAGTTCTCACCATTGCAAGCAGGCAGCATTCACCCTTGCTCGCACATCACCACTGATGCCGCCAATGCCTTGGAGATGGGAGCCAAGATGACATCTATTGCTTTAAATCATTGCTCAAAAGAGTTGTCTGTAACTTTTCATATACTGTATATGCGCTTTCATATTTTATAATACATATATGTATTTGGGTATCAAAATAAGGTGGACTTTGCTACCTGGCCACGTATTGTACAGAGGCCCCAGGAAACCCAAGCATTATTTTCAAGGGTTCCTATAGCACCCAGGTAGGGCTAATGCAAATCATGGCTTAATTTATTAACAGAATGCTGAATGTTTTATTATTTTTGAAGAAAGCATCAGCAGCATAAGAATGAAAATGGAATTCAAAGTGTACCACTAAAATTGATACAGTACCATTCAAATCCAATATGAGGCAAACATATATCACTGAATTGTCATGTTAAAATATCAACAAGTAAATAAAATAATTTTATTTTTTTATTATTTTATTAATTTATTTATTCAGCTTCTAGACCACCCATCTGGTAACAAGTTCACTCTGGACAGTTTACAACAATAATACAAAAGGCAAACAAGATGGTAAAATAAAAATAAACAACAAGTAAATAGAGCCATACATACCAAACAATAAAATCAGCAAGATATCTAAAAATGACTATAATAAAAATTAAAGACATCCCACTGCAGGAGTATACTGGATACCTTGTAGTTTTGGCCAGGTATATCTTGGGACAACAACACGCAGCATCCAGACCAGAATCAAAGAACATGAAAGACACTGCAGAAAGCAACCTGAAAAATCAGCGGTAGCTGAACACACCCTGAAACAAACTGGACATGAAATCCTCTTCCAGGACATAGAGGTATCATTATGTCAAACTGCACAGGGAAGCCATTGAAATCCACAAACATAAGCACAGTTTCAACAAAAAAGAAGAAAGTCTAACAAAGCCTGGCTTCCAGTACTAAAGGGTGTAGAGTGCAAAAAGGGCAAAACTCAATCATTCCCACCCAGCCATAAGCAACAGTGATCAGTTCACACAATAGAAAACTAACAACAACCATCAACAACACATTAGGATCTGTGCTACCCCTGATTACGTTGAAATTTCTTAATCCCTCCATCACAATACTGTGACTAACACCTATTGTCCTGCATAGGACAAGCTTCCTCTTTCCAACAACTTTAAGAAACCCAGTCTCATTCACTGTATACCCCAGAGCACAGAGAGAAACTCCTTGTTCCCTGAGCTCCTTGCCCTCTGAAGATGCCAGCCACAGAGTCTGGCGAAACGTCAGGAAGAAAAACTTCCAGAACATGGCCAAACAGCCCGAAAAACTCACAACTATTAAATCCCGGCCATGAAAGCATTTGAGAATACATTATCCCAGTAAAGCTTCAGTTTTGTTTGACTAAAATATTTTAACTGCATTAGATGCATTTTACTGATTTTTCTGGTGGCCAAAATAGTGATGTATTTGGCTACTGGTAAAGAATATTGTTTCAGACGCACTATTTATATGGCATATAAAAACATTCTTTTTTTTAAACTTTGCCCACTAAGTATTGTATATATTAATCATGTGCCATCAAGTCATTTCTGACTTACGGCAATCCTCCTGGGTTTTCCAAGTAAAGTGGTTTAACCATCCTTTAGGGGTACTCTGGGAGGGTGCAGCTTTGCTAAGGCCACACAGGCTACCTGTACTCACAGGAGGCACAGGAGGGAACTGAATTCCCGACCTCTGACTCTGCACCAGACACCTAAACCACCCAGCTAAATCAGACTGAGACAACGGGCACTTTTCCAAGAAATGCACAAGAAAACTTCTCCACAACCAACATTCTATTGTATCCAAGACAAGCAAGAGTTAGGTTGCTGAAGTGGCATACGGTAAGCAAAGTAAAATAGTAGGCACATCCGACCTCGCTTGATTTCAGAAGCTAAGTAGGGTCGGCCCTGGTTAGTACTTGGATGGGCGACCACCAGGGAATACCAGGTGCTGCAGGCGCCTGGAGTAGGAACTGGCAAACCACTCCAGTACTCCTGCCAAGAAAACTCCATGGACATGGAGTCACGAAGATTCGATCACGACTGTAACGACACAACACACACACAAAATAGACCACACAAGCAAATGCAAAGTTCCTAAGGTAGAAGCTCCTGTAACCAAGGCGATCAGGAGCTCCAGTTCTTTAACATAGTAAATCAAGTTTAAAAGGCCTCTTTGAATGAAAGGAAATTTACTGAGGAGTTGAATCATCAAATCCCCATGGTAATGGACCTACTTTAGTGCATTCTACTAAACTAAGCAATAGGCTTTTGTCCAATCATTTAACCTCAAACGCCATCTTAGGATGCAATTTTTGGAGCATGAATGGCTCCTTGTAGAACACTTATATTGATTTATAAATATAAAAATACAGTGGTACCCCGTTTTATGTAAATAATCTGTTCCCCATGATACTTTGTAACCCGGAAATTATGTAAACAGGATTCAAATGGGGTGCAATGCATCCTGGGAAATGAAGTCCTCTGGAAAATGTGTAAACTGGGTGTTTTATTTTAAAAATGTGTAAACGGACGCATTGTTTCTGAATGACTTTGTTACATAGCTTGGAAATTACATAACCCGGGTTGTTTGTAACCCGGGGTACCGCTGTATGCCATAGAAAAATTTAGATAACAATCTCATCCCTAACATTCTGATTTCGAACATGCAAGGAGGTGTCTGTGGGGCATCATTCAAACACCCAGCATCACCACTTACATCCTGAAGTGATACATCCTAGGTAGTTTTAGCACTTCATTTTCATGATTGAATATATTTACCCTATGCTAACTTATTAAGTAACATGAGATAGTGACAAAAATAAGAGAAAAACAATATTATAACAACTGGTTAATTCCTTGGCAAAGAAAGAACTGGGATCTTAATTTAAAAAGGTAGGTTATGAGATATCAACATAGACTCTAGGCTATTCTTCAGCACTTATGAAACCATTATGGAAATGTCTTTTATCAATTTAAGTTTAGATAAACAGATTTTATCTTCAGTAATTCCGCACAGGGCTCAATGGAATGAATGTATCATCATTAAATGTTAAATAGATCCCTATTCCATACCCATAGACCCAGGAAATTTGAAAAGTACAGTCTTAATTTGATTTATTCCATATATCTCTTTCAGCTACTCACATGAAAAAAATAGCTTGGCTGATATTTTCAATCTACTTTGACATTTTGAATCTCATTTTTAAAGCACAAAAATGGTCTGCATTATAAGTTAATGGACGGGGCTATTTCTTTTTTTAAACTTAACTACATGGGAAGTGTTATAAGAAAACTTTGTTCTCGCTTGGAAAAATGTGCACCATACATAAGTTACCCATGCTACAAAATCCTGCCTATTTAAGGAATGGATCTTCCACTCCTCATCACTCATGTACATTTCCATGGCCAAGTGGGGACTTAAGCCTAAGCCTCTGAAGTCTCAGTCCATTGCTCTATCTGCTAAACCATACTATCTATCTATCTATCTATCTATCTATCTATCTATCTATCTATCTATCTATCTATCTATCTAACTTATATGCTGCCCACTACCCATTATATTATTTAATATAATATTTAGAATATTTATTTATTATTCTCCTATGCAATTATATGTCTAGTAATGTTTTCCATGGCTACACGTTATTAATTTTTAATTTATCCAACTATATTTGTATTATTGGTGTTGTCTTTTGAACTTGATTGCCATGTAACATTTTGGTCTATGACCGTAAATAAACAATCATTTTTATTTTTATGCTCTGGACACATGAGAAGCCACAAGTCTATGGGAAAGATAATAACACTATTATGCATGGAAGTAAATCAAAAAGGAGAAAGACCTGCATGACTTAAGAAAGGTATTCATGATATTTAGCGCTATTAATGATGGAATCTGCTGGAGGTTATTAATTCAGGGGTTGCCATAAACTAGAAAATACTTGACTGTATAGAACAGTGTTGGCAAACCTATGGCACGGATGTCAAAGGTGGCACTTGGAGCCATTTCTGTGGGTACCCAACATCGCTCCTTCACAGCCACCTATCTTCAGGTAAAATTGATGTATTGGCACTTTGTAAAAAATTAATGAGTTCTGAATCGCAGTTTGAGCACGCAATCTCTAAAAGGTTCGCCATCACTGGTATAGAACAACAACAAAAACCGTATGATAGCAACATAGTTTTCCAATTACATCACTTAGACAATGAAGGTTTAAACTGTACAGTATTTATCGTTGGTAGTGAACTCAGTGGGTCATTGCAATTATCCTCAAAAGAGTTGCATGACATTTCCAAGACAATCTGAATGTCATAATGTTCCACTATGATTTGCAGACATTTATTAAGTTATTTCTTCAAGCCCTTTGTTAGATGCTTGATAATTACAATATTGGAAACTTAAACTGACATGACTAAACTTAAACTGACATGACCACTCTGGATATGCTTTATTCTCTAACATCATTAAAATGAAAGGTTTTTGAAATCTAAAGTATTAACTACCCTGTAGGTGCAGTCAGAATATTCTGAGCTAAATCTAATTGTTCATCACAACTAGGATTGATCGACCGAATAGAACCAGATTTAGTGGGTCTATTAGAAGAGAGACTGGTGTAGGATTCAGCCTTCTGAAAATATGCAAAGAGGTTAAACATGATGGCTGGTAAGTTAAACAAGCCACCTACAAACAGAATATAAATTTAGGTGACAACAACATCCCCATTTTAACAGTTTGTAAAGACTTTGGATATTCTAACTACCTTTATTCATATTTATTTTTAAACAGCGGCAGTTTGTATACAGTACTTCATTTCCATGCAAGCAGCTTTCAACAAACCAATGATAAATGCATAACAAAAAGCAGTAAAAGAGCAAATAATACCAATACTGAACAGTAGATACAAGCAATAAAAAGCAGAAATTGCATACATCTTTATAAGCTATCTATACTATCTTAAGTGTCAGATTTAAAGGCACACAAAGAATAGGTAAAATGCACCACTCAAGGTGAAGTCGCTGCATATAACTTGGGAGTCATAAATGAACAGGCCTTCTTTCTCATTTGCACCAATTGAACATTTACCAGTAGAGATGATAACTAATGTAGCCAGCACAGAGCTGGCATAATATGTTCTCTCCTTCTAGTTGCAGACAACTGTCTGGTTACTATATTATCACATACTGGAGAGCGGCAGCTACCAATAAGACTGCATGTACAGGAAATAATAGAACTGTTATCAATACTGTATACAGAACTTTGATAATCAAAATGTTTTTGCACATTAGATTAGCAATACAAAAATCAGTGGTGCTACTTGCTCCTACATGTCAATGATGCCTTTAAAGTCAGTTTCTATTGAGTAATTAAAAGGGCTATTTTTCAAATTACTGACACTGGCTCTAGCCCTAACAAATGTTCACTTCATCAATTTTCTGGGGAAATGTGCTTTATCACTAACAATACTCTGCACAGTATATGAAGTCAATCACAGGGGAAGTTTTCTTTTATAGTTCAAATGACTGTACAGTATGTATAACAAGAATTTTAGCTTATTCCATTTCTTCAATTGCTATGGAAGTATTTTTAAACATTTCTAATACAGGTGCTTGCTCAATGCACATACAGTATACTGTAAATGCCAGTTGTGAAGACAAGGTGAAAAGGTGATTATGTACTTTAAATTTCTGAATTGTGTGAGCAACCTTCTTTGTCAAAATCCCAACCTTTGAATATGAAAAAATCCAATTCAAAAGTTGCTGGAAGGTGTCCTCAGATTTGATTACAATCGTGGCAGAGGCCATTCAAAGTCTAAAGGAGTCTGAAGCTATTTTTATATTAAACTTCAAGAACCTATTCCCATGTTCCACTCAGAGTCATAAAAATTATGCTTGGAGGCTAGTGACAGTTATCTAACTGTGCGTTTTCATGAAGTAAAATGGAATAATACATTTAATTATTAGAGTTTTAAGATTTTGAACAATTACAGTTTTTATAGTGTTCAAGCATATATGGTAATCAGGTACTAAAAAGGTACTAAAAATATTGATTTAAAGGAAACTCCGAAAATTCAGTACATATTACACTCTACATAAGCAAGTTTGGTCACACAGCCCTCACTGAGATGAATTGAAATGGTATAGTATGTATTAGTGAACTGTGACAACAACCATATCCTGTTCATGCTGATGCAACATAAAGTTACACTGGTGTAAAAATGCCAGACATTAACAATTGTACAGTCAGTTGCACATCCCTGGGATAGTAGTTCCACCTTTGTACTAGCACAACTGCTTTGCACATATAGTTGTACAATCAAATTTTGGCCATTATGATTCTGTTTTAGCTGTACTAAACTCACTCCAAACACTTAGGGGTCTTAGTGTCTGGAGTAACAGAAAATAAATGCAAATAATTTCTTTTATTTAAAAAATACAAAAATACAGTATAATCAGCAATAAGAGCAATACATAAATGGAAAACCTCAAAAAATAGAAATAAACACTGGACCATAGATTGATACCACAATAGCAGAATTAAATAGTAGCAAGCAACTCAAACTAGTATTATGTCAAAGATATATACACAAACTAAAATGTTATATGCCATCAAATTCTCCATACCTATGGTTATTCTAATAGGACTGTTGAGGTATGTGAGATGCTTCAGGTGAAGTTTACCATTGTCAATGCCAAGTGAGTTTCTACTGTCAAGCTGGGATTTAAAACCACATGTCCTGAGTCCTAATCCAACAGTCTAGCTGCTGCAAAACACAGGTTCTCAAAAACTATCAACAAGTACAGTACCTATATTATTCATAAATATATTATTAGACTATATTAGTTAAAACTTACTACATTCCCAGCTGCAAAGAAGATTAAAGGAAAGCAAGATAAGGCAAATGAATCTATCCAGAGCAGAGGTCTTAAGAGAAAGCCAGAAGATTGTGAGGAGGAATATAAAATATTGAAGTTTTAGGGACTGGTAAAATTTTATGGGAAATTTTCAGGATCACAGAGCCACATATGTATGCATGTATGCACATACAAAAATGTGTATTATCCATTTGCTATATAGCGGCCTATTTTTCTCTGACCCAATCAAACTTCACCTGAATAACTGTCCTTTTCTGAATCTCATACTTTTGGAAGATGGAACAGTCTGCCCCCACCCCCATGTCCAAAGAAAATACAGGCTCACTTGTGAACAAAATGTTACTCCTATTCTTCCTTAATGTAATCCATCAACAACCCCTGAAGAGCCGCCTAAATAACAAAATAACCTCACAAAAATAATCAGCAAAATCCCATAGTGATAGAGGTGAAACACAGTGTAAAACTTTGAGGTTATGAACTCAACACAGATACCTGTTGCATGCTGAATCATGTGATTCAGCAAAGCTCTGATTATACCTGTATCTACACTGACCCCAGGCAATTTGCCTCCAAAAGTAATGTTTCTGTTATGCTCGCACGTGTTACTAACAAGGTTTCAGTCAATACTGGTAGCAACAGCTGTTTTAATCATTGCTTGGTTGTCATTTTTACAGTCAAAGAACTCCAAGTGCCTCACAGGCCTGCACTCAAAGAAGGTCTCCGCTCCTCCTTTGAGCAGTCTCGTAATAAAACAATTCCACGCTCCATGCCTTATCTCCCAATTTTGAAGACCTACTTTACTATTCTTAACCTACTATCCACCTTCAAACCTTAAAGACCATGGAATGGTCCCTGAACTTGTATGCAGAGACAGAGAAATGCCAAGAACATTTTTCTAATAATAATGCCTTATCTTGTGTCACTTCCCAAAATTCTATGACAACACATTCACCCCATCATTATCTTTTCAGGCTCCTGTGATGTAGATTAGACTGACAGACTATGACTAGCCCAGTAATCTTCATAGCTAAACAGGGATTTCAACCTGGATCACTCCAGCCCTAGTATACTTGAATCACTGCACACATTTTGGCTTAAATATCCTAACCAAGCTGGTGCTTGGATTTCCCTATTTTATTGAAACATTTGCTCTCCTGAGATAGATCATAGATTATCAAAGACTACTACTTAAGAGATAAATGTCATTACCGACACCAGTACAGCTAACCATATCAGTGATCGTGCAAGTAGCCAAATTAAGGTCAAAACATATTTCTGTCACAATTACAGCAGGCACTAATATGTAGCCTGCATACTGTAATTAAACTGCAAACTGCCCAGAGACTACCTGAAGTGGTATAGGGTGGTATATAAGCAGAACACTGAAGGCAGCAGAAAAACATAAGTATTTTCAAGATAGTATTCCTCAAAACAAAATCCACTATAAGCCATTAAATGCAATTATGCTATTTATTCTTTAATAAATACACTGAATAATAAATACACCGAATAAACCAAAATAAATATGAGCAAAAATCTTATTAGTTATGCCTTTCAGCATAACTTCATCAGGATAAAACTCCACTGTGAATTGCCACAAGTTAAGAAGTCAGTGGAGGAACTTGGTGTTTCACATCAGTCACATGACCCAGGCTACAAGAAGCAAATGTCTATACTAATTTTTTTTAACTTGCAGCAATTTACAGATGAAATGTATGCTAATAGACTTATGTCAGTATAATCTTTTAGCTGAATTACGAGCACAAAAATACCGTGCCCTAAATCCACATAAGAGTAAAATTTTGATTCCTCACCCAACCAGATATTTATTATAACAAACACATTGTTTTTCTAAGATCATATTTAACTTTCCAAACACAGAAAGCCATGGCCTCAGGCACTTTGGGCTGGAAAAAGTAGACCTCAGCCTGTTCAAAGTTGGACAGCCGTGTTGTAAACCATGGTGTGGACACGGACGTCTAGCCAACTTCTTTTGTGAGTTTTGGCATTTTACATGTACACTATGTGGTCTATGGGACTCCTGAACAAAACATCTGAATTTCCATTACTGTATTTCTTATGGGGAATTTTGCTTTTAATCTAAGAGTGTTTTGGTTTACAAGGATGTTTCCAGAATGGATTATGTTTGTAAACCAAGGTATCACTGTATTTATTCTAGTTTATAAACCAGCTTCTACCTAAGAGGGCACTCCAGTTTAACAAAAGCCAGGACTTGAGCACAGAAGGAAGAGTTGAGTGGGATGAGAAGAACTCCAAAATGTGAGTTTACTGCCACAGTATTAGCAGATCATGGTTTATAGATAAAAAAGCGAATGTGGCTAACACATTAAAAGAAGCCATGTAAGGTGTTGTGTCAAAATAACTTTTTTGTTTTAAAAAGGAAATATTATATGGGGAGGACTTCATTTTTTCAGTAGCCTCCTGTGAGCTGAACCAGCTTGTGTGACCTTGGACAAATTGCACAGTCTGCAGGGCACTTGCAAAAGAAGGGAACAGTAAACCACTTCTGAGTAATCTCTACCTGGAAAACCCTGAAATGAAGCAGTTACCTCGGTGCATCCTCAACAAAGTTTGTCAGCATCTTCTAGTATAGAAGTATATTACAAGCTTCTTCCCAATGTATCATTTACTAGACTCTACCAGTGCGTGGAGGGGCAAGAATTTGCTGGTTCTTCTTTTAGTCAAATATCCCAACAATCCATTTCACCTCTACTTGGACAAAGCCAGAATATTTTGATGAATGATCCCACATATTAAATGCATTTAAAAACTCATTTTCTTCCTCCACATGTACAGGCCATCTTTCAATCATTATGACTCCACATTACTATGCTAAATTTCATTTTATTTTTGAAAGGACAGTTGAATGAAAAACATTCATTCTTTTCTGAAAAGGGAATGGAGATATGTCTGCCAGATCTCTATAGAAAGATAATGAAAATCAACATGAAAACAGGAACCACCACAGAAAAAGATCCTTGTTTGGTTCAACCAAAGCATTCAGACAAGACCTTACTGAAGGCAAACCTTAAATCACCCAGACATTTAGCACCTGAAAGGTCAAGACAAAAACAGTCCCATCTTTCAGAACAAGTATATTGGCTGCTGATGTCCAGGTTCATCTTACAGCTATGTCACAACATTGCTACTTGCTAGTAAGTCATTTTGAAGAAGCCTTCAAAATTTATTTTCTGACCTAGTTCACAAATGATAGACATCAAGGATGTTAGATGATGGAATAAACTCTTGAGCTCTAGTTATACAAACAATCGTATTCTCTAGCACTCTGTCTACTGCTGACTTGGAAAACTGTTTTGCCAGAGGCAAGAAGTTCTTTTGGCTCCAAAGCCATGACTCGTCAGTGAAGAAATAAGTATATAAAACTTAATTAAAACGAAAGTGAAAAGGAAAAGTCATAGGGAAAGAGATATAAATGTCACAGTACAAATAGAATAAGTTTAAATATAAAGCTTAATGCAGTACTGCAAATAAAGTTAAGCAGCAATATGACTGGGGAAAGGGACTGATGGATAGCTCAGCGGTCTGGGAATAAATACTGAGATGAACCACCCTAAACATCTTCAAAATACAAAGGTCTTCCAGACATGGCATTACAAAAGGTCAGTTAACCTGCTCATTGCTCAACATCGTATTAAACGGAAGAAATGCACTGCTTAAATTAAAATTAAAATATTGCACTTCAGGAGCAGCAGTTTGCTCAGAATTAACACATGATTTTTAGGCTGTCACTTCCCTCCCCCTTGCCAGAAAGCAATCCCAAAAGAACTGAATAAAACTTACCCGTATATACTCGAGTGTAAGTCGACCTGAGTATAAGTCGAGGCCCCTAATTTAACCCCAAAAAACTGGGGAAACGTATTGACTCGAGTATAAGTCTAGGGTGGGAAATGCAGCAGGGCCTGGCAGCTCCTCCTTTGTGAGCTGGGGGAGTGGTGTGTGATGTTTAAAATGACTTTTAGCCCCTGATGCAAGTGCTTGGGTCAGTGGCTAAAAGTCATTTTAAACATTGCATGCCACTCCCCTGTGATGCAGAGGGGGGTAATGAGAAGTGGCATGCAATGTTTAAAATGACTTTTAGCCACCGACCCAAGCACTTGCATCAGTGACTTATATTGGCCCGAATATAAGTCGAGGGCCCCTTTTTCAGCCCAAAATTAGGGCTGAAAAACTAGGCTTACATTCGAGTATATGCAGTACTTTTGTATTAGCATACGTAGCACTCTACCATTACTGCTTAAGGGCAAAAACTACTTCCTAGACATGCAAATTTGCAGAGCAATTTTGCTAAACTAGAAGACTGCCCCAATTTTAGACCAATCAGACCAATGTTTTGTTCTGCTGATCATCTGTTGACACGGCTCATTAAACATTTTATACATGATTCAACTGTGTCTACATATTGCAGGACTGCTGGATCAACATCAGCTAAATTACTTTTCCACTGAATGAAAAAATTAAATTAAAATACCTACAGATTTTCAAGATATAATTATCAGATGTACCACTAGAGAGAAACAAGCACTGTGTTATAGGGCTGTAGTTCTTAACCTTTTTATTAGTCAGCACCCCACTGAATCTTCAAAATGCATTTTTGCGCCTCCTTAAAAATGAGATTCAAATTATCTGTTAGAAAACTACATTTACTGCAAAATAATTAATTTCCTGAAAAACAGACATACATATGTGTTGACATAAAATTAAAATAACATCTCATTTTTAGTGACTAATTTACAATCATATTTTGAAAGTAGAATTTATTTTACAAAAGAGCTATATATATGACATCACCTGCATTTAAGCAATTTCTAGGTTTTGTTTTTATATGCAAAAGTTATAGAAAATCCCATTTTACATAGATAGGTGGTACCAAATGGTAGATGTGTCTGCAATTCTGCCTTCGCCAGTTGTGGAAATGCTTGCACACCAGAATTTATTCTAAGCCCAGTTTTTCAAATTTCATTTGCATACATGTTAGCCAATATTTCAATTTTTATTAAATTACCATCATCTATAAAGTAAAGATCAAAAAGAAATGGATCCAGTAGCCATCCCTGCTCTTTGACAATATTGTCCATGGAAAAATATCTATGAAAATGTGCACTCAATTCTTGCAAATGTGTCACAAGTTCAGGTAAAACTGTAATGTTCTTATTATCCAGAACCATTTCCTAAAGCAAGGGAAAGTTTGCAAAAATACAATTTTCAACATGATGTATTCACGTTTTTTGTTTTTAAACAAAGGCAGATAATTTTCCAGTTATCTTCCTGCTATTATGTTCTTACCATATACTTGCATTGATGTATTAAATTCATTCAGGTGAGTGAATATGTGAGCAACCCAATGGCTTCTCCCTTTATCAATGATCCCAAACGCTGAGCTGTGTCAGGGAGGGAATGGGACCAGGAGCTGGCTTCTGCCTCTCAGCTGCCTGGCTCCCAAGAACAGGCTGAACTCCCAGCAGGTACACCCCTTTGGATGGCCTCGGCTTTAGCCTTGATCTTCTGGGTATTTCCTCACCTACCAGGCTTCCTCCTCCAGGCTTCCAACTGCATACAGCCAAACATCAATCTCCCTCTCATGCTCTCCTCCCAAGATGTATTTTCTCTCCCTTATTTCTACCCCTGCTAGAGCTCTCTCCTCCCCCCCCCCCGAGCCAGGTGTCTGATCTCTCCCTAACTGCCTCTGGAGGCTGACCACTGCCTGACAGAATATATTTGCTAAATAAGCTAGTCAAAGTATTGCTTTTCTTGCAAATTCTTTAAATTTAAATTTTGGTTAATAAGAAACTGAACCAGAGAGCCACCTTATGTCAGTGCGATAAAGAAGCACAGTATGGTTAGTACCAATTTATTCTAAAAAGCCACAAAAGACACAATGAATATTTGATATCATTTATTACATTTACTGCAGGAGCTAAGTGTTGTTTTAACTTCTCTAGCAAAGTTTTCAACGAAAGTACATGGTGGTGCAACATGTAATGTGTTATTGTAACTTGTATATACATATACTCATATAACTCATATACAGTGGTGCCTCTGATAACGAATTTAATTCATTCTCAGAGGCAATTTGTTATCCGAAAAATTTGTTATCCAAAACGTGGTTTCCCATTGAAATGAATGGGAAACCGATTAATCCATTCCGGAGGTCCGAAAAAAGGCAAAAAAGCTGGGTGTGTGTGTGTTCCAGACCTCTTTATAAAATGCACTTTAAAGACTTGTAGTGATGGAACACCCTCCAGAACATCCCCCTGCAGTGCAATGCAAACATGGACAAGAGAAACTAGCAAGACTACCCCAGCCTGTTCCCACCCAAAGTGCAATGGGGGAAAAATGCAAACAAACAAACATAAGCAGGAAGAAAAATCCAGCCCATTTTTTCTTGCAGAGCTATGAAAAAAGACTGCAAACACGGAGAAATGAAACCAGCAAGACTACCCCAAACTCTTCCAGCCAAAAATGCAAAGAAAAGCAGTGCAAATGTTAATAAAAGCTAGCTCCCTGTCTTACCAAGTTCGAAAGGTCCAAATCTCTCAGCAAAACATGTCCAGAATGGCTTCAAAACACCATGATAAAAACACTCTCAGTCCTTTCACCCCTCCATAAACTATGCATCCTGCAATGCATGCAGGGTACACATTTTTTGCAAGGCATTATGAAACATTTGTTATCCGAGGCAGCTCATAGGGAACATTTGCTATCTGAGGCAGCCCTATACCTGGAAATTTCCATTCATTATCCGAAAAATTTGTTATCCGGGGCATTCTTTGTCCGAGGAATTACTGTACATATAACTCATATATATAAAAGTCCTGGAATTTTGGCCTAACATTGCAGGGACACCATTATATCCATTGGTATTGGTTGTTTCAGAAAGAAAAAAAAAGTATTAAATATTTCATCTCAGGACAACACAAATCAATTCCTTTTGCTGTGAACTCCAATGTCTCACAAAATAAAAATTCTTCCCAAATGTCCTTCTACTTTATGTATCACATAAATACTACCGTAATAGCTGACAGCAATTATCAACATTAGTTGACTAGTCCAATTGAATACTCACTTTCAGAGGAATGGCTTTAATTAATATTTACAATTTCCAATGCATATGGTTTTACCAATTCCTCAACACACCTGATAAGAAGCTTTAATTATAACAGACTAAAGAAAGAAATTAAGAATAAAGTGTTAGAATACTCAAGTCTAAAACTTTCTTGGTTTGGAAAGATTGCATTGATGAAAATGAAAATTTTACCAAAATTAATTTTTTTCTTTATCATGCTTCCAGTACAGCTAAGTAAAGATGATTTTAAATTTTGGCAAGATCTGATTAATAACTATTGTAACAGTGGTAAAAAAAGCTAGAATAAATAAAAAATATTGGTATATGGCCCAAAAAAAAGGTGGTATAGGTTTACCGAATGTAAAAAATTATTATTTAGCAAATCAAATAAGGTTTATTGGGGATATTGTGTATAATCCAGAAAGATTATTATGGTGGGAAATGGAATCATCGGAAATAAAGGAAAATATTTTAAAATATTTATTTGGTACTATTAAGAAATCAAAGTTAAATGAGATTAATAACGCCTTTCTTAGATCTATGTTAAATGCATGGTACATACATAAAAATGTATGTCCCTTGGATTCACCATTGAGATCTGTAACCAAAATGGAGAACTTCGCTATAAATTTGAAAGTTTTTAAAAATGTATTTAGGGAGAAACAAGTGATTAGATTGAAAGATTGGATAGGCAAGATGAAGAGAAAGGACAAATGAAGGAAATTCTTCAATGTAGGGATATATATATCTTGGTTTAATTTTATACAGTTAGAGAAATGGACTGACGCTTGGATAAAGAAAAATAATAAATGTAAAGAGTACACAAAATATGAACAACTCTTATTGTTGTATGAGGGTACCCAGAAGGAGAATATAGTAAAAGGTAATGTTAGCAAATTATATAAAATTATTTTGAATTTAGATGAAAATAGGGAAGGATCTGGATCAAAATTATTGTGGGAACAAGATTTTTAATAAGAAATAAGAGAGGAAGATTGGGCTAAAATGTGGAGAATGAGAATACTTAGATCTATGTCTCTTAAAATAAAGGAAAATTTCTTTAAAATAAGTTTAAGATGGTATTTGACGCCAGTGAAATTGAATAAAATAAATGCTAATTTTTCCAAGTTTTGTTGGAAATGTGATAATGAGATTGGTATCTTTTTTCATTTGTGGTGGGAATGTAAAAAAATACAAAAATGTTGGAAATGTATTTTTAAAGAACTAAGTGACATACTAGAAATGATTATAGAGCCCAATTCTGAAATTGCTTTGTTATCAATATTTGTTGATCATAGTTATGATGTTAAAACTAAAGAGTTGATTACAAATTTGTTGACTGCGGCTAGATTAATAATTGCTAGAAATTGGAAATCTAAATATAAACTATGCTTAGATGGATGGTATAATGAAATATGGAATATTGCTTTAAATGATAAATTGACATGTTCTTTAAAGGTTAAAAAAGGAGAGTTAAAAAGAGATATTTTCTATGATATATGGCAGGGGTGGCGAACACGCGGCTCGCGAGCCGCATGCGGCTCCCGGCCAAAATAAATGCGGCTCTTTGCGTTTCCCAACAAGCGGGGGGGGAGGAGTAGATCGAGCCCTGGCTGAGACCACCCCCCACCCCCCTGCACCTGAGGGTCCTGCGGCGGGGGGGGGCGCTGGCCTTGCTGCGCTCTGGCCCGTCTCTTTTTGACAGGCCGCCTACCAGCTGGCCTCTGTGATCGGAGCCCTGATAAGGGCTTGGGCAGGAGAAGCGGCTTCAGCGGGGGAGCGGCCTGGGAGGAGGAGGAGGAGGAGGCGGCGGCTTCTTTCTGGAGGCCCCGCCTTCCTCCCCAGCCGAGGATCGGGGTCTTGCCCAGCGAGGACAGCAGCGGCGGCGGCGGCGGCGGAACGCTCGTGACCGGCAGCAGCAGCGGCGAGGCTTGCACCTTGCCGCGCTCTGGCCGGTCTCTTTTTGACAGGCCGCCTACCAGCTGGCCTCTGTGTTCGGAGCAAAGGAGGAGGAGGAGGGCTGAGGAGGAGCATAGGCGAGGTGTGTATGTATCTCTCTCTCTCTCTCGGGGTGGTGGTGGTGGTGGTGGTTGCAGCGGCGGCGGCGGGAAAGGTGGCTTCTGGGGGGGGGGCGGATGGTGCCGGCTGCGTGTGTGGCACGCAGAGTGATCCCGCCGCGAGTTTGTGCAAAGGAGGAGGAGGAGGGCTGAGGAGGAGCATAGGCGAGGTGTGTATGTATCTCTCTCTCTCTCTCGGGGTGGTGGTGGTGGTGGTGGTTGCAGCGGCGGCGGCAAAGGTGGCTTCTTGGCGGGGGGCGGATGGTGCCGGCTGCGCGTGTGGCACGCAGAGTGATCCCGCCGCGAGTTTGTGCGGAGGAGGAGGAGGAGGGCTGAGGAGGAGCATAGGCGAGGTGTGTGTGTATCTCTCTCTCTCTCTCTCTCTCTCTCTCTCTCTCTCTCTCTCTCTCTCTGTCTCTCTCTCTCTCTCTCTCTCTCTCTCTCGAGTGGGAGGGGCAGGGTCCTTTTTAATTGGCATTAACGCTTCCCTTCCAAGACACCGGGGGTGTTGGGGGTGGCGGCAACGGGCGGCTGCCTGGGACATCATGCTGGGGGATGGGTGGCCGGAGTGAGCAACCAGAGGAGGAGCGGGTTTGATCGAAAGCAGGAAGAGAGTAAGTCTGGTTGCAAGGCAATGGAGACTTGGGTGTGAGTGGGGGGCGGGGGGGAGAGAGAGACCCGCCAGCTCTTGCTTCTCTCCCCCCCCCCCGCCAGCCAGCAGCTGTCAGGTTGCAAGGAGCTGGAAAAAAGGCGGGGGAGCACGTGGTGTGCGTGTTTGTATGGTTTTTTTTTTTTGGCATTTTAACATTTGTGGCTCTCTGACTCTCACAGTTTAAAATTTTGGCTCTTTTGGTCGAACTTGTTCGCCACCCCTGATATATGGGGTAGATTTATTGAATATGTACTTGTACGAGATAAGAGTAAGGCTTCCACGCAACAATCGATTTTGTTCTGGAGGTGAGGATAATGACTGTAAATATAAAGAGTGATCCTGTTGGTGAAGGGGTGCACTGTTGTTGATGTTTGTCTTTTTTTTGTAATTTGTATATATAAAAATAAAAAATAAGTTTAAAAAAAGAAGCTTCTAACAAAGGCTTTTGAATTTCCTCAAAGTCAAATTCTGTGAAAAATTTGATCTTCTGGCATCAAATAATGTCTTCTTAGACTTAAAGATATTAAGTGTATGTTGTGCAGCTTCACCACCATGCTGACTGTTGAAATGCTGTAACAACTTTGAGACTGGAGTTTGAAAACACCTTGCAGTATAAAATGTATTGTGGTCAGTGGTCTTCTATTGTACAAGTGAATCTGAAAGCAACACAATTGCACTGACAAGGGTTACTACAAACAATAAAATGTAATATTCATACATTCTTTTACCAACACATTTTAAGTAAATTATAAAATAATATATAAACAAAAAATTAATTATAATTCTTACTGAAATTAGTGTTTTATTTTTAACTCCAGGTACTATATATTAAAGCATAAGTAAGATTACTATCCAAGATCAGCCAAAATATTTATTCCATCAATGACAATGAATTTTCTAACATTTTAATCTGCTCATGTCTATTTTTGGTCTCACTAAATGGAAAGCTGGGCCATATAACCATAATCAACAGTAAAATTATTGCTCTAGTAATAAATCAGTGACAAACACATCTTGTGTGATGTACCAACACCTGCTGTAACTACATTAGCATCTCCACTGGAAACAGCATGCTGGTGGCCAAAATGTCCAAATATTATCATCTTCTGTAGGACAATTTAGCATGCGATAGAAAGAGCATGAGTCATTCAAGTTCAGCCTCAAAAAGATTTGTGCTTTTAAGCCCCATAACCTCAAGGCTAGCCTACTTACCCAAGTGAGATGTCTTGGAAAATGTCATTAAAGAGCTCAGTCATCGAAATCAGAATACATTTAGTGGACTTTTTCTTCTATTCTAAGATTTCAGTTGGGTTTCATGCCACTGAATTTACTCAACTTCCTCCATAAAGTGTCTTGGCTGCAGTGCAGCATGCCCACAGTGATGAGTTACATGGATTATTGCTGAATTTATGAGATGCAAATAGAGGTTGAAAAACAATTGCTGTTAAATGTGTCATTTATGCCTTGAATGCTGATGTTAGAAGCAACAAAGGACACTTATGTTTCTACTTGCAATATATTTTCCATATTCTCCAGTAGTAATCCCAAGACAACACAAACCAAGCAAAAGAATTCAAGATGACGAATAAATTTAGAGTAAGCACGGGATTAGCTGTTTTTGTTTTCTTTTGTTGTTGTTTTGCAGGGCTAGCTATTACCTTTCCAGGTTGGAGGGGCATTGCAGCTATCAACAAAGCAGAGTGGATTTGGTTTAAACCAAGCCCAAGATTCGACTCACTCCCTCACTGGAATCCTTTAAAACAGGCATGTCCAAACTTTGGCCCTCCAGATGTTTTGGACCGCAACTCCCACAGGCCTTTGCCATTGGCAATCTAAGCTTAGAATTCTGGGAGTTGTGGTCCAAAACATCAGGAGGGCCGATGTTTGGACTTGCCTGCTTTAAGAGGTCATTAAAAACATGGCTCTGTAGGCAGGCCTTTCCATAGCCACTACCATCGTAACAGCAATTCCCAGCTAAAACCACTTGCCACACCATCTGACTTTAATATGTACTGTAATGTTAATATGTAATGTTTAATATTTAATATGTAATGTTAAATATGTAATATTCTTTAATATGTAATGTTCAATATTAATATCATTTCTTTAATACTATTCAATATTCAATATTAATATGTAATGTTCAATATTAATATGGTTTTTTTTATATCTTTTTAAAATTGTAATTATCCGATTCTGATTTTACATGGTCTATGTGTTGTGTTCAATTTTAATTTCATGTCACTGAGATGTTAGCTGCCCAGAGTGGCCTTGTAGCCAGTGGGATGGAATATAATATAATAAATAAATAAATCCCAATTTGAGTGAAAATAGTTATTTTAAAATAAATGCTTACCGACTACTGCTCTATATCAACATAATTTATATCAAACTCACCATGGCATAAAGTGAGATCTGCAAAATAATTCCCTCTCTCTTATGCAAGACATAAATACATATACAGGCATGCTTAATAAATTCCTTTTAGCAATATGGGAATCTGAGGGTTCTTTAAACTGTGAACATTTCTTCAGCAATACTGGTATACAAATATACATGCACACACAATGCAGCAGAGAAATGTACTTGCTTCACAATTTTCCAACATTTCTTTGCCCTTTGCCCTCTGAATATAAATTTAGATTTAGATTAAAAGAAAGAAAAATGCACTTTAGAAGCTCGCCTAGCTTTGGAACAGCAACAGCAAAAGAAGCCTTATTGAATAAACTTGGCATTAAAATGGGAGGATTTTTGTTTCTATTATTTATGATGACAATGATGATGTGGCAAAAAACCCAAGGAAAATGAATGATCATGAAAATCAAGTCCTTATTCTTCTGTCCTCTTCGGCATGTTAGATTTGAGCTACATTCAAATGCAGCTACACCAGAAGAAAGTGAGCTTTTTCCTTCAAAGAACTTGTTGGTCCTGCGCTGCTGCTGCTGCTCTATCTGTTTTATGAAAAGGGGTAAGTGGATTCTTCAGAGGTCACCATTCCCAATTTTAGCTCTGCTCTGTCTAGTTTTTAAAACTTTACAACTGTAAGCTAAAAAACAACAACATTATGCAAGAGGCTGGAATTCAAATACTATTTCTCTACCTTCTAAACTGATTAGAAGAGAAAGAGCATATCTGGTAGCTCTGACTTTCACTCCCACTGAAGGAAAATGATGGATTTGATACTTGCTGCCCTTCTCCTTTTGGAAGATTCCTGTCAATAGGGACAAGAAAGTCCTGTTAAGTCTGTCATCCATCCATTCCCTTGTACTGAGAAAACACAAAAAAAAACAGAGACATCTTTTCTTTCCTTTTCTCCTGAGACATAATTAATTAAGTATCTCAGTTAAGACACAGAATCAAGCTATTTTGTTAAATCAAAATTTCTTTATAACTCATATATAAGTTATCATACATACATGCTTGCAAGAATATTATATGCAGTTGTAATAATCAAAACTCTACTTCCAGGGTAGCTTCACATAATTTAAACAAACACAGTTATCAGTATCATATCACAAGGTTTCCACACAGAGTTTACATACACTGTCAAAACACAGCCCCATCTGATAGGAAGCTGGTTGACAGATTTGCTGGCAAAATTTGTCTTTTTCATTTTATTTCAGAAACAAAAGTTAGAACGGGGAAAGGAAGGGTTGGGCTTCCAGTGCCCTAACATCTTATTTATTCCTTGAGTGAGTTTTTGGACAAAAAGATGGAATACAAGATAGATATTATATTGATGCATATTATGCAAACCGTAGCACAGATACCTCCTACCCAAACTCTTCTATGTATAGCTTAATTAAGAGACAGAAGGAAGGTGCAGCCAAGATATATGTTTCACACATCCTTTAAAAACCATTCCTCTGCATTTTATGGAGGTGTGTCCGCCCAGTCAGCTGTCTAAATGTAAAACCCTCCGAGTTTAGTAGCATTTAGTCCCAATCAAACTACCCTTCTCAACCTCACTTAGCAGCTAGCAGGTCCTACCGACACATATGCTCAAAATGGTCACTGTTTCAAACCCACACACAGCAATCAATTGCATCACAGCATCTTAGTTGCTTCTTAGTTCATGAAAAGGCACCTCCAATTTTCATGTTCCCACAAGGTGCCTTTTGAAAAATAAACATCAACCAAGACCCCTAAAGTGCAGCACAAGTGAAGTTTCCTGGTACTAGCTCCAGGGGTGGTTTTTATTTTTTTTTATTTTTGAGTCACCTTTGTGAAATTTCCCTGCTGGGGCATTGAAGAAAGGGAGAATCCTGGGAGGACAGCCCTTTTAAAGCCAAGGGAACTTAGAAGGGGAAAGCCTGAGGGAAATGGGGGCTGAGGAGGAGGAGGAATGCCCCCCCCCCGCCTTAGTTATGCAGGTATTTAACTACTGCACCATGAGGCAAATTTAGAACCCACTGTAAAAGTGGAAGGCCTGTTGCTTCAAATGGGCCAGTTAGGTAATTATATGTTGGAAAGTACAAAATGCTTCTTCTCAGTAGAAAATATATACTGTACAGTATTTTCCCCTTTTTCACAAAGGTGACTCAAAAAAATTCATTCCAACCTATCTTCCCTAAATTTGCATTTTCCCCTCAATTCGTTCATTACTTCGGTCATGTAATGAGAAATAAAAAGCACATATTGTTATAAAATATAAAATATATAAAAATATTGTTATAAAACATTGTTTAAAAAAGCAAATACAGGAATCAGAAGAACTTATTAGCTGAAGAACCTGAGAGACCAATGTGGTGTGCCCAAAGTTAGAATGTCCATGATGCCTTCCTTCTCTGGTAGGAGAAAGCAGGAGAAGAAAAAGAATGCTATCATGCACAGTTTATACATTTCCCCCCAATGTGCACATCTTTGCAAGTAACCTGCAGTGAAAAAATCTGGAAAGTTGTAAAAATAAAATAAATATTACATTCTTCCTTGTGCACTAGTTTGGGAAGTGCAAGTTACACAGATTTAAAAAGTGAACAAAACAAATTTCTCCCTCAGACCAGAATCAGAATCCAACATACAAATGCATAAGTATTTACTATTTGGGGGTACCTAGCATCACAGGTAGAAAATTATAACATTATTGCTTTAAAAGTCACTGCCTTTCTACTTTTATTAAATAGTTTTTGGACTAGGCCAAGAAACCTCAAGTGCCTTACTATTAATTATTTATTTATTAAAATTTTAAAATATATATTTGTCCCTCTGCAAGGGAAGAGACATAAGACAAAATAAATTGGTTAAAAATGCATGCAAAAATAGACACTCAGGATGTGAAAGTTCTTTATAGAGCCTCCTCTTTATCTTCTATTTTCACAAACATATCGAGCACACAGTTGAAAAACGGGCTGTTTGCTCGAAATGGTCACCTAAAATGAGTGAACTTATAAATCATCTATTACACTCTGAGGCCTTTATGCATCTGGGCAAATCAATTACTTCCGCTTCTTCACATTCTTCTTTACTCAAAGTATACAGTGAACTCATTGGCTCTCTTCAACAGTATCTAATTAAGGTCCCCCGTGAGGCCAAGCCAGTTTATCACGGATATTCCAAACCCTGGTTTGATCATGAGTGTAAAGCCGCCAAAAGAATTTTAGTCACTAATTATTGGGCTTATAAGAACCAGAATTTAGCTAAGATCCCTTCCAATTGGTTCACTCTAAAACAGAACTACAAGGCCTTGATCAGGAAGAAAAAAGCTCAGGTGCAATCAGAGAATTGGAAACGCCTAATTACTGCTTCCCAACTTAAGGATTCCACCGCCTTTTGGAAAGTTGTCTCCGAGGGTATGTCAGATACTTATTCCATCCAGGATTTCTGTATTTCCCCTGCAGTCTGGGAGAAACATTTTAGAGATAGATTTACCTTGGAGCCCTGCAATCAAACGCTACCTCAGGAGGAATTGGCATCTCTAGTGAACTGGCCTCCTGTCTCAGCTGGTGAAATTATTTCCTTAATTAACCAACAAAGATCTGGGAAAGCACCTGGTGCTGACCTTATTTCTGCTGACTTACTCCAGGCTAACCCAGAATGGTGGGCCCCGGTTTTAGCCTCCTTATTTTCGTGGATTAATTGCACTGCTATAATACCTGAGGACTGGGGCCTGGCCATCATAATTCCCATTTACAAAAAGGGTAATAAACATGATCCGGCCAATTATCGTCCCATAAGTCTGCTGAGCATAATCAGTAAACTTTACGCGAGATTCCTTTATAACAAATTAGCAGATTGGTTTAGCACAAATAATATTTTAGCGGATGAACAAGCAGGCTTCCGTTCCGGTAGATCAACTATCGACCAAGCCCTTATTCTGCAGCATTTGGCAGATAAATACGCCTCACCCAAGGGTGGCTCGTTATATGCAGCCTTTATTGACTTCAAATTTGCTTTCGATTTGGTACCCAGAGAGCGTCTTTGGAGCAAATTTGAACTCACTTCCATTGACCGTCGTCTCTTACTGTTGATGCGACGCCTATATGAAAATACACGGCTGAAAGTGGTATGCAATAAAGCAGGAACTTTTAACAAATTCAATCCCTTCTCTAAGGGATGTTAAGCAAGGCTGCATTTTAGCTCCCCTATTATTTAATTTTTATATTAATGGGATAGTGGATAGCTTATCAAACCCCAACTTCCACCCTCCTAAGTTATCTTATCACCCAATTTCAATTATTTTATATGCAGACGACGCAGTTTTATTATCCTTGTCTAGTATTGGTTTACGGCGTCTTTTAAGAACCCTTTCCTCCTTTTGTGCCAATGAACAACTAATCATTAATTATTCTAAATCGAAGGTATTGATCTTTACTAGAAGAAGAATCAAACATAACTGGTACATTAATGGTAATCGGATTGAGCAGGTCTCCAGCTTTAAATACCTAGGTATTCTTTTCCACTCCTCTGGATCTTGGCTTCCCCACATTAGAAATGTAATAATTAATTCTAGAAAAATCATTACTGTTTTACTTAGATTCTTTTATTCTAAGGGTGGCCAACATATTCCCTCTGCTCTCCAGGTTTTTAAGGCCAAAGTGCTTGCCCATGTGCTATATGGTGCTCAACTATTTGCCCAGTCCAACTTGAGTTCCCTCGAGGGAATTCAAACCAAATTTCTGAGAACCATATTTGCGGTACCTCCATGTGTCTCTAACACCGCCATCCGAATGGAGGCTGGCCTAACCTCTGTGGGTCTCCGAGCCAAAGTGCAATTATTTAATACTTCGTTAAAATTTCTTTATCTCCCTGTCGGCTTGGCCCCTTTGATCCTTACAGATTTATTTCATTCCAAGTGGAAACGGTTCTTAGAACATGAATGTAGATCTCTTGGCTTTTCAGTAAAGCATGTTATTTCTCTGGGCTATAGTAGTACCAGAACTGCCATTCATCAAAGGCTCAGAGACATTGAACTCCAACAGAACCGGGGCCTTTTATCTCACTCAAGTAGTACATGTAATGATGTGTTTATGCTCCCCCCCTATCTGAACAACATAGCTATCCCCAAATTCAGAAAGGCATTTACCTTAGCCAGATTAAATGTGTTACCCTCCAAACTGTTGGATGGAAGATTTCAACGGGTTCCCTATCATCTACGTTTATGCCCCCGTGACTGTGGGGATGTTGAAACCCTGGAACATGTACTTCTGTATTGCAGCTTTTACAGGGACCTACGCAAAGAGCTTTTATATCCAATTTTTCAAAGGTTCCCGGGTAGACCCAGTAAATTTTATTGAGTATTTACTAGCCGATAAAAACACAAATATAACTATGATAATGGCCAGATTTTGTGCGGCAGTCATGGCATCCCGTAAGATGATTTTGTCATCAAATATTTGATCCCCTAATTCTTCAGTGTATGATATAATACCCTCTCATATTTTAATATAATATTTAGAATAATTAATTGTTTATTATTATCCTATGCAACTATATGTCTATTAATATTTTCCTTGGCTACACGTTATTAACTTTTAATCTATCCAATTATATTTGTATTATTGGTGTTGTCTTTCGAATTTGATTACCATGTATTTTTTGGTCTATGACCGTAACTAAACAATACTACCACAAACAAAGTTGGTGCAGATTCTTGCTTTAAATATTCAACTTTACGTCTAGAATATTCAAGTAACTATTTACACCTTTTAACAGTTGAACTTTCTCCGGGGGACAAAGGGGTTCATAGCTTGAACATCAAATATTACCCCCCACCGTCCATGGGTCCAATAAACAGTTTTCCTTAAGTCCTGTTATTTTAATGGGTTCCCTGGGTAGAAAAGGGGGCAACAAGAGGAGTGAGTTGTCTCCACACCCTATCCCACACCACTGAGTAGACAAGATTTCCCTTCCCTGATCTTCCTAGTCCAACTGCAACATGATGGCTTTCTGGGTGGGGATGAGTTCCTCCTTCTCTTAACCTCTACTTCAGGGATGATTAACTTCTCCCACTTATGGGTCCATGGGTTGTCCACCCATATCCACTTCCATCCCTCAGGCAGTGTTCTCTTCTCCTTCTTCACCTCAACTTCTTCCACCTCTACAGCTGTCTCTTTTTATCGTTTACCCCTTTATTTCTTTTCCTGCCTCCTCTCCTTCCAAAATTTCCCGTCTTTTCTCTTTTTCTTCCTTGCTCTGTTTCCAGTTGGCTCTCTTTCTCCTCCCCTCCTGCATTTCTGTCATTTCCACCCTTCCTTTTCCCTCTTCTCCAAGAGGTGGTACCTCCTCTTCTTCTTTCTTATTTTTTTCTGGCTTTAGTATTTGTGTTCTTTTTCCCCTCTCCAAGGTAGAGGGGGCTGCTCTCAGGAGTGATAGATTTCTTTTCCAGCCCCTTTCTCACAGGTTTCAAATTGTTGCTTAACATAGTAGCAAAACACAAGTGGTTTCTGAGTGTCCCTCTTAGATCTGGCAACTGTGATGACAACTGAGCACAAGATTCCAATTACAAGTTGGTGAATAAAACTGATTTGGTTAATAAAATCAGAAAGTCAAATTCCAAATATTCCTACCATTGACACATATTCACTGATCTTCCAAACAAACATTCTATTCTATATGTGAAGATGTTAAATTAAAAATACAGCAAAGCAAGACAACTGAAATAAGGTAGGAAATGCCATTTGAGATTTAAAAGAATCTCAAATCACCTCCACCTCTTTGAAATAGTAATTACTGAAGCTGAGTACCTGCCACACCTTTTTCTAACCTTTTCTTGTTTGCTTTCAAGAAAACACTTCTTGTCCTCTGATTCCTCTAGGTACACATGCAACGTTATTGCTCTGCTGACACACTTGCTAATTGCTGACAACTTCATACCCTATTTCTGTAACCAGCAAAGAGAGAGAGAGAGAGAGAGGAGAGAGAGAGGATTCCCATCATAATAAATTTTTAACATCCATTTGCCAAATTTCACAAGAAATCATATGAAACAGAAAGCTGTGCAGAAGATTTTCTACATACTGTCCTTGATCACAAGCAGATGGTTGTTGCTTTAGGAGAAGGGATACAGAAAGTACAGCCAGTTCAAGCAAGAAACCCAAGTTCAAGGCTCGGTTAGATTTTCCCTACCAAATAGGGAAAGTCGAAAACACTGAGTAAGCAATTACAAAGAGATATACCTGTCAAAACAAATGTATGGTTCCTGATGGCTGGAAGACATATAAAGCAAAGAACAGAAACACTGAATCCTCATCACATGTTATTATTGATTCTTACACATTTCTGAAGAATAAAATTATATACATATACTTAAGCTTTCCTGAATATCCTTCCCAGACTTTGATGTGTATATATGCCTGCACACTGAGATTAACATTTCATATATCTGAAGAAGCCACTTCAGACCAGGAGTGAGCAACTGACTAGTCTGTCTGGAGATCAATTTTCTGCCTCTGGAGTCTTCTAGGAACTGCTAAAATGCAGAAAAAGAAAAAGAAAGTGACTAGAAGACCACTCCCAGTTTTGAACAATGAGAATTTTGGGATGTTAAACAATGGAGGATAGCTGAAGCTATACTCAAAGGGTAAGGAAATTTTGACCACAGATCAAACTATTCTGTATGCAAATAATGGGCATACTAATGCAGGCATGTCCAAACTTCGGCCCTCCAGATGTTTCAGACCACAACTCCCACAGTCCTTTGTCACTGGCAATCTAACCATAGAATTCTGGGAGTTATGGTCTAAAACATCTGGAGGGCTGATGTTTGGACTTGCCTGCTTTAAAAGGTCATGCCTGCACTAATGCATGTAAACTATAGATGTAATATACAGTGAGCAGATATATGTTCACTTACAGGTGTTTTCTTAATAGGAAAATGCACATTCAGAGACAAAAAGCAATCATTTCGCTTGAAATGCAGTAGTTTCTGCCATATACTGGGTCAAATCAACAGTCCTTGAAAGGAGCCCATTCAGAAAGTCACATAACACAATCCACTTCGGTTGGCCTCATTTTTCCCAATTCTATGATTATTTTCTCTATATTATATTTCTTCTAAAAGTACTGGTTTTAAAACTAAAGCATCTACTCCAATATTTTCCTTAGTACACAAAATATACGGGGACAAATATTCCATTACATCCCCATCTGATTTTTGAACCAGCTTTTTAGAGAATCCACCCTAACCACTTTGTTCAAGGTTTTATTCTGAATATGTTCCCAAGCGGTGTGAAGGCAAACAACAAACTTTCTAGACTAAAGCATTAGCAAGTCCATTTGATGCCTGAATGAGAGCCAGAAAATATGCCCTTTTGAATTATACCTGTATATTTATAACTGGGTTAGGTAAAAATGGTAACATGTGATAAAAGTATCCAGGCGCACAGTAGGATATCCTTATTTGGATTAAGTAACATTTCATGAAGTAACAGAGAGGTTTATTCACGATTTTGTGGCACTTTAGGTTTTGCTAAAAGTTATCAACAAAAGGGTATTTTAGATTGTTTCTAAACAATGAACACCAATGCCTTTAACTTCCCAAAGTTAGTAACTGATAACCTCTTTACCTTATCCACTAGGAGGCAACCTTCCCTCAATAAATAAAAACTCTTGATAAACATCTGCTGGGAGTTAGAAAAGTGTGAAGGTTAGCAGGACAAGATGGCAGCTTCACCAATGTCTTAATTTTGACTAACTCTGGAAAATTACCAATTCCAGACCAAGTCTAACCCCCTCACAAAAAACAAGAACAAGGCAACATGGGGAAAATGTTATTATCAATACCACTCTTGTGTGGGCTTCGACTATACTAAAAACTACAAGTAGTCTAGTGGCCATTTAAGACTACAAGATTTTAATTCATTTAAATATTAACAGGTTGTAGCCCTCTTCTTTAGAAGCATGATCGTGGGCTAAAGGATATTAAAGTAAAACTTATTAAGGTGCTATAAGACACATTATTTTTTGTAGCAGCAGAATAATGCATCTACTCCTCTTTCCATGAAACTGCTCACAGTAGTTCTACAATGAGGATAGATTTATAAGGCATGAGAGCAGTGCTGTGTATCTTGCAAACACCGAAAGGCATTTCAATTAAATTCCTATAACCAAAACAAATAAAACTCAGTTTCCAAAAGGGGGGGGAAATCACATGGTTGACACTGAGCCTTTTCACACACCCCTAAGATCCGCTGGCCACTTAAATTCAGACCAGAGATCTTAGGGGTTTGTCGCTGTTCCTGCATTACCACCCCCTCCGCACTCCTGGCTGCTGGCTGCGTGAGGGGAGGGAGAAAAAAAGGAAGAAAAGAATGCCTCTCACCTCCGTTCTGCCATCTCGCTTTGCTCCCAGCACTGCATTCAGATCTCTTAAAGGGGGGGGGGGCAAAAAAAGAACAAACAGAAGCAAGGAGAGCCCGGCAGTCACTACTGTTATATCCGCATCAGGAATTTTCACCCTCCGAGAGCAGGTACATGAAAAGTGCGCTGGGACGCGCTTAGGTGGGCATGGTCACACTTAATTATCTGTAAACTCCGGAGCTGGTGGGGAAATAATTTTAAGCTCTGGAGCTGGGAGCCATTTGCCGCGGAGTTTAGGGGTTGTGTGAAAAGGCCCACTGTGTAACTTTGTTAAACTACTGTAACTACTTTTTAAAGAAAATGTTCATTTTTAAAAGGATACTTTATATAGAACCAACACCATGCAGGAATGAAAATGGGGATCCACAGATAGATCAAGCATACACAATAGAGACATTAATACGCAGTTTTGTTTCTTGTTTCTTTTAAAGCTGGAGTTAAAAGTAAAGCCCACTGGCATAACTGCCATTTTCCTCAACAGAATAATGAGAATAATCAAGAAACAATTGGCATCCTAGTTCATTCGCACTGTGAAAACCTTATAAAAGCATGATCAAGCCAACTAACTTGGACTTCCACAAAAGCCTGTAAACTTCCAGGCCAACTAAAAAGTGACCGCTCCATATGGCAAGATAAAGCAGGTTGATTCATAAGCAGTTTCCCAAATAAAAGTCAACCAATTTCAACATGGCCTTCTACTATACATCAACATATCCAAATCTATTCTTGTTTCCCACAAATAATCAGAACTATGCTGTGTACCTTCTACTACAAACACTGCATGACTGTCCAATAAAACCTAATCAAAGTGACTTTAAAAATTGCAACATAACTCTGAGACATAAACATTTGGCAAGACAAACATGGAAATACATTGTGCATTTTCACATTTGCTATTATATCATGAATTAACAATATTTCTATGCAACCATGCCTATCAAAATTATTTTATTTGCCAATAACATGTCTATTAGTAAAGCAGAGCCAGTGATTATTATGAATGTCATATCCTTCAGTAATATTATGTCTTCTTTCCCAAACTATTTTATACTCTTATCATCATTCACATTTATTTTGAACTATTTTTCATCTAGTCTGGAAAAACTCAGCAAATGCATATTTCATATGTCATATAACAGTTCAATATAAGTTTCGCTATAAAGACAATTTCCTTGGTCCGTTTTACTTCCACCCAAAAAGTTTGCTTTGAGGCCACTACTACTACTACTACTACTACTACTACTACTACTACTACTACTACTACTACTCATAGGTTTACAAAAAAATTTATGAGAGGGAAAAAGCTTAGACATCAAATACAGTGGATCCTCGTATAACAAACGGTTTGTATAACATAAAATCTGTACAACATAAAATATTCTGGAGATAGGGGAAATTTGCTTAACATAATTGTCTGTGGGGCAAATCCGTACAACATAAAAATGGTCGCGATTAGGGATTACTCTGTTTTCAATGCATTCCTATGGGAACTTTGTATAAAGGAAAATTTGTTTAAAATAATTTCATTTGGAATGAGGTACCACTGTATTTGTTAAAACAAAGGATCTATTTCACATCTTGGAAAAAATGTGAAACAAATTTATAAACTTTTGTATCTTTGGAAGATGAACGGAAACATTTAGATCATCCAATAGGAACAATTTTTGTTATATATCAGTCTACTATTTAATGCTCACTTGAATGTTCTGTTCTACTATGATTTGCATAAAAAAGGTAAAGGTAAAGGTTCCCCCACACACATGCATGCTAGTCGGCCCAACTCTAGGGGCGGTGCTCATCTCCATATTCAAGCCAGAGAGCAAGTGTTGTGCAAGTCCATGGCCACGTGGCCAGCATGGCTGCAAGGAAACACTGTTTTACCTTCCCACTTTTTATGGTGGTACCTATTTATCTACTTGCATTTGCATACTTTCGAATTGCTAGGTTGGCAGGAGCTGGGGTTAACACAAACTATTTTATCTGAAACCAAATCAAACAAGAAAAGTGTAGTACTGAAGCAGAATATATCAACTGATACTGACATGTCAGTATCTGTTGATATAGTCCCAGCAGTGGAAGTTAAAACTAACACCAAGTACAGTATTGTCAAAATTAACAGGGTGAAATACTATTGATTTAGTAGAACTTTCAACAGACCACATGCCTTGTCTTCTTCCTTACGTCTGGCTACAACCTATATATAATCAGCTTTATTTGCACAACCTAAACCACTGGCTGGCCTTGTAGAAAACAGGAAGAGAGCAAGGAATTTGGGAAGAGTGTAGAGAATTTTCTCATGACAGAGGGATGGCACAGGGCTGCTGTCATCAACATTCAATAAAACATGAAGTTGAATGCCGTTTCCCACACAGAAAAATATCCATGCTTTATACAAAGTTCAGTAAGCACAAACATAAGGGAATAGAAGATGACAAGACAGGTGTCATTGCTTATTCACCAAGGCACCCAGGGAGTATATACCAAGTTCAGCAACAGGCACTTCACCCACTTTCACTGTGTTAGAAGTTTTACTGGTGAACTCCATGCTTCCATGTCCAGATTCTTTATCATCAAGGACAACAAAACTTTCAGATACCTGGAGTGCACCGTTATTGTTATCCTTTCACAATGTAAGCCTTCTGGAGGTCACACACCTCAGGAGAGAAGTACTGAACACTGATTGGGGTTCCATCCAGGTGCACCACAGTGCACTGCTTCCCTCTATAAAAAAGATAATTTTGCCTACAGGCAGGCTGGGAGGGAGGGAGAGTTCTCACAATTATAAGAAAGGACTGGCTGGGATCCATGTATGGCTCTGGGAAGCCCTTTTTTTAAGGAAAGGAAAGGATAGAAAGGAAAGGAAAGGAAAGGATAGAAAGGAAAGGAATTGCGCCCCTTTGCACAACTTCTCCCGTTTTTTTCTCCTGGCGTCCACACAGAAAAGGGTCACAAGAAAAGGGCTGGCAGGATGAATGGGAGAAGTGGGATGGAGCTGGAACCGCTCCAAAAAAAACACCTCCATGAAACACAAAACACCAACCAAAAAGCCACAACCCCCTCCTTCAAAGGCAACCCCCTTTCTCTTCCTCCTCCTCCTCCTCCTCCTCCACCACCACCACCCCAGTCTTGACAGGCCCACACGAGGACGACCGGCTGCTCTGCCAAGATTTTTTTATTTTTTTGAAAGGGGAAAAAAAGGAGGGTGGGTTGCAGCATCCCTCACAGAGAGAGAGCAGAAAGAGAGAGAGAGAGAGCAGAGAGCAGAGAGCAGAGAGGAAAGACTCCAGGATCTCCAAGTCACTGCAGCCGCATCGGCGGCGCCCTCCTCCTCCTCCTCCTCCTCTTCTTCCTCCTCCTCCTCTGCCTCTCTTTCCCCGCTGCACGCCGCATCCCAGCTGCCAGCCGCCGCCGCCGGCACTCGAGCTCTCTCCCCTTCTCGCTTCCTGCCCAGCCCAGCCCTGCCCAGCCCAGCCGCCCCGAGGCGCCGGCACCGAGCGAGACGAAAAGGGAGACCCCGAGACAGGAGGAAAGGGAAGGGAAGGGAAGAGGGAAAAGGGAAGACAGCGGGGAATCGCCCTTGTCCCGGGCGCCTTGAGCGGGCGGTCCCTTGCCAACGGCGGGGCGGACCTTTTGGGCGAGGACTGGGGCTGGGCTCCCGGCCGGAGGGAGGAGAGAACCAGGGAGGCTCCAACCGGAGATAGTGGGGGGGGGGGGGAGAGAGATTAAATGACAGTTTAAGAAAAATAAGAAGAGCCGCCCGGCCGTTCCACGCGCGCCTCCTAGACGTGAAGGGCACTGGTGCCGCCGCCGCCCGAGTCCCTCCTGTGCCCGGACGTCCCTTCTCTCAGAAGCAGCACCACCTGCCCTCCCTGGCCTCCCCCGCCGCCCGCCGCCCGCCGCCCGCCGCCCGCCGCCCCAGGGACTCCCTCCTTCACTCACCGTCCGGTGCCGCGGCTGCTGGCGGTGCCTCCCGAGCCCCGGGAAACAGCCGGCGGCGGTCAGCGCGGCCGCTCCTCCGCCGCCTCTTCCTCCTCTTCTTCCGCCGCCCCCGCCGCCGCCCCCGCCACCGCCGCCGGGGGTCCTGGAGAGGAGGAGCAGCACCAGCGACCTGCCCGCGGCGGCCGCCATCTCGCCACTGGAAGTCCGCCCCGCTCTCCGGCAGGCAGCGCTGCGGGGGTTGCTGGAAAGGGGCGGGGAAAAACCCTCCTCCTCCTCCTCCTCCTCCTCCTCCTCCTCCTCCTCCTCCTCCCCCTCGCCTCGCGCGCCCGACCAATGACGAGGCCTCCCTGGCGAGGCGCGCGGGCGACCACAACCGCCGTGTCAATCGCGGGCCGAGCCTTTGCCGCCGCCGCCGCCGCCGCCGCCACCACCCCCCGGCCAATCGCCGGCGTGCAGCTATGAAAAGGGGCGGGACGAGGCGAGGAGGGCTGGGAAGCTGTCAGTCATAGCAAAGCGGCGTGTGTGTGTGTGTGTTGGAGGTGGGAGGCGGGCGGGTGGTGAGATTCAGCGCAGGTGAGAGTAAGACCCGCCCGGAGCCGCTCCAGAAGTGGGTGATCAGGACTCGGAATCGGACTTGTCCGCATGAATGGCTGGAAGCCCCGCTTGGAATTAGTAAATAAATCGCCTTAAACTGCCGTCCTGTATCCAATTTATCTAGGAGTAAGTGGCTTTTGAACTTCACTAGGGTTTACTGCTGACAAGGCATGCCAAGGATTATACTGATAGCTGCTTAACATTAGAGCTGGGTTTTCTGATGCTGAGCAGAAATTAGAAGGGCAATTCTGCGTTTCCTCAGCGATAAGCCTCAAGTTCACGTTCCTGTCCGGGGAAGCAAGTGTTGGATTTTAGCCCTGGTTTGTAAAGAGAAGTAAAACAAAATTGATCTAAACCGCCTCGAGTCCCTTTGTTTTAGGAGAAAAGCAGGTGGTAGTCTTAAGGGATTACAGTGGACCCTCGTATGACAAACGGTTTGTATAACATAAAATCTGTACAACATAAAAATTTCCAGAGATAGGGGAAATTTGCTTAACATAATCGCCTATGGGGATAATCCGTACAACATAAAAATGGGATTACTCCGTTTTCAATACATTCCTATGGGAATTTGTATAAAGGAAAATTTGCTTAACATAATTTCATTTGGAACGAATTAATTCCTTTATACAAGGTACCACTGTAAAACATTCCAGAGATAGGGGAAATTTACTTCAATGGGGCAAATCCATACAACATAAAAATGGTCGTGATTAGGGATTACTCTGTTTTCAATGCATTCCGATGGGAAAATTGTTTGCTTAACGTAATTTCATTTAGAATGAATTAATTCCTTTATACAAGGTACCACTGTATTACTTTGTCAAACAAGAGTATGTCAGCTCTACAAAATGCCATTGTGACTCTGAACATATTAAATGCCCCATTTTCTTCTCCCCAGGAAATCAGCTATCAAATAAAGCAGTGATGGCGAACCTTTTAGAGTGCCCAAACTGTGATTTAAAACCCACTTATTTTTCACAAAGTGCCAATAGGGCGATTTAACCTGAATACAGTGGTAACCCAAGTTACAAATGCTTTGGGTGCTACCCTTGGGGAAAGTGAGCATTGAAGAGCAGACTTTTGGATTTCCCATGTCCATTGCACCTTCACTGTGGCCACAAGAAATTCAAAAACCTGCTCTTCAATCCTAGCTTTCCCAAACAGTAGCACTTCATCGCCTCTCTGCCCAGGGCAGAGAGGCGGATGGGGTGCTACACCATTGGGAAACCCTGGGGGGAGTGGTGGTGGCTTGTGGGCTCGTTCATAGCCCCAGTTTACTCTCCAGCCACGCTGATCTGATTATCCCAAAAGTAAATTACGGCTACAAAGGAGCCCACAAACCACTGACTCCCCTTCACCCAGCTCTCTACACTGAGTCATTTCAGTGGTCTCGAAACGGTTCTGTGCAGAGAGATGGACGAAGGGGAGGTAGCGGTTTGTGGGCTCCTTCATAGCCCCAGTTTACTCTCCAGATGCCGCTGCCTCTCCTTCGCCCGGCTCTCTGCACAGAACACTGTGGCATGCGCCGAGCGGAGTGGGGAGTGCCGTGGCTGTGAGGGGGCGATGTTGGGTGCCCACAGAAAGGGCTCCGTGTACTACCTTTGGTGCCTGTGCCATAGATTTGCCAACACTGAAATAAGGCATTGAACAGCCTATAATTTTCAAGGTTAAGAAAAGAGAAGCATCATCCAGAAATCATTTCACATGGTTCAGAACCTGACATCTGACTTGAGTGGGGAGTAAAGCCTATTAACTGAAGTGTTGAATCATAAAAGAAAGAAGCAAAACTCGGCACAGGTCTACTCCAGAGCAAATCCTATTGAGTTCAGAAGAGGATGGCAGCCAGAGTCTGCTGTAGCATCTGAATGTTCTGCAGCTCCATTGGGATTTTGTTCCTAAATTGTTTAGAAGCTGCTGCTTTTGTTGCTATAAGACCTGACAGGGACCTTGCTCCATTCATGGGTTAGCTCAACATCCAGTGAAAGCCCATTGCTGAATCAGTCATAGGACAGCCATAATGACTTAGCAAAGGTTATTATTGTAAGCATTAATGGCATATGGAGACACTGCTATTTGCCCTGTGTCTACAACTGTTCTGTCCTCCACATAAGCTAACCTAATGCATAATGTATCAGAATGGGATACATCCAACTAGGAATACTGTTCTCTCCAGATGTCTTTTTCAACTCTTTCTGTGCTGGATGTTATTTATTTCAATTTAAATTCTAACGCGTGTGTGTGCGCGCATGTGTGAGTGTGCGCACATGTGTGTGTGTGTGTGTGTGTGTGTGTGTGTGTGTGTGTGTGTGTGTGTGTGTGTGTGTGTGTGTGTTAAAAATAGTCTCAGAGAGGCTAACAACAATTGGCCTAAAATTCTTTGCCTTCTTATCCAGGAGTAAGTTCCCCTGAATGCAATGGGACATCCTTCAGCATTAAGAAACATCAAATCCAATTAAAATACTACAGTAACATCAATTAAGCATTTTAAAGTGGCCTAAATGATAATTGCCATTCATTAAATTTATGAGTTCCTGATCACTGCCAAAGAAGCCCCACAGCTGCTTAGAACTAAAACTTACAGAATAATCAATATAAAAAGGAAATATGAATCAATATAATTCATAATCAAGATAACAAGGCAATACAGTTATAAATACACAATCAATAAAGCATCATTTAAAACCACACAAAACTAAAAGTGTTCTTCCAGAGTAGCAATACTTAAATCCCCCATCCCAGAACAAATGCCGCAACACTACTAGCTCACAGCAGGCTTTTAATGTCTGAGAAAATAAATCTATCTTTTTCTAGTGCCAAGAGATTGACAATGTCAATGCCTGGCAAACTTCCTTGAGAAAAATCTTCTATAGATGCAGGTTGGGGGGTGGGGTGGGATTTCATTTCAGGTAAGCTTCTATAAGAATGTTCATTACTCCTCTTCATTCTTGAAAGTGAAGCTTTGAATGAACCCATATAGGTGCTGAAATAGGCTCTTCTCCTTTTTTTAAATTAAGGTCATCTCGTATTTAACACAAACATGAGAGGCAGATGCAACACGTCTTCTCTGTGTTGGCAATAGCTTTGTCTGTTCATGTTGTTGAGTTTTGAATTTTGGTTACATTCTTCTAACTGCACAGCAGAAGTGAAGGGATTCACAGAGCGGAATTAGCTTCAAGTTCTCAGAGTAGTCCAATCCTTTTCCCATCAGTCTTGATAATGCACTCTTAGATATTTGCAAGAAGAAAAATTAAAGTTCCATTACTTGCCATTGAACAGATAAAAGAGCAAATTGATGACAAACATAGCCGCTTGCAGAAATAGGCCAGAACACACTTTCCCTGATATCCAACTGAAATCTAGTTTTCTGTGAGTCCATTATGACTTGTTCTGCACACAAGAATAATTGAGAACAGATTCCTTTTCTGTATGACTATCTTTCAAGTAGTTG
This sequence comes from Phrynocephalus guinanensis, assembly GCA_037367245.1. Lineage (NCBI taxonomy): Eukaryota > Metazoa > Chordata > Lepidosauria > Squamata > Agamidae > Phrynocephalus > Phrynocephalus guinanensis. Next base: position 41,818,032 of record CM074735.1, on the reverse strand, counting down.
TACAGTGCTATCATATGTCCCCTCAGTTTTCTTTACTCAAGGCTAAACATGGCTACTTCCTTCAGTCTTTCCTCATAGGGCTTGGTTTCCAGTCCCCTGTTCATTGTGGGTTTCACACCCACATCTGAGAATATCCTTCTGGCAGCTATGTCGAAGGAGCTTAGAAACCTTCTCATTCTAAGCAACATTAGCGGAATTATTGGTCTATCAAACACCAGAAGCAGCCTTGTTGTGTGAAAAGAGCTGGGTAGGTAATCCAAGACTTTTAAATCAATTTGGTTCACGTATGTCTGCAGTAATTTACTCAGAGAGAACAACACCCTCTGTCTGTTAGACCACTTCCCTCTGTTGATGTAAGTATCTTTAATCTCAAGTGTTATTTGAGCCGCTTGAAGACTTCGGGTGGCTGCTGCAATTGTTGCTTTATTCTTTGAATTCTTTGCATGCATTCCCCCCCCCCCCCCCCGGTTGTAAAGGGGTTGGCGTTGGGCTCCATGTGCGAGATTGGAATTTCTTTACAGATGTTCATTAATGTAGTCATCCTCTCAGTCTGACTGGTCTGTAGTTTCCAGGTTCCTCATGTTTGTCCTGTTGGAAAATGTGGGCATGAATCCTCCTCCAATCATCAGACACTTCACATATCCTTCATGATTTCAAGAATGGTTTGGAGAGTTCTTCAGCCAGTTCCTTCAATACCCTTGCCTGCAGTTCATTGGGCCTTGGAGATTTTAACTCATTCAGCATGTCTGTGAAGAATCTCAGCCATCCAATCTTGAGAGATTGAAATGTTACTCTGCTCATCCAAACAGGTGTTTGGACCAAACAGGTGTTTGGATGAGCAGCAAAACGTCTCAGTCTCTCGAGAAAAGAAGTCCAGTTGCCATGACTTAACTTCCAGATAAGCTCATTCAGCATGTTAAGGTATTCTTTGACTCTTTCCTTATCAATCCCAAGATGCAATAGTCATAGAATACCTTAACATGCTGACTGAGTTTATGTCTTAATTGTATTGGACTGTATATTGTCCCTCATTACTGTAAGCCACCTTGGGTCCTTTTTGCAAGGAGAAAGATGGGGTAAAAATATGCTAAATAAATAAATAAATAAATAAATAAATAAATAAATAAATAAATAAATAGCCTGGCCCCCACATTTTTGCACTACCTACAATTTCTGCACCATCTCCAAATGCAGCACAGTGTACAATATTTTAATGATCTAATCTTGATGTTATCAGACCATGGACAACTGATGCAAAGCTGTCCTTGTCCAGGTAAGATTGTCAATCCATAGCAGCTACATTGGGGTGGGGTGGGGATCAAGGTTCACCTTTAACAAATGCTCGAATGGATCAACATTGTATTTGTTTGATTTCTCCATATAAACATTAATTGGCTCCTCTAATTTTTTTCCAGGTGAATGTCACCACAGAAGTTATCCTGCCCCCTTGGGTCAGTCCAATGTAACATCAGAGTAGGCCCACTGAAGCAACTCACTAGCAAAGCTCACGTTGACAGTCTCAGGATGTTACCATTGAAGACATCTTGGGCCATAAGGCCTCAGATCTCAAGACATCTACTGTCAGCCAGAATAGACCACTGAGCTGGTTGGATCAATGTCCCGTCTCGCCCAAGTTCATTTCTTATATCCGTGTGAAGAAGGACTTGAGTTTTCCAGGCCACCAGATTGAAATGTGTTTAGGAATTGTTTGGATATCCATACAAAACTTTCAGTGAAGGTTTTATCTGTTCTCATTAACATGTGAGATATAAACTGATTTGAAGACAGGTAGACCACCAGTTTCTCAACCAAGTGTATTTTTCCCAAGAGCCATCAAAGGCAACCTGGTCTAGTGTGTTGTACAGTATTTTAGCTTGCAAGTCACAATAACAGTGACAAGCCTGTGGCCTTACAACAACTGCCACTCCCTACGTTACTTTTAGGGTGTAACCCTCAGTGTACAGTACTCAAGTAGCTATAAATCTCATGGAACTCAGTGGGACCTGTTTCTCTGTAAAAATGGTTTAACTTCACTTTGAACCACAGACAAGTTAAAATCTATCTGAAACTCATTTCTCCCTCACTGTCAAAGTGGAGATATGATACCACTATGGTTCTTTCTCTTGACATATCCAGATACAGCCACTTTGCTGAAGGCAAGCAAGACTAAGGAAAGCATAGGAACGGATACATCTGGCCTTGACTTCTCTGAGAATAAATAGGAAAGTAGGACAGTGACTTAACGTGCCACCAAATTTACTGTAATCTCCAACTTTTCCCATAAGGAGATGTCAATGTTTCTGGATACAGTACTTTTTCTCCCAGCCAAAGTGAGAATCATATCCTTCAATATAAGGAAGTGATGGATTCACAGAATGGCTGCCATTCCTTGGTCTATAGACCTTGAAGAAGACCGGTGACCCCATGCACCCTGGGATGATGAAATGTGATACTACTAACATTTCTTCAGTTGATTCTTGGTTTGCTTTCCCCCTCTTCAAACTTCAGTACAACTATGGATCATGAAGGTTCAACATCCAGCCAGAATGATTCTGAAGCTGCATATTTTTTTCTCCCTCTCGATCTCAACACCAACTGTGCCATGTTGATCTTCATGGAGAATGCTGCAGAATTGGAAAGCTTGCTTGTTTATGATCTATTTTTCCAGTGGTCAAATATACTACAGCCAATGAATATCTGGTAGAGATGGGCACGACTTGAAAAAAAAATTTCGAGTTGTCGTTAGTCGGGCCGGTTCCGTTTCGGCTCGTTTCTGTTTTTCGCGAAAATTTGCAAAAATTAGTCAGTTCGTTTTTTCATTTTTTCGTTGTCGTTAGTACTGGTTTGGGGAGGGGGTAGCGGGCTCCTGGAGGGAGCTGCAGGAGTCAGCCAGAGCCACAAGTGACGGACTGGCAGACTCTTTGCACCCGCTGTGTCTCACGTACTTGCATGTAGTGCAATGCAAGTAGATCTGGCTTAGGGTTAAGACGGGTTAGCGCAAGGGCTAGGGTTAGGCTAGTTACGGGTGAAGTTAGGGTGAGTATTGGGGTGCACCTCTGGGTGCCTCTCTGACCCACTTAGAAGGACAGTGTACTGGCGTATGGGTTAGGCTTAGGGTTCGGGTTTGGGCTACGATTAGTGGGCTGTTTATGCCCGATTGGCACATCCCAGAAGTCTCTGTGGTCAACCTGGCCAAGTGGCCATGCAATTGGTGGAAAATTTGCATGGTCTACTCCCATGGGCGAGCCCATCATTGCAAACGTGCAGGTGTAAAAAAATAAGATAAAATAAAATAAAATAAAATAAAATCAACGGAGACTTTTTTTGCAAGAAAAACCCACTGCTGCTACTGTAAAAATTCAAGCATTTAAAATAGCTAATTTTCGCATGTTTCTGTGGTGCTTTGGTGGGGTTTTGGGCAACGATTTCAAAAAAAATATTGCGGTCGCCATTTTGGATTTTCCCCCCCACCGCATGGCAAATGGATGCGCCCTCCCAGCCTGGTACAGTCAGCAAAACCTGGCCATGCGATTGGTGGAATGGCTCCAAAACTTTGCATGGTCCACTCCCATGGGCGAGCCCATCATTGTGAATGCACAGGTGTAATAAAATAAATAAAATAAAATAAAATCAACAGAGACTTTTTTGCAAGAAAAACCCACTGCTGCTACTGTAAAAATTCAAGCATTTAAAATAGCTAATTTTCGCATGTTTCTGTGGTGCTTTGGTGGGGTTTTGGGCAACGATTTCAAAAAAAATATTGCGGTCGCCATTTTGGATCCCCCGCACTGCATGGCAAATGGATGCGCCCTCCCAGCCTGGTACCAGCAGCGCAGCAGTAGCAATAGCCAAGGAGAGGGGGGCGGGGAACCCCCCCCAAATAAAACACCATTCTGGCCTGGTAAGTGCCCTCAGACAGTTTTCGCCTACTTTTAGGGCCGGGAATCGGGTTTTTTTTTAACTTTTAAAAACTTTTTTTCTGTGCCGCTTGGCATTGCGCGATCGCCGCGATGCAAGTAACGAGCATGACAAATCAGACCAAATTGTTCGTTCGTCGGTTCGAGCTCGAATTCTGGTGGAGTAATTCCCGTTTCCGTTTCCGTAGAGTAATGGATACGAGTAACGGAAACGGAAACGGGAATACCGCTAAGTCGTGCCCATCTCTAATATCTGGTATGAAGTGTATATCCCATCCCATATTATATTGCACACCTCATTCTGTTGCTATATGTCTGAAGAAGTGGATGTGTAGTCCACAAAACGTTACATTAAAATACTGTATGAAAGTTAGTCTTTAATGTGCCACATGTTTTTCTTTGTTTTTCTTTGATTTTTGCCTGAAATTCTTGAAAAGACTCACACAGCTACCCTCTCGGAAACTTTTGTTTCCTTCTAAGCTATAATCTCTGGTACAGAGTGTACCGGAATTCCAGAGGCCTTTCTCTGGAAGAGGTTATTTTGCAACCTCTCCCAACCCCCCCCTCTGCCATAAATCTCCCCCAGGAGTAGGAGTCTGGAGGTCACTAACTCTATGGGTTCATTTAAAATGACTTCAAGCCTTTTGGTGCTGTGATCTCTTAGAAGACTTACCCCCCACGAATCCAAGCACCTTCTATAATTAAATGCATTTATTAAAGCTTATTGGGGATTACAAAAGATGTTTGCTACTATCTGAAAAATAACAAAGCTAATATTTACTACTCTACAGCTTTAAACAAGGCTAAGGCTAAAAGCCCCTAAAATACTTTTTAAAGCTACATCTTGCTGCTGTTGATAGTCTTCAGGCAAGAAGAAGCATCCTCCAAAAACCAAAATTTTTCGTTGTTTCTCAGCCTCCGTTGTCATGGGAAACACTAACATGTAACCTTTTGACCAATAAGACTAATCTCTTGGATCTTCATTGTGCCTTTGTGGACATAGACAATAGATAAGAGTAGAACTACAAAACAAAACTGTCCTTTAATATTAATGTTTACATTATGGCCTAGCTAAAGTCACTCCAGTCTAATTCTAATTCCCTTACACAGAGGATTGGAAGGCAGAGCTGAGTTGTTTCCTCATAGCATGTGCTAATAATTTAATTATATACCCTTTGTCTAGCACTGCGGCATAGTTTTTTAAAAATAAAATTGGATAAGATAATAGATCAGACGACTATAAAATTAAGTGCCAACACATTGTTCTTCTTTCAGATGAGATGTTTCTATATATTTTTTAAAAAATATTTCAAGCAGTTATAGAAGAAAGGAAATCTGCTAAAGACGGGGGTGGAAATCTACTAAAGGGGGAGATATAGCTATTCATAGACATATGTGAGGTCGCTGTTTACTGCATATGATCAGGTGGATAAGCCATCTGGTTGTAATCTTTCAGAATATAAGAATATAAGAATCAGGAAAACAGTTCCTATGAGAAGCCAAAAAGGCAGAAGAGAGTTTTCATTTTCCTGATGGGAGGATCTCTTATTGTCCTAGAATTAAAGTGTTTCCTAAATACTGTGTAAAACAGAGACTCCGTGGCACTTGAAAGGTCCAAGCCTTTCTTCCCCTTGAGTGTGAGAAACTTGAGGACTTTTATCTCTTCATTCTGGACCACGGCATCCAGGGATTTAAACTGTACAGAAGGAAGAGCAAATGGGATCCGTGTTCAGCTGGGTTGCATATTTCTTGGCTCTTCACATCCTCCTTATTGGCTTGCTGCCAATAAGTTGAATCATGGCAACTGGAATTTGAATCATGGGAATTGAATCATGGCAAATGGAATTCTTTTCTTGTGGAATTGAAACTTGTTGCTACTCTTCAGTCTGAGCAAGCTACTTGGATGAATAGCAAAACATTTTGATCCCACAAGAAGCCCAATTGCCATGACTCAGCTCCTGGATAACCTCACCTGGATGACTGTGAATCTCCACATACATCTTACTGATGATGTGATTCCTGCACATTTCTCTCCCCCCCCCCATCTCCCGTGATTCCCCTTGGCACTAACAAAGATTTGCTTCTGCTTTACCTCCTCGGAAGAAATGTCTGCAAGAGCCACATTAAAGATACGTATAAGCAAGAAATAGAAAAAGACATGGCTCTGGCAGAAAAGAGCCATTCTGTTTCTAGTTGTTTTTTTCTGAAGTGCTGGATGTGCATTCATTTGAGAGTTTCTGGAACAGTGTTTTTCAACCTTTTTTGGGCAAAGGCACACTTGTTTCATGAAAAAAAATCACGAGGCACACCACCATTAGAAAATGTTAAAATTTTTAACTCTGTGCCTATATCAGTCTCTAAAAGGTTCGCCATTGCTGGTGTAGGGAGAAGCAGGACAGAGGGGCCACAGATTGAGGCAGCCCACTCTGTAGCACCCAGTTCCCACTTACCTGTGTTGTTTTTTTAAAGACATTTTGCCCTGCATGGACTTCTGTGTCCAGTGGAGACCTGAGAAGGGGCACTGACTCTCCAGGAACACAAATAAGACCCGAAAGCCCATCTTGCTCTCCACACTGTGGCCAAGGCAGATGCCTTCAGCAAGTCCAGCGACAGGAGGGGAGGAGGATGAAGGAAGGCAGGAAGGCAGGAAGGCAGAAAGTGTTCTGCTTCAAGGAGTCTCTGGGCAGTTTACAGTTTTAATTACAGTAGGCAGGCTGCTAGACATACACATATGCAGGCTAGAGATGAGCACGTTTCTATGAAGAGGGGAAAGGGTACGAATGGAAAGAGAGGTGGGGGCAAAAAGAAAGAAAAGACACAGAGAGAGAAGAGGGCAACCCAAGACAGAAAGAAAGGGGCAAGACTTCAAGGAACCCATCGCGGGGGCCTTCAGAGATGGCTCTTCCCCTCCCGGACCCTAAAGAATTTTTCAATTTTTCCCACGGCATACCAGGCAACATCTCGCGGCACACTAGTGTGCCGCGGAACAGTGGTTGAAAAACGCTGTTCTGGAAGACAGTTGCCATGTGCTGAGGAAAGGCATTAAAGGACTGCACAGCGTGGGACAGAGGCATTTGGGGATTCTCTTTAGGGGAGCATTAGGGGTAGAAACAGAACAAGAAGAGTCACCAAAAAACAGTCCTGCTAGCTCAGCTTGGTGGCCTTGGGGTCATAATTCAAAGAGAATTGAATTCTCCCAAAGAGGAAGTACAGTAAAGCAACCAGCGGTTAGAGGAAATTTCTCAACACTACCTGTGTCCAAAGGTCTCGGAAGAAAGCACCGTACCCAAACACAGCATAAGACTACTTAATAACTGCACAAAGCAGGAAGAGTTAGCTGTGGGACATTTCCCGTTGTTCCGGCAGAAAGATCCCTCCTAGCATTGGCAACTTGCCTCGGTGAGGAACAACAGGGCGTAGGGCTGTCGTGGAGTGGTAACACACATTGCTTTGGATGCAGAAAGTCCCAGGGGTCAATCCTGAGCATAGTCAGGAAGGGCTAAAATGGAATCCTGTCTCCCACCCTGGAGAGCTGCTGTAAGGGGGAGTTCCCAGCAGTGAGCTTGCTATCTCACTGAGTATAAGGTGGCTTCCTGTTTTTCTAACCAGGCATGAATCTGTTGGAATCAAGAGGGATGCAAGATAGAAATGTTCAACCCATTGCCCGCCCCCAGGTAGCATGGCTTAAAACAAGGATAAACATGTAGCCTTTGAGATGTTTCTGGCTTCCAGTCACCCATGCTGGCTGTGGCTCCGTGAAGAAGCTACCAGCAGCATGATTTTTAAAGAAACTTGAATTAGTGCTGCTTTAACCATCCCAAGATAACACTTGACCTGACGTTTGCGGTTTTGGCCCATAAAAGCATGGATCCTTTTGTCATGTTAAGCAGGCTCTTGGGGCAGTAGACAAAATGTGAAATTTGCATTTAAGCAAGCCTGGGAGCCCAGGCATTGGGGTTGTAATGTAGCAGTCCTTTCAGAGTAAATATTTTATTAAATGCATCGATGAGATCTCTGTTGCTCCCATGATATCTATCAGTTCTGTCTCTCCATGGGTCTCCAGATGGGTGGGGAGGGGGGGCTCAACCACACCTCAATCTTGTTCCTTCATCCTGTACTGGTAAACAAAAAGCCAAAATTGTTAGAAGCCGAGTACATGGGCATTTAGGTGGCGTGGTGGCTCAGTGGGCTAGAGCGCTGAAACTGTCTGTTGCAAAGTCGGCAGCTCGGTTCTTCAAATCCCAGGTGCCACGCAGCAAAGTGAACTCCCACTGTTAACCCGAGCTCCTGCCAACCTAGCAATTCAAAAGCATATACAGTGGTACCTTCTATAAAGGAATTAATTCGTTCCATATGAAATTATGTTAAGCAAATTTTCCTTTATACAAATTACCCATAGGAATGCATTGAAAACAGACTAATCCCTAATCGCAACCATTTTTATGTTGTACAGATTTGCCCCATAGGCGATTCTGTTAAGCAAATTTCCCCTATCTCCGGAATTTTTTATGTTGTACAGATTTTATGTTCTACAAACCGTTTGTTATACGGGGGCCCACTGTATGGGCCTTTTTACACGACCCCTAAGATCCGCTGGCCACTTAAATTCAGACCAGAGATCTTAGGGGTTCCTCGCTCTTCCTCTGTCCCCACCCCCCTCCGCACTTCCTGGTTGCTGGCTGCCTGAGGGAGGGAGAAAAAAGAAAGAAAAGAATGCCTTCTTACCTCCGTTTTGTTCCGGGCAGCATTCAGATCTCTTAAAGGGGCGGGGCGCAAAAAAAGAACAAATGGAAGCCAGGAGAGCCCCGCACTCACTATCCTTACACCGGATCAAATATTTGTCACCTCCAAAAAGCAGGTACAAGAAAACTGCTGTTTGGTCTTGCTAAAGTGGGCGGGGTCGCACTTAATTGTCTGCAAAGTCCGGAGCTGGTGGGTAAACATTTTTAAGGTCCGGACCTTGCAGCCATTTGCGGCGGAGCTTAGGGGTTGTGTATAAACGCCCTAAATGCAAGTAGATAAATAGGTACTGCCATAAAAAGCGGGAAGGTAAACAGTGTTCTGTGTACAGAAATACGTTCAGGCATGCTGGCCACACGGCCAATGTCTTGCACAACACTGGCTCTTTGGCTTGAAAATGGAGATGAGCACCGTCCCCCCTAGAGTCAGACAGAACTGTGCAGGGAAAACCTTTACCTTTTTACATGGGAATTTAGACTCCTGTTTTGTCTGTTGCATTTGCTGATTGGTTCACTCTTTAAGATGCCAGTCAGATGACCTTGTTGGAACCAACTAGTTCACTGCCAGGGAGGTCTTATTCATACATTTCTGATAATCTGTCAGGGGCTTCTACTTTTGGTGCAGGTAGGACTTCTCTGGCTTAGATTGGTGTCACCGCATGTGAGCACTGGAACCAATCCAAAGAAAGCCCTTTGCTTTGAATTTTCCAGTATCATGAAGCGGTTTAATAAATTAGCCCCTTCATTTTGTTTGGCGTGCTACATATTGTTGACGTGCTACAATTTTAAAAAAATATTTTTTTCTCGTATTGCCTTAAAGGGCCAGTTGGAGAAACCATCCACAATTAATCTATGATGACGGATTCAATGGATTCATTGAATCCATTGAATCCATGATGACGACTTAGGTTGCAGACACATTCTCAACTGAACCTTTAGGAGAAGGCAACTAGTCTCAGCTAAAGTAGGCACACTGAATCCATTTCTGAATGGTAGGTCAAGAAATATCTAGATGTCATTGATTCAGTGGGCCTGAATAAATTGGATTCATTTAGGTCAGTAACATGACAATAGTCGGGATGCAAAAATGCAAACAGGAAAAATGAAAGGCCTCGGGTGTACACACATGCTTTAAAAGGTTGTTCCCTTGGCTCACTTTTCTTAGAAGGGATGTTCTTTTCTTTCTTTCTTTTGTGTAGTCGTTTCATTTTTGAAGGTACTATTTGGAAACAAGAACATCAATTTTATTCTTGGAATTTACCCCAGAATTGGTGCATTAAGGTAATTAATTTCAAAGTGTTTTTCGAAATGTCCATGCAGTTCCCACATGTACCAATACGGGTGTGAGTGAAATAATAGATTTGGCTCAAAAGCAGCTGGGTTCACGCCTTCCCCTGCTTTAACGAAAAGTCAAGATGATTAGCTTCCTGATAGGAATGAATTGCAGGTTCATTTTGCATGGAGGATGTATTGTAAAATGGTAGGAACTCCTCCTGCCTGTTTTTTTTTTTTGCAAGGTGGAAAGAACTGGATTTCAGCCATGAGCTTACTGCTGTGCTTTGAATTTTATCATGTTTCTGGACAGCTTGAGCATTGGCTTCTCTCTACCATGTACAGGCTATTGCTGAAGGGACCATCATAGCTACAATACAGTGGACCCTTGTATAACAGTTTGTATAACATAAAATTTGTACAACATTAAATATTCCAGAGATAGGGGAAATTTGCTTAACAGAATTGCCTATGGGGCAAATCCGTACAACATAAAAATGGGATAACTCCATTTTCAATGCATTCCTAGGGGAATTTGTATCAAGGAAAATTTGTTTAACATAATTTCATTTGGAACGAATTAATTCCTTTATACAAGGTACCACTGTATTTCAATCCACACAGAAGCTTTGTAATCGTACTCAGAGACCTGAACTTCTTAGAATCTGCAGGGCCACCATTAAAAATAGGGAATGTCAGCACTAAGAATCAAGGTCAGGAAAAGGAAAAGCAATCCCGTGTGTGGTACAAAGAAAAGTCGGGTTGAGTGGAAACAAAATGAAAGGCAATTGGCTCATTCAAAGAGAAGGGGGTGAAACCAAAGGATGTTAACATCTGTATGCTGCAATCTAGTAGGAAAAAGAGGATGGAAAACGCAAAATAAATGTTTGAGCAACGAGATTCCCATCTTATGAAGAATAGAATCACAGAATCATAGAATCATAGACTCATAGAGTTGGAAGAAACCTCAAGGGCCATCCAGTCTAAGCCCCTGCCATGCAGGAACCTCCATCAAAGTACCCCCGACCAATGGCCATCCAGCCTTTGCTTAAAAACCTCCAAAGAAGGAGACTCCACTGCCCTCCGTGGCATCAGATTCTACTGCTGAGCAACACTATCCAGCAGGAAGTTCTTAATGTTCTAATGAAATCTTTTTCCCTGTAATTTGAAACCATTGCTCCGAGTTCTAGTCTCTGAAGCCATGGAATTCAAGCCTGACCCCTCTTCGATATGACATCATTGGAATGATATGAGCTTGAAAAAATGTTTTTGTTGCAGAGTTTTGTATTTCTGGCAAAATCCACTTTTTATACAGAAGTATAGAGATTGATGAAGAATAATGCCTATAAGTTCCATAGAATCCACAAATTTCTCATTAACTGGAACTTCAAGTCTCCATAAGTCACTCTGAAACATTTGTAAGCGTAAAAGTTTACTTATTTACTTACGGTTGTTTGAAATCACGGTCTTGGGTATACTGCTTTCTTTATTGCACCCATAGCTAACGACCAACTAAATAGATCAACAGCAAACAACTGCTACCAACCCAGGAAAGAGAGAGGGACAGGACAATCAGCAGAGAGGCAGGGCTTTCTTTGAATTGAAAGGCTGGAAGAAACAATTGGTTGGTGCTGGATAGATAGACAATCACCAGACCTTAGAAAAGTCCCTCCTAGCCACTGAAACTACAGACAACATTTTTTTATTTATTTATTTATTTATTTATTTTATTTACAAGATTTCTTTTAGCCGCCCCACTACCAAGAGGTCTCTGGGTAGCATACAAGTATTAAAAACTATAAAACAATAAAATTATTAAAACTATAAAATATAATACAGTTAAACAACATACAGTACAAATTATAAATTATAAAACCCTGCTGCTCATGTGTCCAACCAAATAATCTAATTAAGCTATTCACAACATGAATAGTTCCAAACAAAACTCCAAGAGTAGAGGCCCTAGAATCTGTCCAGCTGGACTGCCCAATTCTAATACTGTACTCAGTATTCCATATTCTGTAGAGAGACACATTTTTTTTAGTCTAGCTATCAGATTAGGTCTGCTTTTTAAAAAATATATAAGGTGTGACATTTTGTATCTGTTATGTTTAGATATTGCATTATGTGTGTGTGAAAAGGGAGGCGGGGTTGAGACCAAAATATCAGTGAAAAAAACAAGTTGGGAAATGACTTGTTAACATTCATATTAAACAAATAAATTGAATCGATAATTTAATATAAAGCTACCATATGAACCTTTGTTGTCTTCAATGTATAATGATAAAGACAGTGCAGCTATTCTGCGAATGCAAGAAAAATATAAACCATTATTCTTAATTTACTTTCTATCAAGTTTTTATTATCTAGTGCCTGCTGAAGTTTGTTCGGCTTCAAAAGTGTTTATTATCTTTTGACTTACTGCATGAGTTCATAGATATCTTTATCTTAATTTTCTATATATTAGTCTGCGATGTCTGGGTAAACTGTTCCTAAAATAGCATCAGCACTCCTTCTTGTGATGTGCTCTAAAGCTAGGGGGTGCCTCTCTAACTTGTACCGGTGCAGAAAAATGTAGCTTTGCATGTTCAAAAAACTGACCTTGCATTCTTTTCCAGTATAGCAGACAATGGTTTTATTTTCAGTCATAGAGACAAGCACCTTAACTATTTCTTGATTACAGCTTTTGGTCTGAGTGAGAATGACTTACACTCGGGCATGCAGGCCTAGGAATTACCAGATACCTGTTCCTTCCCCATCTGGTCTCCTGTGAGCCAGCTAGAAGATGTTGTCTGGAACTGAGCCTGTGTTTTGAATCCTTGCAAGCTCTTGAAACACACCGTTTGAGTCCACACTGTGAAATCTGGTGCAATCTGATCCATGTGGTGCTTAAAAGGCCCTCCTTTTCAGAGGCAGAATAAAGAACAATTTTGCATCTCAAGGAATCTTTCAAAAAAGATTGCATGCTCTAGCCTTGTGCCAGAACGATATGGGCCAGCACTTAAAGGGGAAGAAAGGATCATTTTAAGTACAAACACAAGCAGATGTGGTCTCTCCCACCCACCCCTGGGCCAAACAGTGCTACCGGGGACATATACAGTACCATAACTATTTGGTGGTGCAGACAGGCTCTGGATTGGGTTTTGCCTTACGCTTGAGTAGATGTGTGTGGATGTGGGCTGTGCTTTGTATGCTTATAAGCCTCTGTATACTTACAAGATCAAATTGCTGCATTGCACCCAAAACTGTGTTCACGACCTGGGCTTCAATCCTAGGTAGCTGGCTCAAGGTTCACTCAGCCTTCTATCCTTCCAAGGTTGGTAAAATGAGTAGCCCAGGAATGTCGCCTCTGAGATCCTTCTCAAACAGAAATGCACCCTTGGAGCCAAAAAAGGATTCTGTCCCTGGTCTAGACTGTGCTTGGGATTTCTTTTCTTTTCTTTTTCTTTTCTTTATTTCTTTCTCTTTTTTTGCCTGCTAAAGTTATTCCTAATGCTTCCTTATTTGTGAGTGTTATGAAGACTTCCGGGTTGACCTACCTGACCATTTGGCAAAATTAAGTGTTGGTTGCCAGTAGTGGCTCTGGTGACTTTTTGGGGATAGCAATGCCACCCAATCCTCATATGTCCCATCTCATAACTCACTAGTCATTCTTCATTTTAATGCCACAGCCCATCTAATACCCCCTCAGATATTGTTGCTCACTGTTCCATTTGGGTGTGGTGGACTAACCATCCACACAGGCTCTATGATGTGATGATCATGCCACAAAACAGAAACCCGCTAGCCCTTGTACCAGAAAGGAGAGGGGCCTCATGGCTCAATCTAAGTGGAAACTCGGGACACACACTATCATTTGATTTGAAGGAACAGCAATCCAAGTACCAACCTATATCCCCTTTTGGACAGGTTCTTAGACTGCTCTTCTCAAGATCTCTGATATCACTTCCCTCATCCATCCTTTCTCTCAGCTGACCAAAGAAGAAGCATCTTTCCAATATTGACCACATGTGGAACAGTCAGGGCCCTCCTGCAATCCTATAAGAAGGTCTGCTCTCCTCCCCAAGTAACGATTTTTGCCTCAGCTGCGCCTACAATCCCTCTCTCTCTCTTTCTCTGCCACCCTGCATTGTCTCTTCTGCCCCATCGAACACAACAGGCACTAGCCGCCACATAGGCAAGGGCAGCACACTCCCTTCATCAGTGTTAAAGAATAATCTTTAACATACCACACACTGGTTCTATGCCACGACTGAATTACTGTGATAAAGAATTAAGTAGGCCAATGTACTAGAGATACATGTACAAAACCTTGTTTAAAATACAAATAGATGAAGCACACGGATAACATTGAAATAGTTTTTATGAAGTATAAAAAGGGGATGTAAAAACAAACATATCCTTGCTGCTTTTTTAAAACAATCCGAATGTATTTAAAAGTTTCTGCTTTTTTTAAAATCAACCCTCTCCTCCTTGCTGATTCCTGACCTTTGCACACAGATGAGTAGGTGTTTCCCAGGACTGGGTGTTCCCGCCACCAATTAAATACTTGTTTACACAGGCATTTTTCTGATTATGTTTCTGATCTTAACACTCCACATCATCACCCATTCTTTCTATTTAAAAAAACTGTACCTAATGGATTTCATTTTTATTATTCTATCATTATATTTCATTTTTTTAAAAAAATAGGGTTTTATTGCATTGCTTATTGTAAACCACACTAAAAAAATGAAAAATGCCCTAAACTAATAAATTTTAGGGATCTTTGTGGTTTCATACAAGGTTGGATAAATAATGCAGAATGCAATATGTTCTCTCTGATAAATGGCCATACAATTATTTCAGTCTCTTATTAAATATTGGCAGCAAAGCTTGGAATTGATTAAGTATTAGTTATTATCATTGGTAACTTATTAGAGATTGATAATATTGTTGCTTTATGAATATCAAGAGATGAAAGTAGTACATATAAGTTATTTTGAGGTGTAACACCCATGTTACTTTGGCTTAACATGTCTCCAAAGTTAAGTTCTTACCTAAAAGGCAGTTCTCTAACAATTGACAGCAATTATACAGGGTTTTTTTGGCCATATTATTCATTCTAAGAGGCAGGGGACATATTGCTTGGCTTTAACAGATGCATTATGATAAATATTTGCAAGGTCCAATATCAAATTGGGGCATTGCTAGTCCATTATTCCATGTGGTGCTGCTGGAAACTGCGCCCCCCCCAATCCAGAGTAGTGCTGAGCTAAACATGGACTCTGACGTTAAGCTGAGGCAACAGGCTGGTCGCTATTTTTGTTGCAACTATTGGAAGAAGAATATCAAGCAATCCCAGAAATTATTTTCCTCAGTTTCTCCACTGGTGCATTGGTGACAATGACAATATGTTACTTGTGTAGAGCTACTGGAGCAAAGCTAAGAATACCAGCAACCAGGCTATTGACCACAAGTGAGTAACAGAACAATTCATTTTGGGACGTCACAGTCATTCCGAGTTCTCATTCCCCAGCAGAGAAGAGCTGACCAGGTCTTGAGGCAGTCTGTGCCACCACTGGGCAGCTCTTGTACTGAGGAAGAGTCATCACAAACAGTGTTGCTGAAATCTGCTTCCCTGCCATTTCCATCCATCACATGCAGTCCTGCCCTCTGGAGAAGTGAGAAGACGTCTCAGCCATCAGCCATCTGCTGCTTGACAGCTCTTGTGTTATCTGGAGACTCCCATCACGTCTCCTCCTCGTCATTGTCTCTTCTTCAGGAAGAAAACATCAGGTTCTTTCAACCGTTCCTAATGGCTCATATCAAGCCCCCAGAGGGCCTTTTTACACGGCCCCTAAGATCCGCTGGTCCCTTAAATTCGGACCAGAGATCTTGAGGGTTTGTTGCTGTTCCTCCCTCCCCACCCGCTCGGCACTTCTTTGTTCTGTCTGTGTGAGGGGGGAGGGAAAAAAGCCTTAGACAGAGACAAAAGAATAAAAGGCTTACCTCCGGTTGCTCCGACCTCCGTTTACTTCCTGGTTCCTCTTTAAGGGGCGGAGGCAAAGAAAAACAACAGAAAGAAGCGAGGAGAGCTCAGGAACTCTCCGCATCAAATATTTTCACTATAAAAAAGCAGGTACAAGAAAAGTGCAGTTTGGTTGCGCTAAGTGGGCGGGGTCGCACTTAATTGTCTGCAAACTCCGGAGCTGGTGGGTAAACATTTTTATCGTCCAGAGCTTGCAGCCATTTGCGGCGGAGGTTAGGGGTCGTGTATAAACGCCCTCTGTCCCTAATTCTCTTGGAGGCACTTGGGGGGGCACTGCAACAAACAGAATGCTGCACTATCAGGACCTTTGATCTGATCTAGCAGGGTTCGTCTTATGTTTGCACAGAAAAATATTGTGTATATTTCAGCGGAAGAGTCCATGTACCATCTTTCTCCCATGCAGAGCTTGGAAAGCTAGTTATGCATAAGAAATAAATATTTGCAATATGGCTGCTTTAGCTCCACCACCACCCCAAGAAATATAAATACTAGAGCAGTGATGGTGTTGAGTCACTGGAGCTAGTCTCCAGGAAATGCACACCAGATCTAAACTGCCAATGAAGATCTGACACAGAGAGAGTCCAGTTGCGTTAAATTAATGGATCCGCCAAAGGAACTACAGAGACACCACCTTCAAGAGGCAAGGCGGAGGTCTGCTGCAAGGAACCGGGTCAAAGGTGTTTTACAGATTCTGATGCACAAGGGGAGGGGTGTGGGACACAAGGAGGAGGCATAGAGTAAAAAGCTAAAACAAAAGATACAGATTCAGGTATACAAAAGGATACAAGATTAACCAATGAGGTGGGTTTTGGACATTCAAATGGACAAATGATATGAACTCATATGAAAGAGACACAAATAAACCAATGGTGTGAGTTTCAGGTAAACAAAATGGACAAATGGTATAGCTCCAAGTAAAGAAGGAAATACAAAGTTGTCCAATGATGCGAGGCTTCAGGTAAACAAATAGTCCACAGTTGGTCAACAGTCCCCAAGGAAGATCTGGATGCAAGTCCAATGTTTGTGAAACAAATGGAAACAAACTTTGTTTTAAGTACCTTTGTTGTCTTGCCTGGTTCTGTAGTGGGAGGAGGGGAGAGGGCGGAAGGATTAGGAATGAGACAAAGGGAGGAGATAGAGTTTTCCAGGTGCAGGGGATTCCCCCAGGTTCTGAGACTGTGATAAGAAAGGATTTCCTGATGGACACTAGAAAAGGTCATCAGCCAGTCCTTAGGGAGGAATTCACAGCTCCATGGGTGTGCCAATTATTGCATTATAATGTAGCAACAGGAAGGTCAACGTCCCTTTCTTGATTACCTGAGTCCACCCTCTAGGACTTGACTAGTATTACCTATGAATAGTTTTCCAATGTTACAATGTCTTCCTTTTTCTCATGACCCTACAGTGCATCTCCATGTTTTTCCCACAATGCCCTTGTTCCGTGACCCAACAATGGTGAACCTTTTAGAGACCGAGTGCCCAAATTGCAATTCAAAACCCACTTGTTTTTCCCCAAAGTGCCAATATGGCAATTTAACCTGAATACAGTGGTACCCCGGGTTACAAATGCTTCGGGTGCTACCCTTCAGGAAAGTGAGGATCAAAGAGTAGGCTTTTGAACTTTCCACGGCCACAGCACCCTCAAGGTGGTCTTGAAACGGCTCTGTGCAGAAAGCTGGGCAAAGATGGGGCAGTGGTTTGTGGGTTCCTTTGTAGCCCCAGCTTACTCTCCAGCCACACTGCTTTTGGAGCTACAAAGGAGCCCACAAGGTACTGCCTCCCCTTCGCCCGGCTCTCTGCACGGAGCACAGTGGTGTGCTCCGAGCGGAGGGGGAAGTGCCGTGACTGTAAGGGGGCAATGTCGTATGCTCACAGAAAGGGCTCTGTGTGCCACCTTTGGCACCTATGACTTAGATTCACCAACACTAGGCTAGAGTGACCAGTTAGGTGTGTTGTGTACTAAGCCCAGCAGGTCATGGCATTCTGATGTCATTTAGGCATTGGAAAGAAGAAACTCATTCAATCACTTTTGAATAAGAAAAAAGAAAATTATGTGTTGAAAGTTATAACTGGAACAATAACTGTTTAGGGACCTTATAACCACAACAGTAAATAATGGGTTTTCAAGCACAAATGATTGGTTAGTGCTAGATAAAATTGATAATCTTCTCAGCCCAGAAAAGTCCCCCCCACACACACACATCACATACTACTGCCGTGCCCTCTATGTAGAGCTGCCTATGAGGTTAATGCGGAGACTTCAGCTAGTGCAGGTTACAGTAGCCAGGTTATTAACAGGACCAAAAAGGTGCCATGACATTACCCCTACACTGGCCACTCTGCACTGGCCCCCGATACAGTACTGCATTGACTTCAAGGTTTTAATGCTAAGCTATAAAGCCCTAAACAGTTTGGGACCAGAGTATCTACCAGAGGGGCTCCTCCCAGTAAGAACTTCCCAGATCATCCGTTCATCACGGGAATGGTATTTGGGGGGTGCCAATGCCAAGGGAGGCCTGGAAGGTGGTGAAGAGGAGCTGGGCCTTCTCGGTGGTTGCCCCCCTCTATGGAACCAGCTCCCAAAAGAGATTTGCCTGGCAATCTTGCTCCAAATATTTAAGAGACAACTAAAAACATGGTTATACAGGCTGGCATTCCCCAATTTTTCAACCATCTCTTAATAACACTATCATCTCTTTTCTACTGCCTCTCTGTCATTTCCACTTGTCCTCACATTTACTATTTATCTTGACAGCAGTTGTTTCTATCTTTTAGGTTTAAATGAGTTTCATTGTTAATATTTGGTTTATTATATTGCTTATGTTTGTGTTGCATTTTTGTCTATTTAAATTGCTGCATGGTTGTATCATTGCATTTTGTTATGTTGTAAACTGCCCAGACCAGCCACAGTAGATAAAAATAAGCTAAAATAAACAACATGTGAGGCTGCAAATAAAACTCCAATGGTTCTTCTGTACTTCGGCAGGAAAAACTGTTTCTGCAGACCCAGGAGGGAGTACGTAAATGGAACCATGCTCTAAGAAGCCTTTATTCTTCCTTCAGGAAAGTGAAAAAGACAGATTAAAGAAATAGTCTACTACAATCTTGTGAATACAATTTGCCCAAAAAAGAAGTGACTTCCAATTGGGTCAGATTCATAAACCTTCTTGATAAGAGCAAAGATAGCTCCTGAATCACAATTAGAGGAAGGGATCCAACTGTGAAAATATTTAGTCTAGGAGGGGAGAAGAATCATTATTTCAAAGTTGGTTGTATTCGATACCTTTGCCAAGTTTATGTCTTACTGCAATAAAGTGTTATGAAATTATTGTGGATATAAGAGTACATTGCACATATATCTAATTCTTGCCAATAAAATGCTAGAACATTTATTTAAAACTTCCTGAGCAAACCAGGAGATAGGACTGATAAAGAAGATGCCATAATGTGTGTGTCTTCAACTAGACCGCCTGGGGAAAGACGTAGCTCTCAGCCTCTGCGGATCGATCTATAGAATGGGAAATGTATAGGTCCGTGGAGCACCGTGTGTGTACAAATCCTCAATGACTCTGTGTAATCCCCATTCTTCCAGACTGTGATTTCACCATCATCGGGAAACCTTGTTCTGCAGCTTCAGTGAAATAGTGGGATAAGGTTTTTAAATCAGAACCTGTCTTGATTCAGAAGAAATTGCTCCGCTCCTACCTGACTCATAAGAAGAACATAACAGCAAGAAGATCTACTTGTTCCACCATATATTAGAGAGGAAATACTTGTCTTCTGTCCCCATGGTAAGAGGGGCAAAAAAAAAAACCCGCTCTATCTCACACTACCAAATGTAGCGGGTGGCTGGGCAGCGGGGCAGCGGATGGCGGGGGACAGCGACGGGCACGGGGGGCGGCGATGGGCAGCGGGTGAACGGCAACGGGCAGCGATGGGCGGACAGCGACGGGCGGCTGGCAGGTGGTGGTGGGATGGACGGCAGTGGCCAGCGGCGGGAGGGCAGCGGGGGGCAGCAGGCTGGCCAGTGCCCTCTCTCCATTTTGGCGCCCTAGGCAACTGCCTAGTTCGCCTTAATGGAAGCGCCGGCCCTGGATGGGGGAACTCATTTGCAGTTTTGGATTCATGCTAGGTTCCTCAAATGTGAAGCATCTAGTTGGTCACTTTCCCAATCCCCTATAATGCAACTAATAACTAGAGGTAGTGGCTCCAATATATTTTAGGTTAGAGAAGAATGTGTGTCCTAATATTGGGTCTCCTCTGACCATGTACAAAGAGAAAGAGATGCCCATGTGTAGAGGTAGCCCACACAGTGCCAATGCGTTATCTGACCACTTTCAAAAGCCTTAAGAATAGACTGCTCCGTTTCTTTGAAGGAACACCATTAAATCTGCCTTCCAGCAAGACAGGTTCAGAAACGTTGCCCACTGGCTCTGCTGGCTGGGTCCTCTAGCACTTTTACTGAAGAAACATCTGAAGGGCCAAGGTTAGGGACTGCTCCTATCGAACCATTTCTGACAGGGAATGAAATGGTTGCTTTGCACAGCGGAAGAAGGTGTGTGGCATGCAAACATAGCATAAGGAACATGTTTATGATACTGTAAATCAGGGACCTTTACCTTCAAGTCATTGTTTCTAAAGCATGAGAGAAAAGGGTACCCTTTCTCCTATTTGATGGGGAAAGTGATGCAGGTAAATTTCCCCCCCCCCAAGAAAAGCATAAAGCATAAGCATAAACAAAAACAAACAAAAACAAGCGTGCACCACTGACCCCAGGTAATATTAAAGGTTTAATTTTAGCACATTAAAGCTTCCTTGGACTAGAGACTGAATTCCTCATTTCATTAAAAATTAATTAAAAAAACAAGCAGAATAAAATATGTTGGTGAATTAAATGTTGGTATTAAAAAAAATAACAAAATGGCAGATAACTGGTGTAGTTTAAGACACCCAGCAGAATAGATGTCCCTCCTTCACGCTGCCTTCTATTTTCAAAGTTCTGCTGAAGTTTGAAGTAATGCCATTAAATTTGGCTCAGTGTGTTTGGGAGCCCATTATATTAACAAGCTAACTTTCCCTCCCATCTCTGCTGCAGAAGGGTTTCATAGGCCAGCATTAATAGATTCTAACAACATTTTTGGCAAACTCTTATTGTATAAATCAAAGGAAACTAACGATGCCACTATTTGCTTTTCCTATCAGGCTCTCTCAAAGTGTGACAGGAACAGATGGCAGGTTCCCTTTTTGATTTTATTGTTCTGCAAATACCCCTGTGCCAACTTGTGGAATTATTTGTTTATAGCTCTGCAATGATTGTTCTAGAAGAAGAAAACAGTAGTGATGAAGCAGCAGATGCATGCCATGAATTATATGGATGCATTTGAAATCTACCTCTCATTGTGTTGAAGGCAGAATTAAAAGGCAAAGCATCCTTAAGAACTAGGTTTATACATTGCAGAGACTGATAGCAAAACACACTTATTAAAAATAAAAGTCATATTGTGCCTTTACATAAAAGGTTGTGCTGTACCAGTAGAACAGTGGTGGTAAACCTTCAGCCCTCCACAGCTCCCACAGTCCTTTGTCACTGGTGATCTATGCTTGGAATGCTGGGGGTTGTGGTCCAAAACATTTGGAGTGCCAAAGGTTCGCAGGCACTGCAGTAGAGGCTGTGATTCCAGTATCATGAAGGAGGTAAGACTGTTTCAAACAGGCTCCAGCACTTTGGATAGCGCCTTTAAAGTAAAAACTAACATTAGATCAATTTCCCTGCCCTGGCAACATCACCAGTCTTAACTGTGCTCTGTGTGCCTGCCTGTCCACACTTTATCGGTATAGCCCAAGAGCCAGTGTGGCATCACTTGACAGACTGACAGATTAGGATTCAGGAGGCTGGGTTTGGATACTCAGCCATGGAAATTCACTGGTGTGTGTGTGAGAGGCCATGGTTCAGCCTCTCAAACACTTCATTTGCAAACCCAGGTAGGTTCAGAGTAAGTCAGGTGCAACCTGATAGCACATAATAGCACATAGGAAGCCCAGGAATAGATCTGCTCCCTTAGTGAAAACTAAGGCATGGCATGTTTTAAATGTACAGTGTACAAATGTACAAATTTAATTCATTCTCCGAGGCAATCCGCTATCCGAAAAATGTGTTATCCGAAATGTGGTTTCCCATAAGAATGAATGGGAAACCAATTAATCCGTTCTGGAGCCTAGGAAAAAGACACAGACCCCTGTTGTTGTTGTTGTTGTTGTTGTTGTTGTTGTTGTTGTTGTTGTTGTTGTTGTTGTTGTTGTTGTTGTTGTTGTTGTTGTTGTTGTTGTTGTTGTTGTTGTTGTTTGCTCAAAAAGCTTTTTAAAGTGCACTTTAAAGGTACAGGTGTGATGAAACCCGGGATAACTCTGCTGGAAATTCATTATCCGAGGCAGCCCATAGGGAAAATTCGTTATCTGAGGCAGCCCATAGGGAGAATTCGCTATCCGAGGCAGCAATTCGTTATCTGAAAAATTCGATATCAGGGGCATTCGTTATCTGAGGTATTACTGTATATAGTCCATACAAATACATCAGAGGATCAAGGTTGCTGGTGTCAGTTCTTTCCCTTAATTTCCCATGAAACTGTCCAAATATATTTATGGGTGGAATGCTCTAGTGTGCTTTCCCCCTTCTTAACTTCTTTATGGACAAGCTTTAACTCCAGCAGGGCCGTTAAGGCGGGGTATAACCAGAACCTGGAAAAGTAACTTTTTGGAACTACACCAATCCAGTTCTCCCAGCCCATAGTCCACAACAGTTTCAGTTCTGGTCATCTATCATCCAGAACAAGGTCAGATTTCCAACTTCAGAGCCCAACTGTGACCTTTCTGGGGGTAGCTCACTGGATCTTGCTCAAATGTATCTTGGAACCAGCATTCTGGAGATTTCAGGTCTAGTGGTCCAACCAAAATTCATGCTTTTATTAAAACAAAAAGACTATAAAAATACCATAAAAGTACAACCTGATGGAGAAGAGGTTGCATTTCAATCACTTCTCTGGAGAGGAAACACCAGGAGAGGTAATGATGAATCCCAAATAGTGGCATGTTTCTCACTGTGAGCTGCTTTTAACTTGAACTTGGTCAGTTTTTCAAGAGACAAAGGTACCTGTATTTTTCCGTCCATAAGACACTCCCAAAAATAAGACGACCCCAACTTTTCCAACCCAAAATTTACAGTTTCCCAAACACGTGGTTCTCTCCTTGGCTTACTTCTGTGAATAAGAGAGCTTATCCGGGAGCTGAGCCATGGCAACTGGACTTCTTTTCTTGTGGAATTGAAATGTTTCGCTACTCATTCAAGTTTCAATCCCACAAGAAAAGATGTCCTGTTTTATAGTTTGTTTGTTTTGTTTGTCCAAAACAGGGGCAGGCAAAGTGCAGTCAGTCAGCAGGCACAATTTGGCCAATCAGAGGTCTTTTTGAGATATCCAGCAGGCCAGGTTGCCAGTGAGTTGGGTGTCCCAATAAGAAAATAATGGTAAACCACTTCTGAGTGCTCTGCATCATCACCAACACCACACACATACCCTGTACACACAAAAAATTGAACAGGGCAATAAATTGGAACTGACTTGACAGCACATAATTTTAGTAGCCCTCCATAGAAACCCCTCCAGCTTAATTGGCATGTGTTCCTATCAAAGAAGTGTTGTTTTTTCCCTGCTTCCACAGCTTCCTAGAAGTTTTGGTATCCTGGGAGATTTAATTCCCCCAAACTCAAAAGAGATAAAAATAAAATTGAAAGTGAATGCCTTACCACTTCCTGTTTTAGTCTTTTTCTTAATTTCTTGGTATAGGTCACCTTTTCCAGGCCTTGCGCAGCACACAGAGAGCACTGGGAACAAACATTTGGTCCCCAGCCCCGCTGGAGTTGTACTACTAGAAAAAAACAGCAGGAAACCTCTGACACTCGAGCTGCTTTGGACTACAGATCCCACAACCTCTTACCTTGAAGGTCATGCTGGCTAGGGTTCAGTAATGGCTCTTTAGGAACTGAACATCCTGTTTATTTGCAACTCTTGATGTCTCAAATAAGGAAGACTTCCTGAATCATATTTCTGGAAAACTAATGTGATTTCAGTTCCAAAAAAAGAGAGTTTGTTCCTATTAAAAACACACTGCTATTTCCTCCTACCCTTCTGCCCAACAAGATATAGAAGGCAAAATGCAACTGTTAGACCGCTACCACACTTTAGATTTGAAACGCCTTTTCCTTAAAGACAAACCGCCTTAAAAATCACTGTCCACTTTTCAAGTTGCTGTTTCTGAAGAGCCCCCTTGGCCATACCCATTTTCACCACTATGTCAGTTTTTCTCGCGATGACCACTGGGGGTGGTGTTTTTTAAAATCAGTTCCTGCACCCCCTTTTAAAGCAATTTGGTTGTACAGTAACCCCCCACCCATCGCGGGGGTTAGGGACCCACCCAACCTGTGATGCCTGAAAATCCGCGATATGTGGAAGCGTTTCAGGGGGCTGGGGGTCGGGGGGGCAATCAGATCCCCCTGCCGCCGCCGCCGGGCACTGGTGCGGGGCCTTCTCCATTGAAATGAATGCACGGCCCGAGGCTTCTCAGAGGATCGCGGGACGGGGCAATGCAATTGCCCCCTGCGCACCCCCGACGCTTCTCGGAGGAGTGGGGGGGCAGCACGGAGCGATGCGATTGTCCCCGCCCCCAAGGCTTCTCGGAGGAGTGGGGGGTGGCGCAGGGGATGTGATCGCTCCCCACCGCCCTGAGGCTTCTCGGAGGAGTGGAGGGAGTGGTGCAGGGCAATGTGATTGCCAACCTCCCCCCCCCAGCAGCCCCGAGGCTTCTCGGAGGAGTGGGGGGTGGCACGGGGGATGTGATTGCCCCCCGCCACCCCCGAGGCTTCTCGGAGGGGTGGGGGATGGCACAGGTGATGCAATCATCCCCGCCCCCGAGGCTTCTCGGAAGAGTGGGGGGCAGCGCAGGGTGATGCGATCGCCCTCTGCCACCCCCCGAGCGGCCCCGAGGCTTCTCAGAGGAGTGAGGGCAGCGGTGCGGGGTGATACGATCCCTCCCCCGCCGCCGCCCCATGCGGCCCAAGGTGCAGGTACTGCAATTCCGCGATATAGTGGGACCGCAGTACCTGAACCGCGAAATGGCAGGGGGTGACTCTATTTGCAGACATACTATGCCAACTTTTTTTGGTTTCCCCTCTGTTTTTGCTGTTTCCCTGTTGTAGTTTAAAGAAGTTCAGCCAAGTACAAATGGGGAAGCCAATTGCTAAGCAACTGCTGAAGTGCGAACTGCCGTGGTCACGTGGTCGCTACAGCCTTTCAGCAGTCCGCACTTCACCAGTTGCTTAGCAATCGGCTTCCCCATTTGTTCTTGGCTGCTGTTGAAAGAAGCTCGCCAGGTCTCCACCAGCCTCCTGATCTGCCGTCAGCAGGGGCGTGTTCGGGGCAGGCCTAGGCCAGCCTGCCATGCATGCTTGGCCCTCTCTGGCCTGGCCAAGTGGTCTCACACTAACAGCCATGGCAGCAGCCACAGCAACAGAGGAGGAGGAGGAGGAGGAGGAGGAGGAGGAGGAGGAGGAGGAGGGTCAGGCTGGGCGCCATGAGTGCTTGACCTTCTCTGGCCTGGCCTCGTGGCCTCGTGTCCACAGCAACAATCAGAGCACTGGAGGAGGAGGGGGGAGGAGGAGGGCCAGGCTGATAAGGGAGGTCCCCCAGCCCTGTAATCATTTTAGTTGCTCTCTTTTGCACCTTTTCCAGGTCCACTATGTCTTTCTTGAGATGCGGTGACCAGAATTGTACACAATACTCCAGGTGCGGCCTTACTGTTGTTTTGTACAATGGCATTATAATGTTGGCTGTTTTATTTTCAATCCCCTTTTTGATAATCCCTAGCATGGAATTGGCCTTCTTCATCACTGCCACACATTGGGTAGACACCTTCATGGAGCTGTCCACCAACGCACCAAGATCTGTTTCCTGATCCATCATGGATAGCTCAGAACCCATGAGTTGATAGATAAAGTTTGGATTTTTTGCTCCAATATGCATTACTTTACATTTTGCTACACTGAAACACATTTGCCATTTCGCAGTCCATTCTCCCAGTTTGGAGAGATCCTTCTGGAGCTCTTCACAATCTTCTCTGGTTTTTACCACCTGGAAAAGTTTAGTGTCATCTGCAAAATTGGCCACCTCACTGCTTATCCCTGTCTCCAGGTCATTTATGAACAGATTGAAAAGCACCAGTCCCACAACAGATCCCTGGGGCACAACACTGTTCACCTGTCTCCATTGTGAAAATGTCCCATTGACACCTACTCTTTGTTTCCTGGATTTCAGCCAGTTCTCAATCCATACACCAGTGCTCAAGAGGAAATACCCCTAATTTTTTCCTTGCCTGCTGCTGTCCCCCCATTCCCTGTCTGTGGGCAGCATCATTTGCTACTTTGCCTAAGGATGCAGAATAATATCAGATGATCTTTTAGGACCCTCATTTCTACAGAACATAATTTTCCCTTGCTTATTGGTCTTTGAAGGGATTGGACAGCGCTATGGGATGATAAACTAGGATTGGCCCCGTGGACCCTCTCTATCTGTAACAGGAAGCAGCCCAGTCATGATTAATCCATGCTGGCACGACATATGTTGACTCCCGTAGGTTTCATCTTGGTTTTCCTCCTGGACAAGGCTTTTTTCCACATGCAGACAAGCCTTGGATGGTTTATCTGCTGTGCTAAGTTTCAAATTACGGTACCTTTTAAACCTGGCATGGAAACAGCCTTTCCCTTCTCTTGCTTACAGTACATGGGCCTTCTCTACTTGACCTTGTCTCTGCCCAAAAGCAGCTGCAGCGTTGAATGAATAGCCATCTCACTCGTCGTGAATGGATAGCTGAGGCACAAAGCAGCTTCTAACCATTTCTCCCTGTGCACAGTGGCTTAGTAAACATGGAGCCGGGTGTATTCCCACAACACTGAAAGCATGCCCTTCTGTTCCGTTGCAGGGGCGTTGCAAAAGAAAACATGATTGCAAAACCCCAAGCAAACATTTGCCAAGGAGCTGTTTGTATCTGGCTAGGCTGGAGTGTAGCCAAGAGCTATTGCAGTGCAAAAGAGTCCCTTTTTTATGCTTTGGTATAAAAATAAAATTAAAAATACGCACAGAGCATGAGTGGGGAAAATTAACTATAAGACATTTTATTTGGTGCCTTATATTTCTATGCTGGATTAAACCGGCCCTGCTAAAATGTGTACTTGACCCTTCTCTTGCAATATACTTGGCAAGGCAAAGGGTTTTTCAACTTGGAAGAATGACCTTTTGATTTCAAGTAGACAAGGCCAGATAGTGGAGCCTGTTAGGCTTGAGTTGGAGTAGAGGACTCAATCCGACAGTTCTTGCCGCTCTTGTTTCTTGGTTGTAGATCTTTATGTTTGGTTCCTCCAAACATTGAGGCTGTCTCTAATTTTAAAATAAATTAATCCCAAATGTTAAAAAATTTGCACACACTCTCCAAAAATTGTATGGAAATTCAAACACATTTTAATATACACTTTCTCCCAATACCTGCATTTTTCTATGTAATTTTGCCCAGTATCTGTGTTTTGCAAGCAATTTTCCTAATGCAAAGCATTTTAAATATCTTGTTCATGAATATTTCCATTTATTGTGTGTGCGCTTCCCTAATGTACAGCTTTTGTGTGTGTGTTTTTTTAACCAGAGAACTTCAATGTAACATGGGGAGATGTTTGAAGTTCAAAGTTGAATTTCAGTTGGTTGAGAATGGAAAATTAAGTCTGTTTGCATTAAGATAAAAAACAAAAGAACTCTCCTTTCATTCCTAGCTAGGAGGAAGAGCTTCCTGTTTGCTCCTGTGACATGTGCTGGAAGTTCTGGATGACAACATATAATAATAATAATAATAATAATAATAATAATAATAATAATAATAATAATAATAATAATAATAATTAATTTTTATGCCGCCTCTCTCCCCAAAGGGACCCATTTTTGCATTTGTTCCCACGTGGAGCAAAGGAGCTAGCTGTTTAGGGAAGGGGGGTATAATTAATTTCCACTGTTACCATTGCCACCCTTTAGGCCAGTAGTGGCAAACCTTCGACACTCCAGATGTTTTGGACCACAACTCCCAGAAGTGCCAATGACAAAGGGCTGTGGGAGCTGTGTCCTAAAACATCTGGAGTGCCGAAGGTTCACCACCACTGCTCTAGACAGCTGCTTCCACCCAACACAGAGGCCAGGGTAGAAGTACAGAGCTGGAAAACATCTGGGGTTTGTTTTTGTTTATTAATTTTTCCAGCTCCCCGTCTGTCTCAGCTAGCCAGCACAGTTGCTGGCCATCCCACCTGGATAATCCTAAGAGCAAGCAGCTTTCCAAAGTCTGGGTAGAGGACATCTTCAAAGCAAACACACAAACTGTGTTTTGGAAGCTCTTATGTGCAACCAGCCTCCGGTGAATTGAAATGCAGAACAAAGCAGAGGTCACTTGCTCAGAGTCAAAGATGCACTGCCTTTTATAGGGGGAGCACAACACAAGCACAATCCCCTGAGAGAGAGAGAGAGAGGCACAGATGCAGATACAATTTTTCTGGTACCTTACTCTCAATGGTACTTTCTCTTAAAAATCTGTGTAATAGAATAGGTATACAGTAATAGATATAGTGGCCAAAGTCCTACTGGAATTTTACACCAATGTAAACCACATGGCATAACATCTGGAGGCGAGTTGCTTCATCTTAAGTAAGCATTGTAACACTGTGATTATTAGGTGTACCACGCCATGTTGCATGACTCCACGACATTAATGTCTGCAGAAGCTTCTTAAGACAATTTGCTTCCAAAACTTCCACCATTTGTGTTATGCTTGCCAGCACAACTGATGGGATTTTACTCACTATACAAAGAATATAAATGCATAAACAAATGGAGAGGAAAACTGTCAAAACCAATTGCCCCCCCCTTTTAAACTGTCCATTTTAATTTGAAGCAGGAGAGCTCTCTGCCTTCCCTCCTCCTGCAGCTCCTGGAGTTTGCTGTAGGCAAACGTATTCATCCCCACTCCCTGTTGCAGGAGATTTGATGTCCAAGGTGACAGCTTTGCTGCTTGGCGGCCATGATACAGTATATTCTTTTCTCCAGCGGGGGGGGGGGAGCGACTGCGGTAACTATAATTGTTACATGAGAGATAAAAATGAGATGCTAAGTTTTTTAAGGCTTCACAGCCACTGTGCAGCACAAACAGAATTTCTCAATATTGTGAAAGGTAAGGGGGAATAGATGCAGAAGAGGTACTGAAAGAAAGAAATCATCTTCTCCTGGAAGCACCATTTACAGTATTTGCTTTAAATATTTAAATCCTGCCATCTGGCGCCAAAGAATCTTCGGAAGACTTACACCAAATAACAATAATGACACCGAGAGCTAGACAGGACCTGTCAGAGCAGTGGTTGTACATTGTTGGCTTCAGTACTTTTGCTCCCACACGGACAATCTAAGCTTTCATCCAGTCTTTTCAGTGATTTTCAGTCACTATTCCTCCCCTTCCCCTACACACACGCACATGGACACAAGCATGCACGCAGGCACGTGCGCACACGCGCGCGCACAAGCACGCACGCACACACGCACACACACACACACACACACACACTTTCAAGTGAATTTGATTTGATCTGATTCTGTTGTTGTCCAGGGCATGGTTTATTTGGTTCTAAAGGTCTACCAGAGATCATGCGCAGTGTCAGTGTTAGGAACTGGGCTGCACAGTGCCATGTTAATGAGGGTGCAAAGGAAAGGTTCCCTTAAAGTGTGTGCCCAAGTGGACACACTTGCTTCTGCCCACTTCTTGTGTAGTTTCCCCCCCACACACACACACACACACTCACACACTAGTCATCATTACTGTTTTTTGTTTCGGTCATAATGGAACCAGCACAGGGGTGGGGGGGGGAGGGAGGGGAGTTGTACAGAGATGCATTGCACAACAAAAGGCCCTACACAGCAAGAGGAAAACCCAGTCCCTGGTGTCAAAAAGATTGAGGACCATTGGTGCAGTGGATGAAATATCAGACTTAAAACTCAGGCAACCTCACTTTAAATCCCTGCTTGGGGATCTTTCTGGACAGGAGCAACCAATGGTTCCCTCCCTGCCTCAGATTTTGAAGAGACATGACTCTCTGAGTCTTGTACCCCACGCATTTTCAGCCAGAGATCAGCATGTAGTTGTGTATTTCATTTAGAACAATGTAGTCAGTCAGTCAGTCAGTCATGTACTTAGCCAGTTAGCTATGTAGTCAGCAAGCAAACTATGAATCAGTTAAGCTCTTTAACCAGTCATAATTTTTCTACAATATGTTTTTCATTTATTTAGAAGGGTGAGTAAATTGAACTTTTTATTTTTTCACTCATCAGTATGTCAAGCAAAATAGGGCAGTCTACTTTTGGAAAATTTGAAGTTATTTATGTTCTTCAGGTCCTTGAACCTTTTTCTGTTGTGCGGATAGAAGTGTTTAGCAACACAATTTCACAGCGTTGCCAGGAGCTTTTGCCCCATCTGGAAGAACCTTCAAAAATCACCCACACTTTGCAAGCAACAAAGTAGAAGCACCTGTAATTTCCCCACATCCTGTAGGAGTACATAAACCATCAAACAGCAGTTCCAAGGGCTAGAGGGCCTCTAAAATGAAATCATATTTATTTGCTGAGAGAAGATGGGCACAGAAGGAGCACACACACATGCCTCTGGGGAAGGGAGTCCAAAGCATTGGTACCACCACGGAAAAGACCTGTTGCTGTGTGTAATGAAACCAGTATCAAACTCTTTTTCACACTGATACAGAAAAACAATTTCTTCAGATTGCAACCTGCCATGCCTAGCCTCAAGGCAAAACCTAGCTGCCTCCTTAGAAACAGTATCCAACTATTTCAACTTGCAGCCAAGCCAAATAGTTCAACACTAAAGGCAGCCTCCTAGTTCAACTGGCTGATCTTCTTCGGCTTGCTGAGCCTCTAGAAAACACCCAGGGAGTTTGTGTCACTGTTTTCCTTTATGGACCGGCATCTTGATAACAGAAAGCCTTGTAGCAGAAGGCAGCGCTCCTATTGATTCATGAGCACGGGAGTAGTGTTTAACTCCACCCCTCTGAAGAGTGTAGGTGTATCCATATTAAAAGACAGAGTGAAATTCTTTTAAGCACAGGTATCCTGGGAATGGCCAGGCCCAAGGTGAACGCCCGGGGAAATGTTTATTAGCAACACAGATAGCAACAGAAACAGAAGGACTTGTGTTAAATGCAATGAGTGAAAATAATCTTCAAAGGGAGGACAAGCAAGTTCATAGGATCCTTGCATTCTGTGCAAAGAAAAAAAAGATGACAAGCAACAATAAGCAACAGCTTCTTAAGAGTTGCAGTTTGTTTGCAGATACAATCCTATCTTGCCTTCACCAGTGGCCTCAGCAGAAAGCCAGTGGAAACATCAGGTGACTAAGAGCTGCTAATTTGAGCCTCTCATTCATGACAATAAAAAAGCAGATGGGCTGTGAGAAGAGGGCAGGTTATCACCCATTCTGCTCCACTGAATGAAGAAATCCTTGGCCTTTCCCTGGAGTTGAGTCATGCCAACTGCACTTCTTTTCTTGTTGGATCGAAACATTTTGCTACTCCTCCAAGTAGCTTCTTCAGATGCCACAGACAGCCTTCTGACTTCTGGGGCTGCAGTAGTTGCTGGGTTTTGAGGAAGTGTTAAATTTGGATAGTAGCAAACTTTAAGCATGAGGGACATCTTAAAAACATAAGAAGCGCCCTACTGGATCAGGCCAAGGGCCCATCTAGTCCAGCTTCCTGTGTCTAACAATGGCCCCACCAGATGCCTCTGGAAGCACATGAGACAACTAGATACCTGTCTTCTGATGCCATTACCCTGTGTCTGGCATGTTGAGGTACTCTCTTTTTAAGCCTGGAGTTAACATGTATTCCCATCGTGGCTTGTAACCTCTGATGTACTTTTCCTCCAGAAATCTGACCAATGCCCTTTTAAATGGCTTAGGACCTAGATACTTGAAGGACTGCGTCCTTCCATACAAACCTACCCGGCAATTAAGATCGAGCCAGGGGGGCCTCTTGAAAGAGCCATCCCTCAAGGATGTGAGAGGGATGGCTTGTAGACATAGGGCCTTCTCGGCAGCTGCTCCCAAGCTATGGAATGCCCTCCCAAGTGAGATCCGCCTGGCACCAACATTGATGATGTTTCGGTGCCAAGTAAAGACCTTCCTGTTCCAGAAGTTTTTTAATTGATACAATATAGACTGTGGGTCCTCTGATGGCAATTTTAGTGTAATGATTATAGTGTAAGGTTTTTATTATTGTTTTAATTATTTATTGATATTTGATGTTTTAACTGTTTTAATTCTTTGATTGTAAGCCGCCCAGAGACCTTTGGGTAGTGGGTGGCATATAAGTTGCAAAAACAAACAAACAAACAAACAAACAAATAAACAAACAAACAAATAAATAAATAAATAAATAAATAAATAAAAAATAAATAAATAAATAAATAAATAAATGCATCTAGATCAGACTCACAACACAATGGGTAAAGAAATATTTTGTTTTGTCTGTTCTCTTTCTCCCGGTGCTCTAGTCTGAGTGGATGACCCTTGGTTCTGGTATTGTGTGAGAGGGAAAAGAGCCTCCCTCTATCAACTTTATCCATCCCCTGCATAATTTTGTATATCTCAGTTATGTGTCTCCCCCCCCCCACAGGTGCCTTTTTTCTAGACTAAAGAGCCCCAAACTCTGTAGCCTTTCCTCATAAGGGAGGTGCCCACCCTAGTAATCATTTTAGTTGCTCTCTTCTGCACCTCTTCTAGTTCCACTATGTCTGTTTTGAGATGCAACAACCAGAACTGTACGCAATACTCCAGGTGTATCATTATAATAGTGGCTGTTCTATTTTCAACCCCCTTTTTAATGATCTCTAGCATGGAATTGTCCTTTCTTCATCACCACTACAGACTGGGTTGACACTTTCATTGAGCTGCCAACCAGCACACTAAGATCTATTTCCCTACCTGTTGTGGTCAGCTCAGAACTTATTAGTTGATAAACAAAGTTTTGTGGGTTTTTTCCTGTAATGTCCGTTACTTGACATTTACTTACAATGAAACATCAAAGGATTAAAATATGGGCACCAGGGACATGTTACGAATCCCTTCCCCCTGCTCCAGTGAACTGATGGATGACAATGACCAAAGTATCATAATGGGCTTGTTTTAGACAGATGGTATGAGTGAACCAAATTTTGGATGCTAAACAACCTGTGTTTGCCTTCTTCTCTATTGCTTTCCCAGTGTTTACAGAAGGTCAAGGTACAGAAGATTTGCAGAGCTAAAATGGGGTGACATGTACTTCTCTGCCATTGAAAGAAGGTTCTGTTCTGGCTATGAAGAATTCTTCTACTAGGGTGGGTGGACAGATGGTGTGGACTATGATTGATGTATATGGTAACTGGGCAGGCACTGGGGACTAGCAAACTATGAGTGGGCAGGCCAGACTTGGGTGTCTGTGAAGATTCTCAGTCATCCAGGTGAGTTTACCTGGAAGTTGAGTCATGGCAACTGCACTTTTTTTCTGAAAAGAAAATAAAAGAAAAGAAGTCCAGTTGCCATGACTTGTTGGGTGTCTTTGGGTCAGTTAATGTGATAATAAATCTGGCCAGAATACGTGCACTGTCCTGACATTCATGGAGGAAGGGAAAGATAAGAAATGTGATGCCTAAATTCATAACTGATACCTCAATGTGGCAGAAAGGGATTCCCATTCAGGAATATTTGATCCATGGTGCAATAGGGAAATCCGAACATGCTCTCCTCCTTTGCAAGAGCAAAGGGTTTATTTTTTAAAAAGCAGATGCTGCTGTCCTTTCTTTACATTTCAGAGTAGGGTTTTAAAAGGGGGAAGAGGACAGCTGTTCCATTCCAGCTGCTTGCAAAAACAACATTGCTCAGAGAGAGACAGAAATGGGCTGATTTATCCATACGAGTGCAGTAACCATCAAGTTGCGACCCAGTTGATATGGACCTTGCGTTATGTGCTCAGAAAATTATGAAATGATCTTATAAAGCCCCCATATCAGTATAATTAAGGTTCTTTTGCCAAGTATGATTGCAGGACAAAAGAAATATATTTTATTTTCCTGTTTTTTTAAAAATCCTTCTTTACCTCCTGCCTACACATTCTCCATAATTATACCGATATATTTACATTTCATCAGTATTGCAAGAGCGATATTTCACCGCAGGATTACAGAAAGCACCACTAAGTTCCCACCACACAAATACTTACAACTTTGCAGAGATTGTTAATAAGTAAAAATAAAGCAAAGTTTCAATGATAAAAAGAACTTTCTGACTGTTGTGAAAAGAAAGATGACTGCAATTGAGTGAAAGACACCAACAGCTCAGCAATTATAATCCTAATTAATAATGACTGAGCGCAGTGGTTCCCTCCCTGTTATATCATCCATTCAATCTTCCTCCAACTTCTGCAAGTTCATTGAAAGGCTAAATTGATTTTGGGGAAAGAATTTGTCTTTTTGTCAGTGAAAGCCGTGGGTTTTACAATGCTGCTAGCATATGGCCTGCTTGTTCTTCAGTTCTGCCTCCACCTTTAATTGGCCCTTCTGTAATCTTTCCACATTTCTGGTTTACTTTAACTTCAAGGGGAGCAATGGATTATTCCACGTCCAGAATTTGGTTCATGGGCTCTCCCACTGTCTTCCCTCCACCTGGCCGAGTACTGGCCAGAACCTGGAAAAGTCACTTTGAGGGCATACAGTATAACTCCTAGAAACCCCTTTCTATAACCAGCATCACTAATAGTCATCTTGGATGTGGAATTGTAGGCCCCAAGTGTAACTTTTCCAGCCTGTAGTGATGAACCAACCTTTGCCTATCCTACCTATTTGAATAGTTCCAAAAGATAATTTATAGGAGATGGCTATATGAAGGAAGGAAGGAAGGAAGAGAAGAGAAGAGAAGAGAAGAGAAGAGAAGAGAAGAGAAGAGAAGAGAAGAGAAGAGAAGAGAAGAGAAGAGAAGAGAAGAGAAGATCCTAGCTTAACAACACAAGCACATTCTTCCATCATCTCTAGTCAGGCCACACTATAATCCAAGTAGACACAAAAAGTGAGCATTGCAATCTATGGGCTGCTAATAACTTGTCTCATGATAAACGAGAGGCTTGCTACTATCCTGGATCATATGCCTAGAAAAACAATCAAGCCACCTTTTCTTTTTAGCGCTTTTTAGCACTAAAACACATAGAAATGTTAGACATTTAGCATTCTGCATGTTTAGGCTCAGATATTGAGCTTGACTTTCAGTTTGATAGACATCCTCAGTCCTCCCAACCGTTCCAAACTAAAGACCCTGATGTTCATACAATCCCCAGTGTACTAAAAATACCCTTGGTGATGCAAACTAAGTAGATATTTCCCACCTAGAATTTCGCAGCAGAGGAGCAGTGCAATGAACCCAAATCTTCTCCCAGCATATCTTTTTATTATCAACAGGGATGCTTTTCCAAGGACACACTGTTCTGTTCTATTTTGATTTTTTACACCAAAGCTGTCACCATGGTCTCTCCACTTTGTGGTGACTCCCCTACTGTCCATGGTAACATACTTTTCCCATTCATCTCCAAGGAACAATCCACTGAGACTACTGTGCATAGCCAAAGATCAGAAGTCAAAGTCATTCTCTTTCTACATGACTTAGTGAGTAGGAACCTACCCTTGATCTAGCACAAATCAAGAATCCGCAGGCAAGCTCTTGTCACCTTTCTGGTTTGTCTCAGGTATGCCCCATCATGCCATTGGTCTTCTAGTACTGTATATAGCTTTAATAATAATAATAATAATAATAATAATAATAATATAATAATAATAATAATAATAATAATAATAATAATAATAATAATAATAATAATAATAATACCTTTATTGTCAATCTACAACATGTGCACAATGAAATTGGCTGAGTCTCCCTTTCCCACCCCCACCCCCATCCCGCCCCCATCCCACTAGCAACCACTCAGTTTTATTACACCCTGTGTACTTGACACAGAATGCGCCAGCCTACAGGTTTCTCTTCTTCTGCAATTGTCCATCCATAGCCACCCCCTTTCTCGGTTCTCTTTGTTAATTTAAAAAACAAGGTGCAAAGTCATTTTCAGCCACAGTTTTAAAACTTCTGAGTGAACGCCAACTCTACATAACATTCCCTAACTCATCTATTTTAAAGCATGTTTTCAAAAAGAAACATTCATTGCTCGTTTATTTCAGCATTAACAAGCTCAGGGTTAAGTGTCACCTCCATCTAGAATGGTGACTAATGATTGTTATTTTATTATGAGTCTCAGAACCTTCTAGCTAGCTGGCTGGGAAATGCCAGGATTTACAAACCAAAAATTCTATCTGCTCCGTAGCAAAGAAAGAAAGCTGCTATAATGGTTTATTATGACTCCAGGGCACTTTATGCAAAGAGATTCAGCAAAGATTAGAGCAGTGGTTCCTAACCTTGGGTTCCAGATGTTCTCGGACTAAAACCTTCAGAAGGCTTCACCACTTGCTGTTGCTGGCCAGGATTTCTGGGGATTCGAGATTCAATCAATCAATCAAACCTTTAATGGCATAAATAAGACACATATATAAATAAAACACATATATAAAACCTAATTTAGGTTTTCTGGCAATAACCAAGTCAATGATTGCAACTGACATTCAAACATAGCTCAGAGTGGGAGTATTGATACAGGCTGTAGAGTTTCAGCATGATTCACTATGTGTGCCATAAAACCCGCTACTTTCTTCACCCTGTCTTCCACTAGATCATTTAGCATTAATTGCATTATTCCTGCATCTGGCCATCCCTTCACCCTAGATAATATTGGGCCCAGGTATTGCATGCGGGGTACTGAGTAGCGAGGGCAGTACAAACACATGTGTGCCAGCGATTCAATTCCTCCCAACTCGCACGAGCAATTCCTCTTGTTATATGGAATGCCTTGGAACCTACCTGCTAATAGTGCTGAAGGCATTACATTAAATCTGGCCAGAGAATAAGCTCTGCGTTTTTGTGGTGACTGCAGTAAATGAAGATATCTAGGACTCTGGCCTTGCCTGATTGGAATTAAGTGATTTAAGGGGGATTCGAGATTGTGAAGCACAGGTTAGAGGGAGGGGCTGCACTCTTGTGTAATGAAATAAAACCTGGTTTATTATTCAGGGATGACATTAGCACGCCATTACCCTTCCTCTTATGCTATTTTCTCTTTCTGGAATACAAAGAAGAGTCCAGAAGCATTTATGATTAAACCACACCTTTTTGTGGGCAAACATTGCTTCATCTTTTGGACAACTAGGAAGAACAATTGTAAGCAGTGGTCCTTTTCAGGATCCAAATGGATAATGATCTCCCTCAGCACAGAAGGCATGTGTGTGTGTGTGTGTGTGTGTGTGTGTGTGTGTGTGTGTGTGTGTGTGTGTGTGTGTGTGTGTGTGTGTGTGTGTGTGTGTGTGTGTGTGTGTGTGGTGTTGTTACAGTCGTGACCAACTCTTTGTGACCCCATATCCATGGGGTTTTCTTGGCAGGAATACCGGAGTGGTTTGCCAGTTCCTACTCCAGGTGCCTACAGCACCTGGTATTCCCTGGTGGTCTCCCATCCAAGTACTAACCAGGGCCGACCCTGCTTAGCTTCCGAAATCAGGTGAGATTGGATGTGCTTAGAGCATCTAGGCCAGTGATGGTGAACCTTTTAGAGACTGAGTGCCCAAACTGTGAATCAAAACCCACTAATTTTTCGCAAAGTGCCAATGCAACAATTTAACCTGAATACAGGTGGCTGTGAAGAGGTGATGGCGGGTGCCCACAGAAAGGGCTCCAAGTGCCACCTTTGGCACCTGTGCCATACGTTTGCCAACACTGATCTAGGCACACAGAAAGCATAGCCTCGGCCAAAGAAAGCCTGCTTCACAAACTCAATAATAATATTTCGGTTATTTGGAAGAGGCTTGTTTCAGTTAATGGGTTATAAAGCTCATTTTTATTTCAAGTTGTGAATAGTTGGTACAGATGTTACTCCTAATCCTCGTTTATAAATAGCAAAATTAAATCCAGACATGTATGCCAAGGATAAAAGAAGTAAGATGTTGTAAAACATTTGTTATAATCATGCTCTTAGGCAGATATTTACCTGGAGTAAATCCTATAGGGTTCAATGGGGCTTACTTCTAAGTAGACATCAGATTGCATTGACAGGGGCAAAATATGGTTAAGGTGATTCTACTTGGATTTCCCCGAGTAATGAAGTTGGAAGGGGTTTTCATGGTCACCAATTCCAACTCCCCGTTCATGGCAGGAATACAAATAATATGAAATCTGCCAGGTATGCCTTCAGCACTTGAGTACCCACCATCTCTCGAGGAAACTGGTTCCATTGCTGTAGTCCACTAGATAATTACTGTTTTGCAGTGTCATTTCGAAGGTACAGTGGTACCTTGTATAAAGGAATTAATTCATTCCAAATGAAATCATGTTAAGAAAATTTTCCTTTATACAAATTTCCCATAGGAATACATTGAAAACAGGGTAATCCCTAATTGCAACCATTTTTATGTTGTACAGATTTGCCTCATAGGCGATTCTGTTATACAAATTTCTCCTATCTCTGGAATTTTTTATGTTGTACAGATTTTAAGTTATACAAACCAATTGTTATACGAGGGTCCACTGTATTTATCTAGAAATTTAAGAGTAATCTGCTACTGTAATAGGTGATACTTACTGCGTTACCTCTTGATACCTGGCCAAGACATGTTTTTTAATTTGATATTAATGGGAGGTTTACTCCAGAAGTCATCAAAGAGATTTTGTCAAGGCAATTAAGGAGGAGAAGGATTATGTATCACTTCCATATCCGTCACTGGCCAAATCCTGCCAACCTCCATATAGATGTTCATTCATTAAACCCAGAGACATTATTATCTTTAATCTGAACCTAACAGGAGTAGGATGAAAGGTATGTAACAGTGCAGGCCTATATTTATCTTCTCAGAAGTAAGTCCCAAATGGCTCAGTGGAGTTTACTGTCTAATAGAAATGCAGATGAACAGTGGAGCTCTGGAGGGCAATTACCCATTTCTAAAATACTGTATAAAGGACTGCACACACTGCAGCTGCCCTCTCCTCAAAATGCAACCATTTTGTATTGGTTTAAGAAAATATAATTAGAAAGAAAAAAAGCACTGTCCCTCCTTCTAGTGGCCAAAATTAAAACCAATTTAGATTTAACGGGTGCTGCCCCTGCTAGGTTGCTGCATGCTTCATGCCATCCCCTGAGGAGCAACAGTTTGTCTACCCCAACCTAGTAAATCATTCTAGGTTCTACAATTACAAGTTTGAATTGGGATTAATCATGTCGTAGGAACAGGCAACTGTGTGTTTAGTTTAATCCAAGTTAGTCTTATTCTGAGTGAATATTATGGGGAAGAACTCATATGACTGATGTGGACAAGAGCAGGGGGAACAAACTGAAAAGCCAAAAGCATAGTAAAAACTAGACAATAAACAGAAAAGTTTTGCAGTCTTGCTCCATGTTACTAATAATTCCTGGACCAATATAGAATAAAATTCACCTGGGTTAGGAGAAAAATTTATAGAGCAAAAATTAAGTAAAAAATTAATACAAGTATACTTCTAGCAGGTTTTATAATAATTAGACATATTGATATTCGCTTATAATTAGAGATGGGCATGACTTGAAAAAATTTTTTTTCGAGTTGTCGTTAGTCGGGGCGGTTCCGTTTCGGCTCGTTTCCGTTTTTCGTGAAAATTCGCAAAAATCAGTCGGTTCGTTTTTTTTTCATTTTTTTCGTTGTCGTTAGTACTGGTTTGGGGAGGGGGGAGCGGGCTCCTGGAGGGAGCTGCAGGAGTCAGCCAGAGCCACAAGTGACGGACTGGCAGACTCTTTGCACCCGCTGTGTCTCACGTACGTGCATGTAGTGCAATGCAAGTAGATCTGGCTTAGGGTTAAGACGGGTTAGCGCAAGGGCTAGGGTTAGGCTAGTTACGGGTGAGGTTAGGGTGAGTATTGGGGTGCACCTCTGGGTGCCTCTCTGACCCACTTAGAAGGACAGTGTACTGGCGTATGGGTTAGGCTTAGGGTTCGGGTTTGGGCTACGATTAGTGGGCTGTTTATGCCCGATTGGCACATCCCAGAAGTCTCTGTGGTCAACCTGGCCAAGTGGTCATGCGATTGGTGGAAAATATGCATGGTCTACTCCCATGGGCGAGCCCATCATTGCAAATGTGCAGGTGTAAAAAAATAAAATAAAATAAAATAAAATAAAATAAAATCAACGGAGACTTTTTTTTGCAAGAAAAACCCACTGCTGCTACTGTAAAAATTCAAGCATTTAAAATAGCTAATTTTCGCATGTTTCTGTGGTGCTTTGGTGGGGTTTTGGGCAACGATTTCAAAAAAAATATTGCGGTCGCCATTTTGGATCCCCCCCCACCGCATGGCAAATGGATGCGCCCTCCCAGCCTGGTACAGTCAGCAAAACCTGGCCATGCGATTGGTGGAATGGCTCCAAAACTTTGCATGGTCCACTCCCATGGGCGAGCCCATCATTGCGAATGCACAGGTGTAAAAAAATTAAAATAAAATAAAATAAAATAAAATAAAATCAACGGAGACTTTTTTTGCAAGAAGAACCCACTGCTGCTACTGTAAAAATTCAAGCATTTAAAATAGCTAATTTTCGCATGTTTCTGTGGTGCTTTGGTGGGGTTTTGGGCAACAATTTCAAAAAAAAAAATTGCGGTCGCCATTTTGGATTCCCCGCACTGCATGGCAAATGGATGCGCCCTCCCAGCCTGGTACCAGCAGCGCAGCAGTAGCAATAGCCAAGGAGAGGGGGGCGGGGAAACCCCCCCCCCAAATAAAACACCCTTCTGGCCTGGTAGGTGCCCTCAGACAGTTTTCGCCTACTTTTAGGGCCGGGAATCAGGTTTTTTTTAACTTTTAAAAACTTTTTTTCTGTGCCGCTTGGCATTGCGCGATCGCCGCGATGCAAGTAACGAGCACGACAAATCAGACCAAATTGTTCGTTCGTCGGTTCGAGCTCGAATTCTGGTGGAGTAATTCCCGTTTCCGTTTCCGTAGAGTAACGGATACGAGTAACGGAAACGGAAACGGGAATACCGCTAAGTCGTGCCCATCTCTACTTATAATTTATCTGTTTAAAATTAATTTCCCCTGGGACAGGTTAACATGGAAACTCTTTCCGAATCTTCCAGTTTTATTTCCTCTAACACACTGCATCCCCTTTCCTCATTGGAAGCCCACACAATAGTCAATTGAGCAAGGGGCAAATAAATACTCTTAGCTCTAGAAAGAGAGGCACATGCTGCAGTTTGTAATAGGCTCTCAGATTTCATTAGTGCAACAATATTTTACCAACCTTGTGTCTGGATTCCAAAGTGTTTAAAATGGAAATGGTGGGGTCACAGTACATTATGCCGGAAACTGTTTAGTATTGGGAATGAAGCTTCCAGAATCCTCCAGATGGTGGGGTCAGTAATAAAAGGAGTAAAATTGCCAAGCGTCCCATTGTGCTGCCACCTTGCCATCAAATATTCTATGCTATTTTATTTCAGACAGATTGATGAACCTTTTCCTCTTTCCCCCAACCTATTAAGGATTGTAGAGTTTAAAAATAGATCTTTATCTTTAATCAGATGGAAGATCTCATACATTATTACTTATTGTTCTTCCCCTTCTATATAGGCCCAAGGAGAACAGTTCTATCATATATTCTTCTGTGGTAGTCAACATCATTTATAGAGTAGCATCACTTGCTCCATCAAGGAAGACAATTATAATTATGCATTTTTTTTCCCTTGATGATTCATTTCATTATTTTAATTCTTATTTTAATGCTTTCAATGCTTTCAAATGTTCTTCATGGTTTATTTTAAAAGGATTATCAGCATACCTGCTGTATTCCAAGGTGCTTCACAAACAGACTGACCTTTATTTATCTTACTATGGATTATTTTTATGATGGAATCTACCCCTTTTGAATTGTTTGGGGTTAAATACACTGCCAATTGTATTTGTAAAATAGTTTAAGACTTGGTTTTAGCAGTAGTTAGCTACCAAATAGGATCTGAGACACACATTTAAGCAACACACTCAACAATTTGGGAGCACTCAAATTGAAAATAATTCAACATGCATTATTTATATTTTACTGTGCATAAATTATTTTTCCATACTCAAAATCAAGGAGATGAAGATGTATTGATTTCAATGCACAGATAGAAGAAAGTAGAATATTTTTAGGGTGATTATCTGTCTTCAATTAACTTTTTCAATGAGCTTTATATTTTTACCTGGTTAATTTGAAATAGTGAGTGACATCTTCAGATGGTAACACTTAGATGTCTTACAACTTGAGTATCACTCTGTACCCAATTTTCTCTAGGTCAGATGTTAAACCAAGAATGTTAGAGGTCGTAGTTATTAAGAAGATAACAAGCATGGCTTTTTAGGAGATCTTCATTTCTCCCTCCCTTCTACATGTCCCATGGTTCCTTGCATCCATCATGTAACTGAGGGTGCTAATCTTTAAAAAGAGCTAGTTGGGACATGTAGCCTTTAAAAATTGTAAGACCTCATTAATAATAATTGATAATATGATATCTCAACCAACAAAATATACGCCCCAAGGCTACTTGTACCTGGTAGTTCTGTGGGAAATACTCAGAAGCCTCCCAGGTTGACGAATCCTGATAAGAGATGGGCACGAAACAGAAAAATGGCATTTCGGTTTTTTGTTTGTCGTTGAGAGGTCTGTTTCGGTTCGTTTCCGTTTGTCAGGAAATTTTTGAAAAATTTCGTTACCGTTTTTCTTTTTTTCGTTTGTCGTTTCTACCCGCTTTTTGCGCGATTTTTAAAGCATTTCCGTGCGCAGGCATCCCCCAACGCCCCAGACCAGAGGGAAAACACTAAAAAAATGGATGCTGGCAGAGACACAGTATAGACTAGGTATGCAGAGAGGCTGCAAAGGCAGCGGCGGGCGTTGCCCAGGGTGCAAGGCAACCGCAGAGTGACTGCACTGCGGGACAAGGGAGGGTACTCACCAAGAGGTACGCAGCACGCACACACACAGGGAGGCTGCAGGACTGAAGCTAGAGTTGCAGCAGAGACAGCAATCCCACCCTAACTCCCACCAAAGACTGCAAGGAGGACGGGGGCTGCCAGAGCTTTTTATGCCCTCTGTGGCTGCCAGACCTGCCCGCCCAGTCTGCAACCTGGGCATGCTATTGGTTGAACATGATCCCATCATATGGCTTGCCTCCATTTTGTGGCTGGTGGCAACATCCATTTTAAAGGGAAAAGAAAAATACATCGCGATGGGAGAAGACTAAAACAAATGTTTTAAGGACCCCAACCCCCCTGGTAGGTATTATTAGACAATATAAATAATTATTGCTGCATTTTTATGGATGTCCAGGGCGTTTTTTAACATTTAAAACAGCTCATTTTATTGTGCGTCGCCATTAATGGAAACGAAACGTAACGACCACAATTTTCGTGGTTCTGTTTGTTTCGTTTCATTTTCATCACAATTTTTGTTTGTCGTTTCGTTGCGTAACGGAAATGACAAACGGTAATGGAAATGAAAAAACTTTCGTTCCGTGCCCATCTCTAATCCTGATATGTATAATTTTACGGTGCCTGACATTTATTTTAAATATTCTGTTTCTGAAGATCCATGATGCCTGGGACACCGCAGTTCAAATGTTTAGGGCTCCAGGAAGAAGGAATGGAAAGAAACCTGGGGTAACCTAGCAAGATGCCTAGTGAGAATTCCTAATAGTTCTTGTTGTGTATGAAACAGAAGGGCAAGATGAGATGTTGTTCATGGTTTTTCAATGTTTCAGAGAAGACATGCATTTGAACTTGCATTATGTTAGCGGTGAGGATGGATAGTCTGCATTTTCTTCGGGTGGGGGGGGATGAGCCGTTTCCAGTTGTACACATTTTTCATTTATTTATTGCATTTTAAACTGCAGAGCCCAATCCTGACTTCAGTTTACACAGTGAAGTATGCTATTTGTTGCATTACAGTTTTTCTGAAACGGAAAGAGTCATGCTAGAAGTTACTTCGCTTCTGGAGCTGCTACCACAGGGGTGCTGTGGTTTCAATGGCAGTCTTTGCCATGGGAGCACTGAAATGTTTCATGTGTCCTGGGGACATGTTTTTGCTATCAGCCAGCAGCAAGAAAGGGTACAGAGCTTACTGAGGCAGACAGTGCTCACTTCCCCCAAATGGCTTTTTGTTATATTTCATGCTATTGGTAATTTTTAAGTCCCACTATGGTGAATGAGTAAACAAGCTTCAGAAAAAAAATTAAGATTGTAAAAAATTAGTAGTCAATAATTTTGCCAACTTTATTTTTTCCTTTTTAAACAATACTGAGCAAGTGTTTTTTGACAGACCAAGCCAGTAGCCCAGAGCACAAAAATCACTTATTAGAATATTCATTCAGGTTAAAAACAAAGCAAAGCCCGACAGTTAGACCCATCTGAAAAAAGGCCACCCAAAAAACATACTGTTCCCCCCCTTCAGCATGTGAACACAACCTTCCCAGTTCATATGCCACTCTCCACCGAACCTAACTAGATAGAAATACCTTGTTTGTTTTTAATGAGGAAACCAAAACATGTCCCATAGCAACAAGGCAATAAAGAAGGCCATGGCAACCTATGTCACAACAGAAATGTGTCCTGTAGTATCTTAAAGGCTAACAAATTTGTCAGAGCATATTTGTTCAAGGATTGGTGGCTCTTTCATCCAACCCA
Source organism: Phrynocephalus guinanensis (assembly GCA_037367245.1). Taxonomy (NCBI): domain Eukaryota; kingdom Metazoa; phylum Chordata; class Lepidosauria; order Squamata; family Agamidae; genus Phrynocephalus; species Phrynocephalus guinanensis. Next base: position 41,773,101 of record CM074735.1, on the reverse strand, counting down.
CTGCTGTCCCAACAAATGTGTTAAAAAGTGTATTGTAAGAAATTAGTTATTATAAGGTTGAGTTAACCTAGTCATCCTGTTCTTTAAAAAAAAGCAGGCAACAAACCATTTAATATTTAGGTCATGAGGGGGTTCCTGTGGTAATTTCAGCAGCAAAGCCTGTGCAGGCTTCAGCCCCATCCTGGCCAGTCAGTTACCAAAATTTAGCCACAAGTTCCTTAGTTACCACCAATCAGGTTTGGATGGTAACTAGGGAAAAGCCATTTATAGTAAGCACTCTATTACCTTCACACATGCCCAAACCTTTCCAGGTTTGGCACTGAAAATAATTGCTACAAGTCATTCAACACAAGCAAGAGACCATTCTTCGGGTTGCCACTGAAGTCGGGCCACAAAACGTGATCAAGGAACACACATAGTTTCCATCCCAGTTTAAGTGCTTGTAAGTGTCAGAAACTGAACAACACCGGCTGTTAATTGACTCTTCCAAATTGCATTCTAAAAGGCAGTCAAAATTGACCACTTCATATTGGGACACAAACATGGTGACAATAAAATTTGGGAGCTAGAACCCAAGAACTTTCAACATCTTCTATTTTATAGCCTAGAAACAAGATCTTAAACTGAGGGGGGGATACTTAAGTGACATAAGCATCTGAGTGTAACAGCAGGATTTCCCCCCTCTCCTCTTGGATTATGCAAATAGCTTGTTTTGTTTGGTGATTAGTCCCTAGACTCCCTACTACTCAAGGACAGGAGTCCTTTTCTGTCTATTCCACCTTTCTACAAGATTTTTTCATCTCCCCATTATGGCTATATCTGATGTGATGTTTGTTTCTGGCCATAGAAACTGCACATAGAATGACATTAGGCATCAGACTATGGTTTGGTTTGTCCTATACCCTATTTGATTATTTCCTGCAGGCATGTTTAAACTTCGGCCCTCCAGATGTTTTGGACCACAACTTCCATAGTGCTTTGCCATTGGAAATACAGGCTTGGAATTCTGGAAGTTGAGGTCCAAAACATCAGGAGGGCCAAAGTTTGGACATGCCTGATTCCTGGTTTGCCATCACATTGAAACCACCCAACTGCAGGTTGTATAGTACAGTACTTGTCACACACAACACGTGATCAGAGCAGGATCAAACCCCAGGCTACAGTCCTGGTTTGCAATGTTCAGAGACAAGCTGTTTTTGTTTTTCAAGGTTTCATTTTGAAGGCCAGTTATGCCTTGTTTGAAACCTAGAAGAAATTAATAGAGTGGGGAAGGAAGGAGAAAGGAAGAAGAAGCAACACAGGAGCATAGAGTCTGCCAAAACCGCTTTTGGTACTTCATGTAAACCATCCTAACATGAAAAGTGTTATCTCGCAACTGTTATGGATTGCAACAGGTTTTTAGCAATCTCTCAAGAAAAGAAGTCCAGTTGCCATGACTCAACTTCCAGACAAACTAATTTGGATGACTGGGAATCTTCACAGGTTTTTAGCAGATAGTCTTCAAGTAGATCTTTTGGTAGATTTTACAGCATGTATTATTAATTCTTTAAAGTACCCTTGTTATGACTAAAGCTTTGTTTTGCCTTTCAATTTGATCTTGAACTTTTAAACTATGTTGGAAATCTTGCCCCCCCTCCCAATCATTGAAACCTCAAATCCCCTGCTTCTCACGTGCACCGAGATCTGCCTGTAAGTATATACTGTACTTGGGCAGTATTTAATGCTGCCATTCTGCTACAGCAGATCACGTTACCTTGTTCTAGACTACATACAAGGGTAGAATCACTGCCATTTCTAGTACTTCAACTGAATGTGTAAGCAGCAACCAACAACAGCATACTTAGGAACCAAATGTACCACCATATAGGCATGTGTGGAGAAACAACAACAATGCACCTCTAATACACACTTTCCCCCTTCTGTTGATATCACACTGGATTTAAGCGCAACAGACAACAATCAAACGCTACTGCTCATCCTACCACACCTTTGCATCCTGTCAATCTCAAAGCACCCAGTTTAACAGGAAAACCAATGAGATTCTCGCCAGTGAGTCTCCTGATATTTTCTTGCAAGAGAGACTCTGAGCACATAGATCTAAGATTCCTAAGATGTAAGCAAGAGCCCTGAAACCAACTGATTTCCTCATCTCTGCCTTGCATCTGCATTGTGTTTGAATCGTGCCTGCTCAGAGAGTTTAAGAGGAGGGGGAAACATGAAGAGAGGACCTATGCTTTCCATAATTAGAGATGGGCTGTCAAAGCCGCGCTGGAGCATAAAATGTGTGAGCTGCCTTCTTTAATAAGAGCCCTTTCTACTTCAGCTTCTGTGTGATTTCAATACCCAAGCTTGAGTTATGATTAGAGCACATGCCTGTCAACTGAAGAAGACCTACATTTCACTCCCATTTCCATCGCCAGCATCTTCTTTGACAGCAGTCAAGACATCCACATTTCTCTAGTTTACCTTTGCGGTGTAGGGAGCTGAATAAAGTAATGCTGTTGTTGCAGGTTTTAATCAATTGCTTAGTGACTGGAGAATTAGATATATTAATTTGCACCAGGCTTTGGAAGAAGAGAAGTAGACAATGGCCATAATGTAGGGTAGTGGTTCCCAACCTGGGGGTCGGGACCCCTTTGGGGGTTGAATGACCATTTCACAGGGGTCACCATGAGCCATTGGGGGGGAAAGGCACAAACGGCTTGGGTCTGGAGGAGAAGGGGGAGGAAGCAGGGAAAAGAGTGAGTTACAGCTTGGTCGGTTCGACGGGATGTCAGTCAATGGCACCAGAGGCTGTGATTGGCTGAGGGTGCCTGTAGAGGGAAGTTCTCTATGGCACCTGCAGCAGGGGCCTGCCAAAAGGGGCTTGTGGCCTCTTCCAAGCAGGGCAAGGGGTCACCACAACATGAGGAACTGTATTAAAGGGTCCGGGCATTAGGAAGGTTGGGAACCTGTGATCTAGGGCATAATTGTAACATGGATGGCTAGCCAAAGGTCACGAAAGCATAATCAGAAAGTGGATCATGGAACAAGGAAGTGGCAGAGCACAGAGGAAGGCATTGCTTACCCTCTCCCTGCCTGCTACTTATATTCTCCAAACTGCCTTCAATGGCTCCCTATTTTAAGACAATTTTGATAGTCATCTGCAAACCACCTAATATGCCACATGTGATAGAGATTATATTTTTAAAAATCCCTGTCATATAGTGACTTTTTAAAATAAATAAATTAATAAATAAGCCCTCAAAACAAGAAGTGTTTGAAGAGAAATTGGAAGAGAGAGGAGATAAAATCAAACGCTGCAGCTTTTAAAATAGCATATACAGTATATGTTTCCCCCTACTTATCAGATTTTCTTGAAAGCTGCTCTCAGTTCTACAGGGTATCTATTTTTTCTAGAGCAGTAAAACACACACGGCATGTCACTTTGAAATAAGTTCTTTTTGAACAGTTATCTGCAAAATATATGTCTCTGTGTCTTCCAAATCCAGCATAACTATTGGTAACTAAGAAAAAGGAAAGTCATGTGGAGTCTTCTCCTGGGATTCTGATTTAACAAATACAGCAGATGTTATCAGTTGGCTTGCCTAGTCCTCTTTAAGGCTTGCTATTCTTTTGATGGCCTATCTATGTGTCTGAGGATGAATATACCGTGAGTAGTAATTAGAGATGGGCACAAAACGATTTTTTTTCATTTTGTTATTTGTTATTCATTTCGTTACGTAACAAAATGAATAACAACCCTAGAGGCAAATTTAACACAAAACGAACTGAACCGAGAAAAATTGGTTCGGTTAGGTTTATTTCATTAATAGGGGCGGAGATGTCTCCTACCTGGTGCTGGTCCGGAGGTCCTTTCCCGCTGAGCTGCACGGAGGGAGCACGCACCTCGTCGGTGCCATTGAGGGACGTGGCGGGCTCGAGCCTCAGCCCAGCCCCGGGAGGAGAGATAAGAAGCAGGCCACACTTAGGCGGCCAGAGCAGCGCGGCTTTGAAGCCACCCCCTTGCACTTCCCTCTCACAGCTCGTTATCGCGGGGCTGATAAGGAGGGGAGATAAGGAGGCCGCGCTTAGGCGGCCAGAGCAGCGCAGTTCCAACACCGCTCCCCCTCTTTATTCCTCCCATGCCCGTTTGTAGGCACCTCCCAGCTCTGTCTGGGCCCCAGGGGCCACGCAGTGGGCACTGGAAAAAAGCGGGTAAAAACGAATAATGAATTAACAAAACAACGAAATGACTTTTTGTGAAAATTCACAAAAAATGAAACAAACGAAATGAACTCCTTAATGAAATGAAACGAAACGAAACGAAATGCCATTTTTTCTATTCATGCCCATCTCTAGTAGTAATGTGGGTCATGTTATTGGAGCTCTAAAACAAATATAGCAATTTGGCAATGGCGTAGTATAATGGCTAGCATGTACTAGATTATTGTATTTATTTATTTATTTTTACAACTTATATGCCGCCCACTACCCAAAGGTCTCTGGGCGGCTTACAATAAGTACCACCAGCTGATATAAAACAACCACCACCTGATATAAAATAGTACAATTCATTGAGTTCTTTGGAAGAGATGCAAAAGATATGTTATTATCATAAATAAACCTTTCAAACAAAGCTGTTTCAGACAACGGCCTTGACATAGGCCAGTCTTTTTTGATCTCGTATCCTCCAGAGATATCCCATTACCTCAAACAGCATGCAGGGTGTTTTAAGGACAATGGAAGTTTTAGTCCAACAGAGTGAAGCATGCCAGGTTAGAGACAGCCTGCAGAAGCAACCGCCCTGCTTTAACACAAAGTGTGGGAAGGGAGTGTTGTTACTCAGCAACTTCCCTGAGCTCTGGTGAGCTGAGCAGGTGTGGTGAGGGACTTTGGGAGCCACAGTACAACAACATTTGGGGAGCCAGTTTCCTATCCACGGTCCAGAAGCTCTGAGGTATTTTGGGCACACAGAGAAATTCCCATTCATGAAGCTTTCCCATCTTTGACTCTGATTTTGGGTGTTTCTTGTCATTGGGTGCTCTGATCCCTGAGCGCACAAAGTTTCATTGCTCTTCTCTCCTCCAAAACTTGCTACTTTAGACCACTAAGTATGAATCTCGGTTTCAGGCTCAGTTTTGTCTGCCTGCCTGCCTGCCTGCCTGTCTGCCTGCCTGCCTGCCTGTCATACCATAGAAAGCTGTGGTGAACCTACTTCATAATGCTATCAAAAAGTGGGATACATTTTGTGCCTATCACCTCTGGTTTCCCGGGAAATAAATGAGAAGACAAAAAAAGGTAAAGGTAAAGGTGAAGGTTCCCCACACACATGTGTCCTAGTTGTGTCTGACTCTAGGGGCAGTGCTCATCTCTGTATTCAAGCCGAAGAGCCAGTGTTGTGCAAGTCCATGGCCACGTTGCCAGCAAGGCTGCAAGGAAACACTGTTTTTACCTTCCTGCTTTTTATGGTGATACTTATTTATCTTCTTGCATTTACATGCTTTCAAACTGCTAGGTTGGCACGAGCTAGGATTATCAGTGGGAAGTCGCTCCGCTGCGTGGCACCTGAGATTCGACCTCAACTCCAATGCTTCTAAGACATGTGTATTTTTTTAAAAAAAAACATATGTGTCCTTGTATATATATACATATATATATTTAAAAATCCATGGCGTGTGAATCTTGAGTGCCTGGGGAAGCGGGGGAATGACGTCTCTAAGCAATAGCCCAATTGGGTAATAAGGGAATTTGAGATTGCCAGAACTACTTTCTCTTCATAGGAACAGAGCAAGAGTTGCTGTATGAATAATACTGACCTATTTTCAGTGTTTAATTAGTGCCAGGACTCAGTCTTGGCATCTGCTTTTTTTTTTAACGAATTTCCAGTGTTTCTGCTTTCAGCTCTGTTTGGTACCCCTACGTAAAAGCAGCATTCTACTACAATTCTTCTCCCCTTTCTCTTCTTCTTTTTGCACTGTCATCATTATTGCTCAGCCTTGGAGTTGCACCCATGGAGTTACAAAGCATACAGCCCCCCCCCCCCCCCCCCGCCGCCCCATTCCCACAAAGTATGCCTGTCCAAGATTATGAAAGAAAGAATTTCTGATCAGAATACTGGACTGTATATTATTTCTAGAGAGAAAAATCCTGGCATATCTTCTTGCAAGAACTGAGCACAGGTTATTTTACTGCTGAAGTTAGTTTGGCAGATTACAGCTGTTGTCAGAAACTGCAGTGAAACCTGATGAACCCTTAGGAATCCCTGTTACAGACATGGAGTGAAGGTCAGCCGAGACTTAACAGCTGTCCCTGATGAAATGTTACCCTGTTTTATTGCCATCTGGGCTCGTGACTAGTACAGAAAACATTTACCAGCTATTCTTTCCATGTGTAGCTTTTCTCTTTCCTTTCTTATTGATCTGCAGTGCCAGCTGCCATCAAATTGGCATAACAGTTGTTAAAATATAACACGTTTGTAATATGAATATGCGACAAGTTGCTATAATATAACACTGTGGTGCTGGAGGAGAGTCTTGAGAGTCCCCTGGACTGCTAGGACAGTGTTTTTCAACCTTTTTTGGGCAAAGGCACACTTGTTTCATGAAAAAAATCACGAGGCACACCACCATTAGAAAATGTTAAAAATTTAACTCTGTGCCTATATCAGTCTCTAAAAGGTTCGCCATTGCTGGTGTAGGGAGAAACAGGACAGAGGGGCCACAAATTGAGGCAGCCTGCTCTCTAGCACCCAGTTCCCACTTACCTGTGTTGTTTTTTTAAAGACATTTTGCCCTGCATGGACTGCTGTGTCCAGTGGAGATCTGAGAAGGGGCACTAACTCTCCAGGAACACAAATAAGACCCAAAAGCCCATCTTGCTCTCCACACTGTGGCCAAGGCAGATGCCTTCAGCAAGTCCAGCGACAGGAGGGGAGGAGGATGAAGGAAGGCAAGAAGGAAAGAAGGCAGAAAGTGTTCTGCTTGTATACCGCCCCATACCACTTCAAGGAGTCTCTGGGCGATTTACAGTTTTAATTACAGTAGGCAGGCTGCTAGACATACACATATGCAGGCTAGAAATGAGCACGTTTCTATGAAGAGGGGAAAGAGTACGAATGGAAAGAGAGAGGTGGGGAAAAAAAGAAAGAAAAGACAGAGAGAGAGAAGAGGGCAACCCAAGACAGAAAGAAAGGGGCAAGACTTCAAGGAACCCATCGCAGGGCCCCTCAGAGACGGCTCTTCCCCTCCCGGACCCTAAAGGCCGGCCGGCCGGCCGTCCAGCCGTGCCAGTAGCCCCCCCCGCCTCCTCAGCCCAGGCCCGGCGGAGGCCTCCTCCATCCCCTCCTCCTTGCAGCCCTGACGCGGTGCTCGTGGGGCAGCCGGGCACCCCTCCTCCCCTTCCCCTCACCTGGTGGTTTGTTCTGGGCTGGGGCTCCCTGGCCGGCTCATGTTGGGCGGGCGGGCTGTCGGGCAGCTCAGTCCATTGGTAGCTCCCAGGAAAGGGGTGGTGGTGGTCCAGGGTAAAAAAAAGGAGGGGGGGAGAGGGAAGCGAGCGTCGCGGTGGCGGCGGCAGGCACAGGGCAAACACTAAGAGAATGAGTGGGGCCAGGTCCGGACGGGGAGGAAGTGACGCCAGCGCCGCGGGCCTCAGGGGGGAGGAGCCAAGCTGGCCCTTGGACGCTATTTATAGCGCCTCCCAGCTGTGGCCGTCCGCCACCCGTGGGTTGAATTTCTTTAGAATTTTTCAATTTTTCCCACGGCACACCAGGCAACATCTCGCGGCACACTAGTGTGCCGCGGAACAGTGGTTGAAAAACACTGTGCTAGGAGATCAAACCTATCCATCCTGAAAGAAATCAACCCCAAATATTCACTGGAAGGACAGGTTTTGAAGCTGAGGCTCCAGTACTTTGGCCACCTCATGAGGAGAGAGGACTCCTTGGGAAAAGTCCCTGATATTGGGAAAGATTGAAGGCAAAAGGAAAAGAGGACGGCAGAGAATGAGATGGTTGGATGGTGTAATCGATGTAACCAATATGGATTTGACCAAACTCCGGGAGGCAGTGGAAGACAGGAAGGCCTGGTGAGCTCTGGTCCATGGGGTCACAAAGAGTCAGACACGACTGAATGGCTGAACAACAACACATTGGAAATGATTCCAGTTTGTGGGTGAAGCACACATGCATGGTCCAGGTTTCCGTGTGCCATCCTACAAAACTGTTAGTGAAGGATTTTCCCTGCTGTCAAATGCTTCTGGTGACAAGTGGCAGCACTTCCCCGTAAAGCACTAGGCCTGTTGCATGCACTAAGAAATAAACTCGCTTGCAGCAGGGGGCAAATGAGACAGGGAGGCCACATTAAATATTGTTCAGGCAACAGCTTTAGCGTGCAAAGCCTTCCCAAAGGAGAATACAATTTGGTTTTATCATTTCAGGGGATCTCTTGCCAGCAGTGCTCTCATCTCAGTTGTTCATGTCATCACATTTTTTATTCTGAGATATTGTAGGTTCAGGGATTGGTGAAGAATTGTGTACTGGATTTCCCAGACAAAGTGATGTGATCTAGCGTATTGATTTGCATTCCTGGATCAGGCGGGGGGGGGCATTTGAGGCCTTCACTATTCTATGATTCTATGGTGATTGATTCTATATCAGTGAATATCAATGTCTTGCTACGGCATGCAGGTTATACATTGTCTTGAGTAGCCATACAAATCCAAATACAGCCTGAGATAAAAACAAAACTTTATGAGTGTGATCCAAAGGGAAGACCAAGGTCACACATTTTGCAGTGAACAATAAACAGGAACCAATTAAGGAAAAGGGTGGTAGGGAAGCTAGATGCAAATATGTTTCACCAAGTACCTGGGTTCCACAGAAGCACTGGAAAGCCGGGAACTGATGAGTAGGTTGGACCTTTAGAGCCACAACCAAATCCAAAGCCAAGCATTTGAGGAAACCCCCTACTTCTGAGGAGCTCTGTAACTCCCAAGAGACGTGTGTCTTCTTGGCTCTTAAATGTCTGCTTTGGGGTGAGGTGTTGCCTGTATCTGGACCATCTGTTTCTGACATCCTGTGGTCCAGGTGGCCAGTTGGCCCCATCCTCTGAGAAGCTTCCTCAGGAGCATCCTCTGAGGGTACTTCTAGGCCTCCTGTTGGAGCGTATCTCCCAGAGATCAACTGGGACCAGGCCCACGAGAATGGCGCAGGTGCGCTCACTGAGGGTGGCCACACCCAGAGAGGCGCGGAAATTGCGTACGCATGTCCGCACCTTCTCTGTGGTGGGCCCCATGCTGTGGAATCATCTCCCCAGCGACCTGCGCCTTGCAGAGTCCCTTGCGTCATCCCCGCTGGAGGGTACTGCGTCCCCTCCTTTTATTGCAATTTGTGGTTTGGTTTTCTTTTTATTGTCTTGTTTTATTGTTAGCCGCCCAGAGTTCCGATCCAGAAGATGTGCGGGATACAAGTGTAAAAAATAAATAAATAATAAATAATCATCTTTCTGAGAGCCTTCCTCTGTCAGGTCTGCTCTTGCCTTCTGCATTTGGGTCATAACAATGCAACACCAAGGTGATAACAGCGACAACAGAGGTTGGGATAATATTAGGATTATGGAATTGTGGCCAAGCTAGCAAAGAGGGTCAAGTCTGGGAGTCTACAAGAAATAGTTTCTCCATACATTACTTATACTGCATTTCCCCCCATTGGTGCAAATAGCAATTTTACAGGGGATTTCACTTGGTGAATTGATCCCAATCCACTGCCCTCTCCCCAAAAGTTACAGCTATTAACATTTCCCCCCAAATAACAAGATAACCCTTTTCTGGAACAATCTATATAATGTCTAATTATGGCTACACAGAGGGTTTTCCCCCTTAAAATATATATCTTTCTGGTATTTGATATATTCCACAATGTACTGAGATAAACTCACAATCCCATCCTCTATTTAAATCTATTTGGTGACACTGTAGTTAAAGGGATTAAATTGGTTTTAGTACAAGTATTTTATCATAACTGAGTTTTGGGCTTGACTACAAAGCATTTCTTCTAAGGTTTTGAAGATTTTTTTTTTTTTACAAAAAGCCTTATTCAGCACATATCAAAAGCACTTCCAATTACATTTTACTACAGTAAAAGAGCTCAAATTAAATATCCTTTATAATCTCATGTTTCCCTCCTAAATATAGATCAAGAAAATGAAATGAAACAGGGTGGAATAAAAGAACAAAGTAGGCAGGAGGAAATAGAAAATAGAAAGGCACCATGACAGCGGGAACGTGCATGTATTTGCTCTGAAGTCAGTTCTGCTGAACCCGATAGCACCGTAGTCAAGCAAATGTGTGTAACACTGCAACCTGACCTAGCAACATAAACCCACTTACAAGGGAACAGCTTCCATTGGATTCAATGGGGCTCACTTCCAAATAAATATTGAACATAGCCTAGCTGGAACCAAAGGCAGGCATGACATCAAGAGCAAAGACTCTCGAATGCTAAATTCAGAAGTACCCCCCCTCCCCAAACAAGCAAAATGTGTTCCCAACACGCACCCCCCCCTTGTGTTTAAATGACTCACCATCATCCAGGCACTAGTTCAGAGATCACATCACTAAAAACAAATGTAAGAAAGAGCCGTGCTGGATCAGAACAAAGGCCTATTTAGTCCAGCGCTTTGCTCCTATAGATGGAAATGAAATGCCAATCAAAGTCGGTGAAAGCAGCAGCACTTTCCTACTGATTTGCACCAACAACTATTATTCAGAGACATACTGCCTTTGAGAAAAGATACAGCACACACCCATCCATGAAGACTACTAGTCTCTGATAGCCCTATTTCCACAGTAGAGCTGGCCCAAGTTATATTCCTGCCTCAAGCTGAGTCACAAGTAGAGATGGGCACGACTTGAAAAAATTTTTTTTCGAGTTGTCGTTAGTCGGGCCGGTTCCGTTTCGGCTCGTTTCCGTTTTTCGCGAAAATTTGCAAAAATTAGTCGGTTCGTTTTTTCGTTTTTTCGTTGTCGTTAGTACTGGTTTGGGGAGGGGGTAGCGGGCTCCTGGAGGGAGCTGCAGGAGTCAGCCAGAGCCACAAGTGACGGACTGGCAGACTCTTTGCACCCGCTGTGTCTCACGTACTTGCATGTAGTGCAATGCAAGTAGATCTGGCTTAGGGTTAAGACGGCTTAGCGCAATGGCTAGGGTTAGGCTAGTTACGGGTGAGGTTACGGTGAGTATTGGGGTGCATCTGGGTGCCTCTCTGACCCACTTAGAAGGACAGTGTACTGGCGTATGGGTTAGGCTTAGGGTTCGGGTTTGGGCTACGATTAGTGGGCTGTTTATGCCCGATTGGCACATCCCAGAAGTCTCTGTGGTCAACCTGGCCAAGTGGCCATGCGATTGGTGGAAAAATTTGCATGGTCTACTCCCATGGGAGAGCCCATCATTGCAAATGTGCAGGTGTAAAAAATAAAATAAAATAAAATAAAATAAAATCAACGGAGACTTTTTTTTGCAAGAAAAACCCACTGCTGCTACTGTAAAAATTCAAGCATTTAAAATAGCTAATTTTCGCATGTTTCTGTGGTGCTTTGGTGGGGTTTTGGGCAACAATTTCAAAAAAAATATTGCGGTCGCCATTTTGGATCCCCCCCCCCACCGCATGGCAAATGGATGCGCCCTCCCAGCCTGGTACAGTCAGCAAAACCTGGCCATGCGATTGGTGGAATGGCTCCAAAACTTTGCATGGTCCACTCCCATGGGCGAGCCCATCATTGCGAATGCGCAGGTGTAAAAAAATAAAATAAAATAAAATAAAATAAAATCAACGGAGACTTTTTTTGCAAGAAAAACCCACTGCTGCTACTGTAAAAATTCAAGCATTTAAAATAGCTAATTTTCGCATGTTTCTGTGGTGCTTTGGTGGGGTTTTGGGCAACGATTTCAAAAAAAAATTGCGGTCGCCATTTTGGATCCCCCCCCACCGCATGGCAAATGGATGCGCCCTCCCAGCCTGGTACCAGCAGCGCAGCAGTAGCAATAGCCAAGGAGAGGGGGGCGGGGAAACCCCCCCCCCCCAAATAAAACACCCTTCTGGCCTGGTAGGTGCCCTCAGACAGTTTTCGCCTACTTTTAGGGCCGGGAATCGGGTTTTTTTTTTAACTTTTAAAAAACTTTTTTTTCTGTGCCGCTTGGCATTGCGCGATGCAAGTAACGAGCACGACAAATCAGACCAAATTGTTCGTTCGTCGGTTCGAGCTCGAAGTCTGGGGCAGTGATTCCCGTTACCGTTTCTGTAGAGTAACGGAAACGAGTAACGGAAACGGAAACGGGAATACCGCTAAGTCGTGCCCATCTCTAGTCACAAGTCAGCATCCTTTCCCTATTCCATGTATAAGAGTCTACTGAAATGGCAGCCATAGCTTAGTAACAATGTTGACAGGCAGCATTATCAGCATATATCAAACAACAGGTTAGTCTGGAAAGCCTAGGGCAGGACTTTTGACACGTACAGCTCTGCCCTCCAACAGAAGGATCTGGCCATAGGTTGCAGCTCCCAGCATCTGTGACCTGAAGTAGCTGCTTCACTCCACCAATGGCAGATTTGGCCTTACTTGATGACTTTTCCCAGACCTTTTTAAAAAAATCTGGCCATGTTTTGTGTCCATTGCTACACCTTGCGCTGGAGACTCAATAGTTTTAACTAAATATGTACTTTGTGAGGACTCTGGTCCCAGCAGGGTAGAATTTTGGGCACCCACTCAGCAGAACGAATTGGAAAACCCTTCATCACAAAAGGTCCACTTATTGCGATTTGAAGAAAGTAGAGTGATATATATTACTGTTTAAAGAAAACATTCCCTATCTACTCTTTTCATACAATGCAAAATTTCTATACTTCTTGTCATGTTCTCCCTTACTCGCCTTTCCCCCCAAGCTAAAATACCCATATGTTGCAACCTTTCAGCACAGGTAAATTGCTCTGATCTATTGCTAATTTCATTTGTAAGTTTCCATATCTTTTCCATAATGACAACCGGAATATTATTTTAATTTAAAAATTTCTTTAGTTCTTTTTTTATTTCTTATGAAGCAAAGGAGATGTTAGTCTCCTATATTACTAGTATTACAGTACATTGCATACCCCTGTTTAAAATAATCTAATAGCTTAATAAAGACCAGGGGGTGGGAATATGATGACTCTCAGCTCTATATCCCCTTTTCTCTATCTGCCATTTTGTCCCTGGATTCTTGCCTGGAGCTGTACTGGGATGGATGAGCGCAAATAGACTGAGGTTGAACCCAGGAAAGACGGAGGTCCTCCAGGTGGGGGCGCCATGTGTTGGTGGCTTGGAAACTCCCTCAGTTTTTTGGGGGGGGGCACCTCTCTCCAAACAGGATGAAGTGCGAAGCCTGGGCATACTACTGGATCCTGCGATTCCAGGTGGTGACAGTCGTCCAGTCCGTCCATTTCCATCTTAGGTAGATTGCTCAGCTCCATACCTTCCTGGACCCTGGTGCTCTCGCCACATTGGTCCATGCACTGATAGTCTCGAGATTAGACTACTGCAATGCTCTGTACGTGGGGCTGCCCTTGAACTTGAATCTGGAGTGCCAGATTGCATTGCTTATCTATTCAGTAATAACCCTCATTGATAACAATGTGAAAGTAAGCCCCTTTACTCTGAAGGATAATGAAACCTATGACTTTTTAATGTGTTGAGGAAGAGGGAAAGTAGATATTCTCTGTACTCTACAGAGAAGCATTTTAAAAACTGTACACAAAATTAAACAAAAGAAATAAAAAATCAAGGGGGACAGAAATAAAATGACACAGAACGTCAAAGGGAGAAGATAGTTTTACTGAGAATTAACAATCAAATCCACCAGATCATACACATTTCACATTATATTTTAAAAGCTCATTTGGACTTTGTAATAAAAACTTTTCTAGTGTCCCTGAGAGCCATACACATTATCATAAATTGTGTCTGTGTAAGAATTCAACACAAATAGGTCTAAACAGATCTGCTGTAACCAAATTATTTCTAACATTTGCCGCATGATTGTATATATATATATATTTTAAAAGTAGACCTATTTATTAGTCAAAAGAAAAGAACCAAAAGAAAAGAATTAAAATGTTAACTATTCTGAGATTTTTGGGCTGTTTGGCTGTGTACTGGAAGTTTTCTTCCTGGCATTTTGCCAGTCTCTGTGGCCGGCATCTTCAGAGGGCAAGGGTTAGGGTTACGGTGCACCCCAGAACACAGAGAGAACTCCAAGTTCCTGGAGCTCCTTGCCCTCTGAAAATGCCAGCCACAGAAACTGGTGAAACATTAATTTTTATTGTGTTATAAACATTAAAAAGAAGAAAAACGTTCCAGCAAAATCCAATAAGTTCCTGCATCCCAACACGCCAAAGACGTAAATCCTAACAATTAAAATTGGAGACACCGGTAGTCAGCAATCAGTAAAGTAATAGCGATGGCGAGAAAAAAAACCCATAAGATTCGCCAAAGGCCTCTCAAAATAAAAAAGTTTTTAACGTTTTTCGAAAGGCCTGCAGGGACTCTGCAGAGCGCACTTCGCTAGGGATGGAGTTCCATATGGAAGGGGCTGCCACAGAGAAGGCCCGGTTCCGGGTAACCGCCTTCCGGGCCTCATGGCAAATACCTGCCCTGGACGGGCCGAGGTAGAAAAACGATACGCTCTGTCAGGTAATTAAGAAGAAAAACTTCCAGAGCACAGCCAAACAACCCAAAACACTCACAACAGCTACCAGATCCTGGCTGTGAAAGCCTTAAAGAATGCAGAATCAAAATGTATTTAAAAGCTCTCCATAATATAGCCCTTCTAAAAAGTTATTAGTTTAAAACTGCTGTATCTGTTATGGAAAAAATGATGTGGAAAAGGAGTTCTTGCTGACAAGGAAAGTGAAGCTGAAATGTGAAATATATATTATGCAGAAAATAACAATAACAATAAACAGTTGTTTGGCACATAAACTAGTGAGCTAAAATATCAGTTCAGATAAATAAAAAGTACTTCATCTGATCATGTTTCCTACTCATGTTTTAGATTGTTAGGCTTATTTATATACAGTTATTCTGGCATCACTGCAGTTGAGGTGAGTTTTTCTCATAAGGTGAGTTGACATGGAGCTTCTGAGATGTCATTAGACAAATATTCAGATGGAAATAATCTGGTCTGATAGACCTGCTGTCATCAGTTTGACAAGGGTTGGACAAAAGTCCAAAACAGGTTCTAGATAATTTACACTCATGATTTTTGATGCATTTCTCCAGCCTGTGTTTAGTTTATATTGTAATGCTCAAAGAATGTGTAATAGTAGTTGTTAAACATAAGGCAGTATTTGGGTTGGCAGCCCTAAAGTCATAAGGTGCTGTGGCTAGGGCAAACCCGCAACGCTGTGGTAGCTGAGGCAGAACAGCAAAAGCCAAGAGAATTGTTTGCTGCATAAGGCCAAAACAGCCACAATCCCCTTTACCTCCACTCCAGCAAAATTGAGCTCCAACAAAATAACAAATAGTTCGCTGGACTTTCATAACATAAATAATGTGTTGGCTGCTATGAGCTGAGTTAGTCAGATCTACAAAGGAAAGGGAAGGGACAGGGGGGAGCATTGGGAAATGCGCTAGTCTTCACTGACCTAGAAAAATGCTTTTTATTACAAGTTTAGAATAAAACAAGTACTCAAATGATGGCCTATTGTGATCTTTTAGAACTGTCTGGCTATGTAATGGCTTATGAATAGAGACTGCCGGTCCCAAATAAAAAGCTGAGCCAGGATTGTGCCAGATTCAATTTTGTTGGGGTTTTAAGTTGCAAAGAAATTCCAAAAGAGGATGCATTGGACAAAAATTTTAATAAAGAGGGGAATTTTTTTTTGACACCTTGAATAAATTTCTTTGAGATATATTTTCTACTAGAATCTGAGATTTCCCAGGGAAAGGGGTGGGGAAATGCTGACATTTAACATGTTTATTAAGTTTTTGCAATCATTTTTATTTTAAACTGATTTTTTGTTGTTTTTTAAAAAAGCCTGGGTGATGGCTGAGCTTTTCCAGGCTCCTTTGACTTTCCTTTTGCTTGGATCATTCCCTCCCTCCCCTACCCCCCACTAGCCTATATGCAGATGTACGAGAATGGATGGTGGCATGTTACTTTCACCCCCCTTTTTTTTGTAAGCAGCTTTATACATAAAACAACAAACATTACTCAGCCACAAACCATTTTCACTAGGCTGTTGTAAGCTAGAGAAAGAGAGAAAGCAGTGCATCTAGATTGGGCATGGAGTTGGAGATTCCCTCTTTGGGCTCTGGACTGTATATACAAAGGAGCAATAGAGGACTTCATGCATCATCAGACATCTCACCCACCTGTCTCTGGAGGATCCCATAAACTGCTTGCATGCAATTCCTGATCATGTGTTGACTGCTTGTTCAGTGCTTTAAAGCAAGTCTGTCTGCATGAGCTCACATGCCTCCTTTTCCACCTCTCTCACCCAGGACAGCTGTTTGGTGTTTGAACATTCTGTTTGGTTTTCAGCTCCCCTTATTATGCTGTTGATGAATATTAACTACAGGTTATTGACACAGTCAAATTTCAGATATGGTAATGATCCAAATTGTTTTTAGTTGATCATAATGCACACTATGCGTGTGAAGTGTCTTTGGACCCCCAGTGTGCAAAAATGAACCACATCAGGACATTTGTCTAATTCCAAAGAGACTACGGGGTAAAACAAGGACCACTGTACAGTACACCCCTAGCTAAGAGCAATATCACAACAGTTCTTTTGTACCCCATTCTACATTCATAGCATTAAAAAGACTGTTCACTCCTTAGACTGAGAAAAGGGGATATTGAAATTAACTTGGTGGTGCAATTTGGATGTTAATTCCAATCTTCCCTTTTCTCAATTTCTCCCCCTTTCAGTCTAAATCATGAACCATTTCTATATTGCCCCATTTAGCATCACCACTCTCTGAGGAGTATTTTAAAACAATAATGTTAGCCATGGGAGTTGTGGACTCGGCATGTTGGAAAATGAAGGGATAACATAAAACGTTTGCATACTGGCAATACCAGAGAGACTTTAAATTTTAGAAAATGGCCTCAAAATGTGAGCAAAAGAAAAAAAATCAATCAAACAAAAAAGATAGCAGCAAAGAATTTTGTATTTACACATGGGGACCTGCAAATGAGAGTCAGCAAAGAAAGGAGTGGTCATCTTCCTACCTTTTACATGAAACCACTTTTGTCCCCCCCAACACAAATGCACACATGCATATACACACACATCCTTCTTGGTCCCTTAAATTCAGCCTCCCTGCTATACATTCTAAACTTTCTCCTCTCCATTTTTTTATAATATTAGTAATTACTACTACAGTGGACCCTCATATAACAAGTGGTTTGTTTAACAGAAAATCTGCTTAAAGGAAAAAAAATTCCAGAGATATGGGGAAATCGCTTAACAGAATTGCCTATGGGGCGAATCCATACAACTGAAAAACGGTCATGATTAGGGATTAATCTGTTTTCAATGCATTCCTATGGGAAATTTGTACAAAGGAAAATTTGCTTAACAGAATTTCATTTGAAACGAATGAATTCCTTTATACAAGGTGCCACTGTACGTAACAGGAGTATCCCATTCAAGTATCCTTGAATAATCAGACATGGGAAAAGGTATAAACTAATGGCAAGGGGGGAATATTTTTGATGGGTTGGGGGTATTTTGGGGATTTGGGGGACTCGGTGCTGCAAAGCCCATACTGTCATTCATTAAAGCCTTCGGAAAAGCCTATTTTTTGCTTGGGAGAAAATTAGCAATGCAGTGCAATGGGATACTCTGGGGAATCTCGCAGAAACATCCTTTGCCCACACCTGCCTTGTGGCGACGACATTCTTCTCATGCAAGTTCCACCACATGATGCCTCTAAGAGTGCAAAGCTTAAATGTTTTATTTAAAAATCTATTTTTGGAACTTCAGGACTCTGTGTGGGTCTCAAAATTGATCTACTGTACTTCTGTCAGAAGAGATCAAGTGTATCATAGATATGTAACTTGACGGCTAGTTAAACTTTTTTTTTTGTTATTGTGGGATTTCAAGGGTTTTAAGTTTTAATCTTATAAACCACCCAGAGCAGTGGATGGTTGACAAGCTTATATACTATTGGGGCTATATATAAACTGAAAGAAAGAAAGAAAGAAACTAACAAATAAATCCTTAGGTAAGCCACTCAGATCTAACAAATGTCATTGAATTTTACCAGATTTCTCTCTAAAATTATAAATTATATTTTGCTATACATTCAGTTTGCCTTGCATTTATGTTTAGATCTAGATTTAAAGCAGGGAAAGTCAATCTTCTCACCAGAACCATGACAAAAAGATCACGGCCCATTAGTGTTGGGGGAATGGAAGTCTCAGCAGCCAGTGGAAATTTGAACTAAGATCGAAAACAGGACCAGGGCCAAATGTGGATATTCACACATTCAGAAACACACAGGCAGACAAACTAGTGTTCACTTAAGGGAGAGAGAGAGAGAGAGAGAGAGAGAGAAGGAAGGGACCATTAACTCAAATACTTTTTCAGCCTCACCCTATTCATTCTTTCTAAAAATTATCTGAGGAAAAATACAGTACACCTTGTTCTCAAACTGGAAATATTTCTGTCACCTCTTTCGTTTGTGCCTCTTCAAATTCTGGTTTATTAACACAGGTTAATTTTCTATGTTTCTTCTTTCTCCTTCTTCTCTTACACACAGAGATGCAATATTATGAAGTTGGGAGTTCAGCGTAAGAGGAATGCATGTGGGGCCCTGATTGTTAGAAGATAAGAGGGAGGTAACCTAAGGCTGGGCTGGCTCCATAGCCCTTAATGGACCAGCCAGCATGAGAGTAGGGAAGAATTGTGATCAAATGACCTGTGTGCCAGCTCAGTCTATAATCCAAATGGTAACAGATGATAGGCAATTTCAATATCCCTGCTCTTCCTTTAGACAGGTATTTATTTATTTTATTTATTTTGAATATTTTACCCCACCTTGCTCCTTGGAAAAGGACCCTTGGAAAAGGTGGCTTACAATAATGAGGGACAATATACAATCCAGAACATTTAAGACATACTCAAGTTAAGAAAAGGTAATTAGAAGATGTGTTTTAGAACATTAAAAGGTAACATTAAAGCTACAAAGAGCATGCAAAAAGAAAAAAATCCATTGTGGCAGTGGTTCCCAACCTTCCTAATGCCACAGCCCTTTAATACAGTTTCTCATGTTGTGGTGACCCCTTGCCCTGCTTGGAAGAGGCCACAATGCCCCTTTGGCAGGCCACTGCTGCAGTTGCCATAGAGAACTTCCTTCTACAGGCACCCTCAGACAATTGCAGCCTCCAGTGCCATTGACTGACATCCCCTCCAACCTATCAAGCTGCAAGTCACTCTTCCCCCCTCTCCCCCCCTTCCAAACCCAAGCCGTTTGTGCCTTTTTCTTCACTGGCTCATGGCGACCCCTGTGAAATGGTCATTCAACCCCCCCCCACCAAGGGGCCCCGACCCCCAGGTTGGGAACCATTACATTATAGAAACTAACATGGAAAACATTGGTGTTCTTATGAAATCATTCAATGTAATAATGCATGGTAATCCATATAAAAGTCGCATAGTAGGTGGTCCTTCATTCAGGGAAAGCTTGCCTGAAGAGGAAGGTCTTTGCCTGCTTTCCGAAAGACAGCAGAGAGGGGGCAGTCCTGGCCTCCAGGAGGAGGGAGTTCCAAAGTCTGGGAGCAACAACAGAGAAGGCCCTTTCATGTGTTCTTATGAGACACACATGTGAAGGTGGCGGGATGGAGAGAAAGGCCTCTCCTGATGACCATAGCACCCAAGCTGGTTTATAATGTGAGATTCGATTAGCTAGGTAGCTAGGACCCAGGCTATTTTGTATCTTACAAAGATATGTATCTTTGAACTGGACATTGACTGGAGAACCCTGTAAACAGAGGACAATCTTTTGTAAAAGCAGGACACATGGCCACACTATTCACAACACAGAACAAATTATAGATAGAAAGTAAAATCAGGCACTTTTTTACAAATTGTGTCCCTTTCCCATTTTAGAACTATTTCATTGAGTCTTTTTATATACTGGCCTTTATTAATATTCCAGTAGCTGTATTGCTTTAAGCAGTTCTGTGTCACCTAATTACAGAAACATGTGTGTAACTAAATAGATCACTGAGTTCAACTATGAAAATTCTGTAGAATTAACTTAATAGTGAACAACAGTATCAAGTCTACATGACAAAAACTCTAGCAGTGTTTATATTATGCAATTTGCACTGAAGTGTTACAACATGACAGTAATGGGATGTTGAAGTTTGTCCTTGCTGCTAAGGGAAAAGTATGCCCCAACATATACAGTAGATAAACTTTTTTTTTGGGGGGGGGACTATTTTTAGCTTCCCCCTATTATAAGCATCAACACCTGTGGTTTTTCAGTTAACACACAAGGACAGGTGGCCTCTTAGAGCCATATGTACCCAGGAGGAAGCTGTGTTTATGTATAAATCATGATTTCATCCATTCTTCTGGAAAGCAGAATGATTCAAGCTCAAAGGCATTTAGGGATAGTGAGTGACAGGAAAGAAGATAAAAATATTCCTTAGATATAAATGCTAACACACCTTTGTGTGGGAGAAAGTGCCCACGTGATGTGATCCTGTTTAGAGAAGGAATGAACCATATAATAAGGGTCAACACTGATTTTCTAACTTCGGAGATAATCAAATTTTAGCTAAGTCAATGAATAATTTCTGTTTCTTTCTCTCAAGAGATATCATAAGATGTCCATAGCTAGTACACCGGGACTATAAAATGTATTAATGGCACAAAATTGTGTTAAAAGTAGGATTTTCTGCTTATGGAATCTGAGGTGAAACTTGGAATTTGAGCAGCCTACAACATTTTGCTTCTATTTATATCAGAGCTTGGAAAATATTATTTGCTGAGCTTCTCTAAACATGATTCCAGAAAAACAGTCTTTTGTCATACTTGCTCTAAAGACGAAAAAGAGGGGGTGATACAATATTTCTATTGGGTTGAAAAAAATGTACAGTACATTATGAAGTGTACGTGTGTGTGTTGTGTCGTTACAGTCGTGACCGACTCTCCGTGACCCTATGTCCATGGAGTTTTCTTGGCAGGAATACTGGAGTGGTTTGCCAGTTACTACTCCAGGCGCCTACAGCACCTGGTATTCCCTGGTGGTTGCCCATCCAAGTACTAACCAGGGCCGACCCTTCTTAGCTTCTGAAATCAGGTGAGATTGGATGTGCTTCACCACTAATTCTGATTCCTGTGTCGTTCTGTAATGTTTTCAACTGATCCTTTCAACATGTTACAGCGGTATTTGATAACTGAATGCAAACTTATTATTTAAGTATTTTCATCCTGCTTACTTTGTAAAAAGACCATACATTTAGAAAAGTCTGTGTGCAATGATCATTAGTTGTTTTACAAATCACAACAAAATATAAGCAATGTTAATTTCATGCTTCAGAAGAAACCAAAGGATAGACTTTTCTCTCCATTAATAATTGCTTACCTCTTTTTGTCTGCGGATGTATTATTCTTGGTACACTGGATTATAATATTAGGTAAATCCATGAAGCTTCCACTTCTCCTTTTCAAAGTGATATATTCAAAGTATGTTTTATTTCTGAGGTTACGTTAGGTTAACAGTAAGGAATTTTGTTTTTACTATACTTATTTCCATCTTATCTATATTATATGCAAAACTCCTTAATAAAATTAAAGGATGAAAAAAATAACAATCTAAATCTAAATAGAATACAAGAACAACATAAATAAGGCTTAGCAGTCATCATCTGCCTGGAACAAAATAATTCTTAGTTTCCTTAGTAGAAGCAAGGAAAAATACCTACTGATTTTCTCCAAAGAGATGATTCCACAAGCTGTATTATTGATAAATGGCATTTTGCATGCTATGAACAATTCAATATCCAACAAAATTCAATTACATACTTTGCCCTAAAACATACAATTCATATCTAGAAGACAAGGAAAACTCATACGGCTGCAAATAGGGCCACAGACAGAGTTTTAGGGTTATTTTGATGGTGATGTAACTGCATGTTGTTTCACCTATTGTGTGCATCATTCCCCCACCCCCACCCCATCCTGAGGGTTAAAAAAATTAACTATGTAGGTTTGGGTGAAATGATTAAAAGCATGCTCAAAGCACAATCTCATATTTCTTAGGTCAGCGCATTCAAGACACGTACTCACTGCAATAAATCAGTACAAAATGTATTTAACTAGCATTGCTTCCCCATCTCCAAAATTATTACTGGATATGTTGATTTGTGAGGGTGCTTAAAAATCTGTTTGCTCTGTGGAGATTTTAAAGACCTCTGCCAATGTCCTCAGAGCCCGGAAAGTTGAATGCACTTTTGTGCCAAGATTTTTTTTTTGGGTGGGGGTGTGGAAGAGAGGGAGAAAGAGCAGGGCTCTTTTGCCTTTATATGCTGTACAGCAAGCAACATTCAAGGTTCAGTATTGCACATTGTAATGGGCAATTTTCTGGGAGTTGGGGGCGGCCACATTGATGGCTGTGGAACTCTTTGATATCATATGGGTCATGAGATAGAGGTGGGGGGGGGCAAGATGCTCACTACTGTTCTGTTTGAGAACCATATCTACTCACCTGCAGAGATAACAGATGGAAGGAAAGGTTAAGCCCTCCTTTATGATGCTTAATCTAGATCACTATTTATTTATTAATAGCAGTACCAAAGCAGTTGCTGGCTGATTGTGTGGGCAGCTGGATAAAGCAGGAAACCTGGGGTTCCATGGGATACACAGAAAGTGGCTAAATGCTATGTGTGTCCTACAGTTTGCCCAACTGTGCTAAGGATTCCACAAAATAAGACCCAGGGAACTGATGTATAGGATCCCCACCACCACAAACACAGACACAACTTATATACCACCTCATAATGCAACCCGCTCTCTGGGTGGTTTACAGTAAAGCACAACATCAACAGAATAAATATAAAGCAATACAGTATACAAATCATCAGTCAAACCACTGGCTAGCTAACTTAAACTTAAGATAAATAAACAATTAAAAACTATGTTGGAAATGTTGGGTACAAGAATTAATAAATGCAGCTTTGGACAGATGCTTTTACAACTTATTAAGCGCTATGAGAGAAGGTACCCAGTGAAATACGATAGTATATTTCCTGCAATTACTTCACAGGCATGTACATATATCTATGGGAAAGAGTGAGGGGGATGCTTTGGCTGTCCCTGGAAGGGACATGTTAGACCCACATCTCCTGGGGACTTCCTCGAGACACCCAGTGGCAGGGCAGGCTAAGGGCATGGAGGGTAGAAGTGGAGCCTCAAGTAGGAATCCACAGGTGAATGTGACACACCTAGAGTGTGGGCTGGAGCCAGGATAGAATGATGGGAGGTGGATATAAAAGGGAAAGGCTGAGGATGAAAAATCATGATCCACAAGAGGCTCGGAGTCAGAGGAGTAGGCTGAGACCTCCCCTTCATCTTCTGCACTCTTGGGAAGGACTGCCTGCTACTGCTTGGGGACATGTGGGCCCTTTTCACCTTGGGTAAAGGATACTGGACAGGAGCTCCAGTTGTCACTCCATCTGGGCTACCTCAGTGATAGCACAAGTACTTGGCCCACCCTGACTCAGAAGTGCACTGGCAAAGGGAGCAGCAGATCAAGTGGCTGTGGAGGATCCTCCACAGAACGAAGAGAAGCAAGAGTAACTACTGGGGTTTAGAGACCCTCATTGGCCCTGCATGACTGGCCTTCCCTGAAGGGCATCAATTGGCTCAGGTCAATGTTGGGAACTAGACTGCAGCTCCACACTGGAGACACTGGTGGCCTAGTGAGGGAACAGTGGCTCAGTTGAAAACTGAGAACAACGAGGAGGGTGAGGGTGGGAGAACAGTGAAGATAGCTAAAAAAAATTGTGGACTGCCAGGGTGAGAAGAACAAGGTACTCAACAATTCTCCTACCCTAATAAAGTCAAGTTCCAGCAGCAATGATAGTCTGGAGTTTATGGCGTCTATGGTTGAGGAGACCCACCTGGCCACTCTCATAGTGGACAGGAATCAGAGAGAGGTTAAGTTACAGTTTTGCTTAAAGCATTTAGCAAGGGAGAATTGCTAAACATGGATAAGCGACATGTGACCGCTAGGGTCATTTTGGAGGGCCCCAAGCCATACCCAAACTTTTTTTAAAAAAAATAAAACAGTATTTTACATGAAAAGATGTGTTATTTGTATTATCTAGCAAGTGCAGAAGTAATTTTGCCACATTTTGAAAGGGCCCAATGTCCCCAAAATCCTGATTTTCTTTTTAAAACATTATCCATTGGAATAAAGTTTTTTTCAGATTAAATTTTCTTAAGTCAAACTCATTTCCTAGTTAACCAAAATCCTTTGTAAGGAAACTTTACAGTACACAGCCATGGTGTATGTACACACTAGTTTCTTAAGACACACCCTTCTGTTTCAGTCCTGCTGTTTGGGAGTGCTTCCAGTTCTGAAAAAGGCCCTTGACCTCACAGAGTTTGGGAGTATTTTACCATTAACTTGGTTTTTCTCCTTGCAAACTTTGCAGTCATGATTTAGAGAAACATGTATAGAAATAGAATATTGAGCAACTTTATGCCTGACTTACCCATAACTTTAAGTAAACCTTAAAATGCTAGCTTTTCTCTGCTCCTTCTCTTCCTTTTTCTTTCATATCTTCTTCTTGTGTCTGGAGAAGATTATTAATAGAGCCACTGCTGCTACCTACCCTGGCTAAGCTCTTGACATAGTTAATATTACAAATTACAAAGGGCTTGTAAGAAGCACACACAGCCTCAAATGTCTCTATACCAATGCACAGAGCATGGGATACAACAAGAGGAGCTGGAACTCCTAATACAGCAAAATAAATATGATATAATTGGCATAACTGAAACCTCATCCCATCACTGGTGGGATGAGACTTATGACTGGAATGTAGTTATTGGAGGGTATAACCTGTTTCAAAGGAACAGACCTAGTAAGAAAGGAGGAGGTGTAGCATTATATGTTAAGGAAACTTATACTGCTGAAGAAATACAAGATATACAACAGGGAAAGCAGGTTGAGAGTATCTGGGTGAGAATTAAGGGTGAAAAAAGGGGAGGGACGTTACTGTGGTGGTATATTAAAGACCCTCAAGCCAACTGGAGGAGTGGGATGATGCCTTCTGTGAGCAGATGGCCACACAATCAAAAGGGAGCAATGTAGTACTAAGGCAGAACTACTCAACACCTTTTTGCCTCAGTTTTCTCCAAAAAGGAAAAAAGAGTTCTGTTGCGACAAAGAGTAGATGAGATAGGAATAGAGATGTAAAATTTCTGGATATGTTGAAGCTTGGAAAAAACAGGTTTTCCCCATTATTTATCCTGGGGGAAAATGGATTTTTTTTAGAAAAAATGAAAAAAATGCTACATTAGCACTCCTCACCCCCCTTATTACAGCTTGAAAGTCATTCTGTTACTTTAGGAACATAAGATATGAATATGTACAATTTGACTTGGCATATAAAAGTATCACAACTAGCATATTAAATATAGTGTATCCAATTATTATAAACAGAATTTACTTTTAAAATAATATTTATTTGTAATTGTAAGTAACAAGTGGAGTAACAATCTTCTGAACTGTTTACTAGTTTATGTGCAACAAAAAACCTCTGCAAAACAATGTTTAAAATCCAGAATTAACAATTCATATTTTCTCTTCACAGTATTAAATGAAAATAAAATAAAAACCTGATTCTCGTGAAAAGAATTGAAAAGGGGAAAATGTATAGAAGGAAGTGGGATGAAGTTTCAATGAATGGACATGAAATTTAATCAGAATCATTTTAGAACATAAGAATGTAAGAAGAGCCTTGCAGGAACAGGCCACAGCCCATCCAGTTCAGTATTCTGTCTCACACAGTGGCTCACCGTTTGCTTCAGGGTATTCCCAAGCAGATGTCTTCACCTGCTTAACCTGCAAGTGGCATTGAGATATATCCTGCCTATCTCCCCAACGCAAAACTCTCTTTTGTTACTCTGTATTTTCTTCCAGTTCTTTGAGGCCTAGTGAACCAAACACACCCACACACATGCAAAAAAATGAAACCTTATTCTTTTTTCTTCTGATAATAGCAACACCTCCTAAAGGAATAAATGCATCTTGTTCTTGCATTGGACAGTTCAGTTTGTAACCTAGGCCTTGCCTGTCTTCAGTGTACAGAAATGAGAATAATCTGATACTATGCATATTTTTAGAAATGATTTGGAAAATATTAGAACACCCTGTCTTAAAATATTTTATTCATTATGTTAATATAAAACATTCCATAATCATTTTTTTCTTTTTTCAATTTTTCCAATTTTTCAAAAAAAAAAAAAAGCCCAAAGACTTCAGGAAAAAAACAGAAAAAAACTGTTTTCCCCCAAATTTTTCCTCACGGGCGAGCGAACCACCGCGCCGGGCGCCCGGACCAATGATTCGCCGGCGGCCGAGAATCGATCGCCGGCTCCAGCAGCCAGCGAGCCATCGCGGCGGCCGAGAGCTGCGGCCGAGATGCCGCGACATCCGCTCTTCAGCATAGCTATCAGCAGACCAGACGGCCCTCGTTTCCCAGGCCTTTACATCTCTAGGTAGGACGGGAATTGCCACATAGAATAGGTAGAGAGGAAGTACAGGGACACCTGGAACCCTACATGAATTTAAGTATCCGGGGCAAGATGAATTACACCTAAGGATATTTAAAGTAGTGGCAGAAGTACTTTCAGAACCATTGGTAATAATCTTTGAGAAGTCCTGGAGAACAGGGGACGTACCCATCAATTGGAGGCAGGCGAATGTTGTCCCCATCTTACAAAAAGGGGAAAAAGAGGACCCATATAATTACCTCCCTGGCAGCTTGATTTCAATTCCTGGAAAGATCCTAGAGCAGATTTGTTGGGATGGCCAGCCTGTAACCAAATGGGGGCTGTGATGGGGGCTCCTGTCTGGCAGGGGGTTGGACTGGATGGACCTTGATGTCCCTTCCAACTCTGATTCTATGGAAATAACTGAAGGATAACTGGAGAGTCAAAGGGTAAAATACATATTTGACTTCTACTGCCTCCACCCAGTATAAACAAATGTTAACTTGAACGCTGCTGCTCCTGTCTGTTAGAAATCCTCTGCTAGTGTTGCTTTCCACTATTGCTGTTGCTCATTAGCCATCCTTCAGGGATTTCTTGGCCTTCATCACCACTGGAATCATCAATTTGCTTTTGCTGAATGGGCCATTAATCCTGAAAAAGGTGGATGCATCGGGTGTCTCCTGCTGGGAGCCCAGACTCATAAGCGAGTCAAGCCTCCTGATATTTCTCCCAGCTTCTGAAGCCTCATCCCTCCCCACACCCCCGCATTAAGGTGTGCATCCAAGAGGAGACTAGCCTTTTCATGTATCTAGTGTTAAAGTGGCTTTATGAAAACTTAGGGCATTTATACACGACCCCTAAGCTCCGCCGCAAATGGCTGCAAGGTCCGGACCTTAAAAACGTTTACCCACCAGCTTTGGACTTTGCAGACAATTAAGTGTGACCCCGCCCACTTAGCGTGACCAAACTGCACTTTTCTTGTACCCGCTTTTTGGATGTGACAAATATTTGATCCGGTGTAAGGATAGTGAGTGCAGGGCTCTCCTGGCTTCTGTTTGTTCTTTTTTTGCGCCCCGCCCCTTTAAGAGATCTGAATGCTGCCGGGAACAAAACGGAGGTAAACGGCATTCTTTTCTTTCTTTTTTCTCCCTCCCTCAGGCAGCCAGCAACCAGGAAGTGTGGAGGGGGGTGGGGACAGAGGAAGAGTGAGGAACCCCTAAGATCTCTGGTCCGAATTTAAGTGGCCAGTGGATCTTAGGGGTTGTGTAAAAAGGCCCTTACACCCTACATCTGAAGAACCAGCATCTAGAGCAGTGAAGTGTAAGCTGGCAAATACAAAACTGGAGAAAGGCAAAATATTGCACTTCAGTTTAAGATGTCATGGGTCAAAAGGCACTTATTGCACGTTTTGCTTTCCTTCCCTTTTCTTACTTTTGCAACATGCGGAGACCAACAGAGCTTCTTCTTGAGAAAATGGGCTACCTTGCTCATAAGAATTTAACCGCCAAAATGGTAGCCTTTAAAAAGTGACAACTACTGTACTGTATAGTGGGGCATCTAGATCAGTGGTCCTCAACCTGTGGTTCCCCAGATGTTCCTGGACTGTAACTCACAGAAGTCTTCATCACTAGCTGAGCTGGCCAGGATTTCTCGGAGGTGCACTCCAGGAACAGCTGGAGCCACAGGTTGAGAGCCACTGATCTAGATGCCCCACTATACAGTACAGTAGTTGTCTCGGTTCCAGCGTGCGCATCCAGGCGCTGTTGCTTCAGCTGCAGCAACGACACTGACGTCGTTCCCGCTAGGCAGACTCCTTTGAGTAAATGGCGCCCCATAGAAGGC
Organism: Phrynocephalus guinanensis; assembly: GCA_037367245.1. Classification (NCBI taxonomy): domain Eukaryota; kingdom Metazoa; phylum Chordata; class Lepidosauria; order Squamata; family Agamidae; genus Phrynocephalus; species Phrynocephalus guinanensis. The sequence continues at coordinate 41,744,509 of CM074735.1, read as the reverse complement.
GCCCTGGAATCCCTTTCTAGTAGGAGAGGCCAGGGAAACCTCTCTTAGGCAGAGGAGGCGGGGAGGAGCAAGGCGTGCCAAGGCAGGGCAGCCGCTAACGCCATCACGCCGCGCCTGAAGGAAAGCAGGGAGGCGTGGCTGGGGGGAGGGAGGGCGGAGTCACGGGGCCGGGGCCTGGGTGCCCAGTTTAGCAAGCGGAAACGAAGCGGGTTATTTTGTGGCGCCGCTGGTGCTGCTGCCGCCGCCGCCGCCTCTGGTTCTGCGCCTTCGTCTGACTTTCGTTGCAGCCGCCGGGAGGGACGCGCTGCCCCATTTGGGACCCAGGAGGGGGAGGGCTCCACCTGCACCCGTTTCAGGTAAGGCTCGGGTGGCAGCAGGAGGGCAATCCCTAGGAGGGGGACTCCCTGTCGGGAGGGACTCCAGGGCGCATACGGTGTTCGGGTGACGGCACCGTCTCCGCTTCCAGAATTTAACGAGAAAGGGGCCGAACCTCACGCGGGATTGGAGGTCACGTCTGGAAACCCCTCCCCCGTGTCCCAGGTGCAAAGGGAGCAGCTTAAGGATGAGAAACAGAGACGCTCTGCACATGGTCAGAGGGTCTCTCCTTTCTTTCTTTCTTTCTTTCTTTTGTTTTGTTCGCAAAACCAAACTACAGCGCGGAAGCTTCGCTTTTCAAACCGTTGCTTATTATTCTCGTCTCTCTTAAAATATGGTCCAAATCAAACTGCTGGTGTCCTCTGTATATGGGAGCAAATGTGCAACAGAGCTGCTGCGGGCTTCTGACATGCCGCTGCCTTCTGCCCAGTCCTTATTTTAATGTGTTCCCTATAAAGTATGTTATCTTGTCACGCCCCATTTCATCCCCTGTCCAATTCTGTCTGCCATGAACTTGTTCCCTCGTTTTCTCCACCTCCTTAATCTGTGGCAAACATTAGTGAAATCGTCTTGATACCTGTGGCAGAAAAACAAGTAGCTTATCTGGGACAAAGTGTATGACCAGATAGAGACATATTTAAGAATGAATGCCTGGTTGAACCCTCCCTCATGTACCAGTGTCACATTTCCTTCTCCGTGTCTGTCTGTCTTTCTTTCTTTCTTTCTTTCTTTCTTTCTACCACCCATTTAGCAACAAAGGCCACTCTGGGTGGCATATAAATCCAACTCATGTCCCTGCCCTGTTCCCTTTGTTTACTGTTGTGCATTGTTTAGGTGTGAGGCTAGCGGATGTGAGAAATGTACTGCCCTGACAGCAGTTTTATTATAACATTCTGAATTTGGGATTGTTGACTATCATTGCATATGCTAGTCTGCTTGACGCTACATCTCGTCCTAGAATGTGTTTTCCATTGTTTCTCAAAAGAGCGATTTAGATGACCTACATCTAGGCAAAGCAATTTAGGAAGACTCACAACAGGCTCTCCTCTGCAATCTAGAAACATTGCTTAAGCCGGTTCTTAAGGCATCAAAAGTCTTTCTATTACAGCCTTCTGTTCACATTTACTTGTCAATATTTATTTGTAGGTGTGGTTAGGAATGCAGTCCTCTTTATTTATAACTTCCTAACCAAAAGATTATACTGTATACATCTCAAATCGGTTGCCAGTCTTCTGCGAATGATAGGCTTTTAAGCCTCTGGTGGAACACAGTATACTCTTGGTTGTGGAAACAGTATTTCAGTCACATTAGAATTAATGTGGATCTTGGCAACTCTTCCTTTATCTGTGTCACCATAGCTGTGTTGTGGTATTGTGCAAACTTATGTTCCCATAATGCTGTGTCCCCTAAGGTTATGTGCAATAAATAATCAGGAAGACAAATTCAGTATTATCAACATTTTCCTACTTGTTATATTTTGATTCACACATCCTCTAGGTCTAGGGGATTTGTAGTCGTTTTATGCAAATATCCTGTTTCATCTTCACAAGAGTTCTGTGAGCTTGATTAGATGGAAGATAGCTATTAGGCAAAGAACAGATATGGAGACACATTATTTGGTATGTATTAGAATCCTGTGTTTCCCAGTGCTAATTTATTGCTTTAATCAAAAGACATACTGTACTAATTCATAAATAGACTCTCAATATCTATAATATCCCTGTGTAGAAAAGCCAACTTCGTGTCATTCTTTGTCCAGATGGCACCTCCCAAAAAGTAATCACTCATTCATCTCAGGCAGGCTACCTGAGAGGCCCAGAAGGTGATGACATGGAGTTGGGCCTTCTCTGCGATCGCACCCCCCAGTTATAAAATAAGCTGCCTGCCAAAATCCTATGTACTGATGATTAAAAACCTGTTTTTTATACTGACCTTTCATGACCAGGTGGACAACTGCTGACATTATTAATTCTGCCTTTGGCTTTCTTCTTCTTCTTCTTCTTCTTCTTCTTCTCCTCCTCCTCTTCCTCAGCATCTCAGTCTAGGCTGCTCCTGCCACTGACTCCACTGCCAACATTTCAAAACCCGGAGAGGGAACAGGCTAGGGGAGATTAAATTATCAGTTCTTTTTCTTTTCATTTGAACTTTATTTTGAATTGCTGAATAGCTTGATGATATATTTGTGCTTACTTGCCCTCATTTTGATTGATGTTATGTTGGTTTTGATTGATAGTTTTTTTTTTACTATTTTAAGGAGTATAATGTGTTTTGTTGTATTTTATTTATGTTGTAACCCACCCAAAGTAGCTTTCTGCTAGATGGTTGTGTAAGTAAGTAAGTAAGTAAATAAATAAATAAATAAAAAATAAATAAATAAATAAATAAATAAATAAATAAATAAATACAGAAAAAAGCCCCAAAACTTCAAAGCTGGGGCAGGGAGCTGAAGGGTCCCAGGGGAGGGGGCAAAACCTTTTCATTGAGAGGATCCCCCTCCTTGGGAAACTGGCACAAAGCTTTCATTACACAAGAGTCAGGGTATATATATATATTTGTATCTCCCTATTGGGAAGTTTCCCCCTTATGTTTCCTTTTCCTCCTCCTCTTTAGACTCTCCAGAAATTATGTGTCCTAAGGAAAATTCTTTTCTCATTGAAGTGTCAGCAATTATATCTTCTGTTGGCACTTCTTCTTTTGGTGTAAAAAATAGTTCTGGACCCTCCTCAGAAAGTGGAGGCTTTTTTCTCTCCCAAAGGGCCTGTTTCCCATACACACCTGTACACACTAACTTTAATATCCTGCTCCAAAAGGTCAAGGAAGAAATTATTTAACAAGAGCTGCAACATCTTCAAGGTGACCCACAACCTCCCAGAACACACTTTGAGGCCCTCTTGGGGGTCGTGCCCAGCAGATTGAGAAATTTTAGTCTTTGCAGGTGGACCACGCTAATACATTAGCAGGACTCTGAGAGAACGCTTGCTGACTTGTAATTGTTAATTACAGCTTGAAATTAATTAACGATATCCGTTAACATGTTAGTAGGAATAGACACAAAGTTTGCTTTCAAATGTTTAGGCATTGATAATTTCATTAGCAGCACTGGCCATTCACAAAACTACTGCTGCTGTTGTTAACACAAGCATCCTGGCAGTATCACACTGTGCATGTTAATTAGCTGCCCTAGTACTATAATCAACATCTCTGTGACTGACCTGTGTTATTAATAATGTCTAAATCTCATTGTCAGTCCTTTCTGCTTTTAATTCCCTTTCATTTTATTGTGCTTCTACCATGCATATATCACAAATTCTAGTTAACAATTTAAGTATCTAATGTAGTAATCGCTACTCTGTGAAAGGTTATGCTATGTTAGAGTTGTAAGCCTTCTGGGTGCCAGTCCTACTGGTGGAAAATGCAGGAAGAACTGATATCAGAGGAGCCGTATAGCCATTACAAAATCCAAATACAAAAGTAGAACAGGTGTTACCTTTAGGCTACTAGAAAAATAACAAAAAGTTGCTAATATTTTGAGGGCAAAATCCCTCTTCTTCAGAATTGTACCAACAGGTTAAAAGATGGCAAAAGATGAAGTTGCCAGGAGTTATTTCTTAGATGTAAGGTCCTCGGGAAGATGGAAGATATGAACATCTAAGTTCCGGGCCTCAATTAAGAAACTACCTGGCATATTTTCCATCTTGCCAAGGACTTTACATCTAAGAAATAACTCCTGGCAACTTCATCCTGTTGGTACAGCTCTGAAGAAGAGGGATTTTTGCCCTCGAAATATTAGCAACTTTTTGTTATTTTTCTAGTAGCCTAAAGGTATCACCTGTTCTACTTATGTATTTTAAAAAACACAAAGTCCTGATAGACTTCTATTACTTCTTTTCTGGAAAAACTTCATTCTGCAGTGTATTACTTGTATGAACTTGATTTCTTAATTTGTATTAAGAACCCTGTGTATATATTTTGGGGTGCACATGCAGCTTTTACACCAAGTGAGGACTATAAAATCTGTCAGAAATGGTGGCTTTGGGTGTCATGAGCTTGTTACCATCTCTTGTACAACAGTTTAATCCACAAAAGTGTCCTAGAAGAGATATTTATTCTACAGGTGGTATATTGGATGTGGATATTCAGGCTTAACTTTGAGTGAGGTTAATTTTGCAGAAAGGTCCATAGTTATCTGTACTCTTACAGAGGATAAGTTTTGAGAAGTTTCAGTGCTGCTGCTACAACATGGAGTAATCTTCCACTGAAGACCACAATGAGGATCAGTTTCACTTCCTGTGAAGAAATTGGCTCCTTACATTTCCTTTTCAGTAGGAAAGGAATAAGTTACATATTAATAGCCAACAAGTATGTCCCAAGAAACAATATAGCTCTCTCCTGATCCAAACTTCAAGGAAAAGGCAGCATTTCCCTGCTCTCCGTACTTAACTTTGCCAGACTGGATGCTGCACATTATTGTTTTGTTGCATTTAGATTAAAAGAAATCATAGAGATATGCAGCCTCTAATAGGAGAGGAACAACGGGATAAATTTATCTGTCTGCTTGGAACAAACAAAACCTAGAAGCCAAAACCTAGTCATAAATCATAACTCAATCAATGGAGCTTATGGAAGAATCGAGTCGCCAAATCCTGACTGATGCAATGAAACTACTCTAGTTGGAACTTCCTTCTGGCTTTCAATCGATACCATTTTCCTTTAAGATTACACTGCCGTTATTAAACAGAAATTATTGTATGACCCTTTAAAATATTCTCTTCATTAACTTGTTTCTTCAGGACCTTTGGGTCTCAGGTGGGGAAAGCTGAGTGAAGGATAAGAGAGAGAGAACAAATTTCACTTTCTACTGCATAGACTTCTGCCCTGTTCACAGGTAGGGCCCACTTTTCCTCTTTACCCTCTGTGGGGGTAGGAGATAAAGTGCCATGCCTACTTGAGGTGGGAGGGGGGGATAAGGTGACTCATATCAGTCTCCTTCCACATCGCCACCCCAATGTAGGGCCTAGTGATGTAGATAAAATTATTCAGGCAAATCTAGTGCAGTTGCTACCATCCTGATTTCCACAGAGTGCTTCTGGCCCCTAATGTACGTTTTAAAGGGATTATGGGAAGCTTAAGATGGCTACTCCATCCTAGAGCATCTCTACAGCTGTGAAAATTATAAGTAAATAGATATTTTCATTGAACACAAATCTGTGATCTGCCATGCTTAGAGAGAAAAAGAAATATAGATTCTCTACATTTATTCCAACCACCACCACCACCATGCCCCCCACACTTTGATCAGTAGTTGGATTTTAGGATTGGTATGATTTCCCGAAACTGTGTTGTTAGGTACTGCTAAATAAGTGAAAGAATAATATGTAACAAATGTGCTATTTGTTCTAAAAGTCTGAAGTACTCAGCTCAGAGTGTTAATATAGTGTTAAGCAGGGGTCCTCAAAGTTTTCAAGCAGTGTGCCGGTCCACTACCCCCCAGACACCACTGGGGGGCGGACCACAGTCCAAAAAAGAAAAAAAGAAAAAAAAGGCCAACATTTTAAATTGCCGTGCTTGGCTGCAGCTGGTGCCTCGACCATCTGGGCGGTGGGTGGGGGGGAGTGGGAGACCTTGCTGTGGCCCTCCCACTTTGAACTGTCCCACTAGTTAGCATGCCGATCATCTGGGTGGTCGGTGGAGGGAGTGAGGGAAGCGACATAGCTCACTGCTTTGAACTGCCTCAGCAATAGAAGCAGCTGCGGAGGTTGGCTTGCTTGTGAAGCAGGGGGTAGGTGGGGGGGTCTGCAATTGGTCCCGGGGGCCGGATTCAGGACCCTGGGGGGCTGCATCTGGCCCCCCCGGGCCTTAGGTTGAGGACCCCTGTGTTAAGTATGAAAGAAAATGTATTTTAAAGTTTCTCTAGTGACAGTACCTAATGTTCTGTCTTATTGCTGGAGTTCTACCGTTTTATACTTGTACTAATTGTGATAGTCCAAAATGGCTCAATTTAATGGTAAATTACAACTTTAAGCACTACAGCATAGTATGAACAGTTGAACAATTACAAATAATTAATCTCTTAAAATGCAAAAGTTTGTGGCAAAGAAAACATCTGTTTCTTTGTTGCAATTCCCAACAGAAACAAAATGTCACAGCAAGGTTGCAGGCCTTAAGGGTGATGTTGAAAAATGCAAGAAATAGAGTTTTAAGTTTTTAATACCAGTTTATTTTATTTTATTTTATTTTATTTTAGAGTATTTTTACCCCGCCTTTCTCCTTGGAAAAAGGACCCAAGGTGGCTTACAGAATTAGGGATAACATATAGTCCAGTACAATTAAGACATGTTCAAGTATTGAGAACAAGGAATTGAAGGACATCTTACAGCATTAATAGACAACATTACATTAAACCTACAAGAGAACACCAGCAGTAAAAGGGGAATAAAGTTCCATGTAAAGTTATGAGTGATGGAAACTAAAATTGAAAACATACTGTCAATGTAAACCCATAAGATTATAAGTGAGTTAAAAACTCAAAGTTTCTGTGATCCTGTAGATACATATAAAAGACACATAATAGGTAGACCATCATTCAGGGGAAGCTTGCCTGAAGAGAAAGGTCTTTTCCTGTTTCTGGAATGACAACAGAGAAGAGGCAATCCTGGCCTCTAGTGGGAGGGAGTTCCAGAATCTGGGCGCAATAGCTGAGAAGGCCCTTTCATGGGTTCCCATGAGACGTACCTGTGAACATGGCAGGATAGAGAGAAGGGCCTCTCCTGATGACCTTAACACCCGAGTTGGTTCATACTGTGAGATTCGAACATTGAGGTAGCTAGGATCCAGGCCCTATAGTGCTTTGTAGGCCAAGGTCAGCACCTTGAATTGTGCCCAGTAGCTGATTGGTAGCCAGTGGAGCTGCTTTAATAGGAGTGTAATGTGATCTCTGTACCCCACCCCAGTCAGCAATCTGGCTGCTGCATTTTGGACCTGTTGAAGTTTCCTGAAGTTTAATCAGTAGCCCCACATAGAGCACATTACAAAAAATATTTTTTTTAAAAAAATGAATGTGGGAAATAAGCTATAGACTGTGGTAGATAGATTTCAGATAGGCTTTTGTTAGAAAGATATGAAGATTGATGCAGTCAGCCACAATGAAAATTATACAGGGTGACTTAATAAGTCTTCCTTTTTTGATGGTACCACATGCAGATACCTACTCTCTAATGCTTGCAGCCTGAAGGTGTCTTGAGGGGTAGATGGAGAGAGATTGACAGAAAAATAGAAATGATCTTGTGTCACTCAGCCCAGACGTTAGTTGGGTGATGGGTTCAGTTTTGAAAAATACTAAAATAACACAAGTTATCTAGGACTTATTTGGCTGTTTGCATTTTTGGTGCAGTTTTATGACATGCCATTCTTCAGAGTGGCTGGGAATGTCGTTGTCTCAAGGCTGTCACAAGCTCTGTTCAGGCAGAGTTGCTAATAAGCTGTCCTCAATAAAAAGACAAATGAAATCTTGGCTTCTGTCACTCAAATATCATGACTTGGGCTGAGTCAGACTATGGATGCTGAAAACTAATCTTTGAGAGGTGACAGCTGCATAGACTGCTGATGGGGACCAGGCTGCATTTTATGGAGTGGTGGCCTTCAACTTGTGTCAGGTTGAATATTTTTCACAAACAAATGGAATTTCCCACTTGGTGGAAATTACAGTGGTACCTTGTAGAAAGGAATTGATTCATTCCAAATAAAATTATGTTAAGCAAATTTTCCTTTATACAAATTCCCATAGGAATGCATTGAAAATGGAGTAATCCCATTTTTATGTTGTATGGATTTTCCCCATAGGCGATTATGTTAAGCAAATTTCCCCTATCTCCGGAATTTTTTATGTTGTACAGATTTTATGTTATACAAACTGTTTGTTATACAAGGGTCCACTGTAATATGATGAAACATGAACTTAAACTCTGCCGAAAAAATTACTTGAGTACAAAATTTCATCTTCTTCCAGAAATCTAATCCAGATTAATGACATGGTTGTGGTGGGTTATCATTTATCTGGTGGTGCTGAGAAAATGTTAACTTGAGTGAAAGTGGCAGTGAGGTTGTCTAGGGAAAGACAGCTGTGGGCAATTTAATAAGCAGGGTAAAGAGGCTGTCCTATCGAGTGCTGGCTCTTCAGATACATTTCTATGAACTTTTGTGTTGAATGTGAGATTAGTAGATGGCAAACAATGGAGGAACACAACTGATGTCTAAATATATCCTACAGAACTTGATAGTCCTCAAGAGAAAAATCAGAAACCTATGCTTGTCACAGCTGACATAATCCCAAAAGGGTTAACTCCAAAATGAAACCAAACAATTGTTGATAATCATATCAAAATTCATCTGTGTCAGAGTATACAGTTTTTCATTGTTGTAGTAATTGCAGGTTGACATCACTGGTGTAATTTCAGAAGTTTTATTGATCTACATTGCTTCTGTGTTCTATACACACAAAATACATAAGAATTATTTTAAAATACAGAGGTCTTACAGGCAACACATCTGTGGAGATTCTCAATCATTCCGGCTCTGCTTGGGATCACACCCAGGCTCAAAATGGCTGAGGCTGACCTTCCTCAAGGGAAAAGGATTAGTCTGGCTCCACCTACCTGCTCAGAGAAAGGATTAGTCTGGCTCCACCCCCTGCTTTCTTTGTTTGAAGAAGTTTCCAGCTGCTTCCTTTGTTTGAATAAGAATGGCTTTTTGCAATTTAAATTAGCACTTTAAATTAGTGCATCTAAAGGAGTTCTATTCCAACTGCTATCAGCCCAGAAACTTACTAGCGCTCACTTCTTTCTGTTTGTCTCTCTCAGCAGCAGTTCTGTGTGGGATCACACCCAGGCTCAAAATGGCTGAGGCTAACCTTCTTCAAGGGAAAAGGATTAATGTGGCTCCACCCACCTGCTCAGAGAAAGGATTAATCTGGCTCCACCCCCTTGCTTTCTTTGTTTGAGGAAGCTTCCAGCTGCTTCCTTTGTTTGAATAAGGGTGTCTCTTTGCAATTTAAATTAGCAGAGGCCTCTAAAGGACTTCTATTCCAACTACGAGCAGCCCAGAAACTTACCAGCACTCACTTATTTCTGCTTGTTTGTCTCTCTCAGCAGCAGCTCTGCTTGGGATCATAACCAGGCTCAAAATGTCTGATGCCCTTGTGCCTGATATTATCTTGTGGAGTGATTGTTTTCTACGTAAGTGAGGTTCCTGGATCATTTAATTGCTATGAAGTTGAGCAGTCATGGCCCCTCCAATTCTGATTCTCCCACCCATATATGGAAAATGGAGTTGTCTTGCTCCAATATCCTATCATAAAGGCAAGGCCTCAAGCGAGCAAAATGTGCATTGAAGATACTTAAAACAATGTAAGGAAATGTTTTCTGCCCTCATGCCTTTTCAAACAAAATTGTAACTTAATTGTCTAGGTTTTTTATCTATATGGCCTGGAAACATATGAAACACACTTCGGGTATGGCTAAAAAGGAACTAAGAATATGCAAAAATATGGATATTATTTTTTAAAAGTAGTATAAAAAGAAATAGCACCATTCTTCTTTTTGAGAGTATTGCATTCACTCTGCTCATCTTTTAAAACTAATTGACTTGCAAATTCTAAACAAGATGAGGATGTAGTTTTCCAAAAATGTATCACACAGCATCTCATGTAGTGAAGCCCTATGGTTGATTAGCTCCCTTGTGTGCAGCAATAGTATAGTTATCATCTTACCTGATGTGTCACTAGTTTTGAGTTTAAAAAGGAAGAGGGAATTTTCAAAAGCATTTGATGCTGTATTAAGTGAAGTGGGTAAATCAGAGTAATGTTCTGGCTGTTTTAAAGGAATAAGAGTAAATTAGTGACTGAAGCTTTTAAACATTTACTTTAAAAGTCGGTTATCTGGGAACAATCCCTGCCTGATATTTTGTGAGAGCCATTTAGAGTCAGAATTGACAACCATCATCCAGAAAATACATATAACCTAATACATTGCAAGGCATTGTCTTACAAAGCCTGCAATTAGATGAAGGCTCAGCAGAGACTATATTTTTTGAGAACTTTAAGGAAAAATAATCTTCCGCAAAAGTTGCTGCTTGCTTTCTATCACTGTACTATTGAGAGCGTGCTTATTTACAGTCTATGTGTATGGTACAAAATCTGCCCCCATTGGGATAGGATAGTGTTGGACAGAATTATTAAAATAGCAGAGAGTATTGTGGGTTGTTTACTCCCCACCCTAGAACAAATGTATACCACAAGGTGCCACTGTAAAGCATTAGATATATTAAGAGATCCATTGCATTCTGGTCACCGTTTTCCTCAAGCCACCTCCTGACTCAGTTTGTTTGACCTGTTGGCAGTTTTTGGCTCCTGGATTCCATCTGGCCCTTGCTGGGCTCTTGTTCAGTTTGCCACTTGGTTTGGCTCCCACTTGCTTCCGACTTGTCCTCCAGTCTCTGCTCGATCTCTGGGGTGGCTTCACTTGGCTGGCTTCACCTGACCTTGCTTGACTTGTTCCTGACCATTGGACCATTGTTGTGGAGTCACCACTGCTTCCCTGGGGGTTGCTGGCTGTTGCTGATGTTTGCCATGGCCGTCAGGCATTGTTGCTGTCGTTGCTTCTTCACACAGCTGCCTGGTCCATGTGTTGTCTCCATCTCCTTGGGCTCCTTATGGGTGCTTAGTGGTGTGCCGCCCGTGTTTCTCCATAGGCTATCTAGGCATGCCCTGGGGGTTGGTTTGCCCTGTTGTGCCTAGCTGGTCTGACCTATCTGGCTTGCCGACTCTTCATGGTGTGAGAGCAAGGGGTTTCAGAGGTAACCAGAAGGATCTTTCTTTTTTGAAAGATGGCAGACACCATTGGCTGTCTCCCCCTTTGGGTGAGCGGGGAGCCAGAGATTTCCATCAATGAAGCACGCTCTCCCATAAGAATGCATTGAAAACCAATTAATCTGCTCCTGAGGTCAGAAAAAAGTTTTTAAAAAAGTCTTTTATCTGTTCAAAACTCTTTACAGTAGTGGCGAAAAGCCTTCAGGGTGCCCTGAAAACCAGCTTTTCCCCTGTGACACTGGGCATCCTGAAGGATCTCGACTTGGAGCGCAAAAAGCCACCACCACCAAAGCAGGAAAAGGCTTTCCCTGCTTTAGTGCGTTACGTTTTTGACAGCCATGTTCTTGTATTGGGGCAGGTGCCCTGCTGGCTTTCGGGCACAAAAAGGCACTGCCGCCAAAGCAGGGAAAAGCCTTTTCTTGCCTTGGTTTTTTGACAGTCAGTTCCTTGTTTTGGGGCAGTCGCCCCACTTGCTCTCGGGCATGAAAAGGCTTGCCCTGCTTTGGCGGTGGTGGATTTTCACGCCCAAAAGCCAGTGGGGCAAGGAACACCAACACCAGCTTTTTCCTTGTGGCATTGTGTGCCCTGAAGAAGCTAGACTTGGATCACAAAAAAACACCAACGCCAAAGTGGGAAAAGGCTTTCACAATGCCTTATGCAAAAAAATCCATAAACTGGGGCATTCTGTTTAACATTTTCTTAAAGTGGGGCATCCCCATTCCCAATGATTTCCTTTCATCATCCAAATTTTTCGTAAACCGAGGCGTACGTAAACCTGGGTACGACTGTACATCACAGAGTTCTCCTGAGGCTAGCTTACCACCAGTGCTTTGTAAAAAGAGCCCCTTTCCCTGCGGAGAACCCAAGGTATGCTACTTTGGTTCCTTGGTGGAAGGATGCCACACATGAATTCAACAGCCTCTTAATTTCACAGCTTCCTTCTTTTAACATGAAATCTACTCTGTTTTTTTCCTTGCCCTTGTTTTGATCTATTTTTAGCTGTATCTCTTTTAAATGTTGTTGTGAGCCACCTTGTTCCCACTTTAAAAAAAAATGGAATCAAGGAAACAAACAAAACAAAATAAAATAAAATAAAATAAAATAAAATAAAATAAAATAAAACAAAATAAAGGTCGCTCCACCATCCTGGCACCTGGAATGTGACATCAGGGGCAGCCTCTGCTTTGGAACAGAATAAGTTGTAATGGAGAAGGACTGGGGAGCTCTTTCTTTGCGCAACTAACACATACCTTCTTGCACCTGATATTAAAATGAAGGATTTGAAGGTGACTAGGTATGACTTGAGCCCAGCAACTCTGCTTTTTAAAAGAAATTAGGCCCAAGGGACATATTTCTATTCCTTCCTTTCTCCATTTCCCCTCTTACTGTATGTATCTTCACTGGTAGCTGTACATACCAATTTGGACGTTTGAGTATATTGAGGTGTACAAATGGTGTCCCTGTATGTTCACATGGATTTCCTGCTGTGAGGGAAAGCTGTAGGAGAAGCTGCTTTGATTTGCTCTATTGTAATATGCTTTTGATTCTGATCTTTGAAGCTGACCAATTAAAGCTGCCTTGCAGAAGCTGCAGTGCAGGGGCAGAAGTCTCGCTGTAAAATAATTCAGCAGCTTCAGAGTGGCTCCTTGCAGTTGTTGGCCTTCATTGTTTTTTTATAAACCTGTAACAAATGAGAACCATAACTCTCATGTTTCTGATTGCTTAATTATGGTTAAAGAGGCAGAGGCTACAGGAATCTTTTGTATCTGGAGTGTTTTACAAGTTATATGTCCTATGGAATTGATGAACACTGCAGTTCGTTAACTAGAGTGGTGTTTAACCCAGGATGGGTGACATGTGGTCCTCTTGTATGGCAGTGTGCCATCATTTCTTTTCATTGCTAAATTGCACTCCAAGAACCTCTGGCAAGGTTGTGCTTTGCAAATGGCTTGAGCCAGACCCTTGGTGGCTATATTCATGATTAGACCCTGGGGGGTGGGGGAGTAGTCCTTAGGGAAGAGGACAAGGGTCAATGAGTCCACCGAGATTATCAACAAACTGATGGTGTGAAGCCTCCATTTTGTCATGTACTTGATTTAATTCTGGCATGTACTTGATTTATATGGTTTCTCACATTTATAACCTGTCTTTTTACTGTCATGGAAAGCCATGTAAAAGGGGTTCCCAGGTGGTCTTCTGCCAGGTCTGTCTAATTTCAGATGCACCACATGTACTTAGTCTGTAACCTGGTTTTGTATAGGCATTGTGTATATCAGGCATGTCCAAACGTCGGCCCTCCAGGTGTTTTGGACCACAACTCCCACAGTCCTTTGCCATTGGCAATATGGGCTTGGAATTCTGGGAGTGGTGGTCCAAAACATCTGGAGGGCCGAAGTTTGGGCATGCCTGGTGTATATCTATGACAGATGTCAACACTATTGATTCTATTGTTCTGTTCGTTTGTTATGTATGAGTATCAGCATACAAACACTGTACAGTTACACTTTCAAATTCAGGAAATTGAGTCTGCAACTGTCAGATAAAAAGCACTCGGTGGAAACTTTCATCTGAATTCTTGACGGTCTTCTGTTTTTCAAGCTTGTGTTGACATAGCTTGCTAATGTTGACTTCAAAGGTACTATAGGCTTTGGCATTATTGGAAGCCTTAAGAAGTAATCTTATAAAGTACAGCACTGCCTGCCAAGTAGCTGTGCTAAAGAGGCCGAGAGTGCCTAATGTATTGTCAGACCTATGATGAAGAATGAGTAAATTGGACAGCGACACTGGAGAAAAAATGCTGCATGCAAGTAAATTCTTGTGCACAGACGTGGTTTTAAAAATAGCATGTTACTAAGCTCACTGGCTGCTTAAGGCTTTTTTTTAAAATCTCCTTTCCTTGAAATGAATGCTGGTGTACAGAGGAAAGGGCCTATATTCTAGATATTAATATAAAAAAGTTTGAAAGCTGTGAACTGCTGTCTTGTATAATCCTCACCTCCTCCTTTTTCTCATCTTGTGCCTTGCTTGCTCCTACCAGGTGCTTGCCTTTCGCTATAACTATGCCGCTTTCCCCTCCACTCTACTCCTCCAGATTTCAGCTTTTTCACACCCTTTCCTTGTCTCAATTCGTAGTTGCCATTTTACTTTGTATGTTTCATCATGTCTCCTCGACTTTCTCTTTTGCATCTTCGATCAGGAGGGGGAGAAAGTCTCAATCCAGTCTGTCTAATTTACCCCAAGGCTATCAGATTTGTTTACAAACTGCAGGTTTTTATCAGAAGTCTGCATTGGTCATTTTCATGAGGCAAGAAGAAAATGCTGGTGATGACTGTTCCTCTTTATTTCTAGATCTGAGCTCTGGCTGTAGGTGGTAGACTTTGAGCATATGGATTCAACGTTGCCTGTTTTCATTAAAAAAGCTATTAAGGGGAGGTGCAGGCATGATAGCCCCCCCTTTTCTCTTGGATAAGAGATTAGAGATGCCATGCAGCCCTCATGGACCCTTCCTTCCCTTATGCAAACTCTCAGCCTTCACTTGTACGGAGCACCTGTGGCTAGTTTTAGGAAGCTGGTCCACAAACTTGAATCATGTTTAGTATTAACTGGGTTGCCAATGTTAGTGCTAATTATAGTTAACGATGAAAGGAAAATAAATAGGAATTGGGGAGGGGAGTGGTAGATTGCAAAATCCCATGGATTACTTCTGATTTCCTAAATTTGGTAGGCAGACCAAGATGACTTAGTGTTGAGACACTGGGGGTCGATGATGGTGTTGGTGGGGCTACCATGAAAAGAGTGAGAGGTTGTTTTTTTCAGGAGAAATGTGCTTCCTTCCGAAAGGTCTATACAATTTCTACCAGGCTACCGTGCAAAGAGTCTCTCTAAACAGCATGCTGAGGCTAGGCTTGGCACATGCTTTTTGTCTTGCCTTCCTGCTGCTTTTGTGTCTATGTTTTGTTCCTTTTTCAGCTACCCATCCATGGTGCCACAGTTGGGAGTTCATCTCCTTTCCTTCCCCTCGTTGGCTGGCAGCGCATATAACGAAACTGCTGCTATATTGGATCAGGTCTGTTGGTAGACTAACCCATGTGTCAGATGACTCCGGGAGGTGACGCAGCCCATCAGATGCCACTTTCAAAGGCGTGTGGTGAGCGAGAGCCCTGAAATAATGAGAAATGAGAAGCACAGTGTATTTTATTGTGTGAACCAGCTGCCACTCTTTCTTTTGCGAGAAATGATCTAAATTAAAAGGGTGCATGGTTGCAGTACTTTGCTTGCCCACAGCATACTCTGCTGCTCCCTCCCAAGCTTTGTTCCTCAGGGGTTCCTCTGACTTACTGCCAGGTTGTGGTGCCCCAAATCTTTGTTTGGCTCTCTGTGACTAATGGTCCCTCCAGCTGTGTACATTAGGCAATAGTTTGGCTCTTTAAAAGCCTAGCACTTACTGGTACTATGCACAATGGAAAACACATCATCTCAGAGTAAAGGTGCTTCTCAAGCAAAGTCATTATTATTTCAGTTCTTTCCCTTTTTGTAGTTCCCACAGGTACATCTTAAATAGGCTGTTGTTTGCACACGGACACAATGCTTCCACTTTAAGGCCTTCACTTTTAAATACCACTTAGATCAGTAGCCCATTTTCCATTTTTCTTTCTGTAGTAGTAATCTGGCCTGTATTATTAGCCAAACCCATGTTTGCACTCTCGAGAGATCTTCTGAACTGAAGTGGAAGATTTTTTTCCTACTGAGACTTTGCATTGTAGGCACAACTATGGTAATAATGTACGCTATATGTTTGCTAGTGCTTTCCTGCTAGTAAGCATGCAGTATGCAGAAAGAGGAGGATGCTCTTTGAGACATGAAAGAGATAACTGGAAGGGACATTTTGGAAAAGGGGGGAAACTGAAGTCCCTGCAAATATTTGAGCCCTTTTGTGAGTCTCATCGGTGCTGGCAAGACTCTAGTCCTCAGAAACCCACAATGACTCGAGGGATGCATAACAGTGTATTTTGGACTCTTAATCCCAAGTAACAGAAATACTGAAGTAGCAAAACGTCTTGAATTTTCAGTTGCTTGACATGCAACAATGTAGTAGAATTATGACACAAATGTTGTACAGAACATAATCTATTAGTTAAGCTTTCTGACTTCATTGCTGGTGCTGCAGCCAGTGTCTTTGCTACACTGTATAGGCAAATGTAGTTTTCCCCAACCTTCTGGCTCCCAGGTGTGTTGAACCACACTGCTTCGAATCCCTGATTATTGCCTTACTGCCTCTGGGGCTGAAGACATCACCGTAGGAAAGAGGTGGACTTAGTCATCTTAATGCTAGGATTTCAAACCAGAAGCTTTCTGCGGTGTGCATTAATATTCTGTTTTGCAGGTTTAGACTGAGGAAGCATTAATTCTGTTGCCCTCTTTGATGTACTTATGTATCCAGGTCCACACTGCATCGTGCAAAAAAAAAAAAAAAAAAAGAGGAGGAGGAGGAGGAGGAGGAGGAGAGAGATACCGTCTTACTCCAGATGCTGATGTTTGTGTCCCAGACTGTCCGTGTGTCTTGTGCTGTAGAGTGGCACAACATGTTTTCATGTTTGAGCTCTATTCTTCAGATGGAACAGATTCCAGTTTCCAGTTGTTTCTGCCTTGGAATCAAACACTCTCTTGAGTCCCTTCTTGTTGAATGCCCCAGTGTTGTTCTGATACTGCTTTTACTTGCATTCTAAAGTCTCTGTGCTTGGTTGTGTATAGCTCAGTTGTAACATGTGTAGTGGTAGGTTCCGAAATTCTCTACCCAGTTCTTTCTGTCTAGGTTGTGAAGTGAAAAGAGGTTAAAAGATGCAGTTCTTTGTCCTGTGAAAGGCACCTTGTTCCAGCAAAGGTTATGAGATATTAGCTCTCTCCATGCTGCCCTTCTTAAGGTATGCTCTGCTTTCCCTTTGCAGGATGTTACGCTTCCGTCTTCTCCCCATTGTGGCAGGTTTCACTGCCTTTTCCAGGAGACTCCACGGAACAACCCATTCCATCCATGGCCGGCGCAGGTTGATGATGGTGGCTTTTGTAGGAACAGCATCTGTAACAGCAAGCACTGGATTACTTTGGAAAAGGTAGGCACTTGAGTATTTTCTACTCTTTTAACTATGAATTAAAAATTGTTAACTATGAATTAAAAATTGTTTGCCCTGGTAAAGGGACTGCTTTTGAACAGATTTTGCTTAACATACAATGATGTTTTGCTGATGCCGTTTCATTGGATGTGTGTGTGTGTGTGTGTTGGGGGAGAGAGTAATTCACTACCTTGGGTATGCTACATATTTCCAGTGATTTTACATACTCTCACCGTAGTAATTTTTACTAACCCCTAACATGCAGTGGCTGCTTTTAGTAGAATTAACATATAATTAATTTTCAATGTAACAATTATATGTTCTAGAATCAAGAAAATAAAATACAGGATCAGTAACTCCCCCCCCCCTTTTAAATAAAAAAACTGCTATTTATTATTTACAGTGGATAGAGGAAGCCTAGGCACTGCAACTCATTTATGGTCTTTCCCTTGTGAATGATGCAGGAAAGTACAGAAATCTTGTCACTTGTCTAGCCTAGCATTTATCATTGTGGCTGACAAATTGCCATCTAGTGCTAATTTTGTAGTTTCTTATGCCCCGTGTTTTCTTGAAAAGAACTGAGTCTAAGAACGTAAGCAACTAAATTTTATTTATTTATTTATTTATTTATTTATTTATTTATTTATTTATTTATTTATTTATTCAAAATTATTTTGCCCCATCTTTCTCCTTAAAATTGACCCAAAGTGGTTTATATCATTAAAAGACAGTATTTAAAGCTAAGAACAAGAATTATACAAATACTAAAAAGAATAAAACCACACAAAGAAAGCTGATAAGCAAAAGCAACACCAAACACATTCAAAGCAGTAAAGTAGAAAGCAAAGCAAAGCAAAGCGTTCTGCCTATATACGACCCCATAGCACTTCAAATAGTCTCTGGGCGGTTTACAATTTAATAACTGTGCAGGCTACACATTGCCCCCCCCCCGCAAGCTGGGTACTCATTTTACCAACCTTGGAAGGATGGAAGGTTGAGTCAACCATGAACTAGCTACCTGGAATCAAACCCCAGGTCATGAGCACAGTTTTACTTTCAGTACTGGCATTTAACCACTGTGCCACGAGAACCATCCATTTAAAAAAAAAAAAAAACTCCACTCCAGCAGTCAGTCATTGGAGGAAAGCTTACTTGAAGGTAACCAGCCTCATGGTTGACAGCCTTCCATCCTTCAGCTTGCTGGGTGGGGGTGGGGAGGCAATGTGTAGCCTGCATACTGTAATTTAAAAACTGTAAACCGCCCAGAGACTATTTGAAGTGGTATGGAGTGATATATATAAGCAGAACACTTTTTGCTTTGAAGAAAAAAAAGTCTTTGCCTGCTTGTGGAAGTACAGCAAGGATGGGGCCAGGCTGTGGGAGGGAATTTCAAAGTCTAGGAACAAGCCTTGACCTCTTGAAAGAGTTCTGCCGGAAGACTCTGTACAGGTACAGAGGTAGTAGAGAAGGACTTTTTCACCACCTTTGCTGCCAGTGGGATGATTCTCATAGTTTCTGTCATCCTGTCATGTGGTATTCTGGAATTGCTTGGATTTGGCATGCAACAGTATGTCTTGCCTGTAACAATGTTGTGATGTCTTAACTACTTAGAATATTCAGGAGACCAAGATCAGTAATATACTGATTGTAGGGATCAGCAGTTGGAGATTCCCCCCTCTCTAGTCTCCATTTGGAACAATTTACAAGAGATATGTACTCAAAATGGCATCTCTAGCAGCAGAACTCCCATGTGGTGATCAATTTGAAAATGAGGAAAGCACTGAGGTGTTCTTCCCTTGTGTCTTAATTTCCTCTTAGTGATCTTGAGAGAAAATCAATTGCTACCCTTAAAGCTTGATGCTAATAACTTGAATGTACAAGACTTGTCACATATTGAATGAAAATTGCAATTTACATTCTCCATTTACAATCTCTAATTTCTGCAGAATGCATATCTATTCAGACGCATGCTGTGTTTGGTGGAATGCCCCAGTTGTTTGTGCATAGAATTTCAGCCTCTTTGGCTTTGAACTTCCACTCCGAGGGGAGGGAGTTCCATGGCCGGTCAGCCAATAATAGCACTCCTTGGTATTTTCTTGTGATCCTAGCTCTGCCCACTGGTGTTAATATTATAAAAAGCAAGAACTAACTTCTGAATGTCAGAAAAAGTATTTGTACTTTAAAGACACCCTTCACCTACTTATACCAGCCTATAGACAGATTACAGTAGTCTGGAATAACAATAACAAAATATATAATATAAGAGGATTGTATTGATGGCATATAACACACTCCACCTATTACAATGATGTTTATGTAATAAACATTTTTAAAAGTCCATTAATTGCATTTGTATCCCTCTCCATTTGGTTCTACCCACACAACCAGATAGAGCGCAAGCACTGTGGTCTCTTTTACTCTATGTATCTGAGGAAGTAGATTGCAGGTAGAGCAAAGCTGCTGGTCTGTTGATAGTTCAGAAATATAAATCTGCATGCTTCCCCTTGTAATTCTTCAAAGCTCACACTGAAGTAAATACACTAGTTTTAGATTACTACAGTGCTTTTATCAGTAGTTATAGTTGTAGATGCTGATCCCTCCCCCTTTGTGTGTATGTGTGAAGATCAAGTCAGAAGCATCTCAAGGTTATGTAAGCTTTGGGGGGTTCCTTCTAGTTGGAACAGTAGCGATTTCAAACTGAAGCTTTGTGTAAATATTATGTCATGGAAGTTCACCCACTGCGGAGATGATATAATGAGGGCTTGTTTTTCTCTCTCGATTAGTTAAGCAAATATACTTTCATTTGTATATGAGTACTTGCTGTGCTACAAAGCTGCAGCTTTCTGAAGAAGGCTAACCCCCCCAAAAAAATTTTTATCATATAGCACAGAGCTGGTTCCCTGTGATGATACATGACACTAATGAGGAGTGTGTGGCTTCCAAAATTCTGGTTAACCTTGAATGCTCTATTTCTAGGTCTTGTGGCACTTCATGAAGAGTTCAATGAGAAGCCCTTGATAGTAATCCTATTCAGCTGCAGGGGACTTCTGCCTCTGAGGCTCAAGAGGAATTAAATGTCTGGGGTTTTCGGTAGAACTGATGATAACTTCTTATGGAAAATGCCTTTTCAAGTACATTGGAAGGTGCTATGTGTATATTTGTGAGCTTGGTTTAAAAAAAAAAAGATTTCCCACCACTTAGTAGCAGTAGTAGAGATGGGCAGGAAATGAAATAGCCTAAAGAAGGGGAAAAAAAATAAAGCACCGGCCAGCCCACGGGCCCGCTGGTCCACGCTAGCCTAAAGAAAAAAGTGCCGATCGGCCCACAGGCCAACTGATCGACGCTAGTCTAAAGAAAAAAGTGCCAACCACCAGGGCTGGTTGGCTGTAAAAAACATTTAAAAATGAAACAAAACAAAGAACAAAATGGTTTTTTTTTAAAAAAAAAATCATTTCATTCCAAACAGAATGAATTAAAAAAACAAAATGAAAAATGAAACGAAACACCATTTTGGCATTTCATGCCTATCTCTAACCAGTAGTTCAGAAGGATTAGGAATAGCACTCACAGTAACAGTTTCCTCCGAGTAGGGGGTATATACAGTATTTTCATCTGTTCTTGCAGAGGGGGACAAAAAATTTCAAAAGTGTCTTTTGAACTATCTGAGATTATGAGAGTTTATGGAACTCTTTTTTGAGAACATTCAAAGGATTTTTTGTACATTAAAATAAGTATTTTTCTATAAACTTGTGCAAACGTTTATTCCTAAAACTGCTTCTAACCAAAACACCAGTTGCATAACTTTATGCCAGTATAACCCAGATCTAGCCCCGCAATCATTTTAATTTAAGTTTCTCCTACCCATTTCAAATGGAGATGTGCCCATTTCAAGTTCTGGGTGTCCTTTGGGCTGCCTTTTGCTGTGGTGAAGCCTCTTGGAAGCCCTGATGAAACAAACCAGTTATTTTTCATCTTCCAAAACTTTTCAGTGAGGAACCACTTGCCTGTCATAGGTGACCAGAAAAGTGTCTGTTCTTTTCCGACATTTCCTTTGAAGACTGCTTTCTTTAGGAGCTGCTCTCCCTTGATTAGACCTTTCTTCTTGTAGAAGCATATTCCTTCAGCTTTTTCCTATCATCCTCCTGATGGAGTTACGAGTCACATCTCTGTTTTTTTTTTTTAAAAAACATACTTTGAATGTGCAGGATCACAGTGTTCTCATTACTCTGACCCATCACTGAGGCTTCCTCCCATATGCGTGTTGGATTGATACTGCTTCTTTCCCCAGAGAACTGGTAAAACTGTGCAAAGGTGTTTTTTTTTCTTTCAAAAAATACAGTGGTACCTTGTATAAAGGAATTAATTTGTTCCAAATGAAATTATGTTAAGCAAAATTGTCTTTATACAAATTTCCAATAGGAATGCATTGAAAACAGCGATCCCTAATTGCAACCATTTTTATGTTGTATGGATTTGCCCCATAGATGATTCTGTTAAGCATATTTCCCCTATCTCTGGAATTTTTTTGTGTTGTACAGATGTTATGTTATACAAACCATTTGTTATACAAGGGTCCACTGTATATGCATCTCCTGGGCTGTTCAGGTTCTTCTTGGACCAATGGGTTCAAATAGTTTTGAAGGACATTTCAGAAGTCTTGCCTATTTTACTTCTTTGTTTCTGTCAAGTAATTGGAAGCCGGAGCCTTCTAAGGAAGAGTCTTCCCAGGGAATTGGAAAATCAGCATAGAGCCTTTGACTCAACAGATAGGTATTTCTCAGACTGTACTAGGCATGGGAATTCTGTTCCATTTGGTGCATTTGAATACTTATGGCTCAGCAAGTTTTTGTGACTCATTCTGAAATCACTAGCATAACTTATGTTTTATTCTTTGAATGAGCGATGCTTTGAGATGTGGTAATTGTACCATGCCAGTTATTTCATCTGAGGCTTGGGAACTCCTGGAATGGATTCCAAGATGAAAATGTTTATATTAGTTGCAAATGAATCTTGGAATTTTTTTAGCTCTGAAATGCCACATGTAATTTCATCTGTTGGTTTTTATGGAGCAGCATGGGCACCCTCTGCTGGGTAACTTAGGTCATAACTTCGAAAATGTGGGTTGTTGATCCTGGATCTGCTGGTAAAGCAATGAAATGATGCCTCATGAATTTCATATAGAACCTTAGGTGGATAGTTTGCCCTCCAGATGACTTTTTGTGTCTTAACAAATCGACAAAAAGTGGGATTGGGGTTGAGGGGTCACTCCCAGAAATCTTCGCACAAGATGCGTAATTCTTTTGCTTTTCAGCCTTCTTACTTGTGTATTTTGATTCATTTTACTTCTCCTGATTTCATTCTGTCATTTTTTTTCAAATGTGCATATGAAGTACAGAGTCCTCTTGTGACATTCTGAACTGTATAATGCTTATTATGCTAGATTACAGCAAGACATTCTTCAGTGATTTGGATGGTACTATGCCCTTCTGCTTATTAAAGGTAAGCAGTGCATTCCCAATAGCTAAGGCAAGCTGAAAAATGCAATGACCGACAAGCTCAGAAATAGAAACTCTATACTGATCAGAGGATAGTAAGAATGAAATATCTGCAATCAAATCTTTTAACATTCTTAAATTGTATTGAATTAGACATATATTGAGTGTGTGTATAGCCAGCATCAGAGTTTGCTCTTTGTATTTCTTCATTCCGAGCGTTCAGCAGATGGCTGCCCTTCCTCTCCATTGCATTGCCTCTAATATCTACAGACAACCATCCAGAAATTGTGCTAATTACTGTGTGTTTGTGTTGGGGGGAGATACAAGAATTTATTAGAGTGGACATGATGGGATGTTTGCAGTTTTTTTTTTAAATAAGCCACCACGGTATATTGGTCTTGAACACCTAAAATTCTCAGGTTTGTTTAGAGTGCAACCAGAACAGAAGTGTATCTGGCAGTAAAGCATTGACAGCACCATTTCTGCTGAAACCGTTTCTTAATTGGTGATGTTAAATTGCTTCCTGAGTTAACAATATTGCAGATCAGGTTTCTGGACATTAATTGTGTTTGTCCATCATAATCCAGGAAGGAGCTGTATCGTGTCATCATTAGCTACACTCATTTAGATGATTCCCTTTTTTTGCCTGGCTTAGAGGGGAAACATAACAGTTGTATAGTAAAAGCAGTGATACACCTGCAGTATAGATTACCAGAAAGAATTATTTTATCTGTTTGGCCTGGTTCAGGTGTAGCATTGCTGATTTCTTAATTTTTTCCCGAAGGATAAAATGTGGATGTCATACTGTGCTAATATTCATATCAGGGAAGGGAAATGGGACAGGCAATATATGAATGAGAGATAAAGAGAAAGGAAAGAGAGTAAAAAAATAGCATATTCTGAAACAGAAAGGTTTTTACCTGGTGCTGAAACATCATCAGCGTTGGCGCCAGGCGGATCTCAGATGGGAGGGCGTTCCGTAGCCTGGGGGCAGCTGCTGAAAAGGCCCTATTTCTACAAGCTATCCCTTTCACCTCCTTAAGGGATGGCTTTTCAGGGTGTGTCTTTGTGCAGGAGATGCAGGAAGGTTACAGTCATCACTGTTTGATTTACCTTCATAGGTTAGTATAAGAAGTGTTGACTTTTCACTGTGCAGCCTGCTTCTCATTTAGTGTGAAGTCTTGGTCGGACCCGGTGCGCACCCTCCGTCCACCGTCCCCGGTGCGTTCCGGCCGCCTGTATGCAGTATACTGAATCCTGCAAAGAAGGGCTATAGATTGAATTCCTAGGTGATTTTTCTTCCATACTGTCACTGAAACAAGGATTGATTGAGCACTGTTCCGTTACTGTCTTATTGCACAGCTGTTTCTTTCTTTTACATTTAAGCAGTTCGTGGTTGATTGTTCTTCCTCCTACATTCTTCAATGTATGTGTCTTTTCAAAAATATGTGCTCATAATAAGTTCATATCCTGATCAGATTCATCAAGGCCTTTCATGACATCAGGTTTTATATATTTATTCAAAGGACTAGCAAAATCTTAACCTTGGTTGGCATTCTTCCTCATTTTGAAAAATGTACAGCATGTAATTTGTTGAGATCTTTGGTCGTTGTTCTAACCTCAACCACATACTATCTGACTTAAATGGATTTTGGTGCCTATAATTACACCTGTGGATGAAAGGAGTTGCAACCCACACTACGTTGGGAAATACGAGTGTAGTCCATGTGTTGCGAATACTTTTTCCTGAAGTGTGATTTGTCCCTAATGGGTCCTAATTCTGTGAATCATTGGTTCCCCAAGATCTTTACAATGGTGGAAAAGTAGAACCCACCCACAATTCAACCTTCTTTTCTAAAAACCAAGATAAGCAAATAAAGGTAAAAATATAATTCAAGTCCCCACAACCAACTTGGCTAGAATATGAAGAGATTATTCTGCTCAACTACTACATATATTCTTTTTTTTCATCCAGCACTAGGCAGGTAGCAGAAATAATCCAAGAAAGGAAAAAGGACCAAAGAGGAAAAAGACTCCTCAAAATTTGCTGGAGGGAAAATAAAAAATAATCCCAGGAAGGCAAACTGGTACTAGGAACAAAGATAATGCAAAGAATGGGGGGGGGGGAAATCCTCCAAAAATCAAGAAGAATAGAGATGCAGGAAGGTTAGAGAAATCAAAGAAAGAAAGAAACCTTCAAAGAAAGAAAGAAAGAAAGAAAGAAAGAAAGAAAGAAAGAAAGAAAGAAAGAAAGAAAGAAAGAAAGAAAGAAAGAAAGAAAGAAAGAAAGAAAGAAAGAAAAGGTCCAAGATGGAGGGAGGCACAGAGATTAGCAGGTAATATAGTCCAAGATGGAAGGCATCAGGAGCTCGCCCACCCACAAGGAGTGACTGCAGCAGATTCCTCACTGAGTTCCAACCAGCCCAAGTTAAAACTTATTGCTCCCCCTGATGTTTTGATTGGCTGCTGACAGCAGTCCTTGCCATGCTAGTGGTTGAAAAAAAAATTCCCTGACAATTTGGTAGAAAGAAGAGAGAAACACTGTTTATGAACCTTCTTTCCTGAATCCATGCCACTTGTGTTTATGAGGTTTTTTTTGTTAATTGACAAAAGATCATGAAAACAATAAAGAAAGCATCTTGTGTGTATTTTTTGTTCATGTAAGCATGAAAGTCCTACAACTAGAAATGTTATCTATTATGGGCATAATTTAATACATGGTGTTAAAAGAAGCACAGGTTCTAGTGGTAGAGGTGATGATCTATGATGCGCGTGGCTTAACAATACAATGTACAATGCACAAGTACTGTACTAGGATAAGGATATAAATAGGGAGAGGCTCCAGCTCAGTGAATGCATGTAAGACTTGGCATGCACATACACACAACATCTCTAATACATGAAATTAAAATAAATTCACTGCGGGCCTTTTCACACGACCCCTAAAATCCGTGGCAAATGGCTCCCAGATCTGGAGCTTAAAATTAAGTGTGACCACGCCCACCTAAGTGCGTCCCAGCACACCTTTCAAGTACCTGCTCTCCAAGGGTGAAACACTCCTGATGCGGATGTAACTTAGTGAGTGCCGAGGCTTTCCTCGCTTCTGTTTGTTGTTTTTTTGCCCCCTGCCCCTTTAAGAGATACTAAGAGACTGGAATGAGAAGGCAGAACGGAGGTGAGCCGAGACGGCAGAACGGAGGTGAGCTGCACTCTTTTCTCCTTTTTTTTCTCCCTCCCCTCACGCAGACAGCAGCCAGGAGTGTGGAGGGGGTGGGAACACAGGAACAGCGACAAACCCCCAAGATCTCTGGTCCGAATTTAAGGGGCCAGCGGATCTTAGGGGTCGTGTGAAAAGGCTCTGCATTGCTTTACTTAAAAGAGCGTGGTATAGTAGCTTCTTTTTTTTGTTTTCTATATAGATTTTTATATAGCTTTGTAGTTAGCCACTTACCTGTGATGAGTTAGAAATTTTGCTTGAGGGATTTGTTGACTAGACCGGCTGGTCTTGAGTGAGATTCATGTTAGTGGCTAATTATGGCTTGGTGTTTATCTTGAGCGAATTTAAGGCAGAGGTACAAAACATTATCCTCTCTTTCTTTGATTCTAGATATTTTGTTCAGCACAGGTTTGCCACTATATTTGAACTAGCCAGCTTTGGTTTTGGCTTGTCCTCCAAATGAGATTTAGAAACCATGGTTTGGATATTTTAGATCTAATCAGATGTAAGGAGACAGTTGGTGTTCTTTTTTGTGCCAAGTTAAAATATTGTGCTACCCCATTCCGAGCCACTGGACTACGACAGGAGCTTAATTGAAATTGTTCATTGCTAGGAGGAAAAATGGCTTACAAGTAAATCTAGAAAGGAAGTCATGAAGCACAATGTGTTTGTTTCTTCAACAATGCTGAAAGCTCTCCATGGGACTAAATAGCTAATTCTGGTCTTATGTTGAGAACTGTACCTCTCTGACACCAGGAAGCTCTTAACGATATATTGAAAAGTTCCTACCATCCTTTTTATTAGTTTTGTCATGCTGAAGATAAAATGCATACAGTATTGGACAGTGCAGTGCATCTTCCTCTCATGCGCTCTATTGCACCTTGCAACAATATCAGCCTGTTTTTAAAACAGTTGGGTCTGTTGTGTTTCTCTTTGCTGCAATCCAATAGTGAGTTGCAGTAGAGTAGTCCCACTGAATTAGTGGAGATTTGTTGAGACAACACCTGTGTAAGTTTATTTGATTAAATGGGTCGATTCTAGCTGCAATTTACTTGTAGCCTTTGAAACTAGCTTGGCAAGTATTCTCTTTAAACATCCAAAGTGTGATGTTTAAAGAGTAGTCTTTTAACTTCTAGTGAGATTTCAGGTTTTCATAATTTATTTATTTATTTATTTATTGCACTTTTATGCTCAAACATCCTGGCACTGAGGTCATGCAAACTCAAGGCTGTAGGTGTCGGAGCTTCGTGGCACAGTGGTTAAACTGCACAGCCATTAGAGATGGGCACGACTTGAAAATTTTTTTTTCGAGTTGTCGTTAGTCGGGCCAGTCCCATTTCGGGTCGTTTCCGGTTTTCGCGAAAATTCGCAAAAATTAGTCGGTTCGTTTTTTCGTTTTTTTTTTCGTTGTCGTTAGTACTGGTTTTTTTGGGGGGGTAGCGGGCTCCTGGAGGCACCTCTGTGGGGTGGGTGCCTCCTCTGGCCCGCTCCCGCTATAAAGGGAAAGTGGGCTCCTGGAGGCACCCGTGGGTGCCTCCTGCCACTAGGAAGGGGAAGCAGGCTCCAAGAGACACCCCTCTACATGGGGGTCTCCCTTCCTCACCTGCTGCTGCTGCAAAATGCTATGCAATAGCCATATGGATATTGCATAACATAATGTGCAGACAGTGAGACCAGTGTGAGAGTGATAGGGTCATACCCGCCCTTCACAAGGCTTGGCACCACCATGTCTCACACAGAAGGGAATTGTACTTGCTGCGTGTAGTGCAATGCAAGCAAGTAGATCTGGCTTTAAGGTGCCTTAGTACAAGAGCTAGGGTTAGGCTAGTGACGGGTAAGGTTACGGTGGGCTAGTGGGTTGCACCTCTGGTGCCTCTTGACCCACTAAGAAGACAGTCTGTGACGTATGGGTACGGAGTCAAGGGTTAGGGTTAGGGCTAGGGCAGGTTTTAGGGGGCTTTTTGGCACATCCCAGAAGTCTCCATGGCCAAGTGGCCATGCGACTGGTGGGATGGCTCCAGAAATTTGCATGGTTGTCCACTCCCACATGGCTGGCCACTTGGCCAGCCCATCATTGCGCACTGCGCAGGTGTAAATAAAATAAAATAAAATAAAATCAATGGAGGACAGAGGAGAGAGGAGAGACATTTTGTTGCAAGAAAAAACCCACTGCTACCCCTGTGAAAAATCTGGCAGTTTATAAATTTTCGCGTTTCTGTTGTGCTTGTGTGTTTTTGGACCACGATTTCAAAAACAATATTGCGTTCGCCGCCCCATTTTGGATCCCCCGCCCGCACCGCATGGCATGGCGATGGCGACTCGCTAAGTCTGGCTGCCCAGGACGGGGGGGAGGCTGGACCCCCCCTCCAGAAACCACCCCTCCGGTAGGTGCCCTGCGCCCTTAGTCAAGCAGGCATTTTTCCGCCTCCTTTTTTTTGGTTTTGGAATGGGTGGGGGGAGAGTTTAAAAGTTTTTTCCTGTGCCGTCCGTGCCGCTTGGGTCTGTTGTGTTTCTCTTTGCTGCAATGCTTGCGCTTTAATTGCGGCGGCCGGCGGCTGGCGAGACTGGGCTTTTTGCTGGCTGCGAGCCTGCGGCGAGTCCCACCAGAGCAGCCGAGGACGGGGGATGAGGGGGGAGGCCGGGGACCTCCAGAAACAACCCCTCTGGTAGGTGCCCTGAGGCACGGCAGGCATTTTCCCGCCTGCTTTTCGGCCGGGAACCTTTTTTTTCAACTTTTAAAAACTTTTTTAAACATCCCGCGTGTGGCATCGCGCGATCTCGCGATGCAAGTAACGAGCACGACAAATCAGACCAAAATTGTTCGTTCGTCGGTTCGAGCTCGAAGTCTGGGGGAAACATCCCGTTACCGTTTCCGTAGAGTAACGGAACCGAGTAACGGAAACGGAAACGGGAATACCGCTAAGTCGTGCCCATCTCTAACAGCCATAACTGTGCTCGTGACCTGGGATTCAATTCTAGTTAGCAGGCTCAAGGTTCACTCAGCCTTCCATCCTTCAGATGCCAGTAAAATGAGTATCCAGCTTGTGGGGTGGTAGTGGACAATGTTTAACCCACAGTTACTTGTAAGCTCCCCGAGAGTGCTTAAGCACTATGGAGACGTATATAAGCATCACACTTGGCTTGGCTTATTGTGGCTTCCTTTATGGAGTCAATTCATCTCATATTTGACCTTCTTTTCCTGATTGTGAACACTTTCAAGTTTTCCCTTTGGCAGTTCCTCCTTAGTAGACCCCCAAAACGATAGGAGACGTGTCTGGGAAGGACAACTTTTTATTGAACTATTAACTAGGCTTAGGAACAACTGTCTCCATGGGCTGTGCATAATCTTTAACCAGTAGCAACTCGTTCCAACAGTCCCTTAACTCTGCCATCTCGTAAGATGCCTTTAACATGGACGTGGATTTACTATGTCCCAAACCGTTTCTGATCTGTCTATCTCTGGGAAGGGTGGCCCCCTCCGGAGCACAGGGTCCCACAACAAGGATGTCTAATCCATTCTGTCTCTGGCTTTCTCTAGATAGTTTCACCATGGTCGGGTTGCAAGCCCTTCCTCCAGGGACCCTTCCCTCTGGGATAAACATATACGGTCCCTTTAATTCAGGGGTCCTCAAAGTTTTCAAACAGAGGGCTGGTACACAACCACCCAGACACCAACTGGGGGCCGGATCACAGTCCAAAAAAAAAAAAGTCCAACATGGTAAAAGGGGGAGGGGCAAGTGGGCAGAGCCCCTCACGCTCAGCCCATGATCAATGCATTACCGGGGTCCCAGCAATGCCTCCTGCTCCAGATTGCCGCCCTGAGGTGCCACTGCTGGAATCCCTCTGCTGTGCCTCTTCTCCTCCTCCTACAGTGGCAGCAGCTGGAGTGGCTCTCCTTCCTTCCTTGCACCTGGAAGGAGGCAGCAGCCCAGGCAAGCTCGGGCCCCTCATCACCTTCTAGGTGGCCACTCAGGATGAGGAGCAGCAGCTGTGGCAAGGGTGACAAGGCTGGCACCACTGCGCATGGATCCAGCCATGCGCCCTGGCCATCATGCCCTCACTGTGCCACGGAGGGAAAGCTACCTCCACCCGTGGCCTAGCATGTCCCGACCTGGTGCGCTGCAAGTGAGGGAGGGAAGGAGCAAGTGCTGGGAAGGAGAGAGGGGAGGCAGGCAGGCCTGCCCAAAGCCACCTGCAGCCAGCTCACTGGCCAAGCCCAGCCGGTCTGCAGTGCTCTGTTGGCTCACCAGTCCACCCATCACCAACCGGGGACAAATGCAGCCCCACCAGTAAAGAGGCCTGGGACACCATTGGGCTTCCCTTCCCTTCTCTTCTTTCTCCGTCACCTCCTCCTTGCTGCTCTCTAACCCAATGGAGGTCGTGGTGGTGGCCTCAGCCACCAGCCATGACTGGGCTCCCTCCTCCCCTCCCTCGCTCCACGGAGCAAGGCAGCAGCTCAAAGGGGGGCTGGGTAGGTGGGAAGTAGCTATGTTTCCCCTTCAGTCATCCACCGTCCATCCCTCTGTCGGTCCACTGCCATGGCTGCTGCGGCTCAGAAGGCTGGCTGGCACTGTCTTCGCCTGCCCCCTTCCTTCCTCACAACCACAGTAACACAGGTGGCAGCCACACAAAGAAGGAAGGCAGGCAGGGTGGAGGAGGAGTAGAGACAGGGCCTCGAGGTCATGGAGGGAGTGGGAGACCTTGCCGCAGCCCTCCCATTTTAAATTGCCCCGCTCAGCTGCAGCCGGTGCCCCGACCATCTGGGTGGCAGGTGGGGGAGTGGGGGACCTTGCTGTGGCCCTCCCACTTTGAACTGCCCCACTAGCCAGCATGCCAATCATCTGGGTGGTGGGTGGAGGGAATGGGGGAAATGACATAGCCCATTGCTTTGAACTGCCTTAGCAATAGAAACAACTGCGGTGGCTGGCTTGCTCGTGAAGCAGGAGGTAGTTGGGGGGGGGTCTGCAATTGGTTCCAGGGGCCGGATTCAGGACCCTGGGGGACCGCATCCGGCCCCCGGGCCTTAGGTTGAGGATCCCTGCTTTATTTGGATCACCTTCATTTAGTTCCACCTGTATGCTTTCTGCCAGTTTCTCCTGCTCCCCCTCCTTAATATCCTCCTCTCCCCTTTTGGTCTCCTCTGTTACCAGAAACTTTCCACTATTGCCTCCTTCCTTCTCACTCTTTCTTTCCTGCCTTCTCTGTCTTTGAATCTCTGACCCACGTTCTTTCTCTTGTGTCTCCACCCCAGTCCTCACTGGCAGTGGCATGTAGGTCAACTCAAACTCTTCTATCTTGGACGAGGGAGGGGACAGCCGACTCCTGGGTTCTCCTTTCTCTCTCACTGCTGCCTTCAACTATTCCAAGCATTATTGTCTTTTCCAGTGAATTGTCTTCTCGTGATTATGCCCAGAGGATAGAAGCACCAGCTTTTTTTCTTTTCATTTTTGGTTTCTTGTCACAGTACAGTCTTGGTTTTATTCCGTGCCTACTTATTTGTCTTTGTGGTGGTCCATGGTATTCATAAAGCTATCTTCCAAAATTGCATTTCAAATGAAGCATTCCTCCACCCCCAATCTCCTTTCTTTGCTTTGCAGCTTTCACAGCTATACAGTACATGTTGATTGGAAATACCACTGCAGGGGTGGTCCTGGCTTTGGTCTCCAACAATGATCTTTCTTTATTTCTTCTTCCTTGCCTTTTGGAGTCTCGGTTTTCTCCTGATTTCTTAGCTGCAGTCACCATTGGGATTGATAATCAAAATGAGATATACACAGCATTCAACAGTTTCAATTTCTTCCCTGTGAGCAATAAAGTTATGTAATTTTTCATTGATCATGATTTTTGTTGTCTTAGTGTTTAGTTGCAATCCTGCTTTGTCCTTTGTCATTTCACCTTCATCAGTAATAGTTTCAAATCATTGCTGCTTTCTGCCAGTAATAACATGTCATCTGCACATAATCTATTATTGATGTTTCTTTCACACATTTTCACACCTCCTTTATCTGAGCCTAATTCATCTTTCTGTATGTGTTCTGCATATAGATTGAACAGGTAAAATCATGCCAGCAGTATGAGATTTCAAATATTAAAGACTTCCCCCTCTTACAGTCCCCCCAACAGCTTTTCCGTGATGAAAGGAAACCTTCTGGGAGGTACTGTATCAGAATGTTTTTTTATTTCTGAGAAACGCACTGTGGCTGGTGACATCATTAGCCTTATATACAGCATAACGTCTGTCAACAGTATTTCAGCCATCAAATGTTTCCATTTTATGGGCCATTATTTTGTTTTCCATGTTTATTGGTGTACTCTTGTTAGGAGAGATTCCATTAGCTTGAAATAACTTTATTTTAGCATATCATCTGCTTATGGAGATTTATTTCTATCAGTTATTTGGAGAGCAATTTCACGTCATTTACTAGGATTGCAGGTTCTACATCGGAGAAGGAATATGTCTTTGAAGGAATATGTCACACTTGCATCTTTTCTGTCTAGTTCCTAAGTATATTTTTTGCATCTTTATTTTATTCTAGTCATATAAGATATGTCCCTGGTGATCTTTCACTGTGAAAGATTATTATTATTATTTTTTTAAAAGGAACAGAATCTAGCCTTCTGTTGATATGGTTCTCAGCTCCCCTGAAATAACTCAAAACCCTTTATCACTTAAACATCAATATTTTTAATAGACTCACCAGATTTCATGAGTTTAGTAAAAAAAATTAAAGAGAGAATTTATAACTTCTTAAGACTTATAATTATCTTCCCCTTTGATTTCTCTGGTCTTCATGGAAGATATATTTTGCCTTTTCTTTTCTTTGCCCTTTTCTCTTTCCTTGCAGTGATTGTTATAATCATTTCCTTTGCTCTTGCATGGAATTGCAGAAAAATTGAATTTAAGATTCTGACTGCATTGCTATCATCTTGTACTTTTACATCTTGTATGTAATTAACTATTGTAATAACAGCATTGAGCTGTCTAGATTGCCTAAGCACCGCCTAATTTCGGAAGGTAAGCAGGGTCGGCCCTGGTTAGTACTTGGACGGGAAACCACCAGGGAATACCAGGTGCCGTAGGCGCCTGGAGTAGGAACTGGCAAACCACTCCAGTATTCCTGCCAAGAAAACTCCATGGACATGGAGTCACGAAGAGTCAGTCATGACTGTAACGGCACAACAGACACAGGCAGGCAGGCAGGCAGGCAGGCAGGCAGGCACGCACGCACACACACACACACACACACACACACACACACACACACACACACACACACACACACACACACACACACACACACACACAATAACAGCATGGAAGCCCATGTACACAAACCAAAAACCAAGGTAATAAATATTTTTATTAGGCCACTAAAATTTCGCAGACAGTTCCCATCTTCTATGTCTGTCAGAACTCCCCATCTGACTATGGGGGCATTTTCTTTTTTATTCATTCATTCATTCATTCATTCATTCAATTTTTATACTGCAAAACTCTCTGGCCCAAGGGCCGCTCTGTGTGGTGTACAATATCATTAAAATACAATAATGTAAAATACAATATTAAAAATTCAATAATGAAGAAAGATAAAAAAATTAGATCCAAAATTAATGTTAACATATGCACTAAAATGTAAACAAACATGATCATTAATAATCATAATACAAATAATAAAGGGGGGAGGAAAGGAGAGAGAAAAAACTAACGAAGAGATGGAAATTAAGAAAGTACAGGCCAAAACAATACAAGCAGACCAGTTTTCCTGCATACTCCCCCCCCCCAAATTAGCTGGTGCCTGTTTTTGATTAATGGTAATAAAGCCGGGTGGATGAAAATTAATGATTTTTTAAAAAAAATCAAATTTATCTAAATTAAAAAAACCCTATTTTAAAATATAAATTAAAAACTCCAATTAAAAATAAATTCTGATTTAAACTAAATCACCCTGCAATAAAGGTCTAATTAAGATATCACCAACCCTTGTTAATAACTTTAGGTGTTACATCAGTCATCCAGTGAGACTTTCTTATGGCTATAGTAATAGCTTTTATACATTATTTCCTCTGGTTTCAAGCATGCATCTTTTGGTTTGAAGTCAGTGTAGGAGTGTAAACCTTTTCTTTGCATGATCTTTAATTTATTCTGAAATGTTATGTAAATTATATTTTGTAGTATGATTGTTTTAGTCTTTTTCTTCTGTTATATTATCAGTTCTTGTTCATTTATTTTATTTTAGAGTATTTTTACTCCACCTTTCTCATTGGAAAAGGATCCAAGGTGGCTTACAGTAATGAGGGACAATATACAGTCCAGTACAATTAAGACATGCTCAAGTATTGTGAACAGGGAATTGAGGGACATCTTACAGCATTAAAAGACAACATTACATTAAAGCTACAAGAGAAAGTGAGCAGTAAAATAGAGTGTAAAATTCCATGTAAAAGTTATGAGTGATGGAAACTAACATTGAAAGCATAGCGTCAATGCAATCACACAAGGTTATAAGTGGTTATAAACACAAAGTCTATGTGATAATATAGATTAGTGATGGTGAACCTTTTAGAGACACAGTGCCCAAGCTTTGATTTAAAAGCAGAACACTAAAACCCACTAATTTTTCACAAAGTGCCAATACAGAAATTTAACCTGAATACAGGTGGTTGTGAAGGGGCAATGTTGGGTGCCCACAGAAAGGGCTACGAGTGCCACCTTTGGCGCCCATGCCATAGGTTCGCCAACACTGATATAGATTCATATAAAAAGCACGTAATAGGTAGTCCCTCATTCAGGGAAAGCTTGCCTGAAGAGAAAGGTCTTTGTCTGTTTCTGGAATGACAATAGAGAAGAGGCAGTCCTGGCCTCTAGTGGGAGGGAGCTCCAGAGTTTGGGCACAGCAGCCGAGAAGGCCCTTTCATGTGTTGCCATGAGATGTACCTGTGAACGTGGCAGGATGGAGAGAAAGGCCTCTCCGGATGACCTTAACACCCGGGTCGTTTCATACTGTGAGATTTGATCTTTGAGGTAGCTAGGACCCAGGCCATACAGTGATTTGTGAGTTTAGGTCACCACTTTGGATTGTGCCCAATAGCTGATTGGTAGCCAGTGGAGCTTTTTAAATAGGGTTGTAATGTGATCTCTGTACCCCGCCCCAGTCAGCAATTTGAATGCTGCATTTTGGACCCATTGAAGTTTCCTGATACTCTTCATCAGTAGTCCCACATAAAACACATTACCGTAGTATAGCCATGACATCACTAGGGTATGTATCACTGTGGTAGAGCTGGTTTCTCAAAAAATGGGTGTAACTTGCGTACTAGCTTTAATTGTGCAAATGCACGCCTGGCCACACCCGTGACCTGGGCATTCAGGCACAAGGACGAGTCCAGGACCACCCCCAAGCTGCATACTGTTTTCAATTGGAGGGTGACCCCATCCAGTAGAGGTTGCATCCCTATCCCTTGTTCTCCCTTTCGACTGACCAGAACCACCTTGGTCTTGTCTGGGTTCAGTTTCATTCTGTCTGGGTTTAGTTTCTTCATCCCTCTGAACCCCAAACCTCTCTAAATTTGGGGGGCTTACAGGGAAGAACTTGAGGAAGCACCACTGTAATTTCCATGCTGCTAGATGCATGGGATCAGTATTTTCGGGTACATAACATTCCAATTACAAATGATTTTTTTTCTTGGGGGGACCCACTTCAGAGTTGCATAACTCAGCCCCCTGACCCCAAACCTCTCCAGATTTGGAGGGCTTAAAGGGAAGAGTCCAAGGAAGCTACCCACCAAATTTGGTGCCTCCAGGACAAAACATTTCATTTTCAGTGCCAAAAATGGTGGTTCATTTTGGTTCATCATGAAACATCTTCTATCATTTCATTATGTAACAAATCGATTCATTACGTAATGAAACAAAACAGCATTTCATTTTTCATTGGGTGCCCATCTCTAATCCTGCCCATCTAGTGATGATGCCTGAAGCATCATTTGTAATGTATAAAATTCTGTGAGTTACTCTCCTGTTTTGCTTCTGACTCCTGGGTCAAATTCTCCAACCCTGATTAACTCTGCTTTTGCATTCCAGTCATACATAGTTATCATCACATCCTGTTTTGATTTATTATCCATTTTCTCTTAGGTCCTTATGTAACACCTTTTCTTCCTCTTCAACCACTTTGGGTGTAACATCAACCAATGATGGTGATGTTGCTAAGTTTTCCATGTGTTGTTATTAATATTTGGTCAGGGTTTACATTATACTAACTGCTTGTGGTATGTCTCACCTCATTACTAAAGCCACATCATTTCTTCTGTGTGTGTCAATTCCAAAGTCAAATAGCTAAACAGACTAATTTAAAACGTCCGGATCCAACTTACCTTAATTTGCTCACATTGGGATTACAATGCTTAAACATTCCATTTCTGGTTCTACCATTATCTTAACTCATGCTTCTCACAAACCAACTTTTAATTATATGGTTTGTGCAGCATTGGGCTGTCTGTTGGTTTCTTCACTCATCAGAAACTAGATGTCTTTTCAGCTTACTTCATTAGGAACAACAGTATTGGTGTTACTCACTATTTGTGTTCCTTCCCATTGGTAACTTTCCAACCTGGGAATGTCATCCTCCCACATTATCTCATTTTGCATTGTCTTGTCATACGGTGTTTGATGTATAAAATATTCAAAAGTAATTTACATTTGCCTTATGATAACAGTTCTAACAGAAGTTAGCTTGAGTGTAATTGCATTGTGCATGAAAGTTCCTTAGCCTGTGTCACCTTCCAGATGCTGTTCCAGATTCCCAATAGCTGCCTTTCAAGAATTTCTCTGCCCCATCATTGTTGAAAATGACAGTTCTCTTCCATTAATGTAAAAATTGATCCTTGGAAAGAATGGATGTATGAATGTCTGGTGTCTTATCTCTGACTATTGTGATCCTGCTTAGGAGTCTAAACTCATAACTGAGTCTAGCCTCCTGATGATATTGCTCTCAGCTTTTCTGATGTCCTCTTCATCACATTAAAGTGTGCATTCCAGACGGGGTATTTAATGTACTAACTGGCTTTCGTGATCTTGCTTACCAAAGCATTTTAAAGAGCTAATTTATACCCCTTAAATGGGAAGCTGCAGCATTTCTATTTAACCACCGATATAGGTCCCAGCTACAGTTCATAGCCGTGTCATCCTCTCTGAATGTACAGTATATACCTAAAATAAAAATAAACTAAAGCCTAATTTAAAAAGTGCAGAGGATCTGGCTGGTGGTCAAATGCTTTTTAAAAAAAAATTAATGAGCATACCTAATTGGATACGAGGATGTAGCACTGAAGAAACATGTCTGTGAGCCAGATGACTCTTGGTTTGTCCTTTTCCTTGTTGAGCTAACAAGCAAGCAAGCAAGCAAATGTCTCTCATGTTGTCGTCCTGCTTTCCAGGAATTTATAACAAGTTAGGTAAGTGGGTGTATAAAAAGCCTACCAATTTAAGACTAGAGGCTGTCTTATGTGACACAGTGGTTAAATTGCTCTACTGCAGCCATACCTATGCTCATGACTTGGGGTTCAATTCCAGGTAGCAGGCTCAGGATTCACTTAACCTTCCATCCTTCTGAGGTTGATAAAATGAGAACTCTGCTTGCTGATAGTGGGGCAGAAGGGGAACCTCTAGCCTGCATAATTACTTGTAAACTGCTCAGAGAGTGTTGTAAGTGTCAGGGAAGCTGGGTGCCTAAGCTTGTCCAGCTTCTGGAAGTCTAAGTGAGCTCACTGTCATGCTCTCAACTTTTCACCACCCTTTAGCCCTGGATTATTACTTAAAAATCCCAGGAGGATGCATGTGTGAGTGCCCAGATGACTCTTGTACTCCTAGCTTCCACTTGTCTTATTTTCAAAGACGAAACTTAAACTTGGTTGTGTACTTATGTCTGCACACCAACCCCTGCTAGGTAGGACAAAATAACAAAAATGCCCCAGAGTTACCAAAATTACTTCTCTGGCCAAGACACTTTCATTAGCCACACTCTCTTCTCCCAAGGAATACATGTTGGTAAATTATTATTATTATTATTATTATTATTATTATTATTATTATTATTATTATTATTATTATTATTATTATTATTATTAAAAAGTAGAAAAATGATAAAAAAAGTCCAAAACATCAAAAGTATAGACTGACAAATCTGTTTGGATGAGCAGCAAAACATTTCAGTCTCTCAAGAAAAAGTACTCCAGTTGCCATGACTCAGTTTTCAGATATAGTAAAATAAGGCAAAAGCAAGGCAGAAAGATACAGCTTGGTATTTAAGGAATTTCGGGAAAATCAATCCATTAAAATAATAAAAGCTAACCAAGTAATGCTATTACTATGAACTACAAAACCCATCTTTTCTGAAATGCCGCAGTGACTAAGTTCTCATCCAGTCTCTCAGATGACAACCAATCACAGTGTAGCAAATCTCCATATTCATCAAGCTTCTTTCTCTGTTCTCCACCCAAAGTTCTCATGAGAGAATATCCTTTGTTTAATTCAGTGTTTCTCAACCTGTGGGTCCCCAGATGTTCCTGGACTGCAACTCCCAGAAGTCTTCATCACTAGCTGAGCTGACCAGGATTTCTGGAATTTGCAGTCCAAGAACATCTGGAGACTCACAGGTTGAGAACCACTGGTTTAAGTGCTTAGGAATGTAGATGTTTTTTATGAGTTCCGCATATCGCCAGCGATAGCAACAGAAGAGAGAGACTTGTGCCACATTATAAAATATATGCATGAGATAGCTAGATAGCTCAGGAGTTTAGGTATCTGGCTATAGAGCCACAGCTTGGGAGTTCAATTCCCCAATGTGCCTACTTGACAAATACCGCTACCGCACTTCTGCGAGCAGCTGCTTCTTATTTTGGATCGCCTTTTCTCCTCCCATGGTCATGTGGTTGTTATAGCGGTTCTGCTGTTTGCACTTCAGCGGGTAGCTAGCAATCGGCTTTCCAGTTGAACTGCTTTAAAACTTGGTTTTAAAGAACCAAGAAAGTGACAACGATCTGAAACGTTTGGTAAACGTCCTGGCATGGCGGTAGGTTTCTGTTTTCTGTGTTTTCTGAAAGCAAAAAGGCTAAGAACAGAGGAAAAGGGGGGGTGGGAGTGACTTAGTATGTCCGCAAATTCAACCAAATTGCTTTCAAGGGAGACGTAGGAAGCAATGTAAAAAAACATCACCCCCAGAGGATGTTGCAAGAAAAAGCGCCACAGTGGACAAAAATGGGCATGGCTGAGGGGGTTCTTCATATAAATCATTTTGAAAACTGGACAGTGATTTTTAAGGCACTTTGTTTTTGAGGAAAAGGCATTTTAAATTAGATGTGCGGTAGCGATCAAAGGCTGGACTTAGTGATCCACAGAGTCTCTTCTAGTGTTGCAGTTCTAAGATTACTATATTATGGCATATTAAAGATTTCTTTCCTTCAAGGTGGATAATAGCAAATGATTTTAAAAATGATATAAATCCCAATTTAAATAAAAAGATCATTTTAATTAAATCATTTTAAAAAGTCTAATTTCTTGAAATCAATTTGATTTAAATCAAATCCACTATGCTTTCTTTACATTTCTTAAGTTGCACAGCATTCACTTTTTCTCATCCAAAGTATCATTCCCTCTTCTCCTCGCCAAGACTGAAGGAGCTGTTTGCATTATGGGCCATCAACCACCATTATTTCATCAATGCCATCAACCACCAAGTCACATTGTTTTCACCTCAAACACCCTTTTGCTCTTGCTGTAACTTATCATTCTAAGGCTTCTAGCCAACAGTTCCTTTGTCAGATCAACTGCTCCTTACCGGTTTACAACCAAATGGGGCATAATCAAAAGACTTTGGGAGGGTGAACTTGGGGAAGAACACTTGAAAGGCAGGGGCTTTGTTGACTGTTTGGCAACCCAGTCACTGCTTTCAAACACAGGCAAAAAGCTGCCAAAAGCTGGCTGGCTCTCTGCTCTGCAGACAAATGCCAGGGATCCCTGTAAGGTGCAAATGGCTTTTGCTGTCCATCAGCCTGACCTGCATCTTTAAATCATGCCTTTTGAGATGGTTCCCCACAGCAGCAAAATTAGGGGCAAATGAATCATGTTCTTTCTTTGCTTTTTTCCTTTCCTGTTCCTTGGGCATATTCATGTACAGTTCTCATTGTTTGTGGAGGGTTTCCTGAAGCATCATCATTTGGAGCACGGCAATTAGAAATAAAGAGAATGATGGCTGGTTGTTGTTTTGCCGTGGAAGATGCTGGTCGGAAAATGGTTTCCTGATGGTTGGGTTTCTTAGGTTTGCCTACAAACAGAAAACACTTTCTCTTTGAATCCATTCTTCCACTTACCGATAATAAGCAACCAATAGGCGTGACCTAATTCACACTTCATCAATTCAGTTAGTTTCAGCTGCTTTATATGCCAATGCAAGAAAATGAGAAAGTATTGTGTCATTGCCAGTCTTACGCATCCTCATTGAAATCATTCTGCTCCTTACTGAAACAGCAGGGCTCATCAAACTCACAAGAGCTCACTTAGCAATTCAATAAAGCTTAGGTACTCCGTGAGCCAAAGCAAAACTATGACAAGGTAGGGAGCACTGTACTCTATCTGGATCTAGGCCTATAGAGATCAAGGTAAAGTCTGGGCGAATGGAGGAGAAGCACAGTTTGTAATACCGCAAAACATAACTCTTTGAAGGCACCTTGTGGAAGAATATGTTAGTTTCCCAGTATGCAGGTTTCAACTGACATTAAAAAGCAAAGTATACTGCTTATATACCACCCCATAGCACTTAATGTCAAGGAACTGAATGAATGGTTTGTGTAGTACATTCCCAAGTTCTCTTCTAAGCTACCACAGGTGCAGTGTTATATTGCCTGACACTGAGGGGAAGCAGCTAAATAAAGGGAGACAAAGTGTCCTGGAAAGGTAATCGTTGTGTAAGTTCTTTGCATGACTATGTACTCCTCCTATGATTAATGAATCAAGCCCCAGCACACCCTGATCAAAATAATGCACATTTACATGTCATTATTAACTGGCATTATTTCTGGAGCCCAGAACAAATTCTCTTATCCTACTTTGATGAAGCAGAAATATGAGTACATAAATCATTCTAAGTAGGTAATATAATTTGTTTTACATTGCAAATTAACATTGATTGTTCCTTGTGTACTTGTTGCAATCTTTTTAGTTATAGCTTCTTAAATAAGGATATTAAAATGTTGAGAATTAAAGCAGGTCCATGTGTGAAGTTCTGTGTAAATTTATTCAGATGGATGCCTTGAGTAGGCAGTTGTGTGGTGTTGTTTTTTGATAAAAACTTTCTAGTAAAAAGATGGGAAAAGTGCAGCCATTTAGATGTTATTGGTCTGAACCTCTTTCATCCCTAACCACTTTGTTCAACAATGAGGGATGCTGGGAGTTCCAGGCCAGGAATCTCTGAGGAGCCACTTGCCTGTTCCTGCTTTACAACTACCATGATGATGCAGCCCTCCTATCTCTTGTGACCATTAGCCCCCAGGAGAGAAGCACCAGCTAACAATTATTCCCTCTATTTTGTGGTGTTTGGAATTAGAAAAAGGAGGCTTTAG
Organism: Phrynocephalus guinanensis; assembly: GCA_037367245.1. Taxonomy (NCBI): domain Eukaryota; kingdom Metazoa; phylum Chordata; class Lepidosauria; order Squamata; family Agamidae; genus Phrynocephalus; species Phrynocephalus guinanensis. The sequence goes on along the minus strand of CM074735.1, from coordinate 41,702,839 downwards.
TTCCTGAAAGCTTGTGCCATAATCCTGTACATGGCTGAGCCTTTCATATAACACTATTCCTCTTACTTCCCATCTCCACCCCATATACAAATGTTATCTATAAACAGTAATGATGCTTGTTATTGCTGCTAAAAGGAGAGTGAATAAATTTATATGACCAATTAAAAGGAAAACACTCAGAATTAATACTTATGGGGGATGTAGTTCCAGGAAATAGGTATTGAACTGCAGCCCTATATTGATGTTCAAGATATACTTATTTACCTTCAAGACTATGTGCATGAGATCTTTTTTTCCTATCTGGTATTACCTGGTAGCCTATGAGTTAATACTACTCTTATTCATTGGAAGCTTCGTCAATTTTTATGATTTCCATTATTATAGATGCTTTGGTGTTTTATCATTATAGCCTAGGCATATGTTAATTTGCATTCATAATGGTGACTTTGTTCAAAGGACATAGGCAGCATTTCTGTACTGTTTAGCACTTCCCTTGTGTTCTACAGAGTGCTTGAATTTATTAGTGCTTTCAGGTCTGTCACGTACAGTACTGTTAGGAGCTGATCAGAAGTTAACTGGAAAAGAATTAGGAGTCTGCATTCCTCTCTCTTCCCTTTAAGTACATGTCCCAGATTTTTGCTTTGCTTTGCTTTTGTTTTTATTTCATAAATCTGTTTAAAATTCATATTCATCCAGTGAGGGAGTACAGTGGTACCCCGACTTAACGCCATTAATCTGTTCCGAGTGTACGCTCGTAAGTTGATTAGCTCATAAGTCGGGGAGCAGTTTCCCATAGGAATGCATTGAAATTCAATTAATGTGTTCCGGAGCCTAGGAAAAGCACAGACACCCCCTTTTTTGTGCAAAACTCTTTATAAAGTGCTCTTTAAACACATGCACACTGCACAGCAACATTGCTTTTGAAGAACAAACATTTCCAAACACCACATAAAAACATGCAGTTCAAAGCCAGGCAGGCATACTGACATTTTCAAACCCCACACAACACAGGTTTTGGACCTGATGCAGGTCAATTTTCAGTGCAGTTTTAAAGGCATCAAGGCACACTGGACATCCGCATCCTCTGCCCACTTTTTCAAAAAAAAAAAAAACCCACTCACACAAAATGAACATGCATGCTGCACTTGCAAAGACCCCTAAATCCAAACATCAATTAAAACCAAATCTGAAACATGGCTTTCCCATTTTTAAAAAATCTGATTTGCCATCCTCTCTGCCAGTTTATGATCCTTCTTATTCTGTTTGCATGAAAAAGACTTCTGAAGGCTATCTCCTTGCCTCTGATAGCTCCCTTGGCTCAGTTCATTATTCATGCTGACATCCTCTTCAACTTAATGTTAGAGATGTAAAATTTGCAAAACTTTTGAAGGTCAGAAAACAAACCACATTTCCCTGTCTTTTCCCCCCAGAAAATTTTCGGGAAAAATTGAAAGGAAAACAGAATAGAGTTGGGATAGTGGAGTTGAAATAGAGGAAACGTTCAAGAAAGTAAAAGGAGGAAAAGAAATAAAAACCCCAAAGGAAGAAATTATTGGGGGGGGGGGAACGACCACAAGGGATGAAGGATAAAAAAAAGGAAAATCAGAAATATAGAAGGTAGAGAAATGGTGACAGAAAAAGAAATAGAAGAAGAATGGGAAAGAGGAGAAGTAGAAGTAGAGGAAAACATTTGGGAAGATGCAGTAGATGACTAGGGAGAAGAAATAGAGAGCCCAGAACACCTGGCAGTGCTGGGGGGATGGATCCCCTTGATCGCCATGGGGGCAGAGGGGCTAATGCTGCATGTTATTGTCTCCATTCCCTCTGTTTTTATTGCCCCAATCTTTACAACTCTTGGTTTGGAGCCCAGATAACATTTCAAAGAAAAATAGCTTGAACGTACTGTACGGAATCTTCCTATTTAGAAACTTGGGCCTTGTTTTCAAGACCGTACAGTGCTACCATACAGATCAGCTACAGATGTGTCATGAAGAATATCAGTCTATCTAAATGAATTGTTACAACCACTGTCAGTGCATAAGGCAGGGAAATTACCATGAAGTCTGTGCGTTCATCATAGAACCATCTGTGCTGCTAATGATGGAATCCTCCACTACAATCTGAAGGTATTATCTCAGTGCATAGATATATCAGTTTGTCCCCACAAGGAATGGGTTTCTTTTAGGGTTGGGAGCAATCAGGCCCTGGGGACAATTTTTCAGCCCTTTCAAATGAAATCAGTAACAGGAAGGACACTTTGATTTATTAAAAAGCACATTTGTTTAACACGCAGACTGCTTGCCAAAACAAGGTGGAAGATTCCTTGGTTTAGTTGTGAGTTATGCCCTCTGAAGATGTGCCACTCCTATCCCCCCCCGATTTATGTGTATATGTGTGCAGAAAAATATGTGTATATGAGAGAGTTGGGGGCTCCAAGTTTTGGAGACTGTATGATTCTTACCACTGTTTTTCATTATTCTTGGCAGCTTACACCTGATGTATGGTTCTTATATAGATTAGCATGTTGTACAGTTCTCCCTGTACTAGGGAGTAGACATGGGCACGACTTGGCGAAATTCTCGTTTCCGTTTTCATTCCTCGTTTCCGTTACGCAACGGAAACGGAAACGACAATTAAGCCGTCAGACCTCGAACTCGAACCGATAAACAATAAATTGGGTCTGATTTGTCGTTGTTGTTCATGGCATCACGCGGCGATCGTGCGATGCGAAGCAGCACAGAAAAAAAGTTTTTTAAAAAAAAACCCGCTTCCCGGCCATAAAAGCAGGCGAAAATATGCCTGCCTCAGTGAGGGCACTTACCAGAGAGGGGTGGTTTCTGGGGGGGTCCCCGGCCTCCCCCCCTCTCCTGTCCTGGGCTGCTGGACCTGGTACCAGGCTGAGGGGGGGCATCAGTCTTGTCGTCTCCATTTGCCATGCAGTGCGGGGGGATCCAAAATGGCGACCGCAATATTTTTTTTTGAAATCGTGGTCCAAAAACCCACCAAAGCACCACAGAAACATGCGAAAATTATCTATTGTAAATGCTTGAATTTTTACAGTAGCAGCAGTGGGTTTTTCTAGCAATAAAACGTCTCCATTGCTTTTATTTTATTTTATTTTTATTTTTATTTTTTTACACCTGGCCATGGGATGGGACCATGCAATTTTTTGGAGCCATTCCACCAATCGCATGGCCACTTGGCCAGGTTTTGACTGAGACTTCTGGGATGTGTCAGTCGGGCATAAAAAGCCCACTATAACCCTAGCCCTAACCCTAACCCTAACCCATACGCCAGTACACTGTCCTTAGTAGGTCAGAGGCACCCAGAGGTGCAGCCCACTAACTCACCCTAACCTTACCTGTAATAACTCTAAGCCTAGCCCTTGCCCTAACCCCAACCCAAACCAGATCTGTACTCGCATTGCACTACACGCAAGTACACTGTCCTTCTTAGTGAGTCAGAGGGCGCCCAGCAGAGGCATTCTTCTCTCACCTCGCTCACCAGTCCAAAGTTCCAAAAAACTCCAAACCTGTACGCCAGTATGCTGTCCTTCTTGGTGAGCTAGAGGCACCCAAAAGAGAGGTGCCTCTGCCAGTGCCACTGGTACGCAATGGCTACTCCAGGAGCCCACTACCCTACCCCCCTAAACCAGTACTAACGACAAACGACAAACAAAATGACAAATTTTTGAAAAATTTCGCAACAAACGGAAACGAGCTGAAACAGGCCGGCTCCGACACACGACAACTCGAAACGTCATTTTTCCTGGTTGTGCCCATCTCTACTAGGGAGTACCAGTACACCATTGGAATCTTTTAGAGCAGTGCTTCCCAACCCTGGGTCCTCATGTGTTCTTGAACTATTATTCCCAGAAAACCTAGCCAACACAGCTGGTGGTGAAGGCTTCAGGGAAATTTTATTCCAATGGCATCTGGAAATCCAAGGTGGGAAACTAGAGCCTGTGTATTCAGTGGTTTCTCCTCCTTCCTAAGCTACTGTGTATGCCCCTCCTGTTCACCTCAGTCCATTTCTATTCCACGTGATAGCAACGCATCAGGGTCTAGTGTGTTGTCTAAAACTACTTTAATACTTTTTTACTAGTTTTACATACCTTTTGTGTTGTTTCTCTGTTGTTATTGCCTAAACAACAACAACAAAGTACGGTTATTTATTCCACATTTTACACACACACCCTTTCCCACTTCATTTTCCTCTGTGGTTGCCCACCAATTTGTTATGGTCATTGCAGCCTTAATGAGAAAATGTGCAAACAGTGAAGCAAAAATTCCGCAGGCTGATGGCCACTCCAATTGCCTGTGCTGCCTTGGTGAAGGACATTTAAGGAAAAGTGGTTTGATTTCTAAAGGATTTACAAGGGCAAATCTGAAATAGCTCATTTTTAAAACTGTTTCTGTGGGAGAAGTTGTTGAAAGTAATTCACTATGTGTTGACTGAATACCAGACTTCTATATTTGAGTCCTGTCCTACTATAATAAGATGACTTGAGACATCTTACTATGAAGACAGATTTCCATTTTGTGATAATGTTGCATAGATGGTCCAGTGAATTGTGTACCCTAAGATCTGAGCTGCCCTATGTTCAATTTAAGAAGAACAAGTCACATTATTTTCAAACATTGCATTTCTTTGTAAGAGGGTGACATAATTCCATGCTTCCCAACCAATTGTGTTGCCATCTTTTAACCAAAATCTATGCTTACCATTAGGGAGCATTGCATAGTTTAGATGCTTGCAGACCATTGGTATTTTCTGTATTTAGGACAAAAGAATTTAGGAATACTGATTGACTCTTGGTTTGCTGTCAAGGACCTTGTAAATGGCTTCCTGTCTCATTTTACAAATTAGTGAAAAGGGCAGCTATTGTGATTCAAATGGCTTATGATGTTGCAACAGTTCCTGTACCTGACAAGCCTAAGAGTGGCTCTACTAGGGCAGAAATAGCATCCTTTGCCTTTTTGAAAGGAATACAGATACATAATATATGTATCATGCTACTTGGTCTCAGCCCGTGACATTTGTTAAACGCTACTGATTGGACCTTCACCCCTAGGGAGATGCTTCTTTTGGCAGAGCCAAAAGAAGGGTTCTGCGATACCAGACTCCAGTAGAGCTGCTTGGTGTGCGAGCCACAGAAGGTCATGAAGGAGGAGGACAGGTTATTTCACTGACAGCTGTGTTTCTTGAAGTGGTCATTTTGTGCATTCAAACAAACCTTCCACGTCCCCATTAGTCCCATTATTTTCTGGTGGCTTTGTGGCAAACAGGCTGGGACTCAAGTGAAAAGAAGGGGCATGCACAGTAGGCTAGGAAGGAGGAGGAAGCACAGGGTATGCACTCTGTGTAGAGGATTCCAATGGTGTACTATGCAAGCTAGCCCAGGTGTATAAACACAGAGAATGACCACTCAAATAAAACACAGATGCAGGTGAATAACCTATCCTTCTGCTGTACCTTCATATTATTGCAGCTGTACATATTGTATTATATTATTTTTGGCCTCCATAAAAACCAAAATGGTTGTGATTCTTTAAAATTTAGTCTGAGAGGAGGGGTGTGCAAGTATGCATGTTGCCATCTGTTCTTTGTGTAAGATCCAGTTATGAGCATGGTCATTACAGGGTATTGTCCTTTGTAATACGAATAAAATGTACATGGACCTTGAGAAGAATGATCTGAGAGACATAACTGCCTCAATTATTTCACCATTTGTGGAATCAAGAATTGCATTGGCATAAGCTTCAGTTCCATGCTGCTGTGCCTTGCTTTGTAGTTTGTGGACAACCAACTACTGTACTTACCATTATCATCAGTTCTTTCCATGACAGGCTGTTTGGATTTATAAGTGAAAAGAATGCCATTCGATTCATCAGTTATTTGTGAGTCTAAAATAAATCAACAGAATGTAGGCCAGAGGGGTTGTTTGCTATGAACATTGCACCTCTGACAGAAAAACCAATATATAGTTCTTCCTTTATTGCTTCAACTGCTTGTTTTATTGAGAAGTCTTGAGAACTTTTTAAAGAATTCTTGTGCTTATGTGAGAAGTTTATATTATGATTAATATTGTTCTACCTGGAAGAAAGTTCTAGTACCTTACCCGTTCATTCTGTAGAAGAATGAAAGATTGTGAGGTATATGTTCCTATAATTGCATTCACATCTTTATTAATCCAGGAAAAAAGAGAGTGAATGCATATTTAATCTTGATTTATTTGGGTTAGGTGAATTCTAGAATGAGCTAAAGGAAATCTAATCCAAAAAACTTAATTTTTATCTTGCCTTGTACAGGATCCATATAACAATGCTAGAAAAGAAGGGTAAGAAAGATAGTTTCACTTGGCAAATTAATCCCATTTTTCTTGTGGAGGTTACAGGTGAGAAGACATCCACTGTGTGAGCAGCTGAAGTATTCATTTATTTAAAACAGAACCTTCTCCTGAAGAGGGCACAAGGAAGTTTACAATATTAAAGCAAATAGTATTAAAAGCTTACATTGTTACAACAGTAAAAAAGATTAAAGGCCTTTTCACACGACCCCTAAGATCCGCTGGCCACTTAAATTCGGACCACACCTCTCTTAGGCGGTTACTTCATGTCTGTTTTGTCTCTGTAAGTGTTGCACTTCGAACTGGTACAATTTTTTTTTACTTCACATCCGTTGCGCAACAGCTGAAATTTGTCTTGACCATGCCCTCGGAACGGGTGCTAAGTGAGATAAATCTGTACCTGACGCTGGCTTAGGGAACTTCCTTGTCATGGTTTGTTCGTGGTTCCTGTTCCAAGACAAGGGACCGTGAGGTAACAACTGTCACGCAACAACCAGTGTCCACCTAGTGGTCAGCAGAGGAAGCGGCATTCGACATTAGTTTCCCTATGGGAAACACCATGCAGCGCAATTGTTCATTAAAGAAAATACTGAAACTTCTGTAGCATTGGCATGTAAATCCTGGAAGACCAGTAAATTGAAATATCAAAAAAGTTTTATTTACGATATTTTAAAAAAGGGTTAAGAAAGCAAGACAAATTCAGAATTTGTCACGGAACAAGACTGTGAAGTAACAGTTGTCACGAGACAAGTTATCACGACCGTGAGAAAATGAAAACAAGGACTAAACAGGGACAAAACCACGTGATCACGACCAACGCTGCCACGGTACAAAACTAGTCGCAGAACAAGGAAGGACGTGAAGTAACCGCCTTAGGCAGCCAGTTGCGAGAAAAAAGCCTCTCTGAGGAGAAAAGTTTTTGCCTGCTTGGAGAAGGACAGTAAAGAGCAGGCCAGCCTGCTATACAAATTATAAAAAGATGATTTATAAATTGTATAAAAGATGTCTTCATAGGACTTGAAAGTCTACTCTGAAACTAATTATACACAATTTACTCCTTTTAAAGCTTTTATTGTTCATTGTTTTAATGTTGTAAACTTCCCTTGGGTCCTCTTGAGGAGAAAGGTGGTATATGACTATTTTAATTAAAAGAATACTTAAATTGTTTAGACAATGGATGTCTTCCTACCTGTAATCTGCACAAGAAAATGGGATTAATTTGTCAGATGAAACAATCTGAATGAGATGTATTCCCTTGGATCCTGTTAAACGGTAAACATGAAGTTTTCATATTATTCAGTGCTATCATGTGAAGATTGTTCCACAGCTTTTTATTCCATTGCTTATGAAGTTCTAGCAGGTGTGCTCATTTCTTGCCCCGTTTTCTAGCTTCAAAATAGAAATTCTGGTTTGCACTTAGTAAGATTCTCCAGTTATATCTGCACTAGAGAACTCTGGCTAACTCTGGTTAAGAGATCAGGATAAAGGCCAGGATAGACCTACCTATCACAGCGTATTCTAGTGCTTTAAAAAGCCAGCTAAACTATGCTTGAAATGTAGTGCATGCAGTCACATGGCTCTTCCCTTTGAAAAGGTTCTCAAAAGTGGTCCCTAAAACACTTCATGCTTCTGTTGATCAATATTTTGAAAAGAAAAAAAAAACTGCAACTTATAATTCTCACTTTGAATGAAAGGCAAAACTCTTATCTTGTACTCTTCTGTTAAAACTTCGATTCAAAATGTATCATATCAAGCAACTCCATCATGATGAAGTTAAGGTAAGGTAGTTAAATTGAATTTCCAATGAGGAACTAAGAAATAATTGAGAAATAAGGCAAATGTTGAAATAAACACCTGTTAATTTTGGAAGCTTTTCATATTAATTCTGGCAAAGCTGCCTTTAAAAGGGTTAAAAATATTTATTATAGCAGTCTCTGATGAATAACTGTAGAGGATTGTATGTTATAGATGAATGATCAGATTTTTGGTTGCGGAAATCTAGAATAAGACTTCCACTTCTTGTGGAAGAATAACATTGCACTGATTTTGCCTTTTTTCTGATTGAATGCATAGGTAATGCCTTTTCTAATAAGAATTTCAAGTGATCAGAAAATCTCATTGGTTCTTATGTGTTTCCTTTTATATTTCAGAGCTAATGCAGAAGCATCTTCATCAGTGAAACATGATATAACAGCAGAGCCTGATGAGGAGGTGAAAAATGGAGAAGGAACAAATGAAGGGAGTGATGATAGGAAAGCCATAGAGTCGAGTGATGAAGATACTTTTGCAGAAGGGGAGAAGAAGAAGAAGAAGCGTTCTGGATTTCGGGACCGAAAAGTATGCCTGATAATAGTACAAAAATAATTCATGATAAAATCATATTAGTCAGTGAAAACCTTAAAAAAGCTTTAAGCAAGTTGACCATTGTAAGGGGTGGAGCAGTAAAATATCATGGCTGAAGTGCCCAGTGTTGTAGAGGGGAGAGAGTGATGGATTAGGACCCAAGGAGACGTCAGCCATGGAAATTCGCTTGAGAGGGGGTTGGCACTAGTAAAAACCATTCCTTAAATATTTGACTTGCCTCAAAAGACTTATTAGGGTTGAAATAAATTGGATGTGACTTGGCTGGCACATCAGACACACAGAAAACAACAGTTGGGGTCCAAAGAGGTACTTCAGGACCTTGCTCAGATATGAGACTAAAACAGGGATGGCTCATTCCTGGACTTTTGTGTCCCGTAACTTCTCATTCTCTCCCACCCTGGATGTTGGCCATGGGTGGGTGGGTATGTTTGTCCATATATTTTAATTTCAACTAGAGGTGATTATCTGTGATGTTGAAGGTCTCTCAAAACATGGCAAAATAGTTCCTCTTCCCCCTAGAGGGCACGAGCCAGTTTTGTTCAAATTTGTGGACTTTTCGAACCAGTTTTTGATAAATAAAATGTACATGTTTTTTAGGGCAAGAGATTTTGAGGGTCCTAGAAGTGCAGGAGGCCCGTAGGCCACATGAGGCCCACCTCTGCGTTAAACTGTACACCGACAATAAACTGCAATTTGTCAACATTAAACTGTAATTTAGTGCATGATGCCCCTTGGGCTTCTAACTCTTTTCGAGCGTGGCAGCAAAGAGGAACGCCCAAGATTAATTCTGTTTCTGACCAACTGTGCTAATATCCTCTGTACAGCTGCAGACAAAGCTAATGATGTTTTTGCCAAAAAAAAAAAAAAAACAACCTCAAACTGTGGCTTAGGAACAGTGCTGCCTCCTATAAACTGCTTTCTCTTGGAACACATTTGTTTCATGATGCTGGTCCGAGCTAGAGCTGCCACAACTCAAATCTCAATCTCTCTTTTTCTGTTTCTCATGTTTGTCACTCTGCACACTGTTTCTCTTTCTACAGAGAGGACAAGAGGAAGAAAAACAAAGCCAAGCAATAATCCGTTACCCCCCCCACACACATGCACTACAATTCCCACATTATAAGACATGCACCAAGCCGTGTCTATATTCTTGCACAGCATGTATGTGTGCATTCTGTGTCTCTCTCACACATACACACACACTCCTTCATTCCATGCTTATACTCTTCATTCTCCCATGCCACACCATCTTGCCTCTCTCTCTCTCTCTCTCTCTCTCTCTCTCTCACTCACTCACACACACACACACACACACACACACACACACACACACACACACACACCATCCACCATCCATTCATGTATCTCTCATAACTTCATTTACAGGTAGGAACACTTTTTTGAAAGTGTGACTCCAACCAAAGCAACATTTGAGTGATACCTGTGGTGGGCAGTTAAGGCTGCTGAAAGCTCCAATCCAGTTAGCACCCCAGGCATTCTTTCCTCTCTGCATGGAAAAGGCTTTTGAAACGGCATCCTGCCAGAGATACTGCAGACTGCGTAAATGTGTGGCAACCGAAGACCACAGAAACAGAAATTAAAATTTCTAACGTCTTTGCAACTGCGGCGGAGAAGAGAAAGGGAAAGCTGAGCATATAAACCTCTGCCCCATGTGATGCTTCTCATTTTTTTGTATTCCACTCGCCAGGAACTGGGAGAATGTTTGGCTTTTGCCCTTTGAATAGAAGAACCATATGCCACAAGTTGTGCCTGGGGTGTTTTCATTCTCTGTATTGGGTAGAATGGGAGCTATTAAAGAGAGCCAAGTCTAAGGCCCCTTGCCAAACCTCGAGTTCCTGGGAGGTTGTTGGATGTCCTGGCACTCTGCATAGGCTAATGAATGCATATATACAGCAGTCTGCTGCTGTTTTATGCTTCTGTTTCTATACTTTAAAAGGCAGGTACAAGGAAATAGGTTTTGTTTAAGCTTTAGGGCCTGCAAACTATTCCAGTGTTGATACCATGAAAGAGGTTGATTATCAAAGGGCTGCCAACCTGTCACGTACCTGTTGTAGATTGAATAGTTGCAAGAACAAGAGAAGGAATAGGAAGAGTGTAGTGGCTGGGGGTGAATGATCAATAAAAAGAAATATGAGCGGAGTACTTTATATTAGTTCATTTGATAAAAACAGCTTGAAACTGCATGACACTAGGACTTCGTAACAGTGTCTTTTAAAAGTCAGTGATTCTTGCAAGTAGAACTGCACTGAGGTTGTTAATATAGTGAAGCTTTACTTTTCTGTTGAACTTCTCCCTTGGTACCGGGGAATCTCTTGATTATGTAGTATAGTATTTTGAAGTTTGCTTGGACTTTTATTTTCAGTTTTGCTAAATTAAAGTCCTAAGATTGGCTGGGATTTCAATACTGTTGAAAACTGTTCTTTAAGATTTAGCAGTGTTTGCGGTTAGTCCAACAGAGCAAAATTTGCAAACAGTAGATCAGAACAGCCTGAGGGAACACTTTGTTAGAATAATCCTTAGAACCCAAAATGCAGTATATCAATTTTCGTTGAGTGCATTTTATTTGAAAACTTGGTATGGGACGGATCATAAACTAATCCTGTTTGGTCATAGATCTTAAGTATGTTTAAAAGAACCTGCTGAGGGAAATATAGAGAGAATTAAATGGTCTTGCTTGCTTTTCTCTGGGGGTTTATTGTGAAAAATCATAGGGAAGAATGAAATTTGTCTCCTACTAGATTGCCTGGAACGTCCACAGAATTATCTGTTTGCATAGTAGTGAAAACCACTTGTAGTACATAGGGTACAAACCATTAGTACTTGCTGTGTTGTGGAAACAGTGGGAACATGTAACTATCAGGATCATTGGAGTTTAACAGATGGCTTAAAAGGTGTGTGTATTGTGTCATAGGTAGGTTGTATCTTAATGAGAAGTTGAATTTACAATACCAGGTTCTCCAGAACAAGGAGCAGCAGGATGTAGGTTTATTTGTTTGTACAATATGTTGCTTTCCCCATTAAGAATACATGGTGAAGACTGATTATGTTTCCACTCATTTAGGTAAATGGATGTAAACATTTATTTTTTTGTCAAAATTCAATAAAGTCAGAAATTTGATCTGTGATGTTAGTGTTCACGGCTGTTAGAGTACACAGAAACTCGTATGGTATTGATATAAAGCAGAGATGTAAATTTAAATCACTTTTTGGTCATGAAGCTCGCAGATATGAAGTTGTGCTTCTCAGCCTAAGCATACCTCACTGGGGGTGTCCTGAGCAGAAAAGAAGGAAAGTCACAGTCCTGAAGAAAGTTGGAACAGGAATGTGCTATTGGCCAGAGTGCTCTGGCAATAGTCTGAATTGTTCTTATTGTCTGAGTGTATATTATCAATGCTCTGGAATTATCTAGCTCCTAATAGCCGATTTACAACATTCATGGATTGTAGAGTGCTTCAGAGGTAGCATTTGGTGGCAACCACCCACAGTTACCTCACTGCCAGATGGGCATTATAAAAATCTAATAAATAAATAAATATGGTCATGAAATTTCTGTGTCCTTTTCTTTATTATTATTCAAAAGTTAACCAACATAGTTCTTTGCTGAATGAAGCAGTTGGGTGAATGTTTTAGTACGTGGTGGTTTTGTGTGTGTGTGTGTGGTTTTTTTGGCTGGTTTGCCTGACTTGAAACTGCAGCTTATTAAGAATGCAAAGGCTAGGAAGCTGACATAAGCTGAGCTTTCAGATTGTTTTTGCTCGACCACTGTGTGACTAGAATTTCTTTGAAATATGCTATTGATCAGAGAATATCTTCTGGTGACCTGTTAGATATTTTCTTTCTCCCTATCAAATGTTCAGACTTTGCCACCCTGCCTGTAATCAGAATTCTTAAAGCTTCTACAGCAAGCCACAATAGAAATTGTATAAAAGTATTCATCTGAAAGCGGCTTAAGACCTGATGTAATTAAGAGTGTGAGGTATGTAATGCCTGCTTCACTGTCTTATCTGCTGTACAAAAACAACTGAATAGCTGTAGAAAAAGAACTCGGAATCAGGCTTGGCAAACTCCTCTTTCTCTTGCAGTATGGGAATGTAGTAATAATGAGCTAATTTACAGAAGGGTTGTGAGTATCACACTATAAATTGATAGGAATGTTACATGAAAATTCTGAAAATAATTCTGAAAATAATGTTGCAGATGTGCATGAGCTGGAAACATTCTAAGATCAAAAAGTTGAAGGCATGACTAATGGGTAACAATAGTGGGTGCATCTTTGTTAACAACTTGTGCTCCTCTGTGTCACATGCCACTTTTTAATCTGGCAAGCTTTTGCCTTCCAGGAGTACCTTCTGCTTTGTTGAAAGCTGAATTCTTATTTTCAATTCCTGTCCAGAATCCTGCTAAATCCTGTTTTATCTATAGTCTCTTGCCAGAATCCAATCTGCAGGTTGATGCAGTCGTCCCCAACTTTGGGTCCCTACATGTTTTTGGACTACTGTTCCCAGAAATCCAGGTCAGCACTGCTAGTAGTGAAGGCTTCAGGGAGTTTTAGTCCAAGAACATCTGGTGAGCCAAGGTTGGGAATCCCTAGGCTACAGTGTCCATTAATTTGCTGTCTATAAACCAAATGTAGCCCCTGTTGTTTTCATTGAGTTTTACGCTTGTGTAATGAGATGTTGAGAAGCCCACTGCTCACACAGCAGAGCATTAGGCAGGCAGAATGTGGCAATAGGATACTGGTCTTAGATGTATCCTTACTGGATTTTAGTAGAATATACTGTTTCTATATGATATTGTAATTGTAAATCATCATAAGCTGCTGTGAATTATACATAGACATTGAAGGGGTAGAAGAGAAGTTCTCACATATTGACATTTAGGTACAACTATGCCCAGTACATTTACCTGCTACTGTGCCCCAGACACAGTAGTAAAGAACAAACACCCAAGTATGGCCACCAATTTAGGGGTATCTTTGAGTGTAATTTTTTGTTTTCTCCCTTATGAGTTAATGGCTGCCTTTTGCATGTGTGGGAAAAAGTCAGGACACACCATTTGGAGATGTTTTTGTGATGAAGAGAAAACCAGTGGTCTGCTAAAAAAAAACTGGCATCTCTGTTACTAAAATGGATCCAAAGGTGATAAGTGTGTCTATGTGTCTCCATGCTTCATCCTTGGATCTTGCAGCATACCAGCCCTTGGTCACACATTGTGTCATCAAAATAATAGCCATATGGTAGCTCATTGTTAAAATCAGTATTTACTGCATAACAAATAAGTTCTTTTGAATTTAGGAGAAATACAGTGAAGAACAATAAGAAATTTAAAGTGTGGGAGTCTGAATCTGAGGAAAAGATGGTATAATAATAAATGAATCTACCACTTCACCATTTGGGGTGGGATGTTAGTTTTTTTTATTCAGTCAATAATGTGTTCTACATAAATTGTTCCATTGGTCAGCATTTTGCCAGGGCACTATATGCAAATGTAGGTGCATGCCAGTTACTTAAAACAGCTGTAGATTTGAGTTAAGAATTGTGAATGTTCTGTATTTTCATTAGGTGATGGAGTATGAAAACAGGATCCGAGCATACTCTACTCCAGATAAAATCTTTCGATATTTTGCCACCTTGAAAATAATAAATGAGCACGGAGACTCAGAAGTGTTTATGACACCTCAGGATTTTGTGCGATCTATAACACCAAATGAAAAACAACCAGAACGTAAGTGACTTTGTATAGAACGACAGTGAGTATATGTGAGGAAGTAGAATTTTAGGAAGTGAATTTATTTGCTAACATTATTAAATTTAGAAACCTTTGAGAATTATTGATTAAGAGTCATCACCTCTCATCCTCATTCTCTGCCCTTTGCCATCTTCAGTTAATTGAAAGGTTTTAAAACATGTCTTAGGTAATATAAGCATAGTAAGAAAGCTAGGGTTGATTGCCCTATCAAATAAACAGCACTCTGAAATCCAATAATATCCAAGCAAATATGTTAGGTGTACCATGCATCAAAAGTTGCAGTGTAGAGTGCTTCCATTTAGGAAAATCTTTCCTCTTCATAAATGTCAGCGTACTATATCCTCAGATTTAGTGAGTCCTCACTGGGGTTTTGGGGAGAGATTTCCTTCTTCACACTTATCACTCAAAATTTTTATTTGTATTACTGCACATCCAAATAACCCCAAACCTACTGGCAGCCTACATCCTGTGCATGGATTGCACTGGTTTAGCTATATAAGAACGAGCACTGAAAGAACTGTGTTTTCTGTGACCGTAGATGATGATAAGAAGCAGTAGTGTTCATCTGTTATATTTTTTCCATCATTGAGTACAGTAATCCCCCGCCTATAGCGGTGATTAGGGACCTGACCCAACCCGCAATAATGGAAAATCTGCGATTTGCAGATGTTGGGTCAGGTCGGGACTGAACATAGGGAGAAATACATTAATTGTAATGGTAATTGGCGTTGCACATAAAATTAGCAAAATTCTGCCAAGCACTTTCAGGTTTCAGTGGGAGGAAATTAAGCAAATGCCCCAAACTGTTCCATTGCCTCTAAGGAGCCTTAAAATGCATGTATGTTTTAGAAAGGTAAAATTAAGTAAATGTGCTGATTATAGCTCTTTAACACAAAACCCACACATTTACTACATTGTTTGGTAAACATGTGCTTCTTTTAAGCTTGCAAAGCAGATGGCAGAAGAGTGTTTATTGCTTTGTTTTAGGAGAGATTCAGAAATATATTCTGGACGGATTAATAACTCCATCTTCTGCACCATGACTATTATAGACTTCTAAACAAATGTGAAGCATTTCATCATTTTTACTCACAGTTGGCGATGATATATTTTCTGCCTTATTGATCACAGGCAGCTTTCCACCCCCATACTCCCACCACATTTCTCTTATCTAGCCAGTCTGAGTGATAAGATGTTACAGCAATTGTTTTAAATCACATTCAATAAGTGTGTGTGTGTGTCCTTTATGCTTGAGGAAAATCCAGATAGTATCAATGATCATAATTAAAAGAATATAGGAATTGACTCTTATCTTGTGTTTGAGACTGTGATTGTGCCACAAATCTCATCATTTGGTAATGTCAGCCGTTGTTAAAAGATATTGATATTTTACATGTCAGATTCCTATGGAAATAAAATTGTTAATTTTGTAGGTCCAGAGGTGCATCAAATTTTTTTTTAGCACCATGGTTTCCTAGATTATCCTCCCTCCCTCCCTCGCTCCCTTATTACTTACTTATTGGTTGGTCCTCCAACATTAGTTAATAGAATTATCAATTAACTGTGGGCTGGTGTGCTATTTCCTTTTCCAGTTCTGGCTTGGAGGGCAGGTGTTAATTTTACTGAGTCTGTGGGTTTTAAACAAGAAATGGAGAGGGTGATATTGAAGGTCATAGCACAATAATAATTCTCCAGAGGGAAAATGAAAGCTCTTGTGCACTGAACCACTGTCAGAATTATATATTACCGTATTTCCAGGGCATCTGCTTAATATCACTTAAGTGAAGTCCATAGCCAGGAGAAATGAAAGACTCTTTCTACTGAAAATAGTTTTTCAGCATCCTACCAGATTCATGTTAAATATCTTGTTTAGGATTGTTTGTTATGTGTCATATATCTGTAATAAATGAGCTGTTAACATGGATGGGGACCTGCAACTTGTGACTTGGCTATGGCCAAGTCACATATCACAACAGCGACTTGACTTGGACTCAACTTAAAGTTTTTTTCCTCAAAGACTTGGACTCGGCTTGTGACTTGACCCATTTTTTGGCAAGTCATGTTTTCAATTCCTTATTTTTGGCAGGGGACACACACACACCCATGAAGAAGCAGCTTTTAACAAAACCCACTCAACTGAACTGAGGGGATTCCTACTTAAAGCCATGATTTTTGCCCTGTGGGATCACCCATTCTTCCATTTTAGTTTCTGTATAGTTTAGTGTTGAAACCGTTGGGAGAGATTGTCCACAGTATGTGGAGGAGGCCCCATGCTATTTATTCTTTTTCTCCAATTCTGGGAAAACTGTTTCAGTTCTAAACCGATATCACTTACCAGTAGTGGAGTGATGAAGGTAAACAGACTAAAGCATAATCTAGATGAGATAGTGATCCCCCTGGTCATAAGAACATAAGAACAGCCTTGCTGGAACAGGCCACAGCCCATCCACTGCAGCATTCTGTCTCACACTGCACATTTGCTTCAGGGTATTCCCAAGCAGATGTCTTCACCTGCTTACGATTCTCTGCAAATGGCATTGAGAGATATCCTGCCTATATCTCCAACCCGGAGGTTGTTTTTAGGCATCCATAATGATATCCATTGATACCCTTGTTCTCCATGAACTTCTCTAAGGCGCCGTCGTTCAACAGTGAAAAGGCCCAGTCATTGCAGCCTCAGATGGTAAGGAATGTGTTCCAGTCCCCTAATCCTTCTGGTTGTCCTCCTCTGCACTTTTTCCATTTCCATAATATCCTTCTGGAGGCATGGTGACCAGAATTGTACACAATACACCAGATGGGGCCTCACCATAAATTTATAAAGAGGTGATATGACACTTGCTGACAAATTTGGCTACCTTGCTATTTACTCCTACTTCTAGATCATTTATGAAGAGGATGAAAAGCAAGGGTCCTAGTACTGAACCTTGGGGGAGCCCACTCTTTACCTTCCGTCACTTGGAGAAGTGTCCATTTAGTGCTACCCTCTGGTTGACACATGTCAAACTGACCAATTGGTAATTTCAGTTGGGCCTCTGTTTATTGTTTTTGTGAACAGCCTACATGCCTCTTCGAGTGTTTGGACTTTCTCAATTTTCCCTTTCAGCTTCTTTTTTTACTAGTTTCCTCATCTTTGGGAAATTCTCCAACTGCCAGTCTCTCTTGGGTTGGAGGCTGATGGCATATGCCTACTTTTAGACCATCTTTGTGGCCTGATACTCTTACCCATAGAGTTTCTAATGGTGACTCCAAATCACCTAGATATTCCAATTCATACGATTGTATCACTTCTTTGACATACAAGGCTATGCCACTTCCTGTTTGCCCCTTCCTGTCCTTCCTGTACAGTTTGTAGCCTGGGATAACTGTATCCTATTGGTTATCATCTGTCCACCAGGTTTCAGTGATGCCAATAATATCAATATTTTTATTTATTGCTAAGTATTCCAGCTCCCCTATTTTGTTCCGGAGGCTTCTGGCATTTGCATACAAGCAATTATTGATGCTTTTCTGATGCAGTCTTTTGTGTCCAGTTGCATCATTAGACTGCCTCTTGCATCCTTCTGCAGGAGTGCTGGTGACTAGCTCCTCATTCTGCTTAGTGATTATTGCATCCTCTTCACTGCCCAGATGCTGCCCAGCTCCTGTCGGCTTTCCCCCGGTTATCAGTTTAAAAGCTGCTCTGCAGCCTTTTTGATGTTGAGTGCCAGCAATCTAGTCCCCTCATGGTTCAAGTGCAACCTTTCCCTCCTGAACAAGTTTGGGTTGTCCCAAAATGTTCTCCAGTTCCTGACAAATCTGGAGCCCTCCTCTCGACACCATCACCTCATCCACACATTGAGGCTTCTGAGTTCTGCCTGACTAGTGGTTCCACCACGAGGATATATCCTGGGAGGGTTTATGCTCCCCTTGAAAACTCAGCTCAACAGTGTGGGGAAGTACTGTAATGCTCCCCTTGAAAACTCAGGTACAACAGTGTGGGGTTGATCCCTGAGCCTTTATATGCTGGTCTTGGCTAGGAGTATGCTGGACACAGTTAAAAGTATGTTCCAGCTATACCCCTTCCTTAAGATGTCTAATTTGCTCATAGTCCCACATGCCTTATTTGCATTTCATGTGGTTTATTCTAGCGCACTGCGTTAGGGGTTGCCATTGGAAACTTCCGTGGCTTCGGGAGGCTCCAATTGAACTATTGAATGGAACTGTTCACAGGAAGAATAGAAAAATTATAATGTACCTTGTTAGAATAGCTTTCCTCTGCACAATTCAAAGTGCTGTTTTTCACCTATGAAGATGTGCACTGCATGGTTTCAGGCTGTCCAAAAGAACATGTCTTCCGATGTAAGCATCTCCAGCTTTTAAGTTGTTGGGGTGGGGGCATTATTTTCAGTCCCACTTCACCTTTTTAGGTGGGAATTCAAATCAAAAGACTACTGTGCAATCTTCAGTGTGAATATTTGTTGCTTTTCCTACTCCTTAGTTTCATCTTTTCAACATTATGAGCCATTCCCTCATCATCCTTTCAATTTACCTTCTTTAACTTGTTTTGGAATCTGCAGAAGAGGTTGTTGTTTTTAACGTGTATGAAACAAATGTCACCTAAAGACTGATGAATGGCAATGAAAAGTCTTTAAATCAGTTAATGGCATCTTTTGCTTGAGGGTAAAAGGAAAATGTTGCTCTATGTGTGGAGCTGGAGTTGGAGTTTATATATCAAGGTACGGGTGGAGCATGATGGGACATGGTGGCTCAGCGGGCTAGAGTGCTGAAACTGTCGGCTGCAAAGTCGGCAACTCGGCAGTTCGAATCCCGGGTGACACTGCAGAGTGAGCTCCCATTGTTAACCCCAGCTCCTGCCAACCTAGCAGTTCGAAAGCATGTAAATGCAAGTAGATAAATAGGTACTGCCATAAAAAGTGGAAAGGTAAGCAATGTTTCTTGTGCATAAATGCATTCAGACATTTTGGCCACATAGCCATGGACTTGCACAACACTGGCTGTTTGGCTTAGAAACAGAGATGAGTGCCACCCCTAGAGTGGGACATGACTAGCACACATGTGCGGGAGGAACATTTACCCTTTACTAGTGGAGCATGATAGGTATTAATATCATGTTTATAAAGTTGTTTTGAAAAACTTATCAGAAATGTGTGTCATAATATTCAATGAGTTTTTTCTTTGTTTCTTTTTCTTTCAGATCTAGGCCTTGATCAGTTTGTGGTGAAACGCTATGATGGGAAGGTGAGATTCCTAACATTCTCATTGCTATTTTATCCATCTGGGAGATATTTACTTTCCCTGTGTAGCAGCAGGCAAAGCTGTGTTTGTTTTAGAGCAAATATCCCCCCCCCCCTTTTAATGGCTCCATTGGATGAAGGGAACAAAATCTAAGATCTTAATCAGTTTCCCTATGCCTTCCTTATGCATTTGCCTCAGAAGTGGAATTGGGAAGATGGGCCTCACTTTTGGTTATTTCAATTGATCTCTCACTGACCAAATCCACAGCAATTCTCCTTGTTCAGTCAACTCCCAGAAAGTTCAGGCTCCATGGGAGAAAGAGAGAAGACTTCCAAGTTGCTTTTGTCTCCTTGTTGTCTTTCAATTGTCTAACTAAATGGTACCCTCAGACAGAGGAAAATCTGCTTACTATCTTATTTTCTTCCCTGTCTTATTACTGGTTGATGTTTCATGTTAATGAAGTACAGCAATGCTGATGTTTCTTAAAGATCTGACACTCTTCTCTGCCTGTGTCAGGACCAGTCTACATGCCCTGGATATGTCCACGAGCCTGCCTCAGGAGATGGAAAGGGATAGGTAGAAGGTGGGACTGAATTTTCCAAACTGCAACAGGGTGGTACAGAATGAGCCTCTTGTATTCTCTCCTTTTGCCACAGGGTGACACTGACATCAATTTGTCCTACATGTTCACCTGCATAACAGAAAGGTCTATTTGAATTTGACAATTCCAGCAGTGGCTTGGGCTCAAGCAAGCATGCCTACTAGAGATGGGCACGACTTAGTGGTATTCCCGTTTCCGTTTCCGTTACTCGGTTCTGTTACTCTACGGAAACGGTAACGGGAATTACTCCGCCAGACTTCGAGCTCGAACCGACGAACGAACAATTTTGGTCTGATTTGTCGTGCTCGTTCCTTGCATCGCGCAATCGCGCGATGCCACGAGGCACAGAAAAAAAGTTTTTAAAAGTTAAAAAAACCCGGTTCCCGGCCAAAAAGCAGGCAGAAAAATGCCTGCCGTGCCTCAGGGCACCTACCAGAGGGGTTGTTTCTGGAGGTCCCCGGCCTCCCCCCCATCCCTCGTCCTGGGCTGCCAGCAAAAAGCCCAGTCTCGCCGCCGACCGCCGCAATTAAAGCGCAAGCAAGCGGCACGGACGGCACAGGAAAAAACTTTTAAACTCTCCCCCCACCCATTCCCGGGCCAAAAAAGCAGGCGGAAAAATGCCTGCTTGACTAAGGGCGCAGGGCACCTACCGGAGGGGTGGTTTCTGGAGGGGGGGTCCCGCCTCCCCCTCGTCCTGGGCAGCCAGACTCGCCATGCCATGCGGTGCGGGCGGGGGATCCAAAATGGGGCGGCGAACGCAATATTGTTTTTGAAATCGTGGTCCAAAAACACACAAGCACAACAGAAACACGCGAAAATTTATAAACTGCCAGATTTTTCACAGTAGCAGTGGGTTTTTTTCTTGCAACAAAATGTCTCTCCTCTCCTCCTCTGTCCTCCATTGATTTTATTTTTTTTTATTTTTTTTTACACCTGCGCAATGATGGGCTGGCCGAGTGGCCAGCCATGTGGGAGTGGACGACCATGCAAATTTTTGGAGCCATCCCACCAATCGCATGGCCACTTGGCCATGGAGACTTCTGGGATGTGCCAATAAGCCCCCTAAAACCTGCCCTAGCCCCCTAACCCTAACCCTGATCCTTGACTCCTTACCCATACGTCACAGACTGTCTTCTTAGTGGGTCAGAGAGGCACCCAGAGGTGCAACCCACTAGCCCACCGTAACCTTACCCATCACTAGCCTAACCCTAGCCCTTGCACTAACCCACCTTAACCATAAGCCAGATCTACTTGCATTGCACTACACGCAAGTACGATTCCCTTCTTTGTGAGACATGGCGGTGCGAGAGCCTTAGGCATCACCCTATGGCTCTGGGTTCACTCACTGGTCTCACTGTCTGCAACTGGTATGCATATCCATATGGCTATGCATGCCATTTTGCAGCAGCAGGTGAGGAGGGGAGACCCCCATGTTGAGGGGTCTCTTGGAGCCTGCTTCCCCTTCCTAGTGGGTGAGGATAGGAGGCACCCACGGGTGCCTCCAGGAGCCCGCTTTCCCTTTATAGCGGGCCAGAGGAGGCACCCACCCCACAGAGGTGCCTCCAAGAGCCCGCTACCCCCCAAAAAAACAGTACTAACGAAAACGAAAAAATGAAAAAAACGAACCGACTAATTTTTGCGAATTTTCGCGAAAAACAGAAACGACCCGAAACGGAACCGGCCCGACTAACGACAACTCGAAAAAAAATTTTTCAAGTCGTGCCCATCTCTAATGCCTACTTTAAGCTGCAGCCTGCCATTGTTGGGATGGGAGGGATGCCAACAGACTACAATGGGATCTGGATTTAAATATTCTCTACTTCCTGAATTCTGGCCATTCTATAGCATGAACAAGGGCAGTGGTTTTTAGTGTTTATTGCTAGTGCTTGAAAAGTAAAGTTAAATACAGTTGCAGATTTGCTTTGAGTACATATAGACTGAAATCATGTCGTGTGGCTGTGTAAATGCTATAGCTTTTGGTAGCAAATTACTCCAAATTAAAAAATCTCTATAGGTATCGTCCATTGCATGCTCAGCTGCAATTTGCTTCCAAAAGGTATCCCTTTCCATGGCAGAGCAGCCTGGTTTCAGCCATCTTGTCTAGTTTGCATTTATGTAGTCAATAACTTCACTTAATCAGTGCTATGTTACATATTTGACTGGTTGCCTGAAGTTTTGAATCATGTTATAGATCTGTTTAATTTTATATCTGCATACAATGCAGCTTATCCTATCTTTGCAAAAGAAGCTTGTCTTACTCAGTCCAGATACTACGAATTTTGTGTGGCTTCATTTTAGAACTTTTTGTTAGTCTCCTGCTGATTATTCAAACATTTGATCTAAATAGCTTCATCTGATTAACCTTAGAGATTTCTCATTTTTTAAAAATTGGCTTCCTCATATCAGAATGTATGTTTTTCATAAAAGAATGTACTGTGTGTTTTCTGAGAGACCTTCCTTCTCTGTTAAATCAAGTTAGTTTTGTTTGTTGTTTCTTTCAGCATATTGGTCTCATTTGTTGCAGTCGTTTTTTATGCTACAAGATTTTGTAAAACCCATATCCAGAATTCATACTGTATGTATATATTGTACTGCATTAGTTGTGGACCCATGTATGTGTATATCACAGCTTCCCCCCTTAAAATACATAACAATTTGAAAAGGTTTGGTACAAAATTATCCTGCTGTACTGCATCATAGACAGAGAAGTAGCTATTTATATAAAATGTCTATGTCTTGTACATCCCAAATCAAGATCAGAGGTTAGTACAGATTTCTACTACATTGGTCTTGTGGGAAGATACATGATTGTAATGGATATTTATTTTAACTTAACATTAACCATTAATTTTTAACAGCCTTAACTGATTAATTGGGTTATGGGTCAGTCATAACATAAGCATCAATCATTAGCAGAGATTATTCCTTTAAATATACAGTGTGTCTGTTTTTAGGTATGCCGTCTAGGTATGCTGCAGCACAACTCATGTGAAACGCAGCTAACAGGTCATTAGTATTGTGGTCCAGCCTGTTTGAATGGCAATAGGTGGAAGGAAGCTAGACATGGGAATATTCAGAGGAGTATCTATTTTGCCCCTTACTTATAAAACCTGTTGAACAAGTTGCTCCCTACCTCTGTGCTGCCCTTATGAAAGCTTTGTCACATACTGGTTTTGTTGGCATAACCCAGATGTATTTTACTAGTCTTTCTTGTTTTTCCTTTCCTTTCCTTGGTAATTACTAATTTCAGTTCTTGACATTTTTAGTAGGTACCTCCCAAATGTGGCTGGTCTTTCTTTGCCTCTTTCCTGAAACATCAATTGACTTTTTGTTTTGTGTTTCTGTGTTTCCTCTTGTCATGTCATATTTTGGAATTCTTTTAATTTATGTTTAATGTGTTTTTATAACTAAACCTTTGCTCACTTTCTTCCCTTTCTTCCTAACCTTTCCCCCTTTCGTCAGGATTTTTGGCAGGTACTGACGTATCAGCATGTGCTTCAACCAATTTGTGCTTCCAAACCCATGTGCACCTTCTTGTAAAAGGGACAGTATATATTTACCCGCGTTCCCCATTATCTTAAAAAGAATTTCTCTTTCTCTTTTGGAATACAGAAAAATTACATTTTATGAAACATGAAAACAAAACATCTTTGGACAAAAACGAGTTCAGTGGCCAACCCATTTAATTAATAATAATAATAATAATAATAATAATAATAATAATAATAATAATAATAATAATAATAATAAATAATAAATAATAAATAAATAAATAAATAAATAAATAAATAAATAAATAAATAAATAAATAAATAAATTTTTATGCCGCCTTTCTCCCCAAAGGGACCCAAGGCCCTAATAAGTTCTTGGGGGGGGGGGAATGACTGGATTTCCGTTCTCTTTTTTATCATCAGCCTTTACTATCTGAGAGTGATTCACTTCAACATTCTGTCAAAGTAAAAGAATCATATTTCTGTGTGACAGGTCAACTGACATTTCAACTTTAAAAAATTGAAATATTTTATGTGCCACAAAGATAGAAAAATCGATCTTGTGGGCCAATTTACATTCAAATTCCTCATTTTGTGTTTAAATGTGTAGCCTGCATACTGTAATTAAATTGTACACCACCCAGAGACTACTTGAAGTGGTATGGAGCGGTATATAAGCAGAATGCTTTAAATGAATTTTTTCACACTTGTGAAGTCTAGCCACATTTGTTTACATTACTAAGGTCACAGTCTTCACTTCTGTCTACATTTAAATTATTTAAATAATAAACAGATGGCTGACAGAATGTGGGAACTTAGGGCCAATTACATGTTTATTTATATTCCTATCTCTGCTTTATCATTTGAATATTTTAATGATTTGCAATCCTATGTTTCCAGTTAGAAGTAAACATCATGGATTAAATGGGACTTCAGGTTAAAAAATATGTTCTTGAGGCTTCATTCATCTTAGAATTCTAAATCATCTTTTAGTATTGTCCCATGCAGACAGCTAGTTTTAGTGGCTAATTAAATATTGTGGTTTTCAGTGACCTGCAAGAAAGTCAGTGATGCCTTCAAACGGTGAGGTGAATTTGGCCAAACTAGACATGACATTAAATGCCTTTGCATATAACATGTAGGTTAAATAAGCAGAATAACAAATAACATCATAAAGCAATAATAGGAGACTTCTTTGCAGTGGGAATACCAGTGGAGAGGGTATTTTTCTCTGCATAGAAAGAAATGGTTAAATTTCTCTTCCTGCCTGCTGTGATTCCTGCAGTTGTCAATGTTCCAAAATTTGCAGGTCAGTAAAAAAAAAGCCTATGTGTTAAATACAAAGTTTAAAACTTGCTTTCCTAGCATCCGGCACACACCCCCAGCACCCATCGCATCTACATTCCTGCACTAATGTTTGGTAGCCTGGAATTCCTTAAGTGAATTGGGACAGAAAGCTTTGCAATTGAACCACACACGTGGAGGTTGAGGGGGGAAAGACACATTCAATTTGTTCTGCTCCTGTGATTATGCCGTTCTAAATATTACTAGAATTAATTTTTTAAAAATCACTGTATGTCATGTATGTAAAGGTTTGAACAATAGCTATAAAGAGTGAGACATTGAGTAAACCAAGGTTTAGGCCTCTGGTACAAAGGACTGTGAGGTAAAAATTCAGTGACATGTTAACTTTGAAGCATAAGAGTTTTCCACTGATGCAGATTTCTTCATCTAGCATAATGAAGAGATGAGTTACTGAACTCTAAAGAGAGGGGGAATTGTGTTTAATTTGAAGACTTGCATACTGCCCAAATAAAGACTTATCCAGTTAGTTACTCTGGCTAAGCTACCTGGTATATCTTAAACAGTTATTTCAGAAAGTGTACAAGGGCAGTTTTCCTGAGGTGAGCCTGAGAGAGTTAAACCCCACAAATTGCCAGAGCTAATGTTTTGTCTTATTAATATTCATTCCTTGTGCCTCTTACCTCTGAATATTAAGTGGAAGGTTGCGGAGGGAATTCAGGATAAGGCAGGATAATGACAGAAATATGTTTCTAATTAAATCCATTGATCTCTTTATAAAGCTCTCTGGCCCTTTACCATTGCTGATGTTTATATCTTGAGTGCACTTTTATAGCCTCAGGGTATTTTCAAAAGAGAGAAGTCCAGGATGCTTGCTTTTCTTAAATAAGATTGCACCATTTTCACTGTGCTCTCTTGTGGAATAAGCACTGACAGGACCCACCCTTGATCCTCCCTTTGTAATATGACTGATTATCGCCTAAGCAAATAGGGCATAATTTGATCATAATTTCAATACTTTAAAATGTTTTTTTAAGATGCATTCATAAGTTCTCTGACATTTGAACATCTGAACTGACAGGCACCAAACAGCGATTACACTTTTAAGGTATTGCCCTAAAGCAGTTTTAACTCTTTTATCCATAAATCATTTGGGAGGCCTTTTAGAAAACTGGTAAACTTCTTCCCTTCTTTGAGCAAAGTATTTTGAATAAGAAATCTTATCACTGAATTCATCTAAAACCTTGTCACAGACTTACTATTATTATTTTTAGTAGCATCAAAAATCTTCAATGCTAATGTTGATGGAAACAGGTTAACACATTTTTTTCTTGAAGGATCCTATACTCCTGATCCTATACTCCAGTCATTTCCTGATTTTGCCACTGGAATCACCATGAACGCACCATACAAAATTGAATAAAATTGGAAGGCGTTCATTACATTGAAATTTGGAACAGAGGCTGCCGCTACACAGTCAGCATCTAATACAGTATTCTCCGGTTGCAGTTTTTTCCATTAGCATCTATAGGCTTCCTTTGAAGATGCCAAGTATTTTTTCTTATCTTGTCTCTCTTATGTAAAAGAGAAACATGACCAAAAGTTTGGAGCTCTTACTCTGGTTTTATGCATCCGGCAAAGTGCAGTCCTTTGCAGAGCTACTCAGAAGATTGTATCTGGTGGTTTCTGACAGACAGCAGAGTAGACGCTGGTGGTAGAACAAATTTCCTCTTCCCCTGCACACCCTGCAAATAACAATTGGAACAATCCTGGGAACTGAGGGTGAAGTTGCAGGAGGGAGGGGTATATTTTTGAATTTAATTCAGAAACTAAACAGATAAAAATTTCTGTAAGTTTTTTTTAAAAACTCTCCTTAGATAATGTCTACAGAGATTTCTTAACGTAGCGCAGTTTGCTCCCAAAAATTATGCCATTTGCATAACTGCGCATCAGAATTTCAGCCATTGATTTCAGTGGCATTTACTCCCAGGTTAACACTCCCAGCCTGAGTCTTAACAAAAAAAAAGTCTTATCAAAATGAATGTGGATGAATGGAAGCGAGATTACTGCAGATGATGGCAGTTCTCTCTGTAGGCTGCTGATCTCTCCCGACTGCTGTTGTTGTGACCACCTCCCTGGGCAAAAACAATATGTGCACTAAAATGGACAGGGCAGCCTTGATTTATGGGTCATGTCCTAGTATGCCAAATTCCTTTGTTCAGACAGTGCACTAAGGCTGTAACAGTCTGGCATAATAATATCTGGTAGTATCTTTACGGAAATGGAATGTACACAGCACTCAAGGCAGCTTGCTCATCTGTTATCAATAAATCTTTACGCGTTTATGTAAATGTCTTATTCTTTTTGCTGAGATGCTCAAAGTTCAGTGGCATTTCTGTCACTGACCTTCTATTCTGATGTATAAAAATACATTGATTTAAAAGCAGACTGTATGTGCAGCTTTCTTTATATTGGAAATCCTTAGAATTTGGTTTTCCTTCCCTCCGCCCCTTTTAAAAAATAGTTTTAAAATAATTCTATGTGGTCTTTGAAAACGGGTGTATAAAGAAAGGAAAAAACAGATGTTGCAAATTGCTTTTAAAGAAAAGAAATCGTTTGATCAGAGACATGTGGAACCATTTGTTGATGGGAGAAACCAGTAATGGGGAACGTAAAATATATGCTGTCCCTTTTGAAGAGGCATTTCCTTCTTGCTTTCGTTGCAAGGGTTGACCCCCTTGCATGATGAGTTCTTGCTGCCTGGGAAGGGTTTCGAGACATCCGTATCATTTTCCTCTTGACTCTAGTATGTTAGTCTTGCGTTTCAGGTGCAGCTTTTTTAAAATGATGATGGGTTCTTACTCTGGTGCTGTAAAAGAGTACATGTACATTTCTCACCTAACCTCTGAATGCCACCAATAAGGTGGAATAGATGTAAAGAGGGAGTCTGCATAGTCATTCTGCTATTCCATTGGGGAATAAACAAACCCCGTTGATAATCAAATTAACACTGCTCACTTTTCTTGTGAGGTCATTTTGATTTCCTAGCTAATACAGGGAGTAATTTTCCTAGAAATTTTGACACCAAAGAAAAGACATTAAAGAGCTCTGTATAAATATATTTTACATTTGTACAATTGTTTCTGTGAAGATTCTCAGTCATCCAGGTGAGTTTATCTGGAAGTTGAGTCATGGCTACTGGACAGGGCTACAATTGTTCTTAAGATGACAAAAATTGTGGCTGAAATAACCTGAACCTGATCCTGACCTCAAACCTTTTCCTTACTGCTCAGCATACCACCTTATTTTTAGGTTGGACAATGTAATCTTACTCAAGTCCACTTTGAAGTATGCTCCTTGGGGCCAGATGGACCTAACCACCAACTCAGATTGTATAAGACAGTGTTGGCGAACCTTTGGCACTCCAAGATGTTTAGGACCACAACCCCCAGAATTCTGAGCCTTGACTGTCAATGACAAAGGACTGTGGGATTTGTGGTGCAAAACATCTGGAGTGCTGAAGGTTCACCACCACTGCTATAAGATGACCTGGGTTTGTCACAATATTTCATATGAATAAAATTTGAGGATAGAGAAGAGAGTTCTTGAGGCTGTATTTGTTGAATTAGATGACTCAAGGCACTCTAATAACAGAGAACTTTACTTGGATTTATTAACATATTTTCAAAGACAATGAAAGTTTCCTCCAAATAATCATGTGCAATGTGATTACATTAGAAACATCTTAGAGTTTTGATTTCTTAACATTAAACACAAGAAAACAATGCCTGATCAGGTAATTGTGCTTCTGATGTTTCAGATCTGGCAGCTTGCACGGAAGAATTGCTAAAATTGATATGTCCAGATCTGTGTACTTTTACATGGTTTACAGGAATTTCTTGTAGTATTTTTAAAGACTGATCTTTTTAATGAATGATCAAGCAGCATATGATCATTCCAACCTAAAATCTAAGAAGGTCTTCCTCAGTAGTCATTCAGAAACAGGTTCACTTAGGGCAGGGGTGCCCAAACTTTTTGTAAGGAGGGCCAGATTTGGTGGCCGAGAATGTGACAGGGGCCGGTTGCTCCCCAACCCTGCCACCCTACTGCAAGCCCCACCCACTTTCTTTTAAAAAAAATGGGGTGAAGGAGGGGGAGGGAGGGGTGGCCAGCCAGCCGCGGGCCACTCAGAATGGCCTGGTGGGCCGGATTTGCCCCCCCCCCCCCCGGGCCGGACTTTGGGCAGGCCTGACTTAGGGTATATACAATATAGGCTATATGCAATAATTAAACCATAGTTAACTTAGTTTATAGTAGAAACCTATCTCAGAATACCATAGCAGCAATTTGACTTTTTAAAAAAAATCTCACAAAAGAATATCATGTAAAAATCATTAAAACAGCAAGAATATATCAACCTAACCCCATTGCCTACCGGAACTAATAGGATGTTCATACTGTGCTAAAAAAATAGAGAGATTAATGTGTCAGGTAATTTATTTAAAGATACAGCAGCAAGATGGGGTTGAAAAGACCCTTTTTAAATCTATTCCATGACTGTTTGGTAAAGTGAATTTGAATAGACCATGTCCCATGTTCATAGAGGTAAATTGGCAGAAACAAACTTTAGACCCGAAAGACGAGCAATATTATTTTAAAATATGTAGGCATCACATTTTAATTAACAACCATTAATATATTACCCCACAGAGTGGAGGAATCCAAGAATGCTTAAACTCTGAATCTGTGAGAACTAAACACTAACAAACTGTATTCATTTAAAATGTGTGATACAACATCTTGGGGAAAGATAGCTGGTCCTTGTCAGAATAAACTGTTACCAAAAATAGCAGGCAGTGATGGATTATGTCTCTCTCAGAAAGAGAGCCAGGTGTAGCTGCAGACTCTCTTAAAGTGCTACTATAGAAATTAGGATACTTTCTTCCTTATACAGGCCAGTATCTTGTTTGAAGTTTTAAAGGCCATGTACAGATTTCCCAGTCAAGTAAATTACCTGTTGCGTGGTTGATCATGCATGGAGTCAGTCACACCACTTTAATCCCATAATCAATCTTCGGCCAGCTGTGCAAAGGAAGGACCGGCTGGAGTGAAGGTAACGCTGATATGGTTGCCCTTCCACAGTCACATAATGCAAGAAGATGCTGGCCATCCTCTTTTGCCTTTGACCGTTCCTACCATGAAGCCTACCCTTCTGCATATTTCCTGAAAAGCAGAACTTAGGACATCAGCTTTGCCAGTAATAATAATACCTTTATTGTCAATGTACAACATGTGCACAGTGAAATGTAAATAACACTGAATTCTGTGTGCCTTCTGCAGTTGGCAAAACTGAAGTGGTCAGCAGGAAGTGAAAGGGAATGATGTTACAGTGAACTTTAAGTACATA
This sequence comes from Phrynocephalus guinanensis, assembly GCA_037367245.1. Classification (NCBI taxonomy): domain Eukaryota; kingdom Metazoa; phylum Chordata; class Lepidosauria; order Squamata; family Agamidae; genus Phrynocephalus; species Phrynocephalus guinanensis. Next base: position 41,672,318 of record CM074735.1, on the reverse strand, counting down.
CATATCTTAAGCATTCATCCATCCCCCATGATTATGCAGACTCTGTACTCTAAAATACTGCACAGAATACTAAAAAGAAGTGCTCTTCTACGTATAGATTGTTATGGTTTGGGAGAAAGTACAGTACTTGTTATATTTTTATAAAGCTACCAGAATGCAGTTTTGTTACTCATGTTTTGCAGTGTGAATTATTTAGATTTGGAGAAGGAACCAATGTAATGACTGCTTAAGATGATCACGTTAAAAATGTTGAAGCATTACCATTAATGGCATGGGCAATGTCACTGAACATTCACTTCCTTCCTTTGTGATGGTATGCAAATGCTGGATTTTACATGACTTTCCAGAAGTATAAATGTTTGAGATATGCAAATTCTGCTCATCAACTTGGTCATTTCATGTATCAGATAATGCTGTCATGGGTTTAGCTTGGTTCTTAAAAATCCTGCTGATTAATAAGGGTTGCCACCTGTTCATTATTTTGAGGTGTTCCTATTGCAGGCAGAATTTTCCAAATAAGTCAAAAACAGATTAGATTGTATTCAGACTTGTATTGTTCTTGGTTCGGCTGGTGCTAGTGGAAGTGGGCAGAGTGATACTTTTGTTCTGTGCCTTTCCTATGCTGTTTGGGAGACTTGGAGGCCCCTCCACAGCAATGAAGGGGCACCAAGACAAAGCTACAGCATTTGACTCTCCTTTCTTCTCGGACAGTGGTGGCGAACCTTTGGCACTCCAGATATTTTGGACCACAACTCCCAGAATTCCGAGCCTAGATTGCCAATGCCAAAGGACTGTGGGAGTTGTGGTCTAAAACATCTGGAGTGCCGAAGGTTCGCCATCACTGTTCTAGGACTAAACAATCCCTAGTTCCTGAACAGAAGGAGCTTTCCCATTAGCAGAAGAACGGCTTTGGACCCAGCCTTTTACAGCGTTAGATCTCTGTTTTCCCCAATTGCAGGATTTTTTGTGCAAGCTTCCATGAGTCATGCATTGTGGCAAATAGCAATATTGTGCATGCATTTTTATAGAAAAACAGACTAATTGGACATGTTGGGGAGAAAAATAGGAACTAATAGGTCATATTGGCTGAAATCCAGTTGGCTGCTTGGTGCCCTAAGTAGTAAGTTCCATTGATTCCAATTAACTTACTCTAGTTTTGACTTACTTTAGCACAGTGAGTTGTGATTATAATGGAACCATCAGAAATTATGGAATGTACCAAGGAGTTGGTTTGTAAAATGCCTATTGCTTCAGTGGTGCTAATCTAGTGCAAATTAATATCCCCTTAAATGGGCAAGATTTCAGCCCTTGTTAGAGGAACATTTGGATAATATTATCTAACAACAGCCACATAAATGGAGTGATGTTGCATTTCTACAAACATTTTGGCCTGTGAATACAAGCATATTGTAAAACAAAATTAATCTTCTGCTAGTCAGTGTTGACAGTACTGAATTAGACAGCTCAGTGGTTGGGACTCTGTATAAGGCATTTTCCTATAATCCTGTGAACAAAACTGAGGCAGAAAATTCTAGATTTCCATGTCTCAGCATGGCACTGCTTTCTCATGTCATAGCTTTGTTGAATAAATTAGAAGACTAGATACAGAATTTTCTTTTTCTAAGTGGCAGGACTATGGGGCTACATCATCGTAGCACTTGGGACAAGTAACACTTTGAAGTAATGCCTACCATGATTTTATTTAATGCAAAACGGGCATTCACATGTTCGTTTGCTATCATCTTGACAGGTTGGCTGTTCTTGTTTTGCCTTAAAATAGTTATTCACTTTTCCTGCATGGTCTGTGTACAGCGGCATCTTCCAGAAACATTGCTTGGATTGTTCACTCAGCGGGCAATAACAATTGTTCACCTTTTTTGCTATATATGCATATTCTTGCTTGTATTTATATATTTATACAATGAAAGGATATTAAACTGACTTGCGTGAATGTCTGTATGCTTGTCTTGTGTGCTTGTGTCTAACAGGATTTCATCTTTCTGGAGATATTATTATGGAAATCTCTATGCTAATAACTTGCTGACTTTTGCGTACTTGGCTGTGAAGTGAACTTCAGGCAACACTCTGAATAGGCTCTGTTGATTGATGTGGAAGTACACAAGGTTGATAGAGAGAGAGAGATCTATTTTCAAAAGCCAGGAGCTTTAGAAATGAAATTGTTTACTCTTTAATTTGGCAGACAAATTTACCTTAGCATTAAATGCTGGAAATTCACTTCACATCCACAAGAAAAAACAGCCTTAAGTGTGAAGATTTGGGCTGCATTCATTTTAATGACACAGATATTAAGGATGTGTCTCATATAGGTAGAAGTATACTAACTTGAACATTTGCTGCTGTTTCTTTCACACTTTCTATGTGTACTGTATTAGATTTCAGAAGTAAATACACTGTGCAATAAGGTCTGAAAAAGCAGAGATGACAAGATGAAGATGGTGTTGAGATTCATAAGAGCTCAGTTTTATTTGCGGGAGAAAATTCTATTTAACAGAGGGGATTGGATTAATTGATTTTATGCTGGTAGAATTAATAAACTTTACAGAATTGCAGGAGGGAGTAGCAGTATGAAGCTCTCTCAGAGTGTGATGTTCAGGATCCATAACACAAAAGTGTATCTTGTATTCCAACAAAATTTAAATAATAATTATATATCAACTGCTGTTGCTCTCCATGCAAGAAAAAAGCTTGGCATGGTGAATTCCTAACAGTTGTGTTGTGTAAAGGTTATTCATTACTTGTTCTAAAATTTTCCTAAAAAGGAATGTATGCTAGAACATTAGAACAAGTAATGAACTCGCTAGGGAGTAAATGTGTCTCAAACAATTAAACGTATGGCTGGCTGATTTGTGGGTTCTTTTCTGGTTTAATGTTTTTAAATCCCATTCCTAATTGCTAAACCAGGTGAAGCCTTATTGAGAAGAAAAAATCCAATTCGAATTGAGATTTATAAGTCAAGTGTGGTTAAGATTTCAACTATAGAAATTGTGGTAATTTTTTTGAGACTTTGATCGTATGAAAATATAAGAATTGGAAGCTAATGGCATTGTGGGAAATCTATGCAGAGCCCGACAAAAGAAGGCCGTGTATAGTTATGTTTTGTTGAGGTTTCAGGGGACTCAAAACAGGGAGAGTCTTGTCTGCCTGCATCATCTCTGATCATTTTTTAAAGTGACAACTGTGGTACAGCTAGGTGAACTCTTGAGAGGCAGAATTAGCATGTTGGATCCTAGGAACAGTATGACCAGTTCTGAGTGCCACCCAGTGCTTTGGATGAGTTTACTGAATAGTACACACAACTGCACAACAAACCATGCTGGAAATGGTGACATGGGCTTAGCATTTCCTGTCCAAAGTGGTCAAGAGCCACCAGTCCCATGCAACTGTAGGAATCCACTATATAGATATCATTTTAAACATGTTCCCATTATATTTAATTGAAAAATGGGCTTGTAGGATTATAGAGACCTATTTTTAAGAAACCTATTTTGGAAGCTAAGGACATGGCATAAGCATAATTAGCACCATGTTGCTCTTCTGAAGTTCAGCTCTATAACTTTCCTGGTAATGTTACTGACATTAGAAGGAAAACCAAAATGAGGTGGTTAGGGAGCACACACTTGTTGTCTAAAAAGCCTCTTAATCCTCCCTGTCATTAGAATGCATGCTGAGCATCTTTAAAAATGTAGACTCTGCTAAATATTTTTGATCTTAGTTACAAATTCTTACTTGACATTTTGGTGGCCTTATGTTGTCTAAATAAAAATCATGTGCAAATTTGTGTAAGGCTGATAGAAAGTGGGTTTAATTAGAAGTTTTAATTATGATCTGCTGTGATTACTCTTTTCCATTGTCACTATGGGAACTAGATAGTGCTTGACTTTCATCTAAAAATGTTTTGGGTAAGCCATCTCCATTTGGCTGTACAACAGCATCTCTGGGGCACAAGTGAGATAACAGCTCTTAATTGGCATCTCGACCTCTGGAACAATCAACATTTGCTTAATTTGTTGTCCTTCTTTCTTAATTAAGGACATAAAATAATCAAAATGATTAATTGCTCTATATTTTCCTTGCCATTCAGAGGTAACAAATCAAAATAGTCTGTGATGATTTCACTGTGGTTTCAGTGTCACTGCTTAACTAATTGTCTTTCCTTTATCTTGATATGATGGGATCCTCACTAGACAGAGGTAACAGATAGGGAACAGTTGTATAAGTGGACCCTGGTGTGCTGTTGCTGGTGTCCTTTGTTCCCTAATAGTGCCCCTCGACTCAAGCTTGCAATTTATTTGCTTCTGTGCCTGCATGTTCTCAACCCCATTAACCACAACTCCATTTGATCCTTTTTCTTTCCCTTGTATGTATGTCTCTGTGTGTATGTCTCTGTATGTGTGTGTGATATGTCTTCTAACTCTTCTGAAATAGTCTGCCTCACTAAAAACTTAGAACCTAACTTCTAACCTACTTTGCACATCTTTTCTGGCCTTTAAAACTTCAGAAGACAAAATGCTATTTCCTGTAGTTTAGTGATTCATCTTATACATGTCCTGGGAGGAAACTTTATCCCAATCAGAAAGATTCTGTCTTGCATAACAGTTACCATAAATTGATTAGTTCACCATGGTCTGATATGGATGCTGTACTGTCATTCAATTAACCATTATTGTGAGATCATGAGTGGGCCACTGGCTTATGCTTTTTATCCAATTTCTTTCTCTCAATTCTCAAACAATTCACTTTTCTTCCATTCCTCCTGTTAACAACAGTTTTGTGTGATTTGTGTATTAACTGTATATCCCTTGAAACTATGGTCCACAAACTTGGTCCAAACCATAATTCCTGGTTTCAGGGTAGGGATGAGCGACTGCAGCCCTCCGGGTGTTTTTCACATGCAACTAACATAAATACTAGCCTCTGTTGTCATGGTGAGGGATTATGGGAGTTGCAGCTGCTGACAAACATCTGGGGAGTTGCAGTAGCTAAACCCCATTGTAGGGAAACTGTGTTTACCATAATACATAACACAAATGTGTGACTAAAACTGTGGTTAACACTAGGTCTTGCAACCCATTCCTGGTGGTATAACTGTGTCTAAAAATGGGCACTTTTGTACCCATGGTTCAACAGACATGACTGCTTCACTGAGTAACATGAATATGGTTGCTATTTAGTTTGTTCAAGGCAGATATATTCAGTTCCAAGTTGTAATGAGTTGTAAGGGTGGTTTAAACAAACATATTTTAAGTGACGTATTTGCCAAATGGCATTGGAATTCTTTTGGTTTCTCTGTAATAAAAATAGCAACAGAGAGCCTCTGGAATACTATCAAACCGTTAGGCTACCAGGGAACAATAAGGCATATCTTGAGAGTAGTCCATTTGGGACTGAAGATAGTTACAATCTGATTTTATGTATGTGCACATAGTAGTAAACCCCATGATGTTCAATTGGGCTTATTCTCAGTAAGTATATATAGGACCATTGGTAAGAGAATAAGGCTTGATTGTTACCTTGTAGTTGCAAAGAAACATCTGATAGGTTTAAAGGCTGGAAAAGTGTATGGGATGGCAGCAGGAGGGGTGCATTTAGGGGAATGGATACTTGGAGGCAACATTAGAAGTGCAAAAGCTGTGATCCTTTATTTACTGAGCTTCCCCTCTCCCTCTTCTCTTGGGATCGTGGCACTCTTGATATGTTACAACAGAAAATCTCCCAGGAACGTGAGAAGTTTGCAGATGAAGACAGCATCTTTTACGCACTTGGAGAATGTGGCCTGATCTCCTTTTCTGACTATATTTTTCTCACAACGGTTCTCTCCAGTAAGTAAATATTTTTGTTCCCTTCCTATGGTTTGGGGCATTTTTAAAGTAAAAAAACACCGACAGGCTAGTGATGTATGACTGCAGCCCTCATTTGTTTGCTTAGGAAAAAAACAGTGGTATAGTATATGCAGTATAAAGTTGTGACAGTCAAAATGGCTATGTGTACCATAAACAGGTCTTCAGAAATGTAGTTTTGACTATGCTAGCAGTTATGTTCGTTTGTATAACAGACCAGAAGGCTCATACGCAAGATGTAACTGTGAACATCTCAGCAAATTGTTTATATAACTCAATTATAGATCAATCTTAGTAGGAGTTGATAGGCCTGGATGTTTTTTGAATGTGTTTAACCTATATTTATTAGTTTGCCAGCTGCTGTGGGAATGGCCGCCGTTTATCTTAATGTTCCTCCCCTTCACCCAAGTGGACAGAAAGGGATAGTATTGTGATTGCTTTCAGAAAGCAATCATTCTGTGTCCACTCTGAAGCAAGTGAACCAAGTTTCTTTAGCAAAGCTCCTGCCCACACATGCCATTTGAAGAAGAGCCTCTTTGTTTCCTTTTTTCCTAAACTAGAGTGGGATTTTCAAACTATTTTTCTGATTGTTCATGTTTATTCTGCTTTTCCTCCCAAAGGCACACAGTGCTGCTATGAGTAGTATTGGAAGTTACAATGTCAAAACTCCTAATAGCCAAAACAAACAGGACTCCTAAATAGTACAACCCAAAAAAGCCACAAGGAGCAGTGCCAGTGAAAAGCCAGAAACCAGCAAATGCTTGGGTTTAAAAAAACCCCTAAAAAAACCAATATGTTTTCACATGTTGTTAATCATTTGAGGCTCATGGCATATCGAAGTGGAGAGGCTCAGCAAATAGGAACCATAACTGAACAGTCCTCTCCCTGATTAGTGTCCATCTCAAACATGTCTAGAGGCCATCAGAGCATAGCCTTGATCAAAGATCGTAATTGTTGAACAGGTTTATGTGTACTCTTCCAGCCACCATATTGCTGCACATGATGAGGCCAGTTGCCCATGTGGAATGGTTAACTCATAGAATTGGAAGAGATCTCAAGGGTCATCCAGTCCAAACCCCTGCTGTGCAGGAACCCCCATCAAAGTACTCCCGACAGATGGCCATCCAGCCTCTGCTTAAAGCCATCAAAGAAGGAGACTCCATGAGACTCCATGGCAGCTTATTCCACTGCTGAACAGCTCTATCAGGAAGTTCTTCTTCTGAAGCCATGGAAAACAAACCTGTCCCCTCTTCGACATGACGTCCTTTCAAATACTTAGACATGGGTATCATATCCCCTCTCAGCCTTCTTTTTGTAAGGCTAAACATTCCCACCTCCCTAAGCCGCTTCTCATAAGCCATTTCTTCCAGACCATTAACCATCCTGGTCACCCTCGTCTGGACTTGCTCAAGGTTGTCAGCATCCTGAGGTGTGCAGAACTGGACAAAGTATTCCAGTTGGGGTCTGACCAGGGCAGAACAGAGTGGTACTATCACTTCCCTTGATCTAGACGCTATGCTTCTGTTGATGCAACCAAGAATTGCATTGGCTTTCTTGGCCATCGCATCACACAGCTGACTCATGTTCAATTTGTGGTCTATCAAAGAAAGAGATCAAATTAGTCTGGCATGACTTGTTCTTAAGAAACCTGTGTTGACTTTTTGTAATGACAGCATTGCTTGTTAAATAATTACAAAGTGTCTGCTTAATAATCTGCTCTAGAATCTTTCCAGGAATGTCATGCTAACTGAGTGGGAATTATTTGGGTCCTCTCCCCCCCCGCCCTTTTTGAAAATGGATACAACATTTGCCCTTCTCCAGTCTATGGGGACTTCCCCTAGCCTCCCTCAGCTGTACTCTTAGATTTTGTTATGTGCTGTTCCTTTAGAGTAGGGTAGGGATGGTTGGGGTGGCAAATGGGTAAGAATATTAGCTGTGATGCTCAAAGTCTCCAGTTCAAGTCTCCCATCTTAGCCATCTCAGTATTAGATAAGCCATTATTCTCAGAGCCTCTGATATATACTGAGATAATGTATGAGAGGCATTTTGAGCATTTAAATTATGTCATCAAAGTATGCCTGAGTTTCCTAAGAACGAAATGGAATGAAAGCTATGTAGATATAGCCTGGCGGCAATTGGGTGAAGAGGAACCATAGTTCTGTGGCAGAGCACATGTAATACAAGCTCAACCTGTGGCATCTCCAGGTAGGGCTTATGGAGAAAAATGGCCTGAAATCCTGGAAAAGGGCTGCCAGTCAGTATAAACATTGAGCTGGATGGAAGAATGATCAGTTGCAGTACGATGTGGCTTCTCCAGTGTATCTAAAAGTATCACATGAGGTTTCTTCTGATTTCTGGTGATGGCAAGGCAGAAGACAGGGCCACCTCCTTTGATATAGGACTGTCAAGGAATTCCAAAGACTACCTAGCCCAGGCTATACTGGTACCATTCCTAAATGTACTGTCAAATGATCGTCAAATGATCTAACAGATCACTACTGACCAGTCTCCATTATTCCATTTTTGTTTGTTTCTAGTGGTTCTGGGGTGAAGTAGATTATCTAATCATCTAATGTTTTTTCAGTCTGGCTTCTGGTCATGGAATAGAGAGAACTTTGGTCACCTCGGGGGCAGATGTATCCCAGGAATTGAGGATGATGAGTCTACCCCCATATAGAGTGTCACATCTCTTGAGACCATTGATTGTGCTGTCTTTCTGGGCCATCACCCTGTGATGGGACTTGGAAGATCTGTTTTACAGTGTTTCTAGCCTTTCCTTGAGGGGCAATCTCAAAACATGTTGCTAGGACAATCTTCGATACCATGTCTTTTGACCAATGAGGATCTCCAGTGCACAATTCTGTAACCCATATTATTCATCCTATATGTTAAATTCCTGAAAGACATTATCCAGAATATTGGTGTGTAGTGCCACCAGTATGCTGATGACACGCAACTCTGCCTTCTTTTTTTCATCTTAACTCCGAGGAAGCTGTCTCAGTTTTGGACCAGTGTTTGATGTCCAGAATAGAAAAGTTGGTAGTGCACTGATAATCCCAAATAGATAGAGATGCTCCTGCTCAGACAAAAGGAACAGGGATTCAGCATTTATTGGATGGATTCCTCTGGAAATGCGGATTCATTGCTTGGGCATACTTCTAGATTCACAATTTCACATTTGTTGCAAAGCAGCCTTAAGAATTGATGTGTGTTTGGGTGAGAAGGGGTTAACTGAAGAAAAAGGAGTCAGCTACTAGGATTGACACCCAGTAGAAGAGAATATCCTGTGTAGACCATCTTGACTGCTGCCATTGGTATTGTCACCATAAAGTCTGCCCTTTGCTATGTAAAACTTGACCTTTTTCCTTCTGTCAGTGTGGGCACAATACTACATAGCAACCTTTTACCATTTTCTGGCTTTTTGAATCATTGGTACAGTAGCATGATATACCACATTCATAAACTGGAGGGTTTTTGAAGAATTGAATCCTATACATGTTGCAGAAAATTAGGTCTGTCGTGGCTATAGTTAAGATTTAGATTTAATCAGCTTTGCTGTGTTGTTTTTGGCACCGCTCAGCACAACTGTGCCCATCTTAGAAACCTAATTACAAGCAAGGAAAATTAAATGTCGGAATTAAGATATTTGATGTTATCTGCAGTGTTTTATCTGCCAGTTTCATTCCCTTCTTCTTCAGAATAGCTGCAGCCTTTCTCCTTTCATTGTGCCTGTCTTGTACAGATGTTTCTATGGATCGTGCAGTCTACTCTAAGTAGATATCCCATGGAATTAAAAGAGGGTTATGAAGCATCAGTCCAATAATCCTGAGAAACTCAGTTGTAGTTATTTTTCTTGCGATTACCGCAATGCTCATCAGTTGGCAGGGCTTCAATAAAGCACATTAGCATTTTACAAGCATTTTGCATGCTGCATTGAAAATGAAGCCTGCTACCATAATGTATTTATCAATAATTTGCTGCTCTCATAAGTTTTGGTTGTGTAGTCTGCTGTGTATTTCCATGATTTTTCCCTTAAAAGAAATAATAAAATATCTTTTAAAAATATGTCAAGATTTTTCCAGCTCCTGTTAAAGACCGTTACAGTAATATACTGTAGCTTAGAGGGCCCTACGCCAGTTTCATTGCTTCAGCAGCTACCCAATTTGAATTTTATCAACTAGGTTTGAATTTATTTTGCAGTAAGGTACAAGGTTAAATAAAATGAGATGGAATTTCCTTTTTGCCTACTCAGAAATGAATTAAAAGAAATTGCATTCAGACTGGTAGTAGATTTATTTGTTGGAACAGCAGTCCAAGAAAATAATGCAGGACTCATGAAACTGAGGGAACCCACAGAAATAGAATGCTTACTTCATTGCTTTTGTTCTACAGTCCTACTCATAATAAATTACAAGTAAATCTCACTCATTTCAATCAAAGTAGCTTCCAATGTTTAATACTACAGACCAGTAGTTATATTTAATCTTATCTCATGAGACTAAGATGTGAATTATTATATGAAGTGTTCTTAATTTTATTAACTGAATAAAGAAAGAGAGAGATACAGAACACATTTTTCTTACCATCTGCATTGAGAACACATCCCAAAAGCAACAATCACCCCATGGATTTAAACCATGGTTTAAACTGGTCTAGTGGGCCTGAAGTCTCCTGGCAATACATACTCGCACTTTTGGCAGTTGCAGAATGTTCTGAGAATGCTTTGGGGGTCCTTAGCCCTTTCTGTTACTGATTTGTAACCCTCAGGATGGGGAAAACCCTGGTTTTTCTTCTTCTTCCAGTTTTAGTATATGTGATGCTGAAGCGAGCACAAGAAATCATACCACTCCTTCTGAGACCTGGGACTTGTTAACCAGAGGAATCCCTACTCATAGCATACTGTAGAACTGGTTTCTAATTTCTGACTGCAATTTTTCTAGTTCATGTTCCATGGATAACTCTGTAATGTAATTGCTGTATGATGATAAACTGAAATGAAGCAGCCTAAAAGATAAATTACAATGTGGTGTAGCCTACTGTTAGCTTAAATGAATTTGAACAGGATCATTTGTCTGAGTAGATAAAACCTATGCCTGAAATCCAATTGCAAGCCCCAACTAGAATTAGACCCATTGGCTCCAAGATGTTGACTTGCCTTCAGCAATGAATTCAGTGGAACTGTTCTATCAGGGACTTGCAAGTTAGCTTTAGTAAACTTCAATCTGCTTCTCATAAAAGTTAATTTCCACCACCACCACCCCCAAACTATTTGCTCTGTAGTGAAGGCTTAAAGACAGATACTATATTTTTCCATCCATAAGATGCCCCCATATATAAGACAATCCCCACTTTTCCAACCCAAAATTATAGTTTTGCTGCCTTCTTGGTTCTGTCCTCGACTGAATTCCACGTCTAAGACAATGCCCAATGTTTAGTCTAGCAATTTTAGAGAAAAATATAATCTTATACATGGAGGAGGCTCAAGCTTGTAGATGTGTTATTTTAAGTGATTAGCTATAATTAAAGGTCTAGGAACAAAATAATAGTTGCTATTAAGTTATAATGTTCTACAAGTTATTACTTGGTTGTAACTGAAAATGGATTCCTCTTGCTACTTTTTTAAAGAAAAAACATTCAAATGGCCTTTTGGCCTAAGGGGAATTTCTATTAAATTAGACTTTACTAATACAGAAATTGTAACATCTACTAGCTACTATTTATCAACAAGGTGCTGTGTCTGTCAGAAATGGAACACTGTTTCCTGAATGGGTGGTACAGTATTTGTTAAGGAGGGTAACCATTCAACTGAGAATTTTATAATAAGATATTCACTGGGCCATCCTGGAGATATCACCCTGTATCAAGGCAGGTCTAGAATAACATTTTCTGCAGTTAAGACTTGGGTTTGCATTTACTCTGGAAGTTGTCCTTACACTTTGATTTTCCCTCATCCCACCCCCCAAGGTCAAGCAATAATTCATCTATGTCACTAAAAGATAAGGTTGCTGCTATCGAAACACTGCGTCTTATCTACCCTTTGCAGTTTAGAGAGATAAATTTAGGTATTCGCATCACTGGTTGTTAACCCACCCACATATCTAAGGCCAGTTATTTAAACTAATATGCCCTTGTATGACCAAGATATTTTATTTATCATTATTTATTTATTTAAATACTTGTAGCCCACTCTCCTCCTTAAAAGGACCCAGGGTTGCTTACATCAGTTAAAGGACAATATTTAAAAGCTAAATGCAATAAGTATGCAAACATATTTAAAAAGAATTAAGTGAGTATCACATTAAAAATAGTAAGTACAATCAATGTTAAAAACATATTTAAAAGCAACAGAATGCAACAATCCAATTTGAAAACCCGCTCACAAAAACAAAAACAAAACAAAACAAAACAATCACTAAAGAGAAGCCTGAATGAGAAAAAGGTAAGGATTGAGGTAGGTTGAGCAGAAATGCCAGCTGCTCCAAATATTTAGGGAAGGGCTATCATAACAGAGAGGGGCCCCCATGGCTCGATCATCCCAAAATACAGACGTTTAGGGCATGATCTGTTCTCGATTGAAAAAAAGGTATTTGCCTGCTTGTGGGAGGAGAGCAGAAATGGGGCCAGCCTAGCTCCCATGGGAGGGCATTTCAAAGTCTGGGAGCAGTAGCAGGGAAGGCCCTCTCCCAAGTCCCCACAAAGCATGTCTGTGAAGGGACTGGGACTGAGAGAAAGGACTCCCCTGATGATCTCAATGCCCGGGAGATATGTTCTTTGGACCCAAACCATTAACCTATAAACCCACTATCTGGATTGTGCCCAGAAACAAATCAGAAGCCAGTGGAGCTCTTATAACCGTAGGTGTTGCATGTTCTCTGTAACCAGCCCCAATTAGCAATCTGGCTGCAACAGAAAAAAAAGAAAAAAAACATAAGTCAACATTTTATTGAAGAACTATTGCACCAATAAAACCATTATTTAAGTTGCAACCTAAACAAACTAATGCTCAGATCCTTGTTGCACCAATAAAGCCATTATTTAAGTTGCAACCTAAACAAACTAATGCTCAGATCCTTTTTTGGACAACCGTGCTATGTAAGGGTAATTATGTCATGAGTAATCTATTTTTTGTGGTGGGGGGGGGGAATAAACATTTCCTATATCCTTCCCAAGGCTCCCATGTAATCTCTTTCATTGTCAGGAAGGAGGAAGACTTTAATTACTGAACATCATCACCACCAGTAAAGTAATCCTGGTGGCAATTATTTTAGGTACAGTAATTAAAACTTCCTCCGCCTGTCCCATGGCTCCCATGGCTTTTCAGCAATGAAAGGGTTTAGTTAAGATCTACTGCTCAATCTACTGCTGGAATAAAGTCGTAAGACCCAAGAAGAGTGTTCCTAACACTCTTCAGTACAGAGTAAATGCTTTGGAGCAATTCTCCCCAGACCTTAAAAATGTTACTTTTTTAAAACTACTGCTTCCAAAATCCCCTAATCAACATGACTGGTATATTTTTTGCACTGGTATTTTTAATCCAAAATTTTAATGTTTCCAAGAGAGTCCTTTCATTTCTTTCCAGTGCTTTCTGTTCCTTCTGCTGTATTTCACCTCCTCTAGTTAGTTTTCCTTACATTTTTCAGTCATTAATCATAAATCCGTGGGGTTATGTGTTCATTTTATGATGGTGGCACAGTCAGTTCCTGTTGTTTGGATCATCCCAACTCCAGAAATTATCAGACTGCACCTCCCACGGATGTAGCAAATCATTAGGATGTACAGTCCAGTAGCAAACATGAGCAATATTAATTCCCCTTCCTTGATATGGCCACATACACAATGTTTGACAGTTGTGCCACAGATACACTGTTGGTCGAGAACTGTCCCATTGAAGCACACTGTGAATGAAGTCACAACTTGTTGCTTGGATCATCCTGGCTTGTAAAGAATGACACACACCCCTTAGCCCACGTGGTGGTGAGATCCTTTGCATTGCTGGCAAACTTCCCTCCTCTCTCTGCAAACAACAGAAACACTACCCTTCTGTGATGGTGGTGGTGGTGGTTGCTGTTGTTGTATTCCCTTTATTTTTAACTTGTAGAACACAGTAACTTCCCTGCCATTGTGATCCAACATAAGTAGTTCCATAACAGTAGTGTAAGCACTTTTTCTCTGTAAAGAGTTTCTCTATAAGAAATATAGCATTCAGGAGGTTGCCTTGAACCAGCCTTCCTATACAAAATGCTGTTATTTCAGGGAACATTATTATTGCATGCATATACATATGCTGTATTTTCCTCATCTTCTTAACATAAAACTGTACACTTGCAATTTGTCTGTCACCAGTTCACATTTGAAGAAGCATTCAAACATCACAGCCCCAAGTACTTAAAAGTTCACATTGTGGAGAACGACAATACTTTTTTTCACTTCTCAATCACACAAAAAATAGGTATGACCTTGTGAAGGTTCTTGGCATGAACAATTCACACATTTTTTCATTTAATCTTAATGTTGTGCAAACATTTGAGAGTGGGATAAATCTTCAGTACTATGAGTTTCCACTGAAAACAGAATACATTCATTTCGCATTACCCTTGCTGTGGTGTAAGGAGATGCAACTAATCCTGTTCAAGCAGGAAATTTAATGGCTTAAAGTTGAAGAGTTGTGATAGGGAAATCATACCTATGCCTTCATTATACGGTGAGGGGCAGGTTAATAGTACATAGGAATAATATTAACTCTCCTTTGAACTAAATCCTCTTCAGATATTACTTGTACTAGATGCCCTGTTCACTTTGGAAACGTGTGTTAGAGATTTTGATCATGATTTACTCCTTCTGTTTAGCTGTGGATCAGTATTATCCAAATAAAATATTGTTGGGGGGGGGTCAGGGGATATTAATACAGTATTCTTTAGGTGCAAATTTTCTTTTCCCAAGATTCCAATTAAATAAATCCCAGATAATCTGTTTTTCCCTTGTTTACCATTAGAATTATAATGCTTATTTCCTGAAAGTAATTATTAATAAAATTGCACATGTTATTTGCAGTTTTATTGTAATTTAGAATTGCTAGCAGACCCAGCATCAGTAGTCAGCATTGCTGAGAACCTGGCTGAAGATAGACCATGTTGTTACTCACTGCAGTGTTGTGCACTACAAGATTATGCCAATATCGCCCTGTCCTTGTGCTGAATTAGTTAGCTGCCTTCAGAAAGTCTCATGTAGTGGAACTACTGTGTCTTAGACAAGTTTGTTTATCTGGCAGGTGGTGGCCATGTTTTCTTCTGAGGGTTGAGCAAAATGAAGCACACCTCAGGCCCCTTAGCAACCTTACAGTGCCTCTTATTATTATTAAATAGGGGTGGGTTATATTTGACTTTTTATAAGGTCCTTTTGGAGCCTAGGATCATTTTTCAATACTTTGAGCCAGTACTGGGTCCCTCCCACACCCAACATTTTTAACATTAAAAATATTATATTATGGAGAGGACCCAAGGTGGCTTATTCATAAGTTCTTTTTTAAAGGTTTTAAATAAAAATATTTAGTTATTTTGTATGTTTTTATGTGGAGTTTGGAGCCAGTGTAGCCCTCCAGAGTCTGTGGATGGGCATATATGGTGCTTGAACCTCTGAAGGTGCCCACCACTGTTTTAGAAAGACCAGATACATTTTGTTTCTTTCTGCGGTATGCAGCTGCAGTCTTCCTCAAACATACTGTACATTATTGCCATTAGGGACAACGTTTGAGCAGGATTCTTTGGTAGCCACTGTCCATGACAGAATGCAGTCACATTTTTTTAAAATATTCTTTTCCAAGTGCATAGCTTGAACGAAAATGATTGGTAGCCCAAAACAAAAGGAGCAGAATAGGGTGGTGTCCTGATGGGAAGAGAACCATTGTTGGTAACAACAGACCAAGGACGACAAGTTGGTATCTTCAGCAATACTAAGCTGAGGATCACCCAAAGTTTGCCAGTAACCTTGACAACTGATGCATAAAGGTGATGAGAAATGATTCATCTGGTTTTGTTTTATAAACCTGTTCCCAAAAATTGAAGCATATACTTCAGAGAGAGCAGTGCAATTTTCATAGATGAGTTAGAGGCTTTTTAGCTATATATGCTCCCAGTGCATATAAATGCATTATGTGCTGTATTTAAAATTTTAAGTTTGAATGGAATTTGAAAACACGCCTTTTCACTCCATGATGTTAGATATATTCTGCTGTTTCTTAGCAGAAAGACAGAAGGAGAATAAAAAAAATCATTATCCATTCATTGTTTTCCCCACAATTACCTTGCATTTCCACTAAAAGATTTTTCTATACAACGTCTATTCAAGTCACAACAGAGAATGTCAATTAGTTTGTTAAAGTTGCACATAATAACAGTTATTCTGGATGAATATAGAGAGCGTGTTTATGATGAGTTCAATGATGTCCTCCATAAAATGCTGCAATTGAGAGTGCAATGAAGAATATTCAAGAGAAGTCTTCAATTTTATCTACGGAATATAAGGTTTTGGTTTCCTAATACTCCTGGTGAATAGCACAAGCAGGGGCAGTGGGAATTATATGAAACAGAGCTGACATTTTGCAGTTCCTTTGGCTCTCTGTTTTGGAACTGCATATACTTGTTCAACTCCTGTCCATCCTTTTCTGAATTAACCCTGGAAAATATGAGACTCAAGGGCAGTGCCTTTAGACTAGGCATAGGTGACCTGTGGCCCAATAGTTGTTGATGGACTCCAATTCCCATTATTCCTATCACTGGCTTTGTTGGCTTGTGTACTGGAAGCCCTGCTTTTCAACCTTTTCCTGAATGATGTAGATTAGAATAGGAGTAAATAGAAAGGTATCCAAATTTGCTGATGACACTAAATTATACAGGGTAGTAAAAACTGAGAGAGATTGTGAGGAGCTCCAGAGGGATCTCTTGATACTGGGGGAGTGGGCAAAACAGTGGCAAATGAGCTTCAACATTAATAAGTGCAGAGTGATGTACGTTGGGGCAAAAAAAAAGACCCTCAGTTACAATTATAAACTGATGGGCTCTGAACTCTCTGCAACAAACCAGGAAAGCTTAATGGACAGCTTAATAAAGGTGTCAACCTAGTATGCCGCAGCAGTGAAAAAAGCAAACTCAATGCTAGGGATCATTAGGAAGGGTATAGAAAATAAGTCAACAAGTATCATTTTGCCTCTATAAATATATGGTGAGGCCCCATGTGGAGAATTGTGTACAGTTCTGGTCACCATATCTCCAAAAGGATATTATGGAAATGGAAAAAATGCAGAGGAGGGCAACCAGAATGATTAAGGGACTGGAACATCTTCCTTACCATCTGAGGCTGCAATGGCTGGGCTTTTTCACTCTTGAATGACGGTGTCTAAGAGTTGACCTAGTTGAAGTTTATAAAATCATACACAGTGTGGACAAAATAGATAAGGAAAAGCTGTTTCCCCTATCGCACAACACTAAAATTAGGGGGCACTCCATTAAACTTTGGGGTGCTAGATCTCAAATAAATAAGAGAAAGCATAGACCAGAAGATCAACAACAACACCAGAACTAGGGCTCACTCTAGGAAACTTTTGGGTGCTAGATCTCAAACAAATAAGATAAAGTACTTTTTCAGCCAGAGGATCACTGGTCTGTGGAACTCCCTGCCAGAAGAAATTTAGAACAAATATTTGTCTTGCAAAATGCTCTTAAACCAAGGTACTCTTAAACCAAGGGATTACTGTAGATTTTAATGTGTCATATGCAAAGTAAATTGCTGAGCCCACAGAGAAGAAAAGTGGGGGGTAGTGGATGCCTCTTTCTGCAATGCAGAGGCACAGAAAAAAGCATGGAAACGATGAAGATCAGCTCACCCCTCCCACAATGCAATGCAAGGCAAGGCAAAGGCACAGAAAAAAAGCATGCAAACATCAAAGATCAGCTTCCCCCACTGCAATGTGAAACGGACAGGAAAAGGCATGGAAACGATGAACCTCATCTCCCTACCTTTCCACCACTTGAGAAATCCCACCCCCCAAGTTCAAAAAGTACATCCCCATTTCCAATAACTGCTTTTCGTGATGCGATTTTTTTTTTGTTATGCTATTTTTTTGTTAACCAAAGCGTAAGTAAACCAGGGTGCCACTGTATATTAACGAGGATTTGGGATTTTTCTTCTCCTTAGAGTTGACATTAAAACTATATCTGCCTTTATTCTTGCATGTCTCAAGATCATGAGGGTTGTAGTGTTTGGGTCCGGTCTTGGTCTTGATATGTTTTTGGTACAGTATGACATTTGTGGAAGGAAGTGACAAAGACTGTACTTCATCTAAACTGCCACTTTTCTGTGTCTGAAGTTACAAAGATTATTTGAGAATAAGTCTTGAAGAAGTTAAGGTGTACTTTCAAGCAGATTAGGTGTGCACAATCAGCAGCCCTTTGCTGGTCCCCATAGAGTCTCTCACAACTGTCAGGACCCCACCCACATTTCCCTGCAGCACTGCTGACCAAACTCATGAAAAGATGAGGCATGGCAACCCAATGGGCACATCATTCGCAGATTTGCTCAGTTGGGGGAAATCACATTGCTCCCTGGTTTCTGACATGTCAATTTGCCTAGAAGTATCAGGTAAGCAACACTGTCTGTGGGGATTACTGGAAACGAGGCATGTGTCAGTGTGTGTATGGATTCATATGTGTGAGGGCAGGGCCCTCCAACCAGCACTGCATGTGGCCACGGAGTGTGTGTGAAAGGGCTGTATGTCCCTGGAATGGACAGGGCTTAGAATGTGATGTCTCTCCTCCATCCACCCCACTTTTATGTCATGTAAGGGAGACCAACTTCTCTTCTTGCAGTCTTGCACTCTGTATTTTCCCCCTTGGCCATCTCAAGACATCCTTCTTTCTCTGCTTTCATTCTTAGAGCTCTTTTTTCTGTTTTGTTTTATGCACGTATGCCAGTGATTTTTTCACTGCCTTAAGGTGTACGCCAATTCAGTTTCTTCTGTGTTATGAGAAAGGGTAGAGCATTGTGGATAAATTTTGCATATGGATGTCCATGTGCATTAGTTTATAAAATTAGATGTATGGATTGCCCACAGGGAACCATCGGAGACATGCTGATGAAGACCAGTGTTGGGCAGAGTTTTAAATAGATGCTCTTTTGAACTATAAATTTCCAATCTCGCTCAACCAGTGTGACCTTTGGCCATGCTAATGGAATGATTCCAGTAGTCTGGTATTGGGATACATACTAACAAACAAAATATACTAAAAAAGACTCAAGCTGCTCTTGGAAACTACTGTAGATGTTTTCTTTTTAAATGGTTTAGTGCTTATGTTACCTTACATCAAATTTCTGCTGCTGTCTTATTATTTAATAGTAGGTGTTCAACTCTATAATGAATTTTTCCCCCTCTAGCTCCTCAGAGGAACTTTGAAATTGCTTTCAAGATGTTTGATCTAAATGGGGATGGAGAAGTAGATATGGAAGAATTCGAACAGGCAAGTGTATCTCCCCCACCCCACCCCCAGAAGCTTATCATGTGAGGAAATAATTTTTTACAGTTATTCTGTTTTCCTGTTCTGCTGTCATTTATGGGCCACGTTCTGCTTTTAAGAGTGTATACTTCATCTGCAAAGTCAGCCGCGTGGCTTTCTGTTTATAAAGGATCTTCAAGTTAAAGCTGATACATGCACCACGCACTGGTAGTTTGTCTTACAGTGGAGTGCAAATCTTTTTAAATTTGGCTTTCTCACCCCTCGTATGATCGTTTTGCTGCAGTTTGTGAATTCTTCAGCTGAAAAAACAAAATGACTGCAGACTGCTTGATCTTGTGGGTAGAAGGGAGGAAGAATTTTTCAATTTCTCTCCATAGCCTTTTGTGTTCTAAAAAATCTATTGTTGAACATTGATTGACTCACCTGGACATTTTATGAGCTGATGCTAAGAGTCTACTAGGGAAGGAAGACTCAGTAACTTGCTATCTTCCTCTAGTAGGAGTGGAGCTGTACTGTACAATGACAATAGGGTGATGTCCTTAGAAAAGTCTCCTATAATTCTGGGGAATGCATTAAACCTCTGTAGTGCAGAAAAAGATGGAGCCATGGCAGTTAAAGTGATATGATACTAATGTAGCTTATAAGTGCAACTACACTCTGGGGAGCCTTTGCAGGATCTGCTTCTTTCCAGGAATGGAAGGAAGAAGTGTTTCTGATCACAAAGGAAGAATTTTGCATTCAACCTGTAGACTCTGTCAGCTTCTCAGCTCTTCCTCCACAGGCTGAAATCCTGTTTCAAGAGAGTAAGCCAGTTGAATTAATGGTACTTGTGGAGGAGTTGGCTCACCAAAACTCACCGAATCAATGGGCCTACTCTAGTGTGACTGACTACATTAAGCCACAGGATTTCAGTCTCTGGGCTTGTTTGCTTTTTGCATAGTTCTTACACAGAAACATGAGCACTCAAAGTACAGCCCATCTGTTCACCTGAACACTTGCCTCACAAGAATATTTACCATATACATCTGTGCCATGAGTCAGTGTGGAAAGCTATTCATTGATAGAAAAGGTGGCTACGTGAGGTAGCCCTGGGAACCATTCTGAAGGTTTAAATGACTGTATCATGAAAGACCAGCAGGAAGATTGATTTGTCAGATGCTATTTTCTCAGTCACATTTGTATTTCAAAATAAAATAATTTCCTATAATGCCACTTCCCCCTCAAAATGTGTTTACTTCAGTAGATGCTTTTAAAGCAGGGTTCTTCTTTGTGGTTTTCTGTGATTGCACACATTGGGTTAATGTGCACACGTGCAGTAACTTCTTGGAACCTTCTAGAAAGCTGCACAAGGACCTCCCTCCTTTATATAAGCCTGGCTCTGCCCCTTCTTACCTCATTTCCTTCTTTTTCACCACTGTAGTACTTCTTGTTCCTGAGCTGCTCTTCATTTTTCTCTTTGTGAGTTTATTCCCTTTCTTGCTTCCTTATTTTGTCTTAGTCGCCTTCCAAAGAAAGTAAGGGCCTTTTCACACGACCCCTAAGATCCGCTGGCCACTTAAATTTGGACCAGAGATCTTAGGGGTTTGTCGCTGTTCCTGCGTTCCCACCCCCTTCGCACTCCTGGCTGCTGGCTGCTGGCCTCTCGCTATTGCCGCGGCAACATTCCAGTCTCTTAAGTAGCTCTTAAATGGGCGGGAGCCAAAAAACAACAAACAGAAGCGAGGAGAGCCCCGCACTCACTATCATTACACCGCATCAAAGAATTTTCACCTCCAGAGAGCAGGTACTTGAAAGGTGCGCGGGGACGCGCTAAAGTGGGCGTGGTCACACTTAATTTCCTGTAAACTCCGGAGCTGGTGGGGAAACATTTTTAAGCTCCGGAGCTGGGAGCCATTTGCCCCGGAGTTTAGGGTTCGTGTATAAACGCCCTAAGAAAGAGAATTTTCTTTAAAAAAAAAAAACCTGCCTCCCCTCCTCCCATTTCATTTAGTTCCAGCCCTTTTTTCCTGCCTTTTCTAACCATCTTCAGTCCCTTCTAATGGTATCTGTTGTGTCACAACAATATTCCTTTTACATTCTGATACCCCCCCTTTTTTTCTTTGCCTTTTGCCTTGGGGAGGATCCACAAAATGAAGCCCATGCCCAGGGCTTAGGACTTCAGAGGACTTCAGAGCCTTAGTTCCTGTCCCTGGGGGGGGGGGGGAAGGGCTGAGCAAACAAACTCTGATGATGGTGTAATGAGCACCCTCGAGCCACAGCCTTAAAGTACCAATAGGCTGTGAAAGGGAAGCAATCTAACATGCTAACACGAGACCCCCTGGTCAGTGCCATCATAATCCAGCCCCAAATTCATTGAACATCGAAAGAAGGTCTCTGATAATGAGACACCCCATTTCGGGCCTAAGCTCAATGTCGAACAGAGGTCTCTGTGCATGAGACTCTCCCTCTCGAGGCCAAGCCCAATGTTGACAGGTCTCTGTAGATAAGACACTTCATTTCAAGCCTGATGCTTGACGTCGAAGAGAAGTCTCTGTGGATGAGACTCTCCATCTCAAGCCCAAAGCTCAATGTTGACAAATCTCTGAGGAGACTCTCCATCTTGAGCCCGACACCCAACATCGAAGAGAGGTCTCTGTGGATGAGACTCTCCATCTCAAACCCAACGGTCGATGTCGACAGGTCTCTGTGGATGAGACTCTCCATCTCAAGCCCAAAGCTCAATGTTGACAAATCTCTGAGGAGACTCTCCATCTTGAGCCCGACACCCAACATCGAAGAGAGGTCTCTGTGGATGAGACTCTCCATCTCAAACCCAACAGTCGATGTCGACAGGTCTCTGTGGATGAGACTCTCCATCTCAAACCCAACGGTCGATGTCGACAGGTCTCTGTGGATGAGACTCTCCATCTCAAACCCAACGGTCGATGTCGACAGGTCTCTGTGGATGAGACTCTCCATCTCAAACCCAACGGTCGATGTCGACAGGTCTCTGTGGATGAGACTCTCCATCTCAAGGCCAAGCTTGACGTCGAAGAGAGGTCTCTGTGTATGAGACTCTCCATCTCGAGCCCAAAGCTCAATGTTGACAAGGCTATTGTATTGCATAGGCTTGCCTGGTTACACTCTGCTAACACTCCAGGCAGTGCATGCCATCAAATTGATGACTTCCTCTGATGATTTTTCTCTCTTGGAAAATATACAGGAATTGGTCACAAGACAGCATGCTCCTATTCTGCCCAAATGATTTACTGACCATATGGAGAACCATGCATCAGTCGTCTTCCTAACAATACAGATATTTTACCTGACTAGAGATATCAGTTGCAACCACATTTGGCTCTGCCTCATGCATCTCCCTGTGTGATTGCTTATAACACGTCTAACCTCTAAATCACTGTTGAACCTTGATCAACACTGACGAATGATACATTATTGAATTTGACGTTCTTCTACTTACTGCTACAGTCTTTATCCACCTGTACACCTCAACCACTATGTGACGAAATACAGTTGCTCCTTCAAAGAGATAGAGATAGTGGTACCCCGGAAGCAAGCTCCAAATCTCATTCCCATGCTTTGGCGCGCCCAGGGAAGATGGTGAATTGCAACCCACCCTGGATTTGAGATGCCTCAAGAATTATATTATATTATTTATTTATTTATTTGTATCATTTTTATACCGCCCATCTTCCAATCAGGAACTCTGGGCAGTTTACAAGTTAAAAACATCACTATATCAAAAAAGAAAGAAAGAAAGAAAGAAAGAAAGAAAGAAAGAAAAAGAAAGAAAGAAAGAAAGAAAGAAAGAAAGAAAGAAAGGAAAGAAAAAACCCAAGCAAGATGGATCACAGGGCAGGAGAAGAGGGAAAAAAACTTAAATTAAATTAAATTACAGGTCGCCCTATGCCTCCCTAAAAAGCATGGTTTTCAAAGCCTATTTGAAGGTGGGCAGGGACTGTGCAAGGTGCAGCTCACTCAGGAGGTGGTTCCATATCCAGGGGCCCACAACAGAGAAGGCACGGTTACACGTAGCCGACCTCCGCACCTCCCTAGGAGTGGGCACCCTGAGTGAGCGTGCCTGCGACATTCGACTGGGCCTGGCCTCAGTTGACCTCTGGGAGATATGCTCCAACAGGTTTTCAGGACCCAAGCCGTGGAGGGTTTTGAAAACCAAAACCTGGACCTTGAACCTTATCCGGAGAGCCACAGGCAGCCAATGCAGGCGAGCCAGAACTGTGGTGATGTGGTCGTATCTACGAGCACCCACCACCAGTCTGGCCCCCGCATTCTGCACCCTTTTGAGTCTCTGGACAAGAGTCAAGGGCAACCCCATGTAGAGTGTGTTGCAGTAATCAGTCCTTGAGATCAGGAGGGCCTGCACAACTGTCCTCAGGGAGAACTCATTGATATACGGGCGGATATTGCCACCTAATGCTCTAGCATGACATTGTTGGATAATATTATCTATCACCCCAGTGGTGATAACCTTAGGCACTTTATTGCCATATTACAATCAGGCACCCTTATTGCGAATTCCTACAGTTTGCCCTTAGTGTCATAACCTGTGATTACCTTCCTCAGACTAGGCGATAGCTCCCTTTTACCATACTAGACAACTGGCTCCTAGTAGCCTAACTGAGCCATCAGTCGCAGCCCGACAACTGCTTACCCTGTCCTTCTTCACAGACCCAGAATTGGAAATAGACAAGGAGAACTCATTCATTCCTTCTCTAATTGTCTCATATCCGGGGACTACCTTGAACTCAACCTCAGGCAAAGTTATTCTGCTCATGGACACACAGATGAGCATTTTGAGCATAATTTACTACTTTAAGCCAAATGCCTTAGTGATAACACACAGTACCAGAACCCTCTGCTCTCATGGCCTCATCCGCTTCCACAGTTCTGATTATTGGAACATCCTGCCGACCTTAGCATGACTAGGACATTTGAACAGATACGTCACTTGGAAATTCACAAATTCTTCCACATACAAAAACACACTGGCATACTCACTAAGCAAAAGCCTACATACCAACCTCGAATGGATGTTGCCCCTGTTTGTCTTTCAAACGCTCTGCAAGTTGTGGGGTCTCAGGAGTTAGCTGCCTTCACATTTTCAATGAACATCAAATGCATTCTTCCCTACACCAGAACAAGCAATGCACACCAGCCATTGGAGGATGACTTCCTCAGCCCATGGACACTGCAGTTCATATGCTTATTCCCTCCAATTTCCCTGTTATTCAAAACAATTGCAACTGAGACAACTTCATATGAATGCCTTTCTGACTGCCCCTTGTTGGCCTGCCATCTATGGTTTCACGCCATCAAAGCCATGGCAAAGAACTACTACCAGCAAGCCAAGTAATACCCAAGAACCAATCTCCCTACACTTCACCACTTGGAGGATCACCCCTCCATAGACCTTATTATTCAAGCTGCTTGAAAACTTTCGTATAGGACACTATACTTTTACAAGTTCAACATTGCATCCTTGCACATCCTATCTACTCTACACTTTTCATTCTCCACAGTTGGAGTATTCAGGGCTGCCATTGTAGCTCATGGGCCTCCTGCTTGGAGACTGTGTGAGTCTTTGCACATTCCATATTTAAGGCCTTTCTCACAGGTCTTCCCAGTATAAGGCTTCAGACTAAGTCTCTAACTCCACATTCATCCCTACAGCTTGTAAAACCTGGGATAGACTCCTCTCACTTGGAGCTATCTACATTCATGTTAAATGATCGTAGACCTACCATATTTACAATTTCACCCAAGAAACATCATCCAGTCACTCGACATTGCCTCCCTTTCATAAAATACTAGCAGATTTTCTCTGTTACTACTTAAGACCAAGAATGGACCCTTTGTTCATTGATGTCAAGGAGCTCTAATATTTTGTGTGACTTGCACTTCTCCATACTGGAAGACGAACCAACTTTTTGTCTCTCCTTCTGACGCAAAGGTTGGATTTCCTTTTGTCTCCACAAGCAATATCCGAATCTATCTTAGCTATGATCAGACTAGCCTATGATCTCCCTAAACCCACACTATCAACCACTGTAGATGTGATGCCCTTAAATGAATTTGGCCTGTGGCCATCTAAACTTCTATAAATCTTACCGTGATGACCCACCTCCGGTAACTTAGATTGTCAATCACCCAATGTGTGCAATCACACAATGACCACTTGAAGAACCTGAGTTACAGGTAAGTAACTTATTTTTCCTGTTTACTTTCTGAAAATCAGAGTAGCCTCTGGACAGGATGGTGTGGTATATACTGTAAATCCAATAAATAAATAAATAAATAAATAAATTCTCAACCTCTGCAGGTCTTGTAATGTTTTTACAATGCAAGCAAACAGAGGAGATTTGAGGAGATCCTCAAATAGGATCTCCACCAAAATATTTCAGAACAATTTCATATATTGACAAAGAGGTTCCCTTCTCCAGTTTCCGAACAGCTATCTTGTTCTCAAGGCAGTTGTTGTGTTGGATCTCCTATCTACAGTCATGTCTCTTTTTCAGCTAATATCCCACATTCCATAGCAACTGAGCAGGCCAAGTGCTTTTTTTTGTACAAGTTATATTTTGCGGGAGGGAACTGCACCCTTTGGAAATATTTAGAACCACAATTACAGAGGCACTTTTGTAAACCTCTGAACCTGCTGATTATTTTCCACTTCTTTCTTAGTGGCCCTGTTTTTGGCACCAGTCCTGTCAGGAGTCACCATTTGAGTTTGCTATTAGAGTGAATGATTGTTCAAGTGGCGTCAAAATACCTAGCAGGCAGAAAAGCTTCTCCACTTCCTAATGACATGGCAAGTGGCCAATTTTAAAAAAGCCTTTGCTTTTTAAAAACATGTTGTTGTAGAATTTAATTTGTTTTGTATTTCAGTTTGAAAACTTGTAGTTTCACTTAAGCTGCTGTTTCCAGTAGCAAAATGCATTAACCCCTTTGAACCTCATAAAATACTTTTAAGGTTTTGGGTTTTTTTTAAAAAAAATCTACAGAGCTTCAATTGCAAGGTAGGGAGAGGAAGCAAAAGCATTTTCAGGGGAAAGAAAGCATTGAAGTTGGAATAAAGGGGATAAATTTGGATAGGAATCACCAGCAGGATTTGAAAAATAACTGCCAAATTCATTATGAGCTGCAGAAAAATCAGAGCTAAATGAGATCACAGGGCTCTTGAGGAGTTTTTTTTTTTAAAAAAAAAAGATATTTAAACCTCAAAAATACTTGACCATCTTTCTCCAAATTTGGCACTGAGCAAGCCCATACTAGCTACTGTTACTCTTCCAAATATGGTGCTGATTCAAGGACTTGTTCAGAAGTTAAAACTTTTTGATTCAACTGTCCCCTCTTATCAGTAATGGCTTCTGGAATTCTCCTGTCCATCTTTAAATATCTGCCATAGCTGAGGCAACATTTAGGAGACCCTCAATACATAACAGAATATTTAGTATCGTCACCTGGATATGACTGTCACTGCTATGGCGATAAATATGGCACATGTGTGTTTGTATTCTTAACATCTGATGAAGTGGGTTTTGATCTATGAAAGCTCACAATGAAATAAATCTGATAGCCTTTGAAGTACTGCAGTATTTTACCATTTTCACTTTATTTGTGCCAAACTTTTAATATACTTTACAGATGGAAATTTATTGTGGTTGGATAACTGCTAGCTGAAAGAAAGCCTTTTTTTCTTAAAGCCAATGGTTTTGTGTGTGTGTTTTTAGATAAAAACACCGATTGGATACTTTGTAATAGTAGGTGGGCAAACTGGTGCTTTAAACGCTGTATTTCAGAGAGGTGTTTGGTGACCAACTATAGTTTTTTTTTTGGGGGGGGGAGAGAACAGTAAAATAAGACTGCCTGCCAATTTTGTTATTAATTTTCTTAACTATTATGTTTTTGTCATTTTGATTTTTTTTCTTCTCCCGCTTTTATTTTTATTGTATTACTACTGTAAACCACCTGGAGTTCTGGTTAGAAGATGGGCAATAAATAAATAAATAAATAAATCTTTGCCCCATGCAATATATTATCCCAGTCCTCCCACTCAGATGGTTTAGTATCATTTGCTGTCAAAAATGTTCTTCAAGGTTGTCACATTTTCCATCTCTCACAGGAAGACTGCAGCTTACTGCACCTTTCTAATGACTATTAAGTTCTTGGCACTTGAATGTTTAGCCTTGCCACCTCTCTGACCACTTCAGAAGGTTGTCTTTTTCATTGTAGGGAGGCTGCAGTCAAGGCAGTACAGATATTTCCATGTTCATTTATCCTTAGGGATGAGAAGAATAATTTCCTAGGTTCTTGGTCTCACATGTGAGGACAAAATAATGCAGGACGTCTTCTTCTAGACTTGTATGATATTGTTCATCTGTATACCCTTTTAAAGTTTCCACGATAGGACAGCTGAGGAGTGAGTATTGACACCTTTAGTTCTGGGCAGACTTACATAGTTGTCTTAAAGTTCCTTATAACCACATGAGAGAATTCCTGTGTTAAACCACAGGATGGCCAGTCCAGCTGTCAGTCGCGTCCCCAAAGCTGTTCCATCTGGCCATTTATTGGCCCTCTCCACATTTTAAGTGAAGCACAGCAAAACATTTTCTTCACAGTTCTATTGGTAAGTAAAGAAGTTTTTCATTTTAGAAATGCAACACTTTCTAGAAATGTTTTGTAGTTTGTATTTCAGCATACATTTAATTATTGTACATATTTGTGTGCAGTCCTCTTCATATCAGTGAAACACTTAAAATAAAGTGATACAAACTATGCTGTAAAGCAGTGGTTCCCAACCTGGTTGTGTCAGAGTCAGTCACAGGGGCAGGGGCAGGGGCAGTAGGAGAGCAAGCAGCAGCAGCAAAAGTGCCACCATGTTGGTGAACAGTGATGACAGTCTGTTGATGTAAATGTGTTTGGGGGGTTGTTGTAAGTTACTTGACTATTATAAAAGGGGCTCATGAATAAAAAAAAAAGATTGGGAACCACTGATTTATGGGCACATACTGCAACCTGCCTTGTTACATCTGTGTCTTCCCCTCATAGGTTCAGAGTATCATTCGCTCCCAGACCAGCATGGGTATGCGTCATAGGGACCGTTCGACAACGGGCAATACGTTGAAGACGGGCTTCAACTCTGCATTGACCACATACTTTTTTGGAGCTGATCTGAAAGGGAAACTGACCATCTCTCACTTTTTGGAGTTCCAGCGCAAGCTTCAGCATGACATTCTCAAGCTTGAGGTTAGTGTCGGCTGCAGAGAGATTGTTTTATTCAGTCTGGTACCATATGTTTAGAATTAACCAGTATTTGCCTTCAGAAAATGAAGCAAACATTTGACCTTTAATCCAGTTTCAGATCATGGCATCATTAGGTAGTTATTTTATTTTCCATTTGCCAGTACAGTTTGCTGGGGTCACCATCTCTCAGCCTTCTCCCAATATTTAAATAATAGACAGTTTCAGGTGCTGCCATTCACATTCTTTATAGCACTGGTTCTCAACCTGTTTGTCCTCAGATGTTCCTGGACTGCAACTCCCAGGAATCCTGGCCAGCTCAGCTAGTGATGAAGACTTCTGGGAGTTGCAGTCCAGAGACATCTGGGGACCACAGGTTGAGAACCACTGCCCTACAGTTTCCAAGAATTATAGAGATAGCTATGGAAGATGTGGGGAAGAAGAGTTAGGCATAAGTGTGGAGTTTCATCATATAATATAGATTTTTTTTTTACTTTGCAGTAAAGTTAATTAGCCTTTGCTCTGATTTTCCTTTCTTTTATTTCCTCCGTCTGACCACAAATTTTAGAGGTCTCTGTTAGCAATCATTCCCCTTTTCTTTGAGTTTAAAAGCTACACAAATATTTTTTCTGCAACATATTATGCATAAAGGGAATGTGTCAAGCAGAAAGTAGCAGAGCAGGTCTCTGCATAGAAATCTGTATTAGTTCTGTGTAGTCTTTGGTTTATGTCTAAATCAATATTCACTTAAGATAATTATAAGTCTCTCATGGCCAAAAAGAGCAAATGCTAATCAGATTTCAACCAATAGATGATGGTTATAATTTAATGTTATATTTTGTTAATTAAAATGGCCTGTCATGTACAACAAAGCTCGTAATTGTCTGAAATTTATCTGGTTTTTTCTGAGAAACGTAATCAAATCTATACCGGCTCAGCTCCATATGTTCTGTGACAATGATTATGTTGCTATGAATTGTGTTTCTCTAGGAAAGCCATCTCCCCATATTATTAGAAGCTATAAGATCAAACCATTTGGACAATTGCTGTGGCCTCAGTAGGCACTTGTTAAATGTTCATTTTTAGATCTTTGATAACATATTATGGAGTGGAGTGGGCTTGAGAGTCCTGTGAATAGGCCATCCCTGGGCCTATGGCTCAGGTCTTCCCTAAAACCTGCAGATCAGTACTTCCAAAACATGGAGTCTCAGATATTCTTAGCCTTGGCTTTGTGAAGCCCTGTCCATTTACTGTGGTGTCTGTAGCTGAGAGTTGTAGTCCAATAAAAATCTGGGGCCTCAAGTTTAGGGACCAATCCTTCAGAATACCTTCCCCAAGGCATGAAGAGGTTCACAATCACCATTTGAAGCCATAGAATCATAGAATCATAGAGTTGGAAGAGACCTCAAGGGCCATCTAGTCCAACCCCCTGCCATGCAGGAACCCCCATCACAATATTTCCGACAGATGGCCATCCAGCCTCTGCTTAAAAACCTCCAAAGAAGGAGACTCAACCACCCTCCGCGGGAGCATATTCCACTGCCGAATAGCTCTAACTGTCATGAAGTTCTTCCTAATGTTCAAATGGAATCTCTTTTCCTGTAGTTTGAAACCATTTCCCCGAGTCCTAGTCTCTGAAGCCATGGAAAACAAACCTGTTCCCTCTTCAATATGACATCCTTTCAAATATTTAAACATAGCTATCATAAGGTGCTTTTGTTGGGAGGTGCAACTTTCTAGAATTTAGCTCAGAATTTCATTGAAATTTTGACTTCAAACAGATGGACCTCGTCCAGAGACAGAAGTTTGCCTCTCCCACAATATCTGAACCCTCTGGAACAGATTTTCAGGGGACACAAGGAAAACAAAGGGGAAAGGAGAAATCAACAAAAATGTCCTCCCTCAAATGGTGCCAGTGAGGTCATTTCTTTATGGAATTCCCTTTGAAGGGATGTTTCTTCCAGTAGTACCGCAATCTAGATCCAACAGCGTGTAGTAATGAAAAAAAATATTTTAAGAGGGAGAACTGATCATGTAGATAAGCAAATCATTAGTAATAAAAACAAACACCTCAATTGTTTGCCAGGTGCCAGTAGTAAAATGCAGCCCAGGATACTTGGGCTGCAATTTTAGCAAGCATATTTAGGGAACACAGTGGGATTCACTTTCCAGATAGGCAGGCATGCAGTATTGCCAAATTTAGCATTGTTTGTACTGTATATCAACACGTCAGAATATCTTTAGGTTATAAAATGCATGTCAGTTTTCTCTGCAGGCTGCCAAGTAAGTTGCTGACACAGCCCTGAATACATTCCAGAAAGTGAATGTATGTGTCAACTAATATGGACTCATCTAAATTATTAAGAATGTCTGTTAAGCAGCAGTGGTTTGTACACTGCATAAAGTACAGAAAGAGGCTGAATCCAGCTGTGAGTCCCATCACAAGTAAATTAATTGAATTGGATTATATAGAGGCAGTCTTTAAAATACCCAAGTCTCAAGCGTGTTTAGGTTTGATCATTGTCAAGACTTTGAACTCAGACTGGAAGTGTATTGGCAGCTGTGCAAACCCTTCAGAACCAGTCTCATGTGGTTTCTGAAAGATGTTCCTGTTAGTAGTCTTAACTGCTGCATAAAGGACTTGCAGCAACTTCCATGTCATCTTCAAGGGTACTTCCACGTAGAACGCACTGCAGTAGTCTAGCCAGGAGATTGCCAGTGCATGGACTTCTTTGGCCTGTCCAGTTGTGGTTGCAGTTGACATCCAGTTGAGGCCCCAGGCACTGAGCTCACATGAGTCTTCAATGACAAAGAAGAATCTAGGAGTATCTGCAAACTATGTATGTGCTCCTTCAACTAAAGTGCAGCTCCGTTCAGAACAGGTCTTCAGTCTGATTCTCAGACCTGGGAACTACTAAAACCACTGATTCTACAAGACGTAGGGCAACTTCACTAGGTTTTTAGGGCTTCTCAACCTCTTCTCAATGGAGTGTTTTTCAAAGTAGAAGTGCCAGTGAAGGTTTATGGGAGGGTGCTTTTAAAGCAGAGATGTGGTCCTCAAACCTGCTCATGAACAGTAGCCATGGCTCTTTCCTCAAACATTTATCTCTGGATTGGCAACTGGAATCTTCTTTTGTGGGGCCTCCTAGTCCTTAGTCTCTTTGTCACCATGACAGCATTGCGTTCCTTTTCATTTCATGTAAGTCAAGCACTGACATGTCTCTAATCCTACAAACTGTTGTTGCAAAAACACCCCGTGTTTGCCCTCATGTCTTTCCATCCTGGGAAATAGTTACTGTGCTTCCCTTTGAAATTGCAGGAGAAGAGGCTTGCAGATGAAAATGTGGGATTTCTTCTTGCAGACTAATTTACTTTCATGCATGACGTGGAAGCTAAAGGTGCA
Source organism: Phrynocephalus guinanensis (assembly GCA_037367245.1). Classification (NCBI taxonomy): domain Eukaryota; kingdom Metazoa; phylum Chordata; class Lepidosauria; order Squamata; family Agamidae; genus Phrynocephalus; species Phrynocephalus guinanensis. The sequence goes on along the minus strand of CM074735.1, from coordinate 41,640,294 downwards.
GCACTACTTTACATAACCTTTTAATTGCTCATTAAAGTTTTGGAAACTGCTCCCAGCAGCTATTAACGCTGTCGGTCCATTTCAGGCAGCAGTGCATTTGCAAGGTCAATGATGTGCCAGAAATCTTTTTCAGATACTTGGTGCCCAGTTTTTGTTAACTCAGTTGCTGCCCATTAATTAGTCTGGATTTCTCTGTGTCAGCCCAGGAATTCACAGCAAGTCATTTCTTTCTCTCAAAAACACTGTTTACATTTTCACTGGATCTCTAGCCCAATTGATCACCTTTCCTACCTGTTAGCCCTCGTTGATTTGCCCTCCCTACATCTCCCCGGGTTCTTAACTTGATCCACCCCTTGCTTGCCTTGAATTGTACAATTCAGGGACAGGGTTATGTTGAATTTCCATAGAAGGTTAGGTTCTCTTCTGCAAGATATTCAGTCATCATTCCTCCCCCCGCCCCCAACATTGCCAATATGTTTAATAACTTGTTACATTCCAAATTTTCTATAGTAATATCTCCTCCTCTGTACTTACAAAATATTTTGTTCCTTTTCTCTACATAAATTAAGCGTAGGGATCTCTATGATATTTGTTGTAAACTGCTTTGGGTCTTTAAAACCACAAACAGTATAAATATTTTTGCATTATTTTTAAGAAACCAATTTAAGATTATAGATGAATTTACACACTTATCAAAGAAGTAGCTGTGCAGCATTTAACCTGACCCAACCAAAAGAGTCGTGTTAAATTGATTTATTTTCATGTGAGCTTTCATGGGATTGCAGTTTAATGCAGAAAAGGTTAACCTAAAATAAATGTTAGACTTAAAGGTAGAGACTGCTGTTTTGTTTTGCTTGTACACTTCTAGTCTAGAGGACAATTAGGAAAAGCATGTGTATGTCTTTCTGGTTTTTATTTTATTTTATTTTATTTTATTTTTTATTTTTGTCATTGGGACAAAACTGCAGGTATAAGGGGTTTTTTTAACTTCAAAATTTTTGCCACTAAAATTACTATGACTAAAAATATGTAGAACTAAAAATGATTGTGTTTGAGAAATGTATACAGAAACAATTCAGAGCTCTTCCAGAAAAGAAGCTGTGCTATCTTTTCTTGCTTTGAAATAAATGATTGTGAGGTTTAGTGAGATTAATAGTTAAGCTTTCATCTAAAGGCACTTCACCAATAGCAACTATTCCATGGAAAATCCTTTCAGAGCCTTCCAAAAATTTGTAAGGACAAATACTTCCCATGAAACTTCTTTTCTTGATCCATTTGTAGAGTAATTAGAAGCTAATTGAAGCTAATTGGAAATGTCTGACAGGAGGCTAACACAGAAATTGAACTTTACATTGGAAAGTGCCATAGCAGTAAATTTCTACCCCTAGAACCAATAGAGATAAAAATTAAACCAGCCCACCGAAGGGGCAAAAAAAAAAAAAAACCCACACAAAACCCTGGCAAGCCAAAGATTTTATCAGTTTGAACCAATACAAGCCATTTTAGACAGATTATGATGAACTCTAATAAAGACATAACCAAATTAAGTACAAAGTGAATGAGAAATGGTCCATCTGAAGGAGCCATTAGTCAGTGGAGAAGATATGCAAAATGTGCCTGTTTGGGGCAATGTGTCCATTAGGAAGAGTGTGTAATAAAGCATAAAGGTTTTATGCAAGAAGCAGCAAAAGATTTCACAAACCAACATAAAACTTGGAGGGGGGGATGCTTGTGGAATTCTGGGAAACAATGTGAAAACAAAACTCACAGATTTACCACATCATCATCATATTGTTTACTACATTTAAGCCTCTCTGTTTCCATCATTATTTTTCTTCCTGGGTTTTTATGGCCATATAGTGAGCTGCTGTCCTTCCTACAGCTATATCAATTGAAATATTGCTTAGTAAAATCACTTCTGTAATTCAGTGCAAGCTTTTCTTAATGTAGTCGGCCAGTTCATTGGGGCTGTGTGGTCTGCTTAAACTTTCATTCTTCCAGCAGTTTTTCGCCTTTATAAAAATCTGTCTTGGGATTTCTGTTAGAAAATTCCAGTGAAACAGTCTCCTGTACGATCAATGTAAAGTGATAAATCTTTAAAAGACTGTGAGCTCGAATCCATTTCAACAGATACTGAAACTCAGTCCAGACAAGACGGAAGTGCTGTTTGTGGGTTTTGCCAGACAGGTGAGAGGGCCATCTCCCTGTTCTGGATGGTGTTGCACTCCCCCTAAGGGACAGGGTCCACAGCTTTGGGGGTGCTCCTGGACTCCGGTCTAACTCTGGAAGCCCAGGTGGACTCGGTGGCTGGGGTGCCTTCCTTCAGCTGGGAAAATATACCACTTACCTGGACGAGCACAGCTTCATGACAGTGACTCATGCACCAGTAACTTCCCATATTGATTACTGTAATGCGCTCTTCGTGGGGCAGCCTTTGAAGATGATTTGGCAATTACAGATGGTTCAGAATCATGCAGCCCAGCTGGTGAGTGGTGGGGCTGCCAGGGATCACATCACACGCATCTGCATTAGTTACCAGTTGTTGTCCGAGCCCAATTCAAAGTGCTTATTTTGACATATAAAGCCCTTAGGACTTAGGACCTAGATACCCGAAGGACCGCTTCCTTCCATATGAACCTACCTGGCAGTTAAGATCTAGCCAGGAATCCCTCTTGAAAGAGCCATCCCTCAAGGAGGTGAAAGGGATGGCTTGTAGGTCTAGGGCATTTTCGGCAGCTGCGCAAAGATTATGGAATGCCCTCCCAACTGAGATCCGCCTGGCACCAACATTGATGATGTTTCGGCCCCAGGTAAAAACCTTCCAGTTTCTGAAGTTTTTTAACTGACATAATATAGATTATAGATTGTTGGTCCTGATGGCAATTTAGTGTTTTGTATTTAAATGTTTATATTGTTGTTTATTGTCCGTTGCCATTTTAACGTTTTAACTGTTTAACAGTTCATTTTAATTGTAAGCTGCCCAGGGTAATGGGTGGCATATACGTTGTATGTATTAATGAATGAATGAATGAATGAATGAATGAATGAATGAATGAATGAATGAATGAATGAATGAGAGCCTTGTGGCACAGTGGTTAAACTGCTGTACTTCAGCTATAATTGTGTTCACAACCTGGATTTCAGTTCCAGGTAGCCAGCTCATGGTTGACTCAGCCTTCTCTCCTTCCGAGGTCTGTAAAATGAGTACCCAGCTCACAGAGGGGGCGGAGGTGTAACCTGCATAAATAAATTGTAAACCACCCAAAGAATCATAAATATAAGAGCATACGAAGAGCCATGCTGGAGCAGGCCACAGGCCCATCTAGTCCAGCTTCTTGTGTCTCACAGTGGCCCCACCACATGCATCTGGGAGTGCACGAGACTAGATATCTGTCTCATGATACCACTCCCCTGCATCTGGCCCTTGAAGTACCCTGGTTTTAAGCCTGGATATTACACATCTCCATCATGGTTTGTAACCTGTGATGGACTTCTCCTCCAAGAATCTGTCCAATTCCCTTTTGAAGGCATCCAGGCTAGATGTCATCACAACATCTTGTGGCAGGGAGTTCAACAGACTAACAACACGCTGGGTAAAAAAAAAATATTTTATTTTGTCTGTTCTAACTCTCCCAACCCACAGTTTGAGTGGATGTCCCCTAGTTCTGGTATTTTGTGAGAAGGAGAAGAGCTTCCCTCTATCCACTTCACTCATGCCCTGCATAATTTTGTACATCTCAATCATATCCCCCCCTTTTCCAGACTAAAGAGTCCCAAATACTCTTTCCTCATATGGGATGTGTCCCAGTCTAGTAATCATTTTAGTTGCTCTCTCCTGCACCTTTTCCAGTTCCACTATGCTTTGTTTTGTTTTTTTGAGATGTGATGACCAGAACTGTACACAATACTCCAGGTGCAGCCTTACTATTGTTTTGTACAATGGCATTATAATGTTGGCTGTTTTATTTTCAATCCCCTTTTTGATGACCCCCTAGCATGGAATTGGCCTTCTTCATTGCTGCCACACACTGGGTGGAAACTTGCATTGAGCTGTCCACCAGCACACCAATATTTCTTTCCTGATCCATCACAGATAGCTCAGAACCTATGAGTTGATAGTCCTTTAAGCACTATGGTGCGATATATAAGCAGAACACTTTTTGCTTTTATTGTCTTCAATTAATGGATACTTGAATGTTCAGAAATAGAGAAGGGCATGATTCAGAAAAATGCTGACTCCTTTCAATTCATATTTCATCAAGTTTGATGAAGTAAATATACTTGTTTTATCTATAAGATGCCCCCCAGGCACTTAGAAACACCAAAATCAGATGGAAGCTTCCACTGACTCTCCTCTACAGTCCCTTTAGTTTGGTGAATAATGGGTTCCGCCAAGCCAGGTGATAGACAGCACTTTCCTTGAGAGACCCACTCTAGGTGCCTGGGGGAAGAACATTTTATAGCCCCCAAAAAATCAAAATCCCTAAACATTCATTGATTCATCTTCATCAGGGGGCATCATTCTGATTAATATAAATCAACAAATTAGCACTTTGTGATGAATTTTGTAGTTCAGTTTTAAATGTATGCCCCTTTCTATTCAGGAAGAAGAAGGATAATATAGCAGGAAGCTGTTTCTGTATATATGTTTTTCTTCCCTGTGCCCCCCTTCTCGCTGTACTAATGTTTAATGTGCTGCCAACAAAGGAAAACATTTTATACACCCAAGAAAATAGATTTTTATCTGTGAGGGTTTATGCCATAATAAATTGTCGATTTAAATGCTACTTTAAAAACAGTAATTTGTGTCCTTACATTTGTTAGTTTGATGTATCTGTCATATTGATAGATTTTAATGTAGGAAAAAAGGTTTGGATGGTCTTGACCAGGGTCCTCAACCTAAGACCCGGGGGCCGGATGCAGTCCCCCAGGGTCCTGAATCCAGCCCTCGGGACCAATTGCAGACCCCACACACACACACCTACCACCTGCTTCATGAGCAAGCCAGCCTCCGCAGCTGCTTCTATTGCTGAGGCAGTTCAAAGCAGTGGGTTATGTCGCTTCCCCCACTCCCCCCACCAACCGCCCAGATAATCAGCACGCTGGCTAGTGGGGCAGTTCAAAGTGGGAGGACTGCGGCAAGGTCTCCCACTCCCTCCATGGCCCCGGGGCCCCGCCCCTGCTCCTCCTCCACCCCGCCTGCCTGCCTTCCTTGTGTGGCTGCCACCTGTGTTATTGTGGTTGTGAGGAAGGAAGGGGGCAGGCGGAGGCAGTGCCAGCCAGCCTTCTGAGCTGGAGCAGCCACGGCAGTGGACTGATGGAGGGATGGACTCTGGCAACCGAGGGGGAAACGGAGCTACTTCCCGCCCACCCAGCCCCCTCCGAGCTGCTGCCTTGCTCCATGGAGCAAGGGAGGGAAGGAGGGAGCCCAGCCATGGGCAGAGGCTGAGGCTGCTGCCACCACCACCAGGTTAGAGACCAGCGAGGAAGATGTGGCGGAGAAGGAAGGGAAGGCCAACGGTAGCCCGGGCCTGGTTCCTGCAAGGCTGGCGGGGCTGCATTTGTCCCCAGTTGGTGCTGGGTGGGCTGGCGAGCCAACAGAGCACCGCAGCCTGGCTGGGCTCCGTCAGTGAGCAGCCTGTGAGTGGCTTTGGGCAGGCCCCCATGCCTCCTCTCCCTCCTTCCTAGCCCTTGCTCCCTCCCTCTCCTAGTCAGGCCAGGCTGGACCAGGCCAAGAGAGGAGGCAGCTTTCCCTCCGGGGCACAGCAAGGGCGTGATGACCAGGGCGCACAGCTGTATCCGCATGCAGTGGCGCCAGCCTTGCTGCTCTTGCTGCGGCTGCTGCTCCTCATCCTGAGTGGCCACTTAGAAGGTGATGAAGGGCCTGAGTTTGCCTGGGCTTCCCGACACAATGAAGGAAGGAAGGAGAGCCGCTCCAGCCACTGCCACTGGAGGAGGAGGAGGAGGAGGAGGAGGAGGAGGAGGAGGAGGAGGCGCAGCAGAGGGATCCCAGCAGCGGCACCTCAGGGTGGGGATCTGGAGCAGGAGGCATTGCTAGGTCCCCAGAGATGCACTGATCCTCCGCCCACTTGCCCCCTCCCTCCCTCTTTTTTTTCCATGTCAGCCTTTTTTTTTACTGTGGTCCAGCCCCCAGTGGTGTCTGGGTGGTGGTGGACCAGCCCGCTGTTTGAAAACTTTGAGGACCCCTGGTCTTGACTATGAGGCATTGATCTTGCCCAATACAGTTAAAACTGTTTTAAAGCTAGTGTTGTTGGCAACGGCAGTAGAATAGAATTCCTGTTAAGTCAGAAAATCTGGTAATAGTGCACAGGCTTTCACTTAGTGATGAAACATGGGACGTCCTTTTCCAAGGAGAAAGGCGGGGTAAAAACACTAAATAAATAAATAAATGTAAGGTACCGGAGTCATTCAAGAATCATCAGTTTAAAAATCTTGCATGATAGGGCTTGGAAATGTTATTTGTGTGGCTCTGGAGTATAGCTACCCTTTGAAATATCTACACTGAACTAGAAAGACTAGAGGACAACTTTTCAAGTGCAGAAGCTACTTCCTTCTTCTTGACCCCTATGCAGGGGTTGTAGGGACATTGTGTGTAACTGCCTCCACAGATTTTGCTGATGAAGTTTGGCACTGCTTTGTTTACAAATAGGACTTGCACGCCTGTGATTGAGAATCTGCATGTAAAGATGGAACATCAGGAGGATTGTTTTAACATGAAATGTGGCTTTCTTAAGCACTGTGCCACCATGTTTCAATGGCAAAATTAGTGGTGGTAATGATGGGATCCTCTTGGGTCCTTTGAGGGGGGCACCAAAAAGGGGGCTCTCTGTGGCCCATCGGTCATGTTTCCTGCCCCTGGGCTGAAGTTCTGACTGATTTGCTAGAAGGCATCAGCAGCATTATATGCGTGTTTGGAAACTGTGAGAGCCTTTGGTGGCAGTGCTATGTAGACACTCTAGAACTCTGCATCTCCTGCCTCATACCAAAAGCTACATTTACTTGGAAGAGACAAATGGTATGCCCGCCTTCAAAAAAAAAACACTTACCGGTAAAACCTTGCTTTTTCAGGAGGCATTTGGCGACGTCTTATTTAATTTAATTTAATTCATTTTTGACACCTCTTGCCAATGATTTCTTTTACTCATTATTGTTTTGTTTCCTCCTCTTCTTTTTTCTCCTTTCATTTTTTTCTCAATTTTTACTGGTGTTACTTTGTGTTTTATTGGTTCTTTTAACCCGTATTGTTAACTGCCCAGAGTTCCCTGGGAAGATGGGCGGTAAATAAATAAATAAATAAATAAATAAATAAATAAATAAATAAATAAATGGTATGGGACTGGCCACTGCTATAAAGGTTCTAGGAGTGCTGGAAAGGACAGCCATATGACAGATGAGTGAGTAGCCAAGCAATGATTCTAGATTTTGCTCAGTTTACAACTTTTCCCAGGTGGGGATACCATCATGTGTCTGAAGTTCTTTCTTGTGATGACTGATGTTGACCTATTATTCCTGTCTTACTGTTTTTCATCAAATCCCTTCCTGTGCTGATGAATGCCTCTAAGATCTCAACCCGTAGTTTCATCAGGAAAAAAAATCTTTTTCATCTTTGCTTTCTGACATCAGCATTCAACTGGAAAGTATGAAAACTTCTTCCCACCCCCACCCCCTTTGTGATAAGCTTTGGAGATGGCCCCTTTCTGCCATCATAGCACAGTATGAGAAGCGGCAGTGTGGGAAGCCAGTTGCTTTGCAAGACTCCCCTCAAAATCATGTAATATTGCATGGCTTTGTGCCAAAATTTGGGATCTACAGAGCACAGAGTTCTAATCAGCCAACTTGATGCCTCTCTTCTCCTTACAATGTCCATCCCACAACTTCTGGTTCTTCTTTTTTAGAGGATGCTGTAAAAGGTAAAGTAAATTAAAAGCCAATTCCAGGGTTGGGTGTTGGCTTCCATCTTCTCACACATAGTGCCAAGTCTCCTGGAAATTCTGTTGTTCTCATTTGAGAACTATTTTGTTTTATAAGGCAGTTGGTTCAAGCTTCAAAGAGCTTTCCCCAATATTGCTGTTTTATAGTCATCAGAATAGACAAGATAGGTTAAAAAAATGCTGATGCCTGTGCATCTAAACAGAATCCATCATTCTTAGTGCTTTTGCTATACTGTTTTCCACCCTTTCAAGGCTCACTTCTCCTGACAGGGGCAGGGTGCCAGGATTATTCTGAACACATTTTTATTGTAAAATAAGATGGTGCTTTCTTTGACAAACTGAACATCCATCTGGTGTTCCTTTGAACAAACGCCTTTTGTGTTTCTGTTCTTTATAAACGGACAACAGGAAAAGGGGTCAAATAATAAATTTTCACATGATCTTAGCCATAGAGGCCGAGAAGCGATACTCTGGTTTCTCTTCAGATCGTATAAATCTTTCGCCTTTTTACAAATAATAAATTTTCAGGTATGCTAGCATCCTTGGCAGTGTTTGTGGTGCTGGTGTACTTGCTTTTTCAGTTGTGCATTTTTTTAATGCAAGAACTCTGTTTATAAAACAAAAGGCTCTATTCAGCCCAAACTACACAGCCATACAAAAGCTACTTGCTATACCTTGTGGCCAAGTTGACCCACCTTTTAATCCTTCCAAGGTCGGTAAATTGAGTACCCAGCTCTCTGGGAGGAGGGCAGTTTGTGCCCTGTATATTTAAATTGTAAACCACCCAGAGAGTGCTTTAAGTGATAAAGAGAATTTATAAGCAGCACACTTTCTCCTAGAGGTCAGCAGAAGGTGAAAAGCTGATTGGTTATTGAGTGGACCTGCAAAGATATCTGAGTCCCAGTTGTTCAGCAAAAAGGACAGCAAAATGTCCTGTCTCAAGCAATTTGAGACTAGAGTTTTTAGTCTTTGACAGTAGAAACAAACTTGTGCTTGCCTATATGGTCAACACAGTATATGGTTTATGGGTGCTGTGAATGATGTCTCTGAACCACCATTGTGCATCTAGCTTTTGTTGTTGTAGGTAATGGACTCCATTCTGAAGCCCAGTAATTGTTCTGTTCTTACACTGTGAAAGGAACTTTTTCAGAGAGGCCAGAAGTTGAGCAATTACTGTAGTTCTAATTTGGGAAAAGCTTCCTATATCAGGCCTGCCCAACAGGTTGACCACAGGCTACCAGTCGACCACGGCGCCATCCTCCAGGTCCCGGTATGGGGAGGGGAAAATCCCCACACACACTTGCACACTGGCGAAGTGCACCACCAGAGCCCGGGCCAGCACTGGGCTTGCTTGGTTTCTCCGGCAGCGCCTGGCGCAGGTCTGGCAGTGCGCGCGGTGGCCATAGAGGGCCCGCTTTGTGTTTCTGATAAGGCAGCAGCGGCAGCCAAAGGCAGAGGGTGACATCCACGGCTGGCTGTGTCTTCTCTGGACTCTTGTGGCGGAGCAGCTGGGTTTGTGTGAGTCCAGGAGGGCATTCCGTGGTGAGGCAGGGGCGCAGGGCAGGACAGGGGAGAACAGGGCCTGAAGCCCACCCTTTCCTCCTCAGCCGTCCTGGCGGTGGTGGCGCACCTGTATCCACTGCTGGGCTGGGCCCACTTGGTGTCTCTGGCAGTGCTGGAGAGGGCACTTCTGGAAAAAGCGCCGTTGCCGCCAGCACCCTGTATCTTGAGGGGAGCGGGAGAGAGTGCACGCCTAGCGCGGGGGATCTTGGAGGCTGGGGGGGCTCGAATCTCGGATGGGTTGGGGGTGAATGTGTACCTTTTTTGAAGAGGAAATTCAAGCAGCCCGGAAATTTACCGGGTAAGCAGTGCTGCTTGCCTCGGTAACCTCCTGGGCTGCTCAAATCTCGTTCTTTGAACCTCCCCCCTCCTCCCATTCACAGCGAAGGAAAGGAGGGGGAAGGCTCAATCCATTTGCATTTGGTGCTGCACCAGCGAGTGTACTTGTGCAGTGCCAAATTCAAAGGTGGTGGGTCGGGGGGGGGGGAGTGGGGAGAGCTGCAGAGATGTGTTGCAGAAGGAAGGGAGCCCGCGGGCTGTTCAGAGTTGGACAGCCCTGTCCTACATCATTGGATGTCCAAGAGAAACTAAGCCAGTGCATTTAAGGAGGCAGCCTGGAGTTCTAGATTGTTGTTGTCATGTCCTTTTCAAAGCATCCTTCCTCTGGCGTGGTAAAGTACTTGAGAAAGGATAAAAGCTGAATTGGAGAATGTGATCTTTATACAATATTCTTTTAATACATAAAGTGCTCTGCCTTGGCATATCCCCCCCTCCCCGCTTCATCCAAAACTAGAAAACTGCTTTTGTCTTTTGTTCAGAAGAGGCTTTGTGACTTTCAATAAAAAGGTATTACCTATGTTCATCTAAAATGTTATTCCATGAATTTTCAGAGGAGACTTGATCTCAGTCGTGTGCATGTGTGTTTTATATTCCTGCAAAGGCAGAGCTAAAGAGGAGGAGAGTATTTCTTAGTTCATCTCTCTGTCTTGGAAAATAAATGAGATTTGATTATTCATGGAGGAGTGCTTTCCTTGGGGAAACGGTAACAAGCAGTTTTTATTACATATTTAAGTGCTTTTATGAAGTATTTGCATAGTGCATATTGAAGCATCATGTTCCGCTAGATTATTTTTGAACTTCAAACATTTCTCATTTCTGTGTATTTTTAAAGTGTGTTTGTATATTTGAAATCAATTATTGTCTGCTTGACATTTCCTCCTTACATGTTTTTCCCTTAGGTCAACCTTTGAGTGCTCTGTTTGCAGATGATGTGGTGTGTGTGTGATACAAAGGATGTATCCTCAGATGTAAATCTCTTGAAAAATCTGCTTTTAATTGACCAAATATAATACTAATTATGCCTGTTGGTTTAAATGTAGCAGCATAAATCTTAGCAATGTATTGAAGTGAGGTTTTGTGTTTTGTGTTTTACCTATTGTAAACCGCCTGGAGTTCCTTCGGAAGACGGGCAGTATAAAAATATAATAAAGAAAGAAAGAAAGAAAGAAAGAATTTTTGTCACACACTCATCATGACACTTAGTAAGGACAAATATGGGTGCACATGGTGAAAAACACATTCTGTCTTTTGTTTCAGATTATTTTGAAGGGACACTTTCATTTTCTTCCATTTTTGTATTTTTTGCATAGCTGTCCTTAAATTTTGCTCAAAGAGAAAACCTTTTTTGGGTAATTTGTTTCCTGTTTCTTCATTCATGTACTGTATTCTGGCAGTCCATAAGACTTAAAGAACCTATAAAAACTGTTCCAGCTAAGCAGAAGCTGGGCAGCAGATAATCAGACAGTAACCCCCTGCCATTTCATGGTTCAGGTACTGCGGTCCCACTATATCGCGGGATCGCAGTACCTGCCCGGGCTCCAGCTGATCAGATCCCCCAATGCCGCTGGTCCACGCTCCTCCGAGACGTTTTGTAACAGCCCCCCCCGCCCCCAGGCCCCACCCGACCCGCCGGTCAGCTGGGTCCCTAACCCCCGCGATGGGGGGGGTTACTGTACTCAAAAAGCAAGCGACAATACAAGAAAAGGAAGAGTCATCATCATCATTATCATCATCTTAGATCTGCAGAGCTGATAAGGACACTATGGATCATTTAATTCACCCGTGTAAAGGGAGCAGAGTGGGGACTCGAACTCCTAACCTCTGGATTAACAACTAGATAGCTAAACAACTGACCTACCCAGCACTTATCATCAGACCCTATAGGGGGAGTAATTAATAGTATCACATTGAAAACTACAGTATGTGTTCAGTGCCACCCAGCTAGGTATTCTGGGCCTGGGGTGCTCAACAATAAAAAAGACAAGGAAACAGTCTGACGAGTAGGTACTGGCTGCCTAGTACAGAGAGATGCTCGCTCAGCAGTGCAATCAACAACACAGTGCCAAAAGAAGAGGAAAATGCCCCAAGCTTTGTCCAGCCAACATGACACACACAGCTCAGTGGCATATTGGCACAGTCACAATGTCCACCTTCCTCCCACACCCCTAGAAATGCAAAACAGTTCCCCAAACCCACCAAAATATGTAACAGAATACTGTACTCAATAAATTGAGCAAATGACATAGTTTTAAAAATCAATATCTCGCACACACACACACAAACACACACACACACAACCAGCCAAGCAAAAGTGGAATATGGGGCATTATTCGTGGCATCTGTGAATGCACATACGTGCCTGTGCAGAAGGTATTCACCCATTAGCAAGTTCCAAAAAAGGCAAGGACCTCCTCCCACTGTACATGCTGTCCGTTTCCCACCTTCTGTCTCAGTTCCTTTTCACCACAAACAGAGATTGGTCGCACTTTGCAGAGCTCCTCCATAGCAAAAAAGATTTCATTTAAGTAGACGTTATTTCTACCTTTATTATGAGTTCTACTTTCTATTATCTCCCCTCCTGCTCCCTGCAGTAGCTGTGCGGAATCGTTTCTTCCTCCCCCATCCGCCATTTTATGGCCTCCAGTGGACTTTTCAAAAAGTGTGCAGCTTGCCCTAACAAAGTCCCTATTTTGGACAGACATAGCCTTTGCTTATACTGTGTGGGAGAAGAGCACCAGCCTTCCCTGTGCATTGACTGCAAGAGGCTCACCAAGCCCACTCTTAAACAGTGTTTAGGCAGTCTTCGGGCATATCTCTGGGAGAAGTCTCTTCGCCTAGTGGAACCTCAAACTCAAGTTGAGGCTTCCGCCTCTTTGGCTTCATCTTCCTTGGTGAAACCTCAAAAAACTAAGGGTACCAAAACCCAGAAATCAGCTTCTTCGTTGCTGGAGAAAATGAAGAAGAAATCGGCTCTATTGACACCAAAATCTGACAAGTCTGTGACTGCTTCGACTCTGACCACCTGGACTCACAGCCCAACGCCAATACCAGCAGGCCTTCAAGATCAAGAATGTCGAATCTCCTTTCTCAACACCACATTGCATCATCCACCCCGATCTTCCGAGTTTCTGCCTCACGGCATGGTTCATCACTTCTCCATAGACGACATCTTAGCTAGAGCCAGAAAGCCTTCTACCAATCAGCTTTATTCTTACAAGCGGAGAGCCTTTGCTGCTCTTACTTTACAGCATCATGTCCCAGCCAGCCCTACAACTCTCAATAACCTGCTGAAGTTTCTTCTCCTCCTATTAAATAGAGGACTCACGGTCTCAACTTTCAGGGTCTATATTGTGCCTGTTATGGCTCACCAACCACACCACACTCCCGCTGCTTTACTCTTCAGACATCCTATACTCAAACAGCTTTTGAAGTGCCTTAAGAATGTTCGTCCTCACATCCGAACTCTCACGCCTCAGTGGTCTCGCACCCTAGTTCTTAAGAGGCTCATGAAGCCTCCCTTCGAACCTTTCGTGACCATTACCTTGTACATGCTCACTTTAAAGACTGTCTTCTTGATTGCTATTACCTCCACAAGAAGAGCTTCCAAATTGGCTGCCTTCCATGCAGTTCCCCCATTTTACAGTTTCACCCTAACAAAGTTATATTGTACCCAGGGATGTCCTTCTGCCAAAAGTGCTCTCCGACTTCCACGTCAGGCAACTGTTCATTCTACCTACTGTTTTCCCGTTGCCCTCTTCTGATCCGGAGCGGTCTCTTCATACTCTGGATGTTTGGTGTGCTCTCCTCTTCTACACCTCTCGGATATCTCCCTTTCAACTGTCTAATAGATTTTTCATTAGATCTTCTGATCCCTCACGAGGATTACCCGTCTCCTCACAGACAATTTCCAAGTGAATTTCTACTACTATAACCCTCGCCTACCAAGCTGCAAGCATACAGTTACCTTCTGTCCCCACGGGACACTCTACCAGATCTATGGCCTCCTCCAATGCATTCCTAAGAGGAGTTGACATTGCAGATGTCTGTAAAGCCTCAACTTGTTCTACTCCATGCACATTTGCATCTCACTACAAACTGGATGTTAGAGCTAGAGCGGACTCCATCTTCAAAAAGGCTGTCCTATCTTCTGTGATGCCGTGACGACCCACCTCTGCTAATTCAGCTTGCTAATCACCCTTATGTGTGCATTCACAGATGTCAGGAAGAAGAAAGATTGGTTACTTACCTGTAACTGTAGTTCTTTGAGTGTGCACCTGTGAATTAACACTACCCACCCAACCTTCCTTCCCCTCTACCGTCGTGTCTCTGTGCTTATTTTTCAGCAGTGATTTATGGAACTGAGGCAGAAGATGTGAAACAGAGAGCATATGCCTTGGGAGGAAGGAGGTCCTTGCCTTTTTTGTAGCTTGCTAATGGCTGAATATCTTCTTTGCATGCGCTTAAGACCCCTTATGTGTGAATTCACAGATGCACACTCAAAGAACCACAGTTACGTGTAAGCAACCAATCTATTTTTCAACACCCTACATCTTGATGCTTTCTGCTGTCTTCTTTGACTCCAGTAGGCAGCAGCCAAAAATCCTGTAAAAGCAAAAAAAAAAGGGAAAAAAAGCACACACAAAGAAAAAATTGCTAAAGAAATGGGACATAATCCTGGCCCAGACAGGCTGTTGAGCAGCAGGAAAGATAATCCAAAGAAATGAGGGAGGGAAGATCCTCTCAAAAACTGAGGAAAAGGTGGAGGCTCAAATAGACAAGCAAATAGCAAAAGCAAGATGGAAGATATCAGGAGCTCTGCACACAATATTGCCACAACTAATGACTGCACCAAAGAGCACTCTTCGGTCCTTAGCGCCTTCCAGGTCCAGATGCAAAATTCCCACTTCTCCCTCAGGTGATCTGATTGACTGCTGGCAGGTTCACACATTACTGAATTAGTTCCAATCCCCCTTCTAGATGTCTGATTTGGCTGCTGACAGTAGCTGTTACAATGTTGCTAGTTTTTAAAAAAATCTCAGCCGATTTGACAGACAAAGGGGGAAAGAAAGGTTACATAAAAGAAGGAACATGGAAGAAACAAAACCTTTGTGAAGCCCTTTTTAGCTTTGTGGCACTGTGGTTAAACTGCAATACTGCATCCCAAACTCTGCTCACAATCTGGGTTCAATCCAGTTAGCCAACTTGAGGTTCACTCAGCTTCCATCCTTACGAGGTTAGTAAATGGAGTACCCATCCTTTTTTTGGGGGGGGGAGAAAAACGTAGCCTGCATAATTAGATTTTAAACTCCCCACAGAGCGCTTTAAGCGCTATGGGGCAGTATGTAACCACCACACTCTTGCTCTGCTTTATGAACACAAATTATTCACATTTAGCTGGCTTTCTTTTCAGCACTTAGTTTTTCCAAAAGACACCTGCTGAAAGAACACAAAAGAAAGCCTGTTTCATGTTTGGGGTCTTTCTTTAAGACGTGGAAATCCCATCCCTAGTGACAAGACACGGAATTTCAAGTTTTGTTTTTCTGGCAGCCATTTGGTACTGAGATTTCCACTGCTGGATTTATGCCAGTGAGTTTAAGCGATGTAATTCTAGCAGAGGGCTCATGGTCTAAAGACCAGGATGGAGTGATTAATGCAGCTTCCCCCGTGAAAAGGCCTGCTGTGCAGGATGCCTCACCTTCTGTGATGCTCTTCTTAGAAGAATTAAATTTAGCTTCCACCTCCTCCAGCTGTTCGAGGCTGGGCAAGATCGCAGAGGGATTCACCTGCTGTCTGTGGCAGATAGCAGACTGGCTTGGGTTTCTGGCGAAGGAAGTGCTACAGCTGGTGACAACAGAAGGGGAGCGATGGCAAGAGCAGATATCAGCATAGATACGTATTTTTGTGCACCCTTTTTTAAATCTTGCTTTTTGGCTTAGATGTTGCCGTTATCTTGGTCCCGCTGTCCTAGTTCTGCCTGTCGGAAAGACAGCCGTGTAGGCACCCTGGTTGCTGCATAACTCTTCCCCCTCCGTGCCCTTCCCTTGCAAGCTAGACGTCATGTTCAGTTAAAAATGAGTAGAAGCTAGTGGAGGCATTTTCCACTTCTTCCATCATCTTCGTTGTTGTTGTTGTCATTATTGCTGCTACAGTACATGAAAAGGGAGGGATTGTAGATGCTCTCCAAATTGGTTGACCAGGTCTACTCTAAGGAGTAGATAATGCTGTACTTTTTTCCATTTTTTTTTTTTTAGTTCGGGGTAATGTGTGAACTGGAGATTTGCTCTGTTCTGCTTTTCACTATTTTTTTTCTAAGTACGGTATAGTAGACATGCAAATAAATTGTTTGGGAGATGTTTTGTTGACTTTTCTTTTCTGCACAATGACAATGACCAATATCCTATTCGATTGTCCATGCATGTAATTGTAACCACAAAAGTGGCTGCAATGATATAGGGACATTCCATCCACCTGCCTGCTTGCTTGGCTCCACAAATGGCCAGTTGTGCCATTTGCCGTGCCAGTAGGCAACTGTCACACTTGACATCACTGCTGATGCTTCTGCATTTGCAGTTACAAGCACAGTAAACTGACTGATCTTATTTTTCAGCAGAATGCACAGGATTGCAAAGCCAAAGCTATATAAAAACCATAGGATTCTTTGTCCGGCTATGCTTTTTATTATTCAGCAATGAGTCCTTAGAGGATCTAGTTCTCCTGAGGCAGTACAAGTGTACATTTCAAGTATGATCTTTCAAGTTCCAAACATTCTTCTTTGGCCATTTGTTGGATATTGGGGACTGCTCTGGATATATTGTCATGCTACTTATTAATCCTCTGGATAATATTTGAAACATTATATCTATATCTATCTATCTATCTATCATATATAGATAGATAGATAGATAGATAGATATAGATATAGATATAGATATAAAGATACACACACACACACACACACACACACACACACACACACACACACACACACACACACACACACACACACACAGTGGTACCTTGTATAAAGGAATTAATTCATTCCAAATGAAATTATGTTAAGCAAATTTTCCTTTATACAATTTCCCATAGGAATGCATTGAAAATGGAGTAATCCCATTTTTATGTTGTATGGATTTTCCCCATAGGCGATTATGTTAAGCAAATTTCTCCTATCTCTGGAATTTTTATGTTGTACAAATTTTATGTTTTACAAGCTGTTTGTTATACAAGTGTCCACTGTTTGTGTGTGTGTGTGTGTGTGTGTGTGTGTGTGTGTGTGTGTGTGTGTGTGTGTGTGTGTGTGTGTGTGTGTGTGTGTGTGTGTGTATATATATGATAGATAGATCGATAGATATAGATATAATGTTTCAAATATTATCCAGAGGATTAATATATATTATTATATATATATATTATATATATATTATTTTTGACATTGTCTTAAACTACTTAGTAATGTTGTATTACGGACCAGTACTTTGTAGTAGCGATAGGCAGTTACTGAGGTTCGGTGGATCAGGCCCGCAGGTGTTGCACAGGCACCCCAGATGTCATGCCCTTCTGCGGATGCCTTATGAGAAACAACAATGTGTGTTTCCCTGCCCCACCTCCTCACCCAAGCATGTTCCTATGGAAGGAGGTGGGATAAAGAATCCCATGTGCCTGCACAACACTTGAGGGCCCAATCCTCCAAACCGTGGCAGGTGCCCATCTCTACTTTGAAGCATTCTGGCGGTTCTACAAGTAACTACGAAGTTACTTTTATGTACTTCCTGGAACTGAAGCAAATAAAAAACACAGATTTACAAATTTTCACTTCAATGGGAACCGTTAAAACTGTATGCACAGCTTGTTATTTTTCAAAGTTTTATCAGCAACAGCAGAATTGTAGGAAGCTGCCCTTTTACTATGTTATGCCACTGGTTCCTCTAGCCTAGCACTTTTTACTTTGACTGCAGATGGCTTCCCCATGTTTCATGCAGTATTCTTGCACATGCACAACCTTGCAACTAGAGATCCGTTACCCAAGAGTCTTCTACAGACAAAGTACTTGATGGTAACATACAGTATATTTCCTGTTATCAGGTGGTATTGTGTTGTATTCAATGGTATCATTGTTGTCCAAGCTCCTCAGTAGGATCTGGGCCTATATAAGTGGTCTTTCATCTTTTGTTGAACTGTTCCTTCTTCAAAGAGCTAAGAGAACATTTTTTTAAAAAAGCATGCTGTATCAGAGCAACAGACTTATCTTGTCAAGCAGTCCCATTCCCTTAAGGCCAGTCAGATGCCCCAGTGAGAAGGCCACAAGCAGGATATATTATAGTTGTTGAATCATTTGGAAGTCTCTCTCTCATTCTCTCCTGGATTGGGTGGAACAGCAAGTGCAGAAGATGTGGCACCTGAAGAAGTGCCTTTTTCCAGCATCTGGAGAATTTTATGATAGGACAGCCCATTTAAAAATTAAATGATTCTTATTTTTATTTTATTTTGCAGATAACATTTTAAAGGGCAATTAGTGGGGGAAGCATTTAGTTTGCTGGTTGAAAGATGAAGGCAGCATGTGCATGCCCTAGAGCTTCTGCTGGACATTTTTAAAACTGGGAAAACCTTAACCTCTGTCAGATCAAGTGAGAAATCACAGCAGATTGAATGAACTTGGGGGTCATTTAATCTGCTGTGATGCAGCAATATTCCAGAGTGATTCTGACAGCACAAAGGCAAATGTCTTAACACTGGTTAACAAGAATTGTTTGGTCACTCCCTGTCCAAGAAACACATCACTTACAATAATTTTTCCATTTTGAAAGGAGGGGCCATGCTTGTCTTCCAAAATTTAAAATTTAAATTTAATTAGTGGATACCTCAGCCTTGGATTTTGACTTAAAGACTAAAGGCTATCCTAAAATTAACAAAATTCCAGAATGTATGTCAAACTTCCTAGAAATCTTGATTTGAACCATCCTCTCTGGTTTCCATCTCAGCTGCAAGAGATTGCAGCTGATGCCATACCAGATGGTATTGTCTTTACCTCTCACTGTTTTCTATAAACAGACATCCCAAAATGTTTATTTCGTGGACATCTTAACAGTACATGCCTCACAACAATACAGAAAAGTTGAGCATAAACCACCAATAGTTTATGGGTTACAAGCAACTACTGTGCAACGTCTGTGAAGATTCTTAGTCACCTTGGTGAGTTTATCTGGAAGTTGGGGGATTGTTGAAATCACTGCCCAGACAAATCAAAAATACTTCACAACTCCACCACCAAGGCCATAGCTCATTACCCATACTTTAGGGGTTTCAGCACCTTAGGCCATTTTCCACCTAATGGCCTATTGAGGCTGTTGCCCACCTAACAAGCCTACTCAGGCCATTGTTCATCTTATGAGGCTATTTCAGACCAGAGTGACAGGAGGTGAAAATGAGGTATAAAATGGAGGACTTCATCAGCTTGCCTCAGACTGATGAAGCTGTTTGGATGAGCAGCGAAACGTTTCAATCTCTCAAGAAAAGAAGTTCAGTTGCCATGACTCAACTTCCAGAAGTACCACTGTGCAAATAACAGTTTAATTGGTCTTTCATATGTTTCTCTAACAAAACCTAACACCACAATAAAACTATACTTAGAAAGCTTTTTTTGTGCCAGTCACCTTGTGGCCCCATCCAAGGTGATGCAGCTTGTGTTAAATCAATTTAAAAGCACTGTCCATATCGGAAAAGGAATATTATCTTCCAACTGCCATGGATAAATTTTGAAAAATAATACTCTTTGGAGGAAAACCATGATGTGAAGAGGACCTTAAGAGAAGTGAGGGCTACCACTTGACTGCAGGACCCTTGCTCTTCCTAGTTTATCAAAAATGCCAGAAAGGGATTGGTTGAATGGGTCCAAGGGCTAGTGATGCCTCCTTACATCAGGGTAACATCCCAGCACAATAATAAGACTATTAGTGGTGGTGGGACTTTATTGGACCTCAAAGTGTTGGATAATTAACAGCCAATTTCTAATATTCCATTTGTGGGCACATGCTCGAGTGGGTTGTGGCTTCTCAGCTCTTGGAGTTCCTGAATGAGCTGGAGTATCTAGATCCGTTTCACACTGGCTTCAGGCCTGGTTATGGGACAGAGAGTACTTTAGTCACCTTGGTGAATGAACTGTGTCAGGACATGGGGGAAAGGAGTGTGTTCCTGTTGGTTCTGCTGGACCTCTCCATGGCTTTTGATAGGATCAACCATGGCATCATTCTGGGCCATCTGCCTGAGATGGAACATGGAGGCATTCCAGGTCCTTCCTAGAGGGGAGAACCTGGAGAGTAGTGCTAGGTGGATGATTGTTCAACACCTAGGTTGTTGGCCTGTGGTACCCCTCAGGGTCTATTTTGTCTCCTTTGCTATTTGTAATCTACATGAAACCACTGGGAGGTGTTATGGTTAGGGTTTGAGTTTTGGTGTCGCCAGTATATGGATAACACTCAACTCTATGTCTCCTTTACATCTAAATCCAAGGAAGCTGTTTCAAGTCTCTGATGCCAGTAATGAACTGGACGAGAGTGGAGTAAACTGAAACTTAATCCAGTTTAGAGGTGTTCCTGGTCAATCAAAAGTTAACTCAAGGAATAAGGTTATATAACCTGTGCTGGATAGGTTTATGCACACCCTGAAAACACAGGTGCAGCTTGAGAGTGCTCCTGGATTCATCTCTGAGCCTGCATGCCCATGTTTCAGCAGTGGAAAGGACTGCCTTTGCACAATTAAAACTAGTGCATCAGAAGCACTTGTTTCTTGAGAGGTCTAATCTAGGGCGTTTATTCATGACCCCTAAGCTCCGCTGCAAATGGCTGCAAGCTCCGGAGCTTTAAAATGTTTCCCCACCAGCTCCGGAGTGTGCAGACAATTAAGTGCGACCCCGCCCACCTAAGCGCGACCCAGTGCACTTTTCTTGTACCTGCTCTTGGGAGGTGAAAAATATTTGATGCGGATGTACTGGGCTCTCCTCGCTTCTTTTTGTTTTTGTTTTTTGCCTCCCGCCCCTTTAAGAGGAACCAGGAAGTGACCGGGGCTCCCCCGGCAGCGTCCACCAACACCGGGAGGTAAGGCTTTATTCTTCTGTCCCTTTTTTTCCTCCCTCCCCCCAACGCAGCCGGCAGCCAGGAAGTATGGAGGGGTGGAGATGCACGAAGAGCGACAAACCCCTAAGATCTCTGGTCCGAATTTAAGGGGCCAGCGGATCATAGGGGTCGTGTAAAAAGGCCCTTAGCCATCGTGACACGTGCCATAGTTACACCTTGGCTGGATTACTGTAACAAGTAATGGCTGGATTACTGTAACGGGGGGCTGCCTTTGGAAAGTGTTTGGAATCTCCAAAGGGTCCAAAATGTCACCGCCAGATTGCTAACATAGGTTACAGGCTCTGGTTTATTGTCATTACCAGCCCACAGTTTGCCTGAATCACAGTCAACCATGCTTATTGTAGACCCAAAATATGAAGAGGGAAAACTAAATGATGGTTAAACTTTGCTGCCAGTTCTGGTATCAAAAGTCCTCCAATAGATTCTGCTGTTAGGAAGGCATATTATTTTTGCTACCCTAGCAAACATTTAGATCAGGTTAGGTACTTAAGTATGTAGTGTCCGTGCTTTTAGAAGCTGTGGAACTTGAAGATTTTCAGTATGGTGAGGTGGGTTGGATTAGGAACTGATTAACATTGGATTTCATTGGATGTCAGGCAAAGCAGCTTTGTGGTGTGCTAATAAGATACTGCACAGAGTCCCGAAGAATATATTGGAAGAAAATCAGTTGCATTTGTGCATCTCATCAAGATCTAATGGGAATTCTTCATTAGTAAATCTGGATATAAATGGAAAGCAGCATATTTTGTGCCTATTGGGAATTGGGAAGGCATAGCTCATTTCCAGACTGCTTTAGAATTGTGTTTCTTTTTAAATAGTAAATGAAGATGATTTTTTTAAAAAACAAACATAGCTACAGCAAACATTTTTTACTGTTAGAAAATATTACAGTTTTAGCTAATTCAAGACTGGCTCAACCTTCTATTGTTCCAATGCTGGCAAAATGAGTACTCAGCTCATAGAGGTGGTGCAATGTGCTATTTGCATAATTATGTTACAAACTGCCCAGAGAGTGCTTTAATGCTACGAAGCAGCATATAAAGTGGAAGAAAAACAACAGTAACAATTACAGAGCTGAACTTGTTCCCACTGAACTTGTTAAATAAATGATGGTACTGTAACCATTTAGGCTACAGTGTATCAAAGGCTCTGGTACAGTGTGCTCCGTTTTTCTGGTTTATAATACCACTCGTGAAGTGGGTAATTCAAAAAAATGTTTATATGTTTAAAGGGGGGTTCTGATGTTGCTAGTTTTGGCATTATAGCTGAAATGGTATAACATTGGTCACTGCCGAGTTCTTAAGGGTGTGTGAAAAGAGTTGAGTTTCATGGCAAGTGCATAGCGAGGGGACAGCTTGCCCACTGACATTTTGAACTCGCACAAAACTGTCACTCCTCTTGTCACAAAAAAATCAACAGGGCCATGGGTGTATGGCTTGTGTATTGTTTTCTGTCTCTAAATTGGCGCCCACCACCCTTTAACCAGGAAGAGAAGTTTGTTGTTTGCAGCAAATAGCCTGTGGGATGTGCATGCTGGATGTAAGTGACTGACTTTTAGGAGCAAAGTGGAGCAAGCAAGAAAAGTTTCATTCCTTCTGCCCCTGTAGTTCCAATCCATCTTTAGAGGGCCCTGCTGCTTCTCTCTGGGCCTTTTCACACGACCCCTAAGATCCGCTGGTCCCTTAAATTCGGACCAGAGATCTTGGGGGTTCGTTTCTGTTCCTGCGTCCCCACCCCTCAGCACTTCCTGCTCCCGTAGGCGTGAGGGGAGGGAGGGGGAAAAAGGACAAAAGAAGCCTTTACTAACCTGACGGTGCCGGTCGAAGTTGCCACGAGCCCCGCTACTTCCTGGTTCCTTCTCAAGGGGCTCTTAAAGGGGCGGGAGGCAAAAAAAACAACAGACAAGCGAGGAGAGCCCGGCACTCTTATCCACATCAAATATTTTTCACCTCCAGAGAGCAGGTACATGAAAAGTGCGCTGGGTCGCGCTAAAGTGGGCAGGGTCGCACTTAATTGTCTGCAAACTCCGGAGCTGGTGGGGAAACATTTGTAAGCTCCGGAGCTGGGAGCCATTTGCAGCGCAGCTTAGGGGTCGTGTATAAACGCCCTCTGTCATTCTAAGGGATGCAGCGGAGGGGAATGGTGCATGTGGTGGAATGACACCAAATTCTTCCCCCACGTTTTGCTTTGAAACAAGATGTGTGGCAGCACGTGCCAGCCTTTTTCAGTTAATTAGTGCTTTGGGGAGAATTTCAGCAGCAAGGGGATGGTGGACGACACCGGGGTTGGGGGGGGGCGGCCAGATAGGGAGGCACATGTTACCTGGCAGCTTGTGTACTGTCGGCAGCCCACATGGGGACCATTTACCTGCTGCAAAATGTACTTCAGCTTGAATAGATAAGCTACGAAGGCACAAATTTGAAGATGGGCAATGATCTTCAAATGAGCTCAGAATATATTTGAGTTCTGAAAGTTTAAAGTATTATCACAGGATGGCCACAAAAACGGAGGGAAAGACTCCTGTTCCTAAAATAGTTTCATGGAAGAGGAAATTTCAGCAGATGTAGCTCCATGACAAACTACATCTGTTGAGATCTTGTTCTCTAAATAGTAATTAAAGGTACAAGATTTAGATACACCCCATCATCGATAGCCTTGTTAATGTTTTAAAACCCTATCCTTGTAGCTTCTACTGTATTAACAGCTCTAATTTGTAAAACAAATGGTGTAATCCATGAGGGCTGACTCCTATCCTACCGTCTGGTTGGAGATCAAAATAATTTTCTTTTTCCAGAGTTATAATAATTATCCCAGTAGGTGCTTTCAACAAAAATGGTTCCCGGCTCTCATTAAAATTCTTAAAGTTTTAAGAGTATGCACTAAAGGGTGCCTTTTAAATAAAGACCAAAGGCTTTGTAGTAGAGCCTACATTAATTTCAAACATAAATGATAAATCAGGATTATGGCTGCACAATAACCAATTCCAAAGAAGAATGGAACATATGAGGGGAAGATAAAATATGAGAGCTCTTTTAAGATTATTGCAAATTAAATCATAGTGATGTTGATTATGGTGCCTATTACCATCAGAATTTCTTCTAGCAAAAACTGACTTTGCCTGGCTGCGCCTCTCCTGATTTGTTTTCATATAGATGAAGGGTAGTGCATAAGTGCTGCCCGTGACTGTCTATGTGGAAGTGAATCTAGAGGAGGACTTAGTTTGATTCCTCTTCTCTTTCAGTTTGAGAGGCATGATCCTGTAAATGGCAGAATCACAGAACGCCAGTTTGGTAGCATGCTGCTGGCGTACAGCGGAGTGCAGTCCAAAAAGCTGACTCTCATGCTGAAGCAACTCAAGAAGCATTTTCAGGATGGAGAGGTGAGTAGTATTTTCAGGAACAAAATGGAGGGAGACTGTGGACTGGGTCTTGTGGAGATTAAATAACGTTTGACTTGTTTTGTAGGATGGCATGCATGAGATAATTAACTCTCTGGAAGGTTATTATTTTTGGATGCCATGTCAGAAAACACTTTCCCTAGCATCATTAAGACATAGGGGTGAAAACATGAGGCATTTGGAGGCCACCTTTATGTTACTATTGCCTATATATTGCTCTCCCTTTCTCTGCCTCTGCTTCTCTCTTGCCTGAATTAACTAGGGAAAGATGTATAACCACTGATGTGACCTTGAATTAATTGTCCATTATGCCTGGGTAATTTGTCATTTATGTATTATGAATTTATGTGGAGAAAATAAATTACAGAAACTTGGGCTCATAATTTTAGGGGGGAAAGAGTTCATAGCTGGTGTAAAATTTAATGTGTGTGGAGAGATCAGGTATTTAAAAAAGAAACCCCACTTAAAGTGAAATTACATCTTTTTTTATCTTATAAGGAGACTCCTCAAGTATGACAGAGTGGGAACACATCTGGTATTTTATTTTAATATTTTTAGAGCCCAGTAGCTCCCTTCTTCTAGTTATCCAGTATCTACGCACAGCTGAACCTCAATGGGAACTTGTCAAGAGCATTCGTTTTACTTTTCAGATTTCTTAATTGCTTTGAACCACGGTGGAGAAGATATTGAGTTAGGAGCCCCATTTCTATTTTAACTTTGCAATTCTTCTGTATTTTGACAGTCAGTTTTTCCTTTTGGGAGATAGCAGTAAAGATTTGGGAAGTGGCCTGTTTGAAAACATGATTAGAATATTTAACACTTTCAAGGAATTCCTTTGTCATTCAGAGCATTCAGCGTTCGGCATTTTTTTATAAACACTCATTATTATCCCTATGTTACCGAAGAGGGAGACTAAGAAATAGCAGCTTATCTAGGGCCATGTATTATATCATGAATCTATGATGTTTTGGACCACAACTCCCAGAATCCTATGCTTAGATTGCCAATGACAAAGGACTGTGGGAATTGTGGTCCAAAACATCTGGAGGGTCGAAGTTTGGACATGCCTGTTCTAAATAGAGGCCTAAATAGAGTATCAAATGTACAGGTGAAACTCGAAAAATTAGAATATCATGTAAATGTTTATTTATTTCAAAAGGTACAACTAATATGAGAGAGTCTTATTACATGCTAAGGGAGATATGTCAAGCCTTACTTTGGTATAATTGTAATGATTATGGCGTATAGTTTATGAAAACCCCAAATTCACAATCTCAGAAGATTAGAATATTACTTGACATCAATAACACAAGGATTGGAAATAGAACAATATCAGACCTCTGAAAAATCTAAGCATGCATATGTACTCAGCATCCACATATAGCTCATCTGCGGAAGGAAGCATGAAGTGCTCCAAAATCTCCTGGTAGATGGCTGTGTTGACCCTGGACTTTTTGAAGCAAAGTGGACCAACACCAGCAGATGACATGGCTCCCCAAATCAACACAGAGTGTGGAAACTTCACACTGGACTTCAAGCATTGTGTGCGTCTCCATTCTTCCTCCAGACTCTGGGTCCTTGGTTCCCAAATGAGATGTGAAAGATGCTCTCATCAGAAAAGAGGACTTTGGACCACTACGCAATAGACCAGTTGTTTTCCCTGTAGTCCAGGTAAGATGCTTCTGATGTTGTTTCTTGTCCAGGAGTGGCTTGACAAGAGGAATATGACATTTGAAGCCCATGTCCAGGATCCGTCTGTGTGTGGTGGCTCTTGGTGCACTACTGTCAATAGGGAACCTTTTCACATTATTCTAATTTTCTGAGATTATGAATTTGGGGTTTTCATAAACTGTATGCCATAATCATCACAATTATACCAAAGTAAGGCTTGACATATCTCGCTTAGCATGTAATGAGTCTATCTCATACATTAGTTTCACCTTTTGAGTTGACTTACTGAAATAAATGAACATTTGCACAATATTCTAATTTTTTTACTTTCACCTGTATAAACCTGCTGTGGCGATTTTTGGAACAAATGGGCGTACAGCATCAGAGTGATGTAGTAATGTTGTTTTTCAGGATGAATAGCAGAGAATGGATCAGTCATGGCTTTAAAACTGAACAACATCAACCATATAGTTTTAGAGTTTTGTTTTGTTTTTCTGGAGGCACTTGGAGGCTCAAAAGCATGAGAGAAAACAGCAAAAAGTGCAGGGCTGGAATTGATGGGGCAAATAGTAAAGAAGTTAATTTTCTCGAGGCAGCCTTAATACTGATTCCCCCCAAAGACTGCTATGCTGGAAGCGGCGGTGGTAATTATTTATTCAGTGGAAAGGTCCAAGACAGTTTAGTTCTTGGGGAAAACCACAGTGACAGGTTTCCCTCTATTAGCTGAGACCTCTTTGGGCATTTTTTACTGTCCTTACCTGCCCTCAAGTTGCCTGTGACAATGATGACTCCAAAAGGTCCTCTCCTCAACTACCCAGCTGAGTTCTTATGAATTCAAAATGGTGGCTTCCTTTATAGAACCAATCTCATGTTTGGTTTTTGGTTTTTCCTGCTGCTTTCAACCTTTCCTGGCACTACTGTCTTTTCTCAGGCAATCCTGCTTTCTCATGATTTACCCAGAGTGTGACATCTCTAGTTTCATCATTTTTGCCCCTTGAGATAGCTCAGGCTTGGTTTGCCCACTTGTGCACTTTTCTGGCAGTTCTGGGTATCTACAAAGCAATCCTCCAGCACCATAGCATCCATTGTTTTTCTTCTCAGCTTTCTTCACTGTCCAGCTTTCACATCTCTACATAATAGGGGCATTTTCATGGTC
Source organism: Phrynocephalus guinanensis (assembly GCA_037367245.1). Taxonomy (NCBI): domain Eukaryota; kingdom Metazoa; phylum Chordata; class Lepidosauria; order Squamata; family Agamidae; genus Phrynocephalus; species Phrynocephalus guinanensis. The sequence continues at coordinate 41,613,087 of CM074735.1, read as the reverse complement.
GCATATTTTAGTACTTTTAGTTCTGCTGTATTAATGTGTTGCTGCTGGTAGTTTTGACATCTTTATACCATGATTGTTTACAAGGCTTGATTCCTGTTTTGAATTTTATTGCCCCTTTTCCCCCACTCCCTGGAGAACATGTGTTGCTGAGTGATGTACAAATCCTATAAAGAAATATAATAGCCAAAGCAGTGAAGAACAGAAGTACTGTAGTATTATAGTTCAAAGTTTGTGCCTGAAATGAAATTTTAAAGCATGTTGAAGGTAGTTATTGTTAGTATAAATACTGACATTATTAACAGTGCAGTGTTTTGCATATTCTCTGAAAAGTAGGCCCAGTTATAATCAATAAAACTTGTTTCCAGGGAAAAAACTGTGCAGATGATTAAACGAAAGGTTTGAAATTTGTCCAAAATGGTGGTTTTGACAGAGATTTCCTTCAGGATAACCTGTATTCATTGTCTGCTGTGAGATAACTTTTGAAGATCAACCAAGGAAACTGCATGCTGCAGAGAGTTCTAAAATACAGATATATTAAAATATTTTTACCTACGTTCCTTCTTAAAAGGATCCAAGACAGCTTAAAAGACAATATTAAAGCTAACAACAGCAGTATGCAGATGTTAAAAAAGATCAAATACCATACTAAAAACATAAGCAGCACCAAAACACATTCAAAGCAGTAAGGTACCACACTCCATTAAAAAACCCACTCAGATAGCTACGGTAGACACTCAGAGAAAGCCTGCCTGGAGAGAAAGGACTTTTCCTGCTTGAGGAAGGGCAACTTAGATGGTGCCAGCCTAGCCTCCAGCGGGAGGGAGTTCCAAAGTCAAGGAGCAACAACAGCTAAGGCCTTCTTCATTGTAACCATCAGACGCGCCTGTGAAGGTGGCAGAACAGAGAAAAAGGCCTCTCCTGGTGATCTTAACACGTGAGCAGGCTTCTAAAGGGAGATCCAGTCCTTGAAATAGCTTGGGCCCTAGCCAATACAGTAATACCTTGGATAACGAATGCCTCTGTTAACAAAAACCTCGGATAATGTAATGAAATTTCTGGGAATAGGGAAGTACTGGTTAATGTACTTTTCATATGGGTTGCCTTGGATAATGTTTTTTTCCATTACACTTTGCAAAAAAAGAAGTGTACCCAGTATGCATTGCATGCCATCACCACCACCCTGTAGTTTGTGGAGGGGTGGAAGGAGTTGGAGCAGTTTTTTCATTGTGTTTTGGAGCTATTCTGGACAATTTTTTGCAGTGGATTTTGGACGTTTTGAACATGGAAAGGTGGGGAGCTGAGTTTCCTTGCTTTCTTTTGACCATCTTTGCATTGCTTTTCATTGCACCTTTGGCAGGAACGACCTGGAGTTTGTCTTGCTGCTTTCTTTTGTCCATGTTTGCATTGCACTGTGTGTGGGGGGGTTTGCCTTTTTTGAGACCTCTGGAACGTATTAATTGGTTTCCCATTCATTTCAATGGGAAACCGTGTTTCGGTTAATGTAGTTTTCGCTCAGTGAAATGGCCCACAGAACGAATTAATTACGTTATCCGAGGTACTACTGTATATGTTAGAACCAATACCTTGAAATCATCCTGAATACACATCAGCAGCCAGTGGAGCTGCTGTAACAGGATATGTTCGAGAATAACCACTCAGTTTATATGATCCTTTCTTAACCGGCTTTGTCCAGCCAGAGTGCCCTGGACAGATTAACAGCTGCCTTCCTTTCTAGCAGCACCACATTAATTCATATTTTCCCTCGGTCCTGAGCTTGTTCATTGCTCTTGAGCTTTTCCTCAAATAATCGCTAGTGCAGAGTTTCAAAAAATCACCTAGGCAACCCAGTCCATCACTACTACAGTACATACACATTGAACAGAAATGCACTCCGTCTAATTAAACCTGTGCCTTGCTTCATTGCTGCATGTCATGTGGAGTTAAACATTCAAAGTACTTGTAAGGTGGTGCAGAAAGTCACTGCAAAGCAGCACATAAGTCTCCTTTCCATTCATTGGTGCCTTGTTAAAATAACTTGGGGTATGTCTACTCTGTTTAAATGGCGGCTGCACTGTTTGAATGACTCTGCAAGCATCTGCATCAGAACGGATGCAGATGCTTGCAGAGTGGTTTTGGGACTGTCCTCTGAAGCTAAGAAAGGCTAATGGTACCTGAAATATATTCTTCATTGCAGTTCTAAGCCTGAATAGTTTTATAAGGAAACCTATATGGCAAAATGTGCTTTTCTAAACAGGAACTAACCAACCTTCCTGGAAGAGTCTTACCCTCACTGATGAATTTAGTTCTTGTGAAGGTCTACTTAGCTTTATGATATCAATAAATTATTTTTAGCAACCCTTGCATTTCACTGGAACGTTGGTTCCTTTTTAGCTTCTAAGAAAGTCTCCTTTTTGTTTCCCTTGGGGGCATCGCATTACTATGGGGACAGTGTGGGATTCAGTATGCCTTTAGATTGATCCAGCAGGGCTCTTAATTTGTTAGGGTTAACTGTTATGTCTGGAGCTCAGACTAATATTTGATTTAATTTTATTAGCAAGCCCCCCTTGATAATAGTTGGGTGGAGTATTCTGGTGAGGACTGCACATTTGTGCAAGCTTTTTACCCATGACTCCTTGTGGTGGGTGCAGGGGCTTTCACTCGGAGTATGGCTGGGCAAGGGGTCTGATTTGCATTACAATAAAGGGAAGCAACATTTGGTTTAGGCCTGAATTCACATGGGACCAAATTGGTAGTGGCAACATGTTTAATGCAAATGTTTACAGAGGAGCTTATTTTGCAAGTCTGCCAATCACAGGAGCACCGCAAGCGTGTTTAGTTGAATGCACGTACAGGTTCCATTGAAGATTTCCACAACATAGACCAGGGCTGTCCAACTTTGAACAGGCCGAGGTCTACTTTTTCCAGACGAAAGTGCCTGAGGGCTACTACACTAAAACCTCTACTTATGAATGTTATCTGTTCCGAGCATATTCTCATAAGTAAAAAAAATTGTAAGTAGCAATGGGTTCCCATAGGAACGCATTGAAAATCAATTAATCCTTTCTGGAGAGAACATATTTCAGTGCATTCCTATGGTAAGGCTGACCATGCACATGCTTCCCTTACACCCGCTCGAGCTAGTGTGGACAGGTGCAAGGGAGGTGAGTGCATGCTTGCGCAGATTGCCCCTTCCGCTAGCCTGGGATGCTGGAAGACTTTCTAAAAAAGATGCACTTTCCCTCCCAACCCGCCCGTGGCCTGAATTGACTCTAATTCTCCTCCTGTTTTCCCCCTTATCCCTTCCAGCCCCCTCGCTGCCACTGCTGCTGCCACCCATAACATTCACTTCTGTGCATGGCCCTTGAACTGCCCCACTCGGCTGAGACAGTGGGCTGGCAGACCCAGAGCTTTGCTGGGGCAGTGGTGGTCCTTGGGGTGGGGGAGGTAGAGGTGGAGAACTTATCCCCTCACATTTCTTATTGATGGCTGGCGGGCTACTTTTGAACCCTTCACGGGCTACTGGTAGTCCCCGGTCTACCTGTTGGGCAGACCTGACATAGACACAAAGCTTTGGGAGGCCATTTAACCAGTTTTGCCAGATCCAGATATAAGACCTAAATAAGAGTCTTGGCTAACTAAGCTTTCTCTGCCCCTGAGTTTGTATTGTGTGAGCATCAGTGGGTCCCAAACACAGTACTATAAACTATAAATAGGATAGTTGGGGTGGAATTCATGGGTGAAAGAGAGGAGCTGAGGGAGATGATTGTGTCCTTCCCTCTTCCTTAACCTTAGTTAAGAGTAAAGTTAATGAGAACCGTCATGGGATCCTTGCATTGTCACCAGTTCCCAGGGAGGGATAATGCAGAGTTTGCCGTGCTCGCTAAAAACTTCTTGCATGGTTATCCAAGGCTGAAGAGTCATTAGCTGCTCAAGGTTCTGTGCCAGAGAAGGCCACTGCATTATTAGCAACCTTTGGAACAAATTGTCCTTGACAATGGAATTTAGCACAATTAAAAGGGATGCAAGGGCAGTAATTTGTGTTTACCATCATACAGCAAACTTTTGACAGCTCTCTGCAGAGTTTTGAAGTAACTAATTGAATTAAGAGGAATCATCCATTGCAGAGAGTGCTTTTTCACTTCCAGCCCTTGTCAGTCCTGCTTGTCATCAGGATTCCGTTGTCAATGCACAAAACATTTTCTTCCACCTGTCTAAGAAGACTGTGTCTACAAAAAGGCAGTACAGCCTCAAGTATGTCATGTTTTGCTTACTTTCACTGTTAAAACATAGTACAAATGTAGAAAAAAAATTGACTGTGTCAAATATAACCAGATCAGTTATATTGACTGGCACCAGCAACATGGCCATATTTGGTATTTCTACCAGATGTCTGAACCCATGATCCTTTATTTTGGGAACGTAGGTTTCCCTCCTGCAAAGTGAGGTGCTGATTCGTAAAAGAGATTAATAATTCCATTGAATGGGCAATCTCCCACCCCACCCCCGCCAGTTTCAGAAACCAAGTATAGGACGGCACTAGTCAGTTGATGAGAAATGTAACATTCCCAATCTTAGGTTTGCCTCCAATAAGCAAAACGGGGAACAGAGATGAAAAGTAGGCAGGTGGCACCAGTTAATGCTCTGCCTGCCTACCACTTTGCCACTGTAACCTTTCTCCTTACCCAGGAATAGAGTTAACCACAGTAGGGTGGCTAGACTTCTTGGTCTTAAAGGGTTCTTCAAGTCTAATAGCCATTTCTTGACCTTCTCCATTATGAGATAATAGCAGTTTTGTATGGGTATCAGTGGGAGAGAGGGCTTTTAGGATTCAAAGGGATTATCCTTTCCCACTTACCTATTGGTACTGTAAAGTGCTTTTCCCCACCTCTGGCTTGCCTCTCTCATCTTCCTGATTGTTTGCTCTGATTCCTTTGTCAGTCTACTCTCCCCCCCCCTTCCCTGACATGGAAGCACAGGTCTCTTGCATGTGTGAAGAGTGCATTTTTCTTGTTTTTCTACTGACTGTAATTATACGCCACAAATGTTAGTAAAGATAACCTTTTTTCACTTAAAATGTTTCCAGAGTGATTTTTAATATATAAAATGCTAGTTACCAAGAGAAGAGGAGGACTACTGAAACTTGAGCTATTTTCTCATGCTTCTTCTAGTTTATTTTATTTATTTATTTATTTATTTATTTATTTATTATTGAATTTATATCCCGCCCATCTTCCCAACGGGAACTCTGGGCGGCGAACATGGCAGAGCAAATCAGGAAATACACATAGTAGATACACTACAACACAATAAGAAACATAATCAGCAAATAAACATAGATTAATAAGAAGCATATTAAAAAAGAACAGCAGCAGGGGCGCACCCTTTTATTCAAACCTCACCGCTGCTATGTCAAAATTCGACCTAGTTAGTGATGGCGGGGGAAGAAAAAAAAAGAAAAGAAAAGGCTAAACTAGGTCACCAAAGGCCTCGCGGAATAGAATGGTCTTCACCGCTTTACGAAAGGCCAGCAGGGACTCTGCAGAACGCACTTCGCTGGGGAGGCTGTTCCATATGGTTGGAGCAGCCACCGAGAAAGCCTGGTTCCGGGTATGGGACCGCCTGGCTTCTCGGAGGGATGGAACCTGCAGCGAGTGCGCCCGCGACTGCCGAACCGGTCGGGCCGATGTTGACCGCTGGGCGATCCGCTCCGCCAGGTAATCCGGGCCCAGGCCATGGAGGGCTTTATAAACTAAAACCAAGACCTTGAATCTGATCCGGGAGGCAACGGGTAGCCAATGCAGCCGGGCCAGAACCGGGGTGATGCAGTCATAACGACGCGCACCCGCCACCAGTCTGGCTGCTGCATTTTGCACCCGCTGCAATCGCCGGAGGAGAGTCAAGGGCAACCCCATGTAGAGAGCATTACAGTAGTCCAGCCTCGAGATCACCAGCGCCTGGACCACTGTTCTCAGGGAGTCCCCGTCTAGGTAGGGGCGAATCTGGGCGATCTGGCGAAGGTGAAAAAATGCGGTCCTGGCCACGGCCGCCACCTTAGCATCCAGGGACAGAGCCGGGTCCAGGATCACGCCCAGATTCCGAACCCTCTCCGCCAGTTGGAGGGAAACACCCTCCAGACTGGGGAGAGGGCCTCCATACCCAGACGGGGAACTCCCGAAGAACATCACCTCGGTCTTCTCAGGGTTGAGTTTGAGCCTGTTGGCCCCGGTCCAAGCCATAACCGCCTCCAGACACTGGTCGAGGGACCGGACAGCTTCCACTGCAGAGGTGGAAAAACAGAGATAGAGCTGCGTGTCATCATCGTACTGATGACAACGCAGCCCAAATCTCCTGATGACCCCAGCCAGCGGCCTTACATAGATGTTAAACAGCATGGGGGAGAGAGACGACCCCTGCGGAACCCCACAAGGGAGTGTCCACGGGGCCGACAACTCCCCCCCATGCTGCACATACTGGAGCCGATCCTGAAGGAAGGACCGGAGCCAACTGAGAACAGTGCCCCCTATCCCTACCTCCAGGAGCCGGTCCAGTAGAATACCGTGGTCGACGGTATCGAAGGCCGCTGACAAATCCAGGAGAACCAACAGGGTAGAGGAACCCCTGTCGGCCGCCCGGATTAGGTCATCTTGCAGCGCGACCAGAGCTGTCTCGGTACCCCGGCCAGGCCTGAAGCCAGATTGGCAAGGATCAAGGCACCGCTGTTCCTCCAAGAATGATTGAATCCGCACCGCGGCCACCCTCTCGATGACCTTGCCCATGAAGGGAACATTGGCAATCGGTCGATAGTTGGATAATTGGTCCGACGCCAGTCCCGGTTTTTTCAAGATGGGCTTAATCACCGTCTCCTTCAGGCGAGAGGGAAAACCCCCTCGCTGAAGGAGGCGGTGGCGATGGCTGCGGCCCACTCGGGCATGCTCCCTCCGGCAGATTTGATGAGCCAAGATGGGCAAGGGTCGAAGGGGGTGGTCGCGGGACGGCAATGGGCAATAGCCCTGGAGGCTTCCAGAGGAGAAACAGGCCTTAGTTTGTATCTGATGCTGTGCTAACTTTAAAAGGAACTCAGCAACTTCTCCAATACTGCTAAAGATAGTAATCCAGTCCTACTGCATTTGGATGCCCTTCTCCTCATTCTGCTATGGGGGTTTCAGAACTAAAGTGCCCCAAAGTCCTGCCTTCCCAGTATCCGTGTCTACAAAACAGGGGTGGGTATCAGGCAAGCCTTTTTTTTCCTTCAGAGGAGCTTTGTGGAGTGGGGGCAACCAGCTCTAATGAACGTTTGTTGCTTCTGTTTCTGAGGCTGGTGTCTAGCGAATTGCAATTTTATTTGCCACTTCCATCAAGTCTTTTTATGGCAGCATAAAAGCAAACTGTAAATACAGTGGGTCATTAAAATTTGGATGAAACAATTGACTGAATTCAACACAATACAAAATGGCAGTAAATCAAGTTTAAAAGCAGAGGAGCCATGAGGTTGTTCACATAAAAAGTCTTGATTTACATAACATGTTCCAGTGCCCAGTGCTCATACCATTCTAATCTCATTTCTATTAATTAATAAACATTGGGTCCTTTTAGAGGCGGATATTCTAAACAAATACATAGTAGCATTTCAAGTAAGTTCATCAACTGGCATTGTTTTTTCTATCATCATTTTACAGCATTATCTCATCTGAGTTTTGCTACACAGCATGCAGTAGGCAAGTCGCTAGCACCAGCATTATTTTCTCCTCATTGATTCTATACTCTCATCTCGAGGCATCGTCTTCTTATGCTATGACAGACTATCTCTGAAAGAGGACAGGCAGCTGTCTCTCTAACATTTTTATTCAAGGCCTGGTGTTACACCGGGCATGTCAGTGCAGTAACAGGGGCTGGCAGCAGCTTTTGTCTGCTTGTCTCTTGGGTCCCTAGAAGTGATGCCGAATCCACTCATCCATCTCACAACCTACATTGCAGTAAATTAATGTCACTGAATTTTTGCGATCAGCCAGAGGAAGTGACAGTAAAAGTACTTTGGAAGAAATGTGGAGGTCAAATCTCTCTATTTCACAGCTCACTAGATTATTTTATGATAGCAACCACTTTCCTCCGAGGCATTTATTTCTTCTGATTCAAATTACATTGCCTAGAATCATGGAGTTAGATGGACCATTTGACTGAAGGACCATCTTCACAGCTTCCCGCTCACAGAAAACGTTTGCAGTGGAGATCTCAGTTTGTCAAAGGAACTATAGACACATTCCATTAAAGTGCTTACAGAAGTCGGATTACAAAGCTTATAAAACAATTTGAATATGCAGGCCATAATCCCCAACTCCCAAAGACTCCAATACGTACATCGTAATGTGGTTCCAAATGATGGTAATGTTGTCATCAGTTGAGGCTCCAGGGGGAGGTCATTCCATAGCTGGGGTGTCTGCAGAGAGAAAAGAGGAGATTTGCCCAGGGCTGTGGAGTCGGTAGATAAATGTTCTGACTCCGACTCCTAAGGTTTTTTTGTACTTCCGACTCCGACTCCGACTCCCCGACTCCGACTCCTCTGTATTAATATGCGAATGTATTTTATACATTCCTTAGGGGAAAGAGCCGACCCCTGTGGGACCCCACAAGGGAGCACCCAGGGAGCCGACAGGTTCCCCCCCCCCCAAGCTGCACACGCTTGGTCCGGTCTTCCAAGATGGACCGGATCCAGCTGAATGCTGTGCCCCCGATCCCCACCCCGGAAAGCCGGTCCAGCAGGATACCATGGCTGACGGTATCACAGGCCGCTGACAAATCCAGGAGGACCAACAGGGTAGAGCAACCCCTGTCAGCCCCCCGGACAGTGCAACCAAGACTGTCTCAGTCCCCCGATACGGCCTGAACCCGGACTGGAATGGGTCAAGGACTGTTCTTCCTCCAGGAATGACTAGATCTGGATGGCGGCCACCCTCTTGATGACCTTGCCCAGGAAGGGGACGTTGGCAATCTGACAGTAGTTGGCCAATTCGTCCGACGCCTGGGCAGATTTCTTTAGGGTGTGCTTCACCACCGTCTCCTTCAGGCATGAGGGAAAGACCCCCTCCCTGAAGGAGGCAGTGGAAATAATGGAAGCCCACTCAGTCATACTCCCTCCCGCAGATTTAATAAGCCATGCAGGGTAAGGGTTGAAGGGGTAGGCCGCCGGCCTGCAGTGAGCCAGGTCCCTGGAGGCCTCAATACTATTCTTACAGTAGAGAAGTCATTAATAATAACTTTTTGTGAATTGGGACATTTAAACTTGCTTTATTTAAAATTCCATCTAAATTTAGTAGGAGTCAGAGTCGGAGTCGGTGCATTGTTTGCCCACTCCGACTCCACAGCCCTGGATTTGCCTGCACCTTTGGAATTCAGTGGTTACAAGTCATCTATATAATCTATCTATAATTTGTGAGAAAGAAAGAAGCTTGTCACCACCTCTGGATTCTGAGTTGTGTTCTGTCCCTGTTTCTTTCTGTGCCTATTTCAGCTCCATCATCTGGGATCATAAATGGTTGGTATATCCATTGAGAGTGGATATTGAAAGATAAAAATTCTGAACACCTGATTGATAATATTTAAGGAGCCAGATTGGATTGGATCTGAAATAAAGAAATGTTTTTTTACAAGAAAGCCTACAAAATTCAGGGGCTTCCAAGTGGAATCCTGCCTGGGAAAAAGAAACAGAATGCAAAACCCCACAATTTTTCACACTGAGGAGGGAAGAAGCAAGTGGAAATAAAATCTGGGCAGGTGCACATAGCCTGAAGCCACATCACTCCCATGCCTGATCAGTCCCTGAATGAGCCTTTTCTTCCAATGACCTTTTTTTTATCATGCTTTCTAAGATTAGATCTGTCACTGCTTCTTTGAAATGAACATCCTGTTCTTGTCTGGTTTAAGGGAAGACAGAATATGAAATAAAGATAGAGGATAGAAATGAATAAATGTTTACAAACAAATTCCTCTTGGAATAACACAAAGTGGACCTAGAAATAACTTATCCAAGCATTCTTCTTTTTTGCCCTGTTTTATAATCTGGAGTTGTTTTGATTTTTTACATAGGTTCACTGTTTTCACTGTTTTTCTGGAGGCTCTCATCGCCATGCAAAAGCCCGACCGAAGTAGATTAGGCTGTCCTTTAATAATGTGAGTTTTTTCTTTTCCGGTATCGCGTAGCTAGTGAAAGCACTGCTGTTGGCTTCTAAACCAGCCAATGTCATAATTCTGTATTATAGCACAGAAGAGAGACAGAGCATTTGCTCTGGCATGTTTAAAAAGCCAGGTATATTGGATATAAAAACTGCATCATTCAGACAGGTGCATGAAACCAATGCCCAATCAGTCTCCTTTGTGCACACAGACTGACCACATAAAAGTGGTGCTGAGTTACTTTCAGTGTTGCTATCTGGTCCCTTGCATTGCACAGCAGGGCACTGCTATTGGTTTTGCATAGTACATTTCCTACTTCATAGAGAGAAGAGCAGCTCTTGTTTATGAGCTGCTCTGTTCTTATTCAGTGCTTGAACTTTGAGACAAAGTTGATATCACTCAAACAAGATTTTATTACTCTGATTTAGTAATTTTGCACTTTGAACTCATTAGTTCTGGACCAACACCAAAAGTTACTAGAGTTTTCTGTTGAACAAGATCTTCTTTTCCTTTTTTTTTTTAAGAAGTACCAGTGGATGAGAGACTGAATCATTTTGTTTAATTGTGAATATTTTTAATCCCTCGTGGCTTTTAGTCTGCATATATCCAGTCATTTCCTTTGAACTTTTAAAGGAAATAGATCTGGTGATAATGCAGTACATGACTTGAATGTAATGAGAATTTTATTCTGAATGCCCCATCATGGATTGGAATTAATTTTTAGCTTTCTTTTATTGCATATGACATTGACTTTAAAGCAAAACATAATTAGTAGGTTCTGAACTTGGAAAATTTTAATTTACCTAACCTAATTTATTGCATTTCGGTAAGAATGGTTAGCAAAGTAATATTTGCAACAGGTTTTAAACATGTTTTTTCTTTCCTTGCATCTTGACATTAAAGGCAGTATGTTGTATGGAAAACACTATGGGCAGTGTACTAGCAGATGTTACAACTAATTAAGGAAAGTAAACTGAGTCCCTTTCTTTTGAAATGCTGTTTTCCCCATGAGAGAGAATTGGCCGTTCCTATTTAGAACTATAGATCTAATACAGTATTTTGAAAAGCATCAATATAACTAGCTCAAGACAATGCTTAGCAACAAACGGGTCTATACTGAAATTTAGAAGGTAGTAGGTTACAACAAGGCTTACACAGATTGCATCTTGTCATTTTCAGTTTCAGAATCTCTGGTTTTAGAAGCAAATGCTTTAGGCACCAGGGTGAGTCTCAGACAAGTGCAATGCAGGGGTGTGATTTGATTTCCGTCACCTTTTCTTCTTCTTTTCCTTATAAGTCAGTTTACATGTGTGCAATCACAGGCAGAATTTTGCATTAACTATACTGTGTGAAATGGTGTTACTAACAACAGAAGCAAATGGAAGCAGAATGTAAGCATAAAATACCTCTGACATCCAGTCTTAATTTGTCAAACCGATTCACAGTTCCCCTCATGTGCATTTTGCAGTATTAATTGGAGATGAGGGGCTTGGCCTGAAGTTTTTCAGTAAAGTGACCAAGAATCAAAAGACTTTCAAGACCATGTTAGGCTGCCGTCACTTGGAAGCGACTAGACAGCACTAACAACAAAAGCAACTACCAGGAATCTCTTCTGAATCTCAGATGTTGTCCACACAGGCACAGCTAATATGAGAGGTATAAGGCAGTCACCTTATACTGCTTCCTTCCGCATTTTGGAAACAGCACTGCTACTACATCAACTCATGTGTTCCTTGTGGGATGGAAAAACGTTTAGCAGATTTAAAGACAAGGATGAAGCTAAAATATGATTAATGCTAGTAATAGAGATGGACATGAATTAATTTGTGCCGCTTCATTTGAAGCCCTCCATGAAGCACCACGGGTGCGGCACATCCCTACCCACACTATTACCCCCCAGCTGAGTGGCCCACTCACATTCCATCGAGTGCTGCCGGGGTCCTCCTTCTCTGGCGGCACTGAAGTCTGGACAGGACCTTGTGCTGCCTTCCTCTGGCTCCTCCAGCAGCCGACCAGTCAACACCTGTGCAAGGAGAATCCCTGCTCCACCACCTCACTGTGTGGTCAACTCCCAGAGGAGGCAGGAAAGGGCAGCCAGAGCTCCTGCCCAGACTGCAGCACCACTGCGAAAAGGAGGAACCCCAGCAGCACACGATGGAAGGTGAGTGGGCCAGCTGGCCAGGGGGTGGGTGAAGGGGTCCTGCAGCCTCTGTGGTGCCACACAAAGAGCTCCATATGAAGTAGCACAAATTAATTTGTAGCCCTCTCATATTAGTAATACTAGTAATAGTAACATTAGCACTATCAAAGGCAAGGGGGGAAATGTCTGGCAGGTTTTGCTGCAAGGGCAAGGTCAACAAGTACATTTATTGAGGGCTTATCCCTGCTCAGTGTGAAATTACACCTCACCACTTGCTTCATTTGATTTTCCCATTAATGGCCTTTGTTCAGATTCTAAACTGATGGTGACATTTTCATTCCCGTTGCAGGGCCTGACATTCGAGGAGGTAGAGAACTTCTTCACTTTCCTGAAAAATATAAACGATGTGGACACTGCCTTAAGTTTCTATCACATGGCCGGAGCATCTCTTGATAAAGGTACCAAACATCTTTAATTTTCATTCATTTACAAAATGACACTTCTATGCTCATGTTTTTAGATGTATGTTAATTTTACTTTGGCAATGCTTAGAACAGGGATAGGCAACTTTTGCCAATCCAATTTTGTGGATTGCAGCTCCCATCAACTCTCATCTTTGACTATGTAGGCTGTAGCCTAATAGAAGGCTAAGAAGAAGACAGCAGATACCCATTCATGTTTCAGATAAAAAAGGTATAAAGAAGGCTTCATGAAATCATTGTTACTTTTAGGTTTAGGTTTAGATTGATTCTTGCATAGGCAAGTGAGGAGAACATCAGTCATGATCCAACAGTGGACTATCGACCTAGCTTACCCTGTTTCCTGATTACTCCCAATTAATGAGTGCATAAACAAATGTGCATTGCCCCTGCCTGTGAAAAATAGCACATAGTAGAGATTTTAAAGACCATCTGGCTTGAAAATATGCCGGTTTTCTCTATAGAGGGAGATTTCATCCTATAAAATTATTTTGGGCAATATCTAGAAAATGAATAGTCTTTGAGTTGAAAAATAGGTTCTCGGTTGTTTTGGTTTTGCTTTTTTAGTTTGTTTTGTTTTTTCAAACAAAAGGACCAGAATTCTGAGGAAGGAAAGGACACTCAACAGTCATTGCACAGGCAGTTTCCCCCTTTGGTGGCCTTCATGATCCTAGTTTGTCATGTCTTAAAGCCAGAGCAGTAAAAAAAAAAAAACTTGTTTCTTAACATCTCCTGATAACCTGGGGAAGCCCACGCGATTGCAACCTTGTGATTTCTGAGTTTGTTTGAGAATGCTGTGTTTGTGTACTTTCCCTCTCCCAGAGGGGAGGTTCCCTGTTATTGCAACAACTGTCATCACGTGTGCATAGTCTGTCTAAATTTTCAATCCTCAGTACCACGCAGCAGCACATATGAGCACACCACATGCAGGCAGTGTTATTAGTAGTTTCTCATGATTAAAAGATGTGATTTCTAGTCCATCAATTTGCACCACACAGTTGTCTTTTCCATACTGCAGGGACATACATTTTCACCAAGTTGAGCTGCTGCAAAAATTTCAGACCGTGAAGGCATCCTAGTAGAATTACAAAGAATGTGCATAATAAACAATAGTTTTTTTTAAAAAAACTATTTGCATACTTTGTGATGATGTAAACATTTTTTTTATCCTGGTCCCAATTCTGTGTGCGTTTTCCATGTTGTCAGTACATCTGGGTGTGACAGGAAAGCTGGAGCTTTTGAAGATAAGAGATGGCTAGATTTTTCAGTATTGTGAGAGGAAGGGGGTTGTTTGCAGTTGAGGGAAGATAATTGAATGCTTCCTTATTATGCTTCAGAACTGTCACACATTCTGAGGATGATTAATTGCCTCCTTAATCAGATAGTTCCTTCCAGTTTGGTGACTATACTTTATGTCCTGAGTTATACTTTGTTCTCGACCTAATGACATCAATAGAGTCACTAAATGAAGGCAAGGTTATATTTGCTGTTTCTCACACAAGCACCTGAATGACAAGTCTCTAATCCTGTTGGGCAGGTTCCACCTCTACAACAGGAAAGACATCTTTGTCATTAGCAGATGGCCAATGATGACGATTTCTGTTTTCAGTTCTGGGATACATGCATCTTGACCTCATTATGTACAAACTATCCACACCCTGAAATCGAAAAGAGTGACGGCCAAATAATTCCTGTTACACAGGCAGAACTACACAACAGGGTTTGGGCCATAGGGAGATTACATTTTTCCTCTGGTAATATGTTGGATTGAAATAGATTGTTGCAATTAAGACCTTTGTTTGATTATTAAACATTAAGCTGTTAATGTGGCATAAATCGCTCTCAGATACCTGGCAACATACTCTCATTGTAAGAACTTATAAGTGTTATAAATTTAAAGGTGCGAATAACAAATTAGTATAAAGTAACGCCATGTATTGCCTGCTTCCAATTTTTTTCACTCAACCATACTAATTTCTACTTAGTTATTTTTCAAAAGAAGTAAGATGACAAATAGGAATAGAATAATGCTTGGGACTAATTTTTGTAAAGTTTAACAGGATAATACTATCCTTTTACAACATGTGCATCAGAACTAATAACCTTTTGGGAGCCCCTGAAGTCCTGACTGCAGTTTGCTGTGAGATTGTAAAAGCTTTAGGGAACCATCTCATCTTCCAAGATCTTCCATCTGATATATATTGAGAAGGGCAAAACACACCTACATTTATTTCTCTGAGAGATTCGTTCTCATTACTGCGCTACCAAACTATTATTCAGACTGCCCCATTCAGCCCATCTCAGCCCAAAACCAGTTTATATAAAGAGCTTTAGTGAAGCTGATCCAAATGGTACTTTTGGATCTACTGTTTCTCTTTTTTTCACTGTTTCCATGGCCCAGCCTCCGACAGGGACTCCTGTGACCCGACTTTAAACTTTTCCATTGTTATCAATCATATGTTGTATGTGAGCACCTTTCAAAAAGAGAGCTTTATGAAATACCTCAGATTCTCGCATGCACTATGGATTGCAGGAGCCCTTTTACTGTGAAAGCCTTTCTTATATTCCCTTCTTAACAACAGTCTAGTCTTTTATAAAGGATGTGCACATTTTTAAAAAGGATGTTCCATGGTACCTTGCAAACTGATTTATTTGTTCTTGCATAAAGGTATCTGTTCCAAAAGTGTCTTATTTTACTTGAAGATTTAACACTCAACAGACTGCATAAATCATCATGAATAAATTAAAATATAAATCATGGTTGCTGGGATCTATGCCATAAGCTTTGGCTTAGCATTTAAAATGCTTAGTTATTAGAATGGTAATAGGAATACTCTTCAAGTTATATTCTCCCTTAGGAAGAGGTGTGTGTGTGTGTGTGTGTGTGTGTGTGTGTGTGTGTGTGTGTGTGTGTGTGTGTGTGTGTGTGTGTGTGTGTGTGTGTGTGTGTGTGTGTGTGTTCTGTCCCATCAAGTTGGAAAGGACTTAAGTTGGAAATGACTTAAGAATTTTAAGAAGAGAAAGGGGTAGGAAAAATATGCTTCCACTTACAAGGCCAGGAATCCCATAGCCAGCATGGCCATACTGGCTGGGAGATTCAGCAGATTTTTAATATAGAAAAATAATTTTTCCAAGCTCTTGGCAAACAAGTTAAGCTCTTCTTTTGGATGCTACTTTGAAGGCTATAAAATCAGGAAAAGCAAGAAGGATTTTTTGGGGGGCGGGGTCTCTAAATTACATTGTGTCTACAGCCATTCTGTGACAAAGATGTTGATGTCATCTGCATATTTATATTGGATATTTATTTTTGCAGTGTCTGACAAAAATACCACCTAGCAATTTAAGATTAGTCGAGAAATCTCTGTTCCTTGTGTCCTCAGGGACTCACACATGTGGCTCAGAGCGCCCTGTTTGGAAGCTTCTGAAATCAAAAACTCTTCTCTCTCTGGTTCTGCCTTCTCCCGCACACTTCAGGATTGCCTCTTCAGTTTCTTTCTTTGAGCCATATGAGTAGCACCTAGGCACTTCTAGGATTAAAACAAGATCACCTACCCACCTATTTTGTTCTCATCTGCACTTCATCTTTTAAAAAGTGAGGCAAAAAAGAGGTCTCCTTTATTCTGTATGCACCCCCCAACAAGCATTGTATGGCCCCAGCAAATCTCTTTAAGAAATGTATCTGATGACCACAAGTGTCTTCACAGCTTAGGAGAGGTCCATAAGGCCACTCGGTACCCCGTTTGCTGAGAATTCATCAAAGTAAGCCTCTTCAACACAGCTTCTAAATTAAAATTCTTCCTCAGCAAACTTGGCCTCTGAGGAACCAAAGATCCCTTTGTTCTTAATTGGCAAGACCCCACTGAGAGACTGAGGCTGGCTGCAACCTGTGGCAGTGTGATCCCCTCAACATCAAAGAGCTTGGACCGGTTGATAGCGAGTGGTCCTGCCCAGACTCAAGACTGCACCACTCTGGCTCAGCGAGTGGTACCAAAGGACTGGGCCAGATGCAAGTAGACCCAGTCCAAAAAGAAACCTAAGAACCTGGACAAACATGCTTCTGTCCTGGTGAGGCCCCAGACATCAACTCAGCTTCAGCTCTGATATCTTGACACAGACAGCGCAATCCTCCTGCCAGCCACCTGCCTACTCTGCATCAACAATGTGCTTTTTTTCCTTTTAATGAAGCGAACCAAATGCTATTGATTCATTGGACCCAAGGCCCTCTGCTGTTTATTCCATTGCGATAAACCGCCGTCTCCTTCACCAAAGTCACTAAAGTTAAGAAATAGTTTCAAATGAAACTACGGTAGCTTCAGGAAATATTGGGTACAACCCCAGGGAAAGAAAGACTTTGCAAATCATTTTCCAAAATCCTGTCAATGCCAAAATGTAAATGGTGTAACTTTTGGCAGCAAATGCTGCAAGCTATGACATTAATGTGGACATTATTTGTTGCACATGCAGTTGCGCATGAACGCTGAGCAATCTTTAATAGAACTGCAGAGCTGGAAGAGGCCCTTTGGATTGAGTCCAGTCCCTGTCAAGGAGGCACAATACAGAATTGAGCTCACAACCTCTGGTTCTGCAGCCACCTACCTAAATGGATGAGCTGTCTGGTAGTTCTAATTATCTTAGAGCTGCTGAGCTAGAATGAATCCTCTGCACACAACGGATAAACATTGTGCCAACGGTTACACCATTTATGCTCTGATGGCAGTAGGGTTTTCAGCATCATTTTTTTCCTTGCTTGTACTTCTGACTCTGCTGACAAAATGCAAGGTGTTACTTTAACTTGAATAAGATTGATGTATCTGATACCATCGGTGGTTCTCCATGGTGCTAGAGGTCACCATTCCTGCTATCAAAGATCCTTCAACTGAAGATGTCAGTAGTCTCTGTGAGAACTTTGACCTCCAAAGTATGTATGTGTCCCTGAGATATGGCGGCTCTTCTGCTATCATATGGAACATGTGGAATAAGCTTTAAAGGCTTCAGCCCTCAATAGACACCAAAAATGTTTACAGCAGTTAAACTCAGCGGTAAGCAAACACAACATAAGGGAAACACACGTTGAGAGAGGTAACTCCCATAAGCAGCTGGCCTAAACACTTAACAAGGTTTGAGCTGTGGAAAAATAACAATATAGCAGCAAAGCCTGGACTGACATCCAATAGTAAATTGCAAGTAGAGAAGCCCCACTAAATCAGTTGAGATTTGGTGAGTCAGCACTTGTGAAAACTCCATTAATTCCGTGGATCAATTGAAACACTGAAGTCCAAATCATTTGGAGAACCACCTTGAGGGTTCAATGTCACATGGGTGGTGCCACCACTGCTGCCGTTACTGCTGGCACCCCTGTTGGCCAAGCTTTTTATGGTTAATGAAATTACAGTGGCAGCCATGGTATGCATGCCTGTCTCCTAGAGATCCATAATTATCAATCACTGTTGCCATCCATTCTGTTTTAGCTTTTTTCAACCAAACCTCTCATAATTGACACTGATTGATGTTTCTTTCTTGAGGGAAAGTAGCAGTACTCGGTGGAAGAATATTTCTGCTTCACCTGCAGGGTACCGGTGGAATCTAGTGGGATCTCTTCAGTTCCCAGTGCTGGTAAATGTAGAATTGCTGTCACAACACATGAAGGCCTGACAGGACAATTTGACAAAACTGTTGGAAGCATTAATGCATGCTTGACGCAAGTCGTGTTCCTACAGTTTCTTCAGAAAGGAGAGTGTAAGGCCTGGATTGAAGCTTCAGGGAGCCAAAATTGCTGGAGATGTAGAAGAAAGATGGATGGATAAATACCCTTGCCAGTAATGATTCTGAAACGCTGACCTTGACCAGTCTTCTTGTTAGTTAATCCCCCCATACACAAAGTGATAGTACAAATTCTCTACTTTGCTTCTCAACTCCACATCTTAGGCGCATCCTGAAGATAATGCATTTCATGGTTTAAAACACAGGTGGGGAAATTTCTTTTCTCTCAAAGGCCACTTTCCCTTGAAGGTACAGTAGTCTGCCATTAATTGCTTGAAGTGAGAGGAGTTGATGCCTGGATGCTGAGGACCAGAATCAAGGCAGCGGGGGGGGGGGACAAAATGTACCCCCTTTTCCCTAACTTCATCCCTTTCTTTTTTCTTTGCCTCCCTCCCTATTAAGCCACTGGAGGAAGGAGAGAGAACACTTCAGGCCAGATATCAAGATCGCCCATAGAAAGGTCATGAAAGTAAGCAAGTCTCATCCCCAGTCAAGAAGAGAGGGCAACGGCTATATCTCTTTCAGGGCCTTTTCAGATTATCTGCTTTACCTTTCCTGCCCCTGCCCCCCGTTAATAGATATACCACATTTTCCATGCTATTTCTCCCCCCCAAAAGCATGAGACTAAAAAATAAGGGGGATCGTATACACAGAAGTAACTATTTCCCGAGGGGTGGGGGTGGGGTGAGGGAGAAGCCAAACTGACCTTGCTGTTTCCCATGAGTTTGGGTTCTACACACACACACACACACACACACACACACACACACACACACACACACACACACACACACACACACACACAACTCTTTCCCCTTTCTTTTTTTCCCCTCCACCTTTCCAAAATGCCTCTCCACTTTGGGTTTGTTTGTTTGTTTGTTTTTGCAGAAATCTGAGTCAACTTTTTGCAGAAATCGGAGTAGGGAAAGCCGCTTCTTAATGGGCTCCCTGAGGCTTTCTCCCCACAGAAAAGACAAAGATGGCTCGGATTTCTGCAAAAACCAACAAAAAACAAAGCGGAGAGGCGTTTTGGACAGGCGGAAGGCAAAAAGAAAGGGGAAACAGCACTCTGTCTCTCTGTCTCTCTGTCTCTCTCTCTCTCTCTCTCTCTCTCTCTCTCTCTCTCTCTCTCTCTCTCTCTCTCTCTCTCTGTCTCTGTCTGTGTGTGTGTGTGTGTTTAAGAACCCAAACTGGAAGGGAAACCCATTAATCTGCTCAACTCATTCATTGGCGTCTGTTTGGGTTCTCCCACACATACACACTGTTTCTCTTATTTTTTTTTTTGCCAGGATTTGTTCATTTTGTTAATTTGGGCTTCAAAAAGTTGGGGGTCTTGTACACAGCAGGGTCTTATAGACGGAAAAATATGGTAATTTTGCAGTCGCTCAGTGTATCATTGGTTTAGGTCTGTGGAAGCAGAGCCAGAGACTGAGAGTTCGGTTTCCCATTCTCCTTCCTTGATAGGAGCTGGACTTGGAGATAGCTCTGCACTTCTATGGTGATAATGATGATGACATGGTTGTGGATAAGCCAAAAATCAAGCAACCGTTTTGGTATAGTATAAGCACACATATGGTTGGATAGTTTTTTGAATTTTAAAAGAAAAGACCTTCAGTATCTTCCCACCAATCCCTGCCCATGGAGTGGAAAACTGCAATGATTCATTGACTGGCTCACTCAATCAATGGGGTGGGGGTGGGGAGACAGGACCACAGAGGAGAAAGCATGGACAGGGCATGCAGGTAAGAAAAGGACTTCCCTTTTTGCTGTTATATAACCTGTATGGCTTGTGACTCACTACCAGGCTCAAGGGAACACAGTCGCTTGTACCAAATAGTTGGAAGGGAAATGACACCACAGGATTAAGCACAGGGGCGAGGGTGAATAGGAAAGAAGCTTGGCTATATCCAGAGCTTGGACAAGTAAGATTTTTGGATTCCGACTCCTAGAATCATGATAAGTGTAGGGTTCTGAGAGCTGTCATACAAAAGTGAACTTTTTCCAATCCACACAAATGGTTTTCTCCCTTTGTAAACTGCTTCAGCTCAGCACTGGACTATGCAAAAATAAAATATACCCTGAGGGCAAGGGGATAACTACAGAACTGGCTGGCCAGTTGACATCTTTTCAAAACGAAGTTAATTCCTTCTACACCTCTAGACCCCAATGTCTCTCACTGGGAATGCTATCATAAGTCATACTTTAATCTGAAATATCAAAGAGGAAATACAAATACAAGTAACTGGGCTGGGAAAGTGGATGGCACTGCCAAGAGCTTCCCAAGGTATTTTAATTTCTCTCTGAGCTGGAAAGATAAAACCTGGGTGTGATTATCAGCTTTCACATTATAGTTTTATGTTCATAAAGCTTCATCATCTGGTTAGAGTCTTGTCAGGTTCTTTGGAATGTGGGGACAGATTATACACTAAGGATGAAGCATTGGCTTCAAGGCTGCAACAACAATTTGAAGATGGGAAGTGGCAAAGTAAAATATTCTGCTTATATACCGCCCCATACCACTTCAAGTAGTCTCTGGGCAGTTTACAGTTTTAATTACAGTATGCAGGCTACACATTTCCTCCCCTCATCCCCCTAGCAAGCTGGCTACTCATTTTACCAACCTCGGAAGGATGGAAGGCTGAGTCAGCCATGAACCAGCTACCTGGGATTGAACCCCAGGTTGTGACCACAGTTTTACCTGCAGTACAGGCATTATTTAACCACTGCGCCACTACACGTTGATTTGTGGTGGGTACCAATGTAAAATAAAGTATTAGCACATGTTGACAATTTTTGGTCAGTGGTAGAGAGGAGAAATACAATCTTCTGATCAAAACATAAATACTGTAGCTGTAATATTTTCACTGGCTTTGATATGGAAGGATTGATACTGTACTTTGAAAATCTTGAATGTGAAAATAGTTTCTTTATGAGGGAAGTATCTCTAGAGAAACCTGCCTTTGTTCGCTAAATCCTGCAAGCTACTCTTTCTTTGGGCAGGCCTTGATTTATTTTTGCTATAAAACTGTGGCACAATTTTAGACAGCATGCACAAAAGTAAAAATCAAATTGGAATGTGATTCATGATTACTGTTCAAAAAAAGAAAAGTAATAACAGGGCCTTCAAAAAAAGTGTAAATAGTAGGGGCCTTTTCACACGACCCCTAAGATCCGCTGGTCCCTTAAATTCGGACCAAAGATCTTAGGGGTTCGTTGCTCTTCCTTCCTCCCCACCAGAGAAAAAGGGGGGGAAATGCAGCTCACCTGGAGGAACTTCCCGGAGCTCCGTTTCTCTTCTGCTTGCTTTTTTCCCTCCCACCTCTTCTCTTAAAGGGGCAGGAGGCAAAAAAAAACACAAGCAGAAGCCAGGAGAGCCCCGCACTGACCAGATTAAATCCGGACCTGGGGATTTTCACCCACCTCAAGCAGGTACAAGAAAGTGCAGCTGGGTCGCGCTTAGGTGGGCGGGGTCGCACTTGATTGTCTGCAAAGTCCGGAGCTGGTGGGAAAACACTTGTAAGGTCCGGACCTTGCAGCCATTTCCTGCGGAGCTTAGGGGTCGTGTATAAAGGCCCTAGGTGTAGAACGAAAAGAGGTAGAAAGGACATCTTAGCATTGAATGAAACCCGGAGGAAGCTTAAAGGATTTCTCTTCTAAGCTGAAGTGCAGCAGTGCAGCCGTCCATAAATCAATATCAAAAGCAAGCAAAAATAATATTCTGCAGTTAGATTAAAAAGTGCTGTTGTAATTGACTGGCAGTAAGTGCTAATTAAGATATAAAAGCCATGCCCTCGGAAAGTAATAAACTCACATCGGCTGAAAACAAGTAATGTCAGGCAACATGCCATATTTTAAGAGGCAGGATAAACTATTTCAGCAGAACAAGTACTGTATGGGTAATGAGTAATGAAATTGTATTCATTTAAGGTTTATGAAAATATAAAACAGTTTTACCCAATATTCTTATATATATTCTTATATATATTATATATATATTATAATATAACAGACAGCTTGGTTGTTTTCTGCTTATCATAATGATTGCATGGTACAATTTGTACTGGCATGCAAAGTAGCTTTCTGTCCCTAATAGAGCTGCCCAGAGTGTTTAATATTATCTTGCTCTCTCCATAAAGTATTCTGTCAAAGCAATAAGACTGGAGAGGTTTTCTATCTTGGACTTTCGTAAGCTTCTTACCTTATATAATTGCATTGGGTTCTCTGAATACTGGTAAAGGAATGCTAATGTTGTCGCTATTGCAGAGGCCAGGGGGCAACAGCATTCAAGATAGCATGAAGGCCACTGGCTGAACCAAGAGTCAGGGCAGGGGGCATCCCCTCCCAGGAGATGCCTACTATAACTATTCATAGCTGCCATAGTAGAAAGTTGCGCTATCTCTCAACTTGAATAGGACGAAGATTGGATTTACAGTCCTGGGTTCCTCACCAGCAACCTCACCCTATCTCCCAGTCATGCCTTCAGGGAGCCAAAATTCCTGCACTGGTTTCCCTGCTAGCTTTGTCTCTGCCTGGTCTTCAGTTGACTTAACTGGGACTGATCAAAAGAGGAAGCATGGAGCCACCAAAAGTCCTTGTTCTAGTCCATGCCCCTTAACCCATGCTCTGGACCCTCTGGAGGACTTGCCTGCCAGTAGTCATACCACCTTGGCTAGGATCTTCTGTTCTGCAAAGTGGTGTGTGATCTTACTTTTCTACTGGATCCTTGGTCAAGAGATCCTTCTTCAGGACAGTGAAGAGCTTCTCTAGAAGAAAGGCAGGCAAGGGAGCATCTTCCATATCAATTTAGTATTTTTTCCTTTCTTGATCCTTCTCAGCCTGCCTTCTTCTACTTAGGTGGGCCAATCATTCCCAGTGCCCCCTGAAGTCCAGAGGTCCTTGGATCCAGGAGGCATTTTTTGGGTGGGGGGCAGGGTCTGGGCAAGCTCAGACAGCCTACCCAGAATGCTGGCTGTGATACCCCACCACCACAGAGAGAGCGGGGGAGGGGGGGGAGAGAGAGGCTATATACTCATTGGGAGATGAACAGGCTCAGATTAAAGCTGCTGTGTGTCATTGCCTTGATTCAGAAAAATACCTAGAGGAATAATCCTGAGTAGTAATTGACTGAGAGAGGGAGCACCATCTTTTCTGCTTCATGTGTTGGCTAGCTGGCTGGGAACGATACATATCTGAAGTGTAAAGAAATGGATAGCTTTCAAGATTCCCTCTCTGCCTACTGAGACAGAGCGATCACAAGGAAACGGGGGTGCGGAGGAGAAGGAAAGCTTTTCTGTTTCCCCCCACACCACCCGAAGTGATTTCAAATAGGGGGGAAAGTGCAGACGCAAGGCCAAAGAGCAGTGTCCTTCTCCCATAGCCCAGCTAATCATCTAATAATCAAAGTGACTGTTGTCCTTCCAAACTGCAGAGGCTGCTTGGGGACAGGCAAAAGGACACAGGTTATGTTCCCTGGTGAAATATGAGCTACGTTATCTAGCAGGAATCCACTGAATATTGGGTAAGCGTAGAACTTCTTGAGCTGAGTACCTGTTGAACTGAAGTAGTTAACAATAAGCAGCCCGATTCTTGAATTCACCCGTTGTTTCTCTTAGGTCATGATGCATCAACTCATCACACCAAATCAGGATGAGGTTATAATGATTTTCTTACACTAGAAATATATAAAGTCTCAGCTTTTACTCAAACTAATTTGCTTGAATTACTTTCTGCTGATTTGTTTGAGTTTCTGCCTGCCTTTAACTGAAGATGTAAACCAGCAGAGAGAGGAACTCCTATAATGACTTGCTGTCAGCTAAAGTGGGTATTGCTTTTGGGGGTTTAGCCCAAGAACATCTGAAGGGCCAAAGTTGCGTACCCGTCTTTTAAACATACTCTCTTGAGCATTGCCTTGTAGTTGTAAACAGAATGAGGCCCTCCCATACACGGAAGGCACAGATGCTGTTTTGTGTATAGTTGAGTTCTTCATTCTGTCTTATTGCCCGAGAGACTTGCGACTCAGACCTTTGCTGGATTACTGGCACACAAGATGTCTTGACTAATCTGTTCTATTTGTATGCATGGCACAGTTCCTAAAACATTTGGAATAAAATGAACATTTCAGAAAAATATGAAATTACATTCAAACATCCAGGATTGCATGTAGTGCAATGATTCATTGTCTGGGTCCTTGTCTAGAAATGCCTTTGACCTCTATGGTGGCAAGTTATCACTTTTTACCATTTTTAACATAGTCGAATATCATGGTTTAAGTCATCTGGAATAAGTTTAGTGCCTATAACCTTCTGGGACTCTTTTCTCTCTGTCCTCTTGTGAGGGCGGGGGGTGGGGGTGGGGAGATGAGGCAGCTTGGATCACACTTGACATCATTGCTTTAAAAAGAGATTTAATTAAAGGCAGTAACATAGAAATGGATTGCTGCCTCCATGCTTTGTTTCGGTACTTAATTTCCTTGCTGTTTTTGTTTACCCCTGGAAACCCAATAATGGACTAGGTTTTTACGTGTAGAAATCTGGGTTGATTAAAGCTTCCCTTTTAAAGATTGATTTCTCCCACTAGAAATGGCCATGGTGTTTTTTATGTTGCTTCTCCTTCTCATCCTTCTCCAGTACGTGGATTTATTTTGAGGTAGCCTTAATAACTTAAATCTCCTGCTTCCACCACCCTCACCCCCAGCTCCTGAAAAGGTGGTGCAGCTGCCATGTAAGATGAAGGCATGGCAAAAGTGAATATGGTTATTACCAAAGAGAGCCTCAGTGAGACTCCTGGCTTGCAGAGATCAGTGAACAAGCCTGAAGTTCAGATATTTCTGGTGGTCAAGACATAGCCTTGTGCCATGCATTTGGACCCCCTGAAGTTCAGAGGCTGACATGGCAGCATGCTCTGTAGCTTTTCTCCTTCAGCCAAAGCTTGGTTGCTTTGGTGCACAAGCTGACTTATTTGAGCCTCATGTTAGCACCTCTGTTGGGCTTGAATACTGTCAATAAAACCACATTAATAAGCTGCCAATTGGTACTGCCCTTGCTTAGTGCACTTCCTTATCTAAACACATGTTGTGAAACAGGGGAAGACAAGCTTCCTGCTCAGAAGGTTACAGGTTCAGTTCCAGGCATTTGTAGGAAGAATAAGGAAGGAATCCTGCCTGAAACTCTGGAGAGTGTAAACAGATTAACCAACAGTTCATGTGTGTCCTGAACCTAAAACTGGCCGTTCTTGTGCTTTTCATAGAGGCAGCCATGGAGGATTTTGAGCTGGAGCAGGACAGTGGTATGTCAAGAGAGGATGTTTTTTCTACTTGTTTTTCCCCTCTTGTAAATTGCAGACAATAGAAATGTTTTGCAGAATAAAGAGGACAAATGCAATGGTTTTCAGTTGATAAATAGAATGAAGGAAAGGGTTTCAAGTCACTTTATGCTATAGTTCGGATTGGGAGTTCTCGTGATTACTTTTGCTAAACAGAGAGGGTTAAGCAGCTAAGAAGGCTTCTTAAAATGCCCAACATAACATGTAGTTAAACTCTTAACCCCCCATAACTTAACCCCTAGACCCTTTATCATACTAATTGGTAGTAAGATTATTCTGAAAAATCCTCTTTCTTCAACAATACAATTAATGATTGTTCAGAAGAATAGGACAAGTTCCCCCTTTCCCACAACTATATTAAAAAAAACCATGATCTCACTCTGTACCCAAGAGCACAGAGAGAACTCCTAGCTGTCCTGAGCTCCTGCCCTCTGTAGATGCCAACCACAGAGACTGGCAAAACATCAGGAAAACTTCCAGAACATGGCCAAACAGCCCAAAAAAACCCACAACAGCCATCAGGTCCCAGCCATGAACGTCTTCGAGAATACAATACAATTAATCATTCATACAAGCGTTGGAGGACCAGAGCTTGTTAAGACAGAAGTTTAGTATTCTACACTGCCTGCAACACTGATGCAGTCTAGCACCTCCTAAGGTAATTTTACTAAACCTGAAAAGAGTCTCTCCCTCCCCCTCCCCTTCCCTTCCCCTGCTCCATGCTTGCTGCCACACCTTATGATCTGTCTGTGATACAAGAGGGGAGACATTTAAAACCCACCATCATATGTTCTACCTTCTACTCTCTTCCCTCCCTATGCCTTGCATTTTATTTTTAAAATTAATGTAGCCAATAGGATGAACACTGATGCATCAAAAAGCCATTTGGTTATGCTGTTGGGCCAAACGTGACATGCAGATGCTTATCAGAGTTGCCTAATTTGGCCTACAAAGCACCAGCAGTAATGTTACTTTTCAGTAGCAAAGCAAACGCCTAAGACAGTGGTGGAAAACCTTCGGCACTCCAGATGTTTTGGACCACAACTCCCACAGTCCTTTGTCACAAGCAGTATAGGCTTGGAATTCTGGGAGTTGTAGTCCAAAACATCAGGAGTGCCGATGGTTCGCCACCACTGGCATAAGGAAAGGGGTAAGAGTTGTCCTATTGTCTCTCCTACATCCTCTTACTTTGAAGGATTTCCCCCTTGGCCTGGGGACAGGGGGGCTTGCTGTCTTGGGCACCTCTGCCCTATCTGCCTGCCTGCCCGCCCACCCTAGACTCTTCTAAAATGTTGATTCATGACCTACTCAGCCACAAAAAGGGAAAATAGATTATGCTTTGGTTATTCTAAATTTTGTAAATGGCTTCTAAAGAAATGACAAGAATGTCCTACAACCTGGGTTACCCTGTTCTCTTAGCACACTTGTAAGGCACCTTTAGAACAGCTATTAAATCTTTTGTTCACATGATTTCAACTAGCCTACACTAACGAGCCTTGAGCCTCCTTAGAGGCATTCAAAGTGAAACTAGCATTCCAGGGGAGCCAATCTGGGGGATGACCTCAGGAGCATTAACAAGCAGGGAGCTTGTACTTTGGGGCTAAATGCTGTATTAGTCTTTGCAGCTCTCCTTTATGTATGGGAAAGGCAACATCAGAGTTACTGCAACTGCAGAAGGTTTTAAGATCTGTCTATCTGGGCAATGTCTGTCTTTCTTTGCATGTTGCAAGCATGAATGGATTCTTCCCGTATAAGAGACTTTCAGAATTTTTACATTGTGGTTATTTCTTGCAACCTGCCTCTAGATTTCAGCTTACTTCATTTGCTTGTTAATACTACAAATAATATTTTACTGAGCTGAAATTCCTGATCTAAATGTGACTGTATTCTCCTCGCTGATCTATTGATTATAGTCAAGTCTTCTGACTATATTCTGCAGTGGGAAGTTGCAAAAATTTAGTTTGAAAGTAATCCCAGGAGGGGTGGTTGGGATACTGTTCCAGGTTATTAGCTGTAAATATAGGACCATTGACAACATTATGCAGAGGTGTGGTTATTCCCATCTGTTTTGTGTCATCTTGGGTCCCAGATTCATTAGGCTTCTGGACATCAACCAATTGTTCATCTCTTCAAGAGGCACTTGGGAAGGAGGAGAACATCAGCGCTTTCCTCTGTTTTGTGCCATTGTTATTGAAAATCTCCTTGACAGCATAAATAGCAAAGTGAACCTTGACTAATGCTCAGCATTGTATGGTGATAAATCCCAGTCCTTTGGGATTAACTAGCTCTGACTCCCTTATAGAAGTTAAACAGGGCTGGGGGAAGAGATGGAAAGAAATGGGCTGCTCTGCTTTAATTATGATTCATGGGCATTTGAAGCATGTACAGTTAGGTTGTGTTACAAAAGGGTATTCTCCTTGTTGTAGGACTTATTGCCTTCAACCAGTGCATCCATTGAATTACAGTTCATTATCAAGTCAAATGCTTTGTATCTTCTCAAGTATAATTGGTAATTTATGCCTAGAGGACCACTGAGGATGAAAGGCATGTTTCCAGATACACCTTGTCTGTGTTTTATAATGTTTAGTAGCTTAAAACACTGGCAAATTGTAAATGGATGTGGCATTTCCCCACAATGTGCTTAAGTACTTGTTCTCTTCTTGACAACTCAAGTGATGCAGCATAATTTACCATGTGGCTCCGTGCAAACGTTGGTTGCACATAATGAGGTTCCCCTGCTGTTCACTTGGCGAAAGAGTGATTCAGAATTATTTAGCCCAATTGAGCCAGATTTTCTACAGAAATTGGTCAGGAATTAGCTTCCTTCCCCCTGTTTCTTTCTTCCTAGAGTAAATTCCCCACACATTCATAAATGTATCAATCTCTAGTGCAATAGAAGATATGTAGTAGGCAGGGAAATATTTCCCCCTTGTTATTCATGTATGCTGGGTTTTGCCAGATTTAAGAGGAAAATGTTTCAAGCCATTACATTTCCCTCAGGATTAAAGATAAATAGACAATGATTTAGCAAGTAAATCCTCAACTCCAAGTGCCTCTGAGATCTTCATCTGATGTAAAGGGGTAGGGCAATTTAAACGTTTTCTGGATAATTGGACTACAGTTACAACCACCAGCATAGCCAGTGGGCTGCAATCCAGAACACCTGGAGACCACCAGGCCGATTGTAGCTGAGCCAGAGCATGTAGAGAATGTGTGTGTGTGTGTTGTGTTGTTACAGTCGTGACTGACTCTTTGTGACCCCATGTCCATGAACTTTTCTTGGCAGGAATACTGGAGTGGTTTGCCAGTTCCTTCTCCAGCCGCCTACAGCACCTGGTATTCCCTGGTGGTCTCCCATCCAAGTACTAACCAGGGCCAACTTAGCTTCCTGCTTAGCTTCTGAAATTAGGCAAAATCGGCTATGCTTAGGGCATCTAGGCAGCATGTAGCACAGTGGTATCCAAACTTTGGCCCTCCAGATGTTTTAGACCACAACTCCCACAGTCCTTTGTCATTGGCAATCTCGGCTTGGAATTCTGGGAGATGTAGTTCAAAACATTTGGCAGTCCAAAGTTTGGACACCCCTGATGTAGAGAATAGCACCTGCTTTATAGGAGGGCAACCAAATAATCTGTCTAGAATTACCTTATTGTTGCTTATAGGAAACTGTTTTTTATCAGACCAATTGGACATCTTATCTTATACTGTGGGTACCTTGTATTGTAGTGGGCAAATTCCACAGATCTGTGGCTATCTTCCTCCACCCCCCATTCCTCAGTTGTTCTGAGCCTAGGAGAGGCCATTTTAACAGAAGGGGCTTTAATTTGTGGGGGGAGGAGAGGCATGCCTTTCCACCTGAGGGCTCAGTTGCCCTCATGGCCTCTAGAGAAGTGTTCCTTTTGACATGTTATTATTTATTTATTTATTTATTTCTAAGTGCATGTGGAGTGCTGTGTGATCTTCCTCACCCCTGCTTTATACCACTGTAGACTATTCGAGCTAAACTTCATATTAGGTCTGATTCTTTTGTTCTTTGACTAGCAACGGTTCTCCACTGTTTGAACTCACTGGAGGTCATAATGATTGACTCTCAGTTCTTCAGCATATATTGCCTGTAAGCTACCAATGAACTACCTATCTATGTAGTTCTGAAGATAGCTTCAGAAATGCCCACTCAAGGAATGAGCTGATGTTGCAGTTGAGTGGTGGCTGGAAGCCTGTTGTTTGGCAGCGTAAGAGTCATTTTCCCCATGTTGTGCATTTAAATGTTAGTGTTGGCCCTGTTGTCCGGTCTCTAGACTGTTAAAGCTCAAGGAAAACATTGGCCTACTTTGCTCCATTGAACAAGAAGAAATCAATGCATGAGATCATGGATGGTGTTGGAAGATTTTTCCTTTCATTGTGAAAAAGCCTGTTAAGCAAAGGGGGGGGGACTACTATTTCTGCTTCCCTGGTGTCCTCCTTTAGGGCAGGTGTGGGTGGAAGAAATCTAATGAGGGCAGCCATAGGAAAGCAAAAGGAAGTTGTAGGTGGAAAAAAATTCCAAGTAGGCATTTCTGAAGTGATTTTAAGGGATTTCTTAAAGATTATATAATAGTGGAGGGGATTATTGTCATAAGAAGCTACTTATTGGAACTGCTTTGTTTAGTCACCATGTAATGATCTGTGCTTAATAAACATGTCTAGAATTAATGAAAGGTGTTGAATTTTCCTTGCTCTTCACTATAGGAATTGGGTAGCTGAATTTCTATAAAAGAGATATTTCTGTGTGGGAATTGGTGGCCTTGTCCCAGAGAAACATTGTCCCTGGAATTCTGCCTGGAAAAATGATGGATACATTCAGATGATTTCCAAATAATGACAGGAATAAGCAGCAATAAGCTTTGGATTCCCATACACCCTTCCACCCTTTGCCTCTTTGTCTAGATCCAAAGAGAGGGGTTCAGATGCTTCTGCTCACAGCTGCCTGTGGTTTTCTGTTTAATCCTCCAGATAGAATCCCAACCTATACTTGGGTTCAACAAAGGAAGCCAGGAATCCTGCTTTATTAGCATATTCATAAGGAGAGCTTAGAAATGTTTCTTGCATGGGCCCTCACTCCCAGAAAAATAAGGTTTGCAAGCTGTGCTCATAACAATAAGCCTCTTCTCTAAATATAAACAGAGTCATTGGGTATAAATCACTGGCATCCTTAGCTCCTCTTATTCTACCCTTCTAACTCCTTCACACCAAGAAGTGGAAAATGAAACAGGTGGAATCTTTCCCGCATCAAAAGCAGAAGAGATTTTCCCTTCAAATATGTCTGAGTGATCATCTTTACCCTGTGATATGAATCTGTCTCTTTCTTCATTCACTCAGTTTTATGGTGAGGGGAGTGGTGGTGCGGGGGGGGGGTAACAGGAAAGGAAGCCTCTGCACCCCCTGCTGTCTCTTTTGTTGGATGAAATCTCAAGGGAGAGGTGTTCCCTCTGTGGGCTCCCTGGGAAGCCCAAAGGATATCTACCATCTACAGGTGAATGTGCAATGCTGTTTAACTAGTGCTGTAAAGACCATCAAGAAACCCTTGGTTCTGCATGACTTTGTGACATTCTTGCTGCAGTAGGCAACCATAACTACCCCAGCCTAGAATTCTTCACAAAATTGACATCACATGTTTGAAGGAACGAGTCTCCACTCACTGCTACACCTGCTGTCTATGTGTCAGGGGGAAATTCTGAAGATGGGCCCGTTTCTCCTTGTTCTTCTTTGTTCGTGCCAGAAGAAATCCAGTGTTGCTTCTGGAGTGGAAGGATCAGCCTGCTAGCTGTCACCATTGCCTAGGAGATGCCTGAATTCATTCACAGCCTGTCTTTCCTTGCTTTGATTTGGAATCCTGATTAAATGGGCTACTATGCTTAGGAAAATTACTACTTTTTTACTATAACATCCAGACTCATAGGTAAAGAAGTAAAGCCAATAAAATAGCTTTTCCCAGCTGATTTTCATTAATACACTAGTTAGATGCAGTCTTTATGCATTCATGCCTATGAGGGAGGGGGGACTTCAGGAAATATCAGCATTTATTATTGTAAATGATTCCATTTCTTAAATGGCAATTATTCCAGGGAAATTTGTTGGTGAAATTAATAAGCCATCTTTGGGCCTTTTATCTTTCCAGTTATTGCTGCTCATCTTGGACATTGCAATTAAGATAATGAAGGCTGTTTCTTCAGTTGGGGATTTTCTATTCTTCCTTTATGAGAGCCACTATGAACTGAATTGACCTCCCTTGCAATTTCTCATTTTATTTACTGCCTCTTGGATTTTTAGGACAAAATTATCTCCCATAATATCAAAGAATAGAATTCCAAAAAGGGGAGGAGGGGAAATTTTCTTCAGATGGATTTATGTAGATATGCACAGTAACATAGAATGGATTTCTCACTATCCTTGACACATGGTCTCTTCTTACTTGGATTATATTGGCTGGGTTCCTATTGGTGGTCAAAGTTTGTGTACCTTACCATGGCTAACTTGATGAGGTATTGGTACACTTCTTGGTTGGGCATGTGCACCTTGAACCTTATCCATTAGCTGCAGGTAGCCACAGCAAGTGATGAGCTTTGTCTTTGTAGGACCAAGCCATTGATACCCTGTTGAGGATACAAGAATGAATTTTTTGCCTGTGTATTTCTGGGCTTCTTTATTTTTTCTTTGAATCTATCGATGACTCAAGCAGAGTGAGTGCCTGTACTGTGCCAATATCTAACTTGTTGCATATCCTTGTTGTTCTTTCAGATACTATGCAACAGGTAGCCAAGACTGTAGCAAAGGTGGAGCTGTCAGATCACGTGTGTGATGTAGTGTTTGCTCTTTTTGACTGTGATGGTAAGTAAAGTCCCTTTAAAGTCCTTTCTTTCCTAGAGGGGTACAGTGCGTACTGTAGTCTTTGATTGGAACAAACCAGGTTCAGATGTACTGACAGCCACCAAGCTCTACAGGTAGCCATTGGACACTTGCTGTTTTTCCACCCGATGTACCTTGTGTGAGGGTAGGAATGAGCAGAGAAGAACTATATATGCTGTCTTTAGCTTCTGAGGGGGAAAGGTGGTATCCTGTGGTGTCTTTCCACAAGGGGTTAAATTCCCTTTCGAAGCACCCTATGCTGGAAGGGAACATAATGTGGTATTTTGGTGCAGAACAGACCATGAAGCTCTGTGAGTTCAAACAAATGGTTTTGCAATGATGCTGCTATTGTGCACATTAGAGGGGAAATGACTGAGAAAGTACTCCCCCTCTGTGATCGTATGCAGGAAGGCGGCTTCCTCTCTGCGTGGAAGGATGTGACAAATGTTTCTGTCTTAGGGATGAGTGTTCACCCAAGATATATCCCAGTATTTTAACAAAGTGGTCTGAGCATTGACCTGAGTATATTCAGACTACCGTTTTCTAAATGTCTTCCCTGCTATGGCCTTATACTTACCAAGATTACATGGAGAATATAAAACAGCAAAAATAGCTAAAATATACAGAGATCACTTTGAAACCAAGCTTGGTGCCAATGTTTGACTACAAGAAAGACAAAAGCCAAGAAAGCATAATAATAATAATAATAATAATAATAATAATAATAATAATAATAATAATAATAATAATAATAATAATAATAATAATAATAAATGGAGTAGGAACTGGCAAGCCACTCCAGTATTCCTGCCAAGAAAACTCCATGGGCATGGAGTCATGAAGAGTTGGTCACGACTGTAACCAACAATAATAAAAGGTTTGTCCATAAACATTAAAAAAGAGAGGCAATACAACACAACACAATACAATACAATACAATACAATACAATACAATACAATACAATACATGGTCCAACAAGGCTAACTTCCTGCTCACCAGGTCCCAAAGACTGTTCTCTCTCTCTCTCTCTCTCTCTCTCTCTCTCTCTCTCTCTCTCTCTCTCTCTCTCTCTCTCTCTCTCTGTCATTCTCCCCCACCCCACCCCTTGGCTTCAAAATTTCTATTAATTCTCTGCCCTACACACCCTCCAAGGGATGCAGTGCTGGCAAACTCCTGCAAAACTGACTCCCACCTGGGACCAAGCTGTCCCTTGGCTGATGCCCCACATATAGGATTATGTTTGTGCTGTGCAGGAACATCCTTATCTTTGACTGCATGTGCACGAAGGTCAGAATGCTCTATTGATTGTGCTAATATATATTTTATGGCTCTTATGTGAGGGAATTCCTTGTTTCTTCTGCCACATTCAGTGTTAACATCAAATGTGAGCCTTTGCTTAGGATTTGTGGACACATCATCCAGTTAGTTCCTCCAGCTGCCTGTCCAAAACTGCAAGTGGTGATTCTGCATCCAGTTCAAAAGGGATTAAAGACTAAATAATTGGATTACTTCATTTTGTTTCATTTTTCCCCTTTGTAAACCACTAAACAGGTTTAGTTCTTTTTTTCTTATGAACAGCCTATATGAGTATGATAATCATTGGGTAATAACGTTCCCAGCCTTTCTGAACCACCAAAAGTAGAAAATGTTTGCGTAAGACACCACAATGAGGATGAGGAAAATGTGCCTCTCCCCCCTGCCAGACGTTATTGGGGAGCAGCCCCCACCAGCTGTCACTATGGGCCAGGCTAGCTGAACCTGGTAGGAGCTGCAGTCCCATGGCATTTGGGGAGCCATACATTGGTCTCCACCTCCACCCCCACCACCCCATTCCCAATCTAGAAAAAAGCAAAGCAAAGTGTTCTGCTTATATACCTCCCCATACCACTACAAGTCGTCTCTGGGCGGTTTACAATTTTAATTACAGTGTGCAGGCTACACATTGCCCCCCCCCCAGCAAGCTGGGTACTCATTTTACCGACCTCTGAAGGATGGAAGGCTGAGTGAACCTTGAGCCTGCTACCAGGGATTGAACCCAGGTCGTGAGCACAGTTTTACCTGCAGTACAGGCATTTAACCACTGCGCCACGAGGCTCTGAGGACACATTGGACAGCCAGGAAACCTACTGATGGGCTCTGTGTCTCAGAAAGAGCAAAGGGCTTTCCCTTCTTCCACATCCTGTCAGTTGGAAAGTAGATGATAAATGAGGAAATCTCTTCGTCTTGGCATCTCTTTAGTGTAGCCCCTTCACTCCTTACCTTTGTTCAGTCGGAATTTGACATGGCAACCCCAGCCTTACAGCTTCTCTGAATGCACACTGAAGATCCCTCAATGCTGAATTGCAGACACACACCCTCTTAACTCTCCTTCTCTGTCTGTTTTACTGCAGTCATACGCTATATACACATGCTTCTGAAATAAATAGACACTGTGACTGTGCTGCTGCTTAAGATTTTCTTTTGCTTCTGGTATGTTTATGTGTAGAGAGAAGCCGAAATGAATAGTTTAGCTGCAGCTAATGTGCCTCTTCTTCCCCTAATGGACACTGGCATAACTAGGGAGGGGCAGAAAGAGTGCATTTGCCCCGGGGCACACAGCAATTTGGAGGGTGCCTGGAGGGGGATCAGGAGGAAGAAGCCATGCACCATACACCAACTTGCCAGCAGTCCTCCTTTCGCCCTGCTAAGGCTTGGCAATCTTCGTCAGGGGAAATGATGAGAGGGAAGCAGGCAATTTTTTTTCAAGCAGCACCTGTCGATTGCTCCTCACCCCACCCCACTAAGGCTTGGCGATTGTTAGCCCAAGAAAAGGAGGAGAGGGAAGCATGCAATGGAGGTGCTGCTTGGGGGGGGGGATGCCTGCTTGGTGCTATCCGTATGCTGTACGGTTTGCACAGGAGACCCACAAAGAGGGTATGAGAAGGAGAGACCCTTCTTCCCATCCCCAACTGTTTCCCCAGGATCTGCCCCCCTTGCTGGGTGGGTGAAACACGGTGGGGGGGGGGAGGAGAGGGCGCAAAAACTGACTTTGTCCCTGGGCACTCAGACTCTAGCTATGCCACTGCTAATGGAACATCTAATATTTTAGATGGTGCAGTGGTTAAATGCCTGTACTGCAGGTAAAACTGTTCTCATGACCTGGGCTTTCAATCCCAGGGAGCAGGCTCAAGGTTGACTCAGCCTTCCATCCTTCTGAGGTTGGTAAAATGAGTACCCAGCTTGCTGGGGGGGGGACAATGTGTAGCTTGCATACTGTAATTAAAACTGTAAACCGCCCAGAGACTACTTGAAGTGGTATGGGGCGGTATATAAGCAGAACACATTTCTTCCAGATGTATTTTCTGGTGTAATTTTTAATTTGTCTTTTGTATATCTCAATGGTAAGCATCACATTCCCACTGTAGGCATAGTTTCCATGTACATGAGGTATACTGTATAAGATTTTGTCCGGCCTAACTCATGTCTGTTAATGGTAATATTATCTATTTGTTTCATGATTTAAGGTAGCTTACCCTCCCTCTCTTTCCATGGGGCTTCCCTGATGATCTTTTTGAGGTTGTGAGATTTCTGATTTAGCAATGCGCATTTTTAAGTTTTTGAGAATTATTTCCTGAGTCAGAATTTTAAGTAAACAGCTTTTGCCAACCAGACATAGTGCTGTACTGTTAACTCCATACACTGAATCGGCACACTTTATAAAAGAATGGAAAGAAGAGCCATTGGGCTTTTTTCATAAAGCTTTTGCTCCAGAGTCTCTTAGGAGTTGTCTACAACTTGTTCACAAAATATGAGAAGGAAATAACAGCACAATTTTATTTTTTTCAGGTTGAACTTAGACCACATTTGTGCATAAGGTGGCACCCAACAAACCAAAAGTTTTTATTACATGGCACACAGGCCATTGCAGAATACATCAAATAAAAATAGTACAATAGAGTATGATAATGTGGTGGTGCACTTCTACTAGAAAACAAAACAAAACAGTTAGCAATGCATTGAATTCTTCACCATCATAAATATTAGTCCCCAGAAAACCTGCCAGAACAGAACACCTTTACCATAGTTTTACGTTGAACATTAAATTCTTTCTTCAGCCCTAATTATAATTAAGAGAGTGAAAATAGCCATCAAGGCCAAACCTTTTGGCTTTTTGCAGAGTGCCAGGAAAGGGCCAGATCTAAACAGAGCTTAAACATCAATTTATTCCAGCCAAGCAGTGACTGCCTTTACAAAAAACAAAGTGTACTGACAGACTGTTCTAATTGTTGCATACTTTGAATTCATACCATACCAGTAAGGTTCCTGAAAGAAAATACAGCCATTTTTACCTGTGGAGAGTCTGAAGCCTTATCACAGTCAGGTCTTACAAGTTAAGAGTCAAACTTGGAACAACATGCCTGCTTTCTGAAGTCCAAGTAGCTTATGGGCAAACCAAATCCTTCTGAACTTTCTCCTGAAAGATCACACTTTCTTTGCTTTTAAGTCGAATATTTGCAAGGCAGACTGTTGACAGGATTGAGCGGAAAGGAGCCCATGTTTTTGAAAGCAATAGACCATCCTAAATGAAGACTAGCCAAGGCTGGAGGCAGGCCCATAAGGCAGGTGTTGAAATGTCATAGCTGTTGCCTTTATTCCTTGCCCCTGAATATCATTTAAGGATCAACTAGATGCCCCAAGGTAGTTGTAACAAAGCCAGAGCTTGGTAAAGTTCCTTTTTGGATCTATACCTCTTAGAATCCTGCAACCAGCATGGGTACCGTGTCTTTTACTCTTCCTTACATTAGCTTTGTTTGTTGTCACCTCCATTTCTTGAAGAGGCCATCGCTTCAAGTCCTCCTTCTCCTTCAGGCTTTTGTTTCTCACTTTTCTGCCCGATTCATTCTTCTTTCAGGATCCCAACTGCTTTGAAGTCTCTCTGTGACCTCAGTGCAGTATGGCTAGTGGCAGAAGAATAATCAAAGCATGCTTCCAGGCGCAGTAATATTTTTCTTTTAAGACTCGTGTGCATAGAGATTTCCTGCATATCTTTGCTTTTCTAGCCAAAGAAGATTATGTAGATTCCACATCTGTGGGTCAAAATGTTTCTGCCATTTATACAAAAAAGGGGTGTATTCAGCTTATCAGTTGTTATGGTTTCTCTTTCTCTACAAAAGTGTCTCGTCTCTTCACATAATGCAAGGCACTGGTAACTTTATACCTCTTCTATCCATGTTTGGATAGATGGGCAGAGAAAACTAAAACTGAGTCAGCTACCTAAGACTCAACACAGCTGTTTTATTTCTCTCCCACTGCATTTGCATTCAAAAGCAGTGGATGGTCATTCATAAATGAGATTTTTATGATCTGTCAGAAACTGCCCTGTATGTTTTGGGAGATTTTCTTTGGCCTTCTAACATGGTTGATGAAACTTTGCATAGGTCTGTCAGTTGTATTAGGCATAATGTCTGACAGTGCAACGCCATGTCAGAAGGCATATACCATGAAACCAGGATTAGACAAAACAATACATATCCAGCCTGTGTGGGTTCCTTGTGTATTCAGTCTTAAATCCATTCCATTCAGCTTCTGTATTAAACTGCAAATAAGCATTACAGTTCTTAATTGTTTTTTAAGCAAACTGACCTGACAAACACATTTTGTCTGCAATTTTTTTCTGATGATAGTTACATCAGATAATTCAGAGAAGTCTGCCATGATAATTGTTTTGATCTATCCATTAATCCATGAGTTTTAAAAATAGGTCATTTTCCTTTAAATGCACACCAAGAGAAATTCTACCCCAATCCAAAAACATGGTTTACCAGATATTGGGAACATCTGGTGGTTATAACAATGTTGTCCTCTCTGTAAGCCTTCCAGGGTGACAGCCTGTTCATGGTATGTTTGGTCAGCAAGATGCAGATTTTTAAGGTCTTCTTCGGCTTGTATGTGTTCCCCTGAGCTTGAAGAAGTTAATTTTCTGGAACTATAACTCCCAGAACCCTTCATTCAACTGTGCTGGTTAAGCAATTATTTAAGTTGCAATAATACTTTTTTAAAAGAGCTTTCCAGGCTGTGATCTAGAAATTAGAGATGGACACACAGTAATTTGGCCCACTTTGTCCAAATACGAATTTGGACGAAGTAGGCCAAATTGCTTCACGGCCCGTCTCTCGAACCTTGTTTACAGGATGCATAATATTTGCTGACTTGCAGCATGAAGTGAACATATGCAGGCAACAACCACTTTTCCTGTGCACATTCAATAAATGAATTAGATTCAAAATGTGTTGGGGGAGAAAGACCGGGAGCTTTAATAAGATTCATTCATACTATTTGAAAGTCAGTGCTGAAGAGCTCCTTCAGGGCCGGGCTTTGTCAAATCGTTTCTGAATTTTCTCGTTTCCATCATGTCTCTGTTGACTTACAGGCAGAGAGTGAGCAAAGGACCATTTGTTGCAAAGAAATAATTCGGAGAAGACAGGGTGTCTCTTAAGGGAGGCTTTCGGCAATGAGCAAAACAGCCCTGGGATTAGAGTTGGCACAGATTGTCCCTTCTCTGATGAAGAGGTCTGAAGGAGGCAAAGATCCCTATGAAAGTAAATTGGAGTGGGATTTCAGAGCAATCCAGTGGATGACGATCTTCCTCTCCCCCCTTTCAGTATTCTCCACTCCGTTTTTCCCCATTAAAATAGTCAAGTAAAACCTTTAGCAAGGCACAGTTCCCTTCCTTAGAGGTTGTTGAAATTGGTACATCTTTTGTCTCACATGAAATTACTTTGCTGCCAGTGTTACAATCTCCATATTCCATTTTCATCGACTGCCTCCATTGTTGTGTGACCCCTTGCCTAATCCAAAAGCTCCTCTACAGATCCTGGTTGTCAGCTTGACACGTCCTGCATGTCCAAGAGCCAGTGCTGGCAGATAGGATACATTTGTGGAGATGCAGAAGGGAGGAGATTGCCATTTCAGGGTCAGGGAACCCTAAGGTTTCCTTTCATCCCTTAGAAGTTCATGAAAAATTATTGAGCACCATAAATTGAAATATTTAGACACCATAAAGTGATTAAGTTTTCTTTGATGACTGAATAGCAGCAACAAAGGTAGCAATTGTTCTAGAAAAGTAGGGTTTATATTTTCTAATGGTTTAGGAACAAGGTTTTCAGAGAGTAGTGTTTCCAATAAATTACTTCCAGCATCGTTTTGTTATGCAGACCCTCTCGCTCAGAGGCTGTCCTGATAATCTTCTCTGCATCTCACTCAAAGGGAAGATATTCAGTGTCACGTGTAAAAAGGCTTGACTGTAACATGGAATAGTTAGATCAAAGAAATACAGTGGGATGTACTTGTGAACAGAGATACTAAAGAAGTGAAGAGAACATACTCCTCGTTTATGCACTAGCCAGATTATTTGGTGAATCTCTCTATATAATCTTGATTCTCTTTTAGACCCAGGATTTCATGGTGTCAGTTGCCTTTCACTCAAACTCCAAATACTCAGTTATTAAAGTTTAAACTCAATATCCTTCTCAGAAGCCTGCTTGTACTGAATACAACACTGCCAGTATTTAGAAAGTACATCTGCGTTGAGCTGTACATAGGCAAAGATATTTTGAAAAACTATAGCAAAATGAGTATTGAATTTTCCCTTTCTTTCCAAAATATCTTTGCTTAGGCAGCATTCTTGTTAAGAGCAGAAAATCTAGAGGTATATGCAATCTTGACCTAAGCAAAGAAGTAGTCCGTTTCAGCACGTGAAACCAAACCGAGAGGAAGAGGGGGGTTTGTGACACCTGTAATTTTTTTCAAATTTATTTTCAAGTCAGCTTTTGTGGATCAAAATCTACTTCTTCAGACCTAAAAAGATAACAAATTTGCAGGTTTCCTCCGGTGGGGGGGGGGGACACCATCAAGAATTCCATCAGTGCACATTTTACAACAATCAACCTTGTGAATTTGAGTTCTAGATTGAAATCCAATTTTAGAAGAATAAATCAGTTCCAATGACTTATTGCTCCAAATTTCACAATCTTCATCTCAGAAAATATACCAAAATACTTTTTAAAAAATATGTTTTGTACTAAACAGCATATAAAACTGGGCATTCTTATGACTAATGCATGTGAAATGTATATGTTTTAGTAAAAGATTGTCTATCTATATATAGATATAATGCTTATAAATATTTGTTTGGATCCTCCCCCCTCCCCATGCAAAAGTGAAATGGAGCTGATTTATCAAATTGTAGGAGATTGAAATGGACCAGCCAAAAAAAATCTGTTCTGAAGATGGACCAGGAACAAGCAAGCTATCATGTACTTTTAAAAATGTGAATAGACAGGCTTAGGGCAGAGTAGTTAAGTATGAAGGAACGATCTGTATTTCAAGGCTCACAAGCACTTCTAGTCCCTGCAAGTCAACATGTGTGGAATCCATCTTATATTGATTTGAACCAACCAGGCCATTAGCAAAACAAAAAGGGTGGCGAGGTGACTGTGGTGGCAGAGCCACCACTGCCACCCTCTCTGTTTCCTGAGCCCACTGCTGCTGACACCCATCTGTGCCCATTCCTTGACACCACCCAAGGAGCAATGAAGGTGTGCCAGAAGGTAGTCATAAGTCAAAAGGCAGCATCACTGCCCTTTTCTCTTTCCAATCCTCCTTTCCAAAGAATGTTGCAGGAGGGCAGTGGATGGCAATAGGGCATCTCTTCTCACTTTGGAGCACAGGAAAGCATGTGCTGGCATCCATACCACAAAGGAGAATGGGAGTAGAATCAGAGTAGGGGAAGAATGCTTACTTTCCCCTCAGAAATTCAATTGAATGCACATATCTACTGTTAAGAAAGGTGCCTTCAGAGAATGCATGATGATCACCTCCTCCTGGTGCATTTCTAGCTAAGATGGTTGGTTCAGCTCTTGGTTTCCAGCTTCAGCCTAGCAAGTAAACTTCTGGAAACAGTGCAAAAGTTATAATTTGGAAATAGTAACAAATGCTATCAAGGAGATTATGCAACTGTTTTGCTCAGCATGCTGTCTTTAAAACACTATATGTATGAAGGAGAAAATAATGTTTAAACACAAGATTTCCAGGCTTAACTCTAGCTCAGAGTTATGCTGAGGTGACACCCAACTGTGTTGCAGATGTTCTTGAAAGGTCATGAAACTTCTAGTTTAATAGCCTTTTTGATACATAGTCACATTGCAAAACACACACTGTTCCTGCTTTGCCTTTCTCTCTAAGAAATAGGCTGGATCTGGATTACAGAATTGCTGGGTGTAAAGTATTCATTATATTTATAGTCTTGGAGCATTGCAAAGTAATCCCTTGTGAGGTGGGCAATAAAACAAGCATATAGATGGCTTATGTTACCTGAAGACTTAGCCTAGTCAAGAATTGCATCGTTTGTAAGGTGTTAGAAGATGGAAAAGAGAAAGATATATCAGGCATGAGCCAGGTGGAGTTCCAGTTA
Source organism: Phrynocephalus guinanensis (assembly GCA_037367245.1). Taxonomy (NCBI): domain Eukaryota; kingdom Metazoa; phylum Chordata; class Lepidosauria; order Squamata; family Agamidae; genus Phrynocephalus; species Phrynocephalus guinanensis. The sequence goes on along the minus strand of CM074735.1, from coordinate 41,570,884 downwards.
ATTTAGTTTTTTTGTGATGGAGGCCATGAGTTATTAATGTTCTAGATTTTTGCCACAGAGTAATGTTTGAGGAATAGCATTGCTTCCCTGTTTACAAAGCATCTCTTCCTCTGAAGGACTTGCCTACATTTAAGTCTGTGATTCCATAGGGATAAGTATTTTTTAAAGGGCCAGTGTCTCCTTCATTGTCTTTTTACACCTGTTTTCTCATGCACTCATTCCTTTTTCCAGAACATGCATATAGAAGGATTACTGGAGCAGGTCTCATGATCTGAGCGTGTCATTCTTCTTAGCAAATCTGCTCCCTTCTTACTGGGAACAAGAATGGCACAACTGAATGACACCAATTAGAAAGCCAAGGACTAGTCTTTTAGCTCAAAAGGATAGTTAGTGAATAAAAGCAAACTGGAGGTGTCATAGAAAGCCAATGTGGTGTAACAGCTGGAATGCAGGTATGCCATTATGAGGATTGGGATTCCGGTCCTTCCTGAGCCATAAAATGCAGTCAATGACAATGGGCTAATTAGAGGCTGAAATCCTGTTGTGCAGCTGTGCCTGCATAACTCAAAGTTGCATAAGCAGGTGTTAAATCTGTACCAAGATGGAAGTCCTATCCAAGAAGCAGTTCCACAGGCTCAGTGAGTAAGTAGTAGCACAGTAAACTGATAAAAGATAAGATAAGACTTTATTGTCTTTTTCCTATACAGAACAACAAAATTTAGAGAACAACAAAATTGAAAGATGTGCATCAGCTCAAAAACATCTATACAGAAGAATACCCCACAAAACATACCCCACCCCGCATTTATACAGAAACTCCCTCAAAACCTACATTTCCCTGCATTCAAAGCCATGGCCACTTTTGGATAAAAACTATTTCTCAAGCAGCTGGTTCTGGTCTTAATGACCCTATACCTCCTTCTAGAAGGCAGAAGCTGAAAAAGATCATTTCCAGGGTGTGTGGGATCCTGCACAAGCTCTATGGCTTTCTTATAACACCTGGAGGCGTACAATTGATCTAAAGTAAGAAGGATACACCCAATTATCCTCTCTGCAGTCTTCACAACTTTGGACAGCATTACCCTTTCCCTAACTGTACAACTCCCAAACCACACACACAGACCGTAGGTTAACACACTCTCTATGGTGCAGTGGTAGAATGCCAGCAGCAGATTTTTTGAAAGATTATTCCTCCTGAAAATTCTCAAGAAGTACAATCTCTGCTGTGCTCTCTTCATCAGATATTTGATGTTTGCTCCCCATGTCAGGTCCTCTCTCAGCTCCATTCCCCCTCCCCCCCCAAAAAAAAAACACTGAAACCTGTTCCACACAATTTCCTTCAATAATAAGTGGCTGGATGTTCAGTTTGCATTTTCTGAAATCCACAATGATCTCTCTTGGTTATTTTTGTAAATTGAGGATTAAATTATTTTCTCTACACCACTCCGTCAGCATCTCCACCTCCTTCCTATAGGCTGACTCCCACTCCCCAGCAGTAATCAGACCAACCACAGTTGTATCATACACAAACTTAATGATCTTATTACTAGGGTAGTTGGAGAACACAATCATATGTGTAGAGCGTGAACAAGAGTGGGTTCAACACACACCCCTGTGGTGTTCCCGTATTTCCACTGAGATCTGCAGATACGTGAGAGTCCATCTTGACCTGCTGGGAACGTTCTGATAGAAAATCTAATATCCACCCACATAAACGCGGCGGAGTAATCTGGGTAATCAGTTGGGCAGCCAGGCACTCAGTAGCAGCTGCTGCTCAGAAATTTTACACTACATGAAAGGCAATAGGATTGCAACCCTTGTCTCTGAGCCTGATCTGTTCCACAGTGCTTTTGTGAGGGAAAAGTGTGGAAGGGGGCTAGATGGCCGCGGTATATAATCTAATTAATAAATAAATAAATAAATAAATAAATAAATAAATAAATAAATAAATAAATAAGAGCTTTGTAAACTTATGTGATATCACTGGAGGAAGGCCAGGGTGGGGGGAGTTAGTATTGACTAGGGCAGTGGTGGTGAACCTTTGGCACTCCAGATATTTTGGACCGCAACTCCCACATTCCATTGTCATTGGCAGTCTAGGCTCAGAATTCTGGGAGTTGCAGTCCAAAACATCTGGAGTGCCGAAGGTTCACCACCAGTGGACTAGGGTGTGTCTGAACTGGCAAACAGTTGCAGATTTCTGGCAGAGGTCACTGGATACCATGAATGTTTGCCCCTCTCCAATCAGTGCAAGGAGACAAGGGCCAGATGCAGGGGAGTGGTATCAGGAGACAGATACCTAGTCTTGTGCGCTCCCAGAAGCATCTGGTGGGGCCACTGTGAGATACAGGAAGCTGGACAAGATGGGCTTTTGGCTTGATCCAGCATGGCTCTTCTTATGTTCTATATGTTCTTAAGTAATTCAGGGGTACAGCCTTGTGGCTTGTTGAGACATCACAAGTACTTAGTACCTAAAAAGCATATTTGAGTGAGATAATGTCCTAGCATGGTGTTAATATAGATAAACCCTAAGGTAATTCTACTCTAAGCTTCTTTGGCAGCTGCTTTTTGAAGTTTCTGGGAACATTTTATTTCCCCAGGGAACATTTTTATTTCCTCTCTCCCCTCTCCCCCATGCACTCTTTCTCTCTCTCTCTCTCTCTCTCTCTCTCTCTCTCTGCTGCTGCTGCTGCTGCTGCTGCTGCTGCTGCTGCTGCCACCCAAAATTGCTTAATTGTTTTCTCCCTTTTTCCATCAGGCAACGGCGAACTGAGCAACAAGGAGTTTGTGGCCATTATGAAGCAGCGGCTTATGAGAGGCCTGGAAAAGCCCAAAGACATGGGGTTTACGCGGCTTATGAGGGCCATGTGGAAATGCGCACAGGAGACTGCATGGGATTTTGCCATGCCCAAACAATAACCCCCAAGCCGGACACCTCTCCCCCCCCCAAAAAAAAAGCCTAGCTGCAACCCGGAAAGGAGGTTTGTGACGTATGCTGTGCTGCTCCCCACACCTGATTGGTTGCCATCCTGTGAAGCTCTCCAGGTATGAAGATGTCCTCCGTTGGACTGCCCGCTTCCTACTGCTGCACTGAGGAACCAGCCCTGGCACATGAAGGCTGTTAACAACTCGATAATCCCTTTGAAATACCGAACCCAACCCGGGAACTCATTCTGCCTTCTGCTTTGGGCTTAGAAACTATGTTCCTCACACATGCATTCGTCCTGACCCATCAACATATAACTTCTCCCGTTTTCTCTTTCATTTTTAACACTCAAGAGGAAAACTAGCAAATCATCAGCAAAATTAGCTTTGAATATTGCAGATGCTGCTTCTCCCTCGGGGGTGGGGGTGGATCGGGTTGGGGGAGCTGAGCATGGATACTACAAAGGACATTATTGCTTGTGTCAGTAGAAGACAGCACGCAGAGCCTTCTTGGGGCAAGAATGCTCACAAATTGTGTCAGCCTTTACACTCTTCCTGCTCTTGAGGTATTTTTTTAAAAGGATCCAGAGAGAAATGAAATCGGACACCGGAAGTTAAGAAATGTAAAAAAATGGCTGTTATGTAAGCGGTCCAAGAATTTCGCAGCCAAGGGTGGTAGGTAGTAGGACGCAATTTGCGAGGCATCTGGTCTGTGTCTGTATAAGCAGCTGCCTTTTCTTGGAGAAAAGCGTAAACACAGAAGCAACTTCTGTTTATAGTTGGGTGGTGTGTGGGCTTTTTTCATGTTTAAACAGCTAGCTAAGCATTCTTGATTCTCCCCCACAACCCCAGGCTTCCACATGTCATACAGTGTATGTTCCTCCATCTGCAATCCCCTCCTACCTAATGAGGGTGCTCACTCATCATGATTTGTTCCAATCCTATTAGAGCTTCTCTTCACAGAACTCTTGAATGCTTATGAAATATTACTTCAATTATAGTGATTCCCTGGAAATAAAAAACGAGCACTCCTATGTCATCTTTCTTTTTCCAGGGAGCCTCGTGAACTGAACCATGTTTGACTTTTCTTTTGGTAGCAGGTCTATAAAATTCTTCTGGCCTGCTGGCAGATGGAAGCAGGGTACCCTTTGAGTCTACCAATGGGTTTCTGGGTGTGCCAGCTGAGGCTGCCATTTCTTTCTTCTTTAGCAGGAGTAGAAGGACACCATGAGATTATTTTTAAATATAAGGGGTATTCACAATACTAGCCCTTCCACTGCCTCTCTTCTTTGTGTCACCAATATTCAGATAATTGCAAAAGTAAAGATCAAGCCAGAACTGTGTGTAGAAGTGGCTGTAAAGTGAACATGTGGTAAAATGGCAGCCCTTGGCTGGCCAGCTCCAAAAAACCTTATCAGTGGCCAGTTCATCTGAGAAGTTTGGGAGAGGTTTTTTTTTTTACATCCCCCAGAATACTGTTAACAATGCCCCATTTTATAGGATTACACATATGTTCTGATTTTCATGGAGGTAGACTATCTCCATACAAAACATTGTATACAGACCATCCTGAGTGCAAAGGCTTGTCATCTTACTTTCAACCTGCTTTAATAACCTTTCTGTCATTCCCATATTTGTTTTAAAGCATGGCAGTCTCAAAGGCTTCTCTGGTGGCCTTTTTAGACCTTTGTGGGGGTGAAAACCACATATATTTCTGCTGATCGAAAGCCCCGACATTGCCATAACATTTTGCTAGGTTGCTGTGCTTGTACTGGATGCCTTGCAGAATCTGGGAAAGTGGTACTAGAGAAAACAATACACCTCTTTGAAAGATAATGTGTTTTTGTCCCTGCAAAACACTGCAGAGTAAATCTGTTGTAAGGAATAGCAAAGCCCAAATGTCATCCACATAATCATGGAGGGGGAGTCTTCCTTCTGTGCAGTACAACCATTCAGCAATGCTCTTGGTTTTCATAGAATTTCAGTCATTTGAATGAGCAACTTTGCTAAGCTAGCAGGTGTTCTTTAGCCTGAAGCATACATGGCCTCTCAACATACTCCCACACTAAGATGCACAATGAAGACTAGGAAATGTTTATTTCCATTGCCCGGCTCTCCCAACTCTTCCCAGCTTTAAGGAATTGGAAGTTTCACATCTACATAAGATAGACACAAAGGGGAAAGCAAGGGGATAACTACACATAGGGTGTTAGGGAGGAGAAAGAATCTCAGAAATAAGTAGTGTCTTTTAAGGAAGCCCCCTCCATCACAATCAGATGGAAAACTGTCTGGAGCTGGTGGTGGCCAGATCCATAGTGCTTTCTTGTTGGTTGCCCCCAGGACAGTCTTCATGAACATGTTCCACTACCAGTTCTATCAACATCAGGGAATGATAAGCTGTCCTTAGCACCAATTTTCTTCTGAGTGGTGTTATCCTGCAGGCCTTTTCCTGATTATTGGCTGTCCCTCACTCCAGCTGCTACTTAAAGGACAAAAAACACAATAAAGTAGTGCCCAAGTCCTGTTCCTAAGTATGAATGAATACGAAATTGAAAAGGCAACATTTGCCTTGAATCCTGCCTAGTAATCCAGCATCACAGGCAGATGCCTCAGGCTATAGTTTGTGGGTGTCATGAGAGGCAACCAACTGTTCTGTTATTTAAATATTTCTAGTTTTGCTGCCTATCTTAGTGGTGGGGGTTGTTTCTGCCCCCTGTGTCAAAACCCACCATAATATAGAAGATAAGAGTACTCTGGAGTCCAGGGTTCAAATCCACACTTGGCTATCGAAACTCATTGAGGGAGCAGAACTGGTAAAACCACTCCTTAAATATCTCAGTTGCCTTGAAAGCTCTGCTAGGGCCACTGTAAGTCAGTTCCAATTTGACAACACACAACTATGTCAAAACAACTTAGCTCTACATGCCTTGACTTTCTGAGGAGCAACCTTGGAAAGTTTGCTACCTCCACTTTGGCAATAAGATATCAAGGACTAGACCTACTGTGTCTCATTTACTGGGAGCTGATAAGAGAGTGAATGCCCCTGGATATTTAAGGATTTTGATGAAATCCTGGACTCTTAGGTGAGGCATAAAAAGTATCAGCCTCAAAGGAACAACTGAGATGCCGTGACCTTAGCCTCTGGATGACATGGAGATTATTCTTCTTAAGGCTGAACCATAGGCCATCATAGGGTCAGTGGTACCTCTGAGGCAGAGAAGGTCCTGCTCAACCATCTTTGCAAAGGTCTCTTCTGCACCGTAATTGTTATGTAGTTAATGAAGCTACCTTTGGTATGTTCTGTGGAGTTTTATTATTTGTAGGAATTGACTTTCAGATCAATAAATTTAAGGTAGTATGCTGTGCAGACTTACTTAGAAATAACCTTGACTGAACACAGCAGGACCTAATTCTGAGGAAATACACATAGGACCATACTGTTAACCATTACGGTTTCATTTACCTGCCAACCAATGATCTTTGGAGAGGCTTGTTGAAAAAACAGTTCCATATGGGCAGGACGGCAGGACTCCATCCTTGTATTGCATCTATATCCTTGGTGATTCTCCTCCTTCCCTCTTCTTCTCTTTCAGTATGTGTTAAAATACAGTATGCCACTTAAAGAGTTAGAGATCTCAATCAGGTAACAGACTTCAGGGAATCAAGCCAGTGAGCCATCTAAACTCGTTTGTGCTCTCTCTGACAGTATTTATGGAGTACACTGAGGTAACATTTATTTCCCCAACTCTTCTGTGTGTTGGGGGGTACATGCCGCAGCACACCCATGCTGTTTATGAATTATTCCCCCTCCTGTGGAGACGAGAAATACATTCTTGATTACCTGAAGTAAATGGTTGGCAGCTCTCCATCCAGCCGTGTTTGCCCTTTTCAGACGTCCTCTGAAAAGCAACCTGGCCTTTCTGTGAGGAAAGGTATTTCTACAGCAGCAGGGTGCTGGAGTCCTCTTTTTTTTATAACATGGCAGTTTTGTCTGTGTTTCGATGACATTTTTGCGCTGCTGGTGACAGTCTCCTTTGTGTTCTCAATGTCTCTGGTGAGATCTTGGTCATGCCGATGGAGCCTGTTCCTTGAAAAAGCTGACTTACGTACACGAGCACATCTCCTGTAGGACCATGCAAGCTGGTGTTAACTTTCCGAAGGAGAAAATTCAAGAGGAAACACCCCACGGGAGTTTGAGGCCAGCTGTTAGACATGTTTTTATGTGTGGAGTTGTTGGACAGGGAACAAGAACTGGAACAGTTTCAATAGAAGGCTATCCAGGGAAAGCAAAGGAGGAGTTATTAAGACTTTTCCACACTGGAGAAGCAAGTGGCTTCCCCTTTATGAAGAGAGCAAATGTGGCAGTGAAGCAGCTGTGAAGAACAGCTTACTAGCAATCCTAACAGTCTTTTGTCCTCTGCCAATCCTAGGCTCTGGGGGACAGTTTCATTCCACCAAGGGAGACAAAACGTTTTGTCTAAACAGAATGTGCACACCGTTTTCTACAGTAATACAGTGCTTCCTTTGCAACTGCACAAAGTTGCCTTGGCAGGGGGGAGGGGGGAATTGATGGCAGCCAAGCTTCCTAAATACTGAATATTTTAAAACCATGCAGCAAATTCCTTCTGTTAGAATGCAAGAGGTTAAGTCTGACTATTTGGAGTATTTTTGCTTTTTAATACAGCTACTCCTACCCCTGAATTGACAATGAGATTTCTTTTTTTCTTTTTCTTTTTGAAAAAAGCTTTCATTTCTATTCCTTTCCTCATGAAAGCCCAGAGAATACTATACAATCAGGTGGAGGAAGAAAGTAGGTCAAGATCTATTGGAAGATCTCCCGGTGATTTGCAGAGGATGTTTTTAAAAGTTATCTATGGATGCCTGGTTCAATTATAGCAAGTAGGGAAAAATCCATCTCCCCCTCAACAATCCTGCTGAAATGAAGGAAATGTGAGATAACCTGATGTGGATTACTGTATGAAAAGATGGAGGGACTTAAAAAGGAACAATTTGGGGCTCAGAATTCTTTAGTTCTAAATATTTGGTTCCAGCATCTCTTCAACACCCTCCTCTAACTGGTGGTTTCTTGGATTTTAGATGTTTTTTTAAAACTTACTATGTTTTTTAAAAACTGAAGTAGATCCTGCAAACTTAACATCTACTCACATCTTCCATACACAAAGTCCCTGACCTATTCAGAGTAGCAAAGGTGAATACCATGGTGGTGATTAACATGAAAATTCCTTTTGCATGGATTATTTTAACGCCTCTATAGGGGGCTCTTAGAATAATTACCTCTGCCCTTTGAGAAGCTGTCCGCAAAGGACTTTTTAAAAAATCATTTTCACTTAAATTTATTTAAGCTGTTTCTTCACAGTCTATTTAAAACCCACAATATGTCAGGGGCCTTTGATACCATCGACCATGGTATCCTGCTGGGTCGGCTTTCTGAGGTGGGGATTGGAGGCACAGCTTTTAGCTGGCTCTGGTCCTTCCTTGGTGGCCATTCCCAGTGTGTTAAGCTCGGGGGGGGGGGAGTTGTCGGCTCCTTGGATGCTCCCTTGTGGGGTACCCCAGAGGTCGGCAATCTCCCCCATGCTGTTTAACATCTGTATAAGGCTGCTGGGTGAGCTCATTAGGGGATTTAGAGTTTGCTGTCATCAGTATACTGATGACAGGCAACTCTATTTCTCCTTTATCACCTCTGCAGCAGAGACAGTGCAGACCCTCGACTCCTGCCTGGATGCAGTCATGGAATGGACCAGGATCAACAGGCTCAGACACAACCCAGAGAAGACCGGGGTTCTGTTCAACTTTATCTCCCTTCCTGGTTGGGTTCTTACTTCTAATGTACTTAAAGAATTCCTTGTTTGTTTGTTTTAGTGTTTTTAGCTATATGCTTCTCAAGGTATTGTTTTGCTTTATATTTCTGCCTGTTGTCCTCGTTTGGACAAGCCTTCCATCTTTTAAATGAGCTTTTCTTGCTTTTGATCACTTCCCAACCAGCTCCTGTAAGCCACATTGGAGTCCTCTTGGACCTGGCAGTGCCCTTTTTCCTTTTGGGTATGCATTCAATTGGGCCTCTGTTATTATTTTTGTGAGCAGCCTCCATGCCTCCTGGAGTGTTTGGACTCTCTCAATTTTTCCTTTCAGCTTCTGTTTTACTAGTTTCCTCATCTTTGAGAAATTGCCTTTTTGAAAATTTAAGGTCTCTATGTTATAGTTTATCAGTGATTGGCAGTCTATGATTAAGTTAAAAGTAATTGTTTTGTGGTCACTGTTCCCTATTGGATCAGTCACATTAACATTTTGCACCAAATCCTGTGAATTTGGCTTCCAGGACTGACCGCTTGGCCTTCCCAACATCATTGGTACCAACATGTATCATGACCTCTGGCTCCTTCTCTAACAAACTATATAGATTTCTCGTGGTGTCTGCAACCTTTGCATCTAGCAGGCAAGTCACCATACAGTTATCATGAGCATCACAAATCCATACCTCTGTATTTCTAATGATTGAATCACCTAGTATGCCAGGACCCTGCCTGTCATAGAACCTGAATGTGAAGGGTTAAATGCTGAAGAACAACAGGAGGAGCCTTGCAGTTCAACTCAGCAGGCAGCTGAGTCTGAGGACGCAGCTGAGGGCACATCTCCTCCTCCTATGAGGGCTAGGGACAGGATCCTGCAAAGAAGAACTAACAGGAGAGCCAGGGAAAGGAACTTTAATGATAGGCGTAGAATTAGATCTGAAAGCCCTGAGTTCTAGCAGGAGCCTTGCCAGAGATATGGGTGTGTTCCCTGGTTTAGGATAAAGCTAGCAAGTTTACCCTGAAACCTCTGTGGGAGCAACGCGTCACTTACCTTGTCACCACGTTCCTGTGTGTATCCAGACTCTGTTTCCTGACCTTGGACCGGCTTTCTGATTACGGCGTTCTCTGTTTCCTGACCTTGGACCGGCTTTCTGATTACAGCGTTCTCTGTTTCCTGACCTTGGACCGGCTTTCTGACTACGACGTTTCTCTGTACCCTTGAACTTGGTATTTGGCTCTGTAAGGTATTTTGGCTTTGATTCGGACTGTACTTTGTTCGTTATCTGGATTACAACTAAAGTTCCTGGCAAAGAACTGAACTTGGCTTGCTGTGTATTCTGTGTGCGGGGCTTGACATAGTACAAAGATCCTCTCTCCTGCAGCCATTTCATCTACACGCACCTCATCAACTATATTAAGGGAGATGTCTTCAGTTTGTTCCTATTGTTTGTCTTCCTGTATCTCATCAAGTGTGATGAGGGAGAGATCCTCAGGTGGAACCAGTTGTTCCTCTGTGCATTTCTCATGAGGTATGATGAGGGAAAGAGCCTCAAATTGATTCTGTAATTTCAGATTCTCAGCGCGATCCCTTGCCCTTGTACTTCTTTGAGTCACATTCCTCCGTGCATCTACCTCCTGAGTTGGTGGAGTGACTATGCCCTGTCTCTTCTTTGTCCAGGATAGTCTGTGTCAAGCCCCGCACACAGAATACACACACACAAACAGAGTTCAGTCTTTTGCCAAGCTCTTTAGTGAAGAATCAAGCAGGTTCAAGTTCTTTGCTGATAATCAGGTGCCAGACAGATAACAGAGGTTATAACTTAGTAATTACCAGTCCAGAGTCAACACAGGAATGTTCACGAAAGCCAGATGCCAAGCCGAAGGGAATAAACCAAGCCGTTGTCAAGGAAACCAGTCTGAAGTCAGGCAGAGTCCAGGGTCAGGAACAGACAGGAACGTGGTTGCAGGTCCAAATGACACGTTGGTTCCACAGAGATCTCAAGGTGAGCTTGCCAGCTATATTCCGAAACAGGGAACACACCCTTTCTCCTGGGAAAGCTCCTTGCTAATCCTCAGGGCTATTCGACCTGATTCTCCGTCTAGAATCAAAGGTCCTATCTCTGGCTGTCCTGGTAGCATGTCATTGCAGAATCCTGCTCACGGCCCTTCTAGGAGGCGGGGATATGTCTGAAGCTGAGTGATCTGATCCAGCTGCCGGCTGACTCAATCTGCAGTGCTCTTCCAGCAGCTCTTCACCAGTTAACCCCTCAGGGTCAGGTTCTGTGGCAGGCAGGGTCCTGACAGTCTGCTCTGCTCTGTCCAAGAAAAGCTCAAGCTCTTTAATTTATGGCTGGCTAGATATGCAGGCCTCCAGGTGCTGGACCTTCTCTTCTAGTAGTGCAACCAGCTTGCACTTGCAGCAAGTGTAGTTTTCCATGCGCTTTGGCAGGATGACAAACATGGCACAAGTGTTGCAGGTAACTACAGCTGCTCCCTCAGACCCCATTTTAACAAGTGCAGGATTCTGGCCTCAAAAATTTAAACTTTTACTACCTTTCTATCTAGTAAGAATATTTCCTTTCTTTGCCTTTTATATAATAGCAATCCTAAGTAGCAATCCTGAAGCAGCTTTACTCCAACTGCAAACACCCCAGAAACTTACCAGCACCCACTTCTTTCTTTCTGTTTGTTTGTCTCAGCAGCATAAATAAAACTGCTTGGGAACACACAACCAGGCACAAAATGGCTGAGGCTGACCTCCCTCAGGGGGAAAGAATTTGTGTGGCTCCACCCCCTTCTCAGAGAAAGGATTAGTGTGGCTCCACCACCCCCCTGCTTCCTTTGTTTGAGGAAGCTTCTAGTTGCTTCCTTTGTATAATGCTGGCTCTTTACAGTTTAAATTAGCAGAGACCTCTAAAGCAGCTCTACTCCAACTGCAAACACCCCAGAAACTTACCAGCACTCACTTCTTTCTGTATGTTTGTCTCTCTCTGCAGCAGCTCTGCTTGGGAACACACCCAGGCTCAAAATTATTCAGAGACTACAGTGAGTACAAAATGCAGCAGCCAGACTGGTGGTTGGTGCAGGCAGATATGACCGCATCACCCCAGTTCTGGCCCATTTGCATTGGTTGTCTATTGCATCCCGAATAAGGTTCAAGGTAATAGTTTTGATTTACAAAACCCTCCATAGCTTGGGACCTGAGTACCTGACAGAGTGGATCTTCCAGAGGTCAACTGAGACCCAACCCACCAGAATGCCACAGGCACTCTCACTTTGGGTGGTCACTCCCAGGGAGGCCCGGAAATTGATCACTCAAAACTGAGCCTTCAGTGGCTGCCCCTACACTCTGGAACAAACTGCCGCGTGAGATCTGCCTGGCACAATCCCTGCCGGCATTCAAAAAAGCTCTCAAGACCTTGCTTTTTAGAGAGGCATTTGGCAACCAATAGTTTTTTTTTTTAGGGGGGGGGTTGTTTTTGGTAAAATATAAACCACCATCTTGCCTGACTATTTTATGATTTTTGGTTTTTTGTTTTAATCCACTATATGTTTGATATTTGTTTTTTATTGATATCTATATGACTGCTGTAAACCACCCGGAGTTCCTCCGGAATACGGGAAGTATAAAAATGTATAAATAAATAAACAATAAATAAAACTGATTAACGGAGATAAAGGATCAAAAGTAAACATCACACACACATAATAAAGGCAATGAAAAGCAACATTGCAAATGGTAGAAACGAGTCCAAAAGTGGAGTTTGGAAGAGTGCTTCATTACCTTTCCTCAGGACAGGGTTCATTCCAAGCTCAGAAGCACTACATGAAAAAGGCCTTTCCCATGTACCTGACAAGTTTACTTTTGCAAATGGATGTCCCTTCAAATGCGACCATCCTACTGATCTTAATGACTGAGCAGGTTCGTACTGAGAAAAGAATTTTCTAATATAGCCCAGTGCCAAGCTATTTGTAGAGGTTTCATGTTTTTTAAAGTCAACACTTTGAAGTCATCTCAGAAAACAACTGGTGACCACATGCAACGATCTTTGTAATAAGGAGAGCTGCATGTGAAGCTACACAGCAGAATTTCAGCCAGTGAATAAGATCTGATTGCCTTACCTTCAAATCCCAGGTACTGTATAGGTCAAGGTTATTCAGTGTTACATCCCAGCTAGAATATGTGCAACTGGCCTAAGGTTTCCTGTATCTGAGGAACCCAGGAAGATTTTCCTATAAAGATGGCTTTAATTTGTTCTTTCACAAGACATTCATTATTCCCCTTAGCCATTTGCCTACTTCTCAGGAACAGTAAGGGTGAAGCAGAGCAGTAAGGGTACCACTCCTCACCTGTCCAGGCTCTCCATATTTCTCCTAGAGAGATTCACAAACTCAAAACAACCCCAGCCAGATAAACAAGGCCTTGCCAAAGCTACAACAACTTAACTGACCCGGCTGTTGAAGTCTGAATTAAGGCAGGTCCAAGTGATAAAGCAAATCATCTTCAAATCTTCCAGGCCACCATCTCCAGCATTCTGGGAAATGGGGTCATACACAATATAAAAAGGCGGATGCAACTAATATGAGCTGGGAAATTATAACAAAGACAGATAGAGGGCTTTAATAATCACAGCCCAGTCAGTGTTTGATTCCTTCTGTGGCATCTCAACTAACTGCCTTCAGTGCTCTACGGAGCAAAGAAATTGACTTAAATCTCCCATAGCAATGGGCCACATTGGTGCGTCCCATGACCAGATTCATGCCTTCTGCCTCACTGCAGACCACTGCCCCCCATCACTGATATGTGGTAGCAAACCATAAAAACCCTTTTAGAGAAAGCATTTTTTTCTCTTTGTTTTAATACCTTTTAATCCATTTGCTGAAGAACTGGATTTTTCATCAAATTTTGGGGGTACATGTTTGGAGGGAGCCAAGGAGGGTTGCATTTGGTTAATGGCATGTGTTGCCTTCAACTCATTTCTCACCAAGAGGGAAATACAGTGGTGCCTCAACTTATGAATTTAATCTGTTCCGAATGCATGCTCTTAAGTCGAACTACTCTTAAGTCCGGGTACCTATCTAAAACATTGGAAAAAATTTAAAAAATGAAAAAAATATTTGTAAGTCGAGCAGACCATGTCTAAAATTTGTAAGGTGGCAGTTAAAATGCCAACAGTTTTCCACTCTTAAGTCGAGCTGCTCTTAAATCGGGGTACCACTGTATTGCTTAAGCCCAATATTGTTGCCTGCCAGGGCTGTTTCTGTATTCTGCTGCTCTGCCAAAATTTTGGCTCTTCCTCTAACAAACAAAGTAGGAAACTACCCCAATACATACGGGATTCTAGGTCTGTCATGCTCTCTGGTGGAGCATTTTAATCAGCCATCCACCCCTGCAGAGTTTGATACCAGTGGTCAAGATTTAAACCATTAGGGCATTGTTTCCACTCAGTAAGGGCCCCAAAGCAAGGATAAGTCAGACGGCATCTATGGGTCACAGCCCTACTTGGAAGAGACCCATGATGGACACGAGTACCCAACTGAGGCCCCTCACTGAAGTCTGTCTGAACAAGGAGCTGAACCTACCCAGGGTGCTAACACTGAGACCTCTCTGGCAAGCTCATAAAGGCGGCGGGGGGGGGGTTGCAAGAGATAGACAGGATGCCCAAGCTGCTTGGGCCCTTCTACAGGCACTCAAAACAGCAGGCTGCAGCACAGATATGGAAGCATTTATCCACTTTTATATAACCCTGGCTGAAGCAATGATAAAATCTTTGGTGGGGGGCAGGTGGGGAGGCACACAAACACCAATACAAAAATCTTACAACTAAATTGTAACCCAGCTCCTGTATGAGAAGTTAAAAAAATAATGATGAGTCTTTGCTGTCACTGTTGCAAAGACAGTGACTCCCCCTAGAATAATTATGTCAGCTGCTGTGTGGTCCCAGACTGGGATTGAAATCAAAGTTCTGTCAACAGCTCTGTTTTGAATTGTCATGCAAAGCAACACGCATCCGAGCAAAGAAGTTCTGTGCCCTGCTATTTTCTTCCCTTGATAGATGGCTTCTATCCCTGCGGCACAGCTAAAATAGCTGATTATGATGTTCCTGTTGCTGTTGGAATTGCAAGAACCTGTAAGGTCAGCTGGGGGGCTGGTGGTGGTTTAAAAACGACAATACCCTTTTTGCTTGAAGTAAAACAGGCATTTTCTAATAAACCAGCTATCACCAAGCGGCAGTTCCATGGCTGACCTGCCATTGGCCATGGTGGGTGGGTCTGATGGGAGGTGCAAGTCGAAAGAATTAGAGGACCACAATTGTCCCAGTCCTGGTCAACCATCCCGAGTGTCCACCGTCTTGTGAGACAGTCAGATTCCAAAGGATACTGAAATCTGCAGTCTTGGTCTGGCAACTGTTTCCTTAAACAGAAAGGAAGATTCTGTGTGTTTGTGTGTGGGGGATGGGAGAGGGAGTCATTAACTCATTCAACCAAAAGCCATAACTGTGTTGATAAGAAGGGGAAATCTATAAACAAAATACAGACTAAATGTCTGAAGAGCCCAACAGAACTAGATAATCTGAATGATGTGTGATGATGGTCAACAACTACAGTAGGACCCCGGTATCCACTGGGGATTGGTTCCAGGCCTTCCCATGGATAATGAAAACTGTGGATAAGAGAGAACGCCTGCCCACTCACCACCAAACTGCTGTTTTCTGACAGTAGCTTGCTTTATGACTGCTGTTTTGAGACATTAGCTTGCTTTATGGCTGCTGAATTATTTAATTTTTTTCCTCTGCCAACCGTGGATAACTGAATCGGTGGATAATGAATCAGCGGATATTTACTGTACTTACGTAAAATCATAGAATAAGGAAGTTGGAAGGGGCCTATAAGCGCTCAAGTACTTAAAGATGGCTTTCATGCTGCCATTCTGCCTTCTCTTCTCCAAGCTCAACATACTAAGTCTCCTCAACGTTTCCCTATAAGGCTTAGTTTCCAAATCTCTTAGCAATCTGGTGGTCGTTTTCTGGACACGTTTCATCCTCTCCACATCCTTCTTAAACCATGGTGCCCAGAACTGACCACAGAACTTTGGCTGACGTCTGACCAAGTGGAACTGAGTGGTACTCTTTGTTCCCTTGAAACCTAGATGCTACACTTCTGTTTATATGCCCCAGTATAGCATTCACCTTTTCCTTGCTTTTGCTGCTGCATCACACCACACCATTGGCTTAGGTTTGGCTTGTGATCTATTAAGACCTCCAAAATCCTTTCCCCATATTGTACTACTTACTTCCAAGCCAGATTTTACCCATCTTCTATTTGGCCATTTGATTTTTTTTCCCTGCCTAAGTGCAGCACTTTACATTTTCCCTTGTTTCAGTTCATTTTGTTTGGCCCAGTTCTCTAATCAGCCCCAGCAATTTTGACTCCTGACCCTGTCTTCTGCTGTATTACCTACTCCTCCAAGTCAGGTGTCACCTGCACATTTAATGAACATCCCCGCCACACCCTTATCCAAATCATTTATAAAGATATTGACACTGGACAGAACCCTGTGGCACCACACTTCTGGAAATCTTAAGAAATATTTTATAAATATATAAGAAATATGTTTTCCTGCTCTATACTTTCTTCCATAGCCTTTTTGTTGGTTTGTTTCCTTGATAATATGACGCTAATTCAAAGCTTAGGAATCTCTTGACTGTAGAAAGGACATTTGAAGAAAAGCAGTAATCTCTGGCGCCGGAACGAAGTCCAAAACAAAATAAACTATGTCTCTCAGAAATGACAAAAAGGACGGGAAGGCATCCTCTTGTTGCCTCACTTTTGTTACAAAGACCACACATCTGTAGTCATTACAGCCTGAAATATACTAAACCTATCAGCACCAAACCCAGTACCTTTTCCATGAAAAAAAAAAGGTTCCTTTTGGATAAGACCTTAATTAGATAGGTTATCTACTTTCTGGGTGTGCTATTGGACAGGGGAAATTAATAGATATTGTTTTTTAAGGTAGTAGTCCAGGGAATTTTAATGACACATAGCAGAGACAAGTTTCATTGCATAAAGACAGCCAAATGTTTGATGTTAGTTTTAACAGATAAGCATTTAAAAAGGAAAAATAATTATCAGAGAAGCTGTAAATGAAGAACAAACAAATTGTTTTTGAGGACCTAATAATCTTCTTTTGTAACCATGTATGAATCCTGCCCACTAATGCATAATTCTGCCACATCTTGAATTCTGAGCCTGCAACTGAAAATATGCAAACATTAAATTAATATAGAGCATATGTACAACCTGGAGAAGGATGGGCTTTGGATGGCTTTAAATGGCTCTTCAGTTGCTTCTAAATTTCAGATCCAGATAATTGTTGAAGATCATGGTTGGTTCTCAAAAATATGGAGGGTTCTAGCAACTTCAGTTCTGAGAATATCTTTAGACTAGACTAGAGGCTAAAATACAGGTTTTCTAGCTGGCCAAGAGAGAGAGAGAGAGAGAGAGAGAGAGAGAGAGTGCCAAAAGATAATGAGCATTAAATAGCATCACCATCAATTATGCCAGATGTGGGAAGACGGGTTTGTTCTGAAAAACATCCACATTTGTCTAATCATAATTAATACATAGCTATTTGGATCTGCATCAGTTTCTCAAAGCAAGCAATAGCTCTTTTAAGACCATCTGCCCAAGTGCAGGCAAAACAGTTTCTTCAGCTTGAACTAAAATTTACAGTCTTTGTTTGTCAGCTGCAACAATGAAAGGGATCCCTCTCCTCAGCGCCGATGCAGAATTGCTGAGAGGAAAACTGAGAAGAAAAGAAGTCACTGTGCCGAACCTCTCCCTTCCTATCACTTGTAGCAAGAATATGGTATCACTCAGTACCCCAGAGAAGCAATTTTGGCTTTCGAGTAGGTAGGTATTGGTATGTGTTGCCCTGAATCAGCCTTCACCCAGCCTACTGCCTTCTGTATATTTTGGGCTACAGCTTCTATCATTCCTAGCCAGCCCAGCCATGAGGGCCAGGGATGATTGACAATATGATGCAACTTCTCCAGTGGGCACCAGGTTGGGGCAGGCTGAGCAAAAGGGAAGCAATCTATGAAACATTTCTGATTTTGCCCACAATTTGTCCCCAAGAGACAGCAGGACCCAGGCCCACTGACTTCCAACAGGTTGGGCATTGACACCTTTAAAACAACAAAAGGCCCTCAGCATATAAGATTGCTCCTTCCATAGCATGGCACATTCGACCTGAAAACTTTCCAGAAGGGCTATAGGCTTGTAAAGAGGAAGAACACAGAGGAGTAGATGTGAGAGAATAGAAACAAGTGGAGTGGAGACAGGTTATCCCAGCATCCTGAGGGTGGTGAATCCAGTTCGGGTATTAATCCGAACCTTCAAGTAGCTGCTCATTTTGGGGATAGGGTTCAGCATTTGGGTAGCTCATCTAAAATTAACTAAGGCCTGAAACAGATTTAATGATCTCATAGCATCTGGCTCACCCTTCTCTGCTGTACGAACAGCAGGGTAGCTCTATGCTATGAAATGAAATAGATGGAAACATTTTACAAAGGTTTTTTCACTCACACTTCCAAGGAGACTCCAAAAGAGGTAGACGGCTGCGTATTGGTGGAATAGCTCTAGACCAGTGTTGGTGCACAGGTGGCAAAGGTGGCGCACAGAGTCCTTTCTGTGGGCACCCGATATCACACACATACACCCCACAGCCAAGGCACTTCCCCCTCCGCTTGGAGCATACCACTGTGCTCCGTGCAGAGAGTTAGGTGAGGGGAAGGCAGCAGCTTGTGGACTCCTTCATAGCCCCAGTTTATTCTCCAGCCACATCACTCTGGGCATTCGAAAAGCAGTGTGGCTGGAGAGTAAACTGGGATTACAAAGGAGGCCACAAGCTACCGCCACTCCCCCCTGGCTTTCCCAACAGTGTAGTATCCCTTCTGCCTCTCTGCCCTGGGCAAAGAGGCAGATGCCATGCTACTGTTCAAGAAAGTGAGGATCGAACAGCAGGTTTTTTAATTTCCCACAGCCACAGCTACCCTTTGGGAAAGCAACGATTGAAAAGCAGAGGGTGATGTGGCCATTGGAAATTCAAAACCCTGCTCTTCAATCCTCGCTTTCCCGAAGGGTAGCACCCAAAGCATTTGTAACCCGGGGTACTACTGTATTCAGGTTAAATTGCCATATTGGCACTTTGGGAAAAACAAGTAGGTTTTGAATCGCAGTTTGAGCACTCGGTTTCTAAAAGGTTTGCCATCACTGCTCTAGATGTTTGCACCTCCCTTAAGGTAGAGGTTTTTGTTTGTTTGCTTGCTTGCTTGCTTGCTTGTTTTGGATAGCCTAGCCTTTAAAAAAAACATTAAAGACCTGGCTTTTTAAGGAAGCATTTGTTGTGTTGTGTTTTCCCTGTTTATTGTTTCTCCTCCCTTTTTTTTTAGTATTTTTGGGTTGTTGTTTTATTTTTACCTCTTGCCGGATTTTAGCATGTATTATGTGTTTATTTGCTTATCTTTCATGTTTATTCTACTGTTTATTTAATTTGCATTGTTGTTTATTTCTTATTTGCATTTATATAAACCACTCATAATCCCTTCTGGGAAATTGGTGCGGTATAAAAATGCAATAAATAAATAAATAAATAAATAAATAAATAAATAAATAAATAAATAAATAAATAAATAAAAGGTCTTAATTGCCAGTTGAAGGCTAACCCACTCCAGAATAATATGCATAATAATAAGGATAACATTCAACCATATATTGCTGCTGGGAAAATCTTTGAGCACCTCTTCTCGGACCACTATGCCTATTTGGTAAAGCTGGAAGAAGAAACCTAAGAGAAGTAGCGGATAGTGCCATCATCTCAGATGATGAAAATATCTGGGGACTTTGATGCTCCACTACACCACTCCTGGCCTGCAGCCCAAAATGGTACGTTCCTAGAAGCTGTAGGCCACAGTATCTCCTTGCATTGGTTCGTCCTATGAAACCGCATTGGCACAATAAAGCATATGCTCGGAGTAAGCATTAAAAAGAAAGAAAAAGAAGGGCATTTCGTACTGGCCCAAGGGAGAACAGAGCTCCCTGCCAGAGGCATCACTAACAGCAAGGTAAGTTTGCCAAAGGAAGCCCTGAATTTGAAGTAGACATTTCCTCGGGGAGAAAGTGGTGCATGTTAAAATGCAGATCTGGCTCCCATCTCCCACGTTTGTACATCAGGGAGACTTCCGCCCACACATTTGGCACATTTTGTATTACAGAAAAGTGGTTTCATTTATTTATGTTAACATACTTCCTTCACTTGGAAGCCCAACCTACTGCGACAAATGGTTCATGCCCTGCCCAGTCCGTGCCTACTGCCTAAGAAGCAAATGCCTGAGCAAAAATAAGATAGATATATCATATAGAAGAGCACTGCAGTTAAGGGCCTTCCCACCGCCCCCCCTCCACCCCCCACCGCTGCCCAAGGCTGTCAGGACAAGGCTGCTCCAGAACAGATCAAAAGTAGCCCCGAGAACTCAAGGGACAACCCTGCCATCTGCTGGCCCGGTTGAATCACAGCAGCCATTTTGGAGGCATTTGGGAGGGGGTGTTGAATGGATAAATGTTGTGTGTGTGGAGAACTGAGCCACAGGCAGAGCTGAGGAAGAGAAGGAAGCTCTAGATGGCTTCACAGATGTTCGAGTCATCCTCACAGAGGGACAATAATTTTGATAGCTGCACGTGAACTCAAAGACAGATCTCAAGGCTCTTTTAGTCATGAAAGGATTGATTGCGAGCAATGGCAAAAAGTCAGAACCATGAGAAATGTAACATGTTTTCATTGATCTGGATCTGAGGCCCTCTCTGATCTGAGGCCTATGGTCCAAGATAGGGAAATAAAAAGGTAAAGCTAAAGGTTCCCCTCTGCACATGTGTGCTAGTTGTTTCTGACTTTAGGGGTGATGCTCATCTCCGTATTCAAGCTGAAGAGCCAGTGTTGTGCAAATCCATGGCCATGTGGCCGGCATGGCTGCGAGGAAACACTGTTTTACCTTCCTGCTTTTTACGGCAGTAACTTTTTAACTACTTGCATTTACATGCTTTAGAACTGCTAGGTCGGCAGGATCTGGGGTTATCAGTGGGAGCTCGCTCCGCTGCATGGCACGTGGGATTCGAATCACCGAGCTGCCGACTTTGCATACAACAGTTATCGGAGCCTTAGACCGCTGAGCCACCACATCACTGTACATCAAATTCCACCTTGAAGACAGCACTGGCTCAGTTTTCTATCCTGTCTAGACTATGTTGAACAGGTTTTGTAAGGTCATCACTTACATTTTGAACAGTAATGCCAAAGGAGCAGAGCTTGTTTGGACTACAGCTCCTAGCATCCCCAAGTTAGGAGTAGAGGATGCTGAAACTTTAGTCCTAAATGGAACATTTCCAAACTCTGCATAAGGAGAGGATTTCAGAGCAGACCTGTGAGGCCCCCTTGAGCTGAAGAAGCAAAAGGGATACAAATGGGGTGGGCTTCTTAATATTTCAAAGTACAGTAACATATATCAACATTTAAAAACATGCATCTACCTTCAAAAAGGTCACAGGAAGTAAAGCCAGAACTATCTCAAGTGTGGTCTCCAGGGACTTAAATGACTTTTACTGCTACATAGAATGTTGGAATTTTTAACCCACGTTTGCACAACTGCTGGAGAACTCAGTCTTCATCATCACTGTTTTATAATGATCTTTGTTGCCTTGAAGGGTGAGGCTAGCTAGAGCATCAGTTATTGAAATCAAGAAATTCAGAGTCTGGCTAGCTCAAATGTGAACATAAGGGTCCAGCACTCCTCACCGCTGCCCACAAATCACCCTCACACGGCATTCTGGTTCTTTCATCTCCTTCCCCAGCTTCTCTTTGTAGCAAGAGTACATATAACAACACACAATCCTTTCCCTTCCATCCACACACCTGCTTCAAAACCAACACTCCTCAACATCTTCCTTTCGGGTGAAGAAGAAGCAATTTGAGAGGGCTGATTAAATGGAGCCAGAAAGATAAGAGGAGAGGATATTGCGGAGAAACAGAAATGGAACAGAAGCAGGTGCACAGAGCTGTGAGATGTAAAATGTGTCTGTCACCCTGATCTCACCCTGTCTTCCCACAGACACTCCCACACTTCAGGGCAATGTTTCTGAAATGAGAGTAAAGAATTACCATAATTCGGTTAGTAGCAGGGGTGGTAGCTAGTTCAGAGAAGGCATAGCTGAGACCAAGGAGGCAGGGAAAGTAAAAGCCTCTGGGTGTGTGTGCCCCATTTCCAAGTGTTTGAAAATCTTAGGGGTAACACTGTTTATTATTTCTGAGATTTCCTTAGAAGTAGGACAGTGGAGACTTAAGGCATTACTGGGGTGCCCTTTTTAATGCATCTGGACTCAAATCTTCTTATGTAGTTGTGCTGGTGTAATACTAACAACATAACCTTTGGAAGTGAATTGCCTCAAGTTATGGCCATGCACAGCACAGCAGAAATAGCTTACATTGATTTCTTAACCTGAGGTAATTCACCTCCAAAAATTATGGTGCTAGCAGTATGCTGATACAACTACACAAGAGGCTGAGCATAATTTAAGGGTTCATTGTGCTAACAATGAAACAGATTCCCTCTCAGCATCAGATAGGATAGGGAATCCATAAGTATATAGGATTCTGCCTATGGAATTTACCTGCCTGTTTGCTCTCAGACTCTGTCCCAACACACATTACTCAGACTCCAGTTGCTGTTCCCTTTGTCTAGTGGTAAGGGTGATAAATTCAAGTCATCTCCATTCATACCAATACTAGAAACTGGGAATCCACAGTGAGAGAGTATTTAAATTTTAAATACAGTATTTTGCATAGAACCAAGCAGAGCATTATAAGAAGGAAAGCTGGTCTATGGAAATAAACCATGTTTTGTCATGGAGGCAACTGTTGCATGGAACTCAGGACCTCAATAGACAAGATTCTGATTCCCTATCTAGAAGCCATCCTCCTCCAAATGGAGAAAATGTGTGATGATTAAAAGTTCATTAAAAGCAGAAGTGTGACTGTGTTTGGAATTATTGCTGAAATGTAATCAGCTTTCCTTGCAATTGCAAACATACCTGCAGAGAGTATTACATAACAAAAAAGGTCATGTTGGTGGGAAGAAACCACTGCAAGAGCAGGAAAAATGTAGGAAGGAATGCTGTTGTGCCGAACTGAACTGTGTTTTGCCAGCAGAAAGTCTTGTGCGATATTCATTTCATAAATAAATAAATCACAATAATGAGCAATTTGCTTGATTTTAATATTATTTGACCTGAAACTTCAACACCACTACTGTAGGGCCATCAAAGGATATACCAGTGGCCAATGGCTTGTACAGGGCAAGTATGCTTGCTTGCATACCACCATCGTAATGGAGCCCTGTTACAAGAATTTAATTAAGTTTAACACATTTACAATCCATGTCAGCATCAGTGTTTGGGGGGGGGGGGGCTAATCCTAGGAACTACAGACCCCAGAATGCTCTAGACAGGGGCTAGAGGATGCTGGACATTGTAGTTCAAATCATTTTTCCAGGTTTGGGTCAGCAGTGGAATTTCCACTGGTGTGGAGCAGGCATATTCCTGACACAAGTGGCTGGACTCCACTTCCTTGCCACTTCAAAATAAATCTCCAGAGTGATTACAAAGCTGATGTGCTGTAGAACTGAACCCAGGGGCTCTTCCGCCTTTAATTCCCCAATTAAACATATGTCACCTTGGTGCGCTTCCATGCATCACTCTCCTTGTTAGGAGCTTCCCTCTCGGTAAGGAAGCAGTCTCTTCACAGGAATGATGGATTGCTGCATATTGTCCCTCATCAAGCTTTATCTACACAGGGCCCATTATAGCGAATACCAGAGACACTGGTCTTACAAAAGCAGAAAGGGTTTCCTTTTTTCTGTTTTATACACCTGATAAGGATAAGGAGGAAGCAGCAGCCCATTATTCTGCAATATGCCATTCAATTCATAAACCCTCTCAGGGACCTTTGCCTCAGCTGCCATCGGATACACGGCATTTCTGGAGAGCTGCAGCCACAGCATCTTAATGGTGTTCTCTAAACCTTTGTGGGAAGGACATTCAGCTCCAGGACTAGGTGTTTCACAAGGAGTATATTGTCCGGATAGTTCTTCCTCAGAAATGCTGTAAGGGAACTCCTCCTTCAGCCCAGATCTCAAAAGAATAAATGACAAAATCATTTTCTCAAGAGCGCCAGGAATTGCTTTTAGTTGGTGCACTAGGTTAAAAAAATAGGAGGTGGGGTGGGGTTTCAAACTAGTGGTACCCCGATTTAAGAGCAGCTCGACTTAAGAGCAATTCAACTTAAGAGCGGAAAATTGTTGGCGTTTTAAATGCCGCCTTACAGATTTTAGATAGGGTCTGCTCAACTTACAATTTTTTTTATTTTATTTTTCATTTTTCATTATTTTTTTCAATTTTTTAGATAGGTACCCCGACTTAAGAGTAGTTCGACTTAAGAGCATGCATTCGGAATGGATTAAATTTGGTAAATTGAGGTACCACTGTACCTTGTGATTGGAGGGGATGCAGCTGGAGACCATTTTTTTTACTTGTCTGGAAAGCTGAAAGCAGACAGGCCAAGCCCTTTCAGAGACAAAAATCAAGATTCGTGGCCACGGATGTCAGCAAAATTTGTATCGCTGCTGAGAGTTTTTCGGGTTATTTGGCCATATTCTGGAAGTTTTTCTTCCTGATGTTTTGCCAGGCTCTGTGGCCGGCATATCCAGAGGGCAAGGGGCTCAGGGAACCAGGAGTTCTCTCTGTGCTCTGGGGTTCACTTCTAGTTCCCTGAGCTCCTTGCCCTCTGAAGATGTTGGCCACAGAGACTGGCCATACGTTAGGAAGAAAAACTTCCAGAACATGGCCAACAGCCCCAAAAAGTCACAACAGCTATCAGATCCAGCCGTGAAAGCCTTTGAGAATACATTAAAACTTGTATGATTTCATAAGAAAAGCCTACTGTTTTGGTTGTTGTCTCCTGCATTTTGAACAATCGGAAACAGTAGTTCTAGAAAAGGACCAAATCAACATAAGCAGGGAGGCAAGTATGGTTGGAGGGAGTAAGGGAGCATCTCCTAACATCCCATCAATGCAAGTAATTTGTCCTGTCACTTCATTAATTACATGTTTACAGCAGACACGAGCACATTTATGTTTCTAGGTGACAATTCCAGTGTTTGCCCAAGCATCACCTCCATTAGACAGGCAGCCTGGGAGATTTTGGAAATTGTACTCCAAAAGTGCACATCTGCACACACCTGGTTTCCACTCAGGGGAGCAGCATGCAGTTCAGTAACCCTTTACTATTTATACACAGTCAATAGTTATGCAGATGAAAAATGAAGTCGGCTTGAAGAAGCCTAGATGGATCCAAGGGCAATTTAAAGGGGAAGATTCAGTGCCTTGCAGTCTTGGTTATTTGTAAATTCCTGGTTCAGTGACAAATTTAACTTGCTATTTGAATGGACAGAAGGGGGTTTACCTGTTAAGGCATGATTGAAACCAAAAGCCCTCCAGCATTTGCTGAGCATTTGTGCAACTTTCTCTACTCCTACTGCATCCCGGTGTC
The DNA here is from genome assembly GCA_037367245.1 of Phrynocephalus guinanensis. NCBI lineage: Eukaryota > Metazoa > Chordata > Lepidosauria > Squamata > Agamidae > Phrynocephalus > Phrynocephalus guinanensis. Next base: position 41,545,486 of record CM074735.1, on the reverse strand, counting down.
GACACAATGTTAAATGTGTGTGTCCCAATGATGGCATTTCCTAATGGCCATTTTTTTCTGCTGGTCAATCTCCATCCTTCCACACCCCAAGGACAGGTAAAGCAAGGGGGGGTAGGAAAACATGAGGTGGATGGGGGCAAGGAGATGAAGAATGTATAGGGCATACCTGGATTGGGAAGGAGATATCAGGGAACAATTGCAAATACGTGTGGACAGGCATGGGGGAATGATCTCACGCATCCTGGTACATCCCATGACAAATACCATCCTCTATGTGGATTTCAGCACAGAGACAATCTATTCAGATGTGCAAGGGGGGGGGGACATCAGAACAACACAGATTACAGTACAGACCAACCAAGGAGAAGACCACAGTGTGGATGATCCTGGAGATTCAGCATGGCAACAAAAATGCTTTTGGACATGTCTGATATAATTATCACCATCATCTTAGTACTGCAGAGCTGGGAGGAACCCTATGGGAGAGAAGCACAGTGGGGAACTGAACTCCCAAACCTCTGGCTCTGCAGCCAGATGCCTGAGCTATCCAGCAGTTTGTGCATCAGCCATTTCCAAAACAGGTGGCTTTTATTTATTTATTTATTTATTTATTTATTTATTTATTTATCACCCATATTCCCAAAGGCATTCCACATATCATTCACAGGAAAACAATAAAAACTACAAAACATAACAAGTAAATAAGAATACTCGGCAAGATGGCAGAACAGACAAAGTGGGGGGAGCCCTGATGGTCGCCAAATGCCTCTCTAAAAAGCTTTTTTGAAGGCTGGCAGGGACTGTGCAAGGCAAATCTCACTTGGCAGATTGTTCCAAAGTGTGGGGCCAGCCACCGAGAAGGCCCAGTTTCGAGTGACCGATTTCTGGGCCTCCTTAGGTGTGGCCACCCAAAGTGAGAGTGCCCATGACATTCTGCTGGGTCAGGACATATTTGACCTCTGGGATATCCACTCCACCAGGTATTCAGGTCCCAAGCCATGGGGGAGGGGGGTTGTAAATCAAAACCAGTACCTTGAAACTTATTCGGGACGCAATGGGCAACCACTGCAAATAAGCCAGAACTGGGGTAATGTGGTCATATCTGCCCACACCTACCACTAGTCTGGCTGCAGCATTTTGTACCCGCTGGAGTCTATGAATAAGGGTCAAGAGCAACCCCACATAAAGTACACTGCAATAGTCTATCCCTGAGATCATGAGCACCTGCACAACTGTTCTCATGGAAGCCTCATCCAGGTAGAAGTGAATCTGGGCAATCTGCTGAAGATGGAAAAAGGTGGACTTGGCTACCATCTGGGCTTCCAGGGATAAAGCCGGATCCAAGACCACACCCAAGTTCCTAACTCTATCTGCCAACTGGAGGGTAGTAAACCCCAGATTGAGGAGAGGGCCCCTGTACCCAGAAGAGGACACCCCGAAGAACGGGACTTCAGTCTTCTCGTTGAGTCTGAGCCTGTTGGTTCTGGTCCATTCCATGACCGGTTCCAGGTAAGAGTTGAAGGTCTGCACTGCCTCCAATGCAGAGGTGGTAAAGGAGAAATAAAGCTGCATGTCACCCGCATACTGATGACAGCATACTCTAAATCCCCTAGTGACCTCAGCCAACGGCTTCATGTAAACAGCATGGGGGAGACTGCCGACCCCTGAGGCACCCCACAAGGGAGCGTCCAGGAAGCCAACAACTCCTCCCTCAACTGAATTTAAAGAAAACATACTGACTTCCAGAATTTTATAAGGAAGAAAAAACAGTTGTAGAGCAAGAAAAGAAACTATATGAGTAAAGAAAAGAAGAAGAGTGGGACATATCACAGGGCTCACCTAGAAGAATTTGCTGCCTGAGCCAGAGAACAAGATGGCATCCCTCTGGAACCACCCAATTCCGTATACAAAAGTCATGTACAAAAGCACCTTACTTCGGCACTGGCAATATGGCTGTGTCACCCACAGCCCCAGAGAGCAAGAAGCTAATTTAAGATAAACAGAACAACCTTCACTGCAGTTCCTCTGTCCTTCAGTGCCTGTCAGCTGGGGCAGTAACCTTTCTAGGCCTAATGGTAGCTGGTAAAAGCCGACATATGTGAAAACAGGCTTTCTGTCGTTATTCCCTCATCTTCTCTCTCTGTTTTTTCACCTCCTACTCTTACACAGCTCAAGTGTTAACAGAAACAGAACGAACCACTCCAGTGATTTCTTGTTTCTTCTGAAGAAGGCAGTTGAAGATACTTGTTAACGATAAGGTGTCATTAAAAGTTTATCTCCTCAGAGCATGAAAATGCCTGTCAGCAGCCATGAAAATGCCTATCAGCAGCCTGTCACTTGCCCTCATCACCATTATTACTTATTCATTAGTGTGATGGTCCAGAAGGGAATTCTACAGGAAATTGTTTGGTTTCTTTATGATAGGAAACACTAAAATAGCCATGCTTCCACATTTCCAAAGTGATAATGGCCTCTGAGTGAAATTCAGGCAAGAAGAACAATGGAATTTTACTGAGGAAATCTGTTTTTATCTATTGTTGGTTGTTATGTGCCATCAAGTTGGAAACTGACTTAAAGTGACCTTAATAGGGTTTTCAAGGCAAGTGGGTCATTTAAGGAGTGGTTTTACCAGTTCCACTCCCTTCCTGAATTTCCATGGCTGAAAGGGAATTCAAGCCCCGTTTTCCAGAGTCCTAATCCATCGCTCTATCCACTACTAGCCATGCTAATAATTTCTGAGAGGGCTGGATATGGGCTATCACACAAGGTTGAGCCACCTATTACCTCCCTGCCACTTTTAGCCTTTGTAAATTCATCCCTGCAGTACACTTGAAATGGATGGATTTGACCTTTACTTTTGTCACTCTGGGCTAGCATTATACACACACACACACACACACACACACACACACACACACACCAGTTGAGCTCCTTAAAAGCAATATGGGATATAATGTAAATAGCACTCATGTCTTGAGTGGAGAACATGTCCTTGAGTTAGCTTAAAACATATTATAAATCCCCTTTAGTTTTAGCTGATGGATAAGACAGACATGTCTCCCTCTGCATGCTTTATAACTTTATACATCTCTTCCATGACTTCCTTTTGTGGTCTATGTAGGCTTTCTTATCTCAGATGTCCACACAGTCAAAGCTGGCAGAAACATGCACTGTGAAACCCAGCTCCTAAGGATAAGGGTAATTTTAAAAACTTTTTCCTTCCCCCACCCACCACTCTCTCCCTCACCATCTCTCTCTTTGAAAACCACCAAACAATTCATATTATCTCACAGAACAAGGACTGCTAAGTTATTTTTTGTAGCTTTTCTGAATCTTTCCCTCCTCCATGATACTCTGGTAAAGGAGGAGAGAACTGGTTGATCCCAAATTGTATACTATATCGGAGCTTTGGCCATGTAGCTTCCCATAATGCCCCTACCAGATCAGAAGTACCACTTTTGAATCATCCAACCAGCCCAGCCACTGACCAGGGCCATCTGGGGATACTGGCAAATCCAAAAAGTTACTCTAATACTGTGTTGGCTTGTATTACAGGGTAGTTTTTTTTTAAGTTTAAAGACTATGACACTGAAAGTGTGTATGAAGCCTGGAAAAGCTATCCTGAAGTTGAAAATGATTAAGAACTGTAGATGTGATGTGTATTTTCCTTTTCACCTTGACTACATTGATACAGGGTGTCAGCTTTGTGCGCGTTGAGGCTTCCACATTGGAGCCATGATTCCAGATTGGAATCTTTCTTGGACCAGCTGCCTGTCTCCTCAGAGACCTTTGATGATTGAGGGCACGGTCTGTAGTGGCAAAGGTGCAAGGAACATAGCAATTACTTCCCAATTAAATGTGACAAACATTATGGATCCATCAAGTCTTGGAAAATAAGGTGCTGAATAAGCAGAGACGCAACTAACAACCTGCTTTCTCTTTGTGAATGCTCTTAATTAGAAGTCACCGCTTCGGACTCTGACTTACCTCCTGATGTCACTATTTAGCTGATCCAGTTCAAGAGAGACTCCTCTACCAACCTGAGAGGGTGGGGAAAATGTCATCCATCTCAGTGATGCTTACTGTCTGGGAGGCCAGCCTGAAAAAGGACTTGTGTCAGGATGAAACATATTCCTTTCCTTGTGTTACTCTCTGCCACGTGAGGCAATATGCAACCCCCTCAGAATGCTTTCCACAGCACTCCTGAGAGCCCCCAGTACTCTTGTTGTTATGTGCCATCAAGTCCCCTCTGGCTCATGACGACCTCATAAATGGCCACTCTCTGAAATGTCCTCTCCTCAACCACCCTGACTCAGCTCCTGCAGACTCAAGCTTGTGGTCCCTGAGGGAAAGCCTCCTCCTGCTCCCCACATGGAGGGAGAGAAAGAGAGGGGGGAGTAAAGGTTTTGGGTTTGGTTTTTTTAAAGGTCTAAGGTAGTGCTGATGTGAAATGGCACTTAGAAGGAGAAAAAAAAATAAACTGCCCTCACAGGGGAGCAAGAAGACGCTTTCAGTTTCCCACAACATGAAGCAGCTTAGGCAAAGCACTGCGGAGAAGACGGGGTGAAAGTTATTTTCCATTTCCCTTTCCCTTTAAAAAGAAAGGAGTGCCAAACAGGGTTGCTTGGGGTTGCAGTGTTGTGGATTCCTGCGTGAGGACATGTGGTTTGACCCCCCCCCCAATAACAAGCTATACTTCAAAACAATCTGTTGAGCACAATCTAGCCTGATCTAGTTGTACCCTAACTTTTCTGCCTTGTTCCTAAATCCCTTGATCTGAATTGCCTGGACCTTGCTTGACTGCTTTTCAGATTACGACTTTGGATTGCCATTCCTTGGTGTTCACACTACAGTGAGCTTACAGTTCCTGCTTCTCCTCTTTGATCCTTTCCTTGGTCTAAGACAGGTATGTCCAAACTTCGGCCCTCCAGATGTTTTGGACCACAACTCCCACAGTCCTTTGCCATTGGAAATACAGGCTTGGAATTCTGGGAGTTGTGATCCAAAACATCTGGAAAGCCGAAGTTTGGCCACCACTGGTCTAGGACCACAGCCGTGCTGGCCAAGATTGCTGGGAGATGTAGTTCAAGAACACCTGGAGGCCCAATGTTGGAAGCCACTGGTCTAGAACTTTGCTAGCCAGCCGCTTAACTTGCTTCACACAATGTAGAAGAGGACAACCCTTATTTGCTGCAGACTCTCTTTATTTCAAAATCTATGCTGTCATTCATCTTTGGAACTCATTGACTTTAGTGTGTTTTCAAGAACACCTCTGCTCCCTTCAGAAATCATCTTCATGAACACTTGCTCTGAGTCTCAGTAAGACGTAGCCCTCCACAGTGTTTGAATTCTGACTTCTGGAAGCTCCAGTCAGCCATTGCTACAGAAGGACTTTTTTTTATTTCCTAAGTGGCATAGCACATCAGCACTGCCTTAGGGCATTAAAAACAAAAGGCATCAGGAGGTGAAATACAAAATATCTGGAAGGTCAGAGGTTCTCATAAATCAGTGGTTCCAAACCTTCCTAATGCAGGGACCCTATAATGCAGTTCCTCATGTTGTGGTGACCCCTTGCCCTGCTCGGAAGAGGCCACAAGCCCCCTTTGGCAGGCCACTGCCGCATGTGCCATAGAGAACTTCCCTCTAGAGCAGTGGTTCTCAACCTGTGGGTCCCCAAATGTTCCTGGACTGCAACTCCCAGAAGCCTCCACCACTCGCTGTGCTGGAAGGGATTTCTGGGAGTTGCAGTCCAGGAACATCTGGGGACCCACAGGTTGAGAACCACTGGTCTAGAGGCATCCTTAGCCAGTCACAGCCTCTGGTGCCATTGACTGACATCCCCTCCAACCTATCAAGCTGTAACACACTCTTTACACCCCTTCCTCCCCATACCCAAGCTGTTTGTACCTTTTTTCTTCACTGGCTCATGGTGACCCCTGTGAAATGGTCATTCAACCCCCAGGTTGGGAACCACTGTTATAAATATACTTGTGTGACATCTCTGTAACCGGAAGATGCTTATTTAGTTCTGGAAAAACCTGATGGGCTAAAAAAATGCATTTGAAGCATTGTTTTCAAGACATCTTGCAGACTGAACTGCCTTCATCTTCGGCTTCTTATTGTACTGTGATCCAGCCCTGAGAGAGAGAGAAAGAGAGAGAGAGAGAGAGAGAGAGAGGTGCCTGATTACAATAAACTGGCAACCATTGTCTCATTGCTTAAAGTAGCCATCCTTATTAATCTCTATGACACAAAAGTCTTGCTCTCCCCTGTTTTCCATTGTCATTTGGCCTCTGTTTAATTCAGTCTAATAGATTCTGAGCTTTGCCAGTTTTGGAATTAATTAACCTCTGTGATACAATGGTCACGGAATAATGGTGCATAATTACTTTTGGCCTGCTGTAAACATGGGTCACTGGAACAGTGGACTCAGCAGGTCCCAAATCAGTGACTTTTAAGGAGGTGGAAATTAATGTGTAAAAATGAGGAGATCCCTTGGCCTATTACTCACATACGCATGCATATACATATGGCAGGGACTTGTTTGGCCCTCTCCCTTTGGAGGATATGTCCACTGATGAAGACAATCAGGTAGCAATAGGTTTTCTTTAGTTTCCTTTTCTTATGCTGGTTCTTTTGTTCTATCTACCTGCTCTCTCACACAGTCGTACTAACACACTCATATTCTTTCTGATCTCTCATGTAGGCGGTTACTTCACGTCCTGCCTTCTTCCGCGATTACGTTTGTACCGTGACAGTGTTGTTTGCGGTCACGTGGTTTTGTCCCTGTTCAATCCCTGTTTCCATTTACTCACAGTCGTGATAACGTGTCTCGTGACAAGTGTTACTTCACAGCCTTGTTTCGTGGCAAGATCTGCTTTTTTTTTGGGGGGGGGGGAAACCCCATAAAAATAAAGGGCGTACCACACCCTCTGTGCTTCGTCTATTCGAAATGTCGATCTACAGCACTCAAAAGTACGAGATAAATGGATGGACGCAAGTTCACCAGCAGAAGATTGCCTTCGTTGCGTGACAGTTGTTACCTCATGGGACCTTGTCCCGGAACAGGAAGAGAGACAAAAGAATTCCCCAGCCCAGGGGCAGGTATGGCTTGTCATGCTCTGTTCCCAGTTCCGGGGGCGTGGTCGAGATAACTTTTTGCTGTCACGCTATGGACGTGAAGTAAGGTTTTTTTGTACCGGTCCCAAGCGGGACAGCAAGGAGGGACGAACGGGACATGAAGTAACCACCATACTCACACTCATACTCATTCTCTCTGTCATGGGTCCATCTTCTCATTCTCTCTACATGTTTTTCTCTTTCACACAAACATACAAACACACATTTATTCATTATCTAACACAGGTATGCACAGGCACTCTGCACACTCACATATACACCCATCTGCTTGCCAGGCTGACTGTATTTGGGTGACACCCTTCAGGAGACCGTTCAATTGTGTGAATTAAACCCCGCAAATCTCAACCCTGAAAAAAACAAAAAACCCGGAAGGGGAAGTACCCTCCCTCCCTTATTATTAATATTGCAGCAAAGTTTGGAAAAACTGAACAGGGTGTTTCCTATTTGGGGCTCTATCAGGCAGGTACAAGCAATGTCATAATGTGACATAAGTGACTTAGGGCCTTTTTACACGACCCCTAAGATCCGCTGGCCACTTAAATTTGGACCAGAGATCTTAGGGGTTCGTCGCTCTTCCTCTGTCTTCCTCTGTCCCCACCCCCTCCGCACTTCCTGGTTGCTGGCTGCGTGAGGGGAGGGAGAAAAAAGAAAGAAAAGAATGCCAGTTTACCTCCGTTTTGTTCCCGGCAGCATTCAGATCTCTTAAAGGGGCGGGGCGCAAAAAAAGAACAAACAGAAGCCAGGAGAGCCCCGCACTCACTATCCTTACACCGGATCAAATATTTGTCACCATCAAAGACCAGGTACAAGAAAACTGCTGTTTGGTCGCGCTAAAGTGGGCGGGGTCGCACTTAATTGTCTGCAAAGTCCAGAGCTGGTGGGTAAACATTTTTAAGGTCCGGACCTTGCAGCCATTTGCGGCGGAGCTTAGGGGTCGTGTATAAACGCCCTTAAATAGCTGCAAAGAGTCAGGAGCCTTTATGGCCAACCCACTCCCCAAGGAAGGTACTTCCCAGCCGGCAAGTGTGCTGGCTCATTTGAATCCAACCTTCCTACCTCCCACTCACAACACTACAAAAAAGGGTGTGCTTCCAGTAACATCTTTTTTTTTTGGGACCCCCAGGGCCAGGGAGGCTGAGAGAGAACTATAGCTCAGTTTACATTCATTTCCTGGGTGTTGGAGTACTAGGCAGTAATGGATTAAAAGTCAGCAGGTGCTTCCAAAGGGCAAACAGCTGAAAGCCTCCTTGTAAAACAATCCCAGGCCTATTCACCTTTTAATGCCCTTGCTTTGTGCATCCATGATTGCTCTTTGTTCTCTGCAGTTTATAAAGGGAGGTCACTGACTCTCCTGAGCCCCATTCAAAAATGAAGGAAGAGGAAAGCTTTTGCTATGGATGGAGTCTCTTTGTGCTATTAGGGACTCTTACAATCTCGGGGTTTCTGGGTGAAAAACTGGTCCCTCTTCATACTGTCCTTCATGTGAAAACAGCAGCAGGCAAAAGCCTGGGTTAGAAATCTCTTTCCCTGCTCACACAAACAGGTTTTTTTCCTTGGTTCAGCTTTTGAAGAAGGATGTGTTTAGGACAAACTGCACGAGCTTGGTGGAGGTCAATGGCTCTGATTTCCCAAGAGATAATCAATCTGCTCCATTTTAGAATCTGAACGTTGTAGAAATGGTCCAAAAGTGCTGAACTGGGTAGTTTAATTAAAGATTGGACCAAAATCCAGAGTGGATTCACTGCCTCCACAGTACAGTGTTGAAGTCACTAGCCTGAATTGTGATGTGCTGCTAAATAGCCTCATGTAAACTAGGGATCTATGTATTTCAGTCCTGGAGCCTGCATTAAAATTATAATATGCATTTGAGCCTTTACTAAACCACCAATAAATGCTTTATTCTCAAAACTGGTATGGGATGCAGTGTAAGCGATTTCTAGAATAGAGCATTAGCATATACACAGAGTGATCTATGATGTGGAGGTAATAAGTAATAAGATGCTTGGAATGCATCTCTCCTTCTCTTTTATAAATAAATACTCTCATACATATATGTGTATCAATACTCTTAGATCACCTTTCTTTGGAGTTGACTCCTTATTTATTTATTTTCCTCTCCATTTTAGCTAGAGAGTCAAGCCTACAAGCATGGAAGCCCTCTGTTAAAGGAAACATGGGAGCTTCCTATGTAAGAAAATGTATGGAGATATTTTTCCTCCTTTGCCATCCATATACATGAATTTCCTAAATTAATAAAAAAGATTCCCCCCGCTGTCTTATTCTTAGTATTCAGAAAAACTCTTATTCTCCAGTAGTCAGAAGCTTGGCTCTAGCTTGTTACACTCTGTAACTATAAATATGAAATTATCCTAACAGCAGTGCACAAGGGATTCAAAAGCAACAATAGCCACATCGGCTGAATTAAAATTTCAGCGCTGTGAGCCACATGGTGCCTGAATGTCTATGCAAGTACACTGGCATGCCTGTCAAACTCTACCTGTCCCACACTCAGAGACAGAATGTAGTGTTTTAAAAAAAGGAAAGCTCAGTGGAGAAGTGGAGAAGCCTGAAAACTCAAATAATGGTATGGGCAACTCCCAGTACATATATGTGCACGGTGATAGCATTTAACAATCCCAAAGATTGTTCAGAGACAGGTAGCAGGCTGTCCCTGGTAAATATGGCACACCACTGGAGCATATACATTGCTCTCTCTCTCTCTCTCTCTCTCTCTGTGGTATATTCACCCAGCCAAAGGATGAATGCCATATATCACTACCCCTTTGTTTACTGTTGTGCACTCTAGCACCATCCACACTCACATGTAACTGTCAAGCTGGGTTCATACGTTCCTAATCTCAAAGATCAGCTACTGCAATGCCCTCTATGTGTGGCTGCCCTTGAAGGCAGTTTGGAAGCTGCAGCAAATGCAAAATGCGGCAGCAGATTGGTCACTACTGCATCTAAATTTGACCATATCTCACCCATCCCAAGCTGCCTAGATGCCCTAAGTACATCCGATCTCACCTGATTTTGGAAGCAGGGTCAGCCCTGGTTAGTACTTAGACGGACGATCACCAGGGAATACCAGGTGCGGTTGGCACCTGGAGTAGGAACTGAAAAACCACTCCAGTATTCCTGCCAAGAAAACTCCATGGACATGGGGTCACAAAGAGTCGGTCACGACTGTAACAACACAACACACACCCATCCCGGTTCGCCTGCACTGCTTGCCAGTATGCTTCCAGGCCAAATTCAAGGTTTTGATGCTAATTTATAAAGCCCTTTACGGTTTAGGACCTCGCTACCTGTCCAAGCGCCTCTCCCTCAGGTCTACCCCCGCCTCCCAATTCTTCATGCTGCAGGTGGCCACTCAGAGAGAAGCCCAGGAGTTGTCAATGAGAAGCCAGGCCTTCTTGGTAGTGATTGCCCTGTTTTGGAACTCCCTTCCTGTAGAGGTGTGATTGGCCCCTACCCTCCTAGGCTTCAGAAAGCAAGACAAAACGTGGCTTTTTATCCATGCCTTGACAAAGCCCACCCCTTTGTAATTTTAATTTTATGGTTTATACCTACCATCGTTCACCAAAGGGGTTTCTGTTTTTGACTATTTTTAACATAAGAACATAAGAAGAGCCATGCTGGATCAGGCCAAAGGCCTGATCTAGTCCAGCTTCCTGTATCTCACAGCGGCCCCACCAGATGTGTTTGGGAGAGCATGAGACTAGATATCTGTCTCCTGATACCACTCTCCTGCATCTGGCCCTTGAAGTACCCTGGTTTAAACCCTGGAGGTTACACATCTCCATCATGGTTTGTAACCTGTGATGGACTTTTCCTCCAGGAATCTGTCCAATCCCCTTTTGAAGGCATCCAGGCCAGATGCCATCACCACATTGTGTGGCAGGGAGTTCCATAGACTTACAACGCGCTGGGTGAAAAAATATTTTCTTTTGTCAGTTCTTACTCTCCCAGCCCTCAATTTGAGTGTATGTCCCCTAGTTCTGGTATTTTGGGAGAGGGAGAAGAGCTTCCCTCTATCCACTTTACTCATACCCTGCATTATTTTGTATGTCTCAATCATATCCCCCCTCAATTGCCTTTTTTCCAGACTAAAGAGGCCCAAATGTTTTAGCCTTTCTTCATAAGGGAGGTGCCCCAGCCCAGTAATCATTTTAGTCGCTCTCTTCTGCACCTTTTCCAGTTCCACTATGTCTTTCTAGAGATGTGGTGACCAGAATTGTACACAATACTCCAGGTGGGGCCTTACTATTGTTTTGTATAATGGCATTATAATGTTGGCTGTTTTATTTTCAATCCCCTTTTTGATAATCCCTAGCATGGAATTGGCCTTCTTCACCGCTGCCACACATTGGGGAGACACCTTCATGGAGCTGTCCACCAACACACCAAGATCTCTTTCCTGATCCGTCACGGATAACTCAGAGCCCATGAGTTGATAGATGAAGTTTGGATTTTTTGCCCCAATATGCATTACTTTACATTTGGTTACATTAAAACACATTTGCCATTTCTCAGCCCATTCCCCCAGTTTGGAGAGATCCTTCTGGAGCTCTTCACAATCTTCTCTGGTTTTTACCACATGGAAAAGTTTTGTGTCATCGGCAAACTTGGCCACCTCACTGTTTATCCCTGTCTCCAGGTCATTTATGAACAGATTGAAAAGCACCGGTCCCAGGACAGAGCCCTGGGGCACACCGCTTTTCACTTCTCTCCATTGTGAAAATTTCCCATTGACACCTACTCTTTGTTTCCGGGATCTCAACCAGTTCTCAATCCATAAGAGGACCTGCCCTCTTATCCCCTGACTGTGCAATTTTTTCTCAGCAGCCTTTGGTGAGGGACTGTGTCAAAAGCCTTTTGAAAATCCAGATAGACTATATCAACCGGTTCACCCAAATCCACGTGCCTGTTGACCTTTTCAAAAAATTCTAAGAGGTTTGTCAGACAAGATTTACCCTTACAGAAACCATGCTGATTTTCTCTCAGCAAGGTTTGTTCTTTTATGTGTTTTAAGATTTTCTCTTGGATGAGGCTTTCCACCATCTTCCCTGGGACAGATGTAAGGCTAACCGGCCTGTAGTTTCCTGGGTCCCCCCTCCTTCCTTTTTTTAAAAATTGGTGTGACATCTGCTATCCTCCAGTCCTCCGGCACTGTGGCCGTTTTAAGAGACAAGTTGCATATAACTGTTAAGAGATCTGCAATTTCATTTCTCAGTTCCCTAATAACCCTTGGGTGGATGCCATCTGGGCCAGGTGACTTGTTAATCCTCAATTTATCAATTAGTCCTAAAACCTCCTCTCTTTTAACCTGTATTTGATTTAATTCTTTAGTCAAGAGGGGCGGCTCAGGCAGCGGAATCCGCTCAAGGTCCTCTGTCGTGAAGACAGACACAAAGAACTCATTCAATTTCTCTGCAATGTCCAAGTCTTCCTTAACCTCCCCTTTTCCTCCCTCACCATCCAGAGGGCCAACTGGTTCTCTGGCAGGTTTTCTACTTCTAACGTATTTAAAGAAGCTTTTATTATTACCCTTTATATTGCTAGCCATTCGTTCCTCAAAGTCTTTCTTTGCCTCCCTTATCATCTTCTTACATTTCTTTTGCCAGAGTTTGTGATCCTTTTTATTTTCCTCATTTGGGGAGGATTTCCATTTACAGAAGGACCTCTCCTGGCGCTTTAGAGCCTCTCTAACTCCACTCATTAACCATGCCGGTGTCCTCTTGGACTTAAATGAGCTCTTCTTTCTTTGTGGTATGCACTTGTGCTGGGCCTCTATTATTGTTGTTTTAAACAGGCTCCATGCACTCTGAAGAGACTGGATTCTTCTAACCTTCCCCTTCAGTTTCTCTCTAACTAGTTTCCTCATCTGAGGGAAGTTTGCCCTTCGAAAATCAAGGGTTTTTATGTCTGATTTGGTTGACACTCTTCCTCCGACATGCATGGCAAAGGTAATAGCAGCATGGTCACTGTTCCCCAGAGGCTCAGTGACATTCACACCTCTGACCAGGTCCTGAGTATCACATGTGTACTTTATAATAATTTCTCAGAGTAGTGGCCTATCCACTCAATGGGCAGGGTACAAGTTTAAACAACAAAAATTAAATTTAAAAAATCTGTGATTCTGGCCAGACAAAGAATGTGGGACTAGGTGAAAATATGGATTCCATGAGAGTCCAAGTATTATTTTAAAGTTGTGTCAGGCAGTACTCCTTGGACTGGATTGGTAATACTTGTGCTTTCCATGATTCTGTTTTCCATCTCACTGAGTGGCAATTTCTATGTAATGTTTACTTCTTGTTCTTAGCTTTAATATTGCCTTCTTATTGATGTAAGATGCCTCTTCGTACTCACTGTTCTTAGGCTTAAACAATTTCTTTAATGTGTTAATAACTGCTGTATATAGTCCGGATGGTTTCCTGAAAGCTTTGGGGGATTATCTGTCTGATATGGTCAGCACTCCAGTCAAAGCTCAGGTCACCCTAAAGGAATAGGGAAATGTCCCGGGTGGTTGACACGATCGCACCTAAGCAACCTCTTCTCTTACACAGAGCCCGAATGGCTCCTTGGTATACATCTGAGTGGCGCGCAATGAAGCAGGAGGGGAGACGGTTGGAGCACAAGTAGAGAAAATATCGCTGTGAGTCTGATCGAACATGGCTTAGAGCCCATTATCAAGCCTATTCTGTGGCAATACAGTTGGTGAAAAGGCAATATTTCACAAACCGTATTGCTTCCTCAGAGTGCCGTCCAGCAGAGCTGTTTCGAGTGGTCTGGGACCTTCTTCAACCAAGAAATATGGTGGAGGTTCTATACCACTTGTCAGCCCATTGTGATGAGTTTGCTGTTCACTCTGAGTGAAAAATCGCTCAGATTCGCAGTGAATTGAACTCCACTATTGGTGCAGAATCAAAGGATGTGTCCAGTGTGCCTTGCTTAGGTCCAGTGTTATTAGATGAGTTTCAGTTATTGTGATACGAGGATATGGACAGGGTGCTTGGATCTGTCTGTGCTACCACCATGCCACTCGACCCTTGCCCTTCTTGGCTGATTGAGAGATCTGCCAGTGGGTTCGCACCTGGGTCCAGGAGGTCGTGAATACCTCTTTAAGAGAGGGAGTAGTCCCCACCACCTTGAAAGAGGTGGTGAGACTACTCCTCAAAAATCCTAACCTGGACCCAGGGCTGGTGGTTAACTACCAACCAGTAGTGAACCTCCCTTATTTGGGCAAGATGTTGGAGCGGGTGGTGGCCAGGCAACGCTGCTGGATGAAATGGATTTTCTAGATCCATTTCAATCGGGTTTCAGGCTGGGTTTTGGTATGGAGACTGCCTTGGTTGCCCTGTATGATTATCTTTGCCGGGAGAGAGACAGGGGGAGTGAAACCCTATTGATACTTCTGGACCTCTCAGTGGCTTTCAACACCATCAACTACAGTATCCTTCTGGACAAGCTGGACAGGTTGGGAGTTGGAGGCACCATTTTGCTGTGGTTCTGATCCTTCATGGCTGACTGTGTCCAGAAGGTGGTGCTGGGGGACAGTTGCTCTGCCCCATAGCGTTTACATCATGGGGTTCCTCAGGGCTCAATACTGTCACCCATGCTGTTTAACTTTTACATGGAACCACTGGGAGAGGTCATCAGGAAATTTGGGCTGAGGAATCAGCAATATGCTAATGATACCTCTCCTTCTCCATCAATCCAGATGAGGCGGTTTCTGTGCTGAATTCGTATCTGGGCCAGATAATGGACTGGATGAGGGTTAATAAACTGAAACTCAGTCCAGATAAGATGGAAGTGCTGTTAATGGGTACTTTGCTGGATAAGTTAGAGGGCCGTATTCCTGTCATGGACAGGGTTTTACTCCCCCTAAGGGACAGGGTCTGCAGCTTGTGGGTGCTCCTGGACCCCAGTCTAACTCTGGAAGCCCAGGTGGGCTCGGTGGCTGGGGTGCCTTCCTTCAACTGTGGAAAATATACCAGCTCCGTCGCTACCTGAACGAGCAGAGCCTCATAACAGTTACGCATGCACTGGTAACATCCTGTATTGATTACTGCCATGTGCTCTACATGGGGCAGCCTTTGAAGACGGTTTGGCGATTGCAACGTGGCTGGTAAGCGGTCGGGCTGCCAGTGATCACATCACACTGATTCTGCATAACCTGCATTATTACCAGTTGTTGCCTAAACCCAATTCAAAGTGCTTATTCTGACATATAAAGCCCTAAATGGCTTAGGACCTAGATACCTGAAGAACTGTCTCCTTCCATATGAACCTACCCGGCTGTTATAGCGTGGGATTTTAACCCAGTGATTTCAGCTCTTAGACAAGCAGGCAGGAGGCCGCTTCTTCAGGTAACATTCTTTATTCAAGGCAGAGCAGGACTGAAGACGGAGGGGAGGGAAGCTACATTTATAGGGGCAGAGAACAGGCTAGAGAAGGATACATTTTGGAGGGAACAATTTCCAGCAATCACAAAGCTGCCTTTTGGCGGGAACCAATAAAACTAAGGATCCAAATGCTGCAACTTAAATGAACCGATAGTAACTGTTCCTTCTAGACAAGAAGGCAGTTACTTTACCCTAGTGTGTTCATACAACCATAATAATGATATGATTCCACTCAGAATGAACTGAATTAATACACAACACCCCTCTCTCCCTAGTGGGCACAGCACACGTAATCCCTCAGATACTGTGGTGTCCTACAACTTCTAATTGATTTCCTGACAAGAGGTGTCGCAGGTGTTGGATTAGAATAGAATAGAGTTTTATTGTCATTATGCATACGCAAGATATGCACAACGAAATTAGGCAGTGCCTGTGGTGGAGGGGCTACTGTAGTACCTTCATCAAGAACTGAAGGGGTCTCAGACAGCTCAGAGTCCCCTACCTGTTCATCAGCGTCATGAGGACTAGCTGACCCAGGTTCATTTGCTGAAGCTTCGGGTGCCTGCATCTCTGGGGCACTTTCACTGTCCCCCTGCAGCTGTGAGCCATTAATCGGAGAACTACTTTCAGTCTGTAAGTTCTCCTCACCTGTCTCCACCCTGCTGGGCACCCTGCGTCTCAGCTGATCTATATGTCTCTTCCAAATACGCCCATCCCCTAAGGTCACGTAATAAGGCACAGGCCCACTTGCCTGGGTGATCACACCAGCTACCCACCGTGGCCCATGTGTATAGTTTCTCACCCAGACAAGATCCTCAGGGGTGAGATACCTTGTTGTGTCACTCGCAGCTCTTGAATGGTGGTTCAACATTTTGTCAGGGTGTACATAATCCAGCACCGTAACTAGCCTTCTACCCAGGAGCAGCTCTGCGGGCAACTTGCCCATAGCCGTGGACAGCGTTGCATGCTGTAAAAACAGTATTCGGGCAATGTGAGCCGACCAGTCACCCTCCATTTGGTGTGCAATGGATTCTTTGGCTGTCCTCACCATGCCCTCAGCTTGGCCATCAGAGGACGGGTGAAAGGGTGCTGATGTGACCCCTCTTATGAAGTTATCAGCCAAGAATGCCCTGAATTCTTGGGATACAAAAGCTGCTCCATTATGTGTTACTATGGTCTCGGGCAACCCGTAGGTGGCAAACAGCTGTCTCAACACTTTAATAATTGCAGCTGATGACATGCTGGGTACCATAGCTACCTCTAACCATTTGGAATAGGCATCCACAATAACAAAAAAAAAAACCTTCCCTTGGCATCGCCCCACAAAATCTAAGTGCAGCCGGCTCCAGGGAGTCCGGGTCTGCTCCCACCAGTGGACCGGTGCTCTGGCCATTTCTCCGCACATGTCTTGGCATGCCTTGCATGTTCGTACCCATTGTTCAACATCCTGGTCCATCCCAGGCCACCACACATAACATCAGGCTAACAACTTCATCCTGACCACTCCTGGATGTCCCAGGTGATGCGTATCTAGGACCCTGTGTCTCAGAGGTGCTGGGATGATCACCCTGTCTCCCCACAGGAGACAGCCCTTATGCAGGGATAACTCATGCTGTCTTGTTGCATAAGGCCTGAATTTTTCTTCATGCGGTCCACCTCCCCACCCAAGTGAGGACACATGAGAAAACGGAATCTTTCTGTGGGGGGTCTTTCCCCGCGATTGCAAGGTTGCTGGGAAGGGCTCCAGATAGCGGAACTTACCCCCGGGGAATAATGCCCTTGCAGTCTGGTCCGAGACTATGGTGAATCCAGATCCAGAGGCCACCTCCATGTTGCACAGCTGCCCCTCAATCATTCCGTTCACATGTGCCTTGCCTTGAGCTGGAAACTGCACAGTTCTCCCATTGATCTCCATGAGATAGTTGCAATTCTCAAGGATATGAGTCATGACAGATTATCTACAACGCGTCGATCTTGGTGATCATGTCGATCCAGCCGCCGCCGATCTACAGACCCTGGAGATGTGTCCTGTCTTTCCACAAGCTTTACACGTTGTATCACAGAAACAGCAGCTTTTCCTCTCATGGTTCCTGCCACAGCCTGGGCAGGCACCACAGCAATCCTTGGGAGCTGTGCTGGCTTGACGCACCAGCTTGACCCCACGGACCGGACTCTGGTTTGGACTGGACTCCTGCTCATCCACGGCACGAGCAACCTCAGCAAGCTTCCTAAGCGCTGCCAGGAATGCCACCACAGATTCTCCAGCATGCTACTGCCTCCCATGGAACTCCATCCGCCGGGCCATCTTGGTCTCATTTTTGTGGCCCTGAAATGAGCCTCGGGCCCTTCTTTTTCATAATTATCAGTAGCCATGGCTTCGTTTAGGAAGCGAGGGTGACCTCTTCTTTAGCCACAACACGCCTATGGGCCTTTTTACTGCTGAGGCCGAAGACAAATCGATCCAGGAGAGTCTCTTCCAGATTTTGGAAGTCCCAGTGCTGAGCAAGCTTCCTAAGCGCTGCCAGGAATGCCGCCACAGATTCTCCAGCACGCTACTGCCTCCCATGGAACTCCATCCGCCGGGCCATCTTGGTCTCAGTCAGCGCCAAGTGGCTCATCAGACAGGCAAGAATATCTTTAAGTGCTGTCTCACCCAGTTTCGCTGGTGCGAGCAATGCCTTGGCCAGCTTGAAGGTCTCACGCCCACAGCAACTCAGGAACTTGGCCCTTTATTTGCTAGCATTGGTGATCCCTTGAGCAACAACAAAGAACTCAAAACACTCAATGTAGTCCCCCCCCCAAATGTGTGGGGCTCTGATGGCTGGAAGGGCTCCAATACCCATGGATTCTCCATTCTCCAATTGGGCAGGGTCATTTTCTCAGCCAGCCGGTGAGTCTTGTTCTCCGCTACGATCTGGACTCTGAGGCAGGGTTGCATTTAACCACTCCTCAGCATTCCAGATCCCATCCTTGTCGCCAATTGTTATAGCGTGGGGTTTTAACCCAGTGATTTCAGCTCTTAGACAAGCAGGCAGGAGGCCGCTTCTTCAGGTAACATTCTTTATTCAAGGCAGAGCAGGACTGAAGACGGAGGGGAGGGAAGCTACATTTATAGGGGCAGAGAACAGGCTAGAGAAGGATACATTTTGGAGGGAACAATTTCCAGCAATCACAAAGCTGCCTTTTGGCGGGAACCAATAAAACTAAGGATCCAAATGCTGCAACTTAAATGAACCGATAGTAACTGTTCCTTCTAGACAAGAAGTCAGTTACTTTACCCTAGTGTATTCATACAACCATAATAATGATATGATTCCACTCAGAGTGAACTGAATCAATACACAACGGCAATTAAAATTGAGCCAGGGGGCCCTCTTGAAAGAGCCATCTCTCAAGGAGGTGAGAGGGATGGCTTGTAGACATAGGGCCTTCTCGGCAACTACCCCCAAGGCTATGAAATGCCCTACCGATGGAGATCCGCCTGGTGCCAACATTAATGATATTTCGGCACCAGGTAAAAACCCTCCTGTTCCAGAAGTTTTTTAATTGACACAATATAGATTATGGGTCCTCTGATGGCAAGTTTAGTGTAATGTTTTTATTATTGTTTTAATTATTTATCGATGTCTTATGTTTTAACTGTTTTAATTGTTTTGACTGTAAGCCACCCAGAGACCTTTGGGCAGTGGGTAGCACATAATTTCTAAAAATAAATAAGTAATAAAATAAATTAACAGGCTTATGCATCTTTCATTTCAATGTCCTCTAAATCTACTGATGACAACTCTCCCACCATCTCCTTCAAGCATGTCTACAAATAATCCTCTCAGATCTCTAAGGGTGCCTGTCATAAGGCAATGCATTCATCTTCAAAGTTACCCAGGAGTCTTATTTGATTCTTCTGCCACAGGCTCACATGGCTACTCTTCTGGAAATTAAAGGCAAAAATCAAAGAAAAACAAAACAAAACAAAATACACAAACATGTGGCACCTTAAAGCGTAACTTTCATATTTTAATTTAACTACATGTCCACTAAATGTTACATTAAAATATGAAAGTTAGTCTTTAAGGTGCCACATGTTTGTGTCTTTTGTTTTCTTTTACTTTGATTTTTGCCTGAAATTTTTGAAAAGACTAACACGGCTACCCTCTCTGGAAATTAAAGGAGTTAGAAATTGTTTCCCCCGTGTCTGTTCCCTTTGACAGGGCAACTGCTGGGTTGCCCCTAAGGTCCCTTCCAGCTCTGCGGTTCTAAGATTCTATTATACTTGGCTTTAGAAATAGCAATTGTCTGGCCATGCCACTTGTTCGAGATCACCCTCGGGTGCCGGCTGTACCCGACTGAAAAGTGCCCTGCTATTCTAATCAATACGACAACCAAGATCGCCGCTGGCATACACAGTTCGGGAGCACCCACAGCTGGCACAATTAGGGAGATTTCCGCGGGGGGGGGAGGGGAGGCGACGCACTCGCTGGGTGACGCAATCAGCGTGCGCCGGCGCCTTCTACCGCCGCTGCCGCCGCCACCATGGAATCCAACAGGGACGAGGCGGAGCGTTGTATTGCGATTGCGGTGGCCGCCATCAAAGCCCACCAGGCCGAAAAGGCGCGTCGTTTTTGGAGAAGGCGCAGCGCCTCTACCCGTCTCAGCGGGTCCGCGGTGAGCGGGACGGAGGGAAGGGCGGGGGGAAGAGGCTCGGAGAGGCTGGGGGTGGGGGGTGGGCCGGGGCCTGTGGCTGCCGGGCTGACCTCTCACCTGCAGGGCGCATGCGTATGAGCTGCCGGCGCGCGGGGCTTTATGGGACTTGGAGTCCATTGCCTTTTTTAAGGGAAGGGGCAGCGCCCCCTGCGGAGTGACTCTTTAAGGAAGTCTTCGTTCTAGACGCGGGAACCAGCGGGGGTTACTCTTGGGAAGGCTAGGCTCTGGTTCTGGAGGAGAGGCATGAGGGGGTGCTCCTCCCTGACCTCACTCGGGAGCACTACAACTCCCAGAGACCACTGCGCTGTTTGTGTGAAGGGGCAAAAATCATATTCAGAGGGCTAGGAATAGCCCCACCACCACCACTCCGACCCCAGTAGTAGAGGCTCCCCTTAGGCTAGGCGATCGATTCCCCTTCCTCGGGTTGCCTTCCCCTCGGGTCTAACATATTTAGGCGATTCTCCTCGAAAACGGCCTCTTTTCTCATGTTCTGTGGGGGCTTTAGAATGTTCCTCCCAACCCCATTCGTTAACGTTATGCATTCATTCTCTCTCTCTCGGTTGATCATTAGCGGCTCCCCTGGAGCATTACCGTTCTTAACCTGCCTACTTCCAAATACTCAGTCCTTAAAATTTAGTGCCCATCTATACTGTAGGTCAGAGTTTCTCAGCCTTTGGCCTTCCAGACTTTTTTTAAAAATTGGCCTTTCTCAGTGACAGCCCCTTGTCTTTGAAATCAACTCCCCCCCCCCCCTGAGATTTGTTTGGTCCCTTCGCTTCCAGTCTTCAAGAAACACCCTAATTCCCTGGGTATTAGCTCATTCTACAGTATCTATTTGCTGTTCTCTTTAGGCCATCTTGTTCTGTTTTGATCTGTCATGTGATTATGTTTTATTGTGCTGTATTGTACACTTACTGTATAGTTTATTATTCATGATTTCTATTTTGATATTTCTTTGTAGCTTGTAAACTACCCAAAGTAGCTGTGTTGCTAGGTGGTGTGGTATATAAATTTAATAAATAAATAAATAAATAATCCAAACGTGTTATGTTGCCAGGCTCTTTTGGCCCTTCTGGTTAGAGATTTAAGGGGTCAGAGTCCAAAACTCCTGGAATGCTAAAGGTTGAGAGCTGGTATTATAGATTGACACCTGCTGCCATGATGACTTTCACTGGATGTAACCTTCATCTTCAGAGACAGCATAGCTCTGAATGCAAAATCTTGACACCAGGAGAGTGCTTCTCTGGGGTCTTGGTTGAAATATCTTGCTGGATACTTAATTGGAAACAGAGTATTGTTTTTTATGAATCCTTGATTCACTCCAATAGTATACTTGTTTTTTGCTTGTCCAAAAGAGCAAAACAGTCTTTGCCTTATTTTGATCCTTAGAGCTTGCTCCCTCCTTCATGTTTGTCCCCCTTTACCATCAGGGTTTACTCTGCATTTTGCCACTGACATTTCAGAAGACTTCAAAAGCAAAGCAAAGTGTTCTGCTTATATACTGCCCTATGCCACTTCAAGTAGTCTCTGGGTGGTTTACAGTTCAATAACAGTATGCAGGCTACACATTGCCCCCCCCCGCAAGCTGGGTACTCATTTTACCAACCTTGGAAGGATAGAAGGCTGAGTCAGCCATGAGCCTGCTACCTGGGATTGAACCCCAGGTCATGAGCACAGTTTTAGCTGCAGCACAGCTGTTTAACCATGGTGGTGCTGTTGTTCTCCTTTATTCCTATGTTCCATTCAGAAATATAGTCCTTGCTGCAAATTCTTTATGTGATGTACTTTTCTGTATAACCATTGTGCTATTTTTCTTCTCCTCCCCACATCTTGATGTACTCTTGGGGAGAAGCCAAATATATGTTGTCTAGTTCTAGTGATGAGTTGTTCGGCCTGCTACCTTTCCTGTCTTTTGCAGTTGTATTGACAGGAGGAACATTGCCCTTTGCTCCGTTGTCATTTGTGAGATTCTGTTTTTCATATGCTTGTTTTAAAAAAAAACAGGTCTTGTGGAGAAAAGGTTTGCAACCTTATGAAGACTTGCGGGTTGTCAGAATTGCTGTGAAATGATGTGTAAGAACTCAGAAGTATCGCATGGCCTTACATGTCCCCTGTTCTTGTTCATTTTCTGATGGGGGGAGAGAAAATTCACATCATGCTTTGTGGTGCATCTTTTATTCTACTTTCCAGGCTGTTGTTTCACATAGTTACAAAGTGATGAAAACATAAGGACACTGTCCTCTGTTAGCAGGCTTTAGAGCTTTCGTTCCCAACCTAGGGTCCCCTGGTGTTATTGGACTAAAACTCTTAGCAGCACTGACCAGGATTTCTGGGGGCTGTGGTCCAAGGAAATCTGGGCACCCAAGGTTGGGAATGACTGCTTTAGAGAAAGGGAAGAAAGAGCAAAGTTCTATTTAACATCACAAGCAGGAAAGCTGGGCATACAATAAATATCAATCAATATACATGTGAACATATTTAAAACTGAAAGTGTTATATTCACTGGAAGGGGCTATCTATACCTAAATCAGTGTTATGAATCTCTTTTAAAAGAAGAGCTGTTTCTTCCCACAAAGTAAGTCTGTGCTAATCATAACTCTCACAGTCAGGATGATTCTTAACATCTGGTGACATCATGACATCCTTCCTGCCTTCACTTTGAGGAAGCAATACACTCCCTTATTCCAGCCCTGCCTTCCCACAAATTAACACTCAAGGAGGAACTGTTTTTTGTAACTCATTGAAGGTGCCACTTCCACCTTTCAGTTTAGAGTTGTAGAAATACTTGAGTAGCCTTTGTGATGGCTGTGTATTCCAGTGTTTTTCAACCTTTTTTGGGCAAAGGCACACTTGTTTCATGAAAAAAATCACGAGGCACACCACCATTAGAAAATGTTAAAAAAATTAACTCTATGCCTATATCAGTCTCTTCAAGGTTCGCCATTGCTGGTGTAGGGAGAAGCAGGACAGAGGGGCCACAGATTGAGGCAGCCCGCTCTCTAGCACCCAGTTCCCACTTACCTGTGTTGTTTTTTTGAAAGACATTTTGCCCTGCATGGACTTCTGTGTCCAGTGGAGACCTGAGAAGGGGCACTGACTCTCCAGGAACACAAATAAGACCCAAAAGCCCATCTTGCTCTCCACACTGTGGCCAAGGCAGATGCCTTCAGCAAGTCCAGCGACAGGAGGGGAGGAGGATGAAGGAAGGCTGGCCCTTGGATGCTATTTATAGTGCCTCCCAGCTGTGGGCCGCCCGCCGGCCCTGGGTTGAATTTCTTTAGAATTTTTCAATTTTTCCCACGGCACACCAGGCAACATCTCACGGCACACTAGTGTGCCGCGGAACAGTGGTTGAAAAACGCTGGTGTATTCACATGCACTACATTGTTGTGTGTCATTGTGGTGCACAGAAGCTTGGGAGGCATGCCTATTTGCAACTTTCCAGGTACTGTATATTGTTATGCGATGTTATGGTCCACATATTTGACTCATCCTAATTTCTAAGAGACAGTGCTTTCTTTCCAAAACTTTTTGTATTATTAAAAGGAATTTCTGTCCCTTAAGAAATGAAGCGGTTCCTCATTGAAATCACAAGGATTTTAGCCAAAGTACTTTAGAAGTTATAGGCAGTTTGAATGCCACATTACTATTTCCTTTGGTAGTCTGTCTACTGTTTTGTTTTGTTTTTGGCATGGTGTTACAGAATGTCTTGTGGCATAATTTCTTTTATAAGTAGTGTTTTTATCTTATTGTTCCATGATTCAAAATGAATCAGTAGGACTGAATGGGAACCAAGCAAAATGTAGGATTTAATGGGATAGCCTTCATGTACTTTACAGCTGAGATGTATAATTATATATGTTCAGATTGAACGAAACCATTGTTGAAGCCTTCTGTAAGGGCGGAAGAAGGGGGAAGAGCTAAGTCTGTCCACCTCATTGCTTGCACGACACAGCATTTAATGTATTTTTCTCAGTTGGGAATCATACCTTTAGGATATCATATCCGTCCTGAGAACCACTCATTTACAAAGGGTGAAATCTTGACAAAGATAATGCTTCTGGGAAACCTAGGTTGACAAATCTGAGATTTGATTTTGTGGAGGAAAAGCAGATGGTAATTTCCAAAGTGCCACTGACCACAATGGCTCCCTAGAATTAAACAAATTGTATCCACCCTCTTAATGTGGGACTTCCTGTTTTTCTTATTTTATGTAAGATATTGCATCCTATATTAGATACCACCCAATGCTTGCTTTTCCTAGTTGTACAGAGAAATTACTCTTTGCTCGTAAAGGTCCCCAACCTAGTTTTTGGGACAAGAACGCCCATTGATCATAAGCAGCAGCAACTGGCCATGCGGATTGGAAGCTTGCATGACCTGTTGTCTAGAAAAGTAACAGTTTCTAATCTCGTCAAGGTTCAAGTTAACAGGAGTCCCAAGCTACCATGAAAGAGCAGGAGCTGGATGACAGTGCTTGAATAGGCACTAGCTGTAATCATAACAGAAAGATGTGGGTGTTTATCATGATGTATGGTTTGTTTTGAAACAACAATGCCTGTAATAACAAGCAGAGGGAGGTGCAAACCCTGCTTATTTTAATTGCTCCATCTGTTTCCCATGTTGCAAAGGTGGAAGGACAAGCTAGAAAATATGTTTGTGAGATAGATCATGACTTCCCCCCACAGGGAATCCATTCTGTACATAGTGTGTCCCCCCCCTTCCCCAGGGAAAAAGAAAGAATTACTTCTAACTGTTAGGATGATATTCTGCATAGCATTCTAATCTGCCCATGGGTTTGGCCATGCTACAGTGATCAATTTCCCCTAATTTTGTTTAAAAGACACCAATGCTCTTCCACCTCAGGCTGTTAAGACAGGGCTTTTTCCTGCTTCTCTCTCAGTTTAGGGCAGGTACGTGCAAACATCGGCCCTCCAGATGTTTTGGACCACAACTCCCACAGTCCTTTGCCAATGGAAATGCAGTCTTGGAATTCTGGGAATTGTGGTCCAAAACATCAGGAGGGCTGAAGTTTGGACATGCCTGGTATAGGGCTTGACAGGTTTGAGGAAGGAAAGGGGCAGAAAAAACATAACTGTAGCTTAGCTCACAGGTAGCTAGTTCTGTTCTTCCCATACAAAGGATGCATCCTAACAGCCTCAGCAGCCATTAGTGTGTTTGTTCTTATTCATGGGCTCATATTACAGGGCTGAATTGATATGCTGGCTGGGCACCTCCGTGTCTTGGGGACCTAGCTGCAGAGCCAAAGGTTAGGGGTTAAAATCACCACTGTGCCTCCCAAGAGAAGAGCTAGCCTGTGTAGCTGTGGGCAAGCTGCCCAGTCCCAGAGTGCTCCCGGGAGAAGAGATTTATTTATTTATTTATTTATTTATTTATTTATTTATTTATTTATTTATTGAGTTTATATCCCGCCCATCTTCCCACAGGGAACTCTGGGTGGCTTACAGGGGCTGAACACGTCAGCAAACCATACAAATGGGACAACAAAAAATTTAAAAGCAGCATAATAAACAACTTAGGCATCATAAAAACAAACGAGGGTCTGCGACAGTAAAATGTCAAACGAGCACTACAGATGGCGAGGCTGAAAAAAACAACACTTAAAGTAAATCGCCAAAAGCCTCACTAAAGAGCAGAGTTTTTAATGCTCGGCGAAAAGCTAGCAGGGACTCTGCAGAGCGCACTTCACTCAGTAAGGTGTTCCATAGGGAAGGGCCGGCCACCGAGAAGGCCCGATTGCGGGTAGATGTTTTCCTGGCTTCTCTAGGGGTGGCGACCCTGAGCGAGTGCGCTCGCGACTGCCGAACTGGACGGACCGAAGTTGATCGCTGGACGATTCGCTCTGACAGGTAGCCCAGGCCCAAGCCATGGAGGGTTTTATAAACTAAAACCAGGACCTTGAATCTGATCCAGGATGCAACGGGCAACCAATGCAGGCGAGCCAGGACTGGGGTGATGTGGTCATGACGACGCACACCTGCCACCAGCCTGGCTGCCGCATTTTGTACCCGCTGCAAACGCTGGAGGAGAGTCCAGGGCAACCCCATGTAAAGGGCGTTGCAGTAGTCCAACCTCGAGATCACCAGCGCCTGCACCACTGTTCTCAGAGAGCCCCATCTAGATACGGGCGGATTGATAAACAACCTCTGAATATTCTTTTCCTAGAAAACTCCGGAAAGGATTGCCATAAGTTCAAATCAATATGATGGCCTGTAATTATTGTAATACCAGGTGTGATGTATCTTTATTTATTTGTATTTATTATATTTGTACCCCATCCATCTGGCTACTCTGTACATGTAGAGCAGAGCAACCATTCTCAGTCGGGGGGACGGGGCGGGCAT
Source organism: Phrynocephalus guinanensis (assembly GCA_037367245.1). Classification (NCBI taxonomy): domain Eukaryota; kingdom Metazoa; phylum Chordata; class Lepidosauria; order Squamata; family Agamidae; genus Phrynocephalus; species Phrynocephalus guinanensis. The sequence goes on along the minus strand of CM074735.1, from coordinate 41,518,872 downwards.
ATGCCCCTGGGGACAACCCTGGCTGTGTTGAATGAGGCCACAGATGGGAAACACTTATCCACATACCAGCTTATAAGATTCATTTTGTGAATTATACAAGCTTGATTTGGCCTACATTTCTTTCATATTGTGTTTATAGTAGTGACCCCAAAAGGGGTGGGGTGGGGTAGAGGATAGAAAGATGGTGAGAACCCAAGAGAACTGGCTTTGAATCCTTGCTTGGTCATCAAAACTAACTGGTCAAACCGCTCGTTAAATACCTCAGTCTTGAAAGCCCGTAAGTCAGTTCTGACTTGATGACACATAACACACATACTGTCTATTCATGATAGGGCCAACACAGGCACTGTATATAGTCGTCCTTGCTCTGTTCTTGCTTGCATCAGAACAGCAAGGTGGGGCTAGCCTGGCCTCTTGTGAGAGGGTGTTCCAGAGTCTGGGAACAGCTGCTAGAGAAAAGGCCTTCTTCACAACCGTGAACATGGTGGGACTGAGGGAAAGGCCTCTCCTGAGGACCTTAACACTCAAAGAGGCACATAAAGGGAGGAGAACCTTGAGATACCTGGGGCCCATGCCCTTTAGGGCTTTCTAAGTGAAAACCAGCACTGTGAATTCTGCCCAGAGATGGATTGGCAGCCAGTGGAGCTGCTGTAACAGATGGGTTATTATGTGGTCCCTGTGAGCAGCCCCAGTTAGGAATCTGGCTGCTTCATTTTGGACCCAGTGAGGTTTCCTCATACTTTCCATAGGTAGCCACACATAGAGGGTGTTAAAATAATCCAGCTGGAAGGTCACTAAGGTACGTATCACTGTGGGCATATCAGACCTCTGCAGGGACAGGTGCGGTTTGTGCAGTAGTTTTAACTCTGCGCATGAACTCCAGGCCACTGCCGAAATCTGGGCATCCAGGCTCAGGGACAAATCCAGGAGCATCCACAAGCCATCCACCTGTGTTTTCAGGGGGAGTGCAACCCCCTCCAGAGACACAAATATTTTTGTCAAATAGATCTCATAATATTTCCAGACTGACAAGAGGATAGAAATCTTTGCTGGGAAGTAGTAGCCCAATGGTTCTCAACCTGTGGGTCCCCAGATGTGCCTGGACTGCAACTCCCAGAAACCCCGTCCAGCACAGCAAGTGGTGGAGGCTTCTGGGAGTCGCAGTCCAGGAACATCTGGGGACCCACAGGTTGAGAACCACTGTAAGTAGCCTTTATAACCTTTGCTGGGATTCATTATTGCCTGAGGAGCATTAGAGGGCATGTGTAGCCCGCCAGATATTGTTGAACTCCAATTCAGATCAGCTACAGCCAGTGTGGTTGGTGTTATGGGAGTCGCAGCCTGGGGATATCTGAAGAGCCACCGTGGGGCAAACTGGGAAGCTAAAGATTCTGCTGTTTGGATAGTTATTCTGTTCCTTGTTTAACTAAAATCCTGTTTATTTTTGCATAATGTAAAGGTAAGCCTTTGTAACCCTGCTCAACAGTTAAAGGAATATCTTCAAGACAATCTGAATTGTGTAATTAGATTGTGCAGTTGACAGTCTGACTCCTGTTTAGCCTCTCACATGAACATATATGTACAAGTGCTTTATGAATAGCATATGATCAACCACCTGGCAGATACCCTTTCATTTGTGTCCCTGCATGGAGCAGGGGGTTGGATTTGATGGCCTTGTAGGCCCCTCCCAACTTCACTATTTTATGATTCTCTTATTTCTTCCATGCTGCAATTTTCATTACTCTTCCTTCATCATCATGTTTTACACGTTGAGCCGTGCAACAGGGTTTGGCCATTGAGTGCTTGCTGGTTTTTACATGGAGGGCTTTCTTTGTCCACCATGGAAGCAAACAAATGAATATTCTATGTGAATGGCCTTCCCTGACTTCTTTAAACACCTAGGAAGACGCTATCCTTCTTTTTACCATTTATCTCTATTTTTTTTGTTGTTATTTGAACAATCGCTTGGTTATGTTTACTTTTAATTTAGTTGTTTGTACTTTTAAATGTGTTGTTATTGCTATGTTGAGATTTTATGTTGTAAACTGCTCAGAGTAGCCCTAGGGCTAGATGGGTGGTATAAAAAATCTAATAAATAAATAAATAAATAAATAAATAAATAATACTGGTAGTTGTCAGAGGAATCCCAGGATGTTGTAAGTCTCTGCATTATTCACAGAGAATCTTGAACTCTTGCCTGTTACACTGCATGCATTTTCAACTTGTTTCCTAACAATATAAGCAGAATATATAAGCAGAACAAGAAATGCATTTGAACTTGGGAAAGAGCCCTGAGTTTCATAGGGCTCGTGTTCTAATTTCTTTCTTTTCTCGTATTCTTTGATTGAAACCCAGAGAACTGAAGGGATGATTGGCTGTGAAGTGAGGTGGTCAGCCAACAAACCATTTGTATCAAATGGATCTCTTTCTGTCTAATTGTGAAAGTAAGCACAGCAGGTCAGCCAGCTCTGCTTTCTGGGAGGGTTATATTGAAGCTTTTGTGGGAAAGAGCCACCTGGATGGTGAGGGTTGGAGAGGAGCACAAGGTCCTTTGATAGCAGCTGTGAAAGACATGGACATTTGGAAAGAGAGGGGCCAGTTTGACTCAACACTATGTTTTCTTATTGTAGTGCTGCTTGACTCTCTCACCAAGAATGAACAGTCATCAAATAGCCATTCCCAGCCCAAGGAACCCACAAATCCCAACCGTCGGAAAATGAGTGCTGACTTCCCTTCGGCCAATGGAGAGGCAGGCGGAGACGTCAGTAAAGGTTACACTCAAGATCAGGTAGATGCGGTTAAAAGGTAAGTGCATCCATCATTCTGAATTTGATGGTCTTCCCAGACCTCCCAAGCCCATCATTTTAGAATAGTTTTTCCAGCCACAGTTGGTGGTAACCTTCTGATACAGCTGCTTCCTTGTGTTGAGCAACCCCAGGGCTGTAGGACCTGTGGCTTTCTAGTTCTTGTCCCACAAACCTCTGGCAGTATAGCAAGTGGTCAGGGATGATGAGAGCTGTCATCCAAAATGGATAGCCCAATCTAAAGATTCTTCATGGCTTTTGGTAGGCGAAGTTGCTTGGATCCACTCTGGCTTGATTGAAGCAGGCCTTGCGGACATCCTGTACTCTCCCCGTGACAAGTCTGATCTGAGTTTGGGTGTGCTCCTTGGTTCTGTTGTGTATGGTTTCAACAGTGGCCTGGAAGACATTTGCATAGTTCAAGTTGCTATGCCAGCTCTGCCTGTTGCTTGAAGTGTTTGAGCTCCCTAGGTGCCTTAGTCATATCCTGCCTGGAGTGCTACAGTGCTTTGTAGGTGGGATTGCCTTTGAAGACTATTTGGAAACTTCAGTGCTTTCAAAATCCTGCAGCCCGACTGCTGGCTGGCTGACACTGGTTGCAGGGAGTATAAAACTCTTCCACCGCAGCTTCACTGACGGGTGATCTAATTCAAGGTGTCCATCATGACCCAAAGTTGTACATGCAGGGGTCCATGCTATCCAAAAAACTGTATCTCTTGGTATGATCCCCCTGGCATCTTCTGGGGAGGCCCTTGTCTTGGCCCCACTGTCACTACAGGTTCATTTGGCAAGGATGCAAGAGAAAACCTTTTCAGTGGGCGCCAGAGCAGGCGACCTCCACACTAGCCTGGCCCTGCCCTACCCAGAAATGTTTTTCCTCGAAATGGTCGGTTGTACACGCACATCTCATAAGCCTCTACGGAGCACCGCAGGCCATTTCTGTTGTTTTCACAACCAGTTGCTTCTGGTCTTGGCCCTTTTGGCTTAAAACAGGTCCTGTCCTCTCCAAAATGGCTCCAAATGACCAGTCCAATCCCCTGGAAGCTTCTTAAGTTGCAGGAGCCTTGTGGCGCAGTGGTTAAATGCCTGTACTTCAGGTAAAACTGTGCTCAAGACCTGGGGTTCAATCCCAGGTAGCAGGCTCATGGTTGATTCAGCCTTCCATCCTTCCAAGGTCAGTAAAATGAGTACTCAGCTTGCTGGGGGTGGGGGGTGGGGTCAATGTGTAGCCTGCATACTGTAATTAAACTGTAAACTGCCCAGAGACTACTTGAAGAGGTATGGGGCAGTATATATAAGCAGAACACTTTGCTTTTGCTTTGCTGTAGGGTGAACTCTCCAGAGAGGTCAAGGCCCATAAAAATAGCTTTGTGGCTAAAATTTGCCCTCTTCACTAAAGTCATTTTGATTTATTTCTAAGTACAGTGGTACCTTGTTTAAATGAATTAATTCGTTCCAAACAAAATTCTGTTAAGCAAATTTTCCTTTATACAAATTTCCCATAGGAATGCATTGAAAATGGAGTAATCCCTAATCGTAACCATTTTTATGTTGTATGGATTTGCCCCATAGGCAATTCTGTTAAGCAAATTTCCCCTATCTCCGGAATTTTTTATGTTGTACAGCTTGTATGTTATACAAACCGTTTGTTATACGAGGGTCCACTGAACGCACACATTGAATTACAGTGTTAAACTGGTTAAATTTTATTTGCTTCCAGATGAAAACCTTCTCCTGTATGTTTTCAAAATAGCCTTTTATTTCTATTTGTTTTGTTTGAGAGGAGAACCTCTTTTTCTTTTGTTGTTGTCAGTGCCATTTTGAACTGGATCTTGTCAGTAGCGCCCTGTGTTTCCCCTTTGGGTTCAGAGCGAAGCATAACCCAAGCGTTTCGCAAATCCTTTTTAAAAGTGTAAAACTGGTTTGTGTCACTTGGGGGCAGCAGCTTTATGAATTTGATTTTTCACATTCTCTGGACGTTCTCAAGCTCCGCTTCATACCCATTGGGTATGAATCTTCTGTTATTCTTTTTTAAATAATTGCCACAAAAGAGGCCAGCCAGCAACTGGGAGACTTCGAGAGGGGCCTGAATCCCTGGGGAGAAGGGTTATTATAGCCCATTGGCAAAGCACAAGTCTTCTGCATATGGAAAGGGCCAAGCTTACCTTTGCCTTTTAAAAATAAACATGTTTTTATATTGGGCATAAGGCTTCAGAAGCTTGCTTTCTCCCCGCCTATATATCTGAGGAGTTTGCAGATAGCCTATTAATGGTCCACCATGCCTTGTATACAGATTATTGTAGAGACATAACCCATCATCGCTTCTGCATGCTTGCTCTGACCTCAGTTCTCTTCTATGTATACAGTGCAGTGTTGTGAGCACAAAGCCATGAGCTTGCCGGTCATGCTTGAAGGCAGGGGAGCCATAGATCAAAATGAATGGCCAAGAGCTATTCCGTTTTCAAAGGAACATATACCCCAATGTGGAAATCAGGGAAGAGGTATCACACCACGGTGTCCTTGTGGGAAGTGCAGTACCTCATAAATTCAGAGTTGGAGCTTTATGTCTGGAGGGAATGTGGGGGGGGGGGGAGCTGTCAGGTTGGGTTACAGTGGCTGCAATGTTGGAAGGAGTTAAGATCAATTGTTGTGCAGGCAACAGAGTTCAGGGAATGGGACAGCTATTCCCCAAAGGCGTATAAAGCAAGAATGGGCAACCTTTGGCTTTCTGAATGTGGTGGGCATCCACTCTCGGAAGGGGCAGCACTCGTGGCTAGCAATCAGCAAGTACAAGCACTGCAGTCCAAAACACTTGGGCCAAAACCCTAGTGAGGTTTATAGGGAATTTTGTAAGTTGTTCTAGTTGACTGCAGCTAGTTGGCAAGGTGTTGGGCATGTGTCAATCTCATGCCTGCACACATACACCTCACACCCACGTCCCAGCCCTTGTCAGTTAGCAGTGTCAACTTTCATTATCCTTTTGCCGGCAGCAGTGGGATCTTAGACTTGTCAAGCTCAAGGTTCTCCAGCCCCGTTGTAAAGGGTGCACTCAGAGCAATGCAAAAGGGGTACCTTATACTGAGCCCGACCGTTGATCCATTTTTCCTATTGTTGCCAACTCCAGCTAAAAGCATCTGGTCAGAGATTCGGTCAAGATTCTTTCCTAGCCTCCACATCCCATCCTACCCCTGGAGATCACTGGTATTCCCTGGCTGGCTTTTGGAAAGACATCAGGGACGCCCTGGGGGGGGGGGGCTTTGGGGCACTGCCATGAGATTGAACCTCACAGGTCCTGACACATATGACAGCAGCCTGAACAGGTGCCTCCCTGTGTCAGAATTCTGTGTCCCTCTCTGCTGAAAAAGTGAGGGCCTTGTGTTTTAGCAGCACTTGAAGGCGAAAAAAAGAGAACTCCTTGCATGTAGACAGCCACTGCCTCTCCTTTTCTGACCAAGCTCAAATCTTATGCATAAGAACTTAATTGATGCCTTACGCCTAGCATCCTGCCTGGTAGTTGCTTCAAACTGGAGGGTCGGATCAGATATTTACATTCACTTAGTGGCATACCTGAATGCAGCATCTGCCTTCCATGGAAGAGCTCCTATATGAAATCCATCTTTTAATAACCATTTATAGCCCCAATGCTTTTTTTTAAAAAAAAATCTGATCTCCTTTTATTGAATAGGCACGCTTCATTAAATGTACTCATCCTGCATCTGATATATGGAAAGATGTATTGAATTTATTAGATTTTATTTTAGTTGTTCATGAAATACATTTTAAAAAACAACAAATATTTGCAAGAGGGCTTATACTGCTTGCAGCGGGTAAGGAGCAAATTACTTAACGAGGGTAAATGAACCTTGAGTGTATGTGTGTGTTCTGTGCTTTGAAGGCATAACCTACTTATAGCAACCCTAATGGGCTTTCAAGGTAAGCGAGAAATTTAAGGAGTCGTTTTATTGCTTCCACTCCCCCAGTGAGTTTCCATGGCCAAATGGGGATTTGAACTCTGGACTCCAGGGTCCTAGTCTGTCACTGGGAATTGAACTTCAGGCAGGAAAGCAATAAAATAAAATGAATTATTGCCCCATGATGAACCCATGAAGCAAGTGTTAACTTGAATTTTATTGTGGAGGTGTCTGGAAGCTTAAGCTACTTCATAAACTCAAGTTTGATCTATTCATTTCTCCCACTTTTAGGGTAAAGCAATGTAAAGACTACTATGAAATTCTGGGTGTGAGCCGAGATGCCTCGGAGGAAGACCTGAAAAAGGCATACAAGAAATTAGCCCTGAAATTTCATCCGGATAAAAACCATGCACCAGGTGCTACGGAGGCCTTTAAAGGTAAACATGAGTGGTTGTTGGTTTGGATCAGGGGCCATTTTCACACGTTAAAAAAAAATCTTACATGGAGTGGGAAAAGAACCAACCAAAAGAGGACTGAGTTTTAAAGATTGCTTTTAAGTGTTGGAGTTCAAGAAAGACATCTTGTCGGTGGTTGCCATTGCAAATGATCTGAAAATGTTGTGTTGGGAGACTATTATCGCCTTCGTCTCAAAATCATTCTGTGGCAGAGATTACATTTTGTAGCTGCTGATACAGAATAAAAGCCTTTAACGGGAATTACATAGGATAGAAATAATTTGAAAATGATGCGTTCATGGTTTTCTTCATCTTCAGGCTTTGTATTATTATATTTACTGAAGGCTTTACTAAAAAGATCTCAATGGTGGCACATGAAGCAAGATAAACCTGCTCCTTAATTGGGCCACCTTCCAGAAGATTCTTTTTACACACACACACACACACTTCAGTGAGCTCTTTATCCTTCTCACATTAGCGCCCGCTTGCGAAATAAAGGTCATTCCTTCGGTTTTGGAAAGAGACAGACACCATTCTCTTGAAATGATTTGGTTAATATTTTTCTGCCACAGACGTCAGCTGCTGCTGTAGTGTTCCGTGTCCCAGTGACAGCTGATAAGTGTGACATTTCAGTCTCCCAGCCTTGCCCTGATAAGTGGTGTTTCTTGGCCTTTTTTTTTTTTTGGAAAAAGTTAATAGGAGCATCAGAACTTTTCTGGGTCAGAATATAGAACCACTGCCACTTGTAGCCTCAAGAAATGTGAATTAGAACGCATACAGGCGGTTTTTGATACGTGTTGTCAAACTGCTTACTTGTCACTTGATCGATTGTTCTTGACATGTTTAGTGCCCTCCATTCTGAGGATTTCAGTTAATGTTTAAGAACTCTTTTTTTCCAGTAAAAAAATATTGCCTGGAGTGTTAAAAGGCAGACCAAATTAAAAAAAAAAAACACTTGCAACTCCTTGAAAGAAATTTCGAACCAGAGGTAAGATTAGCAGAGTTCAAGCGTGTATCTTAGAGACATAGTTGTTCTTTGACCTTAAACATAGCCACTTGCAAGTATACAACAAATTGCTTGAGAGTACGTTGCATTAAACTCTGTGAACTTACTTCCTTGCAGACATCTATCGGGTTGGGTAAAAAAAAATTCCCACTTTGTACGTATATAGTCCTTAGATTTTTTTTTCCCCAACGGGCTCGTTCGTACTGTTTGTGGCTAATAACATAATGCAAATTCAACTCCGTACTCGAGTTTCATAAGACTGTGGGGTTGTCAGTGTTATGTCTACATTTTAATCATGAAAGGGTCCATCAGTCCTAAACATCTATAGGGAGGATCATGGAGCCAAGAACAATTTCCTGTACAGAGAAAGAATGAAATTGAGAAATGCAGACGTCAGAAGAATGGAAGAATTACAGTTCCTTATAGCAGTGATTAAGCTGCAACCAAAGCAGACTAAATGTGGCAACAAAGAGATGGGCTAAGAACAGTGTCTTGGATCCAGTCTGGTGATTTTCCATCACTTCAGATGGCCTTTGGGCCTGAGGCCTTTTCAAAAGATTTACTCACCACTTTTGTAAAAAAAAAATGAGTTGTCCATATTTCTTTTATTCTGTTTGTTTGCACTTCCTGACACGACAGCATATCAACTAGCATGACCCTTTTCCAAGAGTTCCCCCCCCCCCCAAGGAAGAACATCCGGCTGATTATCAGGATTTAGCCAGGCTCCATACTCAGAAGAAAGTAATGCTGTAAGCATGTGTAAGATGCAAGTCTCCAGATCTTGCTGTACAGCACTTCTCATCTTCCCCTTACCACTGGTTCTGTTAGAGAAGACTGATGAGAGTTGAAGTCCGACATGAAATGGATGTCCACAAGCTGCCCATCTTTGGGGTAGAAGGAAGGAGGAAGAAAAGGGAACTTAATAAGTAATTGTCTGTAAAGGACCACAGTTTGAAGCTAAAATACAGTGTTCAAAGTTGAAGCCAGGTTGAGCTGGTTGCGGTTGGGTGCAAGTGAAATCAGTGTGAAAAATTCTGCCATGAGGACATCGTGTCCTATTGATTTTGATGTCATTTAAGAGCCAGTTTATTCACTTGGATCCGAATGAAGATAGGTAGACCTGAAAGGACCTACTAAATAGGGTCTCTTGTAGCTCCTAAACCATTCTCTGTATCCAGCTGTGCCTTGATTAAAGTTGCCTTTGAGTGGCCACTGTGTTGTTGGCACCTTTGATCCCATCTGCTGTCTGAAGTGGTGTAGCACAGTAGCCTGTGGAGGTACAGGTAGTGACTGAAAGGCAATGTACAGTACAGTACTCCCTTAGTGACTGATTGGAATATAAATGGCTTGTACGACAGGTTATATTATAATTTCAAGGGTGACATGAGACAGACAGTGCATGAATACAGCCAAAGGCCTGGCCCGCTGCAAGGTAAAAAGCACTGATCTTGGGATGCCTTTTTAAAAATTGCTAGAGAAAATGCCCAGCTTCATATGGGTTGGAATTCAATACGAGAAAACTTGCAGGCAGAATTTATGCAGCTGTTAGATTTGGGAAAACTGTCCCTACCACATCTGAGTGAAGCCACAGTAATATCATAGGCATACCCCCAGAGTCTTGGTGGAACCCTAGAGATCCCTCACTCTTGGGCCAGGAAAAATTCTGTGCTTCTTGGGTTAGTCAAAAATATCCAGAAATCCTAGTCTCACTTCAGGCAGAAATTCACATGCCCCACACTCACCCCTTATCTCACCCTCTATGTACCAACATTCCACATGCATGTCCAGTGTTCCAAGACCTCTCTGGGGCTCTTAAGCAGCCAGCTTAAGCCCTTTTTTTTGTCACATCCATCATCTTCTGCTGTTCTTATAGGCCCCCAAAAAATTCCCTGGGTGACTCTAGATAGACTCACATATGATTGATGTGTATAGAAAGGAGAGTGCTGCTATCACTATTTAGTATTCAAACAACATTTTCAAGAATCTTCCTTACAATCCTGTACTGTAGAGAGGGGCCAATGGCTGAAAGTGGTGGGATGGTCCAATGAGCTTGTGTCTTGTGCCGGAGGGAAGAGATGAACTAGACGTGGGGGGTGTCCAAAGTTTGGCCCTCCGGATGTTTTAGACCACAACTCCTAGAATTCCAAGCCTAGATTGCCAGTGACAAAGGACCGTGGGAGTTGTGGTCCACAAACATCTGGAGGTCCGAAGTTTGGACACCAGTGAACTAAAGACTTTGCAGTTTCCATTCCATGCCACTCCGTGGCCTCCACCATTGGCTGAGAAAAGGCTCTCACAATGTTCTCCTCTCTTACATTTTAGCAATTGGTAATGCTTATGCAGTGTTGAGTAACCCGGAGAAGAGGAAGCAGTACGACCAGTTCGGAGATGCTAAAGTCAGTCCCACGCGACATGGGCACGGCCCTACGGACTTCAACCGAGGCTTTGAGGCTGACATCTCTCCTGAGGACCTCTTCAATATGTTCTTTGGTGGAGGTTTTCCTTCTAGTAAGCCTATATATTTTAATCTCTTTATGAAGGAGAGAGGAAGGGGACATAGGGTGCAGCTAGCTGGCTGTCTTCTCATTTTCATGACGGCTGTGTGGGTCGCGTGCCCTTGGTAGAACCAGATGAACTTTATTTGTCCTGCTTAGTTGGCCCATACTGAGTGAAAGACCTAAGCTTCCAACCCTTTAACATGTGCCAGGAGATGCCACATATGACACTATGAAGTAAGTTCATGTGAAACTATCCAGTCAGTAGGTCAACGGAGGCAGAAATCTTTCACACCTGTGGACAAGATATTTGGTAGCAGCCTTTTAGCTGAGAAAGGTAACTGTTCTAAGGAGGCTTCCTATTCTTTTTGTCTACCCTGCCAAGAAACGGGGCAGGGGGGGCTGATCCAATAAACCTTCCAGGTGATGTTTACAGGTGTGGCTGCCTTGAAGTCCCATCAGCATATTCCCACTGCTAACCCGAGCCTGTTGTGGTCAAGAGTTGAGTTTAGATTGAGAGAAGGATTCCGATTAGGCCAGTGAGATAGAAAGGAAGGTGAGGTAACCTGTCTACTCAGTGCAGCATCAATCCAGTAGAGCAGAGATGCCACTGGATTCCCTTCTTGTCCTGAAGATCTTAAGGGAGAAGTGATGAATGAGTAGCCTTCCAAATGTGATGGGACCACAGCTCTGATCAGCCATAGCCAGTGCAGCCTATGATGTGAGATGTAAGGAGGTGAGCTTTCCCAAAGCCCATAATTTTTCTCCAAAGGTTGGTAGGGTCATCAAATTTGCGACCAGGAGGAGACTTTCCTTTGGGTCACATTGGTTAGAGATCTGTAGGGGTGTGTGGTTCCATATGTGTCTGAATAGAGGTTGCCCTCCCTCCTGCATGTGGCTTGGCTGTCTTGTTTGAGTCCTTTGGAACTAGTTGCTACTCAGGTCCCTTTTCTGCCATACGCCTGCATTTGGTTTCTTTGTGGCAATACTATGGTCTGGGTTCAATGGGAGGTTGAACTATTACTTGCTGGTTGCTTCTGTCTTCTTGAACCGGATGGGGAACTTGGTGGGAGGAAACATGGGCAAGGGCATGAAATCAGAAGGTCTCTGCCTGCAGTCCTTATGCTGTGTATGCTGGATTAATGTCCTTGGCAATTTTAATTCAGAGGATAGAGGAGCCTGGAAAATGGTAACCACGGAATACACAACAGTAGTCTGTTTTTAGAGATTACAAAAGCATGGACCACTGTTGGTAGGCATTTCTTATTTATTTATTTATTTATTGCATTTATTGACCATGCTGACTTTCCCAAAGGGAACTCTGGGCAGTGAACAAAATATAAATAAGAAGTATAAAAATGCCAAACCAAGAAAAGATAAACCAACTCAATATAAAAAGGAACAACCATAAATGCATCCGGCAAGACAAGAGGGTGGACAAAACAGCTGGGCAAACAAACATACAGTTAGCAATCACCAAAATGGTATTTTAAAAAGCCATGTTTTTAAGGCGTTCCTAAAACCTGGCAAAGACTCCGCTAGCCAAATCTTGCTTGGTAACTTATTCCAAAGCAAATAGTGGTCTGACCATGACATGGGCTGGGAACACAAATTCCCAACCCTCAGATTATGAGCCGCAGCCGTGGAGGCAAATACCATGTCCAGTGTATGCCCAGCTCTATGGGTGGGGCAGATGACATGTTGCGAGAGGTTCATGGAGGCCATGGACTCCACGAAGTCCAGAGCCACTCTGGACAGTCCAGCCCTAGCATGCACGTTGAAACCACCCACCATCAATAGGTGGGGGGACCTCAACAGTGCCACTGAGATGAAATCAGAGAGCTCTGGGAGGGACAGTGCCGGGTTGCGGGGAGCACGGTACACCAGCACCAACCCAAACCTATGTCACTGTCCAACCAATAGATGTAGGGATTCCAACCCTGTACACAAACAATGCCACGGATTTGCTGACATAAAGAGAGTCCCTGTATACAGTGGCCACCCCACCCCACCCCGACACTCCGACGTGCCGATGCTGGACATGAAACCGGGGGGGCGAGGCTGGGTAAGGGAAGCCCCGCTCCCTTCACCCATCGAGGTCTCGGTGTGACAAGCCAGGTCAGCCCATTCATCCACAGTCAAGTCATGGATGACGGGGATCTTATTCTGGCATTCCGGACGGAATGGCCCCCCTGGTATGTGACTTGTGGGTCAGGGGGTCAGAAAGGGGGGCAGGCCTCAACTGCCTGACCCTAGTTCTTCTTATCTGACTGACTCCATGGCTCAAGTAGGGGTGCAGCTGGGCAGTCAGGCCACAATTATAAAAGGCACTTGGGGCCCCAGTAGATATTTATACCTCCATAGAGAGAGAGAGAGAAAACTGAGTGCAAGAAGCCCCTTAAGCTGTCATCCTGATCCTTTAGGGGAGTGTAACCCCATTGAGATCCCTCTAACTGGCCCAACAATTCCCCCAACAGTAGGATCTTAACTGGATTCAGATTCGGTTTCTTGGTCCTCATCCAATAAGTGAAAAATATGTCAGTGAGAGTAAAAGAAAACTGTTATAAAGTATATTGGAGATGGTATATAACATCTGCAAAGTTAAATATAATAAAGAAAGAAATTTCTCCAATATGCTGGAGATGTAAAAAAAAAAGGGACATATTTATAAAAAGATACAAACGTCACCACAAATGTCACCATGGCATTGTTGAATCTGGTTACTATTACTGTCTCTGCTCTAGTTCAGGCATAACAGCTGCACTTTGTGGATGCTTCGTGCTGTCTGGTCATTACAACGGCCATTCTTAATATCTCGTGTTCATGCCCTCGCAAGTGTGAAGGATTGTTCTGTTGAATTGTGTATTAGAGATAGAAAAATGAAGCCTTCGCAGGAGATAATCTTGGCCACTTAGGTGAGATTTGCACCACAGGTTTTGCACCAACATGAAGATGTTTGCTATAAAACTGGTGTGTGATTCACTGGATGAGTCTTTTTGGTTACAGATGTGAAATGGATGAAAGGTTCATCCTTTACGTGGATTCACAAATTCCGAAGGCATGGAAAGGATTGTGACCATGTCGCTAATGCAACAGCAAATGCAAAAGATACTAAACTCAGAGAGTAAATATACATCTCTCTGTGTGGTAATAAGGCAACCCTGAATATCTCCGCAGGGGGATGCACTTAGCATCAGGGAAGTAATCATTGTGTCTCAGAAAAGAGCAAATTGTGTCATTTGGCTGAGTAGGAGTGGTTTTCCACATACAGTGGACCCTTGTATAACAAACGGTTTGTATAACATAAAATGTGTACAGCATAAAACATTCCGGAAATAGGGGAAATTTGCTTAACAGAATTGCCTATGGGGCGAATCCGTACAACATAAAAATGGTCGTAATTAGTGATTGCTCTGTTTTCAATGCATTCCTATGGGAAATTTGTATAAAGGAGAATTTGCTTAACATAATTTCATTTGGAACAAATTAATTCCTTTATGCAAGGTACCACTGTATTTCAAATTTGCCATACAAATGCACAGAAAAGTATGTGTTGAGCAACAACCTAGGGGCAGAGAGGACAAACTCATAATCTGTTCCCAGATAACCCATAAACTTCCATGTGTACTCTTTGGCCTCTAATTCGCCTGTACAGTATGTCTTACCTTTTGGGGCATTCTGAGCAGTTGGAGGTCCAGGATGTGGTTGGGTTTTTCTCCTTTCTTTTCTTTTTCTTTCTTTTTCTTTCTTTCTTTTTTTTTTTTGGCCTTGAACTTCAAAGCCACTTAAGAAACCCAAAGTAAGAACTGAATGAGGGTACATACTCTGTTCTTCAGCTTCCCAAAGCTTTTGAATGTCTAACCCTATTTGTTAGCTATGTGTAGGCTTCTGCTTGTTATCCCCATTAGATTCTTCAGCTCTGTCCTAAACATTTAACTACCTAGTTTGGCATGTCTTAGAGTCCTGGCTTTTGAAGCATGAGTGATCCACCATACCACCCTGAACATCTTGACCTCATATGATTTGGGAAGCCAAGCACAATAGGCTGGTTAGAACGTGGTAGGGGAACCACTAGTGCAGTGTTGGCAAATCTATGGCACAGGTGCCAAAGGTGGCACGCGGAGCCCTTTCTGTGGGCACGTGACATCGCCCCCCTCACAGCCACAGCACTTCACTCTCTGCTCGGAGCACGCCACTGTGCTCTGTGCAGAGAGCTGGGAGAAGGGGAGGCAGCGGCTTGTGGGCTCCTTCGTAGTGCCCATTTACTCTCCATCTACAGGGATGTCCAGAGCAGCGTAGCTGGAGAGTAAATGGGGGCTATGAACAAGCCCACAAGGTGCCACCACTTCCCCCCCCCCCCTTGGCTTTCCTGACAGTGTTGCACCCCATCCACCTCTCTGCCCAGGGCAGAGATAAATATCCTATATGTATCAAATTCAAAAACCTGCTCTTCGATTCTTGTTTTCCTGAAGGGTAGCACCCGCAGCATTTGTAACCCGGGGTACCACTGTATTCAGGTTAAATTGCTGTATTGGCAGTTTGCGAAAAATAAGTGGGTTTTTAATCGCAATTTGAGCGCTCAGTCTCTAAAAGTTTCGCCATCACTGCACTAGGGTATACCACAGATCTCCAAGCAGGGCTGAAAAGCTACTCTGCCTGAAACCCACCCTGGAGGCCCTCTAAGCTGAGAGTCCTGGGCTTGATGGCTCATAGGTCTAAGACTGCTCCCTACATTCATAGTAAGTTGAAAGTTTCTGCAGTTTCTGTAGCCATCTGAGTGTCCTGCTGGGGATCCGAACTGCCAGCCTCCGAAGAAATAGCGAACAGAGCCCAAGTACCAGGACGGGAGAGGGGGGGGCACCTCAGAAGCAATGAAAGGCAAAATGACCCATGGGGCCCCAGAGAACTGAGAAAGGGATTTGGGGGAGGGAACGGCAGGGGTGGGGGGTTCATACTTACCTGAGTCTCCCTGGCAGGCCCCACCCTTAATAGAGAGCCTAAAGGAAGAAGACACTGGGAGTGCAGCGTTCCTGCCCCTGCCCGCAGCAGGAAGCCTCCGAGAGTGGTGGAGTCTACCTGGAGGGAACGCCGGGGAGAGCCGCGTGAGATGAAACCTCCCCCCCGGGAGCCAAACCCCATTGGCTAAGGAGGGAGTGGGGTGGCCACTGCCAGAGGATGTTTATCTTTAGTGTGGCAGGTGGAGAGTCTGGCAGGTGGGGAAGGGGAGAGGGCTATAGAGAAGTCCCGGAGCCCAGGGGCCTCAAAGACCAAGTGGTATCACTGCTCTCTTCCAGGGATCTCTCCCAGTTTCACAGTTGATACTGGGTTCCCTCTCAGAAAGGGAAAGAGTCTCATCAAATGGCGGTGAGGTCTACTATTTACCACGTGCCTTCCTATACCCTTTGTCCTGTGTAACAAGGAACATAAAGGAACTTGAAAATAAACAGCATTGCTTAATTCATATGCCTTTAACTTTGTTCTTATTGATAGCCTAGGCCAGTGGTTCCCAACCTTCCTAATGCCATGACCCTTTAATACAGTTCCTTATGTAGTGGTGACCCCTTGCCCTGCTTGGAAGAGACCACAAGCCCCCTTTCGCAGGCCACTATGCCACACGTACCATACAGAACTTCCCTCTACAGGCACCCTTAGCCAATCGCAGCCTCCGGTGCCATTGACTGACATCCCCTCCAACCTATCAAGATGTAACTCACTCTTTCCCCCCCTTTCCCTCCCTCCTCCTCCAGACCTAAGCCATTTGTGCCTTTTTCTTCACTGACTCATGGCGACCCCTGTGAAATGGTCATTCGACCCCTAAAGGGGTCCCGACCCCCAGGTTTGAAACCACTGGCCTAGGCCCTTCAGCTGTTGTCTCTTAAACAAGTGCCCTTGGTATCCTTGTCAAAGCAGTAAGTGGCAGCTTCCCTTCCTATTTATGCCCAATAACAGATCAGCCAATTACTTGTTGGTGGCTTAAAACCTGATCCAAGATATATGACATAAGAGTGCACCTTGGTGATCCCAGGGAAACCTAATGTCTATACGTGGTGCACAGAACATGCAAGTAGTCCAGCTGAATTGGTTTTCTTGTAGTAGCCTTCTGAGCCACCCACTCTATCAACCCTACTGTAATAGATTCTGTCCTGCCATTAAGGTCCGTCTCATTGTCATTTTCCAGGCTCTCAGTGTACATGGTAGCCTCCAGGAATGGGAAAATTCTGGATTTTGTTGCCGCTTCTCCTTCTCCTATCACAGCTCATTCATGCAATGCTTTTGGCCACTCCTACAGGTAATGTCCACGTATACAGTAATGGCCGGATGCGGTATACCTACCACCAGAGGCAAGACAGGCGAGAGCATCAAGGCGATGTAAGTTGGAACAAAAAGGGAGGACAACTAAGAGTACGTGAAAATGTGCACCTCACTTTTGTACTCCCTGTAATGTTTTACTTTGCTCGCCTAAAAGTAGAGCATTGCTTGAAGCTTTTCCTTTCAGATTGGCTGTGATTGTTGGGGGGCTGTGGCCTCCTGCCCTAAAGACGTACTTGACAAGTAGAGATCATGAAAGAGAGAGATGGAGACGAAGGCCAGTTTGGTGTCTGGTTCCGATTTGTTTATTGGCTGAACCAATGTTCAGTGCTTCCCAATCCTGCCTTCTCAAGCAGGTGCCCAATCAGAGTGGGTGCCTTCTGGAGGAGGCGGGGCGAGGAAGTGCCAAACACCTGCTCAGCCAATAAATCAACCCCCATGACCCATGAAACCAGTGGTTCATGCCCACCTCTAATTATGAGTGAGTGCTTGTCCTTCTTCGTACTGAAGTACCACAATTATTGTATTTCCAAATGCATTAAACAAAGTGCCTTTTAAATTGCACTTCTCCAGAGGCAGAAGCCTCTTCAGCACACATGCAATCACTCTGTTATTTAATTATCCCCTGAATGAGTATTTCTGAGTACACCCTCTCTAGCCTTAATTTATCTTCAAGCCGTGTCACAAAATTGGATGGCGGTGTTGGAGCGAAAGCTTTCAAGCCATTTGTCAGCCTTCAGCCTTCTTGATCATTTTCCAGCATGGTTTGTGCTCTCAAGCATATTCTGACTGGAAATACTAGCACCCCCATACTCCACAGTCTGGGGTGGGGTAGGTAAGAGAGGGCTGGGAATTGTAGTCCAAAAAAGAAATTTTCCCAAGTTCTGACTGGCATCCAAGCGTGTTGAACATAGGAATATGGAACAAAATGTTAGGTGACCCTGACAAACCTCCAGCCACTTCAGCTGATGAGAGCTCCTTCCCCTTAGGTCGTCTGCTCAGGTTAGACGACTGCCCTAGATTGTAAAGCTCTTGTCAGCTAACCGTTGGAGATCTTTCTAGTTCATTTCAATGATGTGGCACCCTTCTTACCCCACCCGCCAACTGCAAGTGGCAAAATAAGTCAGTTCTGGATCTCTCGTTTGCATTTCTATAACTTTCGTCCCAGTATTACTTGACAAACTTGCCGGACAGCAGAACCCCGTTCTCTGTCCTGCTGGCTCGGAAGGCATGAGGGGGGACACAGCACCTGCTCCCCTTACTGACCCTCCAGTCAAGGCTGCTATGCCTCTATGGCACGTGGAGGTTTCTTAGGGTTGTGTGCAGGGGGAATGATTTGCCCACGTACTGGACTGGGCCACTGTCAGTCTCACTCGTGTACAGTGGTTACTCTTCAGTATTGTTTCTACGTTCCCACCTGTGGTGAGAATGGTATGACGAGGGAGGGAGATTGACCTTTAATTGCATGTCACCACCATGCTTTTTGACCCCTACCTGGTTTCAGACATAATGCCTCAAGGAGATCCGGAGGTTGAGTCATGGCAACTGGACTTCTTTTCTTGTGAGATCAAAAAGTTTCGCGCTACTCCTTCATGTAGTTCCTTCAGATTGGTGGGAGACCTCCAATTTGCCCTCCAAGTTGGCTGCACTTCACCTTGGTCTGAATAGGCTTGTTAAATGGACAATGGCCATGTATGTGTGAAAATCACACCTCCATTAAGCATGGAGTTGTGAAATGGCCCTTTCAAATGGGCTGGAGGTGTTAGGCACAACCTGTCTTCTGTTTATCATGCTGCCCTTTCATTTATCCTCTGAAAAAATAGAGACCACTGCACATCTCCCTTCCCATACATGAATGGGACTTTAGTCAGGTCCAGCAGAGTCACACAGTTAATCTGTCCAGCTGCTTTTGTAACAAGAAGCATCTATAAAACATCCTGCCCAGTCATAGGATGAGGGGGACTTTGGTTGAGAAGCCATAGCTCTGGTTGTGTCAGAACAACAGAGCTGTGTCTCTTTCCATCACAAATGAATAGAGATGGCGTTGCCAGTGTATGGCTGCTCCCATGTGTGGCCAATACACATGGGCAGAGTGGCCTTCATACGCTGGACATGTTTTAACCTGGCTTTTTTTCCTCCCATCCTCTGGCTTTTTTTTTGTCTCCCCCACCCCATCAAAAAGAGAGAGATGGTTTTCATACTTGGTATTTGACTTGCTGGCAAACCTAGCAGAGCAGGGAACTGGGGTGATACTTGTCCCAATCTCCAATCTGTCACAACTTCTCTAAAGGCCAGTCATGATTCTTCCATCCTCCATTTGTAAGGGGGGGCATAATAATAGTGACCTACCCGTCCGAGTTGTTGCAATAAATATTGAGATGATGTGTGCCCAATGCTTCAGAAGCGCTCAGTATCGATCATCACCTTGCAGTGGTGAGGCCTTTATATACTCTGTGTGTGTGTGTGTGTGTGTGCGCGCGCGCGCACACACACACACACATATACATATATATAAAGACATGTATTAAACCTATTCTGTCTGTGGATCCAATGGTGATAGGTGTCCTCTTTCTGAACCAGAGTGGGAAGGGGCAAAGCGATAAGCGATCTTGTGAATGCCAATGCACTGACCTTCTTCCCTTCTTCCTCCTAGGGTGGCCTGGGGCTCTTTGTTCAGCTGATGCCTATTCTCATCCTCATCATTGTGTCTGCTCTCAGCCAGATGATGGTCTCCAGTCCACCCTACAGTTTGAGCCACAGACCGTTAGTTCCCGTTATTCTTTTACACAGTTAGGGCGGGCAGTTGGAGGGTTCGGGAAGGGAGGGACGGAGGGCCCTGACATTGGTGGCCAATTGAGGTTCCGTGTTAACGTGTTCTTCCCCCCAGGTGTCCTGTCTCTTCCTTTGCGTCTCTTCCTCTCGTGGGTGCCTCCTGGCTTTCTGTCAGGCCACCCAGGAGAAGAGCCAAGTAAAACAGTCAGGCATGCGCCTGACAGAATTCTACCTGCAACCCATGTGTATCTTCTGCAGCAAGGTTGGGGAATCACGGAGCCCTCCAAAGCAAACCTGTTTCCTCAGCCCACCTCAAAAAAGTTGCCATCAAGTTCCAGCAGCCATTGTGGGAGAAGCCTTTTAAAGCAAGCTTGCTTAAAATGTTTTGTAAAGGTTTGCTACCAAAATTCAGAAACAAGTATGAAAGATAATGTTTAAAATGTAAAATCCCACACACACACACACACACACAGCATGGATGGAGACAGGATGTGGTATCTTGCAGTAGGTATTGGCGTGGGGGACAGAATTGACTTCTAGGCCAAGCAAAATTGCTTGCCTTTTTCTACTAAAACTTATTCCGTACCCATATGACTTAAGTTTGTCCTTTCAGCCCCAAAATATGTGGTTATTTAAACCCCTTTTCAAATGTGTTAATGACAAGTACCTCATTGGCGCTCCATTTCATGAGAAGGTTTTCAGTTCTGGAAACTTTTGTACATTTCTCTTACGTGTTTTGAGGCGACCCCAGTGGAGTGTTCTGGGCTTCAACAGTTGGTCTTCCAAATAGCCTTTCCATGTCTACAAGGCTGTCAGAGAACTGTGCTTCTTTCCTGCCTTCATCTCCATCATAACCTTGCCTGTGATACTATCGCTTAGAGACCCTTTGAAGCTAGGACAGTCAAAAGGCAACAAAACCTGGTATATCTCTGAGAAAAGTGCCTTTTCCTTCCCACGTTCACATTTGCAAACACGAAGACTGACAATGAGGCCAGCTTGTAAATGGGGGTGCAGAGTGACTCTCTGGTCAATCAACCTCAAAGTAGCCTGCCGGGAGAAGCATTTGCCACCCGTGATACCCGCTGTATCTCATTTTGCATGCTGTGATGGGTGCGGCTGTGCTCATCTATTCTATCTGGATGCTGGGAAATGCACGATAGGTGAGGTTCTTTTGAGGTATGTTTCCCATACTTGACATATCAGGTTTCTTGGGTTTTGTATGGCCTGGTGAACCCGAGGCATCGGGCAAATTTCTTGGATGTTTCACTAAGAGTTGGGGGAGGTATCCTGCGGCTTTAAAAGATGGTCAGGAATCAAATGACCAAAAGGGAAAATGCAAATGTCTATAAACAAGAAAGAGCTTCAAGATGATGCTCACTTAATGCAACTGGAAATAAAATCTGACATAGTATGGGGAGTAGTACAGGAAGTTACATTTACATATGTTTTTAGTGCTGAATTAAAGGTTCCTCATGTTAAATTTCAGATTTTAAAACTGGAAGTACTGTATATATATTTTTTGTGTAAAAATATTCTTGTTTTTTAAATGGATGTTGGAAGAAAAGTGCTGGAGCATTTAGATTTTGATTTAAGCACTGATAGGTTGGCTTGAATTCATTTTGAAGCTGCCAAGTCTCTCCACTCTGTAACTTTGAAACATGAGTGACCAGCAGCAGATCTGCTCTGTTGCACACTGGTGTTGAGTTCAATTTATTTGTAGCGCTGTCACATTTTGAGTCAGCTTGTCTTCCCAAGGCTTAGAGAAGTACATTTTGGAATACTTCACGCCCAGAAGCTTCACTGGCTAGGGGATTTGGGGAGTTGTAATCCCCAAAAGTACCAACTCCTAGCCCTGTTTTCAGCTGATTTATCAGTAATTCTTTATCCGACCAAAGTGCCCAAGGGGCCTCAGCTCATGTTATCGATGCAATTTGTTTTTCTTTCAGTGACTAACTCAAGAATGGAACAACCCCCACTCCCCATTATTGAGTGGTATTTATTTTATTTTAATTTTTAGCTTTCCAAATGCAGGCTCTAACTAGGGAGGGCACCTCTAGGTCTTTCAGCTTTCCACTCCTGGAATTCTCCCAAGAATTCCTTCGGCAGAATGCTGGGAAATGTAGTCCACAAACACAGGTCTAAAGACCAGCTGCATATATGTACCTCCATTGGTGCCTTCTTTTCCTGTCTTCCATTTTCAAAAACAAGGACACTCCTCCAATGCTTCCTGTGAGGCGTAGGTCTCCCCAAAAGGCCAAGTCCTTTGGCAGGCCTCTACAGAGCCTCATGGGCAATGAGACTAGTCTTTTCTTCCAAAGGAGCCCACATTTAAGTGACTGCAGATGTTAGTGTGTGAGGCACTGCGAGGCCCTTTTGTTGGGTTTGCTGCAACAGACCAACACCTACTGTGGGTATAAAGTTCCTACCCTGGAAATGTGGCACTCCAGTGGCTCTCCCATTGGCCAGGTCTGGCATTCTTCTCCAGCGGTCCTGAGCACCAACATAATTCGTCTTAGTTGGACAGCAGAATTGGGGCCTCTAGACACTCGTCATACTTGGTGTAGGTACCAGAAGTTGCAGGGAGTCCACTGGCAGGCACTGGAAGATCTGAACTGCGAAAGGTTTTCCTCAGCATTGGATTCACTTGCAGCCTCAGCTCCAAACCAGTTACCAATGTAGCAGCAAAGAGAAACAAAATGTTCTCTTGCAAGGCAGTAACATCCCAGGTTTGATTTCCGCTATTCTAAATGTGGGTGTGTTTTTGTCTGTTGTTTTTTTTTGTGGGGGGTTAGGGGCTCTTCCCAACACAAAGTGTGCTTCCTGTTCATCTACTTCCACTCATTTGAAAAGATGAGAATAATGTTGCTTTGATATTCCTGGATGTATGCAAATATTGCTAGATTGTTGGTAGAGTCAAAGACAGTAACACTGTAGAAGAAATCGGGGATGGTTTGCCCCTGCTGACGGGAATTTCCCTTGGCGTTTGGGCACCCAAATCTTCCCTATTCTCAGATATTGTTCCCTCTTGCTGTAAAACCACCCTGCATATCCCGTTTCTTGTAAAAAAAAATTGAATAGGGAGCCAAATACATCCATTCCGCTGTTGGCTCCTTTAGGCAAATGAGCTGCATCAACCAAGTGACAAACATCTTGGCAGCAATCCCATCCACTGCCTGAGCAACTGAATTTGATATACCAATAAATACGTTCTGCTAGCATGTGTCATCATGGAAGGTGAAGAAGTGATGCCAGAGGAGTGCAGAGGATCAGCCAGCAGGGGGCAGTGGTGTCTCATCCTGCAGTTTCCCACTTATGGTGGATAAAGGGAAGTCTGTGGCTATTAGCAGGTGTTGCAAAATACTTGGAAGTAGTCGGACTGGTCATTTTTGAAAATTTGCACTTGCACAAATAAATCCATCAAAGGAAAGAAGACCCTCTTGCGTATTATTAGATTGGTTCCTCCTCAGTGCTTACAACCCTAATGGTTTGGGGATTTTATATACACTTGATGCTGGCCAGGGGATTTTAGGACTTCCAATCTAAAACAGTAACTTTTCCAAGTTCTAATTGCCACTCTGTTCTACTTGCAAAGCTATATTGC
Source organism: Phrynocephalus guinanensis (assembly GCA_037367245.1). Taxonomy (NCBI): domain Eukaryota; kingdom Metazoa; phylum Chordata; class Lepidosauria; order Squamata; family Agamidae; genus Phrynocephalus; species Phrynocephalus guinanensis. Next base: position 41,495,522 of record CM074735.1, on the reverse strand, counting down.
ATTTTGATTACTTTGAACCACTCTTGGCACAGTACTGCAACTAAGACTCTGCTCATGGCCTGTCTCAGTGCACACCTGAGGGGGAATCTGTCATATAATCCACTCAGCGCTTCTTGAAATCAGAATACGAACATAAAATAAAGCTGAATAAAAAGACTGTGATAAGTGTGTGCACGTATCAGTTTTCCCTCCCTTGGGGAACTTGGAGGTCTTCACAGTCGTAGGGCCCTTTCTGGAACTGTCAGGACTAGATACTTCTCTTTCAAAGTGAATGCTGGGATTACAAAGACACTGATGGCAAGATGTTATTGCAAACCATGCCAACAGCAATAACTATTGATCCTGATCTTATTTCATGTATACTTGAATAGGACATGCAGCCACAATAGAGAGGCAGGCATCAGTGCAGGAAGAAAGAAGCCAACAAGTGGAGAGGACAACTACTGTATTGTCAAACACCTCCCAAATGCAATATTCTCCAGTGGACTGAAGTAACAATATTCAGAGAGTGTAAAGAGAGTTCCCCACAACAGGCACATCTCAGATTTTACAGCAGAAAATACCAACCAATAGTTTTTCAGTTCTGGGGAATGGAGCTAAAGATTAGATCTTTTGCATTGTGAAGAACTAACAGTTAGGGAATATCTTCAGGCAAAAGAGATTCTTGCTGGTAGCCTATTTTAGTCTGGCCTCCAGTTGATTAGAAGAGGAACAGATTTATCTTTCCATCTTAACAAGAAGCCTCCCCCCCTCACTTTTGATTAGGGCAGGCTGTTGAGGGGATAGGGACTGGCTGCCATGGGGAGGAGAGGAGGGTCTTATCTTTCCCCAACTGTTGGCCATTTTCAGGAAATCTGCCTTAATGAACGCATGGCTGTTCTATTCTGGGCAGTGGGTTGCTTTGCTTTGCAGGTTCCTTGCTGACGATTTCTTGCTAAACAGCTTTAGTCCTTGTGTGGAAGAGACTTATATCAAGATGCTCTGTGCATTTTGCCCTTTAAATGTTTTAAGGCCTTCTTAGGGAGATGAAAGAAAGCATTCTGTAAAAATATGTCTTAAGGGAACCTCCAGTCCCTCTTTCTGTGATTTTGAAAGCACCTTCTGTTTGGATGCTCTCCAGTTGGTGCTTTCCGGAGGGTTAGTGGGGGAGCATCTTTAGAACGTACAATGATCAGGAAAGTGTACGGTAAAGAAACAGAGGGAAAGTTGTGTGAAGAGACAATAGTTTCTCTTTCAAGTAAGAAAGATTTGCTGTATTGTAATACTTTTAAAATTCGGCAGTATAGCAAATAGAATTCGTGCTGAATCACGTTGATGGTCTCCCATTGGGAGTGTCCTCTCATAGCGTTTCTGGTATGACTGCATTTCTCCTTAACTATTTAATGTCCCTCTTGCTTTTTTAGTTTTATATTGTTCCTACTTACTGGTGGTCTGCGATCTGAACTTTGCCCACAAACCAGGCATTGTGTGTCCTGCCATGTGGTTCACAACCACTTCCTTCTTGTGCTACAGTGTCAAGCAGGCAGGGGTAAAATGAGAATCACTGACCCCATCAAGAGTTGCCGTCCATCCTTGTGGGCTGCAGTTGACTGGGGTTGGTCCAATGTTTTGGCAAGACTAGTTATATCTGAACACCTCTCTTTTTTTTTCAAATTGTTGCCCTTGCTCTAATGGTGCTGTTCCTCTTTCTCCTTTTCCTTGTCTCCCTTCAACTAGGTCGGTTGGCCATATACACAAGAGGGTGACCGAGCATTTGAAAGTAGCTTATTTTGTAGCCGACAGCTTTGCAGAAGAATATACTGGCACAAATCTGAAAAATGTGGAAAGGAGTGTGGAGGATGATTATATTGCAAATCTCAGAAATAACTGTTGGAAGGAGAAACAGCAGAGTGAGTACCCTGGGAGATTTGGTCAGACACACAGTGCTAGACGGTATCGCTCCGCTTGATGTCACATGTCAAGGAGTTCTGTGTTTTAGGAGTGAGGACATTTTCTTCCTTGTTCTCAGGGATCACAGCATTCTGACAGCACTGGGATATTGGGACTGGGGAAATTGTTTTCCATAATCAAGATGGTGCCAACTAGCAATAAAAGTTTGTTGGTTGTGAAGTATGTGTGTTAAGATATAGCACTAAATACAGATACAGTACATTAGGACCCTGGTATCCGCTGGGGCCTGGTTCCAGACCTTTCCATGGATAATGAAAACCATGGATAAGAGAGAACATCTGCCCACCCACCTCCAAACTGCTGTTTCCTGACAGTAGCTTGCTCTACAGATGCTATTTGTGACAATAGCTTGCTTTGCAGCTGATGTTTGTGACAATAGCTTGCTTCTAGAGCCTTGTGGCGCAGTGGTTAAATGCCTGTACTGCAGGTAAAACTGTGCTCACGACCTGGGTTCAATCCCCGGTAGCAGGCTCAAGGTTCACTCAGCCTTCCATCCTTCCGAGGTCGGTAAAATGAGTACCCAGCTCGCTGGGGGGGGGGCAATGTGTAGCCTGCACACTGTAATTAAAATTGTAAACCACCCAGGGACTACTTGTAGTGGTATGGGGCGGTATATAAGCAGAACACTTTGCTTACTTTTGTGGCTGCTGAATTATTTAATTTTTTTCCTCTGCCAACCATGGATAACCAAATCAGTGGATACGGGGGGGTCCTACTGTATATAAATTAGCACCATATAAAGATGTAGCCTTATTATGTGAGGTAGCTTTACCTCTTACAGCTTAGAAACATTCCCAAACCTTTAACTTACTAGGGAAACAGTAAGTGAGCATTTTCCAATACCCATCTTAAAACTGTTAAGATTATGGAGAATCAGTAAATATTGTTTCAGGAGCCAGATCTGGTTTGCACACATCCTTTCGTCCATCCCCTAGAGAAAGCAGTTATGCTGAGTTGACTAACCGCCCATAAAGGCTTTTGCAGCTTTAAAAATTGTGTTAGAAGGTTGTTATCCAAAGACAGATTTAAGGCAACCTTCACATATTTGCAAGCATGAATTCAGCCAAAAATCTTGTCCTGTTGATTCAAATGCTATATCTAAATGCAACCTGTTTTAGACAGAATTGATCATGGGGCTCTGTAGCCCATTCAGCAAATTTCCTAATCTGGTCCTGCAGCAGGGGCAGATTCTGAAATTCAGTTCATCCTGGTGTAACCAATTTCACAGATTATCCTTCCGAAAAACTGTTATTACAAATGACAGAAAGACTGTGTTTGGCAGCAATCAAACATTTTTTTTTTGTTGCTCAAGGCGACCCATTCAGCAAAACAGGAGAGGTGCTAAGCATGGCATTTCTGCTGCGGGAACTGGGAAGCACACCCTCATGACCTCACTGGCAGGCATCTGGCACTGAGTATTATATACAGATCTGGTTGAGAATGTCACTTGCTGGCATTCTGGACAATTATCGTCAAAAAATTTGGCTTTCTGTTTTACAGAGGAAGGGTTACTCTACCGGGCACGTTACTTTGGAGATTCAGATCTGTATCAGCGAGCACAGAAGATGGGCACGCCAAGTTGCAGCAGACTGTCTGAGGTTCAAGCATCAATGCACGGATAGCTGTTACAGAAGCAATCCACAGAGATCTGAGTAAGAGCTCAAGATTTATTTCTTTTGGGGTTCCAAAGTGTATTACAGCAGTACTCATTTTTTGGAATCACGAAACAGACTGTATGTAGTTAAACCTCTACTTTATATGCATGCCTTCTTTAATTAAGAAATCACACCCTCCACAAGGACATTCAGCACTGTTTGACCTTTTAGTGTTTGCTCGCCTCTTTTTGTGCATCATTTGTAGATGCCTTTGGCAGCAAATTAAAATGACCTGGTGATTGGATGACCTGCTGCCCATGCATTTTTACATCATCTTTGTGTCTGTTCTTGCTCCTTATTGTCTAAGTCAGGGATGTGAAAAATACAAGCCTATACTTGCTGGACAGCAGGTCCCACCATCTCTCACCATTGGCTATATTGAGAGCTGCCATGACTTGAATGGGCAGCCATTCCAGGCAGAAGGAGGAGGCTAACAGGAGCGGAATGAAGCCGCTGCAAGCTTCCTTGCAAATGCATCCAGCACCCTTAGCTTGGTGGCTGTTCTCTGACAACCAAAGGAACTGGGAGCAATGGGGGCCGTTTTCCAGGAATGAAAAGAGCCAATTTCTGTTGCCCTCTGCCTCGGAAACTGTGAAACGGTTAGTTTACGATGGCATTCCCAAAAAAGAGTTTGATCCCTTCCCCCAAACACCCTGTAAAACAGTCTTGCACTTTGGAAGCCAGCTGGGTCCAGCCAGTTTTGCAATCTTTTTGTATAACTTCTGTAGTCAAAATTGCCCGCCAAAGCTGCCATTGTCCTCATCATGTTTACGTATATGCTCATTTTCCATGGTATACCATATCAAAAACATCTCACACCATCAGCAGAGATTCCCTAATGAAACACAGGCTTTGGAGGTGGATCACTAACAGTTACAAGTCAGAAAATGTTAAAGTACCCTAAAAGTGGGTTTTTTCAATGCACATTAAATTATTAGTAGTAATTTGCTAATGGTTTATCCTAGGACCCTACAGTGAAAATATTAAAAACAATCCAGCATAATATATCCAAGATTAAGTGTTAACTCCAGCCACAACCCCTAACTTTGATTGTCTCTAGGCAACTGAAAAAACTGGATTAATCTAGTCCTGATGAAAATAAACTAGGCAGGCAAGCAGAAGCGGAAACTTGCACCAAGTTTTATTTTTTTTAAAAAAAAAGTCTTTTTTCCCTCCAGCTCAGTAGCTGTGTAGATGTGGTTATGGGTGATTTTGAGTGGGGGAGTAGTGTGGATTCAGTAGCACCAGTGCATTGCTCAATCCAATTTGTAAATACTTTTAAATTTTACAAAACATAGGGCAGGAGGACTGGTCATCAACTCTCTACACACCATGTCCTTTGGCCCTCACTTGGGCGGAAACCCTATATCTGGACTTGAAGACATCATTTTGCCCTGTGGGATGTACTTGATAGAATTTCCCTTCATGTAGAAAATTAGCAGTAGTCTGAAATGAGGCAGCCCAGTCGCATTTTTCTTAAGTGGTAAGGAGTAAATCTTGATGACCATTTAGAAACATGGGAATTGAATCAAGATGATGTAACGAAGGCCCACTGGTTTCTCAGATCTGCCCATCTCTTCTTTCCAGGAGGGGAAAAAAAGAAAGCTCTTAAGATGTTGAGGAACCCATTGAGGCATTTGACTGTATGGGTTCAAAAGCCCTATTCAGTTGTGTAGTCTGAAAGCACACAACACTGCAGGGAATTGGAGGGGGGCACGGACACTGCTCCCTTCCCTACCTCATCCATTGAAAATCCTGCAGACTTTGGGGTATTCAATGTGAAGTTCCGCATAGGAACTGCAAGTGCATTAAACCAAGCACCCTTAATAGCATTTGTGTGAATGGCACCCCTTACCTATCAGGGCTGCTGCTCACAGAAACCCTTCACGCACCTGCAGTTCAATGCACTTATAGTGCCTGATGCAGACCTTCTCACACTGGATGCCCAGAGGTCTCCAGGTGGCCTGCAAACATGAAGGGCAGAGCTTAACAGTATCCTTATGTCACCACCAGCCTTTCAGCCCTTCTAGCTTTCCATCTGAACATCTGGGTAGGACTAGAGATATTTGACGGAAGCCATCAGCTGTTTTTTCTAGAGGATCTGGGGAAAGCATTGCTCTGCTGCCTCTGCACCTGCCTTCACTGGGTGTATTAGCTGCTTTCATTTCTTTTTTCCATCTATTGCCTGTGCTATTCCCAGTAACTCCTCTTCCTTCTCACAAGTGGCGAGACCTGCATCGCTTGTTTACATTACACTGTGTCTGGGAATTTCTGTGTGCATCAGTTGTTGGATCGAGTGAGATTGAAGTTAAAAATTGCAGAATAGACCAGTGTTTTCAGTTGCTCTGATCAGACAGATCACTTGTTAATGGGAACGCAATATATCTCCCGGGTTTTTGTTTGTTTTTTGTTCGTTTTTTGGCTATCTTTCTGCTGCATTGGAGAGTGATAGTGTTACTTTTGTTCTCAGACTCTTCAAACGCCTGAAGACTGTGGGAGAAGTGCACTGAGCCAAGGAGATCGACTGAATCAGACCTTAAATTAAAACGGAATTGGAGAATTAGCAACGCACAAACTGCCCTCTCCTCTCTGTCTCTCCAGCACTGGGTATCTCTTAGAACAGAAGAAAAAAAAGATTATTTGTCTTTTATTTCCTCCTTTCATTCTTCACTGTCTTGTCTGTTCCTCAGGATCCTGCTATCCTGAAAACAAAATATCGAGTAATTTTTCTTTTAGGGCCTGCAGAAACCAGAGAAGCAGAAGGAAGGAGCTTTCTGTCATTGCGCTGGTTCCAAGAGAGGTTGGGGAATTGGAAGCTATGTCGGGAGTTTTTTTAAAAATCAATTTTAAAAAGCAAAAGAAATTATTTAGAATTAACTTATAGCTGTAAATATGTTGTACTTCTAAACTATGCAGGGATAGAATTAAATTATTTCATTATTTTGCTGAACTTCATAGCCCAGGATGTGTGAATTTTAATTTCCCCGCTGCACTGTCCATCTCGCCCTCCGAAACCTTTCCTACCTAGGGCAGCCTTATCTGATGCTGCAGACATTTTGTATTTTTAGTACAAATTGGGTTTTTTTTCCCCTGGAGGTTGAATTCAACCTGAAATCGTTTCCTTTTCTTTATAAGAGGATCACTAAAAGTTGTAGGAATGTTTTCTACACATGTTGAACTTGGCCAGTGGCCATCACGACTAGTATTGAACTTGTGATCTGAACCACTGGCTTTTCAATAGAGCACTCCTTCCTCAAAGAGGAAGGAGAACAAATGGTCCCCAAATGCTGTGTATTTCATCACGGTTGCTTGTGTGTTCGTTTGGAGTTTCTTATCAATTTTCATCTTTCAGGAACTCCTTTTTTTTCCTGCTTCACAAATAAATCAGTGTTTGTTCTGGTACGTAGAATTCTTCGGGCTCCATCATTTTGGTCATCTCCCCCCCCCCCCAAGTAGATTTCCCTCCATCTTGCAGCACTGCAAAGTGGTATACAAAACTGCCTCTCCTTAAAACAGTAACAGCAACAAAAATGCTACCATAGGCTTCATTCCAAGAATCTGGTGTCTTGCTGACTTTCTCTACCAAATGGTGCTGCCACAGCTTCATGTCCGCCATTTGTTTTGACAGGTTTCATGTAGCACTTCTCTTGCAGCAAAGGGGCAGGCACCAAACAGGAATATTCGTTGGCATCGTGCCTTCTGTCAGCTTCCTCAAGAGGACAGGGTCTCTTTGTCAAAAGGAGGCTTTGCTACCCTTTCCATGTCTTGAGCAAAATGAAAGAAGGTGATATTAATAGAGCTGTTATTTGACAGAACTGTGAAGTCAATCTTCCTTGGGGTGGGGTTGGGGAATTGAACTTGGATTTTGACCCATCTCTCAAAAAGGCCTAGTCTATATTGGTTTGGGGTGTTTTTTTTTTAAGCTGATACAATGTTATCAGAAGAGCCTTAAGATAAATTATTTTTCCCTGCGCAGCTGGGCCATAAGCCAGAGTAAACAGTTCATGTTTGGCACTCTAGTCAGCCTAACAGTTCCTGAGCCCACCAAGTAAGCCAGGCATGTCCAAACTTTGGCCCTTCAGATGTTTTGGAACACAACTCCCACAGTCCTTTGTCACTGGCAATCTGAGCTTAGAATTCTGGGAGTTGTGGCCCAAAACATCTGGAGGGCCAAAGTTTGGACATGCCTCATGTAAGCTGTGGGTCCTGGTCCTTCAAGGTGTGTGTCCTAATGAGACATCTTCCATCCATGCCAAGAGAGGACATTTCTCATGCCTTCCTCTTCATCGATCTTACCCTGCTGCTACCAGTGAGGAAGTTAAATATGGATGAGGGGAAATGGGTTCTGTTGGAGAGAAAACTTAGTGAAGCATCATAGACTGGTTTCTTCTCTCCGTTGCTACGTTAGCCTGAGATATTTGCAGTCAGAAATCTCCAACTTCCTTCTGGAGATTTGCTTGTTTGAAATAACCTCGATACCAAGCAGTAGGTTTAGGACTACAAGGAAGGGTTCTTTTATTCATTTTATTCCTTTGGAATCGACAAACTGGATATTAATTTAACACAAGTCACTAAGCTTGCAGTCTCAGTACCTTGTGCCCATTAATCTACACACTGAGGGGCACATTCAGTCAGTGTATAACTTAGGAATGCTTCCCTTCTCCAGACTGCCTTGTGATATAGGTATGGGCGGTGATGTTGTTGAAAATGTCCGTTCTGGAGAAAGCGACCTGCAGTGATCTCTTGGGCAACCAGCTCTGTTCCCCAGAGGGTCACTCTGTTCAACGGTTCAGCATGAAGGTGTCCGTGTCTGGGGAAAATGGGACAGGTGGTTCCCACTGCCTGCCTGCCCAGCCCTTTTCACTTCTCAAGTAGTTAGCCAGGGATGGAATGAGCAATGTGCAATAAAAAGCATAGATTCCCGAAAGATATTTGCAAAGGCTGTATTTTTTAATTTAGAATTAATTATACAATTGTACATCTATAAATAAAGGTTTATAACATGAAAGATGTCTGTCGGTATTTGTATCAACGAGGCCTGGGTGGCACAAGCAAAGCAGAGTTATTTGTGGAAAGCTGTTATTACACCACGGCATGTTTGTGAAATTCAGCATGGTGCCCTTACCATGAACTGTACTCAACTGATGTTTGTTTTTATTGCTGGAAATATTGCTGTCCTCCAAAACTGGCAAAACCCAGGCATTAGCGACAGTAAGGATTAAGTGTTCTGCTGGTACAAACAGCATAAGCCATAGAGTTTTCTAGTTGTGTATGAAAAGCTGGTTGGTTCTTCAGGGGTGGGGTGGGGTGGGGTGGGAGGACAGAATATCTAACAAAACTCCAGCAGCATTGAACCAGTGTTTTTTGCCTAATATTTTGTCACATCCCAATGGGATGCACAACCCACCTTTTGAAGAGACTTGAGGGGAATCTCAGCCTACCCCACAGTGAATGGCCAATATCCACAATTACTGGGAGGTGGGGGTGAGGAGACTTACATTCAGTAACCTACTGTGGGTGACAGGAAACTGCCTGTCAGCTCTGAAATGGTCCTGGCCAATATCAAAAGTGCCCTCTTGTTTTGGGGAGCCATGTATTTGTGCATAGGAAGCACTGTTGGGCACACAGTGGCTGAATTCCTGTTGCTTCAGTCCACAGAATCAGTGGGCATTTGGCCAGTCCTGTAGATTCCTACGATTCAAATGGCCCTACTTTATTTGCAACTTACTCTTCAAAAGTAAACTGCACATAGAGTAGGCCCATTTGAATCCGTGGGACTTCCAGAGGAGTAGATGCACCAAATCCCCACTGATTCAGTGTGTCTTCCAGTGCTAAGCAACAAGGTTTCAGCCAATATGTACAAAGGACACACCCCCCAACTCTTCAGGAGTAGAGACGATTCAACAACAAAGCAAAGTGTTCTGCTTATATACAGTCCCATACCACTTCAAATAGTTTCTGGGCGGTTTACAGGTTTTTTTTAAATTACAGTATGCAGGCAACACATTGCCCCCAGCAAGCTGTGTACTCATTTTACTGACCTCTGAAGGATGGAAGGCTGAGTGAACCTTGAGCCTGCTACCTGGGATTGAACCCCAGGTCGTGAGCACAGTCATAGCTGCAGTATAGACATTTAACCACTGCACCGCGAGGCTCCTGAATCTTCAATATTCAATGTGCCAAGAACAGTACTAGTGCTTCCAGGGGGAATTGCAGTATATAGAGGCAGTATAGAGTTGGCTGAGCATTGTAGACTCACGTCTCCCTAGTATATTTTGCAGGATATTTTTGATATGATACTATATTGTTCCAGGATATTTTTGGTAAATGGCTATTCAAATAGTGTTGAGAAGGGTCTGTACGCTCATGCAGAGAGTATGGGGAAGATGAAGTCCTAGTATATAGTTTAAATAGAGTTATTAATGAGACAGTGTGATGATTCCTGGAATGGCAATGTGCAGTTGAAGGACAGAACTTGGTTTGAAGAGAATTGATGTTACCGAAGAGTTGCATTATATGACAAAATGCACAGGTGCTGGTGCTGACCTCCTTTGGACATCAAATTCATGTTTTGCAGTCCAGTGACCATGGTTTGGCTTTTATCTGCTGAATCGTTACTTTCCACCCATTATTGTGTTTTTTTTTTAAAAAAAGTATGATTGTTTCAAGATGTTTGATTGTAGTAGTAGCACTTGTAGTACTTGTAGTAGTGGAATACAAAGTTTTCAACAATTAAAAATGTCTACACCTATGCAGACATTTGAATGAACAAGGTAGCCTTATTGGTCAGGATTGACATGAAAAAAAATGGAAATAACAATAGAGTCAGAATTAACTTAAGATCACCACCCAAAGCGGGGAGTGCAAATAGTACTGTCCTAAAACAAGTTGTAGACATGGCTGGAGTCAAAGAGGAGGAGACTTCAGTTGCCATTCACTTGCTGGGAGATGACTGACTTAATCTCCAGTAAATTTCTCCTATCCTTTGCTATCAGTTTTTTTCTTTCTTTAAGAAAGTAGAAGAAAACTATTCTTGACTCACCTTGATCCTCACTTAAAGGGAAGGCTCTTCAATGAGGTTCAAGAGCCCTGGAGAAGAGCAAGGCTCAAATCCTTAATCTCATGGAAAACTGAAAGTGCAAAGTGGCTGGCAAAAAAAGAAAGGTTTATTACTCAGAAGAGACATTTTTAAGTAACTGCAGGTCCCTGGTGATGCTGGCAGTTGCCCTGGATCCAATGCTTTTCACTTACATGAAGGGGTAGGAGGTAATTATTAGAGATTTGCATGACAAAAAAACAATGGAAGATAGCTGACATCTCAGAAGGTATAAATGGTAGGAATGGGATTTGGAGGCCAGGACTGACGAAAACATGGAAGAGCTGATATCTGTCTATTACATTCCATACATTGCCTGAGAAATGCTGTCCATCCATTTGAACAAATGAGAGGAATGTGGATCTTCCATGTCCATCTGAGCTTCATCACCCCATGTATGGAAGATATCTTAGTCATCGATATTCCAACAAATGGCCTGCCTGTCTCAACAAATAGCCTTTTCCCTCCCTCTCCTTGTCTGAGTCATGGCTGCCACCACCATGGGCTGCCTTACTCAGCCAGCCCTGGTCTTCCCCCTCCTCTTTTTGCCTGCCTGCCACCTCCACCACCTAAAAGGGGGAAACCAACATGAAATAACCACATGTTAAATGAACGGAGTGCGTGGAAGACAAAAGAGGTGTACTTTAATATATTTTTACCCTCAGTTGTCAACACACGTTTTTCAGATTGTGACGATTCAATTTTATCTACATATTATTGTTTTGGCTTTATTATTTGATTGTATTTACTTATATATTAGAGTTTATATTAATGTTAATTTGTTTTGGGGGTTATTTTTTGTTTCTTATTGTCACTGTTGTGTTTTGTATTTTATGAAGTTTACACCACCCCGGGTAGTCTTCGGGCCAGATGGTCTATGCAGTATTGAAGTCAAATAAATAAATAAATACCTCCCCGAAGAAAACAAGCTGAAACAGAAACGGAATGTTTAGATGTACATACCTCTAATGAATAAAGTTCAAGTTGGCTGTCATAGATTGGAATTGCCATCATGGAATTAACATGGAGTTCCAAAGAGACAAGTGCATAATAGAGACAAATGCATTTTTTCCACACACACAAAATAGAACCATCAAACCATCAACGTAGAATGGGAGGCAGAAGAATTCTTCACTGGAAGAACAGTACCCTAGTTTTCATCTCACAGTTTTTATTTTAGAGTATTTTTACCCCGCCTTTCTCCTTGGAAAAGGACCCAAGGCGGCTTACAGTAATGAGGGACAATATACAGTCCAGTACAATTAAGACATGTTCTAGTATTGAGAACAGGAAATTGAGGGGCATCTTACAGCAGCCATGTCCAAAGTCTAGCCCAAGGGCTGGATCTGGCCCATCAGGCCAATAAGTAATAGTTCTCTTTTATTCTACATTTGTCCTCTTGTACTCGTTTGGGGCACCACAATGAAAGAAGTCAGGGTATGGCAGATAAGTCCATGGTGGAAACATAAGACAGAATTTCTGAATTCTTGAAGAGCAGTTCACCAGTAGCATGAAATGGTTGTGGGTGGTGGGGCCCTTCTTTGCTTGAAATCTTTCAGCAGAAGCTGGATGAACCTCCCCTGTCAAGAATGCTGTGGAATAAGTCTACTGAGCAGGGGAGTATTCAGGAGCAGGCAAAGAGTGACCTTCCACATGTAGTCAGGGCCGACCCGTCCATTAAGGCGAACTAGCCAGTTGCCTAGGGCGCCAAAATGGACAGGGGGCGCTGCCCAGCCTGCTGCCCCCCCCGGCCCGCCCCCCCCCCCCGGCCCGCCGCCTCTACTATTATGCATCCTTTTTACAACCACAGCTGACGCGAGCTACATTTACGGACAATAATAGTGATTTTAGAACTGTAAAGCTGGATAGGGCCCCGTGGATCATTGAGTCCAGCTCCTGTCAGGAAGGCCACAGTGGGGAATTGAACTCCCAACCTCTGGCCAGAGGTCTAAACCACTGAGCTACAATGCTGGCCATTGCAAAACATATTTTCCCCATGGTTTTGTCAGCTGTTTCTTTTGGAAAGATGGCCATTGCTCTTGCAGTTGGCATGTTTATGAACAGCAATGTGTGAATTCCGTGCGGTGTGAACAGAATTTGGCATTCTAAAAGTCTCCACTTTCCTTTGCAATGGGACGGATGCCATGCTGTCAGACTTTTAGCAACTCATGAACTCAGTGCCTTGGAAGGAGCTTTGCCTGTCTCCATTGCTCACAAAAGCCAAATGAAAGTGGGAAATAAGCCAATATATGTGCAAATGAGAGGTATTTGTGTTGCATTCACAAAGAATGAATTATCATACAGATTGCCAGGTGAATAAGTCAAGTCATGGACAAAGCCATTTGAAGAGTGTCAGCCTGGCTGCTGTGGTCTCAAGACAGCTGCTTGAAATGTAAATGTGGATGACACACCACCATGCTTTCTCTTTATCTGCTCTTTGCTTTTACGGTTATCCCCATCTGTTGGTTTGTTATATTGTGATAGCACCCCTTGTAATAGCTATAATCTTATAAAGATGCCACAAATGAGGAGTCACAAAATTTGGCTGAAAATATAGCCTCTACGTATACCAGCCACATATGGCAGAAGGAAGTTCCATACCTATGGATGTCTGCCAGCTCCCAAGAGGCACTTGCCCAACTGGCATGGAGCAGCTGAATACCACTGAGATTACTGTACCCTCCTTAGCAAACTATATACACCAGATTTTGAATGACTCTTATGGTGATGCTTGTCAGCCACTGATGACGATTCTCCAGATTTTGGCCTGTTTTGCATTTCTGACGTAACACATTTGAATGGGTGCAATTCTCAGATGCAAAGAACATCACTGACTCCCTAGTTGTGTTTATTATTTGAAGGGCATGCCCAACATGCCATCTGCTATTCACATGAAAATAATGCTACGGGGTCGGAACGATGCTAACAGGTGAGTTGATCTATGAAACAAAGATTTTCCAAAGGTTAGAGCTGTGTGCTTTTTAACCACAAAGATAACAAACAGTCCCATACAAAATTATTTTTAAGTACATCTTCCATCTGCCTTGGATGAAGGAGAAAGTCTCCTGAAATATTTTCATTTTTTAAAAAAATGTGTTTTCAATGTGCAGCTGATTGCTGGAAGTCAAATATGTTGACACTACTCTGATGCTGAGAACATCATGTGCTGTTTTACTAGCCTCCTTCAAACCATTAATAAAGATATTTAAATACAAGCAATGTGACTGGGGTGGAGGGAACGAAGGTGGAGCAGAAAGCTGAAACTATAGACTGTTACACCAAGCTTTTAACTCTGAAAAACAGGAGAAGCAGATGGAATGTAAACAAGGTGGGTGTTCTTGGCCACTATCCATTCGATTAAGAGATGGAAAACAACAATTCTACCTACAGTTATTTCAAGGGTGGCTTGTACAGTAGTTAGTTTTCTTTCCACCTGAGAAACAAAACAGTCCAGATTATCCTATCATCAGTATTATATAATTGAACCAATTATGTATACTGCCAGGGAAGTATGCTTTCAAAATGATTCAGGATCTCTGCCAGGCAGAAATTCATCAGGTAAGAAATTCATCAGGTAAGAGCTCTTTCAGCATATAGGTGTGCAATGACAGCATAAGCTGACTTATTTCCTTTGTTTCTTTTTTAAAAAGTGATGGTATTAAAAACCACGAAAATAGCAAAGGAATCAAGGCGGGGGAGCAAGCTGCAGGCAAGCACAGATGGAGCCCTGTGAAATGATTGATGTGGAGAATCCCAGTAAGAAATAACTGCAGTAGACACTGTTCAATAAGTATATATAAGGTAAGAAGATCAGGCATCGTAGCTTCTGCCTGCCAGCCTTCTAATTCTCAGCCACTCATTCTACATGATCAAGAGGTGAGAGCTGCATTGAGGGCTATGAATCCCAGCAAAGCTGCAGGTCCAGATCAGGTGCTGGGAATAGTGGTTAAAAACTGTGCCGATCAACTAGCAGGAGTGCTGACAAGGATTTTTAACATCTCCCTGCAAACAGCTTGTGTTCCATCATGCTTGAAAGCAGCTACCATTGTCCCAGTCCCCAAGAAAACAGCAATTAACTGTTTCAATGACTACAGACTAATTGCATTAACATCAGTGGTAATGAAATGCTTCGAAAGACTGGTCCTCTAACATCTTAGGACATGCCTTCCACTGGACTTCGATAAACATCAGTTCGCCTACAGAAGGAATAGGTCAACAGATGATGCTACAGCCATTGCTTTTCATCTTGCAGCCAGTCATCTGGAGAAACCTGGTAATTATGTCAGGATGCTGTTTATTGACTATAGCTCGGCTTTTAATACCATCCTTCTGAGCATCCTTATTAAAAAGCTGACTGACTTGGACCTTTCTTCTAGCATCTGTGACTGGATTAAAGACTTTCTGAGGGATCGGTCACAAACAGTGAGGATTGGGCCTGTCACATCTACCTCGTTGAAGCTTAGCACTGGCTCCCCAAAGGGCTGTGTGCTTAGTCCCTACCTGTATTCATTGTATACTTATGACTGTGTAGCATCTGACCCATCCACTGCAATCATTAAGTTTGCAGATGACACTACCATAATGGGTATTATAACAGGTGGAGATGAATCAGTATGGGGGGTCCAAAAATTATCCTCATGGTGCCTAGAAAATAATTTGCACCTAAATATCAGCAAAACTAAGGAGATGGTGTTGGACTTCCGGAGGAAAAGAGTGGAACTTGCTCCACTGTACATCATGGGAGGCTGGGTGGAGAGAGTCTCCTTCAAATTTCTGGGAGTTCATTTCAGTGAAGATCTTACCTGGAAAATTAATACAGCCCAGGTGGCCAGGAAGGCTCAACAGAGACTCCATTTCCTCAGGCTCTTGCAAAAGAACAACGTGAAACAACAATTGATGACCTCCTTCTACCGGTCTACAATAGAAAGTGTCCTTACATACTGCATTACAGTCTGGTATGCTGGTTTGACAGTTGCGGACAGAAAGACTTTACAGAGGGTAGTGAACACAGCACAAAACATCATGGGCTGTCCCGAGTCCACTGGATGATATCGCCAGGGACCCCTGTCTTAGGAGAGCAAGGAAAATCATCAGGGATGACTCACACCTCGGTCAGCACTTCTTTACTCTCCTACCCTCGGGTAGGAGATACAGAAGTATAGCAAGCCGTACCAACAGGCTAAAAAACAGTTTTTATCCGTGGGCTGTTCGAGTGTTAAAAGAGACGTGATCACTCGTGATAGACTCGTGAGGCTGACGAGTTGTGCAGCAAGCACACAGTGTGAAATCAGATTGAATGGCTTTTTAATGGGATGGTGTTGGGGGGGAGGGAGGGAGGCTCAGCCAATTTCACTGTGCACTGGTTGTACAATGACAATAAAGGTTATTATTATTATATATATTTACACAGTGGTACCTTGTATAAAGGAATTAATTTGTTCCAAATGAAATTCTGTTAAGCAAAGTTTCCTTTATACAAATTTCCCATAGGAATGCATTGAAAACAGAGTAAGCCCTAATCACGACCATTTTCTATGTTGTACGGATTTGCCCCATAGCCGATTCTGTTAAGCAAATTTTCCCTATATCCAGAATTGTTTATGTTGTACAGATTTTATGTTATACAAACCATTTGTTATACGAGGGTCAATTGTATATTTTCAGTTAATGCTCTGAGAAACAATTTTAAGAAATTGCACGTGTAATCAACACCACACACAGATATCTCATGTTAACTTAATTAACTTGATTAAGTCATGAAAAATTAACAAGTCTTCAATATATCTTCATCAGGTAAGATGTAAGAAAAAGGAGACATTGGGAGAAAGGTGTGTGTCATATGGTGCTTCATGATCCAAGTCTTGAGATGTAGAAGGAAGTCTATAGCTTTTTCAGATAAGGCTCTAACAGGCAGCACAATTATGTCTGGTTTCACTTAGAAACACCCCAAGGAATGCAGGAACTAAGCAAAGCAGAAAAGTGCAATTTTGCTTATTTGGAAGGTAAAAAAACAGATTGAGCTGGCCCTTATTTTACCAACACTGATGTCTTCCTTTTTCACAACTTGATTTCCAATTGCCGCAGGTTCAACGTGGTTGCTAAGGGATATAATATGTCCAATCAAAGTAGTACAACAAAACCCACTCGTTATTTAGGTAACTCATTCCGTACCTCAGGAGTTACCTCGAATGCCCTCGCCCACCCCTGGAAATGGGCATATTTTGTAGAAGTTTTTATAGAGGTTGCTAAAGGAATTAGTGGCAGGTAGTACCACCATTCAGTTAATGCATCTGGCAGCAGTTTTGGATTGACCACCCGTGGCTTGAGGCACTTCTGAATCTCCATCTCCCTCTGGCTGAGGCCATTATTGCCCTCAGTGGCTGTTCAGCACAGGATCTTCAGGCCTTAATTGAATGCCCTGTGACATGGCAGCTGACACCAGGAAGTAGCGCTAGGCAACTGTTTCTTAGCTCGCTTGGACCTGGAAGGGTGGTGGAACAAGCTCTTGACCTGTCTTTGTTGAGAGAGGAAATATAGTCGCCTTTAAGTCAAATCCACTTCCTTGTTCACGGGAACTCCGCTGAATCTCGATTACGCTCCCAGGCAAGGCTTTGGATGGAAAGCTCCTCCAAGAAATCATTAAAACCAGATCCATGGCACCTTCAGCAAAGCTGGCCCAGCCATTAGATATGTTATTGTACCACAGTTATCATATGAAAGGGTCACAAATGGTGATTTTATTTGTCTTTTATTCTCTATTTCCAGGGCTAAAGAGAGGGAATGGTGGGGTTTTCTGCTCTGGGTGCCAAAACAACCTGACTGGCTTTGGTGGACTCTGCATCAAAACACAAAAAATTAGGTGTGTTTTTACCTCAGGTATCAAAATGTCTTGGATTGTCCCTGTTGTTTTTACACTGGCAGAGTGGAAACAGGGCTCATAGGGTAGATCTTTCGCCTTACAAGAGCTATAGACATCCTCCAACAGTACCAACAACTTCCCAGTGCCCTTTGCATGTAGGTGTAGTCCTCACAGTTAATTGGGAGAGAAATGGATTTTTCCCAGACTTGTATGTGGTTGAACTGGCTGGATAGCTCAGTGGTTTAGGAGTTTTCCCTGTGCCTTCAGGGAGAAGAGCCAACCTGTGTAGCCATGGACAAGCTAAACAGCCCCAAGGTGCCCCCAAAAGATGAGAATGGTAAATCCTGGTATATAGAGAATAGTATTCTGATTTATGGCGACCCTTTCCAAGGTTTTTGATATAGAAAATGGTGTTCTCTATATGAAAAAACTTTGAAAGGGTCGCCATAAATCATAATTAAGAGCACTTGATTATTACTAGCATATTTTTGTCAGCTCTCTTCGTTTTAATATGAAGTATTTGGGGGTGGTTTGGTCTTGGAAGAGCCGTTAAGAAGCACTGGTTTTGCATAAGATCTGTTTTTTATTTTTTGATAATGAACTTCACTTCACTTTGGGACTCTCCTTGAAAGCAGGGTCTGGCTGCACACACATTCATGCTTCCAAATTTGCTACTTCACCACTGTCCTCTGAGGATGGAAGAACCTCTTTGTTGGATGGAAGAACCTCTTTACTCCTGTTGTTGGTTTTCTCTCCTGACTTCTTCTCTGAACAAAACAGATATGTAATTCTCCCTTCCTGACCTTCAACAATAGGGCTGAATGGCAGGCTAAGTTTCCCACTTGGCTGAGACTGCAGTTTATTTTCCCTTCCCCTTTTATACTTCTGACTGTAACTGACATTTTTATCTATAAGTAAATATATTTTAAAAACATAGGGTTTTTAGATTGATTTTTATTATGTAAAGTGCTAATAAAGTGTGAAGGGATGGATACCGAGAAGTAAGCTACTTTTGTCTCACATACACATTTTCTGCTGCCATTCTTGATCTTCCTTTGCTTTTGCCTTATACTCTGCAAACTAAGAGAGGGAGAGATTACTAAATTCCTACACGTCCCATTCCTAGACCTCACATCATCTTTGCTGTGTGTGTGTGTGTGTGTGTGTGTGTGTGTGTGTGTGTGTGTGTGTGTGTGTGTGTGTGTGTGTGTGTGTGTTGTGTTGTTAAGTCATGAATGACTCTTTGTGACTCCATGTCCATGGAGTTTTCTTGGCAGGAATAATACACTCACATAAATCAGTTAAGTCCTAAAGCAGAGTGCTGCTTATACTACGTTTAAGCAGCAATTCTAACACTTGATTGAATTTGGTCCCTTCACTCACCCCAGTTTCTCCCACATTTCCTTGATCAGGGTTAACTATAGTTTATTGTGACATCTAGAGCAGACTAACAATGGATGTTAATGACAGATTCGTTTCAAATTGCAAACTGAAACCATCTGCCACTCCTGTTGGTCTCTGAACAGAAAGCAGGTGACTTTGATATTCTCTCCATAGGCACCAAAACGTTTGGGGCCATCATAGTTGCCCAAAAGTTGCATTTAATTTTTAAAATAACTCTTAATGTGGTTTAAATTGTTTTTGTATGCTTATCATAGGGCAGCCAGAGGATTTCAAGTTGATGTATGTATGTATGTATGTATGTATGTATGTATGTATGTATGTATGTATGTATGTATGTATGTATGTATGTATGTAGTATCTTTTCTCCCAAATCCTCCAGGCCAGCATGCTGGCATCTGAATATTTTATTATGTTTCTGGGAGGTATCATCATCATCATCATCATCATCATCATCATCAACATCATCAACATCAAATGCAAAAAAAGCAATCCCTTTATACACCACTTAAAAATAATAATCATACAATAAACCAGCTTTCATGCATTAAACCACCACTTCATCCGGTTTATACCAGTGTGAAGATCTTAAAGTGGCATTTAATCCCCCCAAAATCATTTATTGTATTATTTTTTTAGTGGTCCATAAAGGGGTCGCCTATTTTTGCAATTCTACTTTATTTTACTCCCCAAAAGGCACTTTCCGAGTTTGAAAGTAAAAAATAAATAAAGTTATTTCAGGATCCTTAAGTGCACAGAAAAGATTTCCACACAAAAACTTGCACCGGCCCTTTACTTCTTAGACTTGGGGAAGGACCCCCCCCCCCCCAAAAAAAATCAAGGAACCGGTCCTCAAAGCCAATCTCTTTCTTGCTCTCTCTCTCTCTCTCTCTCTCTCTCTCTCTCTCTCTGTGTGTGTGTGTGTGTGTGTGTGTGTGTGTGTGTGTGTGTGTGTGTGTGTGAGAGAGAGAGAGAGAGAGAGAGAGAGAGAGAGAGAGAGAGAGAGAGTGTGTGTGTATGTGTGTGCGTGTGTCCTTGTGCTGCTGTCGTCGACAGTCAAGGCACGGCAGCTTCCCCAGCGAACTCTGCCCATCCTGAATGGAAGGGAGCCAAGCCGGGAAGGCGGCTGCTTCCTTAGAGAGAAGGGAAGGCGGCTCTGGGAACAGCTCCGTCCACCCCCCTCCTCCACCCCCAGGGCTCCCTCGGGGCCTGGAAGCCTACGGAATGTATTTGGCAGCCCTTCGCTCGGGCTCGCTGGAGAGGCGATGAAGCCGCTGACTCGGCGTTTTTACCACCACCGCCACCTCCACCCTCGGCTCGGCTCTCTCCCCCCCCACTCCCTTCCCCCTTCCCTCCCTCCCTCCTTCCTTCTCGGGCCTGTTGGCCGGGGCTCCTCTTTCACTCGTCTTGCTGGGTTTTCCGCCCCCCTCCACCACCCCACCCAATTTCCTCCAACCATCCCCCACCCCCCTCCTTTCCTCCATGTGGGACATGAGCTACGTGCCCTCTCTAAAGCCCCGCCGCGGTGTCTTTATTTCTTGCGCTCTCTCTTTCCACCCGACCCCCCCCCCCCCCGCCAGCTGCCTCCTCGCCCTCGCCCGCCCCTCAAGCCATAAACCCGAAACTCGTGTCGCCCCTCCCTCCACCATCACCACCACCTCCGGGGACCCTGGGAAGCAAGATTGCTGTAGCCGGGCGGGAGTTGGGGGGCGGTGGGGCAGGAGACGGGTGTCCATCCGGAGGCAGGCCTGGGATGCATTTTAGGAGTTCGTAGGTGGCAAGTTTTGCGTTTTATTCTAGTCGGTGGAACATTTTCTCCACCTTGACCCGAGCCATCTGGACTTCTTATGTTCCTCTGCCTTTTCCTGGTGCTTTTTTGGCAAGCACACGGCGATCTAGTCTCCTTCCCTCTCTTGTTTTAATTTCATTTTTTTTTTCATTTTGCTCTTTCAGTAAGGATGAGCTTGGTGGGAAAAGAGGCATTATCATTTGCTCCTATTGTCCGGGCACTACTTAAGTAGTAATGCATTGACAGAGTTACGGTCGCCTCTTTTAAAATGCTTAATTTAAAGTGTTTGCTTTTACATTTCTTGGAAACATACATTTTTATAGAACAGAATGAAGTTATGGACTTACAGATAATAAAAAGTAACTGCCACCACCAGACCCCAGTTCTAAGAACAAATTGGGGCAGACTGTAGGAATCTTTCTCTGATTTTTAAGTGTTGTTTCCCCAGCTGGTTTGACCAAGAATACTAATATTCATTTATATGTGGCATGGGCAGGAATACAACGGAAATACAAATTGTGTTTCTTCTTCCTTGAAATCAATAGTGATATTTTCAACTATGCTACCCGTACCATATATATTAATACGAGTGTCCATAGAAAGTCCATCCCCAACTAAAAAGAGCATTTTTCAGGAATTGTAGATAATTTCTTCTCTTTGGTGTAATCTAAAACTCTCAGAGGTAACATTCAGAAATAGTGGTCAGAGTTGATTGTGCATGTGTCTAGTTAACTCAGAAAGCTGTATCTGGACAAGGAGAGTGAACCCCCAGTCTGTTTATGAATTTTAAGGGGATAGCTACTAGTTTTTTGGTGGAAAAATATGGATTCAAGAGACTTGAGATCAATAGTTTTTCTTTACCAAGTGGGTTTTCTGTCATTACTCTATATTCAAGTAATGTTATGATGACAAAACATAAAATCTGTGGGTGTTTTTTTCTGGCAACACTCTTCTGTGACAGCAAAAACTCAAGCAGAGTAACTTCTTCAAGCACTGTGGCACAATGATGTGGGGGAAGCTGAATCTGATAGAGTTTTGCCTGTTGTGCTGCTGTTAAAAAACACAAGGAAAACTGTCAGAAAACAAAGTGGCAATTGTTTCCTGGAAGAATACACCATCTGTCCCCTACAGACTTTCAAATTAAATTTCCCAAGAATATAGCCAAACCACACTCCTCTTTGCCATCTGGCATCCATTCAAAACCTGTGCAGATGGATTATGTTTATGTTGCCTATCCTTCTGATATGTTTTTTCCCCTTTTAGCTCTTAGAAATCCATATGGAATATTCAGATAGCAAACTTAATAGCCAAAATCCTGTTGCTTAGCATAAGCCAAAGCATAACTTTCAACCTGTAGCAAACTTAATAGCCAAAATCCTGTTGCTTAGCATAAGCCAAAGCATAACTTCCAATCCCTGGTAAACAAAGGGTCCCCACCATGATTTTTGGGATGTGAACATGCCAATGTGCACATGCATTCCTGAGAGCTGCATTAGGGACTTTTAATTTGTCAGTTGGTATCTGACTGAAAGTTACGATCTGGCTTATGCTAAGCAACAGGATATAAGCCAATGAGAAATCACATTACCACAAAAAAACAAGTATACCTTAAGGAAATTATAATGATTGAAATATAATAAAGCAGAGGGACAAAAAACAGTCCATGCTACACAGAAGAGTGATGAAATTAAATAGAATAAAAATTGGCCCATTTTTAGAAAGGGTGGTATTATGCACTGTGGCATTGATGAACATACATTTATGGACAAGCTACAGCCATTTAGCTGTCTAGATAGTGGATGTCATTACATACTTAAGCTGTTCAGTTGTATTGTTAATAGCCTTAGTTGGTTATTAAGAAAATGAATATAAGCCTCCACTGTGCATATCCAATCCTTCTATTCTACTTCCACTCAGTTCTGGTTAATGTGTGTGTATATACCAGGATTGCAAACCATGATTTAACCATTTGTGGGCCAATCATATTTTGTGCAAACAGTAGATTACAAAATTCTGATGAAACATAAACTCTGTTCAGGCACTCCAAAGCATATTGGCTGACGATGCAGGAGGATTGTTCCAGTGCAGTACCAGTTCATCAGCAGTGCACTTCAGTCACACTCTATAAACATGGGTAGTGACTAGAGAGCTTCTTGTATTTTGACTCTGCAGACACAGTGTATGTGGATTAGAAGGCTGAAAAATATGAGTTCCACATTGAAAGTGGAGCCTTCATGGATTGCGATCAGGCCAGTTCAGCTCTCACAATGCATTTATTTGGAGGTCATTTGTAATCTTGGCCTCTGAACCATATCTTACTTATCTTGTACACACATCTGGAAATCCTGCTCCTTCCCAGTGCAAAACACAGCTGTCCATCCATCATGGATTTACTTTTCCCCCCCTCCAAGCACACGTTCTGCCCTAGGTCTTTGTCTGGAGGAGAAAGATGCTTTCAAATACAGAGCTTCAATATCCAGGTCATAAATTAGTTCAGCAGCGAACAAGGCTGCTACCTCTTTGCTCCCCTCCTCTATTTTTAAAAATATTCTGTGACTCTGACATCCTCAGGGCTAGAGCTGCAGGTGCTGAAAAGGCAGAAAAGAAAAGAAAACCCATCAAGGATACATATCTTAACTGCACAGACCTCATCAATCATGAGCAGCAGGGGGGGGGGTTAAATCTTCAGGAGAAGAGAATGCCATTGTTATGTTGTGTTAAATGGGCAGCGAAACCGGACCAAAGTACCTGCCAGTTCCAAAGCAGTTTCCCCAGAGGCAATTAGTTGCTATATCTGGAGTAATAAGGAAAAGGGATGTGGAAATTTGGCATAATGTAGATGTGTGCAAAGCAGGCAGTTGCAGAGATATCAGTGATTGTTTGTTCCTTGTGTCTTAGGAACCACCTTGCTGCCTGTCAGTACCATGACCATCATGTATTCGCTTTGGCTGTTACACTGGTACAAAACCACCATATAAGAGCATACCACCTCAAGCACACCTGATCTTTTCTGATTTTGGAAGTTAAGAAAGGACAAACTTCAATGCCAGATCACTTGAAAATACATCATGTCAGGCTAGGGAGAGAATTCTACCTGAAACCCTGCAGAGATATCGCTGGTTGAAGTTAACAGCACTGTATTAGATGGACCAACAGTCGAACTCAGTATAAGGGAGCTCCTGTGTTCTCTGGTCTCTAAACCAATGGGAACTTGTTTCCTTTCAAGGGGGACTGCCAACTATAGAACACTACAGCCATGAGCCAAGGGATTCTAGGAATATTTGTCCAAAAAAGTAAGTTTCCCCAAATCTGGGTGAGCTGTAAATAGGGAAAATTTTAAAAAGATAAAAACCAATGTATTATCAATTATTACTGAAATAAAACTGCAAAAAATATAGCAGTTAGTTTTTAAGATACTATAACATTTTTGTTTTCTTTATTTTGGTTGGTCTGTTGGTTGGTTTTGCTTGGTAATACTAGCACAGACTATCATGGCTACCTTCTTTAAAGCTATGAGATAATTTGTTAGATCATTTTTCTGCCCAACAGGGCTCCCAGAGTAAAGCTTAGTAAAATAGATGAAATCATTATGTAGAAACAGATTACTAAAAACAATTTTAAATATCAAAGTCCATGCAAACTAAAATAGTTTTGGGTTGTCTGTTTGAAGTGCAACAAAGATAAAGTCAGAGGAAATGCGATGTTTGAACTACAAATCCCATAGTTCACTATTCTGGGACAAATACCTAAATGGGGTTTACCTGAGAGAAATACCTAAACTTGAAGGCTTTGAGGCCTAACTAGGCCTTTTTCCACCTATACTTCCTGTTCCATTCCTAGCTGGGAGATTTCTGAACAGAAGGTTAGGCCTAACTAGGACATAAACCGTCCACTAAATCTTTCTTCCACATGATCTATATTTAGGTGTCAATAAGATGCCTTTCAAGTAGAATTCCAAAAATGGAGACTTGTGAAATTTGTAGTCAAAAACATCTGAAAACCCAAACCCTACAGAGTGATAAGAAACAAATCCCATATTGGTTTTCTCCCTATAAGATTTTTCAGGTAAAGAAACAAGTGACCCCTTGTCCAAAGGTTGCTTTTCTAGCAACAAGAGTCATTTGTATGAGGCATGAGTAACCTGCCAATGACCTGAAGACTGGATCTGGTCCACCAAACCAGCCAAGGAAAAGGTCAAAAAGTGTCACATAACTACTGTATTATGTTTTTTTTTTTAAAAAATGGGGGGCATCCTGTTTGTTTAATATCCACATGAGCATGCCTATTAAAAGCGCAGCATGACTTTTGAATTTATTTTCCTTCCTTTCAGATGCAGCAAACAGGATTTCTCCCCCTGCTCCCATGCCCTATCCCATTAACACACACTATATATTCTTCCAGTGATGCTGTGGGTGGCTGAACAGGCCGCAACACTGGGGCTTCTCTCCATCAGTGCTGGGCTATAGGAGACTACAGAATGAGTCTCATTCCAGTGGACACAAGACCCCTGAGGCAGATCTATACAAGGGTCATTCTGAGGGCAAAGGCCACAGGTGACACAGCTCATCACCAAAAATAACCCACCCTCAGTAGAGTAGACCAGGGATGGTGAAGGATTAGAGAAACTGAAAGGAAGAATGGGAAATATAACAGGAACAGGCTGTTTGGTGATGGTCTGAAATGAAAGCAGCAAGACCAGATTCTAGTTTGCATCCACAAACTAGAACACAAAGGTCCAGGTTGGACTGGCAAGCATAGGTAGTTCCGGTCAGGTACAGAAAAAAAAAAGATCTGTCTTGCTGGTCCTCTTTTGCCAGACTCAAATAACTAATTTTAAGGGGATGATGTCTTTAAACAATCCTTCCCAAACGCAGTGTACTCTGTCTGCTGGACTAGAGTGCCCAGAATCACCCCACTTAAAAAACACATTCATTCATTCATTCATATCTTATATTGATACATTATACATCTATAAATATTTGTGTAGGTATGTGTTGTGTGTGTTGTGTCATTACAGTCGTGACCGACCCTTCGTGACGCGATGTCCATGGAGTTTTCTTGGCAAGAATAATGGAGTGGCTTGCCAGTTCCTAGTCCAGGCACATACAGCACCTGGTATTCCCTGGTGGTCTCCCATCCAAGTACTAACCAGCTTGTAGTTTCCTGGGTCCCCCCTCCTTCCTTTTTCAAAAATCAGTGTGGCATCCGCTATCCTCCAGTCCTCCGGCAATGTGGCCATTTTAACAGCTCTTTCTTCCTGGAAAGAGCTAGGAATTTAGGTCACAGAAGTGAACATCAGCTCCCCTGATGGCTTCTGGGCAGCAGGCGTTGCACTAAGTCACCAGCAGCTCAGCCAAAGGCTAATGGGTCTTTCTCCTGACAGCAATATGATCATGTTACATGTCCTAGTAGTTATTATTATCATCCAGATTCTCCGAACTGCAAATAGGGCTGTAAAATCATTCAGGGAAGTTGTGGCATTCTTACTGGTATGTTTTCAATTTTCTGGGGTGGGTGAGTAGAGAGGAGCTTCTGAAACAAAAACTCTGCTCTGGTGTTTGTGAAAATCCTGGGAGAGCCATAGCCCACATCTTTCTAGGAATTTCTCAGCTCACCACTTGAAAAACAAACATAAATGATTGATGTATGCCAGGGGTGCCCAAACTTTTTGTAAGGAGGACCAGATTTGGTGGCTGAGAATGTGTCAGGGGCTGGTTGCTCCCCGACCCTGCCACCCCACTGCAAGCCCCACCCACTGTCCCATAAGCCCCACCCACTGACCCCTTGCAACCCCACCCACAGGAAGGAAGGTGGGGTCCAAGGGAGGGAGGGAGGAAGGTGGAAACCAAGAGAGGAAGGAAGGAAGGTGGGGAACAAGGAAGGGAGGAAAGAAGGAAGGTGGGGACTAGAGATGGGCACGACTTAGCGATATTCCCGTTTCCGTTTCCGTTACTCGGTTCCGTTACTCTACGGAAACGGTAACGGGAATTACTCCGCCAGACTTCGAGCTCAAACCGACGAACGAACAATTTTGGTCTGATTTGTCGTGCTCGTTCCTTGCATCGCGCAATTGCGCGATGCCACGCAGCACAGAAAAAAAGTTTTTAAAAGTTAAAAAAACCCGGTTCCCGGCCAAAAAGCAGGCGGAAAAATGCCTGCCGTGCCTCAGGGCACCTACCAGAGGGGTTGTTTCTGGAGGTCCCCGGCCTCCCCCCTCATCCCCCGTCCTGGGCTGCTCTGGTGGGACTCGCCGCAGGCTCGCAGCCAGCAAAAAGCCCAGTCTTGCCGCCGGCCGCCGCAATTAAAGCGCAAGCAAGCGGCACGGACGGCACAGGAAAAAACTTTTAAACTCTCCCCCCACCCATTCCCGGGCCAAAAAAGCAGGCGGAAAAATGCCTGCTTGACTAAGGACGCAGGGCACCTACCGGAGGGGTGGTTTCTGGAGGGGGGGTCCCGCCTCCCCCCCGTCCTGGGCAGCCGGACTCGCCATGCCATGCGGTGCGGGCGGGGGATCCAAAATGGGGCGGCGAACGCAATATTGTTTTTGAAATCGTGGTCCAAAAACACACAAGCACAACAGAAACACGCGAAAATTTATAAACTGCCAGATTTTTCACAGTAGCAGTGGGTTTTTTCTTGCAACAAAATGTCTCTCCTCTCCTCCTCTGTCCTCCATTGATTTTATTTTATTTAATTTTTTTTTACACCTGCGCAATGATGGGCTGGCCGAGTGGCCAGCCATGTGGGAGTGGACGACCATGCAAATTTTTGGAGCCATCCCACCAATCGCATGGCTACTTGGCCATGGAGACTTCTGAGATGTGCCAAAAAGCCCCCTAAAAACTGCCCTAGCCCCCTAACCCTAACCCTAACCCTTGACTCCTTACCCATACGTCACAGACTGTCTTCTTAGTGGGTCAGAGAGGCACCCAGAGGTGCAACCCACTAGCCCACCCTAACCTTACCCATCACTAGCCTAACCCTAGCCCTTGCACTAACCCACCTTAACCCTAAGCCAGATCTACTTGCATTGCACTACACGCAAGTACGATTCCCTTCTTTGTGAGACATGGCGGTGCGAGAGCCTTAGGCATCACCCTATGCCTCTGGCGGGTTCACTGGTCTCACTGTCTGCAACTGGTATGCATATCCATATGGCTATTGCATACCATTTTGCGGCAGCAGGTGAGGAGGGGAGACCCCATGTTGAGAGGTCTCTTGGAGCCTGCTTCCCCTTCCTAGTGGGTGAGGATAGGAGGCACCCACGGGTGCCTCCAGGAGCCCGCTTTCCCTTTATAGCGGGCCAGAGGAGGCACCCACCCCACAGAGGTGCCTCCAGGAGCCCGCTACCCAAAAAAACAGTACTACCGAAAACGAGAAAACAAAAAAAACGAACTGACTAATTTTTGCGAATTTTCGCGAAAAACGGAAACGACCCGAAACGGAACCGGCCCGACTAATGACAACTCGAAAAAAATTTTTTTTCAAGTCGTGCCCATCTCTAGTGGGGACCAAAGGAAGCACAGGGAGCCGTGGCCACTGCAGGGGAATGTGTGGGTGAAGGAGGGGCAGGGAGGGGCGGGCCAGCAAGCCGTGGGCCACTCAGAATGGCCTGACAGGCCGGATTTGGCCCCCGAGCCGGACTTTGGGCAGGCCTGATGTATGCATTCTCTTGATTCCTCAAGCTCCTTGGTGGATGCTCCTCTTTTAAGAGATGAGGCAAGTAAGCCAAAAGGTTGAGGTGAAATGAGGGTGGGAATGGGTGGGATATGCTAGTATCAAGACATTGAGGGGGGGAGTTGCCAGTGGTCATTCAGTTGTGGCTTCTCCATGTAGGCCAGCCAGAATCATGGTTCTCCTCCCTCAGGGCAGAAGGTGCCCACAGAAACTCATTAGGACATATGGCTCTGCGGTGCTTCACTGCAGCAGCTGAGGAAAAAATCATCCCAGTTAGGCCAAGTTTAGCGTCTCCTATGTGCCAAGGACAACATGTGGATTGGCAGTTAGATTACAAAGAAAAGAAAGATAGTAATTTGTGGCTTGGGGGTGATGAGGTGGAGAGAGATGTTGATTTTGGAATCACCCATTTTGTTCTGAAGAAATGTTTTTCCTCCTCAAGGAAAAAAAAATGGTGGTGGTTATATTATGAGGGAGTAGGAAAAAAGCAAAGGAAGTAAGAGATATTCTTTTATTTGTGCTGGCATTTTTCCCCTTAAGCCTTCCTCTAGAATATTTTAAGTCTTCGGATTAAGTCCAGATGATACATTTATCTTAATTGTTTACTATTGTCTCCTATTGTCTTGCTCAGGAACGCAGTGAAGTGTTGCATTTAGAACTGTAGCCTTCATGCACCAGGATGAATTAAAACAACAGTCTTACACTGGGTCTTTTCTGAAGCCAATAAGAATGTTGTCATTAGACATGGGCACGGAGCGGCGAAATTCTCGTTTCCGTTTTCGGTTCTCGTTATCGTTGCGTAACGGGTAATGGTAACGAGAATTACTCCGCTCCAGCTCGAACCCGAACCGAAAAAGAAAAATTGGGTCTGATTTTTCGTTGTCGTTCATGGCATTGCGGCGATCGCGCGATGCCAAGCAGCACAGAAATTTTTTTTTAAAAAAAACCCCGCTTCCCGGCCATAAAAGCAGGCGAAAATATGCCTGCCTCAGTGAGGGCACTTACCAGAGAGGGGTGGTTTCTGGGGGGGTCCCCGGCCTTCCCCCCCTCTCCTGTCCTGGGCTGCTGGTACCAGGCTGGGGGGGGCATCCTCGTTGTCTCCATTTGCCATGCGGTGGGGGGGGGATCCAAAATGGCGAACGCAATATTTATTTTTCAATCGTGGTCCAAAAACCCACCAAAGCACAACAGAAACATTTGAAAATTAGGTATTTTAAATGCCTGATTTTTTATAGTAGCAGCAGTGGGTTTTTCTTGCAATAAAACGTCTCCATTGATTTTATTTTATTTTATTTTTAATTTTAATCTTTTTATACCTGCGCAATGATGGGCTGGCCATGGGATGGGACCATGCAATTTTTTTGACCCATTCCACCAATCGCATGGCCAGGTTTTGACTGAGACTTCTGGATGTGCCAGAGGGCATAAAAAGCCCACTAACTCTAACTCTAACCCTAACCCTAACCCTAACCCTAACCCTAACCCATACGCCAGTACACTGTCCTTCTTAGTGGGTCAGAGGCACCCAGAGGTGCAGCCCACTAACCCACCCTAACCTTAACCGTAACCCTAAGCCTAGCCCTTACCCTAACCCCAACCCTAACCCAGATCTGTACGCAAGTACACTTTCCTTCTTAGTGGGTCACAGGCACCCAGAGAGGTGCCTCCCACAGCCCACAGCCCCTAACCCTATTCCATTCCCTAACCTGTACGTCAGTACGCTAGTACGCTCCCCTTCTTAGTGAGTCAGAGGCACCCAGAGAGAGAGGTGTCTCTGTCACTTACCCCCCACCCTAACATAATGTAAATAATGTATGGTACACGGCGGCTTCGCGTTACGCTTCCCTTCCCTTCCCTTCCCTTCTTAGTGGGTCAGACGTCAGAGGCACCCAGAGAGGTGCCTCCCAGAGCCCACTTACCACAACCACAACCACAACCACAACCACAAACGACAAACGACAAACGGAAATGACAAAATTTTGAAAATTATCGCGACAAACGGAAACGACCCGAAACGGACCCGCCCCGACAAACGACAACTCGAAACATCATTTTTTCTGGTCGTGCCCATCTCTAGTTGTCATTGAGAATGAGCAGAAAGACTCACAATTTTATCGAACGTGAAATCTGTTCTATCAATGGTTAGAAAAGAGAAACAAAGAATAAGGTCTAAATTTACTGTAATATAAATATGACTGGAACCCATGTAGCACGGTGTCTAATAAGTACAGTATTGCTTGGTTTTTTTTCCTTTGTTATATAGAAAAGAATAAAATTTTGAACACAGAGAGTGAGCAGTAAAGTTGGGGTATAAATGAGAACAGGGTATGAACGTCATGTATGCATCTTCTGCTTTCTATACTGAGAATTTTCACATCCTTCCCCCATAGCACCAATCTAGTGACAACACTTCTCTTTCCTAGCATCACTGTTTGCTGAATAAGTAAATGACAAAAATAAGTCACCTGTCTGTATAGCATGTGTTCCCCATACATGAAGCATACATGATAGCACTGCCCACTTCATCGTTTTTAAAATGGCTGCTGTAGCCATATTGCCTTTCTGAGTTTTCCTTCATGTCAGCAATGGGACACCTTACACAGATTATTTAACATCCCTCTCTTCAGAGGTAATTCATAAACTTATCTTTAACTAATTAAAACTCTTCTTGTCTCACTCAAAGAGTCCTATGTTCGTTGAGTTTCTCCTCAAGAAAGTTCTATAAATTTGGCACTACCAAAGGGAAAAAATGTCTCAGAGATACAAGAGAGATTAGAAAAGCTTGGGTTGGTTTTTGTTTGTTTGTTTGTTTTTACTGTAGTACATCTTTTAGAAGAAGCGGCCCCCAACCTTTTTGGAGCCAGGGACCGATGTACGTGGTTG
Source organism: Phrynocephalus guinanensis (assembly GCA_037367245.1). Taxonomy (NCBI): domain Eukaryota; kingdom Metazoa; phylum Chordata; class Lepidosauria; order Squamata; family Agamidae; genus Phrynocephalus; species Phrynocephalus guinanensis. The sequence goes on along the minus strand of CM074735.1, from coordinate 41,464,212 downwards.
GGGATGCACAGGTGCACAATGCCCCCTCACCTGGATTCCGTTGCAACCAAAATAAAAACAGTCATATTGCTCCCAGGAGGAAAAGCTCCACACAGAGGGGGAGAGAAGCACACCTTAGGGAACCTTATTGACCACTGCATTGGCAGTCTGCAGCCCCATCCCTAACAGGCTTTGAACTGGTACTGGTCCACATACCAGGGGTTGAGCACTCCTGTACTAGAATACCTCAGCTGGTTGGTATATTCTAACTGTTGCCTTTTTAAAAATAACTTCACCCATCTCTTGTCATCCATCTAGCAGCACATATGAAGAGCATGCACAAAGCAAGCCCTCTTAATAGTACACATCATATATAATCAGGAACAAGGATGGGTCTACTTGTTATGTTTCTTTGCGTCTAGAAAGGACTGCAGTGAAGGCAATAATATATGACTCAATGTGAAGCTGCAATTCATTGTCTGTACACACAATTCACCTTCTCCGTATGGGTATAAACAGTGAATTGTATAAAGGTACCGATACCTAGTGTGGCGTAGTGGATAGAGTGACAAAGTAGGACACTGGAGAGCAGGGTTCAAATCCCCACTTGACAATGAAAGCTCACTGGGGGTGTGGAACTGGTAAAACCACTCCATAAATATCTTACCTTGAAAGCCCTAATTAGGGTCACTATAAGTCTGTTATGACTTGACAGCACAGGAAACACACGCACACAGACAGACAGACAGACAGACAGACAGAGTCATTTAAATCTTCAACAACTGAATATTGTGTCTTATCCAGGAGAAGTTTTCATCTATTACAAGTGGTGCCCAGTTCAAGCAAGTTGAAAATGGCCATTGTTATAAATCAGGATTATAATTCATATGGATGCTGTATAAGCAAGATTCCTGCTGCGTGGACATTTGCTTGGCTTTCTCTACAATTTAGCACACTTCATTGTTGCTGTTGTGTCATTACAGTCATGACCAACTCTTCGTGACCCCATATCCATGGAGTTTTCTTAGCAGGAATACTGGAGTGGTTTGCAAGTTCCTACTCCAGGCGTCTACACCACCTGGTATTCCCTGGTGGTCTTCCATCCAAGTACTAGCCATTAGTGGCAGCGAAAAGGGAGAATTTCCATTGAAAAGTACTCCAATTGAAGTGACACCATAAGCTGTATATCTGGCATTACTTTTGCTAACAACCCATTCCTATGTGTAAAATCCTCATGATACTGCAGTGGGAAAGTACAACACTGTTTCTAATGACTGCACCTAAATGTGTAAACAGACACAATGTCGTAGACTAGCAGCTTCACATTTACAGAAAAGTTGATCTGTGGCAGTTCATTTATGATGACATGGTATAAAACACTCTTTGTCATCAGGTTATGGCCATACACGTATGTGAAATAAGTTTGGGTCAATAACAATGCATATGGCATTCTATAGACAGATTGGGCATCACTTCCTCAGTGCATTCAGGCCCATGTGTGTAGTAACCATCACACATGAGGCAGATGGAGCATATGGGGTGCACATTATTTCTGTAATAATATAACCTCATGGCGCAGTAGTTAAACTGTTGTACTGCAGCTGTAACTGTGCTCACGGCCTGTGGTTCAATTCCAGGTAGCAGGCTCACGGTTGACTCAGCCTTCTGTCCTTCCGAGGTCGGTAAAATGAGTACCCAAGCTTGCTTCCAGAGCCATGGACAACCCAGGGCAACACCTGATAGATGGCGCACAAATGCTGTTAATTAGCTTTTTTGCATTTAGCAACTTTGGTATGAAACTCATGTAGGAGGTTCTGGATTCAAATTTTCACCTAACTAGTTAAAGCAGGAATGGGGAATGATGATGTCAGATGTGTCCCTATCCTGCCTTGTTCCTGGCCAGGCTGTCAAAGGCTGTGAGGAGATGTGCTCTGACAAAATCTGGAGCACCCGTCACCCCACCACCAAGAGTTAAAAGAGGAAGATAGCAACTAATTGGAAAGAAAACCTACCCAACGGCCAGGAGACATTAGGCAGTCAAGAGCAAAATGGCCAGAAGAACAGTATTTTCTCTGAAGTCAATAGGAAGCGCTGGGCAAATAGTTCGCCTAAGGCAGCCAGTTTTCTGCCTCTCCCAACGCAAAAGCAAACAGCCTGTGCATCGCCTCCTCTCCCTGTTTATGTTCTTGGCTCCTGGCCTTCTCCTTCCTCAGCTGTTGTTTGCCCGCTCTGTCAACTTGGCTGGGCACTGCCGTTGCGGCTGTGGCTGCGGCCGCCCTCTGCTAATCTTTGCTGCTGCGGCTGCTGTGTTGTTTTTGTTTTGTGCCTCTCTCCTCCAGCTGGGGACACATGAGATCACTCTTTCTCAGAAAACTGTGGGAACAGCCCCACCCCTGTCCTCTGCTCCATGTATGCCTCCTCCTCGAGAAATAAACAAGGCCTTGTTAATGGGCAGCAGGCTGTTCTATTGCCATTGTCGTCACGCTGCTCCTGTGCTTTGCCAGGGAAGCCTAGTGGTGAGCACGCGCAGCTGAGGGGAAGGAGAACATGCTGTCTGTAAAGGCAAGGGCAAATTCCTGTTGGAGCAGCCCTGGGCCTGCCAAGAGAGCAGGTCAGGAATCAACCTCTTCGGGCCTGTTCCCTTTGTATGTGGTTGCCTAGGGAAACGGGACAAAGTGCCGCTGATAAAACCAAACCCCTTGCTGTGTTAAAAAAAACAGGGCTTCAAACAACTTCCAGTGGTGGGAACAAAAAAACCCAGAATCTGTGACAGGAATAGATTGAGGCACATCAACTGACCCGGCTTGTGTTTGGATGTCATTTTTCCATTTCAGTGGTGGAGGGAGAGTCCTGTTTTTAATGGTCCCAGAATTCCTCAATGGATTTTTAAAGGAGCTTTTCCAAACTGTGGGAAGTCCTGCTGAACTGACTTGGGCTCACTGTTGAGAGTGTGCATAGGATGTATCTGTGGGTCAATAAACGTGTCACAGTGGCAGAAGCATGGAGAGATGCAAGAGAGGACCAGACTCCTGTATATTTATACATAAGAGGTAATTGGACAGCAGGTGTAGCTTTGACGTATGCCCACTGACACACCTTCTTTTATATAAGTAGGTATTGTATAGGAAGACAATCCTGTTGGCCACTGGCTTACCTTAACTGGAATGGCCAGAAGTGTCTACTGGTAAACTATTTAGTTTTCTATTCTCTGTGGCTTATCATGTGTTCTTTGTCTTCGTCCACAATGGCTCGTGATTAAACTGGATGGCAGGATGGTGTGGGGCAGCCTTCCCCACATTGGTGTAGGATTACATCTCCTATCATCCCCAGTCAGCAAGCCGGCAGTGACCAGACTCATAGTCCTACACATCACAAGAGCACCAAGATGGGGGACAATGTTACAGGTGAAATGAATTGATTTGGGCTGGAAAAACCTGGATTCAACTCTTCATTCAGCCATGAAGTTTATTGGATTACACTGGGGCTAGTGAAATATTTCCATCTTACTAACTCTGAAAAGCAAGTTAAAAATGCAGACAAACCCATATATCCTGTATCTGATCTCTCAGAAAAGAATGTAGAGCACAAACATGATACAATAATAGGAACAAGACATGGGTGGAAAAGGTGTTAAAGATAAAAATAAATTAGTCACCCTATGGGTTATTTTTTAAACATTGGTTTCCTTGTTCTGGTGTCTTCACCAATGTCTATCATCAGATGCTTACAGTTACACTGCCCTTGTGTATGCAGTACAATTGTGTTCCCAGAGCTGATAGCTAAATTAGGGTTTATTCTCTTGAAATTTTTGCTTTATTGAAAAATGCAGGCCTGTTGTGTGACAGACATGGACATGTCTTGCGCAGTCTCCATCCCTAGCTTTTTGTCTGGTCCTTTCATTATCACAGACTTCAAAAGAAAAAGAAAACAGTTTAAGTCTGTAGAGTTTGTTTCGACAAGTGATACTTCAATGGGCTTTTGCACTTCCTGAATCTGTAACGCCAAGCACACATTAGGTGGAGGAAGTACTTGTACATGTTTAATTTTCAAAAGACCTCTCCTCTGTGCTCACCCTGGCTTGAACAAATTGAAAAATGACATGTTCCAGGTTAAAACTAGTTGCTCTTAAAGCAGCACTTGTGAAAATGTCCCCACAATTGCTAAAGCAGGGTGATTGAAGTATTTTTGGAAGAATTTGCAGGATGGTCTCCTAGGAAGGCTTACTGAGAATGAACCAGAGGACAGTGGTTGAAAAACGGCTATGTGTTTCTAAGCGAATAATGAACTTACAGAAAATGGTCTCAGGTAACCTCCTCTGGCCTTGAAAGATTTATCTATTGGCATTAAACTTTACTTTTATGTTCAAAATGCTTAAATGTCTAAAAATAAAAAGTCCCTAAAATACAAGTTTTAAAGTGCTGTAACAAGTAGCAGTTACTAGTTACTTTGGAAACAGCCATAATGTTATTCCTACTCAACCTGTTACTTTTGAAATGTAAACCTGCTAACTGCTTATTGCAGAGGAAGGAAGGAAATTGATTGCCTGTTAATATATAAATTGTGATGCTTTGCTTCTATGATCTGCACTGAGTGAACAGAATAAAACAGGTCTACCCGGTTTAATTATGCTGGTCCCAACAGCTGGCCTATTGAGATATTTACAAGCAAAGCATAAAGGAGTCCGCTATACCAGACAATATGCTCTCTGCAATGAGAGGATCCTTTTAGCAATTCTGGTGTTACTTGGCGTACTTGTTTGAAAACATGCATCTGTACCCATATGAGTAGGAAGGAACAATGATGTTATGCAGAGGCATGGCACGTACATCAACAATTTTTCCCTATGCTGACATCAGCTTAGAAGTGGCTTAGAAAACAGACAAAGCTTAAGCTTAATAGACAGTGCTCTAGCCAGTCAAGGGGTAGTTCTTGACCCACAAAGCCCTGGTGTTATTGGTCCAAAACTTCCAAAATCTGTGGAATTGTGAGCTGGGTTTCTGGGAGTGGAAGTCAAACACTACCTGGGGATCCAACCTTGGAAACCACTGCAGGTGAGCATCTGGTCACTAGACCTGGCTCTCATACCCACAACCTGGAAATGTATTTTTTAGCCTTGATGCTAATCAATGTGTGTGTCTGTAAAATCGCACTTATTAGCATTTGCAAATAAGCAGCACTTTCATCTGCCCATTAATGAGAGAAAGAGGAAGCTCTCTTTTCTCAGCTCACTTACAAGGGATCGCCTCAGATGATTTTTTTAAAAAGCTGCTTTCAACCATGAAGAAAGCAATTATAGAATTATTACATGGCAATATTGAGGGATCTGCTCAAACAGGAAGGAAGGAAGGAAGGAAGGAAGGAAGGAAGGAAGGATTGATGGACTGCAGAGCTCTCCATTGCCACCCAGGATGATGAAATTAACACCTAACTAGCAAAAACCACTCCAGTATTCCTGCCAAGAAAACTCCATGGACATGGAGCCATGAAGAGTCAGTCATGACTGTAATGACACAACACACACACACACACACACACACACACACACACAAGAAGGTCAAAGGGAACCTGCCTCCCTTTTTTTCCCTTATAGTAAATGAGGAAATGGAAGCACCAGTGATTGGTTCACCCCTTCTGTGTTCCCCGTTATCCTTTGAATACTGAGAAATTATATCTGGCATGAGACCTCCATTCCAAAGGAAGCATTCTGTTGGAAGCTGGAGAAATTACACGACCAACTTTGTGTCCATGTTTCATGTGCAATATTTCATGGCAATCCTAAGGACATGAAATATTTGTGTGTTCTGCAATTACATTAGAGGGGTGAAAGGGGTGGGTGGGGACATTACCTGCTCTTTGCAAAAAAAATAATCCTTTGTTGCTTTTGAATTCTGTATCTCAAATGCACTAGAGCAGAATACTAACTGGTAGAGAACCCTCCTCCCCAATCCAACTGAGCTGGACACTGATTCACTGATTCATTTTCACTGAGGCTTATGCTATGGTCCAGCACTGCTTCAGATTTATTTGTTCATTTATACATACCCTGCGTTTATACTAAATAACAGCACACAAGGTGGCTTATTTACTTATTTTATTGATTTAAAATATTGCTATCTCACCTTTCTCCTTGAAAAGAACCTGAGGCAGATTACGTCATCAAAAGCAATAGCATTCGAACCTAACAACATCAATTATAAAAATATTTTTAAAGAATTTTTAAAGTATCTTAAAAATCAAGACTAAAGCACATTTCAAACAACAGAGTAGAACAATCCTTGGCTTACATGATTATTAAAAAACAAAAATAAGAGATAAAGCCAACATTCATTGTTGGTTCCCCCAGATGTTGATTCATTGAGGTATTGCTGATAAAACCTCAGGGTTTATACCTGTACCTAAGCCTCTTCTTACACACATTCTGATTGGAAAAGCACTGGCCAACAGCAAGGCAAAGGGTAGAGTAGCCTACAATGAATCCGTGGACTCATTGTGTAGATCTGCTCTCACGTTCAGGACTGCATTCTCACTGATATCACAGACAGTCCTCCCCGGGAGGCTGCAAGGGCAAGGCTCACGTGAATGGACTCATTCATTCCTCACCTGTTGAGAAGTCCCAGTGACTAATTTCCTCCTAATGGTTTGTTTGCCTTGGCTTTAGGAGTGGCTTCTGTCTCTTCACTCAAAATAGGCTGATCTGGAAGAATACATGGCCCAAATCCCTGCTTGCTGAGTTACATTTTGGTACAACTCAGACACATGCGCGCACACACATAATTTACTCACTGTTGTTCCACACTGTTCTTCTTTCTTTTAAGATGGCAGTTTTCCAGAATGAAAGGCCTTCATCTGGTTAAAGATTTCTGGATAGCAATAACTCAGTATTCAAGATAACACCTGGAGGGAATTATCCCAGGGCAGGCAGAATTTTAATATATGTACTTATCAGTTGAAATATTTATTTTATGCTTTCTGGCTCCTCCTAGGCTGCTAAAGCCACTGGGATTGTTAATCCAAACAATACAAGAGGGAACTGCAACAAAAAGGTTGCAGTACCAAATGCTACAGTAGAGGTCTTCAGCCATCCCTCTATGCCTGCTCCCAAGATGCTGTGTTTCATCCCCTTTCCCCTTGGAAATTTTTATCCCAGCCCTCAACAGCTAATGATCAGCATTCTATGGTCACCGATCATGCCCACTGAACTGTTTCCCTTTGATGGCACACTCCTTCCAAAAACACCTCTGAATTTTTGAGTACTGCACGTCATCTCTTTATTATTTTAATGGCCCAGTACAGGTGTTACATACCCCTCTTGCCCAAGAACCACACACCTCCTTCCTGATCTAAATAGAAAGACAAAAGTTCTACAAACAAGAAGTCAGATACTAATACCAGAACAATGGGAAGGTGGGGGAAGGAGGATAATAAATAAAGTAAGTAACAGTGAAGCTAACCCAAATGCCAGTGAAGGCAAGACGGGACCAGCTGGGCCTCCTGTAATAGGAGATGTCACAACCTGGATGCTTATACCTGTTCTGGTGCCGGGGAAGAACCTTGACGACACTGAGCTGGATCAGTTGGCATGCTCCTACGTCAAACATGCATTTTTACTCATCTAGGTTGGATCCAGGAGAGGGATTTCAAGTGCCAAGTAAGGGAGGGGATGTTAAAATCTTCCCAGGTTCATTTCTCCTTCCGCAAGATTATTTTCATGGAGCTGGGCTTATTGCTGGTTATGGAATCCAACTGTACAGGTTGGCCGGAGAAGTTGGTAGGGTGGCTGATAAGAAAGAGGATTTAGCACACAGCCCCGCATCCTGCTCTTTGCACACATTCAGGGTTAGAGCTCTTAATGGGAGTGTAGATAAAGGTATCTGGTAATCAGTTTTCCCATGAGGCCTTTGTTGTGCAATTCTCCTGCCTTGTGTATAATTAAGAACATCTTTTTTTCTAAAGGCAACCCTTATGTGTTTTCCTACTTCAGTCTTCTGACTTTTTTCTCTTTTACACCCACCCTCCTGAAATCTATTAAGAAGCAAAAAGCTCGACAGCTAACTGCACCATGCCTTTCAAGTGCTAAAATTAGGAGCTGGTGGTGTACAAGCAACCCATTGCCTACCTAGGAACAGTGACTATGGTCAGCCTTGCCTCTGACCTTCAAGAGAGCAACAATTCATGCCCCAGATTGCGCGACTGTGCGGCCCATCGAATGTTTGGACGACAAAAAGAAGGAATTCTGGGTGGAACTGACGAACACTCTGGTCAAATGCATCTAGTAAGCCAAAGGTTCCTCAACCCATAATAGGTTTTCATGATTTAAAAAAAATCCTTGGGGAACCTAGAAAATGCCTTACGCTTTGGCTATGACACTCTCAAACCAACATGAAGGAAGAACAAATGGAGATGAGTAGCCAGGATATAGTGCAAATGATTTTTTCCCTAGGAACGGGCGTTTAGAGCTCATGATAAGGTGACTTGGATGACCCCTCCCACCACGTCTACACCCCCACACGCAATTAGCTCTGAGTCACCTAATGATACTGAAGTCTGCCTTGGGCTGGAAGACACAGGTAAGCCTGAGTCAGCACAGTGTCAGCCAATATTCTTCAGCTGTGTTCCAAGAAGTCCAGTTTCACCAAAGAGTTAGCACAGTCTACGATCCAGAAATCATTACACACAATGACTATCACAGAGAGAGCAGTCTCATATAATGCTCTAGTAATCCAAAGTTTCAGTTGTATGTGATTCATATTTGTTAAGACTTGTGGTCAAGAACATAAGGTTGCAAGCAGATCTTGAACTCAAGAGCATCTTTTCTCTTGCATCACCCAACAGCTAAAACAGAAAAATCAACTGCTTCTGCTATTAGCCACGATTGTTCTCCATGTATTTGTCTAATGCCCCCTAGTATATGGTAAAAGTTCTACCATTAAACTGTGTCCAGTCCTGTCAGCTAATCCTTGTTTTTATATGTCCTGAATTTCCCATCATTCTGCTTTTTTTTTGGAACATTCTTGATTCTAGAATATGAGAGGGAGAAAAACATGTCCCTTCCTGTACATGCTGAATATCCACCTCTTTACTTACCTTTTAAATAAGCAAATGTAGACCCAAATGTTATAATGTTTCCTGATAGGAGAGTTGTTCCTAAGGATGTACAGGCAAAATGTTTTGTGGGAGTTTTTCTTTTGATTCTGTGTTTTTCAAATACGAAAGAGAACACCTCTTTCAGGTCATTTCATTTCATATTTCTGCATCTGTTTTTGTTTTTCTGGCACTAGCCCAAAAGCCCTAAAGAACCCATATCAGTTACTTTAAAAAAAGCAAAGTCAAGGCCACAGAGGATCAATCTAAAGAAAAATCATCAGCAGCCATATGTTATCACCTTCAAAACAGCAGTATGAATTGGGCAGCACAATGCGGGGTGGGGGGGAGGCAAGGAAGCAGGCAGTCATAAAAGCACTCTCCAGAGCAACCGAAAACACAATGCCAATAACAAGACAAATACCCAAGTTGTGCTCAGCCAACCACAACCAGCACCACACGCACAGCCTGGTGACACATTGGCACAATCATAAAGTCCACCTTCTTTCTTTGTTCAGCCACCAGGAATTGTTTAAATTTGTTGCGATGAGTTAGACACCACCTTTGTCTGCTTTCTGCCAATGTGATCTGTAGCGTCTTTGGTACCAAAGTTCTGAGTCCCAAGCCCAAATCCAAGTCTCCATGATAAACAAGTCTCCCCCCCCACCACCACCACCCAGAATAAAAAGGAGGGATGGAGTGGGTTCCAAGTCACAAGTCAAGTCCAAGTCACTTGAGTGGGGAGGACGGGACACAAGCCCAAGTCAAGTTGTTGATGCAACTTGATGTGATAATGAGTCCTGAATAAATGTCATCCTCGGTGGCATTTTATTATTATTTTACCAGTGATGCACAAACACACAGACACAGACACCAGTGAGTTTACATGGCCAAGTGGGGATTTTAATGTCTTCCAAATGTTAGTCCATCATTCTGTCCACCCAGCTATCAGATGACCACAGACAAAGGCCAAAAAAAGTATCACTTTTCAAAGAGATGCAGGAACTATTCTTCTGAACCTAGAAGGATTATTGTTCATATAAATTCCAAGCAATTCCAGTCGCCCAAATACATGATGAATATCACACTGGACAACTCCAGAATATCCTGTTTGGCAATAATAACTTTAGTAACTTTATTTTTATGCTGCCTTTCTCCCCGAAGGGACCAAAAGGTGGCTTACAACAGTAATTCAATACTATAAAAACAATACTATACAAAGCTTTTTTAAAGAAGGCTTTGACTTCTTACTACACTTTTTGTCTGGGTTGTTTCATAGATTCGTGCAAATTCACAGGCTTCTGTGACTCACCACAGGACCCCTGGGAGTGTTTAGAAAAAAACTTGACTTCTCATTATTCTTTTTTTTTTTTACCATTGCTTCAGAAGCTGTTCACCCAACACCTAGTAAAAACAATGAAGCAAATCTCAAGAGTTTTCCACTAAGACCGAAGCCAGCCCTGTTCTCTTAAGACTGCCACCCATTTCACAGATATACATCTGAGTTCTACATTCGCTCCCTTCTTCTTGCATGCCTGCTTCTCTTTTAAAGGATAATTCTATATGTTCTATATATTATATTTGTTAAACATTACCTAATTAATTAGGTGACTCGAGCAAACAGGAACATTGGACCAAAACAATCATAATGAGTTTCAAAAGGGGAGGAAGGAGAGAGAAAATTATACATGTAGGCAGGAAAAGCCAAATGCACAAATGTAAGGTGGATGACAACTGGCTTGGCAGTATTAATTATGTAAAAAATCTAGGGGGCTTAGTAGACTCCAAGCAAAGCATGTGTTAATAGAGTAAAAAAAAAAAAGGTAAAGGTGCGAGTTGTGTCCGACTCTAGGGGCGGTGCTCATCTCTGTATTCAAGCCGAAGAGCCAGCGTTGTGCAAGTCTGTGGCCATGAGGCCGGCATGGCTGCAAGGAAACACTGTTTCACCTTCCCGCTTTTTACAGTGGTGCCTATTTATCTACTTGCCTTTACATGTTTTCGAACTGCTAGGTTGGCAGGAGCCGGGGTGGACAGCGGGAGCTCACTCCGCTGTGTGGCACCCGGGATTCGAACCACCGAGCTGCCGACTTTGTAGCTGACAGTTTTCAGTGCTCTAGCCCGCTGAGCCACCACGGCCGTTCCGTCAATAAAGTGAACAATAACAAAAAGCAATATCTCATTGCATCAAAAGAAACATATCGGTAGTATCCTGATCAAGGGACGTGATAGTACCACTCTATTCTTCTTTGGTCAAATTTCTGCTTTGGATCACTGTGTCCGATAGGTCAAGTTGTGAGAAAGCACATTTGCCCTGAACACTAGGAAGATCTTTTTGGCAGTAAGAACTATTTGAGGGTGGAATGGATAGCCTTGGTCGGAGGTGGGCTTTCCTTCATGGGAAGTTTTTAAATAGAGGTTAGGTGATGATGTATTAAGGATGCTTGTGGATTTCCTGGTTTAGCAGGAGGTTGGACTGGATGACCTTTTGAGCTCTACAGTTCTGTAATTCTATGATGCTCTTCCAACACTGGAAGAAGGTAACTTCCTATTTGCTACAAAGCACAGAAAGTGCTGACTCTATTGTCCATCCATTTATATATACTGTATATTTTTAGTTGTGCAAGCAAACAGAAATCCCATGCCCTCCCCTTCTTTTCCTGATAGCATCCACTAGTTGTATGAATTCAGAAAGCTGCTCTTATACTATTGGTCCGTACTTGATGTAGGGATACTTGAAAACCTGATTTTTGCACATTCTCCTTTTGCACTGCAGAACTCACCTGAGCCAATGTGCAGATCAGAACGGAATTGTACATCAACCATGCTTATTTAAATAGTTCTGAAGCCACTCAAGCTATACAGTATTTTAAATGTATGTTTTAAATGAGAGAAAATGTGTTCAGAACAATTGTGCGTTGTGGGGGGGGGCTATTTAAATAATGAATTTTCTGCATGGTGTGTCTATTCCAAAGGAATGTGGAAATGGAGGGTGGAATTGATTAACAGATGAACAGGGGCATCTGTTATACTGACTAGAATAATAGCAGAACACTTTTACTTTAGAAGCAGAGTTGGTTGGATCCAAATTGAGGTGCATGCAATTGGGCTAGTACTATGATGTCCAAACTTAATCTCTCCAGACGTTTTGGACCACAACTCCCACAGTCCTTTGTTATTGGCAATCTAGGCTTGGAATTCTAGTTCCAAAACATATGGAGGGCTGAATTTTGGACACCCCTGGGCTAGTAGATCAACATTTTTCCTGTGCTTTCTCCTCCCTGGAGCACCTCCTCCAGCCCCTTAAAATGCTAGATGAGGTCATGGCAGGGGACCTTATAATGGGAAAGGATGTGGTGCTGGGAAGGGAATCAGACAGAGACACTGTACAAATGGCCTGCATCCTATTTCTGGGATTCCCCACCCCACCCCTGCACAAACCTGTCTAGCAGGGCCTGCCATTTCTCTGGGTTGTGCTTTCAGGGAAATGAGGTGGGAATGTTGAGCGCGAGGGAGAGAAAAGTCTACTTCTATGGTACTGGGATGAAACTACAGTACAAGCTAGGATGATCTGTTATTCCAGTGTGCCACAAAACATACCAGAATGATCCTAGACCAATTCTAGCATGAACGAGCCCTTAGGAAAGCTCCACCTCCCTTTCTCATGAATGGGATAAGCTTGTCCTCTGGAGATACCAGTGGCACTAAATCCAACCTGGTTGGCTTTCTACCCAAAGGATTCCTCAAAAAAAGATCTCCCGTGCCTCCACCACCTCCCTTCAGTGAAAAAAGGAACATGATCCAAAAACTGGCCCTCGGCCTGCATTGTGGAGGAATGTTGTATAAGGAATGACACACACAGCCCTCTCCCTTCTCACCATGGATGGCTCAGGACGTGAGTCAGACTCTTCATTTATGAAAAATCAGATCCAGGCGCAAATAGCATGGCTTTGTGATGAAATTCACGCAAGGCAAGAGGCGGCCTAGGTTGCACACCGCATGATTCTAACAGCTGTGGTCACGAGCGTCCGCTTTTGCTAACAACAGCCCATCCTGTCAAGTGGAGTTGCCAGTTGGTGGTTGCCGTGACGTATCCTTATCTACAGTCTTATTTCTGCCCCTTCCTGATTTATGGCTTCTGTGGTTTCATTGGTTGCACAACATTTCCCAATGGAGTACCTTCTAAATGTGTCAGACTACAGTTCCCATCGTCCCCAGCCTACACATGGGACCTATAGTCCAACCCATTTTAGAAGTCGCCGGGTGAGGGGGTGTTTAGATACAGTACTACAATAAGATTGTTTCTAGGTTGCTTGGCAGAGTCAATGTAAGCCAGATATATGGAAAGCAATTGTTTTCTAAGTAGGAGACAATCCAAATTGAGACCAAGTTTACCCAGTCTGGATTGGGAGTTCTGTCCTGGGAGAGAAGTAATCACTGGTCTTATTTTCTTGCTGCTCTCTTAAAGATCATTACAGTGGTACCTTGTATAAAGGAATTAATTTGTTCCAAATGAAATTATGTTAAACAAATTTTCCTTTAGACAAATTCCCATAGGAATGCATTGAAAACAGAGTAATCCCATTTTTATGTTGTATGGATTCTCCCCATAGGCGATTATGTTAAGCAAATTTTCCTTTAGACAAATTCCCATAGGAATGCATTGAAAACAGAGTAATCCCATTTTATGTTGTATGGATTCTCCCCATAGGCGATTGTGTTAAGCAAATTTCCCCTATCTCTGGAATTTTTTATGTTGTACAAATTTTATGTTATACAAGCTGTTTGTTATACAAGGGTCCACTGTATTTTGATCAAAGCTGCTTGGATGAGTAGCCAATCCTTTCTATCTCTCAAGAAAAGTCCAGTTGCCGTGACTCAACTTCCAGCTTGTTTTGTTTTGTTTTAGAGTCAAGTCAATATGATCAAACCTCTCACCTGCTAAGGTGATGAATCTTAAGTCAGCCATTCTATCTGCATTTCAGCTAAGGGGAAAAACACAATCGAGTCAGACAGAAATTTGTTAATTATCACACACTGTGACCAAAACTTGAGTGCAGAGTGGATGAGGCGGCCGTTTAAGGGAGAATATTTAACCATCAGCACATGTTACAAGACTTATCTTGTAACAGCAAGGGGAATTTTAAACCTTTATTGGCTAAAATCCAATATCCCAGTTTTGCTGATGCGCAGATGTGAATGTCACATGCTTTGAAGTGCCTCTTTTTGTCACACAAAAAGAAAAAAATCCATTATGAGGGGTGGAAACTAACATGGAAATCACTATTGTTCTTATGAAATCAGTCAATGCAATCATGTATGATAATCAATATAAAAGTCACATAGTAACTAGACCCTCATTCTGGGAAAGCTTGCCTTAAGAGGAAGGTCTTTGCCTGCTTCCGGAAAGACAGTAAAGACAGGGCAGTCCTGGCCTCCAGTGGGAGGAAGTTCCAAAGTCTTGGAACAGGAACAGAGAAGGCACTTTCATGTGTTTTTATGAGATGCACCTGTGAAGATAGTGGGATGGAGAGAAAGGCCGCTCATGATGATCTTAGCACCTGTGCTGGTTCATACTGCGAGATTCGATCTTTGAGGTTGCTTGGACCCAGGCCATTTTGTAGTTTAAGGTCAGCACCATGATGTGCCCAGGAGGTGATTGGCAGCCAGTGGAGCTGCTTCAGTAGGGGTGTAATGTGATCTCTGTAACCCAGCCCAGTCAGCAATCTGGCCGCTGCATTCTGGACTCGTTGATGTTTCCATCCTGAGACTTTCCATCGGTAGCCCCACATAGAGCGCATTACAGTAGTCCAGCTGGTATGTCACTAGGGAATGTGTCACAGTGCCCAGAGCAGATTTCTCAAGAAATGGACGTAACTGGTGCATTTGTTTTAATGGTGTAAATGCTATCCTGGCCACAGCTGTGACCTGGGCATCTAAGCTCAAGGAGGAGTCCAGGAGCACCCCCAAGCTACTCACCTCTTTTTTTCAATTAGAGAGTGATCCCATCCAGGACAGGTTGAATCCCTATCCCTTGATCAGCTTTTTGACTGACCAGAAGCACCTCTATCTTGCCTGGCCTTAGTTTCAGTTTGTTCTTCCTCATCCATTCATTCCCTCACCCTCAGCTCTCTCCCTCTCTCCCTCAAGAACCCTAAGAAAACCTCCTCCCTGCCTGAAGGAATTGAGTATGAACCCAGTATATATATATAAAGACTTGCCTTGCCAAGCGAGAGAGCACATATTTTGAGTGAAATGATCAATTAACATCCTCTCTTTGAGGGGGGGCGTGGGGGTGAATGTTTACTTCTATATTTTGGGAAGTTGGGTGGCAATAAGGATACAAAGGACTGTTGGTATTTTAGACCAATGCCCTCTGCACTATACTTGCTGCAAGCCAAAGAAATAATAGCCAGTGTAAAAGAAACGTGGTTTTCAGCTTTGCTTGAGCTTTTCAGTTTATGGATTCTGACAAAATCTGTCTACATTAATCAAACTGTGAAAGCGCAAGATTTGGCTGGAAGCAGATAATTCCATTGTACGAATGATTTTATATAAGATACATATGTTTCTTCTTTGCCATGTGCTATACAACTAAATTATCATATTTTTATTCATATAATGTGCACATTATACTGGTGTGTGTTCTTGGCTGTACATTGTATTTTTAGGGGGCAGCAGAATCTTTTCAATGCTTACGGCCTCTAAAGGTCTTAATCCGGCCCTTACGTGCCATATATAATATGTTGTGTATTATTTAATATAGATGTTTCCGATTCAGATATTTGTGCTTAAGCAATTTGCCCTTGTAAAAAGACCTTACATTATTCAGTGGGTGTAGGTAATGGAATTTGGGCACTTACCACACATTTTTTTCAAAAGGCTTGTTATTTCTCTTAGCTACCAAAGCATTAGGCTAGAGGAAAAGATCTAGAGACGAAAAGCCTGTCCCTCCTATGGGCCCAGATAGCCTTCAACATGCTGGTATGGACTTCTTGTCTTTCACAATCTCTATGGAGACTAAAAAATTAAGGGTAAAGAGAAATAAGAACTTCCCTAACTTAAGTCAACAGAAGGCCCCATTGGAGGACTATTACCACTGCAGTGCAGCATGAAGAACCTTAACCTTTTCACTGCTAACTATTGGCTCAGTTGAAATAACACCCTGTTTCCATCTCCTGTCCCACAGGTTTGCTCTACATCTTGTCCCACATTTTTTAATTTCTCTGTTTTTTATTTCCAGGAACTGCATCTATTTTATGTCTTCTTGTGGACAAGCAATGAGGAATATGGGTTTTGAAAAAAGACCAGTCTCATAAATTAGCTGATCTGAGGTCAGGCTTCCTCTTTATTTATGGGCGAAACGAGACAGGAAATCTGTCCTGGATTGATTTGGGTCATTTCAATTTTCCTATGACAGTCAAATCACTGCCATCATTAGCTCAGAATGTTTAATTATTTCAGGCAATTGCCTGCACAAAAGGCCTTGCCCCCCACCTCCAATTGCTATAATTTTTAGTGGGATCACAAGTTGTCTTTCTTCTTCTGTCACTGGCAGTGTGTCTTCCCTGACACAGCAAGATATCCATCACAAGTGAAAGCATCCTGTCTCTACGCTGAACAGTTTTTGTTAAATTATGATTTTCCAATATAGTGCTATATCAAGTGAGCATTCCAGCTTCACAGGTGGTTATAATGGGTCACTGCTATGCCCCTCACCATAAAAGAAAGAAAGAAAGAAAGAAAGAAAGAAAGAAAGAAAGAAAGAAAGAAAGAAAGAAAGAAAGAAAGAAAGAAAGAAAGAAAGAAAGAAAGAAAGAAAGAAAGAAAGGGAAACAAGATGCCTCCTTATCAATGTCACCCTAGGACAGTGGTTCCCAACTTCAAGTAATCCAGTTGTTCTTGTACTGCAATTCCCCAAAGCCTTTACCACTCACTATGCTGGCTAGGCTTTCTGGGAGTCACAGTTGAAGAACACCTGGGTCCCCCAAGGCTGGGAAATACTGCCCTAGGATGCACTCACATTACCCCTTTGGACTACAGTACCGTACTACAATCACACATGCAAGAAACCGAACAAAAATGACGCAAACAGAATTGCTGCCAACACCACTACCACCACCACCACCACCACCACCACCAATCCTTGCTGGCTGAACAAAAAGTAACACATGCCCATGGGGGAAAAATTGTGAGTCACTCACATTTAGCTGCAGAGTGCAATTTGGCAGTGATGGCAGTGGAGAAAGAAGTGTTAGTCTAGAATATTTACCTTCCCTGCTTTGAAAAACTCCCCCAGATACTAGCAGAACAAAATAATGGAAAAATTAAAAAACCTCAGGGATGTGTTCATATTTTCGGGAGGAGGGGTGGATTTTAGAGATGGGATATTCAAAAACATTACATGCAAGCACCTCTGCAAATCTACCAAAAACCTGCACAGAGTCCTAGCCTTGTTGCTAGTCATGCATATTACTTGTGCCAAAGGAAGTTTTGTGGAATTCTGAGCAAAATAAATACATTTACACACCTTGCTTTGCTTCCAGTAGCCAAGACTGAAGCAGGTGTGCTGTACGTGATTCTTTTGTGAGCAAGGATGGTGCTAACAAAGGAACACAAAGGAGCAGCTCATCACAATTGTAGCATATCCCTCAGCCTTGTGTTTTGAGCAAAAGAAACAGTACCTTTGGCAGGTATGCATACATGTACAGTGGACCCTTGTATAACAAACAGCTTGTATAACATAAAATTTGTACAACATAAAAAATTCCAGAGATAGGGGAAATTTGCTTAACATAATCACCTATGGGGAAAATCCGTACAACATAAAAATGGGATCACTCCGTTTTCAATGCATTCCTATGGGAATTTGCACAAAGGAAAATTTGCTTAACATAATTTCATTTGGAATGAATTAATTCCTTTATACAAGGTACCACTGTATGTCCAGTACACAGGGTCATTTAACCTGATGGGATGGGATGCCTCTGGTCATCTCATCAGAATTGCACAATGTGTATATAGCTTCAAATAACATATTCAGTAATATGTGGTACCTTAAAATGGAGGAGTGAATATACCTTGGTATATGATTTACTGTCTCACTCTATCTTTCTTTCACCTTTCTGTATCTCTGAGGTATACTGTGGAGTTTGTTTCGAGCAGGTGGTGCCACAGAAAATAGTTACTACTGCCACCAAATCTGCAACATTTCTGGAATCAATAACTAACCCCTCCCCCATTTCCCCCTCCGCCAAATTTACATATGCCTATGATATCTTTTTTACTCGGGGTGTCTCAAACATCAAATAAAATTATTTGAAGGACACAAGTTTCAAGAAGAGCATGAGACATTTATGTAAATGAACAGAGGTGGATTTTTAATTTGATACAAAGCATTGATTTAATTTATTTGGCTGTGTGCACTGACCTAATCAGCTGACCAGAAACATAGGTCCACCTTACAAACAATCACATGTGATCTGAAATATAATGGGGGTGAGGATATTTGGTCATCCCATCATGACCAAATAAGTATTAATGCCTCAAATGTCACACCTCTGTGCCAGTAATATAATGGTAAAATTGGAAATAGTCCAATCAACAAAGGAGGAGTTCGCCTTTTGTAAAGTTAATGGCTTTTAATTGCTCATTCAATAACAAAGCACTATGAAATGTCTTACAAACCACAGGGAAAGTTTGCAACAATAGGTTGCTGGAAAAATCCATTCCCTCTAGCTCAGCTACTCTAAGGATTGGAGGTAAACTCAAAAGGAACTGGGAAGCCTGAAAGTGATGATGAATGGTATCATTATCTCTGCTACTCAGAAAATAAGTTCAATCTAGCGAGTCCTACCTCTGCTACACAGTTATAATGCATTGGAGCAAAAGTCAACATAACAGAGTGTGAGGACTTGGAGATCTGGCTTATAGGGCGATTATACACAACCCCTAAGCTCCGCTGCAAATGGCTCCCAGCTCCGGAGCTTAAAAATGTTTCCCCACCAGCTCCGGAGCTAACAGAAAATTAAGTGCGACCCCGCCCACCTAAGCGCGACCCAGCGCACCTTTCAAGTACCTGCTCTGGGAGAGTGAAAAATTTTGATGCAGAGAGTGCCGGGCTCTCCTCGCTTCTTTTTGTTGTTGTTTTTTTTGCCTCCCGCCCCTTTAAGAGGAACCAGGAAGTGACGGGGGGTCGGAGCAACATCCACCGGTACTCCGGAGGTAAGGGTGCATTCTTTTCTCCCTTTTTTTCTCCCTCCCCTCACGCAGACAGAACAAGGAAGTGCGGAGGGGTGGGAACATAGGGAGAGCGACAAACCCTCAAGATCTCTGGTCCGAATTTAAGGGACCAGCCAATCTTAGGGGTCGTGTAAAAAGGCCCTTAGTTCCTAATGAGTCATGAAAGCTCACCGGGTAATCTTCAGTTACCAGTAACTGTTCTTTCTCAGCCTGGCCGACCTTACAAAGCAGTTTTTATAAGGGAAAAAAGTGAGGAGAAGGGCAGCCATGTAATGCTACCTTAAGCTCCTTGGGGGGCTACATATGCAATTAGAAGTAAATTAAATATATAATGATAAAACCTCACTAGTCACTTTTAGTTTTTGTTTCCTACATGGTCAACATTTGTCTTCCTCTATCTGGTGCCCTCCAGGTGTGTCAGAGTAGAAACCCCATCATCTGGAGGGCACCAGGCTGAAGAATATTGACTTAAAAGATTCCAGGGATTTCCCCCCCCCCCCCAATATAGGGCAGGGCTATGAGTGTTAAAGGTGGTGTGGTGGCTCAGTGGGCTAGAGTGCTGAAAACTGTCAGCTGCAAAGTCAGTAGCTCTGTGGTTTGACTCCTAGGTGCCACACAGTAGAGTGAGCTCCCGCTGTTAATCCCAGTTCCTGCTAACCTAGCAGTTCGAAAACATGTAAATGCAAGTAGATAAATAGGTGCCGCTATAAAAAGCCGGAAGGTAAACAGTGTTCCATGCTCAGAAATGCATTCAGCCATGCTGGCCGTATGGCCAAGGACTTGCACAACACTGGCTTTTTGGCTTGGAAACGGAGATAAGCACCACCCCTAGAGTTGGACACGACTAGCACACATGTGTGGGGGGAACCTTTACCTTTACCTTGAATTAAAACCTCAAAGCACCATTGTTTGAAAGCTGTTGATAGCATCTGCAAATATGCTGCAATCTAATCAGTTGATGAGCTCATCAGTTATCTATATGTTAAGTGTTGAAAACAAGCATTCTTTAATCGGTTTTAAAGCCATAAATATGTTATCCTAATTATGTATGTTCTTGTGGGGAAGCATGATCAGTGGTTTTAAAAAGCAGATGGTGGGCCGAGATGCCATGAATGGATTAATTGACCGCTGCCTTTCTTCCTTTTGACCTGGAGAATCTGAGAACTGCCACCGCTATTGTGGGATGAAAAGAGCTATCCCTTGTTGTGTCATGTGAGAAGTCCTCAGTGTACTTTCCAGATGTAGTTCAAAGAAGCCATTTTGAGCCATGTCAGGTTGACCTGATCTGGAGTGCCACCCAGCACACTGGTGTGAGGAGGCTATTCATAGCATATGTCCTATCCAGCTACAAAGCTGTACCATTCTTCATGGCAAAAGCTTTTTCCTAAACCTTTTGCTGAATCAGTTCCTTCCCAGGCCAGCAAAAGGGGAATCCTGTAGCTGTTGAAGAGGCTGGTGGAACTGCTAAAGTACACTGGTTACGTTCACTCCTCTGGCCTTGTGAAAAGGCAGCAAAGATGGAGGGTCTTTGATTTGTTCTTGCTGTATTTTTACAATGACCTCACTGCCAGATGGGCGGTAATCCAATATAGAAATCCAATAAAATAAATAAATACTTTCAGGGACAGGGTCAGTAGCATAGCTTGGGGGGGGGACAGGGGGCAAAATCCCTGGGGCACAGAGGTCTGAGGGCTCTTGAGGAGCTCGTGTCTCCCACTGTCGCTGATGGCTGTAGTGCACAAGGCTGGGCTGTGCACATTGGCCATCAGGAAAGCCGTGCACTTACTTAAGGCCTGGCGCTTCTCCAAATGGGTCTCCAGCAGGCTTCCCGGGCCTGTTGGAGGCCCCAGAAGTAATTTCTGGCGATTTGGAAGTCACTTCCGGTTTTTCGGAAGTCACTTCCAGTTCTCTGGAAACCACTTCTGGGGCCCCCAACAGGCCCAGGAAGCTTGTTGGAGGCCTGTTCGGGGCAGCACCAGGCCTGGGGTAAGTGTAGGAGGTCTCAAACAGGCCCAAGCAACACCCCAGGGGGGCTTGCCTTTCATATACTGCAGTTCCGCAATATACTGGGACCGCAGCATATGAACCATGAAATGGTGGGGGCCTACTGTATGCACTTCCTCTGGGCTGCTACTACTGTAGACTACTGCATTTTGGAGAGATTAGATTTTTTTACACCTTCCCTTTCAATATCTTTCTAACTAGTTTCCTCATCTGAGGGAAGTCTGCCCTTTGGAAATCAAGGGTTTTTGTGCCTGATTTGCTTGACACTGTTCCCCCAACATGCATGGCAAAGGAGATTGCAGCATGGTCACTATTCCCCAGCAGCTCAGTGACATTCGCATCTGTGACCAGGTCCTGAGTATCACACAGTATTAGATCCAGAATTGCCTGTTCTCGGGTGGGCTCCATGACAAGTTGCTGTAAGGCACAGTCATTTAGCATGCCGAGAAACCCAGTTTCTCTCTCTTGCCCCGAGCTCACATTGGCCCAGTCAATGTGGGGATAATTGAAGTCTCCCTTGATTACTATCCTGTCCCTCTTAGACACCTTCATGATTTGTCTTCTTATTTCAAGGCCCCCCTCAAGTTTTTGATCTGGGGGATGATAGCAAACCCCCACTATCACATCACTCCTTGGACCTGGTAGTTTAACCCACAGTGATTCTATAGTGGAGTCAGACCCACCGCCAATCTCCATTCTGCTGGATTTTACCCCTTCTTTGACATAGATGGCCACTCCCCCTCCAACCCGCCCCTCTCTATCTCTTCTATAGAGTTTATAGCCTGGGATTGCTGTAGCCCACTGGTTCTCCGCATTCCACCAGGTTTCTGTTATGGCTATTATATCAATGTTATCCATAGCTGCCAAATGTTCAAGTTCTCCCATCTTTGCTTGGAGGCTTTGAGCATTTGCATAAAAGGACCTGTACAGTGGGTCCTCCGAGAAGGGCTGCTTGTTTGTTCTTTATTCCAGTAGCGAAACGAATAATCTCATTATTCTCCCAGTCCTAATACCTACTATGGGCCTTTTTACACGACCCCTAAGATCCGCTGGTCCCTTAAATTCGGACCAGAGATCTTGAGGGTCCGTTGCTGTTCCTCCGTCTCCACCCGCTCCGCACTTCTTTGTTCTGTCTGCGTGAGGGGGGGAGGGAAAAAGCCTTAGACAGAGACAAAAGAATAAAAGGCTTACCTCCAGTGCTGGTGGAAGTTGCTCCAACCTCCGTTTACTTCCTGGTTCCTCTTTAAGGGGCGGAGGCAAAAGAAAAACAACAGAAAGAAGCGAGGAGAGCTCAGGCAGTCTCCGCATCAAAATTTTTCACCATCAAAGAGCAGGTACAAGAAAACTGCTGTTTGGTCGCGCTAAAGTGGGCGGGGTCGCACTTAATTGTCTGCAAACTCCGGAGCTGGTGGGTAAACATTTTTAAAGTCCGGAGCTTGCAACCATTTGCGGCAGAGCTTAGGGGTCGTGTATAAACGCCCTATGTCATCACTTTGTGGTTCTCTACCCTCTCCAACCTCATTCCACGGGGATGAGGTGTTCTGAACCGGATGCCACTCAGCTCCGTCGGGTTTCCCCCCAAGATTCAGTTTAAAAGCTGCTAATGATGGCTCTGGTGAGTTTTTCAGGCTGATGTTTCGCCAGTCTCTGTGGCCGGCATCTTCAGAGGGCAGGAGTTCAGGGAGCTAGGAGTTCTCTCTGTGCTGAGCTCCTGCCATTTGAAGATGCCGGCCACAGAGATTGGTGAAATGTCAGGAAGAAAAACTTCCAGAACATGGCCAAACAGTCCGAAAAACCCACAACAGCCATCAGATACCAGCCATGAAAGCCTTCAAGAATACAAAATCTAAGTTCTCAGAATTTTGTCTTTCTTCTCATAACCTCTTTGAGACGATATACATATACAGTGGACCCTCGTATAACAAACGGTTTATATAACATAAAATCTGTACAACGTAAAAAATTCCAGAAATAGGGGAAATTTGCTTAACAGAATCATCTATGGGGTGAATCTGTACAACATAAAAATGATCGTGATTAGGGATTACTCTGTTTTCGATGCATTCCTATGGGAAATTTGTATAAGGAGAATTTGCTTAACAAGATTTTATTTGGAATGAATTAATTCCTTTATGCAAGGTACCACTTTACTGTAATCCTTTTCTTACATGTACCAAGTAGTGGAAAAATCCAAAGTGTGCTGTTTGCTTTAAAGCATTGCCCCAAATGGGTTAATGAAGGGCTGGTGGGTGGTTGCTGACAGAGGAAACCAAAGAAGGGTGATAATTGCTACTATGTTTGAAAATGTCCATGAAAAGCATGGCAATATATACAGGAGAAGAATGGCATGGAGTCAGCAGTTCTAGGCATTGTGTTTAATTAAAGCTAATTTGCTTATGGGGTAATAGCCATGGCTCCTCATCTCAGGAGGCAGCTTTACTGTATTCTGAGTAATCAATGGCTGCAGGACAGGGAGGTAAATCCAGGGCCAGGCTGAGACATTTTGTTGCTGAGGCAATGAACAAAAGGCCTTACGTGTAAAAAAAAAAAAAAAAAGGGACCAGATCAGGAGCCCATGCTGGCAATGAAGACCATCTCCTATGGCAGGAGAGAGCACCAGCTTGTTTATGCCAAATAAACAGGCAAAGATTTTTCTCTTCAGGCAAGCTTTCCCTGAATGATGGTCTACCGACCTATTATGTGTCTTTTATATGAATCTACAGGATCACATGAGCTGCCTAGACGCCCTAAGCACATCCGATCTCGCCTGATTTTGGAAGCTAAGCAGGGTCGGCCCTGGTTAGTACTTGGATGGGAGACCACCAAGGAATACCAGGTGTTGTAGGCGCCTGGAGTAGGAATTGGCAAACCACTCCAGTATTCCTGCCAAGAAAACTCCATGCTCATGGGGTCACGAAGAGTCGGTCACGACTGTAACGACACAACACTAACGACACAACACACACACACAGGATCACATAGAGTTTGTGCTTATAACTATGTATAACCATATGGGTTTACACTGAGACTATGGTTTCAATGTTAATTTCCATCACTCATAACTTTACATGGAACTTTACTCCCCTTTTACTGCTGGTGTTCTCTTGTAGCTTTAATGTAATATTGTCTATTAATGCTGTAAGATGTCCCTCAATTCCCTGTTCTCAATACTTGAACATGTCTTAATTGTACTGGACTGTACATTGTCCTTCATTCTGCAAGCCGCCTTGGGTCCTTTTTTCAAGGAGAAAGGCAGGGTACAATATTCTAAAATAAATAAATAAGTTTTGATGGAATGTAGCCCACTTCTTAAGGTTTGCACTGTAATTTGATATGTTGAAAGTGAAACCAGTGCTATTTGCATATGAAAGATGATACTGCTGCTTCATCATTTCCCTGTTAATTGATTCACTTAGTAATACAGTAAATATTCACTTAGTGGAAATTAATCATGTTTAAATACATTTTCATGTCTCCAAAACCTCAGCTTAGGTAAATACCTTTAAGGAAATATTGAAGGGATTGTAAGATAACGTACAGTATGAGGACTGACTTCAGGGCCAGCATTACTAGTACAATAAGGGAGGTAGCTCCCGCACAACTGATTTGGATGTCAAGTTGTTCATTATTATTGTTGCTACACACCTAGTGCCAGCTAAAGGCAGAGTTGTATATAAACTCTGATCATGACTTTCAATTACAATTGCCACAGTTACTAAAGGATGATTGAAGACACACACACATGTTTTCCCTGGGCAAAAGTGCCTCAAATGGTCCAATAAGTCCAGATGTAACAGTCAATGGCAAGGTATGGTACAACAAGAACTTTATTCTAACAGTGTGACACAACCTTAACAGGGCCGGACAACATCTCTGATATCTGATATCTCACAATCTGTTTTCTTTTAACTCTGTCTTGGGGAGCAGTTAACTTCACCAGTTCTGGCTCTGTTGTCATTGTGGTCTGCTGGAACTTCAAACATGCTGCCCAGAATCCTGCCTTCCAGTCTGCAGTTCAACTAGGCACTCAAACTGGAAAAGGGGGGGGGGGCTCTGGCTCCTCAGCCTCATAGGGATGGGAGACTCTGAAGGGGCAGTTGCCAGAGGATTACTGAGGCAACCCTGAGACTTAACATCTCGTGACTAGTGGACAACTGTGGCCTGTTAGTCTTCTTTGGGTGGACCCTCCTGGACTATGCTAGTACTTCTGGTCACTTTCCATTCCTCAATTCTTCCTTCCCAATATGTTCCCCCCCTCCCAACCTCCATAACAACTCTTGATGTCTCCCCCACCTCTTAGACACCTCACTTCTTATATCTCCCTAAGCTGTTCCTTACCTCTCATTCTCCTGCTCTTCCCTCCTCCAGAAGTTACCTTTCTGAGACCTCCATATTTCTTAGGAGTGCTAGAAAGTTCATCACAGGGGTGCTTTCTCAGGCATGTTCCTCCCTATAGCTGGGATTGTTCACTTCCATGGGATATGCCATGCGGCTTGCCTACATCCCATTGGTCCCGAGTCTACCCATTATGCATAAAGGAGAACCTGGAGACTTCATTTGGGCATTGAAAGGGATTTTAGGCATGGGTGTTGGGCAGGCAGCTGTTCTAGTCCTATGACTCCCACAATTATATTCCTTGCATATGATACTAGTGTCTAGAGATGTATACTGCCACATGGACACATGAATCAGTGAACGACTTGTCTTCTATCTTTTGGGAGACTAATCCAGCTTGAATAAAATCTGGGTCTATGACCATATTTATGTCAGGATCTCTAGGGGTGGGAAACATTTCTCTGAATTTTCTCCTAACAAGAAAGGTGGGGTATGAATATTGGAAGGAAGGAAGGAAGGAAGGAAGGAAGGAAGGAAGGAAGGAAGGAAGGAAGGAAGGAAGGAAGGAAGGAAGGGCAGAGCCAGTGGTACCAGGCACTAGCATTTGGGGATGGCTTTCTCCCTTTCCTTGCTCAAATGCAGTGATGAATAATTGTGGCTCTCCATATGTTTTCCCCTACCCAACAACTCTTCAAATAGACAGCCATTAGCTGTGTTGGATAAAGCTAGTGGACATTGTAAACCAAAAACATAAGAACCTGTAGTACCCACCCCTGTTTAAATGAAATTCAGTAAGCATTTCCCATCCAGCTGTTTTTCATGGTTAAATTTTGTTTTATTCTTGCTACCTGATGTCTGTTTCTGCATACTATTTACATTGCCTTTTGGTCTGTCTATGTCTAGCTTTACTGTTCTGTTTTTAGTATGCAATTTCTTTTGCACGCATGCTTTTCTAGGTGTGTGTGTATGTGTGTGTTTATTCAAAAGCTGACCAAAAAAAGTAAACAGTAGCAAAATAAGAGTGTGCTGCTGTAAAATAATATAACATTACATTTACTTCCTTACTCCATACTGGAAGGAAGACTTAGATATGTGATTCCTACAGAGATGCCGCCTCTGAGGACAAGCAAATATTTTACATGAGATATAGACTAGTGTTGTTTTGCATTTTTTGGACTACAGTTCCCAGAACCCCCCCGGAGCAGAATGCTGCCTGGGGGATTTTTGGGAGTTGTAGTCTAAAACACACACATCTTTGCTACTGTGATCAGGTGCGACTGGAACATCCAGTCCCAACCAGAGGAGTGAGGTAGTCGTAATATACCTGAACTTGGAAGAGGCTGTTTACAGAACAGCTTGTCATGCAGAGACAGTAAGAAGCCTCCTTATGTGGTGGGTTCCCAGCAGGCTTTGAACCTATACTTCGAGTATTACCGTGTTTCCCCGAAAATAAGACAGTGTCTTATATTACTTTTTGCTCCCAAAGATGCGCTAGGTCTTATTTTCAGGGGATGTCTTATTTTTCCATGAAGAAAAATACAGTACACATTTATTGTTATCTTATTATGGGGATGCCTTATATTTCAGTGTGGGGCAAAACTGTAAGTAGGTCTTATTTTCAGGGGATGTCTTATTTTTGGGGAAACAGGGTACTGAATTGAAGTATCCAGTCCTTGTGTTGCATCAGCTCTGAGCCAGAATCATGTTTGTTCCTCAACAGCTGAGTTTGGAGTCAGTTCCATTCTCCCCCTGCAAACAGTTTAGTGGTCCAGGATTGTTCCAACCATCTGTTCATGAACCAACATTACCAGGAGCCGGAGTTGGAACAAAATCCTTTCTCAGAATACTTGTGTGAGTTCAAGAGTCAGGCTCTTGCATTCTTTAGAGTGCTCCCCCCAAAATGCCAGCCTTTTCTGATCCGTGCCTTGATGTGCTTCGGGGCCTTCCCCTGTGGTAATCCTAGCCAGGATTTGGTCTCATGTTTCGGGGCTGAAGTCGTAAACAAGTTTGGCTCTGGGTGCACTCCTTGGGGGGGGAACCAAGCCAAGGAGACCTTGGCATCCATCCCTCCATCTTGCACCCTGCCAAAATCTCAAAGGCAGCCTTGCCAAGTGCATGTTCTTTCAACTGAGCCAATCAGATTGCCTTCATTAAACTCTCCCTGCTCTCCAGCAACATCAAAACAACCCTGTGTGTGGCTTCTGGCTTCTTGCCAGTTGCTGAGCTGACTAAATTAAAAAAAGTGGCTAATACAAAAGGCTGCTGCTTGCTGCTAGAAAAGCCACAGGGGAGATCCCTCCCGGGTGTGGCGCACAGTTTCTTTTTTCCAGTTCTGGCACTTGGGTGCAAACAGGTTGAGTGATTTTTCCTTTTTTCTTTTCTCGGTTCTTATTCCCAGCCATCTGGTCGATCCATGCAGAGAATGAGCTGGTAGAGTCCTACGGTGACAAAATGGAACAGATCCTTGCTTTCAGCCTGCTCATGAGTAGTGTTATGTTCACACTATGTTCCTTGTTGTGAAAAGCTCACCAGAATGTCTTCAAAAAAGGTAAAATAGCAGTGAATGGGTCTCAGCAGCCTCCTCACAATCAGGTGTTTCTTCCCCAGATGTTTTGAACTATAAGACTCCCATCAATGGTGTCGTTTATGAAGCCAGTTACAGATGAGTTTCCCAGGTCCAAGGTTATGGTGATTATAGTCTAAAGCAGTGGTTTTCAACCTGCGGGTCCCCAGATGTTCCTGAACTGCAACTCCCAAAAATCCCTTCCAGCACAGCGAGTGGTTGAGGCTTCTGGGGGTTGCAGTCCAGGAACATTTGGGGACCCGCAAGTTGAGAACCACTGGTCTGAAGTGTGGAGGAGGTGCATAGCTGCGGAGGTCTAAGCTACAAGCTGAACAACACATATATGACATGTTCCATGTTATTAGAATTTTCCATAATCCTTTCAGGAACACTGAGGTCGGCTACTACTATGACCCACCAAACAAGAAGCCATGTCCCAAGATGCTGATTGTTACTGCAACCTATATGGGTATGGGTGTGGTTGTGTTCAATATTATTGGTGCCAAATATGTGTTGTGTCGTTGTAGTCGTGACCGACTCTTCATGACTCCATTTCCATGGTGCCAAATATAGGGAAGCAAATATTATCATTTTCATTCTCACCAGTGCCATCTTGCTGTCTTCTGTTCTCAAGTCCTTCAGAGGCAATTTTCTCCAAATCAGCTTGCTGGCTGCTGATGCCTCCCAAACTCTCCATCCCCAAGACATTGTATAATGAATTGCTACTGGTCAGGCTGTTTGTATATTACACTTTAGATCAGAGGCAGCGTTCCTCAGTTGAGAAGCAGAGTGGGGGCACAGGGATTCCGCCCATGCCTCAGAATACCAATTTCTAGACAATAAGATTGACTACCATCACTCTCATGTATCCTATTTATGTTTTTGTCACAGAGATATTTGCAGGAAGCAGAAGCTAAGTTTTGTTCTGCTCTAGGAGAGTTCATCTTACATTCCTATTAGAGAAAATTCAAAATTTCAAAAATTCAAAATTCAATATTCAAAAAGAATGTTCCCTTTAAAAATGAAATGAAACAAAATTAAATCTTCATTTTAACCATTTTTCATTTGCTTTCTTTCACACCACTATTAGGAAGTGCTAGAAGTCTGCTTAGTTTTTCCATTTTCAACTAGAAATGCTTTTTGCATTTAAAATGTCTTCCTTCACTACCAAGTAATCCTAATTTATCTTTCATATATCCATTTACTAATATATATGTGTTTTAAGTGTTCTTCTCCTTCTTGTCATCCTCCTTCTATCGGATGTTGGATGTCAACATGCCTATTCTGACTTTGAATGTCGCAGGCCTCACAATGATGTTGTGTTACGTACAAACCAGTCTACCAGGTTCTTCAACTAATATGATCTCTCTGGTGCTCCACACACTTCTTTTATTTCACCATGAATATACTTTTCATTTCTTGGTATGTGATCAAAGAATTCCAGCATTCTGTATTTTCTTTGTTTTGCAATTTCTTGGTCTTGACTCATTTGCCTTACATTTTTGTTGGTCACCCTCTAGATCCAATAAATTATTAGCATTGTGCAGTAAATAGAGATGGGCACGACTTAGCGGTATTCCCGTTTCCGTTTCCGTTACTCGTATCCGTTACTCTACGGAAACGGAAACGGGAATTACTCCACCAGAATTCGAGCTCGAACCGACGAACGAACAATTTGGTCTGATTTGTCGTGCTCGTTACTTGCATCGCGCAATGCCAAGCGGCACAGAAAAAAAGTTTTTAAAAGTAAAAAAAAACCCGATTCCCGGCCCTAAAAGTAGGCGAAAACTGTCTGAGGGCACCTACCAGGCCAGAAGGGTGTTTTATTTGGGGGGGGGGTTTCCCCGCCCCCCTCTCCTTGGCTATTGCTACTGCTGCGCTTCTGGTACCAGGCTGGGAGGGCGCATCCATTTGCCATGCAGTGCGGGGGATCCAAAATGGCGACCGCAATATTTTTTTTGAAATCGTTGCCCAAAACCCCACCAAAGCACCACAGAAACATGCGAAAATTAGCTATTTTAAATGCTTGAATTTTTACAGTAGCAGCAGTGGGTTTTTCTTGCAAAAAAAGTCTCCGTTGATTTTATTTTTTTTTTTTATTTTATTTTTTTTACACCTGCGCATTCGCAATGATGGGCTCGCCCATGGGAGTGGACCATGCAAAGTTTTGGAGCCATTCCACCAATCGCATGGCCAGGTTTTGCTGACTGTACCAGGCTGGGAGGGCGCATCCATTTGCCATGCAGTGCGGGGGATCCAAAATGGCGACCGCAATATTTTTTTTGAAATCGTTGCCCAAAACCCCACCAAAGCACCACAGAAACATGTGAAAATTAGCTATTTTAAATGCTTGAATTTTTACAGTAGCAGCAGTGGGTTTTTCTTGCAAAAAAAGTCTCTGTTGATTTTATTTTATTTTATTTTATTTTTATTTTTTTACACCTGCGCATTCGCAATGATTGGGCTCGCCCATGGGAGTGGACCATGCAAAGTTTTGGAGCCATTCCACCAATCGCATGGCCAGGTTTTGCTGACTGTACCAGGCTGGGAGGGCGCATCCATTTGCCATGCGGTGGGGGGGGATCCAAAATGGCGACCGCAATTTTTTTTTTTAAATCGTTGCCCAAAACCCCACCAAAGCACCACAGAAAGATGCGAAAATTGGCTATTTTAAATGCTTGAATTTTTACAGTAGCAGCAGTGGGTTTTTCTTGCAAAAAAATGTCTCCGTTGATTTTATTTTATTTTATTTTTTTACACCTGCACATTTGCAATGATGGGCTCGCCCATGGGAGTAGACCATGCAAATTTTCCACCAATCGCATGGCCACTTGGCCAGGTTGACCACAGAGACTTCTGGGATGTGCCAATCGGGCATAAACAGCCCACTAATCGTAGCCCAAACCCGAACCCTAAGCCGAACCCATACACCAGTACACTGTCCTTCTAAGTGGGTCAGAGAGGCACCCAGAGGTGCACCCCAATACTCACCCTAACCTCACCCGTAACTAGCCTAACCCTAGCCGTTCCGCTAACCCGTCTTAACCCTAAGCCAGATCTACTTGCATTGCACTACATGCAAGTACGTGAGACACAGCGGGTGCAAAGAGTCTGCCAGTCCGTCACTTGTGGCTCTGGCTGACTCCTGCAGCTCCCTCCAGGAGCCCGCTACCCCCTCCCCAAACCAGTACTAACGACAACGAAAAAACAAAACGAACCGACTAATTTTTGCAAATTTTCGCGAAAAACGGAAAAGAGCCGAAACGGAACCGGCCCGACTAACGACAACTCGAAAATTTTTTTTTTCAAGTCGTGCCCATCTCTAGCAGTAAATCTACAGTTCAAATGCTTACTCCTCACCCCACCCCTGTGCTAAAGTCACGCAAGAGATACAGTATTCAGATTAGGATTCTTTACTACTAACAAGGGAAAAGTAGTACAAATGGTGGGAAAGGGGGAAATAGATTATTCCAAATGGTTGGTTGAAAATGAGTAACTCGTTTTGGGTTTTCCACTGAGCTTCACAGTAATGTGTGGACTGGATTTGAACCTGGGTCTTCCTAGTCCATAGTCCATTGTTATGGACCAAAATCACCAGTACCCTCAACTACTATCACATATTGACTAGGGCTGACTGGACTTGTAGTCAATTGTGTAGCGGTAAATGTGAAACTCCAAATATTAATTAGGATAGTTAGATTTAAGGAGCTGAATCACTCCACATGAACAAAAAAAGGAGTATCTGTTTTGTAGACCTGTTGGCTCTTAATTGGCCATTTGAGACCAAGACCCGTTCAAATGCTTTGCAGTACCACATGGGAAGCTTCCAACAACATTCTGTTCTTTGGAAAATCAATTTCTCTCCCAGTTATTGTGAGGACTGAAGCTCTGCTCAGTAGCAGCAGGGAAACCTGGGAGAGGGGTGACAGACAACCCCTGCTCATAGCCCCATTATACTACCGCTTGATTAGACAAAGGCTGCTAAGCTAGGAAAGGCTGGCTGGCACACTGATAGGTAGCCCTCTCCTGGGCTTCCACCATCTGGGGGTGCAAATGATTGAAGGTGGACTTGTATGCATTACAACACATGTGATCCGCATACTAACCTAAGACCCCCCCCATGACACAACTCCAGAACTAGAAACATTTTTAAGCTTACAACTCCCAGGATTTCCAAGCCTGGTTAAGGATTTGTGGAACTGTAATGGGGGGGGGGCAAATAGTACAGTACAACCCCAGTATCCACTGGGGATTGGTTCTAGGCCTACCTGTGGATGATGAAATCCTTGGATAAGAGAGAACACCAAAACCTCCCCAAAACTGCTGTTTCGTGACTGTAGCTTGCTTTCTGGCTGCTGTTTGTGACAGTAGCTTGCTTTGCAGCTGCTGAATTATTATTTTTTCCTGCAAACCGTGGATAACGGAATCAGTGGATAATGGATCAGTGGATATGGGGGTCCTACTGTATTTCCAAACTCTGCAGAATACTATGATGTAAAATTATATTTCTCCACTTCTTTTGGTGCCAAGTGTTCTTCCTGTGTTAAAGAATAGTGGTTAAACATATATGCGCCTCTCAGCCTTACAGGTCACACCCTTCAAAGAGTCAGTGGCTGGGATCCTATCCGTGACAGTGATTTACACATGAATGCATTAAATTATGTAACTCATGACAGTGAATTGCTGCTCACTAATGAGGTGCCCGCAGCTAGGCATCCAACCAATTGCACAACAGGTGTATACCTAGTAAGGTGACTGAGGGTGCTTAGTTGGTTGACCCTCTATGTTCTTGGAATCCCTCCTCTCATTCCAAACTGTTGGGTCTTTTGTCTAGGAATGATGGGAGTTCAAGTCCCACAACAGGCTACACGTTTCCTACTCCAGTCTAAAATTGCATGAATGTAATTTTATGGTATGAATGAAACATGGTGCATACCTAATTCCTGGACTCAGCTGCCCAGTTCTGGACTGGACAAAATAATATTAACTAAACCTCAGAGATTCTTTTCCTTTTTCCTCATGGATAGGCAGCCTAGGCAATTTTGCCTTTCAAACTGAACGTGCAGATTCCTTGTTCTCCGTACGGAGAACTCCAGTAGCCTTATCTAATTCAGTAGACCAGACTTATAAAAATTTAACTTCCCTTTCCTGCCAGCTTTCCCTAATGTCTGCTATTCATAAGGACTTCAAAAGAATCCTGACATGGTTGCTTCCTCAAGGCATTGAAAAGGTCTTTCCTTCTTGCAAGGATCTGATTCAGAGTTCCCAGGGATTTTGACTCACTACCTTTATGGGAAAAAGATGCCGCTCCACAGTCTGTGCCAAGCAGATGCGTTATCCTTTTGGCTTTATGGCTTTTAAGATATTTGATGCTAAATTCCCACTGAACATCTACAAAGACATTTGTTACTGAAAAAGCATTAAAGTTTATTTTTAGATGCTTGGCAGTGTGTTTTCCTGTGTACATTTTTCCTGCTGTTTAACTTTTTTTCCCCTTGTGTTATTCAATGCTCTCCCTTGCCACCTCCAGTGAGTTATACATTACATACCATTCAATATGATTGGGGCTGTAATGGTAACTTTTGAAATACAAGAGCTCACCACGACAGTCCTCTAATCACATTAGCTAAATGGTGGCAAACCTTTGGCACTCCAGATGTCTTGGACCACAACTCCCAGAATTCCGAGCCTAGATTGCTAATGATAAAAGAATTTGGGAATTGTGGTCCAAAACATCTGGAGTGCCAAAGGTTTGACACCACTGACCTAAGGGATGCCTGAAAAAGCAGTTGGGTCTGTTCACCCATTAAAACAAACAAACAAACACACCAGGTCTAGCAATTGTTGTCACCACAAGGAACATGTCTTTTGTAAAGTCAGTGTGTCTCAACTGCTTATCCAAGACCAAACCATTCACCCTACAGTATAGCGTTAATAGCTTACAACACACACTTTTACTGGGAAAATCCATTATCCTAGTATCCACTGTGAGGACAACTAGATCCAAGGCAACAGGAAGCAGCAGTGCCTGTGAGATGGTATAATGATGGACCACAAATAAAACATGAGTTAGCAGTGTATTGTGGCAACCAAGAAAGCCAATGCGATTCTTGGTTGCATCAACAGAAGCATAGTGTCTAGACTCTAGATCAAGGGAAATGATAGTACCACCCTATTCTGCTCTGGTCAAACCCCACCTGGAGTACTGTGTCCAGTTCTATGCACCTCAATTTAAAAAGGATGTTGACAACCTCAAGCGGGTATAGAGGAGGGCGACCAGGATGATTCAGGGTCTGGTACAAATGTCTTATGAGGAATGGCTTAGGGAGCTGGGAATGTTTAGCCTTTCAAAAAGAAGGCTGAGAAGGGATGTGATAGCTATGTTTAAATATTTGAAAGGATATCACATTGAAGAGGGAACTGGCTTCTTTTCCATGGCTTCAGAAACTGGGACGTGGGGCAATTGTCTCAAACTACAGGAAAGAGATTCAATTTAAACATTAGGA
This sequence comes from Phrynocephalus guinanensis, assembly GCA_037367245.1. NCBI lineage: Eukaryota > Metazoa > Chordata > Lepidosauria > Squamata > Agamidae > Phrynocephalus > Phrynocephalus guinanensis. The sequence continues at coordinate 41,429,505 of CM074735.1, read as the reverse complement.
AGAACTTCATGGCAGTTAGAGCTGTTTGGCAGTGGAGTATGCTGCCACGGAGCATGGTGGAGTCTCCTTCTTTGGAGGTTTTCAAGCAGTTGCTGGTTGGCCATATGTCAGGAACACTGTAATGGGGGTTCCTGCATGGCAGGGGGTTGGACTAGATGGCCTTTGAGTAGAGGTGGGCACAAAACAGAAAACTGATGGTCCGGTTTGTTCTGTTTCGGAGCGGGGGGGGGGGGTTCCCACAGTTCATTTCGGTTCGGTTCGTATGAATCTTTAAAACAAAAATTTGTATGAACCAAACAAAAATGAACTGGTTTGGCTTACCTGGATGGCGGTGACTGTGGTGATCCTGGCGGCAGCAGCGATCCCAGTGGTGATGGCAGCCCTGAAGGCCCTGGCAGTGGCTGTGCCAGATGGCGAGAGGTCTCGCCACACAGCGGGAGGCCTCACCACCGCCTCCGGAGCCCCGACAGCAGCTGTGCCATCACCGCCTCTGGAGCCCTGGCAGCGGCTACGCCGGGCAACAGTAGGCCTTACCGCCTCTGGAGCCCTGGAACCAGCTGTGCTGGGCAGTGGTGGACTGCGCCGCCACCACCTCCGGTGGCCCAGCAGCAGCAGCAGTGGCCCAGAAGGCTCTGGCAGCACCTGCGCCAGGCAGCAGGAGGCCTCACCACTGCTTCCAGAGCCCCGACAGCGGCCACAACAGGCGGAGGGAAGCCTTGGCGCCACCTCCGGAGCCCTGGCAGTGGCCACACTGGGCAGCGGTAGGCCTTACCGCCTCCAGAGCCCTGGCAGCAGCCATGCCAGCTGGCAGTGGACTGCACCGCCACCACCTCCGGAGGCCTGGCGGCGGTGGTGATCCAGATGGCCCTGGAAGTGCCCACACCGGGCAGCAGGAGGCTTTCCCAGACAGTGCTGGGCCTCACCACCACCTCCAGAGCCCTGGCAGTGGCCGCGCCGGGTAGCGGTGGACTGCGCTGCCGCCTTCGGAGCTCCCCTACCCAGGCGTCAGGTAAGAGACACCGATGGGGTGGGGGAAACAAAAAATGAACAGAACGAAACGGACATTTCTGTTTCGTTTTATTTTTCTTTGAGGGGGCTGTTCGTTATTCGTTTCATTACCTAATGAAATGAATAATGAATAATGAAATGAAGTTTTTATTCGTTTCCAGCCCATCTCTACCCTTGAGGTCTCTTTGAACTCTATGATTCTATGATTCTCATCAAGAAGTCTCTAGCTTCTTAGAAACTTAGCTTCAGTACACTACTAAATATGACACAAAAATGAGCAGAATATTCTACTGACTGAAAAGCTGCTTGTAAGCAGCAGCTACAGCAGCAGCAGAAGCAATGTGTGTATATAGGTCTTTGTCGTATCTTGCTTTGTATGAGGAAAGAAGCAAGAGGTAGCAGATAATGGGAGGGAAAATCTAAAGTAAACTCAGGCTAGCCTAGTTTGGCTTATAAATGTCAAAATGTCACACATCTGAGCTCTTCTGAGACTGACTAGCATGTTGGATCATCCAGAACATTCTGTGGACCATGACCATTCATAAATACATAACAAATTACATCTGTGAAGAATAGTTGAAGAGGAACCTTGAAGTTTTTTCACGAGAAAAACCCCAACAGGTCTGATTCTAAACAAAAAATTGGTTTGGGCTGTCAGTCTTTTGTTTTTCTGTGAAGAGACAAGAGGAAGAAATTTAAAGGTGCTGAGCATTCTTTATTTAAAATTGAAGTAAGGAATCACTAGAACTTATTTAATCAAGCACTTCTGTAGGTTGTTCTAAAATTTTATACAGGTGGCTGTGAAATATGAGTTTCATTAACAGGTCTGCAGAGTTCAAGTGGTTGTCTAGAAAACATGGCAGCAGAAGGATGTCAAGGTAACCTGTTACTCTTCAAATGTAATCGCAGCTTCTGCTGAGGGCTGTACTATCTACTGTTCCCCTGCCTTGTCTTTCCAAAATTCCTCACAATCATACACTCCGCAAGCAAATAAAACGTTAACCGTGCATGTTTAACTACTACCCCTTGCCCCATTTACACTACACATGTACTCCCCATAGGCTTGCTTCTCTTGCAGGAATCTGTAAGGCTTACGTAGATGTGCTAAACACAGAACCGTCCTTCTCCTTAAGTAACCTCAATCAGGATTGTTATGGCTGTACTACCATTACCAGTGCTGAAGGAAGCATGCCCCCTTCTCTAGTACCTGGAAGGGGGCATACAACTGCCCTTGGGAACATATGTAAGGAATAATAACCTGATCCCCTATGGGTCACCTACCCTTTCTTTCAATGGGGTATAAACACGATAGTAAGTGATTTGAAGCTCAGTTAGTTGGACAATCTGGCTGAAGAACCAGAGGTGGGGAGTTTGACTCTTCTTGACTGTGTCTCACAGGAGAAGAGAACAGCATGTGTAGCCCTGGGTAAGCTGCACAGTCGCTGAAAGACGAAGTACAGTTGTCCCCAGCCCTTTCGCGGTTCATATACTGCGGTCCCAGTATATCGTGGGTCCTCAGTATATGAAAAAAGGCCCCCTGGGGTAAGGAGAAAAGGCCTTCCCAGCCCCGTTGGAGGCCCCAAAAGTGCTTCCCCGCAAACCGGAAGTGACTTCCGGTAAACCAGAAGTGACCTCCAGATCACTAGAAAGCACTTTTGGGGGCTCTGGGGGACTGGAAAGCCCCTTGCAGGCCCGTTTGGGGCAGTGCCAGGCCTGGGGTAAGTACAAGAGCCCCCAGAGAGCCTGCCCAGTCCCGACCTGACTCAGCATCGGCATATTGTGGATTTTCAATTATTGCGGGTTGGGTCGGGTCCCTAACTCCTGCAATAGGTGGGGGTTTACTGTAGTAAACTACTTCTGAGTATTCGGCCTTTAGAAATCTCTGGAAAAGGCCACCATAAGTGGGAATTGACTTGACAGCACACAACTATTTATTAAGAGTACTCGGGAACAAAGTTGTAGTTTGAAACAGTAACTTTTCCAACTCAAGATCTGGTATTAGGGTTTCCTCATTTTTCTTAGGACCAGTTCTCGCATGCATGATTTCTTACGCATCCCCTCCTGCATGTATGAATGCAGTCCAGTATCATGTGTGATGCTAGAGATGAAGTGATCTGGTCTTCCTGAGGTCAGAAACAAGTGCCCCTATCATCCTTTGAAGCCCACAACGTCTAGGGATGGCTGTGGATATGTGGATGGGCCAGACATTAATGCCATGCAGGCAGTGGGTCTTTTTTTTTCCCCCCAGTTCTGAAACACAAGTGCTCATACAGCTTCCACTTAGGAAACATATAGAAGACCTATTCAACCATCAGTATGGGAAGGGGTGAAACACTCTTATCTTCACTCTTCATCCCCGGTTTGAGCGCTGTCCTACTTGCAGATTTGAAGAGGTTTTCTAGAATCCCACTTCTCATGGTGGGCCTCCATAAACAACACATTCTGTCACTCTTTAAAGTCATGTGGGAAAGTAACAGAAGTGGAGATAGATATCAACTGGAAACATGACAAATTGGGGTGATTTGTGGCTACCCATGAACCACAAACCACCCCTGAACCCTGGAAAAACTACCCACTTTGTGATTTGTTTTTCCATTTCATGCCTAGCATGTCTAGGTTGAGGGAAACCTATCACCTCCACCCTCTTTGCTGCTTATCTGCCACCTTCCTACTGCCCCTGTCACCTACCTCCCTGTTTTTGTCTCCTCTTCCTTCTCCGCTGCTGCCATCTTCAGAGACAAAGGCCTGGCTTGCCTCTGGGAAGAGCCTATGGCATGCACTCGCTCAGAGACAGCTGGCTTAGATCCCAGAAGGCAATCCAGCCCACTGTCTCTGAAGATGGTGGCAAAGGAAGAGGAAGGAAGAGGTGGCAAGTGAAAGGGATGCAAAAGGGCAATGGGAAGTGGGCAAGGAGCATCTATTCTGTGAAAGTAAAACAAAGCACTGAGTGGAGAAAAAGGTTAGTGCTATAAATCCAGCTTGTATGTTTCGGAACTTGATGATAAAGTGAGGACAGAGAACACGGAATAAAGGTCACGTGGGCAGAAGCAGGGAACAAAATGTCCCCTTTTTATTCCTGATTTTTCAGCCATGTGGTAGCACCGAGGCCCATTTCTTTGTCAACAGCATCCCTCTTCCATTACATTCTGGAAAGGGGGGGTAGACATCAAGGTCTTAATATTCAGTCATTCCCCTCTTCTCTCTCTGCTTAAATTTACATCTTGCTTGATATATACAGGTGGTCTTCTTGGATGCTGTTTGTGTGTGTGGATGTTGAGGGGTGGGTGGGAATCTAAGAAAGTTACTTATCTCTATATGTCTGCTCTTCAGAAAGTTATATCCTAGTGCAAAAAGAGAGGCTGTGTCATCAGTGGCTCTCTGACTTAATGTGGAGTTTTTTTTTACCTCAGGACCAAGATTTGATCTTTGTTCTGGGCACTTATCTCTGCTCTCATTTCAGCAGAGAATATTAAAAAAGATGTCAGCACAATTTGAGCTCTTGCCTTCAGTGTTTGACCAAGGAGGGAAGCTTTAGCATGGCAAGAAAGTTGAGAAAGAAAGAAAGAAAAAAGTTGGGGGAGGGGGGTCTGTGTGATAAGAAGGGCTCTTATCAAAAGCAGATACAAGATCCTTTATCTGACTGTGAAAAGTATTGTTGACAGAAGACAAGCTGGGTAAGCACCATTGAGGGGGCAGCATAGCAAGGGCCAGGGACTATCTTCCTTCGAACAATTAAAGACCATAACACTGTCTATAGTTTTTTAGGGGCCTCAAGCTGATTTAATTCAGGAAAGGGGACCTTTTGTCAGTGGGAAATCTCCCCCTGGGCTTCCAGCTTTCTCTTTGGGCCTGCGGAAACTGGAAAAGGGGGCTATTTACAAAGAAGGAGCCCTCTGTTAGTCTGCCTCAGCATGCTGGCAAATTAAAACAAGAAAGACAAAAAAGGAACAAAAGTGGAGGAGAAAAAAATCCATATTCTGGTACTTTAAAGACAACCAAATTTAGTGGAATGCCTTTGTGGATCAAAAATCCACTTCTTCTGCAGACCCAAAGACCTTGCACTGTTATCTCTAAAGAAGTCTTTTTTTGATCTCTAAAGAAGATCTTTTTTTTTTCATATACAAGGTCTCACACTGAACTAGATCTGCTGGTTTGCTTCCATTTGAAATTCAATGTTGACCCATAAAGCCCTGAATGGATAAACCTCCTGTACCACTTGTACCTCCCAGGCACTGATGCTATGGGTGACCATCCCAAGGGAGGCCAAGACACCCACAACTAGGAGCTGGGGCTCCCCTGTAGTAGCCATCTCTTTATCAAATGCTCAGAGCAACCTCCGGGTCTTCAGGCAAGATTTTTTTCTCCCTAGACCTACCTGGCATTCCCTCCTTGTCTCCCATCCAAGTACTAACCAGGGCTGACCCTACTGTGCTTCCCAAATCTGAAAAGATTTATTATTCAAGGTGCTGTGGTGGCATGTGATAATAATCGATAACAAGCCCCTTATCTGTTAAGCAACAATCCACAAAAAGTAGAGGTAGCTTGTGTTTAAAAGATAGCTTGATGGGGACAAACAACTTGATAGAGTAAGTCAGCAAACGCCCATCCAAGCAGTGCATTAATGAAAGGAAAACAAAATTCACACTGTTTTATTAAACTGTTTTATTCCAGTTTATCGGGTGAAGTTTTCCTCAAGGAATCGTACCAAATCATGCTTTGGTCAGTGTATTGAGAAGTCTGTTATTTGAGTTCAACAAATCAACTCAGAAATATTCCCTAATGAACCGGGGGGGGGGAGCAAGAAGGCAAATTGGCAAGATTTTTCCACCCCTTTTGTCAGTTTCATTGATGATGTGATAAATACCCTGAGGAAAATTAGCAGAGCACCTGGACAACTCCCACTTACACACACACACACACACACACACACACACACACACACACACACACACACACACACACACACACACACACGATTTTAATGTCACTTTTGGTCCAGGTGCTCTGCTAATTTCTAAGCAACAAAAGTGACATTAAAATCACTTATGTAGATAGATAGATAGATAGATAGATAGATAGATAGATAGATAGATAGATAGATAGATAGATAGTCCATGTATAAGACTATATTATTGTCCTAAATTGTTTAGACTAAAACTTGAAGGTCATCTTATACATGGAAGTAAGCCAAGGGTTGTGAAACTGTAATTCAGGGTTGAAAAAGTGGGAGTTGTCTTATACATGGGGGCATTTTATAAGTGGTATATATCAGCGGCTCATATAGCTCATCTCTAGCATAGAGTGATCAGTACTACCTCAAAAAAATCCTCCTTCAGCTTCAAGTTAAACTTCCCACCACAATCCATCCATCATTGGCCTTGTTTCTCCACTTACTTGCTTTTTTCCTCTGGTTACTGTGGGAGGCGGGAAGTATAGTTAGTATAATCCGTAGAGGTATATCTTCAAGATCTCGAAGTGATGTTTCTCAACACTGTTCTGCAGCTATATTGGATACCGAAATAGGAAGAAGGATGAGTGAGAGCTATCTCCCCCACTTCTTCCATCTTTCCTTCTGCTAGTAGTGCAGCAAGACAAGTAGACATGGGGCTGGTTGTCAGGCACAGGAAGGAGAGAAAATAGTTTGATGTTTGTTATGGGTGAATTTTATTTATTTAGTTGAAATATTTTATCCCTGCTTTCTCTGAAAAAGGGGATCCAAAATGACTTACATAATTTGGGAAAAAAACAACATTAAGAGCTATCAGCAGTGAAATATTCAAATATTTAAGGAGAATGAATAGCACACTATATTACAAATGTTAAGTAAAAGGATTACTAAAACATATTTAGAAGTACTCTATCAAAAATATAAACCTTCCCATTTACAAACTGTGGGGCTCCTCGTGGCTAATGTGTATATTTTATTCAGATTGCAAAACATGGCTGTTTTGCATCAACACTTGCCCCCCCCTTAGTACAGATTTTAATTTTTGCTTGTTGGAATTGTTGGCACAGTGCCTGCAGAGTTGCGATCCATTTTCTCAATCTTTCAAGCTTGTGAGGACAATAGTTGTATGGACTCCCCTTAAGCTATAATGATAGGGCAGGCTATCTGGTGATAAAGCAAATAATTTTCCCAAGCGAGTGCATATATCACCTTTTGACCTTCTAAACAAGCATATCTGTTTGTGTGTGGGTTTTTTTTTAATGCTGAGGTTTACCTTTCAGCAATAAACTCCTGCATTTCCAACCAGCTGTCTGCAATTAATAATTTTTCTTCAGCAGAATCATCTCTGTCTTCATCTCCTCTTTGAAGGAATTTGCGAAAAGGATTGAGAGGGGCCATTATATGAGGGAATTCAGCTGTACCTACTCTGCAGTTTGTTCACATTTCCATTCTAGAAATGCCTGATGCAGAATAAGTCAATATTGAGTCATTCTATTTATGCATGGTTAAATGTGCTTCTCAGACGATGTGCCTCATTAATCCTTATGGCAAGTGCGTGATGGAGTGTTGTGTGCTGTAAAGTTACTTCCTACCTATGGAGACCCTTGAGGGTTTCCAAGGTATGGGAGACATTTAAGGAGTTGCTTCACCATGGCCACCCCGTACAGAGTGTTTTGCAGGCTGAGCCGATAGTTGAAGTCAAGTCTAATCTAACGTTCTACCCAACACAGCATTATATTCCTAGCGGTACAGGGAGTGAGCTGAATACATTTTTGAATGAAGGGCAGGGGTTTGGGAATTTCTTCTTCACAAACCAGTCTCTAAAACCCTGATTCTACCCTGAAATCTATGTGGATGCAAGTGCCACAATAATTTAAATCGGAGTACAGTGGACCCTTGTATAACAAACAGCTTGTATAACAAAAAATTTGTACAACATAAAAAATTCCAGAGATAGGGGAAATTTGCTTAATATAATTGCTTATGGGGAGAATCTGTACAACATAAAAATGGGATCACTCCGTTTTCAATGCATTTCTATGGGAATTTGTATAAAGGAAAATTTGCTTAACGTAATTTCATTTGGAACGAATTAATTCCTTTATACAAGGTACCACTGTATGTGCAATGAGCTGTCACATATTGCCATGTTAAAATCTTCCTTTAGCCACATACTCACAGTCACAAGTCATACTTCCAGATTAGCCCCCGGCAGAGCAGAGGGAGGTGACTGTTGACAAAGAGGTAAATCACTCCCCTCTCTGGCTCACCAGATGGGGAGAGACAGTCTCTCCTCCTTCCTTGCCAATCAGGGACAGGGATCTTAAGCACTTCCCTTCACCTGATCAAACAGCTAGGAGGTGGAGGAGGAGAACCTGCTCCTCACTGGACAGGTGGCTTCCTACGGAGTGATTATCTAGACTGCAGTGGATTCAGCAGATCCAGGTTCAACTCTGTACCGTTTGACTTATGGAGCTGTCACTCTCTCTTCATCCAGCCAACTTAAGAGGGTTGTTGTGAAGATAAAAGGGGAAGGGGAAAGAACTGTATGCACTGTCCTGAGCTTACTGGGAGAAAGAAGGTGTATAAAATGTGACAAACAAACAACAATTACGTGAGTGCTCTGACAGTCAAAAGTGGGAGGGGGCAAGCTTTACCACTTTACTACTACTACTACTACTACTACTACTACTACTACTACTACTACTACTACTACTACTAGCTGCCTAGATGCCCTAAGCACATTCAATCTTGCCTGATTTCGGAAGCTAAGCAGGGTCGGCCCTGATTAGTACTTGGATGGGAGACCACCAGGGAATACCAGGTGCTGTAGGCACCTGGAGTAGGAACTGGAAAACCACTCCTGTATTCCTGCCAAGAAAACTCCATGGACATGGGGTCACGAAGGGTCGGTCATGACTGTAACAACACAACACACTACTACTACTACTACTACTACTACTACTACTACTACTACTACTACTACTACTACTACTACTACTACTACTACAATAAAGCAAATCATTCTGCTTATATACTGCTCCATAGTGCTTAAAGCATTCTCTGGGCGGTTTACATTTTACTTATGCTGGCTACACATTGCCCTCCCCTCCTCCTCAGTGGACTGAGTACTCATTTTAGTGACCTCAGATGGACAGAAGGCTGAATCAACCACAACAAGTCAGCTTCTGGGACTGAACCCCAAGTCATGAGCACAGTTTTGGATGCAGTACAGCAGTTTGACAACTGTGCCACGAGGCTCTTCAACAATAACTATCAGTCTATTTTGTATTATTGTGACACTTGCCAAGGTTGTATTGGTGAAGCATACCGAGATGTGATTTACCATGCTTTTTCTTATTGAGATGCCTTAGGACTATGCACAAGCTACACAGGCTGGCTCTTCTTCAGGAAGGGAAATAAGGGAACTGAACTGTGATGCAACATACTGATGCCCAACTCACCGAGCTATCGAGGCAGCAACTTTTAACATATCCATTCAGACCTGCAACATTGTTAGACAGGGACCAACAAAGGAATTTTGCTACCTGGGGCCAAGACAAATATGACACCCTTTTACACAACCCCTAAAATCCGAGGCAAAGGGCTCCCAGATGCGGAACTTAAAATTATTTTCCCACCAGCTCCGGACTTAAAAAAAAATTAAGCACGACCACACCCACCTAAGCGCATACCAGCGCATTTTCCAAGTACCTGGTCTCCGAAGGTGAAAAATTTCTGATGCGGATTGCAAAGCAGTGAGTGCCGGGCTCTCCCCGCCTTCTGTTTTTGGTTTTGGTTTTGCCCCCTGCCCCTTTAAGAGACTGGAATGCTTCCCGGGGCAGCTCCAACTGCAGAGCGGAGGTGAGCCTGCATTCTTTTCTCCATTTTTTTCTCCCTCCCCTTACGCAGACAGGAGCAAGGGAGTGCGGAGGGGTGGAAACACAGCAAGAGGAGCAACCCCCCAAGATCTCTGGTCCAAATTTAAGTTGCCAGTGGATCTTAGGGGTTGTGTAAAAGCCCCCAGTTGAACCCTGCTTGGCTGCAAGCAAAGAGATAGTTCTCCTTCTCAGCACCTGCTGCCCCTGGCCTCTTCCGCCAGCACCTGCAACCTGCAGTAGCCATGTTGCTCTCTGAATGGTCTGGCTAGCCCTACTAGCAGAAGTCAAGGGTTGGGTATGCCAGCACCTTCTTTCTAGCAGGGAATATATTGGCATCAGGGAGCAAAATAGTCTGAGAGACAGCTTGAAAAGTTTCCTTTTTGGGGGGCTACAGTGCCCAGAATCTTTTCGACAGCCTCAGTCTGGGAGAAGGCAAGGCAAGCAGCTGACCATCTGGCTTCCTTTGAGCCTAAAGCAAAGCAAAGAAATGGGGGCCAGTAGACATCCACTCTCCAAATGCAGTGTTTCACTTTCCAAGTATGGTGGTGGTGGTGGTGGATAATGTAAAGTCCAAGGGCAGCTGTCCCCCTTACAGCAGTACTGAGCAGCATGTGGGTATTGAGATGTTTCTGGATTCCAGTGTCCATCAGACAAAACCAAAATGGCCAAGGTTCAAGAGCAATGGGAATAAATTGCAGTCCAACAAATTACAGAGAGCCATGTTTTCCATACCTATCTAATTTGCTTTAAGATTAGGGTCAGTAGGCGATTAGAAGCAGAAGAACCACGGCATAAGCACCTCCCTGCTCTGGCGTCTCCCTCTCCTCCATCACATGACAGGCCACAAACCTAGATGTGCAGCTGAGCTCACAAACAGTGTGAGACCAGGCACACAGGTGAGAGCCTGATGGAGCTTAGGAAACATCTACTCCATCACCCTTTCATGACTGCATAATGTAACAGGGCCTGGCCCTGGTGAGAAGAGGAGAGCTGGTTGTTTCAGAGCAGGATTGGTTTTCTTTGAAGCCAGTTCTTATCCTCTGTCAGGACGAACTTTCATTCTGACACTTAAACTGAGCCATATAATTGACATCAGTTTGTTTTTTGACAAACTTGCTGTTTTATTTATTTTCTTACTGCTGCACCAGTCATACTTCTTCAAAGCACCCGATTTAGCACAGCCCAGGATGTCAACGCACATGAAAAATACAGACAGTCCAGTTCACAGGTAGCTGTTCATAATCTTAGGGAGCTTCTCACTTATCCACGCCCCTTTTCTACCACCCAAGCAGTTGAGTCAAAAAAACTATTGTCACCTGTGCACAGGATCGAGAACAAGCATCCTTCTGCCGCGAACGTAGAAAAATTCCTTTTTGGGACTAGAATATTCTAGTTGTGGTAAAAATGAAGGGAAAGTCCAGGCTTTTCTTGTGTCATAGATAGGCCACCACAGATGGAATTGTGTTTTTGTTGGCAACCATTTTATGAGGTATTTGAATTGCATAAGCCCTTAGAGCAGGGGTTCCCAACAGGGCTGCAAGTGTTTGTGAGGGAAACTCGACATGTTCCTCAGGTGCCGTGATGAAACAGTGTTGGTACTAAGAACAGTCACTACACTTAAGAGGGCTCCAGTCTCTATGTGTATATTGGTACTATTGCTATACCGCAGGCATGATGGTACAAATAGTATTTGTTCTTTGTTCTATTCCGTGCGTGCCCCTGCTGGGAGGGGCGTAGAATCCATGTCTGTCCCAGGTGACACAGGCCCTAGTTGTGGGCCTGGTTCCCAACTTTGGCCCCCTAATATTCTTGGACGAAAACTCCAAGAGGCCTTCATTGCTAGTTGTGCTGGCCAGGATTTCCAGGCGTTGTAGTCCAAGAACATCTGGAAAGCCAAGGTTGGGAACCACTGCCTTAGAGCTATAGAATTCGGGGCAAACCAACTGATCACACGGAAGTTCCACGGTCAGGGCACGCCTGTGCCTATGTACGGGCCAATTCCTCTCTTTTTCTCTGCAGTGCAATACATAGAAAGGAGTTGCGCTTGACTCAGAACTGCAAGGGAGTTACAGGCGCATCAGTCAGAATGACGACTACTCATCTGTCTGGACGTCTTCTTCCAAGCTGTAATTAGGGCACCTCAGGTGATGGCCAACGTCACAGTAGCAACACCTCTCATGTGAGCAATTAGGATTGCTCCAGTTTGGGGGTGGGGAGGCTAACTATTTCTGTGTGCAGAAGACTGGCAAACACTCACCCCCTCAGTATAATTAAAGACGTGAATCAGGAGGAGTTAAAATACCATGACTGGTCCCAGGAAAGGCTTCTGCAGAGCCTTTTTTTGAAATGGAAGGCTGTAGCCGGTGGCCTAGAAAACGCAGCCGTATCGTTATTTATTCAGGTTGTTTAAACAGAGCGCCTCCGTGGGAGGGCCATAGCAAATTTCACAAGGAGGGAGAGAGAGAGATCTTAGCAGAGAGGAGAGCAGGCCTTTCAGAAAGGGTTTGAACCATCTGGAAAGCTGGAGCATTCGTGCTGCAAATCTATACATCTGTAAATAGATAGACAGCTCCAGCTATTGTCATTCCAGCATCCCACCATATTTGGCAGCCATCTAAGGTTTGTTGTGTATGATTATCTTTATCGATATGGGAATGTGTGTGTGTGTGTGTACTGACAAACACATAGATCTAGACCTAGATATGAACCGACATGCCTGCACACATGTACATAACAAAAGTAAATCTAAAGGGAAATTGTTGTGGCAGGCCCATCTTCAAAGCAAAACAAGTACTGATCTGCTTATATACCAGCCCATAGTGGGTGGTTTACATTCAATGACACAGGCTACACATTGACATCCCCACTCCCTTTGAGCTGGGTAGTCAATTAGTTACCCTCAAAAGCATGAAAGGTTGATTTAACCTTGAGCCGACAGGCTGGGATTGAACTCAGGTCCTGAGCAGAGTCTTGACTGCAGTGCTGCAATTTAACCACCGCGTCACAAAGCTCCTCTTAAAGTTTGAAGCAAGCTCAGCTAAATGGAGGCTTCTACTTCATTGGGCCCTTCTGGGTCAGCTCTCTGAGGTGGGGATTGGGGGTCTGGCCTTTGGCTGGCTCTGTTCCTTCCTGGAGAGCCGTACTCAGCGTGTGAGCTTGGGGGGTGTTTTGCCGTCCCCCTGGACACTCTCTTGTGGGGTGCCTCAGGGGTCAGTTCTCTCCCCAATGCTCTTTAACATCTATATGAGGCCGCTGGCTGAGGTCATCCGGAGCTTTGGAGCTTGCTGTCATCAGTACGCTGATGACACACAGCTCTATCTCTCCTTCTCCACCTCTGCAGTGGAGGCCATCCAGACCCTTGACCGCTGCCTGGCTGCAGTATTGGACTGGAACAGGACTAACAGGCTCAGGCTCAACCCTGGGAAGACTGAGGTTCTGTTCTTTGGGGGTGGCCCAGATGGGTACAGTGGCCCTCTTCCCAGTCTGGGTGGGTCCGCCCTCCACCTGGCGGAAAGAGTGAGGAGTCTGGGCATCGTCCTGGATCCGGATCTGTCCCTGGATTCCCAGGTGGCAGCCGTGACCAGGTCGGCCTTTTACCATCTTAGGCTCATCGCCCAGATTCGCCCATACCTTGATGGGGACTCCCTGAGGACAGTGGTGCAGGTGCTGGTCATGCCGATCCTCCATGGCTCTCTCGCTCCGGGTGGCCACCCCTAGGGAGGCCCGTAGGGTAGCAACTCATAAATGGGCCTTCTTGGTGGCCGGCCCAGCGCTTTGGAATAAATTACCCAGCGAGATACACCAGGCTCCCTCAATGGCATCCTTTAAGAAAGCCGTTAAAATCTGGCTGTTCAGGGATGCCTTTGGCAACTGCTAGAGTTGTACCAAGCTTTGTTTTTTTTTCTTAATTGTCAAGTTTTATGCCTCTTGCCTAGTCCTTTTTTTTCCTTTGAAATTACTCGTCTATTGATGTCCTGCTTTTAATTTTTTTTTTTGTGAACTGCCCAGAATTCCCCTAGGGAAATGGGAACGGTATATAAGTGCAAAAATAAATAAATAAGTAAATATTGCTGAGCCTTCTTCTCAAGTCCAGAACAAAATACTATGGTATGATAGTATTACATAAAGCTTCCATGTATCATTGTGTTGAATAGTATTAAATGCAACTTTGAGTTCTTTTCTAGCCATCATTTAACATCTCCTATAGTACTTTCAATATGTGATAATATAGCTCCAGGATATCAGGTGGCTCCCAGATCCGGAGACTTTCCACAGGGTGAGGTGGGGCCTTTAAAATCACAGTACTTCTTTTAAAAATGCCGTGATGTTGATGGTGTCCCTGTGTTATAATTGCTTTCCATACTTTCTTATAACTGCAGGAGACTTCTCAGCATAGCTGAATCACTTCCTTCTCCTTCTCCCCCTTTAAAAAAGCAAATAGCTTGTCCCCTCCATTTATTTACTTATTTATCCATCTAAAAAGGTCACTCAGTGTGCATAACCAGCAATAAGACCAAATGCTTAGGTAGGTCTGAGATATCACTGTATACACTGTGTGAAGAAATTGCCAACAGCAACTCTAATCCCTACACCTTTAAAAGCTGTTTGCTCTACGTCAGGAGGAGATAAATGTTTTTCACCATGCCCTGAAATCTTCACCAGCTGACCTACCCACCAAGCTGTAGTTAAAGGCACACAGGCTGGTTATGAAGACAGATTTGGGTTCTTCTGACAGCATGAAGGCTCAGCAACCAATACCACTTTTTCTGAGTGGACTCCTAAACTTGTTTCCTTAATCTGGATGTAGGTTCCCTTGAAATTAATGGAAAGTATAACCAAACAGCACTGCCTCTCTGCATTATCCATAGGGAAAATGGTATGGTCACTGTGCAAGAGAACTAACAGATACAAATCTGATATTGAGGATGTTCTGACATAGGAAAAACAGTGTCAGAACACTTTCCTAGGAGATGGTCACAGGTCTCAAAGTAGCTGTTGTAGGACAAAAAAAAAATCAAAAGGGAGATTTGTGAGGGAATGCTTACACGAAAGTGTGATGTATTCAAAAATTCCAGTTTGTAATTAAAGGCTCAAACTGGGACAACAGTTTCTCATCTTGTCATGTGCTATCATCTAATTTCCAACACAGGGCAACTCTAAATAAGGGGTTGGAAGTGTGTAAAATGTCAAGGTTTTGCTAGAGTAGGGACTGAATGCAGGTCTCCTGGGCCTAATTCTGATACCCTTTCCGCTATATATGCCTCTCTGGCTTTCAACAACTTCTTGCCTCATGGTACATATCAACAGACTGATTTTAACAACACTTTTGTGTATAGCAAAACAACAACAATAAAAGACTAGGAGACCCAACAGGATACTCTGGTTTCATTACAAAGACTTTCTTGAAAGCAGAGGTCTTTGCTTTAACACTTCAGAGGCTATGAACAGCTTGATGGATATGTGTGTCAATTTACAGATCCTTAGCAATTGTTGACAAACTTACTTATGGTCATCACTATTTAAAATATATCTGAACACAGATTGCATGCCTGAGCAAAATAACTCTTACTCAACACATAAACAAAATGATTCAGTTCCAGAGGAGACTCTTTAGAGACAGAATTCCATAGAATGGAGCCACCACCAAGAAGGCATTTTCAACACCTGCCATATTGCGAAAAGTAGAGATGTTGGGGGGGGGGGAGTCTTAGGATTCTGGCCCTCATCTGTGGGTCTAGGAACAGGGCAAATGTTAAAAGTTTTCAGACCACTCATACCAGTAATATAATTTTAAGGTTCTGAGGGGCAATGGGAGAAGCAAACAAAAAAAACCCCATCTGTTTCAAACTACAGTTTCAGCCACTGTTTCAAAAATTGTGGTTGTAGAAGCCATTGTTCCCCAGTTTTAATACAACAGCAAAAGATGGTATGTCTCTGAATATGACAGTCAGAGGATTGGAGCGTGTGACTACAATCAGCTTGGGATTGTACAGCTCTTCCTCAAAATGTCAAAGAGCGGTTTCCTCACAGGTCCCTCATGGTCGACAACCATGCTCCCATTTCTCTGAGCCCAACTTTCCTGAGGCTGGGAATGTTGATCAACTGTATCAGAAGGTTAACTGAGCTGCCACACAAAACCAGAATGAAGTGTCAGGTGGGCCACCCATGAAGGTCAACAGTGAAGTCAAAGAGGCCAGCCAACACTCGGCATGAACTTAGTACCCTCCAAACACATTCCCTAGAATGGATTTGTTTTCAAGAGCGATGGCCTGCTTTGATCTTTCTGATTTTGAGCGCTCAACGCAGCCAGCTGGAATGAGATGTTTGGCTGGCACTACCTGTGCCTGCTTACTTCTCTAGAGCTGTAACTGTCGGCTTTAAATTACATCGTGGAGCCTTTGATCAGCCTGTTCGGACCATGTGATGCTCCCTCTGTGCTGGGTTGCTTGTTTGCTGCAGCTCATCACCAAGACACATGTTTTCCTGATGCTGCTTGTCCCATTCCAAAGCTTCTCGGAATTCTACAAAACAGATTCCTCCTTTCAAAGAAACATACCACAAGGTATCTTGACATTTGAGAGAGTCTAGAAGAATCAGGAACTGGATAAGGTAGAGGGCTGGACTGAGCTGCCATCTATAATGTGTTTTCATTTTTGCCATTTGTGTGATCTAGACAAGTAGTTCTACTTTTCCCACATCTCGCAACCCAGTGAAGAATGATTTCCAACTCTAATGTTGGCTATAACATGTTGATGTACAGGGTGACAGTGTCACTAGTATTATTTCTCAAAAAATAACATCATTGAGGATAACATTACTTTTTTGCTTCACATGTAATCCTTGCTCCTCAAACTCCACTTTGACCAGTGGGATGATTTGCAGAGATTTTAAAGTGTGTGTGCTGCATTTGTGTACCAAAATAATAAAATAAAAATAAATTGTAGCAGGATCCAAAAAGCACCGTGCTTGTGACAAGGCTGGTGAAGTTAGTCTCGTGATGAGTAATTAGCAAGCATTCATCATTTAGCTTGAAACGGGGGCAAAGCAACAAAATGCAAATTATTTTTAAAAAAATAACTCAGAACACCAGGCATACCACTCACAAAGTAGGACAAAACTCAGAGGCTGAAACCTACACATCTGAAGTTCCCACAAGCAAAAGGATGCTGACCCAAACAATATCAGGTATGCTTTCTTGATATGAGCATGCCTTTGCCCTACAATACATTGTCTGGTGTCAGTGCCCAGTATCTGTGAGCAGTCAACAGATTCTTAGGGCTGGCTCTGCTGGGTCCACTTGCTTCCTTGTTTCTCATTGGTTAGCTTTTACTTTGCATCACATGACAAACCTTCCAATTTTAATTTCCCTCAGTATCCCAGATTACAGCAAGACTTTGTGGCCAACTGAAAATAGCTGGTGGCTCACAGTCACATGCAGCAGGCCATGTTTCCACCACTACCACTGCCTGTGCTCCCAATAACCTGTGACGGGTGATAGGCCTCAGTGATCCAGCTGGTATCTAACAGGGGTCCATCATATTCAATTTGGTCCCACAGAGGGTTCAGTCTAGACATTAGCCCTGTTCTTGGTGCACAGGCTGTGCTGCAGTCAAGACAAGACTTTTGGGGAACAGTCAAGAAAAACAACTGGCTATATATATACTTGGTTTATTTCTCTGCGAGGAGTTTGATTCCCCTCTGTGTCCTCAGAGAGAAGAGCCAGCCTGTGAGGCCTTGGGCAAAGTGCACAATGAATGCCAGGGTGACCCCAGAAGAAGGGAAGGGCAAACCACTTCTGAGTACTTTCTAGCTGGAATCCCCTGAAAAAGGTTGCCATAATTCAAAATAGACCTGATGGCACAAGATGATGATGATGAGGAGGAGGAGGAGGAGGAGGAGGAGAAGGAAGAGGAGGCAGGAATAAAACTTTGTGAAAGGAGGAGTAGACAAACTTTATGGAAGGGGAAGGTGAGCTGGTTGCCTGCATGTCACTGTACGTATTCTGAGGAGATAGTGATCCATGTGCAAAAGGCACAACAGTACCCTATGGACCTCTTTCTCACCTGTTGAGGCAATCCATAGCTAACTTCCATGCACAAGAATTGCTTGGTTACCATTCCTCTACTGTGTGAAAACACCCAGGACAAAAATCTCCATCTGAAAGTGTCAAGATACAGGGATAAAGCTTCTGTAAGTTTGTTATGCTGAGATCTAAAGACAAGCCAAATGTTTTTGTTTTGTTTTTTTCTTCCCATACCTGACAGACCTTATTGAGTTTTAATTTGCAAACAGCTTAATTACTTTTGGGTGAACGCTTTTCTTCTAGTTATAATTGCAGGTTTTGATAATTACCCATTCTTGTGCTATTTTCACAATCAAAGGACCTAGAACTGAAACCAGAGGTCACCTAACCTGTCTCACCTGCTGCATCCTTTTTATGGTTTCTTGGCTGTTTTATTTAAATGCCCAAAGCCTCTTGGTTGGGTCTTCAGAAATTGTATATACTTTGCATCTGACAGGCCTGCTGGATGTAAATATAATGGTTAGCAAATCCATAGCTGAGCAAAAAAACCCACCTGTGTTAGAGGGATAGTAGGGCAGAGCTGAAAGAGTTAATGTACTTTTAAGAAGTAATTTGTTGTGTAACTGGTTGCAGAGCCCAGGAAAGTAATCTGTTGCCATTTCCATTCAAGGATGAGGATTTTTAAAATACAGCTTCTTACACTTTTTAAAAGTTTTTTTTTCTTTTATTGAAGGACTCCATTAGTATCAGTTAAACATGAAAAGTTGCACTCAAAACTCCTCTTACCATACTTTTACAATAAATTAACTTTTGAAGTAACAAGAAAATTTTTCTGGTTACACCAAAGCCACAAGATGGCTGCACCAATACTAACTTGTTACTTGGTTTAATGTAAAGTAAAAAGATTGGCAGTTCAATTCCCCCCACTGTTCCTTCTGTGAGTGGAACCAGCCTATGTGGCCTTGGGCAAGCTGCACAACCCCGGGGCGCCCCCAGAAGAAAGGAATGATAAAACATTTCTGAATATTCTCTACCTAGAAAACTTGGGAAAGGGTCACTTTAAGTCAGAAATGACTCGACAGCTCATGATTACTGAAAGGACACCAAATTATTCCCAATTTCCTTACTCTCAGTAGTGAGTGATTAGCCTATAATACACCTCTACATGCTATATTACAAGTAGGACCCATCCTATAAAATATAAATCTACCACACACAAAAGATGTATTAGAAAAGATAAAACCAATATACAAAGGGAGGGGGAGGGATGACAGGAAAGTAAAAGAGAAGATGGCACCTGGATAACAACTTTTGTATCCTCTCACAAATCCTGGTTAATTGTCAACATGTTTTTAATTATGTCACTTTTCAAATGTAACTTTGCTGCATCTTCCTCATACTGCACCAGACTCACCTTGTTACCAGCTTGATAACTTGTAACTCCTTTTTAAAAGTGTAACCCAATTACTTAATCCCAGCTCAAATACATTTACTGTACTTATGTCCTCAATAGTTAGGACTAGCCATTGCAAATTCAAGCTACAAACTGGCATAGCCAGTGCTGGTGGCATTGCAGGCCCTTTCCAATGGAGACTCTGATACTCCCATGGTATCATGCCAGTAACTGCTTCCAGGATCTGGACACAGATGTTGTCTGAACAGTCATGCTAGCAGTAGAAAGACACTCATCTTATAGTAGCCAGGTACATGATTCACTATTTGTGAATCCGGTGTAAGGAAAATCATTTTTTTCCAATTTACTGAAGAAGCTAGTGTTGTGATGTCATGTCCTCCCCATTACCATCTCTGAAGCAAGGGCTGCTTTGAAATGGATTTAAAGACCCGAAGTTTTCAACAACGAAAGAGCTACACTTTAATATTCATGCTCAAATTAATGAGCATTCATACCATACTTTAGTTATCTCACCAACAGCCCACCACGTAGTTGAAGGAGGGGCGAAACAGATGAAACCCACTTGAGTGGATAGGAAGTAGCATGAGGGGGTGGGGGGGAATGGGGCAGAAAAATTAGGCTGGCCCTGGAGGAAAAAAAACCTGTTAGATTTCACCTTATTTGCTCATTCCTGCCACCCTCACAAGTACGTTTCATAGGAACACATGCAAGGACCTTCTCAGGCTCTGGAACTCCCTCCCACTAGAGGCCAGGACTGACCCATCCCTGCTTTCTTTCCGGAAACAGGCAAAGACCTTTCCCTTCAGGTAAGCTTTCCCTGCATGTGTCTTTTATATGAATCTACCATACATGATCACATAAACTTTGTGTTTATAACCACTTACACCCTTGTGTGATTGCATTGATGCTATGTTTTCAATTTTTAGTTTCCATCCCTCATAACTTTTACATTGGATTTTTACTCTCTCTTTAACTGCTCGCGTTCTCTTGTAGCTTTAATGTAATGTTGTCTTTTAATGCTGTAAGATGTCCCTCAATTCCCTGTTCTGAAATACTTGAACACATCTTAATTGTACTGGACTGTATATTGTCCCTCATTTACTGTAAGCCGCCTTGGGTCCTTTTCCAAGGAGAAAGGTGGGGTAAAAAATACTCTAAACAAAATAAATAAATACATTCCTCTTCTAGCCCTGATTCTTTCTGCAGACAGATGAATAGGAGAGCCAGGCTTTAAATGGAAGGAACTAGCCTTCACCTTGTTCCTCTTGAACTGACCTACAATCCACACACCATGGGTTAAGTTATGGGCGGCTCAACAACCGGAATAGGAAGGCAGATCATTCCAGAATCGGGAGGGCATCCTCTCTTTGAGTCACAGTCCACCTGTAGCTGTGGGGAGCCGCAATTCCCCAGCAATTATATATTGCTTGGAACTTTCCCTAAATGCAAAGTGTTTTGAGGTAGCTGTGAAAGGGCAGTTGAGATCCATTAGATCTACAGAAGATCTGCTCCTGGTGGAAATGAAAACAGATTGAATTGGTTTGGTAACATGGATCACTGTGGTTATCTTCATATCTTATTTTATATTATGTTTCTTTATTGCAGTGTTCAGTTTTTTGGCATTTGTAAGCCACTCAGAGTGGTGTGGTGGCTCAGTGGACTAAGGCACCGAAACTGTAGACTGCAAAGTCGGCAGCTCGGCGGTTCGAATCCCGGGTGCCACGCAGCGGAGCGAGCTCCCGCTGATAACCCCAGCTCCTGCCAACCTAACAGTTCGAAAGCATGTAAATGCAAGTAGATAAATAGTTACCGCCGTAAAAAGCGGGAAGGTAAAACAGTGTTTCCTTGCAGCCATGCCAGCCACATGGCCATGGACTTGCACAGCACTGGCTCTTCCAGCTTGAATACGGAGATGAGCACTGCCCCTAGAGTCGGACACGATTAGCATGCATATGCGGGGGGAACCTTTACCTTTACAGAGTACTTCATATGCACTGGTCGGACAGAGTTAAGAATAAAAAGATAAAAAAATAGATGTTAGAATTTTTATTAGACATATAGCCACAGGTACCAGTGTGATGAGAACTTGCCCTTCAAAGTTTACCATTACACACCTGACTAGTATTTTCCCATCAGAGAACCAAGAGGGAAGCTAGTCACAAAGAGAATTTGCACTGTTCACTGTTAGGCTTGGTGCACCACAGTTTCCTCCCAAAACACATGGCAGAAGTAACAGGTAAGCAAGGTGGGTACTTAGGTTGGCATGAACCAAACTGCAGACCACCATTTGACTCAGGACAAGGCTGGTACCATCACACTCTAAAACAGGAACACTGGAGATTTTCTCTAGTTTGATGGTACTCATTACTCAACATTCTTGTCAAATGTCCGTGCATTTTAGAAAAATCTATGGGGCTAGATTTCTGTTGCAGATTTTGTCTCCATTCTTTCCCTGAATGTGTGATTCTTCCCTGCATTGTGTAGTTTTACATGTTCTTACCTGAAACCAGTAATATCTCAGTAAATCTTAAATTGGCAATTTTTAACAGGTTTGTATACTGTTATAGAAAGGGAGGTGTTTTTGTTTCTTTGTTTTGCCTTTTGCAGTTCTGTCACCATGCACTTCCACAAGCTCCTAGCCTTCCCTCACATGCTCTTCAGTTCAATGGGAATATAATCCTGGCAAAATGTGCTTCTCTAGCAGGCACCAGATGCTGCTTCTGCAAATGCACACTAAAAACTGAAACCAGTTACCCATGCTGCCAACCTGCTGACACTGAGCTGAAGTCAAAACGTTCACGGTCAGCATTGTACAGCTGAGGGCACTGTCTGTGACTCATTAGCTTTGTGGGGTATTTCCACAAAAATGGTTAAAAATAAAAACTTTGTTCCACTTGTTGAATTGTCATCTAACGTATTTGTGTGGACGTGAGTGTGTGTATTTCTTTCTTCTTCTATAACTTAATTGTATACATCAAATTAATATAGCAATTTCAAATAATTCGAACACACGTGCACTCCATGTTGTCCTTGTTTCGACAATGTATGTTACACATTACATCAAGGAAGCCCAAGCTGGGGGAACAAGAGTCTGCTGTCGTCCCCTTTTCCCTTCCACTTTAGTTGGCTTTCCCAGTAAAAAGGGGTGATGGAATCTCTAGTCCCACCAGGATCAGAGGAAGAGACCCCGAGGTCTGTCCCAGGCCACTGCCTCTCGCTCACCCCTCCACCTTTGACTCCAAATTTATTATTCAAATGGTTATGTGCACTTTGAACTACAGGGGTTCTTTGTAATAATGGGGCCCCTCCTAACCTGAAGCTCCAAACCTTTTTTTCAATTTGAATATGCAACCCGGCACTTCCTTGGCCAACATCTACATCTTTTAAAACAGCATCTATTATAACAAATCTGTTAGCTGTCAGTCATTTCTGTGGGCAGTGGGGCATCATCGTAAGGCAGATACAAGTCGGTGCAGTCCGCAAGGGTTCAGTTCCCCTCATCTTTTGCCTCCTGTTACATTAGCCAGGGCTGATGCAGGCTTAGAACAATGTTGTCGAACCTATGGCATGGGTGCCAAAGGTAGCACTCGGAGCCCTTTCTGTGGGCACCCGACATCGCCCCTTCACAGCCCCCTGTATTCAGGTTAAATGGCTGTATTGGCACTTTGTGGAAACATTAGTGGGTTTTGAATCGCAGTTTGGGCCCTATTGGTTTAGAGAAGGGGTCCTCAACCTAAGACCCCGGGGCCGGATGCGGCCCCCCAAGGTCCTAAATCTGGCCCCTGGGACCAATTGCAACCCCCCACCTACCCCGTTTTGTGAGCAAGCCGGCCTCCGCAGCTGCTTTTGGACTGGGATCCGGCCCCCAGTGGTGTCTGGGTGGTGGTGGACCGGCCCACTGTTTGAAAACTTTGAGGACCCCAATCCAACTGGAGACATGTACCCTCTGGTTTCAACCGCTAGGCAAGTTCACACTGGGATAGTTGTAGATTCCAAATTTTCAAAGGCAAGGCCTTCTTGCTGGCTGCTGCTAGGCCGTGGAACTCCCTGCCCGAGGACGGCAGGCCCTCTCCTGCTTCTCCTTCCACTGCCAGGCAAAAACCTGTTTCTTCAGACTGCCGTGCTGTATTACACTTGAGGAGAGACTGTTGCTTCACATTTCTGTCCTTATCTTGATAACCTGGTGTTTTAATGGCATTTGTTTCTGGATTTGAAGGCTGCTGCCAGACATGACAGTCTTGATTTCTCACAGACAACTGAGGTATGAAAAAAGAAGCCCTTGTATTTTTCCTAAAAGCCCTTCTCTTGATCTTTTGCTTCCACTGAGTTCAGAGATGCAAGCACCCTGTGCAAGGAGGAAGTTAAATAACTTCAGCCATAGCAGTACAGGCACGACTTTCCCAAAGGGGAGTGCTAGGCAGTGTACTAAGTGCCTCTTATTTGTATTGCACATCTAAGGTTGGGCTCCATCAAGGAGTTTTGTGGGGCTGGGAGGGCCATTGTCTTTTCACCTCCAAGATCAATCCTGTTCAGTTGCTGTGAGCTCCCTATCCCCAGCTGAACCTCTTGAATTGGGGCACCTGCCAACACTGGCCCCATCCTGAAAAGACCCATGTGCCACTTCCCCATATATTTTATTGTCCTACATCTGACCAAGAGCCTGCTTGCTTGGCACAATGCTTGCTTGTGAACTAGCAACCTAGGTATTACGCTCGTTTCCCCTTACCCTCCCTCCAAGCAAAGGTTGCTGCCCATGCCAGCTGATATTTAACCATAACTTCCCTCCTTGTGATAAGGTCCACACTTTTTTTTTGTAACTCCACTCTATAGGCTTGTGGTGACATGCACATTTGTGGAGTAGTTCGTGTTTCTTTTATGCCAGGACAGAAGGGTGGTTGTGTCTAAATGCTTGGATTCTGCAATTTAGCACCAGCACAGCAGGTGAGAAACATGCCTCGGAGCAAATCAAGGAGAGGCATACACTTGCTCCCCTCTTTTGGGGACCTGGATGTACAAGATAGAACACATGAATTCCAGATGCACTTTGGTTTCCCATCCTCACTGAAGTCCATCACCTTAATTGGTTAAGAACTGGATCAAGTGGAGCGCTCAGACAATTTTGCCCTCTGACCTTCAGTGGTGTCACAGGGCCTTTTGCAGATGGCAGTGCCATGCTTTGCGGCTAATCTGCACATCCGACGGCACTACCATCAGCCTTCCCAGGTTGCTTTGGATCCCAGAGAGCACAACAGACCAACAGAAGCACCATTATTAGAAATATTTTTATTAGAAAAGTAAAAAACCATGTTGCATAGGAAATCTTCAAAAACCTGAACATCAAGTGTATTCCATGTGAGCGGTAGTCAATGGAAGCACTACACAGACTGGCCGTGAGGGTTCCTGCCCCACGCCTCAACCCCACCCCTTGCAAGCATCTCCTAACACCTCCCCTTAGATATACATCACCAGGAATCCCTACTCACAGCAGAGCACAATCCACTTGGTGCCCTGTGCCTCCCACACTGATCTCATTCGAACTAATGGAGTTGCACAGCCGTGCTTGGTGGCTTCATACCCACCCCTTTTCTTCACATGCAAAACTCCTTATTTAGCTGCCTTCTTTTAGCTGCCCTTGTGTCAGTAGCAGAGCTTCTTCACAGCAACAGGTACATGCCCCCTTGGTCCCTTTGTAGACCTTAACACTTACAAACCATCATCCACACACCTCACCTTTCACCAAACATCCACTGATCACTATCTACGTTTTTCTTCTTTAAAAAACAGCTTAACAAGAACAAAAAAAAAGAGAGAAAGAGGCAATCTTCATGTGCCCTTAGTGTGGCCTGCTACAATTATGTCACATCAGCTTTCAAGGAAAACAATACTGCTAAATCAGTCAAGAGAAAAGTTGGATTTTTAAAGCTAATCTGTTATATGCAGGCCTATCCAGCAGTGTTTTTTTTTTTCAGAATCACTAAGCATCAGAATGCTATTTTTTTTCAAGCTTTGCTTTCTGCCTCCTCTTTGGACTACCTGTGCCCTACTATTCTCTTCACATCAAACATCCATCTAATCTAACTTGGGGTTTGGCTCATCCCCCCCAAGGGAAGCCCATCCCTCTCAAAACCAGCTTATGTTCCATAGCCCTTTTAAAGTAACAGGCCTCACCCCAATTTTGTTTGGTGTTGGCCACCCCATCTTAAGAGGAAATGCTCACTTAAACCCACCAGGAAGGAAAAAGGAGACAAGTCTCAACATTCCTCTATGAGCAACTGCTCAGAGCTATACAGCTTCTTTTTAATCACTCTGAACCCAGTGCTGAGTTTCAGTGACTGGCTGAAGCCTGGAGAGAAAGCAGAGCCGGAGCTAAAGAGTCCCTGGATTTTTGGCCACAGGCGGGAATCCAATCTTAGAACCAGAGTCAACTGGAAGGTAGGCACTAGACTGGGGTCCACTGCAATCTGCCCCACACTGTGGCACCCCTTCCCTTGTTCCACACACAAGTCAATGAGGGCCCCTCGCAAACCACAGGGCTCCCGGTAAGCCAAATGGAGCAGCTCCTTCCCAACTTGAGTGACCAGCTGGTCGGGCATCAGGAGCTTGGAGGCGCGGCTGGAGTTGATCTTGGCTTTGTTGAGACTGACTTGGATGAGCTTCATGAGGTTGGCACACAGGAGTTCATCCTCCGGATCATTTAACAAGTCAAAATCAGGCAAGGACACTTCATCTAGGTATTCTTGTGCATCTGCAAATTGAAAAGACAGAGAGAGCAGCCGGTGAGTCCTGTGCTTGGCCACACATCCCTTGGAAGAACCAGAGGGGCTCTAAATCAGCACAACCATTCTAGCTAAGGAACAAAAAAGCTTCCCATGCAGTGCTGGAGGAGCAGGAAGGCAGTCTAGGCAACATTTGTTGCCTCATCATCCCTTTGTGAAAATCCCAAACATTTTAATGCAAAATAGCAGCTTCAATGGAACACACACAAGAGTGGTTTCCTTCACCCACTCAAAGCAATGAGCAGTCTAATCCTGCACGTATTGACAAGCCCAAGACGTTCAGCAGGGCTCACTTTCACACCAAAGTGCAGATAATTCTATGTTTAAAGAGGCCCCTTTCTTGTTAAAAGATTTATGGCCTGGCAGTTAAGGAAAAATAGTGTAATTTCTACTGTACCTCCTAAAGGCCTTCCCTCCCTACCCAGGCCCCCACTCCATTTTCCCCATTACATAGTGCACAGGGATACTTCCCACTGGCAGGCACATCAGAATGGCCTTTTCCCAACCTGGTGCCTTGTTGGGACCACAGTCCCCATCACCCCCACCCCAGCCTTATGGTCTGTAATCTCCACACACCTGGAAAGCACCATATGATTATATATATATATATATATATTTGGAGGGGGGAAGGGGGAGCTGCGGGAGTAGGCGGGTGGGTGTGCGCGCACAGGCGCTCGCTTCCGCGGTTCTGTTGTTGCCTGTTTCCAGCCCAACACACCTCCTTCGGAGCTTAAGCTGCTGTCCAGGGATTCGCAATCGGAGGTCTCCAACCCGGCAGCCCGGCTGGGCTCTTCCTGGTAAGCGTTCTCCCAAGAAAAGGCAGGAGGGTTTTCTCTCTGCTCCGGGATGGGGGGCAGCGAAGAGGAGAAGCTGTCCCACGAGACGGGCATCGTTTCGTTCCCTCCTCCCGTTTGCTCCAAGAGGACACTTGGAAGACGGTCCCTGCTGGGATCAGCGCCGGACACCGGGCTCTGCAACGGAGAGAGAGAGAAAAGAGCGCAAACGCACCATTAGAGATACGAATCCACACCGGGTTTATGCCACAATTCAGATGCAGGGAGTAGGGGGGGGGAACTGGCAAAAAAGGTTTAAACCAGTACCCTGTTCCCCGCCGCCGCGAAAACTAGATGCTTACCGGCTTCAAAGTCCCCGTTGGGTGAGCAGGAAGAAGAAGGCACCTCCGAAGTGGCGACCTAAGCGGTGGCCCGTAGCAACCTTACAGCAGCGAACAACCTTCCCCCCAAAGCCACCCCCCTCCCTTGCCCTCTCGTTGGCACTGCAGCTCCCACCCCTTTGCCCGGCCTTTAAATAGTCGGGTCAGGGGAGAAGCTCCGCCCCTTTCTCCGCTCTCATCCCCCCCCCTCCGGCTCTCTGCCTCCGCGCCCGTTGACTGGCTAGAAGCAAGAGCGGGGCTGGGCCAATGGCAAGCGAGCGCACGTTCGCAACGTTCTTTCTTGCCCGGTTACAGCCGCGTGGGACACACCCCTTTTGTTCTCTAGACGGAGGGGGGCTGGGACCGGAGTGGCGGCGGAGGGGGGCGGGGATCGGGAGGGACGCCGCGGAGGGGTGTGTGCGTGTGCGCGCGCGTGTGCGCGGTGGGGGGTGTCTGCACACGGAACAATGGGCTGAGGAAACAAGGGGAGATAAAAGTGGGGTAAGAAGGTGGTTCTCCAAGGCCTGGATGCCCCCCCCCCCCAATTTGGCGTCTTGCACGTTTCTACCGTGCGCGTTTGTTCCTATGCAACACGTTCAATGAGGCGTCACTCCGGAGTAAGCCGTCCTAAGGGTTCCAGGCCAGAAAAGCTTGTGAAAAGCAGTGCGAAAGATTCCAGGCGCTTTTGCTCGGCGTAGGTGTGCGAATCGCCCATGTCAAACGATGCAAAACGCACCCGCATGCACTGCCAAGGTCCTTAGGATCAGGCTGTACAAAGCGGAGAGTCAACAGGGGTGCCCTTGAACCACTTCTAAAAACTCTCGTGTCGCAGAGCCACCGCTCCTCCCACCCGTGTTGGAATTAACCCTCTTGACCTGTTGGCTTCCCCCACTTTTTACTCGGCATGGCGTGGAAATTCCTGTGCTGAATGTCTTCCTTATAATCGTCTTGGGATCTGGTGACTTGCAGCTTCAGAAAAATAAAAGGATACAATTACTATAGTTTGTTTTCCGTCCGAGTGCTTTGATTGTTCTCGCCTTTCTTTTGTACCCACGGTGGGCTTAAAAATTGCAGTATCTAGGATGAACCCCTCCCCATTTCTCATAATAATAATAATAATAAAAACTGCCCTTGTTACCAAAACAATAAAAAGGGAAACGGTATATGCTCTTCCAGACGTACACCCGATGTTTTCAGGGCTGGTGGTCCTTTTTCAAGTATAAAAACAACTCGAAGCAAGGCGGGCGCTTTCTACTCCAAATTTCGACCTCGATTTCACATCTCAGCCGCGGTGGAAACGAGCAGCCCAGCGCGGGTTTTGATTCGCCGACCCACGCTTGAACCCGGGAACGCCTCGGCGGGCGGCGGGCCAGCGAAACGGGGCAAAATCGGCTCAAGCCCCCGAGTCCGATTTTTCAAGGGAGTCCTTGCGGTCTGGCCGCAAAGCCCAGATCCCCTGGAAAAGACGGGTCGGCGACGCCTGATAAAGCCGCCGGCTGAAGAAATCCGGGGCTAACACGGATCTCTTTTTTAAAAAGAGTTTGGGCCGTGCAAACGATAGGAATGCGATTGCGAAGTCGACTGGCCCAATTAACTGGCTAATCTCTTCCCTCCCCACTACCCTCAGCGCCCCGGTTTGTATAACATAAAATGTGTACAACATAAAAAATTCCAGAGATAGGGGAAATTTGCTTAACGGCATTGCCTATGGGGGCGAATCTGTACAACATAAAAATGGGATCACTCTGTTTTCAATGCATTCCTATGGAAAACTTGCTTAACAGAATTTCATTTGGAACGAATTAATTCCTTTATACAAGGTACCACTGCATTCGGAAAGTGGGCATCCAAGGGAAACATCCCCACATCGGACCTGAAAGGGACTCCGGATGACCCGGGTTAGGGATAGGGGGGAAATACCCTTTTCACACGACTCAGTCCCCCCCCCCCGCTTTGCGTCAGCTCAGCTTGGGTTCAACCTGCAAAAGGCAAAAGGTGTGCGTGAGTGTCACCCTACACAGGCTGATCCCGGTACAGCTGACTGAAGGGCGATTTCGTGGCCCCTGGACTTCCGGATTAACGAGGGCCCCGGAGAGACGGTGGACTCGGCACGTAAGAAGAGAAGCGCTAATAATCCCTGCAACCCCGGCCATCCAGCCCCAGCCGGAACAGGCGCGGCCTCCGCGAGGTCTTAGTGCCCTCCGTCTTCCCGGAGGGTTCGTGTGTAAAGGACTGCGGGAATTGCATCATGTATATGACGGGGCCGACGAGGAGAGAAGCGAGGAACTGGGGGACGAGAAGGGGGTGGGGAGGCTGAGGAAAGACGCGCGTGCAAGAAGGCCGATCATTTCATCAGAAGGAAATGTCATAAAGTATATGGCCTCTCCAAGGGGTTTAGAAAGCTCTGGCTGAGTCATAGCCGGGATTTTTACAAGGAAGGGCCTTGGTTGAAATGAAGACGGGATTAGAGATGTGGGACTGATGGATTTGTAAAGCGCAGGGAGACGAGGGCAAGTTTTTAGATTTCCCCATCATTATTTTGGGCTCAATGCAATCAGCTAACACACAACTCAAACTAGCTAGCCAGGCCTGCAAATGGTCCTCTCTTCGCCTCTTTGTCCCATCTGCTGATGCTGACTATACACACACACACACCACAGTGTGGTTCATGCCTGTGGGTGTGCAAGCATGCAGATCACCCCAACTCTTGGCCGTTTGTTACAAAACAAATGGTTGGGCAAAGAACTTTTACACATCACAAGTACAAATCACATTGCTTTCAGCCATTGGAGGAATTGGCTTATTTTGATGGCATTAACTATAATCGTTATGAGGCACGCAAGTTAACTTAATGCCAAATATTATGGAAACACGGAGGATCTTTCTCTTTTCTTTTATTGCTTCTTTCTCTGCAGTTTAATATAGCCTGTATCCATATATCAGGGCTTCCAGAATCCCTTGCTGTGAAAACATGCATCCGAAGCAAAGCTATATACAGGAACAGATTGGTAGGGGAATGTTGAGCCTTGTAGTCTATAAAAGTAACTTTCTGAAGCTGTGACCCACCCTGAACCCTTTTACTGTTGAAATTTGAAGTGAAATCTCAGAATGGGCTGTTATGTGGGAATGAAATGGAAGATCCAGAATGCAAACAGTTAAATAAAAACCCAGGAGTGTTTCAAAGTGTAACTTAATATAATGGAGAAACCAAGTCAATATATGTTGATTTAATTGCTCCTTCAGTGGCTGTACCTAGGCCTGAAGCAAGCAGTCATTTGCTGACACAGTTCAGGGCATGCCCAGGCAACAGCCCACCAATGCTTGATCTCTTTGTAAAGTGGCATCTTTGAACCTAGACTTTTGTATTGAAGCCAGGATTTGTCAATGCCTGCTCATGTTTGGACAACTGCCCACCCATCCCCTGCTGTCAAACAGACAATGGGAGCTGAGGCAAAGGAGAAAACCACACCATCTTAATTAAAAATGTCTAAGCCTAATGATGAGGATGCAACTCAGCCTTTATCTCTTGTTTTATGGATTGCTCAGAGCGTTTAACTGATGTTACCCTCCCCCTCCTAACAAGAACCCTGCAAGGTATGTCACAATTATGAATTCCCAGAATCCAATTAGAACCGGCAAGACTGCTCAAGGTGGAGGAGAGACGGCTGAGACACCAGCTGGTCTAAGGCCACCTCCTGAGTTTGCACATGAGGTGAGATGGGGATTTCCAAGCTCACGCTGGTGAGTCATTGTATTGCACCCACTCTTGAGATGTCCAGGCAGATTCTAGTGTCCCGCTTTCTTTTGGAAGGCTTTTAAAAGACACATTTATTTCAGTATTTACAGACTGCATTTATTCCACTTTTTTGTAATTAGCAACCTGGGTTTGTAATTAGGTTTGTAATTTCTAAGGGATTAAAAGAAGTACTATTTTATTCCTCCTCTCAAAATGTACATACTTTTTAGGTCAGTTGTTTTAAAAGTTCGAAAACAATTGTGGAACAATAATGCTCCTTTCTTTATTTTGTTGTTATTGTCTTTTTAAAAAAAAAACTTATGAATGTGAGGAAATAAAATCTTCACTCAGTCATGGGGCAGTGTAGTTTTCGTCAAATACTGGTATGGCTAATGCTTGCAATCTGGGTCCAGGGCAGTCAGTCTTTTCCCACATAATATAGTTCAGAAAAACAGTTCCTATTATTCAATTCTTGGCCTAGTTATAATCTACTTTTCCCTTGAAATGGCTTCCTCCCCATACTGCCCCTGTATATACTGGAGCTTGTCATTTGTGGTTCTAAGTCAAAGATGGACAAAGTGTGCCTGACAAGGCATATCTGTGACCTTTTAGGCCACCACAGACCTCCAATACAAAAAGCAAAAGCAAAAACCTATATTATTATTATTATTATTATTATTATTATTATTATTATTATTATTATTATTATTATTATTATTATTATTATTATTCTCTTTCTGCTTCTGGAATTTTCCAGGAGCATCAGCTTTTGATTTAGAACCTCATTCCCCTGAAATTCAAAAAGAACGCTCCGTCTTTATGACTGCAATGTTAAGTACATAAATATAGGAACACAGTGTGGCTTACTTCCAAGGAAATAAGCTTAGGGCTGATTTGGTGTGACTTTTCTATTCTGCTTTTCCCCCCATGGATGAGACTGAATACAGCTTACATTTAAGTAGGGCAAAGATGATTAACATATAAAGTAAATAACAGCACTGTTCCAGATGTATCAGGCTACAGTTCCAACTCTGCTTGGTTAACATAATTAATTTGACTGAGCATGATTGTCCTACCAAGTTGAGGAAGTCTGATCAGGTAAACATCTAGGGCAGAAACAAAAGGTCCCTTCCTCCCTTTGGACAAAAAATACACTTCCCCATCTTTGTATATGCTTAGTCACACAACAACAATAGCATACATAATCATGACTAGAGTGCTTTGTGTGTGCTTGTGTGTCTGGGAGTGATTCAGGAGCCATATAACTGAAAATGTAACAAGGCAGTGTACAGCCTGTGCATTGCTTTTCTGACATGGCTCCATCATTAGGCAAAAGCTGTTGCCTCAGGCAACAGACAGGGAGGGGAAATGGTGTCAAAGTGTGGGAGGACACAACCACAGGTGTGCTACTTGACCAATCCTGCACATCTTAATGTGGCCTCCTGACTTAGGCATGGCAGAAGATTAAGTCCCATTGCCAGTGGTTCAGATGGCAGTCCAATCAGCTTGTGACAAAAGAAAGATATAGGTATGTTTATACTTCCCTGTCCCATCAAATTGTTTTGAGAAGGCCCCATTCACAGGATGTGGGGAGGGGTTAGGAGTGTCCAAACTTCAGCCCTCCAGATGTTTTGGACCACAACTCCCAGAATTCCAAGCCTGTATTGCCAATGACAAAGGACTGTGGAAAGAGTGGTCCAAAACATCTGGAGGACTGAAGTTTAGATACCTTATGACATTCTTGTGTTATTATAATGGATTCTCTTGCTTTGTGGTTGTTATAGGCCATCAAGTCACCTCCAGCTTAGAGTATGGTAACCCAATGAATGAGCATTCCTCAAAGTGCCCTGTCTTGAACAGCCTTGCTCAGCTGTGGCAAACTCAAGTCAGTGTTTCCTTTAGGTGGGTCAGCCCTTCTGATCTTTGGCCTTCCTCTTTTCCTGCTGCTTTCCACCTTTCCCACCATTATTGTCTTGTCAAAAGGATCTTGCCTTCGCATGATGTGCCCAAAGTAGGACAGCCTCAGCCTCAACATTTTTCCCTCTAGAGATAATTCAGGCTTGATTCGATCTAGGATCTTCTTCCACTGGTGAAATCCCAAAGTAATCGTATCTTCCACTGAGGGAAAATTCACTTAGGGCAAACACATTTAAATGTAATTCCTGCCAATAAATCTTTGGAGAGGCGCATTGGAGTGACCTCTTTGACCTCCTCCTCTTTCTCCACCAGAATTATCGAAAGCAAAGCAAAGCAAAGCAAAGCAAAGTGTTCTCCTTATAGACTGCCCCATACCACTTCAAGTAGTCTCTGGGCGGTTTTACAATTTTAATTATGCAGGCTACACATTTCCAACCCCCCCCCAGCAAGCTGGGTACTCATTTTACCAACCTTGGAAGGATGGAAGGCTGAGTCAACCATGAGCTGGCTACCTGGGGTTGAACCCCAGGTCGTGAGCACAGTTTTAGCTGCAGTACAGTACAGGCATTTAACCACTGCGCCTCAAGGCTGTACTGCTTCAATTTACTGCTTTCATATTGTCTGTTTTGTATTATTTTTGTTCTTGGCTGAGCATGCAGTGTGATTAAATGCTAAGAAATATCTACAACAACAACAAAAGTCCTGTATGGTATTTCTGTTTATCCCTGAGCACATGCTCCAGACTACATCCAAGAATTATTAGTTCTGAGACAAGCGGAGAACCACAAAAGTGCTTCTCAGCAAATGTCAACACTTCCTGAAAAATAGGGGGAAATGGTATAACCATATGGTGGGATTACAGTACTTTTCCATGTATAAGACTATATTTTTGTCTACAATTGTTAGGCTAAAATTTGAGAGTCATCTAATACACAGAAGTAAGCTAAGGAGATAAACATGCAGCTGTAAAACTGTAATTTTGGATTGGAAAAATGGGGGTCATCTTATACATAGGGGTGCCTTATAGATGGAAAAATACAGGTAATTGCATCTCCCCCCCCCCATTTCTTATACCTTCATGTCAGCCAGGAAATGCAAGTCATTCTCCTTGTCATCTCTCCTACCACTGCTTTCTAGGTTGTTTGGAAATAATATCCAAAGAGGGATTGAACACATTTGGCTTTCGATGACACGTTTCCCAGTTATTTTTCTAAGCAACTAGTCATTCATTTGGCATGGCTACAGAGGTTTGGTACAGTGGGGAAGGGTTCCCAGGGTGTCAAAGGACACGAGAGGAGGAATTATGAATCAGTTTTATTTCCGAGGCAAATATGAAAGGAAGGTTTGAAAACCTCTTCAAGTGGAAATTTACAGGCATGTTTATTATCGCTCATAAAGCAAAACTTACCGGCCCCTGGACAACACAGATTATCCCACCTTATCCCTCTCCTTCACCCAGCCCTGGCCTATGACTGTCCTCTCTCACTCTGTGTTGTGAAACTGAACAGCAAGGGTGTATAATCAAGGATGCATGCAGAAAGCTCAGCTGCCTCACCACTGATAACCCTGGGGCAGAAATGTGAAGACGTTCAGGCTTTGTTCATATGTACTTACTTACATACATGTAATCTCAGAAGCTCTGTCTTTAGTCTTTGAAAATGAGAGAGGCAAGGAAATGTCCCTGTCAAAAAATAAAATAAAACAAACAATTAATTTAAATGATGGGAAGAGTTGGATCCTGGCTGTTACTGACTAGTGTGCTTGACACTGATACCAGGAAAGGTTCTCTGCAGTAAATAAATAGTCTATGAGTATTTAGAAAAAAAGAAAATGCAGTTATTGAGTAAGTAAGTAAGTAAATTTATTGATTAGTCCCATGACCATATCAACCAATGAAAACACAGAATATAAAATACATTAAATTACATGCAACCCCATCCAGTAAGGTACCCTACAACACAAATTCAGAATATACAGAAGTCATATATGTAGATCTCCTTTACAGGATACTCCAATTTGATCGATGTAATGCGTTCTTAAAGCTGCAGCTTTAATTACAAACTTGGCAACTTTGCAAACAATGTACACACTTAGAGCCCGAAAGAAGGTAACCCAATTGTGAATTGGGTCCCTATGGACTGTTCTTTCTAAAAAGGGGGATAGATATTATTCAAAGTAGCTCAAATCAGATTAATCACTTCTTTTTTTGAGAAAGAAGATTACAGGCCCGGTAGATCAAGGGAATGCTAGGGAATGTACTGTATCTTGGTTTCAGTAAGTCTTTTAACTGGATCTGCCATGCTCATCTCACACGCAAACTAGTAAAAGGTGGGCCAGAGAATGTGATTCTTAAGTTGTATGTGTGTGGGGTGTGTGTATCTTGAGAACATCCAGAGGTGCTGGGGAGCATATATGACTCCCTGGGAGCTGTGTGTGGCTTATAGACTGAATGTGGGATAGCCTGCCCCATAAGATTAGTTGAGGAAGTTAGATATGTTAAGCCCAAAGAAGAGAAGAATGGCTGCTGATATGATACCTACCTTCAGATATTTTTGAAGTGCAATATAGTGCTTGGACTGTTGGTCTACTGCTTAAGAAGTGATCAAAATTCAAATCCCAACCTGACCATAAAACTCCCTGGATGATTTTTGAACCAGTCACATGCTCTTCTTCTCTGATCTCCTTCACAGGTTCGTTATGAGATAGAATGGGGAGAAGTAAAGTCTTTATTCTACCCTGAGTTCTTTGGACATATAAGACACATATATGTGAAATGTAGACAGACAGACATTGGTCTCAGTGACCCTTTAGGTCCCTTCCTTCCTGCTCTACAGGTTTCTGATTCACTGATTTTATCTGCATAGCAGTGAAAGCTTTTGTTCCACCGTGTGGTTTTTGAGGATTCACATCCTTTGACCTTCATTCAGAGTGCTGGTTTTAAAAGCCCTAAATGGACTGGGCCTAAGGGCGCTTTTACACCACCCCTAAAATTCGAGGCAAAGGGCTCCCAGATGTGGAGCTTAAAATTGTTTTCCCACCAGCTCCAGACTTTAAAAAAAATTAAGTACGACCACACCCACCTAAGCATGTCCCAGCGCATTTTCCAAGTACCTGGTCTCCGAAGGTGACAAATTTCTGATGTGGATTGCAAAGCAGTGAGTGCCGGGCTGTCCTTGCCTTCTGTTTGTTTTTTGCCCCCTGCCCCTTTAAGAGACTGGAATGCTTCCCTGGGGCAGCTCCAAGGGCAGAGCGGAGGTGAGCCTGCATTCTTTTCTCCCTTTTTTTCTCCCTCCCCTCACGCAGACAGGAGCAAGGGAGTGCGGAGGGTTGGGAACACAGCAAGAGGAACAAACCCCCAAGATCTCTGGTCCAAATTTAAGTTGCCAGAGGATCTTAGGGGTTGTGTAAAAGCGCCCTAAGTTATCTCAAAGACTGCATATACTCCCTATATGAGCCAGGCTCGGGAATTAATATCACCAGGGGAGGCCTTTCTCTCAGTCCCACCACGTTCGTAGGTGCATCTGATGGGGACACAGAAGACGGCCTTCTGAGTTGCTTTTCTCTGACTTTTGGAACTCCCTCCCACAGGAGGCCAAACTGGCCCCATCTTTGCTGTCCTTCTGCCAGCAGGCCAAGACCTTTTCCTTTTAAATACTGTATTGTCTTTCTTCTAAATCTTGCCTTGGGTCCCTTTTAAGGAGAATGAGAGGGTAAAAATATTGTAACTAAATAAATGCATTTCTTTAAGGCTGGCTTAAGATACTTCGTTCTCTGAGGCAGAAGAGAACCATATTCAAATCAGTATACCGATGTTCCTGTCTTTGGGAGGAAAAAAAAGAATAATAATAGTCATAACGAAATAACAGAAGTAATAATAAAAGTTATAGTAAACATGTATTAAATCACACCTATCCCCATCTGCTTAAGATTGCTGTCTTAGGGCGGTTTTACACGACCTCTAAAATCCGGTGGCAACTTAAATTCGGACCAGAGATCATGGGAGTGTGTCGCTCTTACTGTGTTCCCACCCCTCCGCATTCCATTGTTCCTGTCTGCGAGGGGAGGGAGAAAAAAAGGGAGAAAAAATGCAGGCTCACCTCCTCTGCCAGTGGAAGCCGCCGGAGCCGCCCCGTATGGATTCCTGTCTATTAAAGGGGCGGTGGGGACAAAAAAACAACAACAGAAGGCGAGGGAGCCCGGCATTCACAGCTTTACAATTCGCATCGGAAGATGTTTTACCTCCTGGAGGCCAGGTACTTGAAAAGTGTGCTGGGACGTGCTTAGGTGTGTGTGGTCGTACTTAATTTTTTTAAAAGTCCGGAGCTGATGGGAAAACATTTTTAAGCTCCGGATCTGGGAGCCCTTTGCCTCGGATTTTAGGGGTCGTGTAAAAGCACCCATAATCTGCCTAATGGTCTCAAATGCTACATGGCTATCTTATAACATATTGGAAAACATGTGAGATAGTACACATTGACATCAGAAGTTCTTCTCCTGCTACCATAAAATCCTTTTCTCCAGAGTCTTACTTAATGCAGGCATGTCCAAACTTCGGCCCTCCTGATGTTTTGGACTGCTACTCCCAGAATTCTAAGTGTAGTTTGCCAATGGCAAAGGACTGTGGGAGTTGCTGTTCAAAACATCTGGAGGGCCGAAGTTTGGACATGCCTGACTTAATGCATCATAGGGCCTTTTTACACGACCCCTAAGATCCGCTGGTCCCTTAAATTCGGACCAGAGATCTTGAGGGTTCGTGCTGTTCTTCCCTCCCCACCCGCTCGGCACTTCTTTTTGTTCTGTCTGCGGGAGGGGGGGAGGAAAAAAAAGCCTTAGACAGAGACAAAAGAATAAAAGGCTTACTTTTATTTTACTTCCTGGTTCCTCTTTAAGGGGCGGAGGCAAAAGAAAAATAACAGAAAGAAGCGAGGAGACCTCAGGCAGTCTCCGGATCAAATATTTTTCACCATAAAAAAGCAGGTACAAGAAAACTGCTGTTTGGTCTTGCTAAAGTGGGCGGGGTCGCACTTAATTGTCTGCAAACTCCGGAGCTGGTGGGTAAACATTTTTATCGTCCGGAGCTTGCAGCCATTTGTGGCGGAGCTTAGGGGTCGTGTATAAACGCCCATAGTTATGTTTGACCTTGGACATGTCCACAGTTTGAATTAAAGCATTTGTTAGAGCTTGAACTTTTTACAGTTCCGTTTTGACCACAGTCCCCAGAATACCTCAAACAGCATAGCTCTCTGGGACATATTGGGAGGGGGGCACCTTTGCCACACTCTGGGAAGCCACTGAGGATCTTATAAATGATGGCACTCTCATCCCTGTGAAAACAATGAACAGATTCTTTTCCCAGCAAATCAGCATGTAAAACCTTTCAAATGATGTTCTCAGCTTTATGAAGTGCCTGTGGGGTGCTGTAATGTGCCCAGAAGTGTATTGTTTATTAAGATGGCAAAGATGTTACTCTGATTAAGGTTGGGTTATACAGTATGTAGGTTTGGGAAAGTGATGATCTCTGGACATTTGTAGATAACCTGTCCATATTTTCATTTAAGGCATTGCAAAGAACACTATCAGCATGGATGTTTACTTTTCTGTCTTTCACAAGTGAGCCCAAATATTCATTTATGACGTACGGAGTGCAGAATATGTACCAGCTGTGTTATGGACTAGACAGGCAAAGACTTCTTATGGTTTAAGCGAAACACAGATATTAGCTCAAAACATTTAACATTTGCCAATGTCACTTGTAGTTGTTGCTGATTTGTGGGGGAGGGCAGAGATTGGTACATGGCTTGACCTCCATTTTCACAGGACAATTGGTCCACTGCCTGTGACCTCAATTCCAACTGCTGAAGTCATTTATGTTGACTGCAGATAAGCTGGCAACCGTTTGGGACAGACGTCCCATAAATTCATCATTACTGCTGACAGCGTAGGTGACCTGCAAAGTGAATGAGGAGAGGCACGTTGGTAGGGAAGGGTGAAGTAGGATCCAAGCTCAGAAATGTTACTTTTTGAACAACAATCCCTAGAATCCCCAACCAGGTGTGGGCTTCTGAAAGCTGTAGCCATATGTTTCTGTGTTCCAGGTGGGGTGCTTGCTGTTAGCTTAAAACCAGGCTGGGGCAGAGATGGAACAACTATAGGAAATCATTAACGTTTAACAGTTAGTGAGTTTTATCCTTCTACTGAAGGTTGGACGTCATCGTGGCTGTTTCCAAATTCAGATGCAGCAGCTCTCAATGTTCTCTTGCATCCAGACGAGTTCCCAAAGCTTTTCTTCCAGTAACAGATTCTGTTTCCTGCATTTTCCTCCCATTTATTTTACCTTGAAAGACCAGCTGCAACAATTTGTAATTCTTGTTTCTCATTATGTGACCAAAGTATTTTGGCCTCCTTTGTTTGATGTATGATTTGTTGGTGTTGATGTATTTTCCTTAAAGTTTCTTCACTTGTCATCCTCTCAATCTAGGAAATCTTTACCATCCTGCAAAAAATCAACATTACAATTATTTTTGTATCTATATACAGTATTTTAAAACCCTGTGATCTCATGCTAAACAGTAGAACCAAGAATGTACAGCATAGTTTAATGCATATTCTGAAAGCACGGAATGTTTATTTTGTGCAATGCTTCTGATGACTAAAATTGGTGGAACGGAAAAGAAGCAAAATACCTGTGTTAATAACAACACATTTCATTTAAGGCAGAAGGGCGCAGGCAGACAGACTACTGTCATTGATTTGTGTCATTAAGCAGTTGATGGTGAAAGAAGAGTAATTCCAAATGAAGGTCTCTGCACTTCAGCAAGGAAGACACCTTAAGCCACAATTAAACTAAAGTAATATACTGCAGAAATAATTTCATTGCCCATAATACTTTATGGAAAGAAATTAAATTGCCAAGTGTGAAGCTACAGTGTTGTCTCTTGCAGAAGCTAACTTATTTCCTTCCTTCCTTCCTTCCTTCCTAACTTCCTTCCTTCCTTCCTTCCTTCCTTCCTTTTTTAAATGTACCATAATAACAGTTTCTACAGGGTGGCAAGTGTTAGTCTGCTGCAGAGAAATGACAAACAGTTATGTGTCACATTTAAAAGTAACAAATTTACTACAGTGTGAGGTTCTGTTGACGTGCATACCCAGAAAAGCTCAGACTGTAGTAAATCTGTTAGCTTTAATGATATCATGTGATTTAGAACTAGTCTGGGCGTTTTGTTATGGATTATAAATTTGAGAGTCCTACTGGAGGATTCTGGGAGTTGCAATCCAATTCTCTGTGTTGACCAGTGCACAGAAGCTGTAAGAGCTATAAACTATAAGAAATGTGTCAATCTTTGGGGTGTCACAGGGCTCTTTTGTTGTTCTCAAGTGGAAACAAGTTCTGGGCATCACAATTAATCTTATTTCTGAAGATGAAAGCATAGTCTTGAAAAAGTAAAAAGCAGGAAAGGTGAGGTACCATTTTCTAATAGTGTGCAAAATATATATTACTACCTCTGTTTATAGGCTTTAGTGATTCTCCAGAAACCTATGAAACCTGTTTGATCGGAGAGAACAATAAGAAAGAAGAGTGAACATCCCATGAGAAAAGATGCCTCCATAATAGCACCTTGAACTCTCAGAAATTATTACCTGGTGCCTGCCTGAGTAAATAGGCAAGGATTAGATTGCACATCTCTTTACTCTGAGGAAAGTCTGCTGAGGAATGCAGCCTTGGAGGTTGATCTTATGCAAAGGTAAGCATGCTTTAAACCCGGTGATTTCAATGGGCTTAAGTGCACCAGATGCTTTGTTAGATTCGTCTGTTACTGAGTCAATTAGTCTTTGAACTTCTGGATATGAATTTTCAAGTTCTGGGGGTTCTTCTTACCTTTGGTGGCAGAGTCAAGGTGCCTCTTGAGTTCCAGGGTTTTTTTATGGGGGGGGGAGGCGGAATATAACCACAAGGGTTGTATTGACTTTCACACCTTTTTTTTTCTTTTTTTGAAAAATGCACTGGAACCTACCCATACCCACACACTTTCTCTTGTGAATGATTTTTCAAAATGTGTGCTGAATATTTCATGCTGCCTTTCAGCTTGAGATTTTAGAACTGCTTGCTTGCTTGATTTGTGGTTCCCTTTTCATCGCATTCGATCTTTTAGAAAAACTGAACTATCAAACCAACAAAAGCATTGTCCTTGTGGTTCTATACGTGTTAAAAACACTCTGTCCGATATGCCAGATTGTTTGAAAACAACAACTAGGAAATGTATGGGGATCCACTTAGATTTTAACAGCTTCTTACTAGAGCCGCATAGAGTTATGTTGCATGCTTGGTTTGTTGGTTTACATGTGGTACATGCCACCGTTCAGTACCAGAATTTGCAGAGGGGTAAATCATCTTTTATTTTCTTTTGGTACCACAACTCCTAGTAGATAATGCTTGGGGGATTCTCAGAATTGTGCACTTAAAGAAGACTTTTTCAAAGCTCTGTTGAAGGGAAGTCTATCTACCTCAATTTTTCCCATGTGTTGCTACATCAGTCCAGCTTAGCAGTTTAGCACACTTGTGTATTAGGGAATCATAGTATTGCCAAATTGTTTCTGCTAACTTTGAAATATTATGACCCACATTGACACAAGAAAGTGTCATACAGTATTTGTATCCCATGCCAGCTAAATTCCACCCTCCCCCCCCACCCCCAAATTAACCATGACCACTGATTATATCAACTTGTGGTTTGAATCTTGTAGTTATGCATCGGAAGAATTATATTGAAATTCCAGAAAGCGGATAAACCTGATTTCTTGAAGGTACCAGAAGACCTTCTGTTTCTAATTCTTTTGTATAACTCCTGTTTCCTGTGGTCTATCTTGAACATATTGCTTTTGGTGTACTGGAGTACCTGCAGCCAAGGGCCAAGAGTTTGAATCCCGTTGTCACTCCTGAGATAGGGGCCAACTGAGTGTGTGTGTGTGATTAATGAAATTATGCAACCTGATATATAGCTGGCTTTGGGCATACTCTTCAGTAACAGAGTGTTACTGAAAGGAGCCAGCAAACCACTTCTGAGTACTGGGAGGGTTGATGTCAGGCTTGGCCTGATGGCATATTATTGGTACTATATATGCATGGATGCACTTGGCTGGCCATCCCCTTTACGAAGAGATCAAATCTAAATAGTGCCATGGAGTCCTTTGTGCAAATGGTCAAAACAAAACAAAAACCACAACTCGGGACAGCTCCTTGGAATGTATCTTGTAAGGCTTCCTGAAAAGGGACTGGAGGCCTCTACGTGGCAGGCAGGCAGGCAGACATGCTGAGTTCAGCACTTTTGCAGGGAGAAGGGGGAGGAGAAATAGAGGGCAGGGATTGGCTGGTGATCAAATTACACAACACAAGAACACCCCCCACCCCAAACCTATTCAGAAGCATGAGTGTCCATGACAAGCAGGGAGGGGAACTCAGATTTCTTATAGCTGGAAGGCTGCTTCAAAAGCAAAGGTGCACCATTTTGGATTTGGGGGGCTACAGCTCTTCCCAACTCTGTCTTCAGGCATCAAAGTTCCCCAGAGGCTGCTGCAGGGTTTAAGCCCTTCCTCTGCAAGCCTTAGAAGGCTCGGACTCCGTTTCAAAGAGAGTCACTACAACACCAGGAGATAAAATTGAAATAACAACAAATATATCTCATTGATTATCATTCTCATGAATCCTGTGCTCATGCAAACATTGGATGCTGAGAACAGGATTTAATAGTCATCGTGACAGTGTAGTATTTCTAGTAATGCTGGAGATAACATTGGCCTGTGGCAGCCAAACAAACCAAACATCCTCCTGGGATATCATCCGTTCCTTAAAGCATGAACTTTCATGGACCAGAGCCTACTTGAGCAAGCAGCTGGGAAAGGAGGAGAACCACAGGAGGAGGGTGGTAGAGCTGGAAGGGATTTGGAGTTAGTAAAGTCATTTATTTATTTATTTATTTATTTATTTATTTTCAGACTTATATACCGCGTCCTATTTCCCCAGGGGAACTCAGGGCGGTTTACACAGATTAAAAACTAAAAACAGTATTGGCAGAAAGGCGGGGGGAAAAAGAGAGAAAAGGTACTTCCCTAGCAGTTATCGAAGGCGTCTTTGAAAAGCCAAGTCTTCAGCTCTTTCCTAAAGGACACCAGCGAAGTTGCCTGCCGTAACTCGCTCGGCAGAGAGTTCCAAGCTGCAGGGCCGGCCACCGAGAAGGCCCGCTTACGAGTTGACGCCTTACAGGCCTCCTTCGGGGTGGGGACACGGAGCGAGTAGGCCAAAGAGGATCAGGTGGGTCGGGCCAGGTCTAATCTCCGGGAAATACGCTCTGCCAGATAGTCAGGGGCCAAGCCATGGAGGGTTCTGTAAACCAAAACCAACATCTTGAACTTTATTCGGGAGGCAACGGGCAACCAGTGCAGGCGGGCCAGGATGGGGGTGATGCTGTCGAATCTACGCGCTACAACCACCAAACTGGCCGCCGCATTCTGGACCCGCTGCAGTCGCCAAACAAGGTTCAAAGTTCATGCCCCCCCCCCAGTTCAGTAGTAGATAGGAAAAATACGAGGAAGAGGAGGACTATCTGGTCACTCTCGTGGGCCGCAGTAAATTATTGTTTTCAGAATCCCACGTTGATACTTGAAAGGCTTCACGAAGGGCTGGAATACCCAACTACAACAACGCATTTGAGACGTAGCCCGGACTTATGCATGTATCTATTCATTTTTCTTATTTTTCGCCATTGTCATCCTTAAGGCTGAAGAGGCAGGTCGGAGTAGAAGTGCGCAGCACTGGCAAGAAATTCAGCAATTTGGCAAGGAGGAGGAGGAAGAAGAGAGAATAAAGCAGAGTGGGCTCGCTTCATCCAATCAGGGTTTTTTAATGTCCAGGAACTGAAGGCTGGTGTGCGAGGTACACATAACCCCTTTGGGCTAACAGAAACAGAGCAAAGGACGAGAAATAAGCATATTTTCCACCCGTGATGTGATTGATGCAAGTGAATAAATTATATTTTTATTCATATTTTTTTCCAGCCGGGGCATTGCAGAGACAACATTATAGAGTAGTGTTGCCGCAGAGGAGGTCACAGAGAAGTGTCACTTCTATAACTTTTCATTGTAGGCTGCTTTTTCTCCTCCTCAAGCTCTGCAGTGGACATGCCGAAGAAGGATGTTATTGGAATCCAAAGCTTGCCTGTTTCTGGTATGTCAGTGGTCCCATATCACCCAACACATGCACATACATTCTGTGCAAGGAGCACAAAGCTTTCTCTTTTTTTCCTTTATCAATTTCGGACTTTCAAGCTCCAAGTGCCAGGGCGTCCATCACCAAAATGACAC
Organism: Phrynocephalus guinanensis; assembly: GCA_037367245.1. Classification (NCBI taxonomy): domain Eukaryota; kingdom Metazoa; phylum Chordata; class Lepidosauria; order Squamata; family Agamidae; genus Phrynocephalus; species Phrynocephalus guinanensis. The sequence goes on along the minus strand of CM074735.1, from coordinate 41,385,294 downwards.
TCACTTGTACATGAGAGGGATGTGCTGGCAGGTTCAGGGGAACAGCAATTCTTCTAGTGGTACAAAGTGTCTTTGGCTGGGCATTCTGTGGGAAGAGAATAACAATATTGTTCTGGGAGAACTGAGCATGCTCAGTCAGAAGACGAGGGAAACCGACCCTTGGGGAGGCAGAATTGAGTGGGACAAGGACAACCAGAGGGAAGGATGCTGTGCCTTTTAGAGGGGCAGGTGATGCTTTCAACTGTTTTTTAACTTAAAGCATGAAAAACCCATCTTGGGAAGAACATGCACATGGCTTCTATTGTGCCCCCACTCAGGGGTGAAAGAAATGGTACAAGGAGTTGATTTATATGACATGAATAAAGGGGGATAAGCAAATCCATGCATGCAAGTATATCTTTTTTTGGGGGTCTGATAGGGATAAACCAGGCATCCAAATACAGTGGTACCTTGTATAAAGGAATTAATTCATCCAAATGAAATTATGTTAAGCAAATTTTCCTTTATACAAATTTCCCATAGGAATGCATTGAAAATGGAGTAATCCCATTTTTATGTTGTACGGATTTGCCCCATAGGCAATTCTGTTAAGCAAATTTCCCCTATCTCTGGAATATTTTATGTTGTACAAGTTTTATGTTATACAAACTGTTTGTTATACAAGGGTCCAGTGTAATGTACCAAAGTCCTGAAATAGGCTGGAACTGTAATGTTAAAAAGTAAGGTATTCTAAGCAATGATACCACGATTTCGGATGCAGGAGCAAATTCTAGCACCCCCCCCCCTTAGTGGGCTTGGCCAGGAACACCCTCAGATGTCGCAGGACTGAGTTATCATGTTGTGAAGTAAAGTACTCAACCTTAATGTGAAAAAGAACTTCCCCTTCCACACAAAGTCCAGAGTCGAAAATTGCCTAACTGCTCTAGTAACTAAACAAAACAAAACAAAACAAAAGAATCTGGAACGTGGATCAATGGAAGGGGGAGGTGCCAAGGACATTCCTTGTCTGGAGGACTTTCTTTTTAGCACTTTTTAGTACCATTCCTGACTTTCTCCTTGATCGGAAGACAACTACCACCTCATTCACATCTGGAAAGAAGGGTTGCCATTTCTTCCCCCAAAATATACAGGCCAGCCAAATATAGATAAAGCAGGGAGAATCAGATGCCTGAGTCTATCAGAGACAGAAAATGCCATTTTGCCAGCAGTGGTTAATGGAGAGGTGCCAGGTTTAGTCCTGCTTGGAACCAAGAGCTGACATAGGAGCTGATAGGCAAGAAGAATTGGAGATGGAGGAGCAGAGATTATTGCCCAGGGCCCTTGACAGTGGCACAGTGGGGAAGAAAAATCTAGAGTTTACCTCATGGCTTCTTTAAAAACCCAAGGGCCACAACCTGATTAGGCGAGCAGGCACTGGCTGGGCATGGGTATTTATTTATTTATTTATTTATTTATTTATTTATTTATTTATTTATTTATTTATTGCATTGCCTGCTGCGTGGTAAAATAAAATGAGATGAAGGGTCCACAGAGGATTGTCTCATGATTAGATTTGGCTTTTGAGCCTCCAGAGAACTCCTCAGTAACTCATCAGATTGAGAGGAAATTCAATGCTCGGCTTCCTGCCAGCAGTAGCCGGTCTAGACAGAGAGTGTCTCTCTGCTTTTCCCTGCCCCCTTCTTAGTTGCTAAACCAGTCTCTGTGAATGCTAATTTTTCTTCCCCGCCAGTTAGCTAGCTACCCTAAATACAGCATCAGAGACAGTGAAAGGTGAGGGCAAAGGGCATTCCTTGGCTGGATTTCTATGCTATTCCCAGCCTTGTCTAAATTCAGGCTCTTTTTGACTGAGAGCTACATTTTGTCATGCATTCTGACTCCTTGTGTGTCTGTCTGTCTGTCTGTCTGTCTGTGGCATAACTGGAGCATTAGAATACTGCAGACTGTGTGTTTTCTCCAGGAACATAATAAGATAATGCTGAGGAATGGGGGGGGGGGGACATGTTGAAGTCTGAGAAGAAATAATATGTTTTATATATCTTTTACTATTTTTCCACCGCATATTTCCCAGGCTAGAATAGAATGCCGCCAGATTAAAACAGACGTTCAAAACCTGTGATTTCCTTGGCTGAACGTGGTTTTCCAATGATATATAGCAAGAATACCAGAAACAGATGTTAAGAAGTTTAGATACTTTTTAAAATAGTTCATTCCCATCACACCAGGGGGCTTATTTGGCCCGGCAGATATTTTGGACTACAATTCCCAGAATCCTGAGCCTATATCACTAATGATAAAGGGCAGTAGGAGTTGTAGTCCAAAACATATGGAGGCCAAAGGTTCGCCTCCCCTGCATTATGCATAATATTTTTTGTTACTATGCTGAAGTCATGCATCATAATGTTGTTCACTGTGTTAGTCTTTGCTCTCACGTGCCATGGAGACACTTCTGGGTTAATATTTGCAGTGTTATATTGCCTTGTCTTATGTCTGATGAAGTGGACTTACCCTTGACAGCTCATATTAAAAATATAGAAGTTAGTTTTTAAGGAGTCACCACATTTTTGTCTCTCTTCCCCCCCCCCCCAACCTATATTTCTGGCTTGTCACTATCCCTGACACTAGACAGATTCTCTAATAATTCACGGCACAGCTACCCTTAAAGTAGTTTGAATACTTAGGAAAAGAAGAAACAGTGCAAATTTAATGTTCAGTTGTCTTTAATGCGATGAATGAAATTGTTTGGATGAATTTTTCATTATTTCCTTTATGTTTATGGGAAGTTTAGTTAGTTTTACCCTCAAATCACTTGATCCACAAAGTTTGGTCCTGTTTCTGTATTAAATATTATTGCCTTGGCACCCCTGGCACACGCTCACAGCACCCCAGGGTGCCATGGCACCCAGTTTGAGAACTGCTCTTATATTGGTTAAGAACTGTGAGTAAATTGAACCTTTTTATTTATTTTTCTCTTGCCAACCTCTCAGACTGAGTTACTGAGACTACAAGTGCCAGTTGATGAAAGAAACAAAAAACAGATGGCCTGCTCTGGGGAGACTTGAAACTAATTGTGCTCTGCAGGTCCCTGCACTTGGCTGTGCATCTTGAGGGAGTTTTTTTTAAGCTTGAATTAAACACTCTGCCAAGACCTAATTCTGAGCAGCAGTGCATAGGGCTCCACTATAATAAATCTCAGCATTTTATCCCCAGCGACTGCTCTGCACAAAAATTCCTAAACATTGGACCTAAGAAAGTATACCTCCAAGAGTTTGCTTTTCCTCTTTTTCTTTGCTAAAAGTAGCAGCTGGGTTAATTCAGAAGGCTACATGTGAAAACAATATAGACCAGCTATAAACACCAACAGATTTATTGTGGCATACAGTCATGAAACCATCAACAAATGCAAGAGTTAGAACCTGTGATCATTCACTCCACTCTCTTTTTTTAATGCTGTGATGGAGAACTTGTAAGGTGAACCAACAACCACCTTTTTCACATTTCCAATAGTCATACTCAGAATGTCCATAAGCAGATAGGAGACAGCACTGCATAGTGGCCATTCATGCTTCCAGCAGCAACAATTAATAATAACAGAACCATCATATTTTTGATATGCTAATTTAACATTTGGAGTGTAAAAGGAAACCATTATCTTGATTGCAGCATATACGAATACAATCAGAATTGATGGTAAATCCTAGTTCTGCAATTTCATAGTAAAGGCTCCTTTTTCAAAGTCTTCCTGCCTTTAAAAAACCGCAGTGGTCAAGTGAGGGACAGTGAGTATTGGGAACCCAAGATTTTCTCCAAACACCGCTATTTATTTATTTATTTATTTATTTATTTATTTATTTATTTATTTATTTATTCCGCCCAATTTTCCCAAGGGAACTCAGGGCGGTGAACAATACAAAGACAATTCTAAGCAAAATAAATCACATCCACAATGAGCATATATGATACAAATCCAAATCGGTAGAAGATCAAAATCAAAAATAAAAATACGAGGGCAAGATGGCAAAAACACAGGTAAATGAACAAACAACATCAACTTCCTTGATCGTGGAAGGCGACCTTAAATAGCCAAGTTTTCAACAGCTTCTTGAAGGCCGGGAGGGGCTCCGCCATCCTAATTTCACTTGGCAGATGATTCCAGAGTGTAGGGCCTGCCACAAAGAAGGCACAATTCTGAGATGAGACCTTTCGCGCCTCCCGAGTGGCCACCCAAAGAGAAAGGGACTTTACTCTTGTATGTACAAACAGCGTGATTTGTTCTGTGTAGAAATCAGAAGGGTATTGCTGGCAGGTGAAGACATGCATCACACTGGAAAGTGAGGAAGAGCATGAGTTAACAGAGGGGCTTAAGCCTATCAGAATGTATGTTTCAATCTCTCAAGAAAAAGAAGTCCAGTTGCCATGACTCAACTTCCAGGGGGGGAAAGCGTGAAGTGCGGAAAGGAAGGACACATGATGTGAAGCACCATGGATAGGCCTCACTCTCTTCTTATTGCCCTTTTCCAGGGAGGCCTTTTAAAAGCCTCAGTTGGTGCCAATGTGGAGCACAGTTCATGTGCGTCTGTATATATATTACTTTCATGGAGGGAAGTACTATTTATCTGAAAGATGTGCTCCCTCCACTTCTAAGAATCCCCTTTTACAGTGGGTTTTCTAAAAAAAAGAAACAACCTTTGACTCGCATCTTTGCAGCGTAGGAGTGTATTTGGGATGTGTGTGCTGTTGGACAAAAGGCATTTAATCCCCGCCCCCTGCTCATCATCTATACCAGTGGCTCTCAATCTATGGGTCCCCAAATGTTCCTGGACTGCAACTCCCAGAAACCCCTTCCAGCACAGCGAGTGGGGGAGGCTTCTGGGAGTTGCAGTCCAGGAACATCTGGGGACCCACAGGTTGAGAACTACTGATCTATACTAATGGACTGAAGCTTTAAAAGGCCTCAGAGGCTGATGGCAATGTGTGTGTGTGTGTGTGTGTGTGTGTGTGTGTGTGTGTGTGAGAGTGTGAGAGAGAGAGAGAGAGAGAGAGAGAGAGAGAGAGAGAGGCGGAGGGGAGAGAGAATGCACTTCAGCCAAATCACATTGAGACCCACACCTTTGCAATGTGATGACCCCAATACTTTCAGGGTCTTTTGCACTCAATACCCAGTATACTGAACGAGATGAAATTTGGCCCCTTTGTTCATTATCATCGTCGACAGCTATCCTAGAGAAATCTACGGCTGTAGCTCTGCCTACACTTCTAGTACAAGTGGAAAAAGCAAAAGAGTTCTGCTTATATAATGCCCCATTGGGTGGTTTACAATTTATTTACACAGGCTGCACGTTGCCCCCCCCCCAGTGAGCTGGGTACTCATTTTGCCGACTTCAGAAGGACAGAAGTCTTTGTCAACCATAAGCCAGCTTCCTGGGATTGAACCCCGAGTTGTGAGCACAGTTTTGGCGGCAGGACAGCAGTTTAACCACTGCACCGCGAGGCTTATAGTACAGTCAGTTCTCAAGCAGCTGCCAAAACCAAGGGCCCTGTTTTTGCTCTTGTTCAAAGCCATCAAAACACTCCCACTGGTGGCTTATGTGAGAGTTCAGCTGAGACAGGGGGGGGGGACCCTCTTAAGAGCCTTCCTCCCTGAAGAGAGTGGTTAAAAGGAAACACACAAAACAGTCCAGGCGGTTTCCCTTTCAGCCCCTGCTTTCTGGCTTTGCCATTCAGCCTCAGAGAAGAGTGTGGGTGTGGGGGGGATGTGGGTGCACATTTTAAAATGTCAAGCACAGTGAGAGAGGCAGGTGTCTGAAAATACATCCAGAGCAACAGTGCTCGGCTCCTTTTCCTTGCTGAGCCGTGAGTTTGTGGCAGTCCTTGCTGTGTGTGTGAGATACCTATCAATTCCCATACTTTTAAGGATTGGTGTGTGTGTGTAATAATACATCTATTGGCTCAATGAAAAGTGGAGCTTTTGAGTTTTCCAGAACTCTACTGGAAGCTTTTCCATGACACAGCACTGCAATGAGGAGTTCATCTCCTGTAACCACCAGTCTACCCCTTTGGCTATAAGTGTTGTTATTTTAACTTGGTGTGATGCCCAAATTTGATGTCTTATTTTGCTGGAGTTGATCAGCTTTTTCTGAGCCTGCAAAGAGGTCTGTGGGATTTAAGGTTTTCTTGAAGGATGGTTGAAGTGCCAGATGACTGAAGGAAAGCTGACAATTTCCCTTTTTAAAAAGGACAGAAAGGAAGAACTGGGGAACTACAAATTGGTCAGCTTGACATCAATCCCAGGGAAACCTCTGGAGCAGGTAACACAATATAGTAATCATACTGCAAGCACCTTGAAAATCATTCAGTAATAACTAGAACCCAAAATGAATTTGTTAAGAACAAATCCTGCCAGAATAATTGTATCTCCTTTTTTGGGGTGGAGGGTAACTTCCCTGGTAGATGGTGGGAATGCAGTAGATGTAATATATCTTGACTTCAGCAAAGCCTTTGACAAAGTGCCCCATGATATTCTGATTAGCAAATTAACAAGGCGTGGGCTGGATAGAACACCTATGAGGCAGATAAAGAATTCTGAGTATGATTACAGAATCATACAGAGAGTGCTTAATAATGGTTCCTCCAAATGGGACAAGGTAACAAGTGGGGTACCACAAGAATCAGCCCTGGGCTTGGTGACTTGGATGAGGGAGTGCAGGGAATACATATCAAATTTCAATGAAACCATAGAGGTATCACCTAAACTAGAACTTCATTTCCATGAACTACTTTTTGAATCTTAAAACTCCCTTCTGAAGGAGGCTAGGCTAAGTCCACAACTAAACATGGATCTTTTGTTCAGATAGGCAGCAACTGAGGAAAGGTTACTTTCCCCTGTTGCACTTTTAAATGGCTCTGATTTCATTGTGTTTTTATTAATACTAACTTATTTAACTCTGTTTTAACATAACTGATTGGATTTCTTAATTATTTCCAAAGAAGTAATTGGGTTAGCCAGTTTTAGCATGTTGGCAAAACTAAAAGTGAGAAAATAAGAAAAGAGAAAAAAAAACAAATATTGTTGCCCTTTAAAGACTAAGATTTACCCATATTTTTCAGACTACAAGACGCCCAATGTATAAATTGACCCCCACTTTTCCAACCCCAAATTACAGTACCACAACTGCACAGTTTTCTCCTCAGCTTACTTCCATGTATAAGGTAATCCTCAATTTTTAGTCTCACGAGTTTAGTCAAAAATTAGTCTTATACATGGAAAAATACTGTACAGTATTTCAGTCTGAACTTTTGTGGATCAAAATCTACTTCAGAGCTCTCTCTCTCTCTGGCCCTTTCATTTTACCTATTTGCTAGGTTCTTTAGTAGTACCTGTTTTTAATTCTTGTTAACGCCTTCAGACCTGAACTGGAATAAAGGTGGAGTATCAACAAAATGAAAATTGGACAGTGAAGAAAGGTGAAAGGGGAAAAATCATTTGTTTGAAATATAATGCTGGAGCTTTGCAGATACACTGGACTGTCAAAAAGACTTTCAAGTCTAGAGCAAATCATGCCTGAACTGGAGGCAAAAATGACAAAACAATCTGTCCTAGCTTCAGCACATGAGAGAAGGTGAGATTCATTGGGAAAGACAATAATGCTGGGAAAAGCTGAAGACAGCAGGAAAAAAGGAAGACCAAATATGAGCTGGACTAACACCTTAAAGGAATCCACAGGCTTGAATTGACGCTAGCTGAGCAGGTCAGTTGAGGACAGGACATTCTGGAGATTTCTTTTTCATTGATTTGTCATGTGACAAATTAAAATAAAATTAAAACCATTACCATCCACAAAAAGCTTGTGCAACAATATGTCTGCCTTTAAGGTGCCGCAGGACACTTTGTCATTTCTGCTCTGACAAATTTATAGGACTGTCCTTGGCCACACCATTAATGTACTCCACCAATAGCATAAACAGAAGGATTTGCTTACTGAGTTCAAGCAGAGGGGCAACAAAGGAAGCATTTGGTTCAAAAGGCACATTTTAAGAAGGCGGTAATAGCATGAAAAGGTGATAATCCCATTTGATCCAGATCCAGCCAAAAGTAGTCCTCAGTACCACTGAAAGCAGTGCAGCTCAGCTTATTATTCCGTAATAAGATGTGCTGTGTTCAATAGGGTTTACTCCCAGCTCAAGTAGTTCACTGTTAACTTACATTTTGGAAGGGAAAGAGAGAGAGAGAGAGAGAGAGAGAGAGAGAGAGGAGCACATACTCTGGCCAAGGAAATACAAGTTGATGATAAGGAAAATACTGTAAACACAGAATCTGAAACAGCTTATGGCTAAGGGGTGTTAAGACTTCAGGTTGAATCAGAAGGAACTTTTTTTTTTTACAAGATCAGGGGCTTGTGTTTAGAATGTAAGCAATTCCATGGTGGACATGCAAAAAGCTGTAGTCAGAACCAGTTATAGTTATTTTCCTCTGTGCATAATTTCTATGTTCAGTTCTTTCTATTCTGGTACATAAACAGAAAAAGAAAAGAAAAGAAGCATCTGTGTAAGTGTGGAAATTTTTCTTTCTGCTGTGGAAATTTCCTGCTTGGACTAGAGAGAGTTAATTAGAGGTTATATTTAATGTTCAGCCCATGTCACTTTTCAGGAAATTTAACAACTGCAGATGACATATTCTGAGGATACAGAAAGTATTCTGAGTTTCTTTTATGATAGCGTTCCTCAGTCTTGGGCCCTCGAGTCTGGGATGGTGGAAAAATTAAGATGGCTTGTATTCTACTGGGAACTTGATGCTTTTTAAAATTCAGTATGCAAACAAGAGCAAATAATCCTTTGAAAGTTGCCCTTCTCCAAAGTTTTAATGGAATTCTCTAATCAAATATGTGCATGCAAATGTTTATATTGGGTAAAGGGTACACAAAACTCTAGAGCGAAAATGATGTAAATGCATTGGGTAAAATCCAGTAGAAATTTGGGACTAGAGTCGACCTACTGAATCCGTGGGATTTGGTGAGTCGTTCCCTTTCAAAGTTCCATTAATTCAATGGGCTTCCTCTAGTTGCAACTTGTTACTGGACTTCACCCATTCTATATGAAATTGTCTTCTAAAAACATGTCTGTTAGGCGAAAACTGCAAATATGAATGTATTAGAAAACTATGCGTCCAAGAGCATTGAAATTTCAGTGCAAACTTCAATCGCCTCACCTTAAATTTAGAAATAAAACTGAAGATCAAGGAAATGAGCAAGTGAAATTCACAGATCTAGCCATCTCCATTGTAGATGGTCAGACTACAGTTCCCATCATACCTCAGCCAGCAGGACATCCAGAGAATAACAAGCTGAGGAAGGCTGAGTCTAGAAATTGGCGCAGCAAATGTCTGAATTGCTTTACTCTAAGGCGGCACAGTACATTGCCCCCATGGCAGAAAGAGAAAGGCCTATGTTTTGCTTCTGTAGGACTTCTTAATACAAGGCTGCTGGAAGGGGCACAAGAGCAAGGCTTGTGTTCTTTTGTTGGGTTTTCAAGTCACTCCCAAAATTTGGCATTTCTCAAACATGAAATGGCAGGTCTCGGTTGTAACTTTTTGAGCAAGCTGGTTTCCTGAGGCATGGGGTGTGCCTACCTTGCCACCTTATTGAGTTCCTTTACAAGTCAAGGCTGCTTTTAGCTGCTGCAAGACAGGCAGCAATTCAACAGGTGTATTTCCCATATGTGAGCTCAAAACTCCATTGGCCAAGCGGCAGGTTGTTGCTCAACATTTAAACACAAAAGCCCTCTTGGGGACGGGGCAAGTTTGGATGCTGCGGTTGGAAGTAATAGCCCTTCACATCTTGCCGAAATCTGCCAGTTATATGAGTACAGTTTAAAGACCAGGCAGCAGATCTGAGATTGCGCTCGTTTCAGCTTTATGAGCAGAGACTACTGCAAAGCAAGCTGGGTCAGACGTCCTGGCATGTTGTATGGCTCTCTCCTGGCTCAGAGGAGTCATATTTGCTGTGCTATTTGCTCCAAGTTATTTAAGAAAGCCCCACTCCCCTTTCTGCTGTCTGAATCTGGAGTTATTGGCTGGAGATATTTTTTTTGTACATAATTAAGAGTTCATGTACACACTGTGGCACGTGGGAGGGAAGAGGAGCAGAAGAGCCTTTAGTCAGTACAAAATGTTCCTCTTGGCATCTCTTGGAAATATGAAGAACAAGGCCTTTTGTTGTATTGTCCCACTCTTTCCTCCTTGTAAACAGTTTTTACGGCTTCTCTTGCATCCCACAGTCCCTCCATTTCTAAGAAAAGATAATGAATTCAAGATAGCAACCTCCCCCTTCATGCTTTGGATGGGTCAAATGTGAAGTGAAAGCCATCAATCAAAAGTGCCAGACAGTTATTTCAGCTAGAACCCTCTGTTTTTTTTTCAAACTGGAGGGGTTCCTCAGAGAAATGACTCTTTAAAAGCGGATGGTTTTCTGATTTTCAAGAATCAACTGGAGGAAAAGACCACAAGAGACTCGATAGAAAAAAGGTTGTGACTAGGGTGGAGCTTCTGTTAGATTAAGTCAATAAAACTACAAACCACGGACAAAGAAAGAACCTTTAAAGTTCAAACCGAACTCTTCATCAAGTGAAGATGGCATAACATGTGGGGTAAGGGATAGGGCACACAGAAGCACACACTCCCTATCTCTGTTTTAAATCTCCAGACTTGGGAGAGGAGGCAGTTATCAGCTTCTCCTCTGTCATGTAACCCAATCAGGGCCGGCGCGTCCATTAAGGCGAACTAGGCAGTTGCCTAGGGCGCCGAAATGGAGAGAGGGCGCTGGACAGCCTGCTGCCCCCCCCCGCCGCTAGCCACCGCCATCCGACCCCCACCATCCACCAGCCGCCCGTTGCCGTCCGTCCGCCGCCCCAGAGCCCATCGCCGCCCACCCCCGTGCCTGTCGCTGCCCCCACCATCCACTGCCCCCGCCGCTGGCCACCGCCGTCCGTCCCCCCATCGCCCACTGTCCCCCCCCCACGCCCATCGCCGCCCCCGCCATCCACCCCCTGCCCTGCCCACCCACCGCCCGCCCCACCCCTCGCCTAGGGTGCAAAAACACCTAGTGCCGGCTCTGAACCCAATAACATCTTGCTATCTTTGCTGTAGGAAACAGTAGACTGGCAAGGATGGCGAGACAATCAGGAAAGTTGTATAAAGAAGTGCAAAGGCGCCCTGTAGACCTCTAGGTCACAGATCTTAAATCAGTAGTAGAGAACTTCTGGAGGCACAGGTCCATGCTGCCCAGTAACCTCCTGTCCGTTATACCCTCCCTTACAGCAATAATCCTGATTTTGATGAAGTGGCAGCAAAACCAATTTCCCTTTCAAACAAGGCGTCTTGGGGTGGTGCAATGTCTTACATCAAATTGTTTCTAGGTATGTGATTCCCACTTTACTTCTTTCTGGAATGGTGCCTTGTACTCCCCCCCCCTTCTCCCAGAAGTTAGTTTTAAAGTGAAATCATAACCTTAGCCCTTGCTATGGTAGATTCAGTTGCAATGTGGGACAGATAGGGTCTCAGAACCAAGGGGGGGGCAGAGGTGGTCCAAAGTGCCACTCACCCCATCTTAGAGATAAAAACAAAACATACGTTAGGTCTGGACATTCTGCTGCTTCCTAGGAAACTGTCTTTCCTAATATCCTAATTACCGGAGTGTCCTGAAAACCAGGAGCCCAAGGATGACAATACCTGGGAGATATTATGGATTCATTGTCTTCATCCAGCAGGACTTAAAGACAAAAAAGGAGGATTTTCAAATTGCAATCTGCCAACCATCTTCAAAAAGTCATCAAAATATTATAAAAAGGCAGTGGGATAAAACTAAAGGCCTTGCACTCTGTCTTGTTTAGGCAGCAGGTTTCAGATCAAGACTGATCTGCCGATTGAAATTCAATGGAATTCTTTGGTTGGCCAGAAAGAGAACACAATTAATGGGAGAATCTTTGATAGTACTGGCAATTTTAGCAGGATAGCCAATCACAGACTAGAAGAAGAGAATAATGGAGTTGGAAATGTTTTTTAATTTCCACAGACTGCTATTTTTTCAACTTGTTGGAAGCATGGAGCAGCCTGCTTCGCAATTTCTGAAATGCAAACTCTTTTAGCAACCCCCACCCCCAGGTCTCTGTTCCAGGTAAGTGAAATGCAGGCATGTTTGGGGGGCTGCAATTTCCAGAAATCTTTTTGGGAAATTTCTTGGAAGTGGAGGCCAAGTAAACCAATTGGCACACCACTAATTTCAGGCACATATTTAGACTGTTCACATTTTAGAGACTAATGGCTTGGAAAAACATCTCTAGGTATCACAAAGTAATAGTGCTCTAGGTGCTAATAATTAGAATTATTTACTTACACCATTATGAATATAGTGAATCTATACCAAGTATAGGCTGGATCAATTCCTTGGAATTTTTAATACAAAAACATGTCCCTTAAAATACAATGAATTCAAGTACTGTAATCTACAAAGAACATTGCATAGATAGCCAAATCTCAACCACCTACATTTAGATGCAAGTTAAAAGGATGTTAGCAGTATTTCAGGCTTGGAAGTCATTAGTGTCTGTATAATTTCTCACATAATACTGTGTACCAGAAAGTTCCCTATAAATAGAAGTCAACAATACTTGTTCAGGAGCTTTGTTAAGGCAGCAATGTTAAAATAAAAAATTCATGGACATACTTATTCCATAAGTGAAAAAATAGCTCCTCCAGACTGAGGTATGTTGGAAAAGGTGTCTGGCAACTGGACTTCTTTTCTTGAGAGACTGAAATGTTTCGCTGCTCATCCAAACAGCTTCATCAGTCTAAGGCAGTGATGGCGAACCTTTTAGAGAACGAGTGCCCAAACTGCAATTCAAAACCTACTATTTTTTTTTTTTTTTGCAAAGTGCCAATACAGCAATTTAACCTGTATACAGGTGGCTATGAAGGGGTGATGTCAGGTGCCCACAGAAAGGGCTCCAAGTGCCACCTTTGGCACCCGTGCCACAGGTTCGCCATCACTGGTCTAAGGAAAGCTAGTTGTGACTCCTCCGTTTTATAGTGCACTTTTCAATCTCTCAAGAAAAAAAGTCCAGTCATCACCTGGATGACTGAGAATCTTCACAGATGTTGGAAAAGGTAAAGAACTTGGATTTCTGAATATTGTATTTCTAGTTTTAGAAATGGGAACTAGAAATGAGGAATGAATGATCTTAGCAGCTGTATTTGCTTGTTTCTTACTAAGGTCCCATTTGACTACTGTGATCAAACTGCACTTGTAGATCAAGGCAGGGGTTGTAGTTCTATATAAGCTGTTGGATTACAACTTTGCAAATTGCTTTCCACTGTTATGCTGAGCAGATATGTTGGGAGCTGCAGTCATGTAGTATCTGGAGGGTTTTATATCCAAGGTTTTTTTTTTTAGCTAGGTGATGAGTCAGGCAGCCAATTGCAGTCAGAACTGCGTATGTCTTAATTTCCTTTGGTTTATTATCTATATAGAGAGCTAAGGCATAGGAGTTCAATTTCATAAAAGAAAAATGAAAAACACTGTGGCACCTTACAGACTAACTGCAGTATTTTAATGCAAGCGTTTGTGGGCAGGTCCACTGCCTCAGACCCTCAGGAGGGGGCTGGCTTGTCCACAAAAGCTCACATTAAAATACAGGAGTTAGTCTGTAAGGCACCACAATGTTTTTCTTTTTAATTTTGCTTTTGCTTTTGCCTGATATGCTAGGACAGACTATGTTACCCCTCCACAAAAGATTCTGATTAGAATCTCCTGCCTCTGACCATTCCCTGCTCAGATTTTTGCATCAGTCTTCCACAAGTTTTCACTTTTTCACACTACAGGTCATGCAGACCGAACACTACTACATTTTTAAACAAGAATCTCAATGCAGGGTGTGAACGTGCTCTTAAATTTGGCAGAAGGTATAAAAAGATGTAAACACAACCTAACCTCAAGCAAATAAGTGTTCAGGATGGGACTCTGTCAACCACACTATTACTTTCTCAAGTGGTGGCAGATAACAGTAGCACTGTGGCACTCTACTTGTGGTCATGGATTTAATCATCCTTTTGGTACTGATCCTTTTTTTTTTAAAGCAGCTGTCTAAAAGCTCATGTTGGCACCAGGTAATTTCCATTCTGCCTTCTCCCAAGACCATGGAAAGAATACTGAAACAAACACAGCAGTAGTAGCCGGAAATAATTTATTTGCCAAATAAACAGTTAAGTGCACAGGAACAAATGGAAAGGATAACCAATGTTTCTTTTTAGAAATTAAATTCTATGTTTAACAGTAGTCAACCCTCACTTGACAACATTTTACAGTTAAGAGAGGAACAGCTGAAAAGAACACACTCACCAAAAACAATCTAAGACCAGGACACAGTTAATATTCTTCTGCCCATCCTACTATTTTATCATATCCATCTTCAAAGTTCCAGCTTAAGGCCAAAGCCTTGTCTTTTTCAACTCTGCCTTGCAGGAGTTTAACTTGAATAGTCACTACTAGGTCCAATTACCCAGACAACTTTCAGCACATAAGCTCCAAGGTCAGTGTAGGGTTGGAAGTTCAAATAACCACCTGTTCCCCTTTAAGCAAACAGGTTATTCTCTGAAAGATGATTGTGTCTCCTGTGTTACAGTAATCACACAGTCCTACAACAAGCTGGCAGGCTGGTGGAAAAACCATCCAAGCTATTGAAAAAGGGTTTTTATAAGCAGTTAAATCTTTATAAAAAGATTCACTTTTTACTGCATTTGCTAAAATAAACAGCAGCAATGGACTGTTCTTTTATTACACTGGGGGAGAGGCATACAGAACAACCAAATGCTTTAAAAGAGACTTATGCAGGTCGTTTATCTTTCCACATCAACAGACTACAAGTCTTCAACCCAGTGAAGGAGTAAATCCCAGCAGCTGTTCTATGGGCTTGTACCTCCATTCATCTGCCTCCAGTTCTTCAACTAAACTAGCCAGTTTTTCCATTCGAGCAACCTGCTGATCTGCAATAGAAAATTAATGGCAGTTTGAAACCAGCTTTCACTATGCCAATGAAATAAAATGCATTAATAACCATGAACAGTTTCTTTGCAACAGACAATTATTCCGTAGATTACATGACGGATCATTTTATTCCACACCTGAGTAGGCTTGTTTGAATGGATACACAGTTTTCAGATTTGATTTTAATTTTTATATTCTTCTTTAAACAACAATACATTGCATAGTCGCTGATACAGGACATAATGGAGTATTGTAAAACAAGATGCATCAAATTTGAAGGCAGGGCCCTCTTTGCATTAGATTCACTCCCAACATTTGCTCCAAACCTCAAACCAATCCCCACTAAAACCGCATTATGGTCTATGTCTCCTCTAAATACAATATTAGATTGGATGTCACTTCTCTACATTGTCATTTGTCTTAGTACCTAATTCATTGAAACAAATGCAGTGTCAACATCTTTGACACTCAGTGTTCAGAGTTAGATGGGGAAGTGGGTTTTAAGCTGCCAATGCCAACGTTGAACCTGCAAGAAATGCTCTTTGTTTGTCACACATGAATTTGGACCCGAGTTACACTTTTTCTAGCTCTTGTGTGTGTGTATCTATATCTATATCTATATCTATATCTATCTATATGTTTTAAAACAGAGATGCCTTCAAAACCTACATGAGATCATTTTCTTCTTTTCTTCTGTAACAACAAGGTGCATGTGGAGGACCGTGTTCCATAAGAAGCAAGAAGAAGCAAGAAGCAGTACCCCATTGAGATGCTTCATGTCGTATCTAATCAATTATCTCCCAAAAGTTATTCATATTACATGCCATATAAACTATTGGCCACTAAAGCTCAGATATCCCCTTGCTGAAAAGGCCCAATTGTGTTTCATTTTATATTCCCAGATAAGATGCCTGCTTATCAAACCTTCCTCATCATACGATTAACAGCCTCCTCTCTGTGTGTGCAAGATTCAGTTCTCTAGAGAAAGAAGAGAAACTCCTGAAATTCTTCAAAAAGAAGGCCCCTTCCACCCTATCATGCTCAAACTGAGGCACCAAGAGCCTTCCTGCATTTAAGGCAGGTCTGTTTATACAGTATATGAAAAACCATTCCCTGGTCGCAGGAAGGAAGCCTCAACAAAACTGCTTTTGTGTAGGAAAAAAGGAGATTTGTGAAGGGCTCTAACTTCAGAGCTGCCATCTCATAAAGTATAATCCGCTTGGAATGGTTGTCATTGCTGAAGGACACTTGTCTAGTCACAAAATATGGCTGGAATAGTAAATTACCTTCTTTCATAAACAATAAAAAGAGTTAATCTGGACAAAGATAACCCTTTCAATGCTTTCCACAAAGCTATAAAGATACCTGGGAGAGCTTTCTTTCATCTTGATAGCACTTCAGAAATACTAACTGATCTCCATGTATCATGAGAGTCAAGATGGAAGAAGAGCCATGAAGAGGTCATGTATGAATCAAACTGACCTGAAGAATGATTTATTAACAGAATTATCATTCCCGTAACTTCCTCACATGAGCAGAACATTTCTATTGCACTTCTTATGTGTACACTATGGATAAAGTTGTGGATGTTATAAAACCTATCTCGCCAATAAACAAGCTGCATAGATAACGCATTGTTTCTACAACAATGGCTAACACTGGGTCAACATAACTGGAGATCAACTATATTACTATTTCATTTTTTTAAAAAAATTGGTCATTTACAATAAGGCATTGATGCAACCACTGTGAGTATATCCACTGGTGTTTTGTACTGTACTGGAACACTTACCATGCTTTACTTGCTTTAATGTGGACGCAACTTGATAGCTGAAAACTGATTCACAGAGGAATCGCTCTGAGCCATCTGTAAACAGAAAAGAAAGGCATTTTAGGGTATCCTAAGATTGTTATGATCCCCAAAGATCAAGGACTTCCCACTGCCTGTCTGAATCCACCACTGAGAAAAACAGTTTTGTTTCACCACCAAGGAGTCTCACCAGCCTAGTTTTGGAATTGTATAGTTATGAGATCAAAATGATCAACTAACTGCCTGCCGAAATTCTGGGAGAACAAAAGGAGCCCTGCTGGATCAGATAATGAATCCTCCTAGTCCAGCATCCGCCCTCCACCCCACAATAGCAGACAGATGTTTGCTGGTGAGTTAACTAGCATAGTGATAGGGACATACAAGTCTCCAGAAACTGAACAGCAATTTACCAACTCATTGGCTATGCTTGTTAGCCTGACAGTCCAACAACAAGTGGCAGGCCACATTCTGTACGCTACACCTGTACCTGCTGGAGTAAAAGACAGTGGTTTACATCTGCTTCCTCTGTCTGCCTTCCAGCTATGGATACTTGAAGGCCAACTGCAGGGATACAGCAGTAGACAAGATATCTAAAGGGTCTAAAACCTATACTGTCTCCAGCGCCTTTGCAACTGTCAAGTAAAACCTGGCAAAAGCTACAAGAACAGTTGATAGTTCAGTGACTCTGTTCATGCTTTGAATGGAACACTCCTTCCCTCAACCCCCCAGTTGATCTCCAGCATCTCCTGGTGGGACTGTTCCGTTGTATTACATCCTGGAGAGCCACTACCCATTCACCAAAGAAGGGCGGTGTTAAAATACAGCAAATCCACTAGCCTTAAAGATGACACGACTTGAAGGTTTTTTTCTCTTGTTTAAAACAGATTAACACTGCTATCACTTTGAAAATTACCATCACACACAGCAGGCACTGAGCTAAACAGAACAGCAGTCTACCCAATTATAAAGCAGCTTTTAAAAAATGTAAACAGCTTTGGGAGCTGCCGCAGATGAAAAGGAGCCTGCAATTGTAATAAACAAGCAAACAAATGCACTGCCTATGAGCCTGAATGATGCATTATCCAGCTTTGACATTATAACTACTGTAAACATCTGCTAGTCAACCCTAGCTTTCATGAATTTGTCTAGTTTCCTTTTGAGCCCATCATAGATTCTGAAAATTAGTTATGCAGCAGGCTAAAGCAACAGCAGCACAACAACAACAACAACAGGCTTTTGCTCTTTACCAAAACTAATACTAATCAACATCCTTGGATGGTCCAGAGATCTAGTATTACAAAGAAAGAAAAATACTCTCTACCATTATCATGATTGTTTCTCTGTACTCTATCTACTTATAGCATAAAACAGCATACAATGGATTTTTTTTAAAAAAATAAATATTTTTAAACATTAAAATGTGAGATTTTGATAGACAATTCTCAATCAGGTAGTACAGTTAGTGCAGGAAGGCCTGACTGAAAAGATGGGCCTTTAACTGGTGCATGCTTTGGCTGTTGCCTCCAGATGATCAGATAGGAGGGCATTCAAAGGTCGTAGACTTCTGTGGGAATACAGATCAATGTAGACAATGCAGCTGCCAAAAAAAATTACCCATCTATCCTCATTCCCAACTGAAAATGGCAAGAAACTGGGAGGGGGTGGGGAAGGGCTGCAGTGAGTGGTGTCCTCCTCTATTGATGGAGACTATGCTGGATGCCTTTCCAGCTGGAAAATCTATGGTGGGAGCTCTCTAGTTCCAAGGCATGCAACATTTGGGAGAAGATCTGGGGAAAGGCATTCTCATTCTCTGTCACATTTCTGTTTTTTTTAATAATCCCAGCAAAGTAGAAGTTCTTATATCTGCTTTGGCTTTCCCTTGTAGGGAAGATGCCTCTATTTTCTTGACCATTTGGTTATTCGTTTCTGCAGTTTCCTCATTTTCAAGACAGAGCAACCAGTATGACAAATAGTCATAGCATAGATTTAGATACATTAATTGTATTAAATGGTTTTCTAAAATGGTTTCCTAAAAATCCCTAAAACAGAATTTTCTGATCACAACCACCCTACCACCCTCCTCAAATCAATGCTCAGCATTTCAAGAAAAGTATGCATTCATATAATTAAGCAACACCTCCATTGTCATAAGCACTAGAAAGCAGAGCAAGTGAGACCCACACGTACCAATGTCTATGAACCTGAAAATGCAGAAAAATGTTTTTCAGCCACCATTGATGTTCGGGTAACTTTGAAGCAGTCTACTTAAAAACTATGAAACAACAACAAATCCCATCCACTGCCCAGATTAGCCTGGTAGCTATGTGAGCAGTATCTAAATTTCATAAACAAATACATAAATCCAGATAAGAAAACAATTCACTGATGGGCTGACAGTCCTGAAAATATACTGCAATTTTAATTATGACTCGAAAAGTCTCCAATCCAATTGCAAGACTAAGCACTGCATGAGTGTCAAGAGAACAGTATGAGAAAAGAGTAGGAGAATCTTAACTGAAGGACATGCAGAAAATCTATTTTTCTAGGAACGCCTATTTAGGCCAGTTATGGGTGACTCAGCCATACGTACACCTAGCCTAGTAGCCAAAAGTACTGCTCAATCATCTTGTCAAGGGCAATCTAGTTAAGCAGTATACTTGGCAGAGGCTTTCTTAATCTTCATTTGCACTACCAATTAAGATTTGTTCAAAAATAAGATGCATTTATCTAAAACGTAGGAGGGGGATGTCAGCCACATTAAAGGAGAACAATTAAGTTTGGTCTTTCCTCAAGGAAAGAAAGGCCACCCATGACTGGACAACGTGTCTCATACACAGAGAAGGGGGGAAAGGATAGCTAGAAGAAAACAAGAGGCAAGTAATCCATTATGGTTGCAGAGCAGGTTCTGGCTATTGCAAGAGTGAAGTCTGCTGGCACGTACAGGAGCTGACACAACAGTTTAAGCCAAAGTTGGACAAATTGGAAAACTTTCCTAAAAATGAATCCATTTTGGGGGTGGTGCACTTTCAATATCCAACACTGTGTTTTACAAAAGATTTTAAATTAAAATGTATCCATAAGCTGAAACAAGAGAACTCTAAACACAAATAAAATATTTAGTCCCTCAGCTGTGCCTCTGTGCAACTAGGAAGGATCCACCTCGCCAAGGACGATGGGTTTTCTTCCCTCTGGATCAAAAGGAAGAGAACACGGTGCCTCATACATTTATTTTTGTATGCATATATTTGTGGCTTCCTCCTATTTTGATTAAAACGGCAAACAGAGTGAGATGGCCGATGTTTTCTTCCAGTATACTTGATCAGGGTGGGGAGAGTTTTGGAGAACAAGAACTACCTACATTCCCTTGCAGTTAAACACTCAGGACCTGCAGGCCAGAGTTGGGAGGGGCAAGCTCCAAGCTGCAGTCCGTCAAGCCACAATCCCCTCCCTCTCACACAGGTCTCCATGGATGACTTACTCAGACTGCTGTGCAGGGGATGGTGCTGACGGTGTGGGGAGGATTTGCAAGAACTGCTGCAGAGAATGAAAGGAGTCAGCTGCAGCATGCCAGGAAGGCAAATCCTTCCCTGCCTACCTATGCCCCCCTCGCCCCTTTTCAAGGCAGATTGGCGTGCGGAGAATAGCTCTACAGGCCAGAGTGGGCAGCATTCAACTTCCATC
The DNA here is from genome assembly GCA_037367245.1 of Phrynocephalus guinanensis. Taxonomy (NCBI): domain Eukaryota; kingdom Metazoa; phylum Chordata; class Lepidosauria; order Squamata; family Agamidae; genus Phrynocephalus; species Phrynocephalus guinanensis. Next base: position 41,364,774 of record CM074735.1, on the reverse strand, counting down.
CTCGACATGAGATGCCTTAACATGGCTTGCTCTCAAAATGCGGATGAATGAAAAAGAGCAACACAAACACATCACAGTTACATATATGAGGCACTTACAGCTGCAAAAAGGCACAAAGGACAAACATCTCTTTCACAGATAAATTTCTTGCTTCTGCCAGACTGCTCCTCTACATCTCAGATGGATTAAGCTGTGTAGGCCTTTTTTGTCTAGCAATATACTCTTAGCCATCTGGAATCGGCCTTGGAGGCCATTCAAGCACCTGGTCTAGTTCTTTTATTGGCACCTGCCATGCTTTGGCACTGGTGGATCGTACCCACTGTTTTCTATCTTGCCGTGTCTAATGTAGGAAAAATGTAGAGGTCCCCTCCAAAGTCTAACTGACAAGAAATATGTACATTTCCATGTCACTTACCACCACCTTTAACTAAGCCAAGAAGATCACATGGTTTTGATTATCAGTTTTAGTCAATCTTTTAACATCTCTCATCCCTCTGAACTTTGCAAAGTACTTCCTTGTTCAATGGGAAAAAAATGTATGTGGTGTACCCATGCTTTCTTGCAGCCAGCATTTATGTCTGTGAAGAATGATCTGTAATTAAATTCTCTTAAAGCTAGATTTTTCCAGATAGGAAATAACCTGGATTTTTCCACATCTCTAAAGCCTACAACCTGCTACTCTATCATCAGCACTGAAAACTAGACCAGACTTTTCAAATAACTCAAACTCAACAGAGAAAAATCTCAAGTAACTTGGATGGCAACATGACCATCCACTTAATGATCCAAAAATCATACACCACTATGTAGAAGATAGCACCTAAAAATATAGACAAAGATATTTTATGCCAGGAATCAAACTCTGCATGCAATTCAGCTTCTCTAAGGAGCACTTTGAACTTCAATTTCTCAAACGGCACTCTTTTTCAAAAAAAGGTTTTGTTGTTGTTGAAAAAGAGGAAACTCAGATGTAGTTTGGGTACAAGCTCTCCCTCTACATCAAGAAAGGTGTAGAGAACAAAAAGCCACCGTGGCCAAGAAACAGTCAGGCATCACTAAGTCTATAAGTAACAATCACTTTCTGCAATCTGATGTTCTTTTTAATATGGTGAACTACAATTTCTACCATATCCAATAAACATGGTGATGGGAAAAAGCTGGCTCAGCGAGCATAAAAAACAGACAAGTGTCCAGGTGGCAGGCACCATCCTTTGAAAACAATTCACTCAACAACTGTGAATGAACATCTATTTTTAACAGCTACATATTATTTAATGTTCTTTATACTCCACCCTTCAAAGAAACTTTCCCAGGACGGTTTTCCCTTAGCCATAAAAATAACAAAATGCATACAGTAAAATCAACAGCAATAAAATCTAAAACAGCAGGTGACACAGCAGCCAGCACCACCGATAAAATCACAGTAAAAGGCCTAAGAGAATAAAAAGCTTGTCCCCTGGCACCAAGATGACTTCAGAGGAGGCGCCAGGCAAACCTCCCGGAGAGAATATGCCACAAGGAGAGTCCAAAGTAATGTGAAATTATTTCCCAGGTTGCCATTTATTGTGTATCTTCCGTGTTAGTGACATCCAGAGTAGGGTTTATAAAGATGAGGTCAGAGGACACTCTCATGTGAAGACAGATTGGTCTGGGGCCAAACCATAAAAGGCTTTATACATCAATAACAGCACGCTGGATAGGACCAGAAAGCAGTGTAACATTTCAGTGTTACGACGTATTCCCTGTTAGAAGAAAAATAGGTTTGTCCTTTTCCAAGGAGAAAGGCGGGGTAAAAATACTCTAAAATAAATAAAACAAAATAAATACATATAAATGTGTTTCTAAATACAGTAGTACCTCAACTTACGAATTTAATTCATTCCGAATGTGTGCTCTTAAGTCAAACTACTTTTAAGTCAGGGCACCTCTCTAAAAAATTGAAAAAATAAGTTAAAAAATTTTTAAAAAATGAAAAAAAAATTGTTAAGCCGAGCAGACCATATCTAAAATTTGTAAGGCAGCAGTTAAAAACGCCAACATTTTCCCGCTCTTAAGTCGAGCTGCTCTTAAGTCGAGGTACCATTGTAACAAACCATCTATGATGAATGCTTTACAATGGAGTACCAGAGCCTTTATATCTGCGGCAATCTTTGTTCAAAAAAGATCAGAATGTCAATTTGGCCAACACCATGTTGGAAAATGGATGAAAACAGAGCAAGGAGAGAGCTTTGACAGCTCCCAGATTGAACCTTCCATCCTTTAGAGGGAGGGCATCCCCATCTAGAACAGACTGTCCCTCACAAATATGGAGAGATACCGAAAATCATTCTTCTCTTGAGTCTCTCCTCAGAGGTGACAAACTCCTTCCCACTATGCAGTTTGTAAGTGACTACAGCATAGACTTTCGTTATTTCAAAGTGGACAGTCAGATTCTCCCACCAGGACTCTGGTGCCTCTTAAATGTGTTTGCCAGAACAAGAATGCAGTATGTGCAGAAACAAACACAGGGTCACAAGAGAGGTGGAAAAAGCACTTGCTCTGCAGTTAAGCCACAGAGCTTTCGAACCATTGAGACTGTCGTCAAACAAATTTGGCCGTCCCCGTCCTTCTGTGATGCTGTCAGAATACATTCTACCATGGATACGAGTCCATGAGTTAGGGCCAGGGGTGCCCAAACTTTTTGTAAGGAGGGCCAGATTTGGTGGCTGAGAATGTGTCAGGGGCCGGTTGTTCCCCAACCCCGCCACCCCACTGCAAGCCCCACCCACTTTCTTTAAAAAAAAACATGGGGAGAAGGAGGGGGAGGGAGGGGCGGGCCAGCCAGCCGCGGGCCACTCAGAATGGCCTGATGGGCCGGATTTGGCCCCCGGGCCGGACTTTGGGCAGGCCTGAGTTAGGCAAACTACAGTCCTTAAAAGCCTATGGCAACTTATACTTTCTTGTCTTTAATCAGCCAAAGGTTCTTTGTAGTTTTTACCTTTGCCTCTTTTCTCTTGTATAACCATCTTAAGTTGCAAGAATGAGAACTTATTGCCTCTAGATGATTTAGACTCCAATCCCCACAACTGGCTATTCTGAGCAAGGCTGCTAAGAATTATAGGCCAGCATTTCTGGGGAATGAAAGGCTGTCCTGCCCCTGCTACCTCCAGGAGCTGACGACTCTGATGAAGAGGTGGGACGGGGATTCTCCCCACCCAGCCAAGGAGTGCTCAGCTGCTGGAGAAGGTAGGAATGGGCCAGGCCAGTTCCAGTCCAGATGAATGTACTGTCAGCAACGAAGGACCCTGATGGGGCGCAACAAAAGGTGAGTGGCACTGGGGGATGGGAAGAGGGACCACAAAGCAGCTGTGGTGACACATGACAAATCTTGTTGTGATGGGCCTGGACTGATTTGGGTCCATCTCTAAAGACATGTGAAGTGATTGGGAAATGTATACATCGGATGGTTACCTAGACTACACTGTTCTCCATGCCCCATCCCTTCTGAAGTTTTACATGCTGAGAGAGTCAATGCTCCTAAGAAACGATACCCAGGAACTGAATGTGAGATTTTTGCATTGGGATTCACTAAACTACAGATGCAACCAATATGGATTTGACAAAACTCCAGGAGGCAGTGGAAGATAGGAAGGCCTGGCGAGCTCTGGTCCATGGGGTCACAAAGAGTCGGACACGACTGAATGACTGAACAACAAAACTACAGTACCTTTGAGGCTCCTCCACTACAAGCTATATAGCTAAGATCCCTATGTGGTTACCAAGGCCCTATACCACCACGACTCTCACTAGTCTACTCTTCTACATTTTCAATTAGAAGTAGATCTCTTATAGCAGCATGGCTACACGGTACTGCTCACCCTACACTGTTACCATTGAGGGCATCAGAAAGTACACATTGTATCTAGAGATGGCAAACAGTGGCCTTCCAGGTGTTATTGGACTGAATATTCCTGCCACTCCTCATCACTGAGTAGAACCAATGGGAGATAATAAGGCCCAACATTGGTGGCCTCAAAATTACACCGATTGTCATTATATTATTAAAATTACCATTATAAAGAGGTCTCTTCAGTAAGAAATCCCTACCAGCAGTTGTTGATGAGACACTGATTTACCATTAAGAGTAATCAGAATAACTCCTTCCATTCATTCATCTTTTTATGGCTTTTACCACAGCAGTTATGATGCAGCCAATAAAATGGCATTTATTTATTTATTTGAAATATTTATGCCCCACCTTTCTCCTCAAGAGCACCTAAATCTTTAGATATATTAGCATACCTAATTATAGTAGGACTTTTAAAAAAACATTTAAAAAAACTTTAGATGTGAAACAGTTTAATAATCTATCAAGGATTTTTTAAAAAAGCCATTCAGAAACTCAAAAATGCTTTGATATTTAATTGGTTCCAAAAGCTGATTAACACAAGAACAAGAATTTAACCTTAATTAATCCTAAAATTTGGCATACAAACACTTATATCTGTATATGCATGTATATTTTAATTATCATTCTGATACAGAACACAAATAGTGCAACAGAGCAACCATTTGTGTAAAACATCAATATAAACTAAATTCAGTGCACTCTTTTTCTTGAATTCAGAACTAAACATGAATGAATTCAGCTATCTCTTATGAAACCAGAAGAGGAAACAACATCTTTGAATAATGGAATTTCTCTACTCATTCATCCTGTGGCTTTACAAAGGAGGCCCATCTCTACTTTTTATTACATAAATGACTAGACTTTACTGTTACATAAAAGTATAACTGCAGGAAACCCAATATTCCAAAGCTGTATCTTAAATGTGAGCAGGTAACATCCTCTATGGAAGTAAAACAAGTACAGTATAGAGCTGTGCAGCCACTGAGAATTACGAAAGAAAGAGTGGAATAGCTGATACCCATTAGGCTGCTATTAAAATAACAATGCTGAGCTTTCGAGAACATGCTCCCTTTATCAAAGCAAAGTAAAGTGCTTGGTGAGATGGTTGGCCAGGCTGGTGTTCTTTTGAAGAGGCAGAATACAGACATAGCCCTGCTGCTTTCTACCTCCTCAAAAGAACACCAGCTTGGCCATCCACTTCACCAAGGACTTTATATCTAAGAAACTTTTCCTGGCAGGGCTCCTCTCTTGCCATGTTTTGAATTTGGGTACAGTGCATGCCTTGATAAAGGGAGCTTGCTCTCGAAAGCTCAGCATTGTTGTTTTAATCGCAGCCTTGAAGGTATCCTCTATGGAGAGCCTTGGACCAGCAGGTGTTCTGAGCTATAGCTTTCACACCTCTCCACGCTGTGTGTAGGCCTACAGTGCATAAATATAAATATAAATATAAATATTTTTAACATCACAGTTTTAATTCAAATGTATTCGAAATCAAAGACTTCATTATGGAATTTGCTGCCTTGTGCTGTCATGTCATTTCTAACTTATGGTGACTCTAATAGCATTTTCAAAGTACTGTACATGAGATGTTCAAGGAGTAGTTTACTGTTGTGACCCACAGTGAGTTTCCATGGCTGATCGGCAATTTGAACTCATGCCTCATGACTTGGTCCACTGCTCTATCCATAATAATAATTATAATAATAATAATAATAATAATAATAATAATAATAATAATAATAATAATAATAATAATAATAATAATAATAATAATACCTTTATTGTCAATATACAACATGTGAACAATGAAATTGGCTGAGTCTCCCTTTCCCCCCCCCCCCCCACCCCACCCCCATCCCACTAGCAACCACTCAGTCTTATTGCACCCTGTGTACTTGACCACACCAGTTCTCCATTATGGAATAAAGATTATGAATTATATGATATGTATTACCTATATAAATTGTGTATTATGAGACAATGTATTCTTAAGGGAGGGGATTCTTTAATATCTAGAATGGGTGACTTTCCAATACTGTATTAAAGACTCTCCTAATTCTGAGGCACGCACGATGGAAAGGATACCAAAGAAGCCTTGGAACTGCAGTGTCTCTCTGTGTGTACAGCATTTTCCCACATATAAGACTATATTTCTGTCTAAAATTGTTAAACTAAAAACTGACAGTCATCTTATAAACAGAAATAAGCCAAGGAGAGAACTGCGCAGTTGCAAAACTGTAATTTTGGGTTGGAAAAGAGGGGGGCTGTCTTATACATGGGGAGCGTCTTATAGGTGGAAAAATACGGTGTGTTTCAGAAACTTTTAATTAGCCAAAAAGAAAAGAAAAGAAACAAAAAGGCCTGGCTGTTGACCTCATCAGACTTCCCCGTGCAGAGCTGTGCCAGCAAGATTTTAGCCTTCATGTGACTGCTGTTGAAGAAACAAAACTCCAGGCAGCTCCATTCACACAGGGCCTTGTACCCCTAGGCATATGGTCAGCCCACAAGTACTGAACCTGGAACTACTCAGCTTGAATCGCCCCAACAGGGTTTTATTAAAAAGAGAACAATGTCAATACAATTCTGTTTATTCCTGCTCCAAAAGCGTAACAAATACTCCTCGCCCCTCACTTCCCCCAGCCAATCAGAACCGCTGTTACATAAGAACATAAGAAGAGCCATGCTGGATCAGGCCAATGGCCCATCTAGTCCAGCTTCCTGTATCTCACAGTGTATCTCACAGCTCATGAGACTAGATATCTGTCTCCTGATACCACTCCCCTGCATCTGGTCCTTGAAGTACCCCAGTTTTAAGCCTGGAGATTACACATCTCCATCATGGTTTGTAACCTGTGATGAACTTTTCCTCCAGGAATCTGTCCAGTCCCCTTTTGAAGGCATCCAGGCCAGATGCCATCACCACATCCTGTGGCAGGGAGTTCCACAGACTAACAACGCGCTGGGTGAAAAAATATTTTCTTTTGTCTGTTCTTCCTTTCCCAGCCCTCAATTTGAGTGTATGCCCCCTAGTTCTGGCATTCTGTGAGAGGGAGAAGAGCTTCCCTCTATCCACTTTACTCATGCCCTGCATAATTTTGTACGTCTCAATCATATCCCCCCTCAGGCGCCTTTTTTCCAGACTAGAGCCCCAAATGTTGTAGCCTTTCCTCATAAGGGAGGTGCCAATGGTCCATGCTCCTCACTCCTCTCTTCCCATCGCTTAATTACCATACCACAGCATTTCAAACAGTATACTTACCTTTACCTTATGAACAACACATTTAGCATAACAGGGCATGCCATATACTGTACAACGATTTATTTTTCAATATACAAGACCAACTGCGTGATTCAAAGGCCTTCCCACAACCAAAGCCATTGCTTGCAAAAAAGGGATCTCAGGACAAAAGCTTTCACCCTGGGCACCCCACCACCACTGTCACAATCATCGCCCCAGATACAAGAGTGTTTGCTCTTATCCATGGTTTTCGTTTTCCGTGGCGGAGTCTGGAACTGATCCCCCATGGGTACGGGGGCCCTACTGTATGTATACTTCCACTTCCCCGAGGAGAAGAAAGGAGGAGAGGAATCTTTTATAGTATTTTTTTCTTTTCCCCAAGCCACCTGATCCTTACACATGGATGCAAGGACTGTTCCAAATGATACACCACACCTCAAAGCCACCCTGTTTAGCACATCTGAGCCTGAACCAGCCCGGGCCAATTGGACAGTCTTGTTGCACTCTAGCTTAGACAGACAGACTCTTTTTCACAAAATTGCGGTGGCCAGGCTGGTGGTGGGTGCTTGTAGATTCGAGCACATCACCTCAGTTCTGGCTCGCTTGCACTGGTTACCCGTTGTCCTCCAGATTAGGTTCAAGGTCCTGGTTTTGATCTTCAAAGCCCTCCACGGCTTGGGACCAGAGTACCTGGTGGAGCGTATCTCCCAGAGGTCAACTGAGTCCAGACCCACGAGAATGGCGCAGGCGTGCTCACTGAGGGTGGCCACACCCAGAGAGGCGCGGAAATCGCGTACGCGTGACTGCGCCTTTTCTGTGGTGGGACCCATTTTATGGAACCATCTTTCAGTGAGCTGCGCCTTGCAGGGTCCCTGCCAGCCTTCAGGAAAGCCCTGAAAACCCATCTATTCACCTTGGGCGACCTTTTCTGTTAATTTTTAATTTTCATTTATTTACTTTTATTTTATTTTACTCTTTTTTAATTTAATTTGATTTATTTTATTTTATTTTTCTCGCCACCAATGCCATCTCTTGTGGGGGGTATGGTTCCTCCCCACTTTTATTGCTCCCTGCTCATTTTTATGCTTGTCTTCTCTGTTTGCTTTTATTGTTCACCGCCCTGAGTTCCTATAGGAAGATGCGGCGGTATATAAATGCAACAAATAATAATAATAAATAAATAAAATTAGTTTGGCTCTTCTCTCTAAGTTTTTCTGATCTGTTCAAAAAACAATCCATGTTGCTGTCATGAAGTCAATGTAGGGATCAAATCATATCTTGTGGTCAGAATTCCCTTGAATCAGAAGACAGAGCTAGGCAGAGCAATTACCTTCTAACATTTCCCCAGCTCCTTTAGGGTAGGTAAAGAGAGCTTTCCGTGGTGTAGCAAGGTCTGAGACGCTGAATCCAGATCCAGTCACAGAGCTCCCACTGACTCCACCAGCTGAAGAGGAGGAGGAAGAGGCCGCCATTTTCCTGAGTCTGAATCTAAACACAGAAGAGAGATGCAAAACCAAGTTAAAGATAGAGCAGTACTCTCAAGCATATTAACTAGGGATCTGGGGTCAAATATATTTAAACGTCCAGCAGTTTAAAAAAAATATTGGTTTTACTATATCCCATATAGCAGACACACTCACTGGATCATGCATTTAGTTATTTTATGTAGCTGCCTGTAATCCTGATTGATCCACAGCTAATGCTGTTGTTCAGCTGATAACACATGGGACTGTCAGGGCGTTGAGTTACACACTACTTAGACTTTTTTTTAAAAAAAAAGACAGCATTCATTTGCATGCTACCTCCAAAAACACAGGCGTACCCAAATTATGAAAGATGCCATCTGGGGCTTGGCCTGCGGCAAATTAATATTGTTTTCAAGTGGACTGCAGTCTCTGAACTTCTGAAGTGATTAATTTTCAAATGCCTAGAACTGACATCTGGTCAGAAGATTTGCTTCAGATTCTTAGATTGGAAGGTTATCAACATATTTATGCAGGCTCTTTCGCCATCCACATCCCAAGCTCAATTATGGGCTTCTAAGTAACTTGTGAAAACTACAGTAAATGTCTGTATGGGCACAAAAAATAAAATTGGCACAATCTGTATCTTAAATTACATCAGGGGTTTCAGAGGGGCTTGTCTTTAACGTCCCCTACTTATATACTGCTCCATACCACTCCAAGTAGTCTCTGGGTGGTTTACAGGTTAATTACAGTATGCAGGCTACACATTGTCCGTCCCCCCCTCCTCCCCCGGCAAGCTGAGTATTCATTTTACTGACCTCGGAAGGATGGAAGGCTGAGTCAACCATGAGCCCGCTAGCTGGGATTGAACCCCAGGTCGTGAGCACAGTTTCAGCTGCAGTACAGGCATTTAACCACTGCGCCACGAGGCTTAGTTAGGAGTCTGTGGTTAGGAGACCACATGACTAGAATACCCCTTTGGGACAGACATGACACACTGGGACACACTGGGCAACCTGATCAGATGCCTTCTGAATCTATTGGGCTGTATTTCTTACCATGGATGGCCAAGACTCAACCGTACCCATGTCAAGAAAGACTGCAATAATTAATTAAACATTTAGTTAGCTTACATTTTTTTCTCCTCCTATCTTATCCCACCATCTCTCTCTACACACACACACACACACACACACACACACACACACACACACACACACACACACACACACACACACACACACACACACACACACACAGTGTTGTTATTATTTTATTTCCTTCGGAAGACGGGTGGTATATAAATGAATGAATGAATGAATGAATGAATAAATAAAATAAATAAATAAATAACTCAACAGGCACCAAATCAAAGCTGGAGGTTGTACTACAGCTCTTCAGTGATGCAATAAAAGTTTGGTTAAGACTGTTGTATGGTCTCAAAGTAAACAATCTGCCAAGACTTTATATTCATTAAACATAAAAGAGTAGGCATCAACCATCAAATATGTGCAAGTAGAAGAAAACAGCAGGTAATGTGCTTGCCACATCAAATTCATGTAATTTCAGCCACAACAGTTATCTTCATGAAAGCGAATGGGACCTGAGTATCTGGCAGAGCGCATCTCCTAAAGATCAGTGCTGACCCAGCCCATCAGAGCATTTCTGGCACTCTCGCTCTGGGTGGCCACCCCAATGGAGGCCCATAAGACTTCCACTCGTAATTGAGCCTTCTCCTGATGCCACAGAGATCTGCCAAGCTGAGTACCTACCATAATTTAAAAAGCCTTGAAAACCTGACTATTTAAAGAAGCATATTGCAAACACTAATGTGTTTTATTTGCTTACCCCTGTGTTTTGTCTTGCAGTCCAGCTTTTTTGTGTGTGCCTCTTGCGGGTTCATCATTTTGCTTTTAACTTGTTCTGATTGTCTTACTGCCTATGGTTTATTCATTATTTGACTATTGACTGACCTAGTCATTTTGTATGCTTTTTAATAATTTTGTTGATTTGCTCTTCTATGTAAACCACCTATAGTTCCTTTGGGAAAATTAGTGCAGTATGGAAATATACTAAATAATAAATAAATAAATAAATAAATAAATAAATAAATAAATAAATAATCTATCAATCAAGACTAGATACCTAACCATCATCTTTCATGCAACTGTGAAAGTGTTATATAGCCCTTGAATAGACACCATAACATGAAAAATGAATTCTTCTGCAACCGATTTTTGCCAGACATTCCATGGATTGCATAGAAAAGTAAATAAAATATTCTGTAACCACTAGATGTTTATTGAAATGTTGCAAACATTAGAATCCACACATTTCTGACCAAGCCTAAAAACAACATGCAATGCAAAATCTGTCCACTTGGTGGCACCAGAACTTCAGAATCCTTACACTTAAAGACCAATGTGTCTTTTGGCAAATAAGTGGGCTAGTGAAAGCAGAAAGGCAGAGTCGTCCCTGATTAGGTCTACACCCCCTAAGCACAAAGTCTACTGGAAGATTAGGTGCACTCCGATCATGAACTTGATTTTATATCCAGAAACCTATTTGGCCGCTATAAAAAAATGTGTAAATGTACAGCACTTCAGATTGTAATGACTTTTAACTGGCAATATATATGTGTGATTACAGTACAGTATCTTCTGATAACCTAATGAGTCGTCTCACGGGCAAAACCTATGCTTTATATTGCTTGGAATAATTTTAAAAAGATGCTTTGTTCATTTGTTTTGTGCTCCACGGGTCAAGCTGTCCTGTGAACTGTTTGCAGTAAATAACAAGGATGATTTTCTGAATTGGCTGCTAAATACAGTATATTGTGAAACCAGACAGCAGGAAGAGGCAATGGAACTGAAAAATTGAATAAAGTGTAGCGGCTTTCACCAACACTTTTCTTTTGTGTCATCCACCCACCCAGACACAAAAGTAATAAAAACACCATACCACGTCTCAGAAGAATTGGTTAGATTTGTTACCATGATAGAAGAGGAAAGTGTTTTAGTTCCAATGGAAAATTCTCATCAACAGAAGGGCTTCGTTCCATGAATGGATATAAGAAAGGTTAAACTCAGTTTAAGCATCACTGATGAAAGTTGTTCTGATTTCCTTAAAAAATCTTGCTATCTGATTTGCAAAGCTGTCAGTCAACTCTCCCCACAGGGTGTGTTAAAAGTGTTGGGGAAGGGTTGTTTCAGAAGCCTTAGAGCTCCTACCAATCTTTGTTCCTTTATGGTTACATCAAACACTCTTTCAAAAGTTCAAATACAAATCGTTCAGGCTTTTTAGCAGACCTTGCAGTCCTATTGTACAAGCACTCCAACAGCCTAAAGAAATGGCATTTTATGCTGTTACTTGAGAACACTGAACATCCTGTATACCAGGGGTCCTCAACCTAAGGCCCCGGGGCCGGATGCGGCCCCCAAGGTCCTGAATCCGGCCCCTAAATTGCAACCCCCACCTACCCATTTTACCTCTGCTGCTGCTTTTACTGAGAACACTGCCCCCAGTCCTGTATAGTGGTATACTGGTTGAAAACTTTGAGGACCCCTGATGTATACACACAATTATAGCTATCAATGTCCCCTTAGTCCCTGAATACCATGCTTTCATGTGCTGATCCAGATTCACTTCAATTATGTACAATGGCTTCCTTCATCATTATGAACTACACTGCTCATTTCATGGGCATACTCCAACATCTACCTCAGGGTTGTCCAAACTTTGGCCCTCCAGATGTTCTGAACCACAACTCCCAGAATTCCAAGCATGTACTGCCAATGATAAAGGACTGTGGGAGTTGTGGTCCAAAACATCTGGAGGGCCGAAGTCTGGGTACCACCGATCTACCTGGTGGATAGCTCAGCATGGTACCCAAGTGTTTGCTTGAGGAAATGTATCTTCCAACCAGTCATGTAGACAAATGGCTGCACAGCCAGAGGTTTAGAGTTCAATTCCCTACTGTACCTCCTATGAGTAGAGCCAGCATGTGTGGCCTTGGGCAAGCTGCATAGTCCCACGGTGCCCCCAGAAGAAGAGGGCAAACCACTTCTGCATATTCTCTACCCAGAAAACCCAGAAAGAGTAAACATAAATCAGAATTGACTTCATGGCACATGGATATGAGGAAGAGAAAACTGCTCTTTAAGATTATACTTTGTGCTATTCCACCATAAGCCAGAAGAGCTATAAATATGCAAGTAAACAAGAGTCACTAGTTGGTCTACAAAAAGGCAAGGGTACTGGTGGTCTTTTTACAAGGGTTTTAGTGTCTACATAGTGACAGGACACAAAACCTGCTTGCTGACTTTGAAATAAACAAGTAAAGAAATAAACCTAGACTCTTCCAGAGTTTAACGGCTTGAGTACTGTATTTGTCTTCTGGGTTTTTATCATACACGCTATCTTGAGGCAAAATTCAGTAGTTCAATTATCTGTCTTTCTGTCTGTCTCTCTGTCTATTGTTGTCTACATATTTCATATGTAACCCTAACTTCTTTCTACCTAACCTGATTGTGTTTGCATTGATGAAGTGGTACTGTAACATGAATCACAGTCATTGCAGATTTTATTTAAAACACTCAGAAGATCATGCCAGATCACTCCCTTAGAGACTAAGGACAAGATCTTGTTCAGGAAATGCAGAATGGATGAACAAATGCACAAATGGTCCTCCTCTCCTACCTCTAACAGGATGTGCTTCACATAACCAGCTATATACTAACTGTAAAAGTGGATGCACAATACATTGAGCAACTAGCTGTGGAAAAGACAGCATGCCAGGGGGTGTATAGACTTGTGCCCTTAGTTGGGCACTTAATCCCAACCAAATTTTGGCCTAACAAACATTTGTTGTTTGTGCCATGAAATCAGAACTGATGTACTATAGTAATCTTAATCTCCCTTAGTCTCTAAGGGAGTAAGTGGGATGGTTAAGGAGTGGTTTTACCAGTTTCAGTCTTCAGCAGTCTTCCATGGCAAAGCAGAGGGATCAAACCTTGGTCTCCTGAGTACTAGTATACTAACTAGCAAGCATACTGTGCCACAAATCATGATGAGCTTTATGCCACAGACCTGTAATATTCCAAGAAAGTGCAAAAGGAGTTGATTCCAAGAAAAACACACTGAGTTGTTCATCTTTTTACATCTATAAGTAACAAACGTTTCAAGAAACAGGAATTTCAAGCAATTTAAGTCAGCGATTCAGCAACATACAAGAGGATTTATAATATAGGTGATCAGTCACCCTATCCTAGAATTATGGGGTTCATAGAGGACTCTGGCTTATGGAGTGGAAATTCATTTGCACATGTGCTACTGCCAGTGTCTGGGTAAAGGCCCTACAGAAAAACCAATTAGGTGCATCACTTATATGCCAGGAATACCTACAAAAGCTTCCCAGTCAGCTTTCCTCACTAGCCTGGGCAACAAGCTTCCCTGTGTCTTCAGTGATACAAATCAGATGAACAAAAACCACACTGGATCCCTCACCCACCATCCGCTTGACACAGATCTCAAATTAAACAGAATTAACTACTCACAAGTGATTTATATGCCTTTAAAGATAATGCAAGATACAAACCTTACAGAATTAGGCATATCCTTGTGACAAAATGAAACAGAACTAACATCAGAATGGGGATGGGGGCTGAATCACCAATATTTTGCCAAGTCCTGGATGTTCACTGGAAGTACAGATTTTGAAGTTGAGGCTCCAGTACTTTGGCCACCTCATGAGGAGAGAGGACTCCTTGGAAAAGTCCCTGATGTTGGGAAAGATTGAAGGCAAAAGGAAAAGGGGGCGGCAGAGAATGAGATGGTTGGATGGTGTTATCGATGCAACCAACATGGTTTTGACCAAACTCCGGGAGGCAGTGGAAGACAGAAAGGCCTGGCATGCTCTGGTCCATGAGCTCACGAAGACTCGGACATGACTGAACAACAACTGCTGAAGAAATCCAGGATGTACATCTGGGAAATCAGGTTGAGAGTCTTTGGGTGAGAATTAAGGGGAAGAATAGTATGAAAGATGTCATTGTGGGGGGTACATTAAAGACCCCCAAGCCAGCATGAGGAGTTGGATGATGCATTCCATGAGCAGATAGCCTTACAGTCAAAAGGGAGAGATGTAGTACTAATGGGAGATTTAAACTATCCCAATATATGTTGGCAGTCTAACTCAGCAAAGAACACAAGGTCCAATATATTTCTTACTGATCTTGCAGACAATTTCATGGTCCAGAAGGTAGAGGAGGCAACAAGAACATCTATTTTAGATCTGATCTTAACCAATAGGGAAGATCTTGTAAATGGGGTCAAAGTGGTAAGATCTTTAGGTATAAGTGACCATGCTCTTTTGGAATTTGTTATACAGTGGGAAAGGGAAGCTAAGTATAGCCAGACAAGCACCTTGGACTTTGTAAACTTAGGGAATTATTGGCTGTGATTCCATGGACCAAGACATTGAAAGAGAAGGAAGTCCAAGATGGATGGGGACTCCTTAAAATTGAGATAATAAAGGCACAATCTAAAATGGTTCCAACAAGAAAAAAATGGGATATGTCTAAGGAAACCTCAATGATTGACTAAAGAACTTTAAACTCAACTAAGTATTTTTAAAAAAAGTACAGAAAATGTAAAAATGGGGAATGCACCAAAGAAGAATGTAAGCAAATAGCCAGTATATACAGGGGGAAGGTAAAAAAAAAAAGCTAAAGCATAGAATGAACTTAGATTCACCAGAGAGCTTAAAGATAGTAAAAAGGATTTTTTTAAAAAGTTATAACCACAGCAGAAGGAAAAATAAGGAAATGACAGGGTCTCTGTGTGGCAATGATAGCCAATTACTAACAGGAGACAGGGAAAAGGCAGAACTACTCAACACTTTCTTTGCATCCATTTTCTCCAAAGAGGAAAAAAGAGTTCAGTCAGGAAGAAAAGTAGATGAGGTAGAGTGGGAATTGCCACATAGAATAGGTAGGGAGGTATTATAGGAATATCTGGAATCCCTAAATGAATTTAAGTCTTCTGGGCCAGATAAATTACACTGAAGGATATTAAAATAACTAACAGAAGTAATATTAGAACCATTGGCAATTATATTTGAGAATTCCTGGAGAACAGGGGAAGTCCCCATAGATTGGAGGAGGGTGAATGTTGTCCCCATCTTCAAAAATGGGACCCGAATAATTACTACCCAGGCAGCTTGACATCAGTTCCTGGAAAGATTCTAGAGCAGATTCTTACAGTAACAGCAACAGTTTCTGTTATTCCTGTTCACCAACCCCTTCGAAGATTTCAAGCAGCTGAAAAGCCCAGAGCCCAGCCATGAGACACCCTACCCGCAACAGAAAGTGATTCCCACGCACCCCACTCCACCATCGGGTAAAGCTAGAAAAGTCCAGCAACCAGCCATTGCAGGCAAATTCTGTGTTTACTTAAAGAGATAAATCCCACCACATCCAAAGGCGTATATGGGTAATAAAGCCACTGCAAACCATTGAGAGAAAAAGTAATGGGAAACTTTAATAATAATAATAATAATAATAATAATAATAATAATAATAATAATAATAATAATAATAATAATAATAATAATAATAATAAAGCAAGTATTTAGAAGAAATTGGAGTTGACAAAGTCATCACCATCAGTCAGCTGCAGAAAGCCACCTTACTGGGATCTGCTCGCATAATTCCCCGATACATCACATAGTCCTAAACGCTTGGGAAGTGTTCGACTAGGGATTGGTAATACAAAATCCAGCATAGTTAGCTGTGCGATGATGATGATGATGATGATGATGATGATGATGATGATGATGATGATAATAATAATAATAATAATAATAATAATAATAATAATAATAATAATAATAATAATAATAATAATGAATAAAATAAATAGCATTTAATAAAGGTAGCCACCTAAGATGCTCGTGAAGAGAAAGGCGGCACAGGAATATTTTAAATAAACAAATAAATTGGCCGCCACAGGGGAGGCACTCCCCGCCCATCGTACACTTGCCCAGCCAACGTCCTACTACTCACTGCGCTTGCGCCCTGGTGGCGGGGAAGAGACGAGAAATGAAAGGCGCATGCGCATAAAGCCACCCTACCACTAGGCCACTGACCCACGGAGGCCTTTCCTGCCGACTCTAGCCTACGCTCCGGATTACCCGTCACGGCCGTTCTGACGCCTCCCGCGGATTCCGAGTAAGTACAACAAACGTCCTCCGTTACAGCGCTTCTCCTAACCCCAGTCCTTCCGCCGTTACGGCTCCGTCTTTAACCTCTCTCGGGCCCCCATCGCTTTGAACTTACTGGGAACGGAAGACTGTACTACGACGCCGGAGAAGAAGGCAGACGTCCGTGTGCGCGCGCGCAGGTTTCCTCAAGCAACGGGCCGTGCGCGCGCGCTCTGCAGACGTAGATACTCAGCGATGGCGACGTGTTGCCTGTGGGAACCATGGCAACGGAAGGGTGGCTGGCTGGCTGGCTGGTTGGGGCGGGCCTGTGAGCGGCCCGCCGAGTGGCTTGACATCTGGGATGTACAGTATTTCTATATTTGAAATAAAGATTAAAAGCTAAAGTTCAACGCAGTACTTTTGAATATCTGCCCGGAGAAGGCCATCTGTCTGGACTCATGACTAGGGCAGTCAGCCTGCTTAAAAAAAAATACTAAATACAAAAGTGAAACAGGTCATACCTTTAGGCTACTAGAACATTCACAAAAGCTTGAATTTTTCTAGTAGCCTAAAGGTATCACCTGTTCCACTTTTGTATTTGGTTTTTGTGAGGGCTACACAGCTCTTCAACTTGTTTCGCTAAAAAATACTGTAATCAGTGTATTCTCGAAGGCTTTCACGGCTGGGGATCTGATACCGGTAGCTGTTGTGAGTTTTTTGGGCTATTTGGCTGTGTTCTGGAAGTTTTTCTTCCTGAAGTTTCACCAGACCCTGTGGCCTGGCATCTTCAGAGGGCAAGGAGCTCAGGGAACTAGGAGTTTCTCTCTGCGCTCTGGGGTACCTTGCTCCTTGCTCCTTGCCCTCTGAAGATGCCAGCCACAGAGTCTGGCGAAACGTCAGGAAGAAAAACTTCCAGAACAGGCCAAACAGCCCAAAAATCTCACAACAACTAATATTGTAATCCTTGAAAGAACATAATAAGATGACCCTCTCCAGCCAGATGTTCGAAAGTATTGCCTTGAATTTTGGCTATGTACACCCTATATCAGTTACATTATCTCTCTATCTATATGTGCAATATAATGTAACTGATATAGGGTGCACTATAAAAAAATTCCCAGAGTATTAGTTGTATTCTCCCATTGCGTGGGTGCGTTTGTACTAGCAGTTGATAGTGAAGAAAATGATCACTTGGTCTTTAAAAACATTAAAGAACTTTACAGTTTAAAATGTGTGCAAAATAGAAAAAACTCATGGTGTAAGTTCAACTCACAGCCTTAGACATACTGGTACTTGACTTTGTTATGTTTGTTCAGTATATAAATCTTAAACTTGCAGATATAGCGACTCTAATGATTAACTCTCACATCCTATAACAGTGATGGCAAATCTTTTAGAGACCGAGTGCCCAAACTGCAATTCAAAACCCACTAATATTTTCTCAAAGAGCCAATATAGCAATTTAACCTGAATACAGGTGGCAGTGAAGGGGCACTGTCAGGTGCCCACAGAAAGGGCTCCGAGTGCCACCTTTGGCACCCGTGCCATAGGTTCGCCAACACTGTCCTGCAACATATCTATCACATATCTGACAGACACTATTCTACTACAGTATTTCAGATAGGGCCCTATCAGTCAATCACAAGTTATGGCTCTATCATTAACCCATTACTCTAACACATAAGCTGTTTTTCTCTTCTCTCTCCACTCCTATGTTCTATGGAAGATAAACCCCTGTCAGAATGCTTCAGTTTTAACATGGTTCAGATTTTGTGAATACTGGTTCGAGCACTAAAAGCATCTTTATTGGCTCTGACAGGTTATGGCATGTGCTTGCTGTATATTCAGAGACTTCCCTAATTATCAAATGCATCAGTAAGCAACATCAGGAGACCTATCTTTATTTCTGCTTGTTTCGAAGCTTTCAGAAGAGCCTGGCTGGATCAGATCATAGAGCCATCTAGACCAGCATGCTGCTTGTACAGTGGCCAGCTGGATACTTGAACTCAGATCATTCCAGCAGAAGTCACTGATAGGGTTTATGAACAACTGAAAATTACGTGGAAGTAATATCTTTCCTGTGGGAACTTCTGTTTCTTTCAGTAACCCCCAGTTGTTGGAAGGGAATATACAATGGAAGTTCTCCGACCAACACTTATAAAAATTGGTGGGCGTATTTACCGGAAAAACCATGTTCGAGAGCAGGCCCACCAGCATGAAGATGAGGAGGATTTCTGTACAGGTATGATAGTAATGTACAGAGTTCAGTTTACTAAGACTCTGGCATCTCTTTGATGTGTCAGATCTACATTAAGACTCAGAAAGAAGATGGATGACATGATTCTCAAGATATTTTCCAGCATATCTTTATCCTGCCCTCTGTCAGTGTGAATTCAACATAGTAAAAATTGAGATCCAGAGTACACTTCCTCTCTCTGGTGCCTTGCCTATGCATTGGACTGCAATTTTTATCATCCCACAGGGCATTCAGACTGTGAATGATGCAGTCTGTACATTGTAAATCATTAAATCTTTTAGATGGCACAGGATGGATCCATGGGGAAAAGAGTACAAAATACTTTTCATTAAGGTCCAGATAAAATGCATATATAAGATTGTTTCATTATCCCTGATACCCAGTTAACCTTGGTGGATGGCATAGCAGGCTGAGATTGAGTAGCTCTTGCCACATTTTATAGACTAGAGATGTGAATCTTGGAGTCTCTCAGTCTTCTCAAAATTAACCCCTTTCTTTTTGCATGCCATGGGATTTGTCTAGACTCTATGCAAACTCTAAACAAGTGAATTTGTGTTGTTGTTGTTTTGGACTCCCAATACCAGAATTAACCATTCTGGGAGTTCTATCTGTCGACAGCACCTAAATTGTTCTCAGCCTTTCTACAGATGAGCACAGCTTAGGTGTCTGTTCAGCAGCTGGAATTCTCAGAGAATTATGGGATCTGGGATTCAAACAAACAAAAATGAATGCACATACCTAGCAATTTATGTGAGATTCTTTCTCTTTCCTGAGACACCTTGTGGCCATCGTTTTCTAAAACACCAGCCTGTGGAATTGTTGCAATTCTGTGCAAAAATCACCTTTTATGTGCAGGGGTCCCTAGAAAGACAATTAAGCTGCAAAGAACTTAGCACTTTCCTATGCCAAAAAACAGGTGGCCGGGGGATGGGGGATTAGAACAGGTGTCTCATTTTTCTTCCAGGAAGCCAAGAACCCTTCCTGGTTCAGGAGGGAATCCTGGTGAATGTCTCAGTTTAGCCAGACTTAGAAGATCACTGAAAACAAGACATATTTTGAGTGCTCTTCACATCCCTAGAGTAGACAGTACTGGATGCAGCATCCACACATCTTCCACACTAACAGGGAAGTTCATCACTTTCTACTTCTGCTGTGCACAGGGATGTAAGGTAGTACCTTGGTTTATGACTGTAATCCGTTCTGGAAACATGTTCATAACCCAAAACACTCATTTAAAAACCCATAAGAAATAATTAAAACTTACCTAATTTGTTCCATGGCCACATGCCCCATCGCTACATATGCTCCCTTCGCTACCACCCTCTCACCATGGCAAGGTGTCTGCAGCTTTGGGAAGGGCCTACCCAGGAACAGCAATGGTGCCCTGCCCGGGTGTGGTGGCAGTGTGTGTGCAGTGGCAACAATAGTGCCCTGTCCAGGTGTGGTGGCCACATGCGTGTGGCGGCAGTAATGATGCCCTGCCCAGGTACAATGGCAGCAGCCATGTTCACATGGCAGTGGGAAGGGTGTGTCCAGGCATAGTGGCAGCGGTAGTGGCACCCTATGGGGCACAGCAGCAAAAGGAAGGGCATGCCCGGATGCAGCAGTGGTAGCCGCATCCATGCGGCAATGGGGAGGAGGTGTGTAGCCATGGTGGGCAAATGTCCACTTGGTGCTCATTCTGCAAGACGAGCTTGTTAACTGGAATGAAAATATTCTGAAAAGTTTGCTTTTTTTTCAACATGCTTATAGATCAGGGCACTTGTAAACTGACTTATTACTGTATAGCATTCCCTATGGTCTGTGTTCCTTTTCTAGTTGTGATGACTTAATGATAATTTGTTGTCATTAACTACTGAAGCAACAAGTCACCCTGACCTTTCTTTTTTTTTAGAAACGTATGCAATTAATTTACCTTCCACCAGAAAGCATCACTGACATCACAGTAATAACTCAGTTTGCAGTGAGAGTCAGCAAACTTTTGAAAAATGCCAGTGCAAGTTGCGCTGAGTAGCTAAATACTAGACATTTGATAATGAAGTGAGAGTCAGAGCTGAGTAATTAAAGCTTGCTTATAGTTACTGGGGTATAGTGGCTGAGTGAACTAAGGCTTCCAAAACTGTTGGCCTCAAAGTCGGCAGCTTTGCAGTTTGAATCCTAGGTGCTACGCAGCGGAGCAAGCTCCCGCTGATAACCCCAGCTCCTGCCAACCTAGCCGTCCGAAAGCATGTAAATGTAAGTAGATAAATAGTTACCACAATAAAAAGCAGGAAGGTAAACAGTGTTTCCTTGTAGCCATGCCAGCCACATGACCACAGACTTGCACAACATTGGCTGTCCGGCTTGAATACAGAGATGAGCACCACACCTAGAGGAGGACTCGACTAGCATGCATGTGTGTGGGGAACCTTTACCTTTACCTTTTTATAGAACTGTAATTATTTAGAGATTGATTCTCATCTGCACAGTTTCAACAAAAAAGAAGAAAGTCTAAAAATCAACAAATCCTGGCTTCCAGTACTGAAAACTACAGCCTGCAAAAGATCAAAGTTCAATTATTACCTCCCAGCCACAAGCACCAGTGATCAGTTCACAAAATGGAACAGCTAACGACACCCATCAACTACAGAGAGGATCGCTGCTGCCCCTGAGTGCAGTGAAACTTCTTAATCCCTACATCCATTACAATGCCTAACACCTATTCTCCTGGATAGGACAAATTTCCTCTTTCCCACAATTTTAAAACCCCACAGTCTCACTCACTCTGTACCCCAGAATACAGAGAGAACTCCTAGTTCCTGAGCTCCTTGCCCTCTGAAGATGCAGGCCACAGAGTCTGATGAAACATCAGGAAGAAAAACCTCGATAACACAGCCAAACAGCCCAAACAACTCACAACAGCTGTATTACTTCGGTCAAACATGGACAATAAGTTTATACTGCATTAAAGAATGTTTAGTTATTGTTCCTTTGTTGAATGAGGTCTAAATGTACCATTTCAAGAGAGTACTCCCATAGATGCTGTATGTCCCAAACACTTAAATCCTTAACATAATATTCCTTTACCATACACTGTTGTTGTTTTTTGAACTGCTGGGGGTTTTGTGTTGTAGATTACTAGCCCTTAAGGAGATGTCTTGGAGTCAGTCTTAATTTTTTAAAATGCAGTGTGTACAAGGATCATCTTACCTTTCCCCAGTTGGTGTGCATACATTTTAAATAGGACCTGATGGATTATTGCTAGAATCTAAAGTCTGACAAGAACATGCATTGTTAAAACATATTTAAGTCCTAGCTCTGTGTATATAGATTATGAAGCATCTCTGGTGTGTTGGCTTAGCTGTTGCTGTCTGTCACAGAATATTTAAATACAATAATTAGCTGCACTTTCCTGTTGTTGGTTTATTCTCAGAGTTTATGCTATATAAACATTGACAGTTGCTTCAGAACAAAGCTGTCTGTGCCTCCAGTGTTGAAGCAAAAACTGAAAGTAATGGTTGACTAAATTTTTTTTGTGGTTTGTATTTAGACACCTTTCCAGTAAATGATTCCCATTAATTACATTTTTCTGTTCCTTGACCAATCACAGGAATTTTCAACTTTGTAGCACAGTATAAATGAATTTTAGGGTTATTTAAAATGTTTATCCACGTGATTCTACTTTAATGTATAGTATTTACTGCTCATGGGAGTGGTTTAACAAATACAGGCTTAGGCATATCTGAACGCTTTCAGGGTGCTTACCAAATACTGTACAAAGGATCTCATACATATGACACATTTGGGGGGTGGGGGGAATCTGCTTCTGGGGGAGTGGGGGAGAACAGTGGTTTTTTTTTTCTTGAACAGGGAAGACAGCATTCCTCCACACATTGACCGTGCCTACCCTTGAGAGTGGAAGCCATGGTCACTTGACTTCTAGTGTAGACTTTTTTAAGGGCTTGCATCTGGTATTCACTGCTGTTTAATGATTTCTTAAACATACATTTGCTTGACTGGAAGCAAATAATGCTCCACATGGCTATTTTACAGCTTACATTCAAGAGAGATTAAAAAGCAAGGAAACCACCGTTTAGTGTACTACAAGAGCTGTTTTCTGTTTTTTTCTTCTTCCTGAAAGATGTCAAGTCAGATTATGGTCTTAAACTGGGTGGGGGGAGCTATTGCACATAGCACTTATGTCCTTTATTAAATTTTGTGGCCATGAGGCAGTTGAACTGTCTTGGTGAAGCAATTTTCTATTTGATCCATATACTGTATATTTTTTAGTTCCTGATGATGGGGCAGATGAGCCATGTGATGCCTTTGTGGTAGAACAGACAGAGAGAGGTTACCAATGCACTGTGGACATTCCCAGCCTGCTGTACAAGTGAGTCTGTGAGGCATATGCTCAAAGTTGCTTTTACATATGAATGCTTTTGTTTCGTTTTGCTTTGCTTTTTGCAATACAGGATGGATTACCGGTAATTATATTCAGAAGCCAGGCACCCACCAGTTTAAACGGCTAATAATTCAGTCTTGCACATCTCTGTTCAGAAGTGATTCCCCCTGAATTCTTCAGGTGTACTTGAAGGTGAATAGCATAGAATTGCAGTCAAAAAGGGAGATGCCCAGCATGCCTAGGTGTGATACTTCCTGAGTTTCTCTTATTACAAAAAAAGTTAAATGAAAAACTTGATGTCCTTTGAAATATAAATCCCAGAGCAATACAATGTGAACATCAGCTATAAAAGCCAGCCTTTTGCCTTGCCCTCACTTCCCCTAAGAATCTTCCCTCTGTTCAACCTATTGTTATGGGTATCTCCAGTTCTGGCTTCTTTCATTTCTGATCACAACTCTGAGTTTTATATACTGTATATTCCTGCAAAGAGATATAAGGGAACTTTAGGGAGCATTTTCCCTATCCTTCCTAGTAATATCTTGCTTAATAATTTGTTTAAAGGGGAATAGGCTGTACAAAAACAACAAGAAAAATTTGAATCTTATAAAGTAATATACACCACAAGAACATCAGATGGTGTTACTTAATGCATCTTTCCATAATTCACCATGAGGGGATGAAGGATTGCTGCAAGAATCAGTACAGTGGTACCTTGTATAATGGAATTAATTCGTTCCAAATGAAATTATGTTAAGCAAATTTTCCTTTGTACAAATTTCCCATAGGAATGCATTGAAAATGGAGTAATCTCATTTTTATGTTGTACAAAATTGCCTATTGGTGATTCTGTTAAGCAAATTTCCCCTATATCCAGAATTTTTTATGTTGTACAAATTTTATGTTATACAAGCCCTTTGTTATACAAAGGTCCACTGTATAATTATAGCAATACTGAATAAAAGGGAGCCAAGTTTTATAAAGCAATGACAGTGCTCAAATTATTGTACATTAACTGTCAGTGTGCAATGAGTTTTCTTTCTGTGCTAATTTCCATACTCTTGATTCCCACACATTTATTTATTTATTTATTTATTTATTTGTGTTTATTTATTGAAATTTCTACAGCCACTTCCCAACATTGGACATTGATTTGCTCAGCTGCTATCCACAGAAAAGTGCTTAACTCCCTGTGATTGAAGTAATTCATTGGAGTCCAAAAATAATTCATTAATCCTTGTGCTGAAGTCATGACAATCATTTTTGGTGTTATATTTCCAATTTTATCAAACATATTTAACAAAAAATAAATATTCTAGGGCAGTGCCACCAGAAATGCAAATATGTACCAACTGCTTTGGAGCCTCTCCAACAATTTGGATGCAGATTTTTGTTTATTTAATTCAATTTGAGCACAATGTAATACCATCAGTGTGCCACTTTGCGGCAATACTCTCTTACAGATGCTGAAACTGATTTCAAATTGATTACTCCCCAACCTTTTCCAGTCTTCCTCTCTAATAGTAAATCCAAAGTCTTTTCCCCAAACTTCTTTGAGCCCCCACATATTACCATATAATATATTATTAAGTATAAGATAAATCTTATATTTATGTGAATGAAATACATTACTTGGTCGAGTTGGAACCAGGGCTGGGGTGGGGAATTATATAACCAGGTTGTGCCAAAAGTTCAATCCTGTTGTGTGTGTTTGGTTTTTTTTAAACATGTAACCTGAGGAAAGGTCACAGAGGTGAAATAAGCCACTTTTATTTCTGTTCCTAAACTGAAACGAATTATCATTGTTGCAAATTAGAGGATGATTTAAGAAGAGTGTTGGGATGAATTAAATGGTAATAATCTTGTCTCTCATTCATCCCAAATTGGATTTTCAACATATATTGGATTTTTTTTTTATTTCTAAGGAGAAGTGGGATTTTGAATAGATTTGTCAAGGTTTCTCTTGGTGATTCAAGTGGTAACCTAACCACATAAGTTCTTGTCCTGATTAATCACTTTAAGTGGCTGTTTGATTTGGCAACCTCCATTATAACAATATAGGTTAGGAATTTCTAGACCACTTTATGTTGTATTGTATTTGGTACTCTTAATTTATTTCCTGCATCTATAGATTTCCCATTGTTGGTTGGATGGACATTGTGATGTTAGAGATTTGTATCAAAATCAGTTTTTTTTAAAAGGAAGAGATTTTCTCCAATTATATTAGTTTCAGCTTCTTCCAGATTTGTATTAAACCATGTGGTAAAGCACGGATTAATTATTAAGATAATTTGTTCTACTTAAAGTAGCTGGTATTATTACTCCTAAATATTTTATAGATGTTTTCATAAGAGAGATACCTGTTAGTGTCTGTGGAGATTCCCTCTCTTGGGAATATTGAACCCTAGAATTTCAGATTTTAAAAAGTCATGCTTAATTTCAAAAGGGTGTGTGACTGATACTACCAAATCATCTGGAAACAGGTGTTAAGAGACACATATGAAATTAATTTGTATCCTAGATAAGAGAGGCTCTTGCCTTAATAAATAAGCTAATGGTTCTAACTTCAGGTAAGTAATAAAGGGGATTACGGGGACCTTGTTTTGTTCTACACTTGATTAAAATGGGAGAAAATTTCATTCCTTTATTCCTGATTACCACTGTATGATTAAAATAGATAGCCCTCAGGGCAAAATGGGAAAAGACGAACCCAAGTCTATTATTTCTCAGCTTTTAAAAGAAACCGCACTCCACCTTGTCAAATGTTTTTGTGGTGTCAAGTGTTGTGATAGGGTTACAATTATGTTTGCTCCTGGAACTATAGTACACTACATTAAAAAGTCTCTGTGTGGGGTCTGAAATTTGTCATTTACTGTACTTATGAATCTAAACTGATCCATTTCCACATAAAATGAATTACTGAACCCATCCTATTAGCTAAAATACCTGTAAAGATTGTGCAGTCCAGATTTATTAGAGTAATAGGACAATAGGAGTCTACATACATACTCTCACACACTAAGGGAGCATTAAATAATGACAGCAGTCCTTATTTCTTCCCATAATTTAAGTCACTGTGTTCTAATCATTAGCAAGAAGGACTGGGAGGAAAGCAGGTGTTTATCAGAATGTGCACTTAAATTTACCAGTGGGTTATGATGACTCCAATGGGGAAATGTGTTATTAATTACATAGTTTCCAGAACTGGAGCATGAAATCACACATGCTATTTTATGCCCTTTACTATAGATCCTAAGAAACTACACAATGATATTTTGGTTAGAAGTTACTTGTAGCAGTCTAAAACAAGTGTAATTTTTTTAATAATTGGCATTCATAATAGTATCTTTTTAAAATGTTTAAATCTATGATTCTTTCTTTCGTATTTTCCCATTTTATGTTGATACAGGTACATTATAGGGAAGAGAGGTGAAACAAAGAAGAAACTAGAAACAGAAACCCGGACCTCTATTAGTATTCCAAAGCCTGGTGTAGAAGGACAAATTGGTGAGTTCTATGATTTGTTAAAATGTGTATCCACCTAATTTTTATATGTAAGTCTGAGACAAAAGTGGGAGATGAGAAAGTTGTCTTAAAACTAAAAACAAAGTGTGCTGCTTATATACCACCTTATAGCGCATAAAGCACTCTCTAAACTATTTACAACTTACAGGTGAAACTCAGGTTAGAATATTGTGCAAAAGTCCATTTATTTCAGTAATTCAACTTTAAATTTGAAAGTAATATGTGAGACTCAGTACATGCAAAGTGAGATAGTTCAAGCCTTAAGTTGTTATAATAGCGAGATAGTTCAACCCTTAAGTTGTTATAATTGTGATGATAGCTTATGAAAACCCCAAATTCACAATACCAGACAATTGTAATATTACATGAAAGCAATAAAACAAAGATTGTAAATCGAACAATACTGGACCTCTGGAAAGTATAAGCATGCATATATCCTCAGTACAGTACTTGGTTTGGGCCCCTTTCCCATCAATGACTGCCTTAATGCAGCGTGGCATGGATGCTATCAACCTGTGGCACTGCTGAGGTGTTATGGAAGACCAGGATGCTTCAATAGCGGCCTTCAGATCTTCTGCATTGTTCAATCTCACTGTCTCTCATCTTTCTCTGGGCAATGCCCCATAGATTCTCTATGGGGTTCAGGTCAGGCAAGTTTCCTGGCCAATCAAGCACAGTAATCCCATGGTCATTGAGCCAGATTTTGGTACTTTTGGCAGTATGGGCAGGTGCCAAGTCCTGCTGGAAATGAAGTCAGCATCCCCATAAAGCTTGTCTGCAGAAGGAACCATGAAGTGCTTCAAAATCTCCTGGTAGACGGCTGCATTGACCCTGAACTTAATGAAGCACAGTGGACCAACACCAGCCGATGACACGATTCCCCAAATCAACACAGACTGTGGAAACTTCACACTGGACTTCAAGCATTGTGCATTGTGTGCCTCTCCACTCTTTCTCCAGACTCTGGGCCCTTGGTTTCCAAAAGAGATGCAAAAGTTGCTCTCATCAGAAAAGAAGACTTTGGACCACTGAGCAACAGACCAGTTCTTTTTTCATTTAGCCCAGGCTTCTGACGTTGTTTGTTGTTCAGGAGCGGCTTGACAAGAGGAATGCGACATTTGAAGCCCATGTCCAGGATCCGTCTCTGTGTTGTGGCTCTTGATGTACTAACTCCAGCCTCCGTCCACTCCTTGTGAAAGTCCCCAACACTTTTGAATGGCCTTTTCCTGACAATCATCTCCAGGCTGCGGTCATCCCTGCTGCTTGTGCACCTTTCTCTTCTACACTTTTCCCTTCCACGTAACTTTCTATTAATATGCTTTGATACAGCACCTTGGGAACATCCCACTTCTTTTGCAATTACCTTTTGGGGCTTTCCCTCCTTATGGACGGTGTCAACGATGGTTTTCTGCACAATTGTCAGGTCTGCAGTCTTTCCTATGATTGTGATTCCTACTGAACCTGACTGAGAGACCATTTAAGGCTCAGGAACCCTTTGCAGGTGTTATTAATTAATTAGCTGAATAGGGTGGGTAACGTTGAGCCTAGAATATGGAACCTTTTCCCAATATTAAGCCTCCAACACAGACTGGAAAGAGACATAAAAGGTTGAAAGGGAAAAGGATGAAAATTGTCTTTCCCTGCTTATGCTCATGACATCTTTCATTGAAACAAAGACCTTTTTTAATTCCAATTCCAGTACATTATTTTATCACTGGTACATCCACCACATAAATTGCCTTAATAAATGTGGGTTTTTTTTGTCCTATTGAAACTTCATCTTTTTTTGAAAAAAATCTTGTCTACCCTTTTGAGGAAATGCTTATGCCCAGTACCCAAATTCCAATGTAGGAATGACTATGGGAGTGGTGGTGGTGGTGGTGTTCAAGTTGGGACTTATAACACAAGGCAAGGCTATGTAACAATTTCCTGGGCTACTTAATTCCACCTAACAGCTTCCTAGGATTTTAATGTCCTTTTATCTCTGAACACTAATTGGAAAATAAAAGCAGAAGGTGGAGGGAGCCAGTTGAGGGAACTTAATTGGATTGCAAGATAAAGTTTCTCCGTCCCTGATTTTAAAAGCCACTCTCCTAAATCTTTGCTCTTTTGTAGAAGATTGCACTTAACATCATGGGCTCTTATATCTGGTGTTTCATCCTGGACTTTGTTCCTCTTACCTTAATTTGATATGGCTGCCCCTTCTACATATATATTTTGATGGTTCCGAGGGAGATGGGTCATCTGCAGGAGCAAAAGAGGCAACTGTTCTCTCTATCAGGCCCCCAGGGCCCCTCTCACAAACCACCGGCAGCAACAGGGAGCGAGCAATTCATGTGAAGTCAGCAAAAGAGAATTCGGCAATGATGGAGAGGCAATCAGAGCTCCCTTTTGGGGGGTTGGGGTTGCATTTTCAGAGAGCCACAGGTTGTACCCCCCCCCTAAACCAACATTCAGAGTTGTGCACAGAATTAACTGCAGCAGATCAGAAGCTGACAACCTCAACTCCCTTTCTCTTACACTAATGTAGCTGGGAAGCAGACATTATACATTGAGTATAATTTCTTCAAGGGTGCAGCTTCAAACCAAAATTAATGGCTGTTCTCTTAATGAGCTTCTGTTGAAGCTCTCAACCTCAGTTCCCCTATGTTCCTTTTATGGGGTTAGGAGGAGAGTGAATTCAGAGAATTTGCTTCCACTGAAGTTAACCTTAATACTGTATATATTCAAACTGGAAACTTCAAATTACAGTTGTAGGCAGGATTCTACTGAGTTTCTCTTGGTCAGAATGTCCTACTAGGGGAGTAATGCATGATCCACGTAACATGCACAAATGTGTATGTGGGGGTGGGGTGTTCGTCAGGAGATAACTGAGTAGTAGCAACAACTGTGCAAGAACAATCCTGGGTTGCTACTCAGCTGAAAGTCAGTATGATATTGGCCACTACATCTAATTTATTTGGACTGATCTTAATTAAAATTAACCAGAATTCTGAGTCTGGTGACATGACAATTGGTGGTTAATGAGTTTGGCAACATGGTAGAAACTAAGGCTACCTATAGCTAGTTTCAATTCATTTACATTGTGATTTCATGTGACATGAGATTGCAGCCAATCTAAAATTATCCTGACTAAAAACTAATATTTATTTCTGTTTAGCCTTTGATGCTATCAAACATTGATACATTGAGCTGGGGGTTGGACTTGATAGCCTTAAAGGGTAACCATATACAGTACAGTGGTACCTTGTATAAAGGAATTAATTCGTTCCAAATGAAATTGTGTTAAGCAAATTTTCCTTTATACAAATTTCCCATAGGAATGCATTGAAAACAGAGTGATCCCATTTTTATGTTGTACAAATTCGCCCCATAGGCGATAATGTTAAGCAAATTTCCCCTATCTCCAGATTTTTTTATGTTGTACAAATATTATGTTATACAAACCGTTTGTTATACAAGGGTCCACTGTATTTATATAGCAGTAGTATACAAGTCAGAAAAGGTCACTTCTTGCCATTAATGCCAACTCTTCTTCTGGCTGAACTCCAGAAACTGATAATGCTGCCCTAGTTTTCCTTGAGGCTTTAGAAAAATAGATTGCTGGCAAAGTCAGACTTTATAAATCACATGGGGGGAAAAGGAGGGCAGCTGCCAAGACTTTACTTGCATGTCATAACAAGCCATGGCAAGATTTGTTCAAAGCTTGAATTCTTGAGATGTGTGAACTCACCTCTGCCAAAACACCAAGTTTTGCTCATCAACAGAAAACTGGACCTGTGATATGCTATTTCCTTACAAACTTTGGCCTGTTTAAACCATGCTGTTTCGTGGAATCTGAACCTACAGCTGTGACTTATCCTGAGCTTGCTTCTCTGGTTATCCACTCTAAAATAGGACAAATTGCATTTATATATATAAAGATTTTAATATTTAAAAAGAAAAGATAGGTTTCTTGCAACAACTGTCTGTCACTGTTCAGCATTTCTGTACTGATTCTTTTTTGAAAGCAACTTGCTAAACTCTGGATAAAAGTGGTAGGAGAGAAATAAACCAGAAATGGATAAAATGAGTACATTTTTTTTCAGCCAGGTAATCTATAGCTTAAGCAGCAAGTTGTGGTTAATACAAATGATGGATTTTTGTATTATGCACATACAGCAACTATGACTTCTAAGAAACCTCATAGAAACATTTGGATCTATACTTGCTCAGATCTTAGCTTTGAGTACTCAGTCAAGATGCTACATTGACCTTTATTGCTAGAGGAGGTGACTGCCACCTTCTTATGAACCTGGTTATCAGTACAGCAGAAAAGCTTTTGTAGGTACATAAAACATATTGTCACAAAACCTGTTATGTACTTTGCTTCCTTCCAGTGATCACAGGACAACATCAGCAGGGTGTCATTTCGGCTCGAACACGAATTGATGTTCTAGTTGAGAGCTTTCGCAAGAAACAGCCTTTCACACACTTTCTGTCATTTGCACTAAACGAACACGCAGTCCAGGAAAAATTTCTACAGTTCAAGGAGGAAGTGTTGGAGCAGTGTTCCAATGTAAGTTGCAGTGCTGATATTCCAAGATAATTTCACTTTTAAAAGAAGTCAATATATATAGTTAGTAGCACCACTATTGCCCGAGGTTATGGAATGACCATCAGCAGTGTGTTAGAATAATGAATATGAAGAGAGGATGTTAATGGTTAGATAAACAAATATTTATTTGAGGACTCTTGAGTTATTTATTGCTTTATTAATTAATAACAGTGTCAGGTATTTTTAGTGATTCATTTGAAATATGCTATTAGAACGTGGCCTACCAAAACCCCCACCAATAAATGAGTGAGCTAAGCTTTAACACTCATTTGAACCTAAAGTGACTAAATTACAGGTGGGCACACAAGTTCATGCCACTTTGTTGGCTGAACAAGGTATTTGGCACTTCAGAGGCCCACCTTGCCTGGTGGATTCCCATTCAGAGGCAGGTTTTGAGGGGGTGGGGCAGGGAAGACATAAAATAATAGGGATCTATTAGACACCTGCTAGAGGAGGCAGGGCTTTGAATTATCAAATGGCTGTTCAGCTGATAAATGGTCAGGCACAAACCACTGAAGCAGTGGTTCATGCCCATCTCTAGACCAGTGTTTTTCAACCTTTTTTGGGCAAAGGCACACTTGTTTCATGAAAAAAATCACGAGGCACACCACCATTAGGTGGTGGCACACCACCGTCTCCTCACTGGGTCCTAGGAATCCCCTCCTCAGCCTCCCACGTCCTCCCCTTTATTTACCCCCCCAAAAAATGACCATTGTCAACGGCCGGCCGCTCCCCACCCTTAAAAGAGGGGTGCGCACACGTGCTCCTACCTGGCTCGGCAGGGGCGCGCGCCCACCCTCGGGAGGTAAACAGTGAGTGCGCGAGGCGGGGGAGGGAGGGAGGGGGTTCGGTGAGCGAGGAGGGGGAACCAACCCCAAGAACCTTTAAGAGTGGCTTCTGGAGCGCCCTTCGCCGCAGTGCGCCTGCGCGGGTCTCCCGGCTCTCTCTCACTCTCTCGCTCTCCAGTCTTCTCCTCCTCCTCCTCCTCCCTTATTTCTTCTCCTTCCCTGCCCATGGCCAGCCTTTCCTCGCCGGCGCGCAAAGCACGCCGGGAAAGGTAGTCCGCTCTCCTCCCCAGGACTGCGTCTCAGACCTGCGGGAGGAACTACATCTCCCAAGGAAGCCTTGCGGCAGCCGGCTTCTTTCTGGACGCCCCACCTTCCTCTGACTCGCCGGCGCCGCACCACTGCCTTGGTCGCGAGCGGGAATTGCTGGTGTAGGAAGAATTTTTCCCACGGCACACCAGGCAACATCTCGCGGCACACTACTGTGCCACGGAACAGTGGTTGAAAAACACTGCTCTAGACTAAATCGAGGCTATCATACTTGGGACGTATTGCTTAAAATCTTGTATAGTAATTAACAGAGTAGGTTCATTTAAATCAATGGAACTTTCAAAGGATTTGATCCACTAAATTCTCATTAATTAAATGGGCCTACACTAATGCAATTTACTACATTAAACAACAGGGGTCTGGCCATTGTGAGAAGCCAAGGTTCACTGCGAGAACCCAATGCCCACTGCAAATGATAATAATGCATAAAATGAAGGCACCTTAAATGAGGAAGACCTAATACTAGATGGATTAATTCAAGAAAATAAGCCATGGGTTTTTAGCTGGCAAAACATGAGCAAAGCTATTAATGACAGGGCTTTTGACGTCACTCTGTCATAGGGTTATGTACTGTATATTGGAAGTGAAGTAATGGCACATAACAACTCTAGCAAAGGACCTATCTTTTCCTCATCTCTGACTCTCCAACCAACATGGTTGACCTGTGGGGCTACAAAAATATATGAACTCCATACTCATAAATTTTAATTTTGGAGTAGTATGTGAGGAAATTTGAAAGATCAAGTGCATTCAGCTTCCTTGGCATGCATTGTAAGGAGGTCAAAAATGCATGAGTCCCTTTCAGAAACTGTGTGTAGGTGGTGATCAGAGTATCTTAATGCTCTAATTATGAGTTCATGATCTACATAAATTGGATTGCGGAAATGTATTTAGGCAAATTGGTGTTTGACTTTTATTTATTGTATTTTACTTGAATTTCTGTCTGTGTGTTGGAATTCACTTAAGGTCCCTATTATTTTATAGTAAACCATCTTCATCACACCTTGCACAATTAGCACTTTTCTTGTGAAAGATTCTGCTAAACAGAATCTATAGAAAGAAAGAGTTAAAAGCCACTTCCAAAGACTGCTATTGTACTTTGCAAATGCTAAACTGCTAAAATACGTAGTTTGGGTGGTTTTAGGACATGATTTCTTTGTATACATTTCCAGAATATGCAATCCACTAAAAAGTTCACTTAAAAGGTTTTTATTGAATTCGTTGAATTCTGATACTGAATCTAATTACCTGTTTTGTCACTTTATTGACGAGATTGACATTTTAAAAATCCAGAATGAAGTTGCTTGAAGAGTCTCCTTTTCATGCAAGAGAGACATGAGACAATAAAAAAAGCAATTTTCCTCCTATTTTTCTCTGTGATCTAGTGTTTAGCCTTGAAGATACACAGTTGCTAGTTAGTTACAGGAGCCTGCTGTTTCAGCACATGTTTTTTAGTCATTTCATGGTCAGTAACACCACTCTGAAACCACTTTGTTTCACAGCAGGATCTGCCAGAAAGCACATGAGTAGTTTTTTTTAAGGGTAGTTCAAAACCTGTGCTTTTCAGCACAATAAGAAAGTATAGTGAGCTGTGCAAAGCAGCAGGGGAGTTTTTAGGATGGTTAGAAAAACTTGAATAAATGCCAGTTACAGAAGCTGCGTGTGGGTTTTTTTTTCTTCTGCTGCTGCTTTCAGCTTCAAAATAGAGTAGTCAGTTAATGATATCTCTATTCAAATGTGGTTGATTAACAGTCAGAGATATACAGTATATTTCTGTATAAAATAGAATAATATCACGTGTGGAGATTAGCATTTCTGCTGGTTGTTGAGCAAATGGTAAGGTATCTCACTGGAATAGTTACTATGGCAACCATCCATCCATCCTTTGTACTGCTATAGTCTTGTGTCAGTATATACTGCAGATAAGCCTCCCTAGTTTTTGGTTTTCGCTTTTGCTTCATGAGAAAACTGAAGGTTATATTAAAATGTGAAGATCAATAGATATTGTTCATCCAGTCCTTTATGGTGGAAAGCAACCTGCCTATAACATTGAAATATTAAAATATCTATACATTTGCTTTATTTTTTTATATATATTGTCTTTCCTTCCCAGAGGAAACTAATTTTGCTAGTTGCCTTAACAACATCCATGTAATAGCAATTATAGTCAAAGTTCATTAAAATAGTTCCTGGAAAACATATTATAATGCTATGAGAAATAATAACCAGGAACAATAAATCTAAATCAGATAAGATCAGCTGAAATAAAAACCAAGTATCTGCCTGGAATATTTTTGACTCAACTCCATGTTTAAAATACTCTGTTTGGGCTCTGCTGGAAAATGGCCATGCTCTTCTTGACTTCATAAAGAATAGGAACTGGCAGTTGCTGCTAGTCTTGATGAACTCTGTGCCTCTTCCAGAATCAGCATGTCTCTAAATACTAGGAACAGTATTTAGCTGGGAACAAGCTTAGAAGAAAGCCATTGACGCCTGTTCTTGGGTGAGCTTCCCTCAGGCATCGGTTTGGCCATTGTGGGAAACAAAATGTCAGACCAGATATGCTGTGGACTGAACTACAGGTCTCTGCTTACTTTATTTCTTAGGAAATTTGATTAGGGCAGGGGTATGTAATAGGAAGCCCATGGATGCATGTGCCCCCCCCCCCAGTCTGAAATGCAACTCCCAGTGCCCGGGAGCAATCTTCTACCCCATACTTTTTAATTTTCGGGGGAGGAAACCTTTGCTTTAAGATGTTGTACCCTATAAGGACTGTAGTGCTAATTTTACCACCTTCTGAGCATCAACCTCACCTTTGCCCTCTTCACCCTCCAAGTTTTTTTTAAAGAATGGTGGCCACCAGAGGATACAAGGGTTTCCTGCTCCCCACCCCACCTCCAAGTAACAATGTGGTGTAGTGGATAGAATGGCAGACTTAGGCTCTGGAGAACAGAGTTTGAATTCCTGCATAGTTGTGGAAACTCACTTGGAGAGTGGAACTAGTAAAGCCACTCCTTAAATACCTCACGTAGTTTGAAAGTCCGATTAGGGGTTGCAGTAAGTCAGTTCCAACTTGATGGAAGACACATTGATATATAAGAGTGTGGGAGCGAATACATCCCTCTGTGGTTCACAGACGGGTGTGTGCATGGCCTCTGAACCTCTCTGGCAGTCACTCGCCTTAGGCTAGGTTATATCTAGGAGATCCTGATTGGCACAGAGTAAGGAATGGGCAAAGTGCGGTCTGCAGTCCAATGTGATTCCCATGGCCCTTTTGGGGCAGCCACTGCCCCCTCACCCCCACCTCCATGTAAAATAAATGAATGCACGAAAAATGAGTGAAAACTTTTAAAATATGCAACTTTCTGCACCTGCAATCCTTCACTAACAGGACCATTGCCATGAGATGTATGGCCCTCAAATTCCTCAAATGCCATCAACCTCCTTCCCAACCCTGAGAGATATATATTTGAAAGCTGTGGGATTTTTTCCAGGTCTATCACACTATTGGTAACTGTTTGAGCCCATGGTGTTTCCTGAGAAGGGGGGCATTAATTCCCCTCCTTCATGTTGCTCACTTTGGCAGTATCATACAGGACAGGAGTGGGCAACCTGCAGTCCTGCTGTGGCTCAAGAGGCTGCCTATTCAGCCCACTCTGAATAATCCTGTTTCTTTTGTTCACCCTTGTGCCACTAAAATACATGGTGCAATGAATCGTTGTGTGCACCCTATTTACAAGGGAAACTCGCCATTCATAAACCTACTGGCTGCTTAGAGGACTTGCAGGAGCCTGGGAGAGGCGGGATTTAATATGTTCCTGTTTCTCAGATAAGATGAATTCAGTTCCAGTTGGCAAAGACCCCTCCAACTCGTAATGGAATCTGCACCCTGCCAGAAATTGTGGGGCTAATACAAACTGCCTCTATTGAGTATCATTGGTGGCTGACGATCATGGAGCTTGACTCTCATTATCATGGTCAGCTGCACACAGTGGGAGTTTTATGTCTTGTCTCTTTCTCCAAGGTAAAGATACTTTTGGGAGGATAACACAGAGACAGAAATGGTACCTAAGTCAGGCTGTTGATTGCAGATTCTAGTATGTTCCCTTGCTTTTCTAAACAGCAAAGGAACAAATCTAATCTTGCAACTTGTGATGTATATGTAAAAAGCATCTTCTTTTTCTTTCCTTGTGAAGCTTAGACTTGGAGTCTGATGCAAGCAGAAAAAATAATAGCTAGGAACCATCTGAGGGGGAAAAACTTGATACCCTAGCTTTACCATGAAGGGCAGTATTAGAACAGAGGCATGGTTTATTCCCATAACGTTTCTTTTTATGTAATTATTATGTTTTACTGTGAACTCTAAAATGAACAAAAATGAATTTCCAGGGGGGGAAAATCCCTAGAAAGAATGTTAAATCTAGAGATATACTATACCCCCCCAGTACAGACTTCAAATCCAGGCATCTGATATTAAATTCTAAAAGCAGGTCACCTCCCAACTAAACAGATGGATTACTGTATTTCTTGAATCAAGATGTAGACCTGGTTCAGAGTAATTGTCTGAATGAACGGCAGTGAGCTAAAGACCAATGTAATCCCTTCCCCTTCTCCCTCTGGTGGGGCTGCAGGGTGTTTCAAAGGATTAGCATCATGGTTTAACCACAGTGTCTTGTTAAGTCTGAAATGGACAGTTCAGCTACTTTAACACAGAGGACAGACCCGTCCCATCAGCTGTCTGACATCACAGGGAGATGGGGTTCTTTTATTCACCACTCTGAGCAAGTAGTTGCAGGGTTCTC
The DNA here is from genome assembly GCA_037367245.1 of Phrynocephalus guinanensis. Lineage (NCBI taxonomy): Eukaryota > Metazoa > Chordata > Lepidosauria > Squamata > Agamidae > Phrynocephalus > Phrynocephalus guinanensis. The sequence goes on along the minus strand of CM074735.1, from coordinate 41,327,307 downwards.
TGTGTCAGGCGAGCAGGAATCTGAGTAAAAGAATAAGTAAGGGCTGGGAAAGCTGGAGCAATCGTAACCTTCCAATTTGTTTTCATAATAAAGTAGAATCAGAATCAGAATCAGAATACTTTTATTGGCCAAGTGTGATTGGACACACCCAGAATTTGTTTTGGTAAAATATGCTCTCGATATAAAAGGAAATATAAGAATCAGATAGTCAACAATAAAAACACAGTACAACAATACAATATAACCTATTATTTAAAAGGAAGAAGAGAAGAAAAAATTAATTATTCAACAGTTTGATAGCACTTGGAAAGAAACTATCTTTATATCTAGTTGTCCTAGTGTGCAATGCCCTAAAACGTCGCCCTGAGGGTAAGAATTGAAACAGGTTATGTCCAGGATGTGTGGAATCTGTGTATATTTTCATCGCCCTCTTTTTAGCTCGTGTGGTATACAATTCCACAATAGATGGCAGATTAGTAGCAATAATTTTTTCTGCAGTTCCAATTATCCTTTGAAGTCTATATCTGTCATGCTTAGTCGCAGAACTAAACCAGACAGTTATAGAGGAACAGATAATAGATTCAATAGCACCTCTATAGAATCAAATCAACAGTTCTTTTGGCAGTCTGAACTTCCTAAGTTGACGCAGAAAAAACATTCTTTGTTGTGCTTTCTTAATAATACTTTCAATATTAGATGACCATTTTAAATCTTGAGATATAATAGTACCTAAAAATTTAAAGGACTCCACTATTGACACTAAGTTAAGTATGCATTTTTGAAGGAGACATGGAAAAACTAGCAGAGGAATCTTGCTTCTTAATGATGATATCCCACAATTTGAGGCTGTAGTCAAATGAGAACATTGGAAGAGCTGCAGAATCCACTGGATTGCTATCTGCTCTATGTCGCAACTTAAACTGCAGTTATTCTACTTTTGTCATAGATACACAGCATTTTGGGAGCCTTTTATTAGATAAGGTAAAAGTAAAGGTTGTCCCGCAGTTGTGTGCTAGTTGTGTCTGACTCTAGGGACGGTGCTTATCTCCATTTCCAAGCCAAAAAGCCAGTGCTGTGCAAGTCCGTGGCCATGTGGCTGGCATTTCTGTGCACGGAACACAGTTTATCTTCCCACTTTTTACAGTGGTATATATTTATCTGCTTGCATTTATATGCTTTCAAACTGTTTTCTGTTCCTTAGCCAGTTGCTGATCCAGGACAAGACCTTTCCCTTGATTTTATGACTGGCAAGTTTATTCAAGAGCCTTTGGTGCGGGACCTTGTCAAAAGCCTTCTGAAAGTCCAGATAAACAATATCAACTGGATCTCCCTTATCCACATGCTTGTTGAGACTCAAAGAATTCCAACAGATTAGCGAGGCATGATTTGCCATTGCAGAAGCTATGTTGGCTCTCCTTCAGCAGCGCCTTCTCTTCTATGTGCCTACAAATTTTATCTTTTAGGATGGTTTCCATCACTTTACCTGGGACACATGTCAAACTAACTGGTCGGTAATTTCCTGGATCATCTCTGGATCCTTTTCTGAATTAGTTTGTTTCAAATTAAATGCTGAAGAATGTACTGCAACAGCAAGCTGTTTGAGGCACCATCCAATTTAGGACCAGATTTACTACTATTATTATTCAGTTACATTTACCTGTATATCTTTCCTTGTTTTCAGGGAACTCAAGGCAGCAAGCATGACTATTCAGTTGACTTTAGTCTCCCAGCAGTCTGAGATATGTCACTCTGAGAGTGTATAACTAACTGGTGCTGGGTCACCTATTGAGTTTCATGTCTCAGTGGGGAGTGGAACCTGAAGCTTCCAAGTCCCAGCTAAAGACTATAACCATAATACAGAGATGTCTTTGTACTCCACGTACCAAATTTGTATTTTCTTAAGAGAAATATTTTTTGTTTTTATTAAAAAATACAGACTGTCAATCAAAATCATAAAAACATTGACTGGTATTATATAACATACAATTTTTAACAAAAAAAATCCTAAATGTCTATTAAATATTGGTGCAGTATGTACACTGTTCCTAATATTGCCATTTTGATACTGTTATTTCTGAGGTCACCAACTGCCAGTACTTATAATTATCTGAGAAATTTCTTGATATTATTCCCAAAGCCCCAGTGACTATGGGGACCACTGAAGTGTGCATCATCCACTAGCAAGATGTATTGATTCTCTTTAGTTAGTTTTTCTATTATTTAGCTTCAACTCTGGCATCCAGACATTTCTGTTTTATTGCCACGATATCTGTTGTGTTATGTTCAAAGTGTCTGCCATTATGGATCTGGAAATACAAGATCTTGACCTCATCATTTTCTGATACCTTCTGTACCTGAAGTTCCCATGGGTTTTTGGAGGCTGGCAATTTACCCATATTTTTCCAACTATAAGATGCCCCGATGTATAAAATGACCCCCACTTTTCCAACACAAAAATTGTTTCAAACCACCCAGTTCTCTTCTCTGCTTACCTCTGTGTAGAAGACGACCCTCAATTTTTAGCCTAACAATTCCAGACAAAAATATAGTCTTATACATGGGAAAATACTCTATATTCTAATTTTGTAGTCTGTGCAATCTTTTGACATTCAAAGATGAGGTGTAGCACAGTTTCATCTTTTTCTTGGCAGAGTTGATGTTTCCTGATAGCACTAATTCCCTGAATGCTGTACTTGCATCATATTTTGGAGTGCTTGTTGTCTTGCTGCTGGTAGGACGCTGAAATTTAAAGGTTTGAAGTCATTGATGATTGCAGTTTTAAAGGAAAAACCTAAGTGCAGTTCTGTAATTTTTAAGCTTATTGTTAATAAACAAGTCATGGCATTGTATCTGAATGAGTGGTTTAATGGCTTTGTGCTCTCAGAACAAACAAGCATTTGAGAAGAATAGTGAGGCCAGTGAAATCTTGAGGGACACGGTTGCAACTTTCCTGCAACCTTTTTTGAGGTCAATTGAGATCCAATGGCTGGGGTGTATGAAGATTAAAATTACAGTCCTACACATGCTTGGTAAGAGGTAAGCTTTTGAACCTAGTGAGAGTTGCTTCTCAGTAGACTTGTTTAAATTATGCTGTTAAGATGACTTGATATCGATCTGATATTCTTTGGTAATTTAAAGGAGATATCATGATGATCCCTCTTTATGATTAGCGGGACTTTGCTCCACTATGTAGCCTGCGTGTCTGCGAAGGCAGTTTTTGTCTTTTCTCAATGGAAAGAAGTCAGGGCATAAGAAGTTTGGCTGATGGTAATTATACATGAATTCTGTTTTCTTTACCAGCCTCCTTGCTGGGATTAGATAGCATATACCCCATCCCTAAAAGCTTTCACTTTGTTGCGCTAATAGATTTTGTGCTTGTTGTAACTCTGAGCATTATAGAAATTTAAATAAGCACCTGCCAACAGTGGAACATATCAAAGCTGCCCTCAGCTGCCTCTCCAGCTTCTGGTGTGCCTGGTGTTTATTATGGAGTAAATGATTTCTGGTGCTGCTCCCAGATTAAGAAAAAAAATATCCAAGAATGAACATGTCGATTTTCAGCATATTCTAAATATGCTTTCATACGGAAAGGAGTTAAGCTCATTTCTCATCTTTGTTTTGGTAGAAATTGACAGAATGGAAGAGGGATAAACCTCAAGGAGGTTTGTGTGCATCAAGATAAAAGTTGGGATTTCCATTTATTGAATAAATATATTTGGTTGGCTTGCAATATGGGCAATATTTATGGCAACAAGTTTCTGGGTCTGCTTGCAAATTGTTGTTTGTGTCCAGTCTATCTGGCATCCTATAGTATATTGTCTGTAGTCATAGGATCTTGAGCGATATGATGGGTTATAAAGAGCGGGGCTGGATAGCATTTGACATTCCAGATGTTGTTAGACTGCATCTTCAACCGTCCCTCCCCATTGGCTTTGCTGACTAGGGCGAATGGATATTGACATCAGACAGCTTCTGGGAGGTCACATGTTGCCCATCCTCGGAGTAGAGGCTTTTTGTATGCAAGAGCTTAGCTCATGTTTTAATAAGCAACATGAGAAGAGGGTTCCTTTATTATTTAAACACCTGTGTCACACCTCTATTCTTCGGGTATCTAGATCTTAGAATTCTTCATGTTTTCCTCCTTAGAACATGTATTTGTATAGAGAACACTGATTCTTGGAGGCTGGGAGGCTATACATGGAAGCATGGTGTTTCTCCTCTAACAAGATTTTCTAAATTCAGATCAGAACTTGCTTTTAGTGCATCTTCCCAACCATGTCAAAAGTGCCTTGAACTGATTGTTGAACATACTATTGCTTTCAGATCAAAATCTGCAGGGGAAACTATAATCAGTCTCTTTGTGAAGGACAACATCCGCCAGATACATAAATTCATGCCTGATTGGGATACTCTTAAGGCAGTCATTCATGGGCATTATATAAAGTACTAATAATTTTAATTCTTTTCTACTGCATTATATTATTATATTATTATATCCCATTCTAATTCATTGTAATTATAATTATATTCTATTACAGAATTTCTAGTATACCCCTTGGTGTCACCCATGAAATGCTTATGTTTTTCTACAGGACTATGGTGTCAGCAGTAGTCTGTTTCAAAACCCAGCAAAGCTCCACCTAACTATTGGGACCCTGGTACTACTGAATGAACAGGAAATCCAGCAGGCTCGGGAACTCCTGCAGAGGTGTAAAGAAGACTTTGTTGAGTGAGTAAAACTGAACTACAGTGAGATGGAGTCAACCACCAGCAGCGTCCAAATAAGTGTCCGATTCAAGAATTAGGTGGGCTTGGGTGCAGCAAAATGTACCAGTTTGCAGTAATCTAACCAGATGATTTAGGGATATTAAAAGGTGCACACAAAATAAAGTAGTCACTTATACCGTTTTTTGTTATGGACATCAGCCATTTGGGAACATCTTGTTCCTTGCAAAATTACTATAAAACATCTACTGTATTATTTTCTAGTGGTTTGCATGAGGGGAAATGGGCATCTACCCTTCCAGAAGTACCTGAAAAATATGATTGCCCTTAGCACTTTATCACAGCAGAGTGTTTGGCAAATAGCTCTTTCCCAACAAATGGGTTATATATCCCAGAGATTCATTTTCTAAACAAACCTAGCCACTGTATGTGGAAGACACACAGGCTGAATAAGAAACCTGTCCTGAAGCTATAGCTCAATTATTTTATAGTGCAGTGGTTGCCATAATGTTCTCACAAAGCAATACTGGTAGAGGTTTAGAATGAATAGTGTAGTACTAGAAGATTCCTCTGTATTCCCACAAGATACAATTCTGTTTCCAGCATTTTTGTAAGGACTTTCCAGTGGAACGATTTATTTTTAGAAGCTGAAACCCATCCAGTTGTGAATACTGTACTGTATATTTTTTAATATCTAGTAAACTATATAATGCAATATCTGGTAAACAGAAATGTCAAATGGTACAAAATACAGCTATCTGAATGCTGGTAAAGGCAAGTCAATGAGAATATGTAGTACCAGTCGTGCACTCTTAACTATTCTGCCTGCTAATGCATTTGTAGATCCTTTCCAGATATTGGCCTTTAAAAATCTAAACGGTTGTTCATTTCATACTTCAGAGTAGGATCTCTATTTCTTTCTGTTGATGATATCTGGGGAAATTTGTTCTGTACAGTCCAGTGTTTTACAACACAGTGATGTTGGACACTGAACCCATAGTCTTGGATTCTGATTTATCATCTGCTCAAATATCACATCACACACACACACACACACACACACACACACACACACACACACACACACACACACACACACACAAATATGTCAGAGCTTCAAATTAAGTGTTTTTATTTGGAATTAGCAATAAAACATGGCTTGATTTTGTTGTAGTAATGAGCCACAGTAAGCCTCACACTAATCTGCTTCCTGCTGCTTCTGCTCTGGAGGAGTTTAACTCCTGCTTCTTTTGTAGACAAATGAGACTTAAATGTCCAAACCTACATAAGCTGCAGCTAATCTTTCTTGTTGTTAGTTTTAACCTCAAACCATAGGGTGTGAAGCTGGCTTGTTTTAACTCATTATAGTTAAGGTTAACCATGATTTAGCTTCGACACAAGACAAAACTGTGGCTAAGTGAAATCAATGTCTTACCGGGGGGGGGGGGGGGAATAAACCGGGGCATTCCATTTAAAATAAACTGACGCTTCCCCATTTCCAATCATTTCTTTTCTTAAACCATTTTTTTAACTGAGGCATTCTTAAACCAAAGTGCCACTGTACAGTGGACCCTTGTATAACAAACAGTTTGTATAACATAAAATTTGTACAACTTAAAACATTCCAGAGATAGGGGAAATTTGCTTAACAGAATTGCCTATGGAGCGAATCCGTACAACATAAAAATGGTCGTGATTAGGGATTACTCTGTTTTCAATGCATTCCTATGGGAAATTTGTATAAAGGAAAATTTGCTTAACATAATTTCATTTGGAACGAATTAATATTATACAAGGTGCCACTGTATTCTGAAGTGGATCCCATCTAAAGCTACTTCACAATAATGGCAAATTAAAAAAGGAATTTTCTTGGTTCTTTCAGGAATTTTCTTGGTTCTTTCACATGTTGGGAATGGACCAAAAGAGAGCAATCCCTAGCTGCACCAAAAAAGTAGAAGTCCCTTGACAATGGCTTGAAAGGTGCAGGAGGAACACTCTGGGGGCTATCTGGTTTGCTCCAGTAAAGATGTCATCTGATCACCATCTTTGGGAGCAAACCAGCCATGTCTGCAATGGACTCAACCACAGGCTGAATGATTGTTTAGTCAACCTCTGGTCTAATGCTGTAGAAAAAATGAGTAGTGAAGTAACACCTAGTGTGAACTATAAATATGGTTTGTTCCCCCCCCCCCCCAATCTATGAAGTACAATTACAGGAGGAAAACCACTGACAGTTGAAATAGCAGGTATAGAGTATATGAATGATGATCCGGCCATGATTGATGTTCTCTATGCAAAAGTCCACATGAAGGATGGATCTAACAGGTATGTTTTCATTACCTTCTCTGTATACATTTTCACTGCATTCCTAAGTCAATGAATTAGCCAAAAAAATGACACTTGAAAATTCTGAGTTTGATTGTTTCTTGCCAGAAACTGTACTACTAGACACCTGGAAGATAAGGCATTTCTGTTTCGCTGCAGGAGAAATGAGTGCTGTAGTGGGTTTGCCTTGAGTAGCATTACTGAAAGAAATAATTAGAGTATCTGCTTGTTCAATTTCTATTTAATTGAGGTATTTCCAAAACCACAAACTATTTCTACTCAGTAACTTGAATATAAGGGCCTAGTAAAAGCATTTCTTCTGCTAGCTATTGCTATTGCAACTAAGTTCTTAATTGCAAATTTGCTATAATTCTGTAATGCTCATGCTTTCCTACGTACAATTGTATAAATGTTCATTTACTTGCTGTTGAACTTTGTAAACATCTTGGCTGTTGAACTGAGGTTTAAGCATAGATTGGGTAATTTTTCAGTTCTTAATCTCCAAACCTACATTTCAATCTCTTTTTTTCTTGTTTTTTATAACACCCCTGTAGTTACCCAAGGTAAATTTCACAGTACAGCATAACAATTAACAAAGTTTCCACATGTCATTTTAAATTAATCTTTAGCTTTTAATCTTGCTGAAATTAATGCAAGATAATGCTAATGATGCTTCTATTTTATGACAAGTAGACACTGGCTTAGGTTACAGCACTAACTGTATTTTACTGTACCACACATACCATAGTTTGGTAAGAAAAGTAAAGCTCTGAGGATTTTGACATCATCACCAGATTCCACCAGAGGGGGGTCATGGTTTGCAGTGAGGCAAAAAGTGACCAAACGAGTTGCCTGTTCATACCTCATAAACTTTGTGGCTGCTTCCCATTGGCGGAGGACCAAACGGTATATGCCATAAGATCTTCATACCCCCGAAACTAGCCTACTATCTCAAGCTTCGGTGAAGGACCCTAACCCATCACCAATGCTGATACAGAAGTCAGTTACCAGTGCAGTGAGCTGCTGTTGTAGAAAGAGCATAGGGGGCATGATCTTGTCATTTGCCTCAGGAAGCTGTTCTTTTGTCTATCTTTGGCTCTAAATCATGATGGTGTGACACATTACAAAGCAGTAACCATCTCTTTTTACAATGCTGCTAGAAGACATCCAGACTGTGGTCTTTCTTACATAACAACTATGAGAGGTAGATGTCCTTTCTGGTTTTAGTTTGCCTCTGAATATATGACTAAGCAGAAGAGCCCCATTTCCCTCTATTGCTTTGCTGATCCTGGAGATCCTCTCTGGTTTTAATGAAGACTGGGAGGAAGACAGTCAGACAGGGATATGCTGTGATGTTTTCTATGTAGTCAAGGCTCTCATTACAATTCATTTTAATTTGTTTCATTTCCCTGATTAATTTTATAACACAATGAAGCAGCATTTTCACTTGAAGTATTTTTGTTAATTTGTTTTAAGATCATCTGTCATGATACTCCTTCCATTTGTCATCACTAATTTTAAAAATCACTGATTTATGACCAGAAGCACATGTTGGGAGTTGCATGTGAGAATGAAAGAGAAGATTCCTTTACAAAGAGTGGCAGTTAAAAACCAGCTCACTGTTTTGTTACTTTATTGAGGGTTGGCTGATGACCAGAGGAGATGGTTCCACAACCTTATTGCTGTCCTTTATCTGAATGAGACCTCAAGGGCTAAAGTGGAAGTGTATAGCTAGGAAGGGATGAGTTGTTCAGCAAATTATAATCTTAATTAGCTAAGTGAAAAGAGTATGCAAGATAACATATTGATGTGATTACCTCACATTCTGGTGAGCAAGAATGTTTTGTTTTAATCAGTGCTTTCTGTCCAGTACTAGGAGATTTCCTCAGTGCTTTGTAGGGTAAACCAACATGCAAGGCCTTTAGAAATACAGTATGTTCATCTTCCTATGGGCACATGTTGGATGCAGTTATCATTCTGAGTTCTTACACTTCCATACACAGAATGGGGAGGGACATGAGCCATGAATTCCCTCAATGTCAACTTCCATATATTTCAAAAACTTCCTGGTTCCCTCACTTAACTTTTAAATAACATTCAGCTGTAATCAAAGCTTCTCCCACATGGATGACTTTAAGAAAGCGTACAACCTCCATTTCTTTTGGAGCCTTGTATATGTGTGAGAAAATGCATAGGTGGCAGATTTTGGCTGAACCATTTAATATTCTCAGAGAACTAATTTCTAATTCCAGGGATGGAAACAACAAACTATAGTTCATTGTTATTGATGGCATTATTATTGATGGCTCCAGGCAGCCAAAAGCTCACTGTGCCTGTGTATGGTTTCCTTTCTTTTGGCCAGCTTCCTGTTTACGGGCAGGTGCTCTCAGCTGGAAATGCTACCCTGTCTCTTTTCAACCATTCCTGGTCATTCAGTTCCTCCTGTGGAAAACCATTATGGCAAGGCATAGATGAAGTGGCAAGGAGCAGTGCCACATAGTCTGACCTCCCTCTCCCTTCTTAAATGTCTGTCAAACTTCACTTTCAGTAGAGCAAGGCAGAATAATTTATCCAAGAGCACTAATGAAATATACATTTTTCTTCTTCCTAGCGGTGGAGAGCATCCCTAGATAAACCACTTAGCCAGGTTCAGCTGCAGATTCAACTAAGAGTTCAATTATTCCAAGCAGAAAATAAACCATGCACACTACAAATTAGAACACATCTGTAATTGCATACAGTATTAATGTTGATTGTTAATATCTTGCCAATGCTTTGTTTTGTTTTGCTAGCAGTGCTTCGAAGGGGAAGCTCTCCAAATGAAATTCATTGCTAAGGTTATATTTATGCTTCAGCCTTTCTACAGATAACTGACTAGATAGTTTAGTGGTTTAGGTATCTGGCTGCGGATTCTGAGTTTGGAAGTTCATTTCCCCACTGTGCCTCCTATGAGTGCAGTCAGCCTCTGTAGCCTTGGGCAAGCTGCACAGTCCCAGAGTGCACCCCAAAAGATGAGACTCATATACCATTTCTGAGTATTTTCTACCCAGAAGACCCGCAAAAAGGTCACCATAAGTCAGAATTGACTTGAAGGCACATGATTATTATTAATTCTACAAATTAATCCTAAAACAAATAACAGTGGTGGAAATTCAGATTCAGTGCTCTGTGTGTCAGCCAACCCATGCTCTTCATGTTGAGAAAGTCTGCATTGTAAGGTAGTGGTAGGTGTAGGTGTGACAGTGCTGCATTTAGGCAAAGTATCTACATCTACATTGGGTTGTCAACCCTGGCACTGTAAGTGATCAGTTTAGTTCAGACACAGAAGAAGCCATTTCTTTATCTCAGAGTGACTGCCTTTACTACGTTCTGACTCCTACTGCAGTGTTGTAAAAGGAATAGGGTAAGCCAAGATTGTGGAACATGTGCTTCTTGAGTGGTTAGTATTCGGTTTCCACCAGCTCTGGCTAGTGTAGGCAACAATGAGATAGGAGAGGAGTAGCAATCCCACACAAAAATGGCCCACCATGAGATAAAGTATTTATAGTAGCTTATTGAAACATCTTCAGATGGGGCTTTGTTTTTTAATCCCAAGAAAGTAATTTTGTGATCCTATCTGATGAGTTGACATATTATCCAATCTTTCACGTATTATAAGCAAGCTGGCTGAAATACAGTATTATACCCTCTGCTGCAGACCTACGAGCATCTTCTTCCTTTTACTACTAATAGCCTGCCACACTTGGAGGAATGATACATCACAAATGAAATACAGCCTTAATAACAACCATTTTATATCATCTCTATTTTCTCAGGTTTATTGATTTTTATGTACATATTATGAACACATAAATAACCAGAATATCATAATTTGCTTCCCCTTCTTTCTTTTTTCCCTTCGGAAGACTCCAGCTAATAGCAGATAGGCTGGTGGATCGTTTTGTGACTTCTGGACTGATGGTCAAAGAGTGGGATAGGATAAAGCTCCACGCCACTGTCATGAACACAGTTTTTCGGAAAGATCCGAGTGGTAAGAGTATTTCCTGAATCTCCTTGAGGAAACACAGCCACTGCTTTGAGCTCTGTATCTGCTATATGATTCCTGGTTTTGCTGTTGCTCAATTATTACTGCTTGTGTACTGTCTGTACACAAAAATGTCATGCCATCTAAGTAGGAGTCAAGAGGAACACTTTACCTGAAACATTAAACTCACCTGTTACTTCTGTGGGAGAGTCATTTGGTTTTTTCTTCCTCTTATATCTGAGAAGATGTGTTTCTGTTACTTTCTAAACAAGACTGCTATTTCCATCTGCATTGCTTAGCCTTCTGCAAAGAGGACATCCGAAGTCACCCTGTGTTTTAAGGGCATAAGAACTCTCAGGCATAGTTTAGCTGATCATTTATTTATATCAAAATGTGTATTTTATTTTTGCCTTTGGAAGAAATTTGTGCTGTGTGATGGCTGCAGCAGACAATAAAGACTCTGCAGCAAGGAGTCCATGTACTCTCCAATGTTGGACTTGGATGCAGTCTTATACATCTTTTCTGGTTTTCATGATTAACTCGTGGCAAGCTTTTCCTGGGTTTTCCAGGTAGTGAGTACTAAGAAGTGGTTTATCATTCCCTTCTTCTGGGGACCACCTGGAACGATGCAGCTTGCCCATGGCTTCACAGGCTGGCCCTTCTCCCATGAGACACAGAAAGGATTCAAACTCCCAATCTTTGGCTCTGCAATCAGATGCCTAAACTAATACATTACTGTTGTTGTTGTTGTTCAGTCGTTCAGTCATGTCCGACTCTTTGTGACCCCATGGACCAGAGTTCGCCAGGCCTTCCTATCTTCCACTGCCTCCCGGAGTTTTGTCAAATCCATATTGGTTGCATCGATGACACCATCCAACCATCTCATTCTATGCTGTCCTCTTTTCCTTTTGCCTTCAATCTTTCCCAACATCAGGGGCTTTTCCAAGGAGTCCTCTCCCCGCATGAGGTGGCCAAAGTACTGGAGCATCAGCTTCAAAATCTGTCCTTCCAGGGAACATTCCAGTGAACATTCGGGGTTGATTTCTTTCAGGATGGATAGCTCAAAAGCATCAATTCTGCGGCGATCAGCCTTCTTTATAGTCCAGCTCTCACTTCCATACATCACTACTGGGAAAACCGTAGCTTTGACTATCCTGACCTTAGTTGGCCAAGTGATGTCTCTGCTCTTTAGGATGCTATCTAGGTTTGCCATTGCTTTCCTCCCAAGAAGCAGGCATCTTTTTATTTCGTTGCTGCAGTCGCCATCTGCAGTGATTAAGGAGCCCAAGAAAATAAACTCTGTCATTGCCTCCATTTCTTCATACATTACTGTACAAGCTTTCAAAGAAGCTTCAGATTTTCAGATTTTAGAACGTTAATGGGGTGATAGTTCTATGCAAGCTCTATGCAAGTCTATCCTGACAAAGCCCTGCCCAATTTCCTTCTTTTTATTTTATAAGCTTTCCATCACATTAGGACACGCATTGTTCCTCACTGACTTCAGGGCTAGAAGCTCATTGATATAATATCAAGTTCTCAAAATGCTTATGAAACCCAAGCATCTAAAAAGATTATCACTCCAGTGTACAGATTAAAAATAACCCTTGCTAAGAAGTATTCATCATATTTTGTTTGTTCTCAGCTTTAAAAGATTAGAGGCACCTTGGGAACAAGATTGCTTTGCCTGGTACCTGGTTTTTCTCAGTGGTTTTGAGAAGGTACTCTGCAGAATGATCAGATATTTGATGCTGAATTTGGTAATTCAAGAGATGAGAGGATGCTTTACTGCTGAAACATGCTTTGAAAGAGCAGTGAATATTAGTATCTAGTTTCCCCCGAATGATTCTATTACACTGAGCTGTCAGCCTTGAATAATCCTTGCAACAATATTGATGACTCTAGGACTTTTGACAATGCATTTTTGGAAATTATTTGGAGAGGGTTTTTTTCCCTTGCATAAAAAGTGGAACACAAAGTTGTGCTCTAGGTATAAAAAATACTGACACAATATGAACTAGAATCTAATTTCTTTATTTTGCAGGGGAAGAGCAAAACAGCAGAGCTGCAGGCAAAGCTCTCAAGGAAAGGGAGTCATTTGATGGCCGAAAGATATTGAAGGTCAGTATGAAGTACCAGGCAAGTTCAGTTTATGTTAGATGTCTGTTCAAAGTTAGAAAAAAATTGCAAAGTTGGATTATTACACTGTGTATGAACTCCTGATGAGGGAAAACAATTCACCCACAAGAAATAAATAAATTCGAACTGAAATGCTATTGGAATCTCCCCAGCATGTGAAAAAAGATGAAAATTCAATTCTTTAGAAAACCTCCGGTTTAAGAATGTGGGATATTGTGCTTCTGTAGCAACAATTCAGAGTGCCAGGAAATGGCCCAATATTGCTGCTTAGTATTGTGACCACATTGTGTGTGTTGTGTTGTTACAGTCATGACTGACTCTTCCTGACCCCATGTCCATGGAGTTTTCTTGGCAAGAATACTGGAGTGGTTTGCCACTTCCTCCTTCGGGCACCTACAGCACCTGGTATTCCCTGGTGGTCGCCCATCCAAGTACTTACCAGGGCCGACCCTGCTTAGCTTCCAAAACCAGGCGAAATTGCATGTGCTGGGGCATCTAGGCAGCTTTGTGACCACGTTGCCAACGGGAAAAAAAAGAATGCCAAGCTTTCTATCGCAAAGAGCAGCCTGAATGTTGACAACAGCAATGGCAGCAATTTATAGGTCTACAAGGTATTTTCTTCTTCACACTACCATTCCCAAAATGACACCTAGCCAGGAATAATCTCAGAAGCTGACTCCTTTTTTAAAACCAGTTAACCACTTCACATCCAAACACAAAGCAATGATCTTGGGTGTTCAGTCTGGATTTCTTCTAAATGTGTGTGTGTTTGGGGGGGGGGGAGAAGGTGAGGCCAACCATTCTTTTTCAAGAGATAAGCAAGAGGGTATTTTTTAAAAAATTGATTTGTTTCAAATATGGGGACATTTAAGGTCACTTGTTTCTGCATGGGGGAGTGCAAAAGAGTTTTGTCATAACTTGAAAACCCTTTGCCCAGAGGGCTGCTTATTATAATAGGATTACCAGAAGCAGTTTGCCTCTGTAGAACGGTGGTTAGGGAACACAGGACCAAGTGGGCAGTTGCACTTACTTCCTGCTGGTAGGCATCCCCAAGCAATTGTCTGACAACTGTGTGTGCAGAATGTCTGACTATATGGAGGTTTGTTCTGTTCCAGTATGGCTCTTCTTACATTCCCTTCTGTTTTTGTTGCGTGTGAGGATGCAAATCAGGACAGAAAATCTAGAATTTGGAAATTCATCTGTTCTCATTAATAAAAGTTCTTTTGCTGAATGGTAACAATAGAATCCTTAATTGTTTTCAGGGGCTGTGGGAATTGTATAGTCCTTAACAAGATGCCCTACCACCCTGAAAAAAAACCCTAAAAGAAAAGAAAAGCTGAAGGATAAAATGCTTTGGCACCTTAGTGACTTAAAAGGTTGGTTGGCCAGTGAGCTTTTGTGGATCAAAATCCATTTCCTTAGTTTCCTAATAAGAAAATTTTCCAATTATTTGCTTTCAGTGGTTCAGGCTCTGCTGCCTTAAGTATGATAATAGAGGATGTTATTTGACAGATGGAGAAAGCAGAGAAAATTATAGCACTGTTAAGCACCCTTAAGATTATAGAAAATAAGTGATGTTTCAATAAGAATGTTTTCCATTCTCTTCAATCCTTCTGAATGCACAGCAACCCGATGTCTGATTTGCCTGCGTATATTGCTTTTTGTAATAAAATTAGGTAATCTTGAAATCGAATGTATTTTTAAAAACTTTACTCATACCTATGTATGTGGATGCGTGGGAGAGGATAATAGATTTATTTGTGTTATAATACGTTATTGCATCACAACAGTAAATAACCTAAGTATGGCAATTATGGCACAATCTATCAGCAATTTATTATAATTTTTCTAAGCTGCTTATTAGTCTTTCGTTCCATGAGCCTTTGACAGATCCTTTCATTTGCAGAGAGAGAGAGAGAGAGAGAGAGAGAGAGAGAGAGAGAGCTGCATAGCTCACATCACTTCCCATCCTTAGTAACACAACAAGATAGTCCCTCTGTTGGACACAGGCTGCTCTGTGTTTTCTTTTGTTGGTACGCCAATAAATGCCATTTGTATGTGGGAAAATACTCTTATCATCCATGCTTAATATGCACACCACTGCTCTGGGAAATACGAGATGGAACACTTGTTGTTGCTTTAAAGAAGCCTAAATTAATTTTCTCCTGTTGCAGCCAAAAGAACGGTTGGCTGTTGGAAGCATGAAAGAATGCTGGTAATTGCCTCCAAGCAAGCTTTCCTGCAGGAAATGCTGTCTTTCTCCGGCAACCCCTGTCCCCAGCCACTTGGTATTTTCCTCCTCTTTGCCAAGCACCCCGAGCAACACCCACTGGCACTTATTAAGTATGACTCGTCACTGACAGTAGAGTCTCTCAGGCCTGACTGCTGATCAGTGGTGCATTTCTGCCAAACCTTACAGTCATTAGACTCTCTCACACACCCACACACCAAATTTTACATATCAGTTATTTTGTTCAGCTGAGAATCTTTCTCTTATTTGCAAAGCGGTATATTTAGATTTGGAGAAAGGAGCCAGAATGCCATTTTTTTTAAATGAATGCAGCTGCAGTTATTGTCAGTGGCATACCAGCTGCATTCTGCCACCCCCAGTGCAATGTGCTGTGCAAGCCCACCCATTCTCCCTCCACAAACTGTTGCTTTTTATTTTTAGCTTTCAGTACAGATAGTATTTTGTTGACTAATTATTTGCTTTGAGTAGGATTATGCAACATATGCAGTAACTGGTTTTATTTTCCCAGCTGACTAACTTTTGGCCCTTTTGAAAACTCAGAACCACGGCATGACAAATAATAACAAAACCTATTCATTACGCATTATAAACAAAAGAGTTCAAGGAACAGTGCAGCTGATAAATTCGCAATTAAAGTATACCTGCCTCTCCAGACAGGAAAAACCAAAGGCAAATGTAAAGGTTATTTAAAGCAGATACAATTTTTGTAGGTACCTCGAGAAAGATGGCCAAATTTTTCAATATTTTTAATGTTTAGTCTATTGTTCTCACATGGTATTGTATCTTCAGGCTGGCTGCACAGTCCTAGATTCTGCCAAAATCTTCAGAGTATTTTATACCTAGAAGTGACTGGAAAACATGCTGCCTGTTATTTTAGCATCATACGCCAATCATAAAATTTGAAGTGTGAATACAATTCCAGTGGCTTGTTCTTCCAAACTATACTATGGCAAAACACCTGTTCCAAAATCCTATTCTTGTTGTTTTGTTTGTTTGTTTGTTTGTTTGTTTGTTTGTTTGTTTGTTTTTATACTGCAGTTCAGAACTATATTTCTTTTAAAATTTATCACTGTAGTCATAATACCAGTATTGTGGAAGCAAATCTGGTAGAATAATCAAATAATTATTCACTTTCCTCACAAAAAGCAATCTACCACAATGGGACCGTTAGATTACAGAACAAGTGTCCCATTAAGTCTCAGCCCCCTAGCCCTCATATAACAATCTTCAATGATATTCCACTGAAGCCTGCTATTGGCTAATAAATTTTCTAAAAGTATATTGTCGTAAGTAACACAAACTTTGTTTTTAACTTTTGTTTTGTTTTATTTACCTTAGGACATTTTATAAATCAAATCAGGGAACTGTGCCTTCAAGTCAGTTTTGACCTGAGGCAGCCCTTCCCAACATTTTCAGAGTGTTTTTTTTCATTCCCTTGTACTGGAGACACCCTAGGACTGTGCAACTTGTCCAAGGCCACACAGCCTGTTTCTTCCCCCCCCGCAGACACAATGGGTAATAAAACTCTGCCCCCTTAGCTCCTTAGATAAGTGCTACAACCCACTGAGCTATTCTCTGTTTTAATCTGTAGTGCGGTGAACAGCCACCAAGGTTATTATACAAGGCAGGCAACCACATTCTTGTTAGTCCAGCAGTACACTACAATTTCTGGTGGTTATTAATTGAACACCCAAGATACTCTCTACCAGTGCAGAAGACAAGAAATATCAAGAGTAGTGAATGCAATGGGTTTTGTAGCCATAAACCCTCATGTAGAGAACAATAGCAGTCTAATGGGTAAGTAAGCCATGATTTAAAGGGTGACTGCTTTTTTGGCAGGGAGGGGGGACCTGGGGACTCAGACAGATGATGGTACTGTGCCTGCCCCCTAGCATAGCAGTTGCAAAACAAGCAAAGAGGGCTGTTTGATACTTTAGAAGGACTGGGTAAAATATATGTTAGTTTAGTACAACTAAACTCAAAGTTTGATATTGCCAGATAGGACAGATAGGGAGAAATTCTATTAGGATGGAGAACTAGAATGGTAGAGAGTGATTGTAATAAGGACAGAGTTTCACCAGTAGACTTTTCATGTAACAACCTTTGAGCAAAATAACAACAAATAGACTGATGTTTTGTTATGCTTTTGCTATTATGTTTGGCAGTTCCTGTCCACGTGTCATAGTGATAGCCTCTTGATAAAATTGTATTGTCACTATCAGTAGTCAGGGGGGTAAATACAACATTTTCTTCACTTTTGCTTGCAAATACCGTTCTAGAATCTTTGTTTCATCCTCTCTACTCTTAATGGAAAGGGAATTAAAGGCGAAGTGTGCTTGAAAAACTACATTCCTTTCTTCTGAAAATGTGTTTTCATTGTGAAGAAGGTGTCTGGCTTGAAATGGTTCTGAATCTAAAGATTAACACTGTGAGCCGGTCTAACAGTTAAAATACGAAGACATTCTCCCGTGTATTTATCTTTATGTAGCCAATGAGTGCCATTAGCTTTGCAGAAGAGAGAGGTATCAGCACACCTGGAAGAATACTAAGGATTGCTATGATTTAAAAAAATGTTTCAGGAGGAAAAAGGTTTTGGGGATGGGAAAAGCAGTTCAAAACAGCTCAATTAAGAATGAACATAGTTAATCTCTCCAGAACATAGATTTCCTGTTGGGCGGGTGATGGAGTATCATAGGTATGGCTTTTTGGCTAGAATCCTATACAGCAGGGGTGCCCAAACTTTTTGCAAGGAGGGCCAGATTTGGTGAGGTGAAAATGTGTGGGGGGCCGACCATTCAGCTGCATTTGGCCCCTGGGCCAGACTTTGCACAAGCCTTTAGGACATGCAAGGAAGCAGGGAGGACGCTGCAGCAACCGAGCCGGGGGCAGGTAAGCTGGGCAGATGGCGGGGGGGGGGGCAGACGGAGGCAGGGAGGGCCTGCAAACCATAAAACTGCAAGCTGACATCTCCATCTGGTATGGGGAGAGGCCAGCTGGTGGGGATGCATGACAGGCTGAGCCGGTGGGGGTGAAGAGGCTGCGGGCCACTCGAAATTTGAAAATGGGCCGCATTTGGCCCCTGGACCTGACTTTGGACATGCCTGCTATACAGGATCACTCCATACTGCAATATTTTGTTGTCATTTCCACCTGCAGTCACTTGCAGTCTACAATTTTTTCTAGGGACATATAGTGTGATATAATGACCCACTTACATAACTAGGAAGACTGGATGATTGGGGTGGTGGTGTTTAAATTATTTTGAGTTTGGGATGAGAATTAAAAAGAGCCTGTGCTTTAAATATATATTATATATAGCATCCCTTCTGCTGCAAATACTGTACCAAATGTGTCATACAAAATTTAGGGTTATTTTTTAAATTATGTTTCAGTATAATTTGTGAAAGCAGGATGCAAGTTCATGTGATTAAACATTGTGTTGTGTTGTTATGTGCCATCAAGTTGCTTCAGATATATGGCAATGCAGTATTAAGAACTAATTACACCAAGAAGTATTGTTAACAACCCTGCTCAGATCTTCCAACTAAAAACTGACTTCCCCAATTAAATCAGTTCATATCTCTTCCCTATTTCCTGCTTTTTCTCTTTTCCTGTCTTTCCAGCATTGTTGTCATTTCTGGTGAGTCTTGTCTTCCCACGATGTGCATGAAGTATGATAGGTTTAGTTTAATCATTTTAGTTTCTAGAGAGATTTCAGGTGAGATTGGACCTAGAGCACCTGTGTGTGTTTTCTGGCACTCTATGATACTGGTAAAACTCTCCTTCAACACTGCATTTCAAGTGAACTGATTTCCTTCTCATCAGGTTTGTTTTTTGTGCAGCTTTCACATCCATATTTATTTATTTATTTATTTTTGTACTTGTTAACTGCCCAACTTTCCCTAAGGAACTGTGGGCAGTGAACAACAAATTGCAAAAAACAACTTGCCCAAAACAACAACCCCATAGTGAACAATCAAATAGAAATATAAAAATCAGTAACAACAACAACAGTACAAACAAACACAAAGTCCGGCAAGAAAGGGGCTGGGGCAAACAATACAAACCAACTAACAACACATAATCATACACTCAGCAATCACCAAAACTTTCCATAAAGAGCCAGGTATTTAGCACTCTCTAGAAGGCCAGCAGGGATTCTGCCAGCCTAATCTTCATGGACAGTTTGTTCCAAAGTGCCGGGGCAGCCACCAAGAAGGCCCAATTGTGGGTAGAAACCCCTTGGGCCTCCCTCGGAGTGGCCATCCGGAGCAAGAAGGCAAGCAAAGCTCTGGTTGGTCGGGATGAAGCAGACCTGTGGGAGACCTGTTCCACCAGATAGTCAGGTCCTGAGTCATGGAGCATTTTTTAAACCAAAGCCAGTACCTTGAACCTTATTTGAGCGGCAACAGGAAGTCAATGCAGGTGAGCCAGGATTGGGGTGATGCAGTCAAACCTGCCCACACCAACCACCAGCCTGGATGCCGCATTCTGCACCCACTGCGATCACTGAACAAGGATCAAGGGTAACCCCATGTAAAGACTGTTGCAGTAGTCTATCCTCGAGCTCACCAGTGCCTGCACTACCATCCTAAGGGAATCCATGTCCAGGTATGGGTGAATCTGGGCGATAAGCCTAAGCAGGTAAAAGGCCACCCTGGAAACAGCTACCACCTGGGCTTCCAGGGACAGAGCTGGGGTCCAGGATGACATCCAGACTCCTCGCTCTATCTGTCAGCTGGAGGGTCAATCCCCCCCAGACTCGGGAGAGGCCCACTGTACCCATCCAGGAATCCCCTGAGGAATAGAACATCAGTCTTCTCAGGGTTGAGTTTGAGCCTGTTAGTCCTGGTCCATTCCACAGCCGTGGCCAGGCAGTGGTCAAGGGTCCAGACAGCCTCCATTGCAGAGGTGGAAAAGGAGAGATAGAGCTGTGTGTCACCAGTGTACTGATGACTGAAGACCCCATGACTCTAGATAACCTCAGCCAGCGGCCTCATATAGATATTAAAGAGCACAGGGGAGATTGCCGACCCCTGGGGCACCCCACAAGAGAGTGTCTATGAGGCTGACAAATCACCCCCATATCGGCTCTCTGGTCCCAGCTGTCAAGAAAGGACCAGAGCCAGCACAAAGCATGACCCCCAATACCCACCTCAAACATCCTGCCCAGGAGGATACTGCGGTCAATGGTATCAAAGGCTGCTGACAAATCAAGGAGGACCAACAGGTAGAGCAACCCCTGTCAGCCTCCCACAAGAGGTCATCTTGCAGCATGACCAGGGCTTTCTCAGTCCCATGCCGCGGCCTGAGTCTGGACTGAAATGGGTCCAGGACATGAGCTTCCACCAGGAACAACTGGAGCCGATCACAACTGTGGCAACCCACTCGATCACCTTGCACAGAAACGGAGCATTGGCTGCGGACAATAGTTTGACAAATTGTCCGCAGCCAGGCCAGGTCTTTTAAGAATGGGCTGGATCATGATCTCCTTCAGGCGAATGGGAAGAATTCCATCTTTGAAGGAAGCAGACGCAATCACAGCTGCCCATTCCAGCATGCTTCCTATATATCTCTTCCATTCAGATTTTAGCTGTCATTAACATTGTTTCCTTTGACAAGCTTTGGGAGAGGAAGCAGGTTTTAAAAGACTTTCAAAATATCATAAAGAGCAGGATTAAGGGGGGGGGGTTCTTCCCACAAACAATTCCAAGCAGAAAATAGCCCTTTCTCTGTTAAGCTGTCTTCCCTCTTGCCTTCCTTATCTCCACAAGGTAAGGGAGGGGGAAGATATCTCCTTCTCAGCAATGTATTCATGTTGTTTTGTTGCTGCTGCAGCAAGTGATTTATTGATAAGCATATTTTTAAAAAATTCAATAAATAAATAAATAAAAGGGTATCAGCAAAGTGGCACTGGTGCTCCAAACACCAAATCCATTCATAAAGCAAATAAATCAACAGCAGTGCTCACAAATGCTGAAATGATAAGAACTGAAGCAATAAACGAATAGGTACATTTTGAAACAACTATGCCAGAGAGGTACAAAAAACCCTGTTGGCTGACCAAATAAATTGATTTTACCTATGCATCATGTGAAAATAAATTTATAAAGTGGTTTAAGAACAGAATTGATATAACTGGGGGTCTTTTGGCATATGTGATTGAGCCAGTCAGTCCCTAAGGAACAGCTTGCCTGAAGAGATAGGTGTTTGCCTGGTCTCAGGAGAACAGCAAAGATGGGGCCAGCCTGGCCTTCCATGGGAGGGAGTCCCAAAGTCTGGGAGGAGCAACAGAAAGCCTTTCCTGTGTCACTATCAAGTATGCATGTACGAGCAGTGGGACTGAGAGAAAAATCTTTCTTGATTATTTTAACTCCCAGGCAAGCTCATAAAAGGAGATGCAAGTCTTGAAGAAAGCTTGGACCCAAGCCGTTCAGTGTTTTATAGATTAAAGCCAGCACTTTGAATTGGTTTTAAAACTTGCATTCTTTATGAAAAATGGGGAGTGGGGAGGGAGGGGGATAAAGCAAAAAAGTAGATGAAAGAAAGTGAATGCAGATGTGTTTCATAGCTTTTTTTAAAAAAAAGATTTAGTTGAATATTTTGTGTGTCAGATAGCTATGTAGAAGATTTGAAAGAACTGAAAACTTATGGCATAATGCCACTTTACACACTGCTGAATCCATCTCTGATTCATGCATTATTGAAGGAGTCTAATACGGTATTACGGAGAAAAATTCACAAAAACACAATTAGAATGATGCTATGGTAGGAGACTGCAGGAGTGGAGACAGATTTAAGATCAACTTCCGCATTGTCTGGAAAAAGAAAGATTAAAAGGGGTGGATAATTCACTATAAATACATTAATAGAAACCAACCCTTTTAGGAGGGAAAATTTTTATTCATTTTATATGAATATGGATAATTCTTAGACTAGTAATAGAAGAGAAAATTCAGAAGACGAACTAAGAAGAAAAAAATTGGTGGTTAAAGTAATTGGAAGAAGAGAAGGCAAAGCAATATAGAGAAAGGATTCCAGGAAGAATTAAATAAACCTTTACTAAAATGTAATATAGGAAACCTTTGATATATTTCCCAGAACTTCTGGAGTTATGACAAACCTATGTAGTTTTTTCTCTTCATTATAACCAGTTAGAGGTCTTGTTCCCCCCCCCCTTATACGTACACATAGTAAATATATGCCTTTTCCTTTTTCAGCTGTACATTAGGAATTCCTCAATCAAAAATCTCTCCCCTATATTTTCATCCAAGGGCATTTATTTCTGTCTTTCTCTTCAATCAGGATAGCAATGGTCAGCTTTACCTCTTTTCCAGCAACTGACGAGAAAGTGCCAGTGGCCAATAGACCATAGAAGCGCCATGCATTATGGATGTAGTGAAAGTAGAAATGTACAGAGGGAAGTGAGTGATGCATCTATGCTACAGAGACCATTTTAAAACAGTACAGTTTGAAATGTTACAATATACCTGGTATATATTGTTTTTATCTATGATTTCTAGCTGTTTTAATTATACTGTAAAACTGAACTTGACTATATTTTCTAGAAAAAAAATGTGACAAAGAAGCAAGCTTGCAAATATGGGTATTGTTTGATTGATATATTTTTATCCCACCTTTCTCCTTAATAGGAACCCAAGGTAGCTCACCTCATTAAAAAAAACTAAACCAGTAAATATATAAATACTTAAAAAATAATAAAGGTATTTGCCATGCAAGATGATCTACTGAGGGTGGCCAACAGGGGCAAAATGCCCATTTTGGTCATCCTCAGTCTCTCAGCAACCTCTGATACTGTCAAACCATAGTATCCTTTTGTATATCTTTATCTGAAGATGCATTGCCTGATTTTCTTTCACTCTTGGGCAAATCTCAGTTATAAATACTTTCTGCAGCAAAACACAAATGATGAAATGGAGCAGGGTGGTCAACCACAATAAAATGTAGAAGCCACAGAGTGGCAAGTTGGGCAAAGGTGACACAGTGTTCACTGGATGACATGAACCTTCTTTCATAGTATAGACAGACATTGTGGCATGTTCCCTTTAATTTTAGCTAGACCAGTTTAACTTTAAAATGCAGTAGTACTACCTGTTGAAGTAGTAGTAACCAGTAATACCAATTTTGTTCCGAGATCCCCCATTATTTCATTTGGAGTGCATAAAAATTAATGGAGTATTGCTAAAATGTGATGCAGATATTTCTTAGGTCATTATTTTTCAGTGGGTGTAGTTACCGTAATTATTGCTTGTTCAACTCAGCTACATCGTTGATTAATGTGCCCTGGGCGGGGGGGAGGGGTTATTTGCATCATTAGTAAGGAACTTGGAAAAGTTGCAGGATCTTCAAGCCAGTGGCCATGTTGGCTGGAGAACTGTAGAGGCTATACTCAATAAATAAATAAACAAAGCAACCTCTCTCAGCTCTGAACACTTGTGGTCCTATGCACAGGCCGTAGCCTGGCAGCTGTGGATCCTGAAAAGCAGGGAAGACAACATGCAGCAAAGGATATATTTCCAGGTCCAGCAGTTGGACCTTAACAAAGATCACATTAGACACAGGATTGATATCCATTGAACCAATGGCCTTTCCTTTCAAATGCAATCTAATCTTGCTTTCTGGTTCCTTTAGTAAGAGACAGTGTAAAACCCTCAGTTATATTGAAATTGATGCGAAAGTGAAAGTACAGTAAATGAAATTTTAAAACAAAGCAAAACAAAAATCCACCAACCTGCCTCAACTTGATAGGTTAAACAGATTCTATCAATAATGTTTTATGAGCCACAACATTTGGAGACTTTGAAAGTAGATTATGTTAATGTTTTGCTATGGTTCTTCAGTGACAGCCATACATTAAGGCCCATACAGTTACAGGTAGTCACTTAAAATGCTGGATCATAGTGCTTAAAAAACTAAGAGAATGTAAGAAATATAAAGGTCACAGAAATGGAATGCATGGATGCACAATTTTTGTTACTTTGAGATCTTTGCTGACCAACTGTTTTGGCTGAAATCCTGTTGCTTAGAGTAGTACGTTACACAAGAATTGGCAGGCCCATTGAATCAGTAGGGTTTGTTAAGTCAACTCCTCTGTAAGTTCCACTGATCCAAATAAGCCTATTCTAGGGACAACTTATGATCCTGAAGTTAAGTTGCAACTAGAGTAGGTCTGTTTGAATCAGTGGAATTTGGTGAGGAATTGATTCACCAGATGCTCTTACTCTAGTGCAGTGGTGGCGAACCTTCGACACTTCAGATGTTTTAGAGCACAACTCTCATAATTCCAAGCCTAGATTGCCAATGACAATGGACTGTGGGAGCAGTGGTCTAAAACATCTGGAGTGCCGAAGGTTCGCCACCACTGCTCTCGTTTAACTTAACCATTCCAAGCTACAGGACTGCAGCCTTATTAGCTGCACCAGTGGTCTCCAACTGAGTAACTCATCAACAAAAGAAACTTTGCAGGTCTATCCTGGAATTCTGTTGCATTTTTGTGAACGGGCATGTCTTTTGCAATGGAAGATGGGCAGCAGAATGCAAGCTGTCTTTCACTTTGGGTAATTAAGAAACCTCTGAAAAAGGTTGCAAGCTCAAAGCTTCCCTGAAATAGTTTGGAAACGAGTGGCCTGGCTTATAATATGTCTCATGCAGAAAGAAGAAAGACACACTTTACTGGAAAAGAGTAGCATGTTCATTTTGACAGCAGACATTTTGGGGGTCTTTCATTCGGAATCAGTATCAGCCTACCTCCTCTTTCTATGGTTCCTTTTGGAAAGCTTTCAGGCACCATTAAATAGTGTCAACTAATTATAAGGGCAGCAAAGCCAGGAATCACGCTGGGTCAAAGTACTGTACTCTTATTTTTTTTGTCACTCAAATGTTATAGAAAACATTTTTTCAATGTGAAATGAGAAAGCAGAATAAATTAATTAAGTAAATGCCTTTGCAGTTTTTCCTCTGCTGTGCAAATGTTTAGTTCTGCTTCTGAAAGCCAGAAAGGGATCAAGAAAACACAGCACAGATGTGGTTAATATGGCAGTGTTTTAGCTTATTTGGCAGTTACCACAAATTTCCATCAAAAGTGGGCTTTACTTTGGATAGTTAGCTGAGCCTTGCATAGGGACTGTTGTATCAGAAGTATTTGAATA
Source organism: Phrynocephalus guinanensis (assembly GCA_037367245.1). NCBI lineage: Eukaryota > Metazoa > Chordata > Lepidosauria > Squamata > Agamidae > Phrynocephalus > Phrynocephalus guinanensis. Next base: position 41,301,677 of record CM074735.1, on the reverse strand, counting down.
GTTCAGGTACTACACGTGATTAATATGAGGTGCACATCTGTTTGTTCACATATTATAACAGCATGCACTTTGAGACATGGTCTGGCAAGGTCCCTACATGTATTTTTAAAGCACTGGTTGCTCAATATTGTGTTTTTGCGGTGTTGTTTCGCTAAGTGTTCATTTCTGCACACAGAAGTCATTTCCCCTTCTGCTTTCTGTTTTGTGAGAGATTTCAGTCTGCACTAGGCAAAACAGTCTGTTTTCTTGGTTCTGCTTGTATGTGTGAACACATGTGTGCTCGGGATCATGCCTTAAGTCTTGGATTTAGACAGTTTTCAGTTTTCTTCCTATTTTATGGTTCTCCAGATTATCAGCTGGTTCTGTGTAACAGTGAAGGTCCATTAACACAGCTGTGTAGAACAGATGGCCAAAGCACACTGTGTCCATCATTCCCATCTGTTTTGCCAGCGAAGATCCATTCCACATATTCAAGAGCTGTGAAATTCACCCTACTTATATCAAGCAATCTTCTTTGTCCTATCAATCACTTTGATTTATTTCCCATCGCTACCAGCGCTCCATTCCCCCTCTTTCTCTCTTCAAAGTATCAATAGATTGCTGCCTCAGGACAGAATACGTTTCTCTACAGTTCCCGGAAAACTGCAACAGAGATTCTTCATTTATTCCTGCTGACCCTGCTTTGGTTTAAAACCAGTTTTATCTATGTCAAAGACCTTGTATAAAATCTTCTTTCAAAATCTTAAGAGCTTTAGGCAAATACAACAAACATTGTCTTTTATGCTAAATTATAACAAGCTTGATGTGTGGGCTTCTTGTAGCCTTTCTCCACTATCTAGCTTGTTTGACTATTAAGATTCTGCATTATCCAGATACTTAAAGATGATCATATCTTGCACGTTGGACAATATTTTTCTATATGCACAGGATCTAGAAAATGAAAGATTCAAGCTTTGGACTTCACTTTCCGTTGAGCCTAGCCTGCCTGGCCATTAGTAAAGAAAGGTTGATGGATATAGTTGTTCACCAATATCTGGAAGACTGAAAATTCCAATATGTCAAATAATTATAGTTAGCTATTTGGTGTTTAATATAGCTAAAATCAATTTTTTCCATTGGTTTTCCCTTTTGCTTGTTTTATTTTACTACCTTATTTTTCTATGAAAAGGTAGTCAGGTGGAAATCATGGAAATACCATCAGAGAAAGCCCTTTGAAAGTAACCTTCTACTTGTCTTGTTGTCACATCCCCTACTCCTATAAAAATGATTGGATGGAGGACTTCACTGTGAGAATTTTACTGTTTCAATATACAGTAAGTAGAAATTCCACTATAGGAAGGACAATAGGAACAAATATGCCGGTCACCCACCCCCAAGAGGGAACATCTCTTCTGGCATAAATGAAGGGCAGCAGATATTTTAGGGAAAATGGGATCCCTGTTAGTTTTTCTCTTGATGCACTGCCTAAAATACCTTAGCCACTGGAACTAAGCTGAGATAATTTGGTGTGCAATAGATTTCCTATTTGGCTGCTCAAGATGGGACATTTAGGCAGTTTCCTAGGAAACAAACCCAAACCCAGATTCATGTTTATGCGACAGACCCTGTGAGCACATGTACATTTGTATGTGTGCTGCATCTCATCCACCCACAATACCAAAGCATCTGTGCTTGACCATAGCCCTAGATTTTCTTATCATCTGTCATTCTGCCCATGTAACCAAGTCAAAAACCTTTGCCCCAACAGTATCTTTGTATACGGGGTTGATAGAACTACACAAAACAGTCCCCTGTCATATAGAAGGTAAAGGATTGTTACTAGTTTTAAATTAGGCAATGTCTGAAATGTTCTTGTTTTCCGTTTTAGACTTTAGCTCTAGCAAAAGCTTTGAGGATTTGTGGTTTTGTGTATACGCTGTTATAGGCTAATGGTTTATATCTCTGGCCAGCTTACAGTGTCGATGCACAAGGGAGAGTTTTGTACCATTAATCTCCACTACCCTTATCCTAAGGCAGTACTTTATGTGGTTAATATTTTTTCCCAGCTGCTGGAACTCTCTATGGAGTGCCTGTGTGCCTGTGTTTGTATCTGCCTGCAAGTGATTGTGTGCATTTCATGTGTGATAATGCTTCTTTTTGGTGGGAGAAAATTAATTGCAAAGCATTGCCATGAGTTGTTGTCCCCATGGTACTGATAGACTGAGATTCTCAGCAGAATAGCATGGTTATCTTTTCTTTTCTTGTTTTTCTTCCTTTACAAAGAAAAAAAATCTAATTCCAAACTGTCCTTTTTTTGCCTTGCCACTTTTGGCAAAAGCAAAGCTTTGAAACTGATCAATACCTTTCCCAGTAGTCACGAAAACAGGCCAGGCTTGCTTAAAGTGCACAGCAGAGAGATTACGTGAAGGAAGTTTTAAATACCTCCGCTCCCTCTTCCTCTCTCTCTCTCTCTCCATATTTACCGTCCTGTTTTGCTGCCCAGCACCTTTTTGGGCAAATCTATTAATGTTGCTCATGCTTGTTGCACTCATGACAGGCGATTTAAAAGCGGTAGTGTGCGCTGGCCTTTCTAGGCTTTCATAAACAGAGCCGGAGTGCTGTTCTGCTACTGTTCTGGTGCAGATTAGCCCTGTGATTTATGGGAGATGATCCAGGGTTTGAAAACTGGAGGAGCACATCACATTGTGGGAATGGTGGCCCTAAAGGAAATGGCAAGAGCCAGGCAGAAGCGGGAAGTGTTTCTCTAATGCCCACACTAAATGGTATGAAGGTGGTGGTGGTGGTGGTGGTGGTGGTGGTGTGTGTGTGTGTGTGTGAAGCTTTTAATAGTAAGGATCAGCGCCAGTGTTCCAATCCTGGCCATAGCAATCCAGCAGGGATTTTTAGTATTAAAGGCTCGCCCAGGGCAAAAGAGAACCAAATCTGAAATGGGCATGACACTTTCCACAAGTTTAAATTAAATAGTGCCTGACCTGGATTACACCAGTGCCACGTTACACCAACAGGATTTGGATCAATATGTATTATGCACCATCAGACCATTACCAGACCAACCTTTCAGTGAATCTCCAAGGCTAAGAAGGGTTTTGAAGCCAGGACTCATGAGTCCTAGGTCCAACACTCTAACCACTACACAACACGTGCTCTCATGTATTCATTACGTATACTTAGTTGGGTGGATAGCTCAATGGTCTAGGTATCTGGCTGAGGAGACCCAAATTGGGTATTTGATTCCCCACTACTTCCTGCAAGCAGAGCCAGCCTGTGTGGACCTGGGCAAGCTACACAGTCTCAGGGCGAGCCCAGAAGAAAGGGGTGGTATACAGCATCTGAGTATTTTCAACCTGGAAAACCCTAAAAAGGGCCATCATAAGTCAGAATTGACTTGGCAGCACATATTTGTTTGTTTGTTTGTTAGATTTTTATACTGCCCATTTAGAAACACAGGCCACTCTGGGTGGTTTCCAATAAAATATAAAACCCAATTACAACATCCAAAAACTAAAAAGGAAATAAAAGGAAGAGGAAAGCCACGTATTAAACAACCATACATAAAACATTTAAGATACGTATAACAACATTTAGTTAAAAAGCCGGAATTAAAGTTTTTAAAGGCCAGCAAAATAATATAAAATGTATTAACATTAATGGGATAAATGCTATAGTTATGTTTCATTTGAAGGAAATGCCTGCTTGAATAGCCAAGTTTTCAAAGATCATTTAAAAATACCTAACAAAGGGGCCAGGTAGATCTCATGTGGAAGGTCATACCAAAGGTATGGTGAGGCAATTGTGGAGAAGGCCACAATATATAGGAAGTAGAAATTTGATTTCAGCTATTTATTCAAAATATACTGTAGTTACCTTTATTTCTTCTTCTTTTATACCTATTTGGCTATTCAATTTGCGAGGTTTGTTATAATTACCGGTACTTGTTATTTCTAGTGTTAATGGTTTTGGCATGTTGCTCCACATGCCACTGTCTGTATTCAGTTGTAGTTGTAGTTCGTGTTGTTGTAGATCATGTTGCAGTTATAATATTTAGAGATATTAAAAGTTGAACTGTCTTTGAATATGGTTTATGTACACGCAAAAAGAAGGTATAATCTTCTGAAGATGGGCTATAGAACCTCTGTTGGTCATGATTTTGATGCAGTGGTTTCACAAAATTCTTTGGTAAAAGTCCATGGCCTGATGCAGATTGGAAGCAAATTTACCGTAGTGGAAACTACCCCACTAAAATCTCCTCCCATTATAATTTATCTCTGCTCTTGCACCTTAACTTATTTCTAAGTAACATGCTTTTTGTCAAGATACTGGGGAATAGATGCATGCCATTTAATAAAGAATTTTATTTATCAGGATTTTTTAAATAATGTTTTTCCACAGTGCTCTTTCTCTACAGTCTGCATTTATATTTAGATTATTTACTTTTATGGCTACATCCACTTTTCTGGTCTTCTCACGTGATGAACAGGGATGACATTGTTTTCAGTTGCTTTGCATTTATTTATTTAACATATTCAGGCTTGGCTGTTCTCATCAAAATGATCCAAGGCAGCTTACATTATTAAAATGAACAATATTAAAAACAAAAAACAATACACTATTACAATACTAAAAGTATTTTAAAAAATATTTAGATAATCTCGTCAGTTTCTTGGAGGAAGTGCATATCTGCTTTTTCTTTATGTAAATGTTTTAGGAGCTTCCTTCTTTTCTATGATGAATTAAGCCCTGTCCTACCGAGAGGAATTATCTTAATTACTTTGGCTTTATTGATAAAGAGTTTTTCTCTTTTTAAAAAATTTATAGTAAATAATTCAGTAACCATTGATAACATTCTCTATTAGCTAGAGAGTGGGGAAAGAGAAAGAAAACAAAACATTTCCAACCCAATGTCTCTCCTCAAATACAAAATAATTGTCATTTCCAGTAGATTTTTGTAGGCTCATACCAAGTACTGCATACTGTTTTGCCTTGGGTGACCCTCCTAGGAGTCTAGACTTCTGATGGCATTGTTTGCAAACTCCCTCGCCGCATTAAGGTGTACGTCAATGAAGAATATCGCCTCTTTGAACACCCCGTGTCTCAACAATGCCCCAAATTGGATGGGATATACACTAAATCAGTTTTTTCACCACCTGTCCACTTCTGCAAATCTTTTTAAAACAGAGTTCTATCCAGCAAAGGGCTCAATGACTTTTGGCCTCTGAACCTCTGCTTTCTCTAATCTTATGCCTCTTCTTCCTCCCACCCTCTGCTGTTAGTGCTGAGATGAGGGTTCCTGGGGAAACAGCTGACAGGATGACAAATTAAATAATCAGATCCTATCTCAAGAATAATTACTGCTGTTGAAGAACATTCTCTCACCTGGAATGTGAAGGACATCTCTCAAACATTGTCCTTAGCAAAGCAGGCAGACAGACAGACAGACAAAACCAAAATATACAGCCACACTAAGCAGGCTCAGAATGCCAAAGGGGCAAGATTTTATTGCTTTTCACCTGAGGTCTGTTTCTCTGACAGAGAGATGAAGTGGGGGATGGGGGGGAAATCTCATAAGAGCTTAGGCAGAGACTCCTTGGCAGTGCTGGTCAAAAAGAAAACAAAGATAGAGAAAATCTATGCCTCCATTTCTCTTACCTGCTTCTCACTCTAGTATGATTTATGATTTTGTTTAAGCCAACTCAAGAGGTTTATCTAAAAGAGAAGGGAAGTTAGTCTTCAGACCGTCTCAGTTCCTAATACTGTAACTAGCAGAGTAAGGAAAATCTGCTTTTATCCAAGATGGAGTAATGGAAGCAGCCCTCGTTTCACTTTCCTACCGTCTGCATCAGACTCAAAAGAACTCAGTGTCTATTTTCTGAAAAGCACACAGGTATATTGGCGATAATTAGTATAGAAAGGAAAGATGTTATCCTTAAAAGTGGTCCCCAAAAACACATATGGTTTTGCTCCCATTTCAGGAGAAGAATAAATATTTTCTAAAACTAGGTGTGATAGATTCCGGGCCTTGTTGTGGAAGTAAGTCACATCTACATTAGAGACACAATTCTCTTATTTCTTTGGAGGAAAGAAAGTCTCACTTTTAAGTTCTAGGGTCCCAGGGATCACAAAAGTAATATATCTGTGGCTCTCAGGCTATATGATTGTCACCTCTGCAAAAGTTGTATGTTGAATTCTCTATAAAGTTTCCTTTTATGAGTTCCCCTGCCCCTAAATTGGCAAGAGTGTAAGGTTAGGCCAGAGGTGTCCGAACGTTTTGCAAGGAGGGCCAGATTTGGTGAGGTGAAAATATGTGGGGGCCGACCATTCAGCTGCATTTGGCCCCTGGGCCAGACTTTGTACACGCCTATAAGACATACCAGGAGGCGGGGAGGATGCTGCAACAACGGAGCTGGGGGTGGGTAGGACGGGCAGGTGCCTGGGGGGACAGACGGAGGCAGGGAGGGCAGGCAAACCATAAAATTGTAAGCTGACATCTCCATCCAGTATGGGGAGAGGGCAGCTGATCGGGATCCATGACAGCTTGAGCCAGCAGGGAGAAGAGGCTGCAGGCCGCTCAGAATTTGAAAACTGGCCGCATTTGGCCCCCGGGCCTGACTTTGCACATGCCTGGTTTAGGCTCTAAATAATGGGTTGATTTTCAGCTCAGAAAGTTACTAGAAAATGTACAACCCAAAATTTTGCTTCATCACAGTTCCATCACACATGCAGATATGTGTCTATTTTCTGAAAAGCATGCAGGTATACTGGAGGTAATTAGTTGTTCATGTGGTGATAAGGCACCAGCAATGCAGGAGGTTCAAGGACCATTTCCTAACTCAGACCAAAGCTGGATGGAAGGATTTCATAGCCTGCCACAGGGTCACCTGAGTGTGACAGCTACATGCACATTCCACAGCTGGTTACAGAGACCACATAACCCTCTCCCCCCACCTTTACAGTAGCTCCCCTGCTGCCATTCAGTTTTGAGGCTGTATTCAAGGTGTTGATTTTAACCTATAAGGCTCTAAATGGCTTAGGCCCAAACTATCTCAACAACCACATCTCCCTTTATGAGCTTGCTCAAGTGTTAATATCTGCTTTGAATTTTTTGGTGTTACTTATTTTTATTTGTTTGATACTTTTTAGTATTTGTATACCCCCTGTTGTTAGCTTTAATATTGTCTGTTAATTATGTAAGACACCTTGGGCCCTTTTACTAGAGAAAAGTGGACTATGAATGATTCAATCGATGAATGAATGAATTAGATCTCTTTAATATCACTGTTTTTGTAATCTGATTAATTACAGTACTTAATAGTAGCCTCTGAAAGTCATTAAGTAAAGCATCTGTGAAGTCGGAGTGGAGTTCTGCCATCTTTAACAAGATGAGTGTGTGTACTGTATCATTTTCCTTGTGACTTTGAACTCAGTATTGCCTTATCACAAGAGGGCTGCCAAAACACTGTTTTAGTGACTGATGTGCCTTTCTGAGTTTGTGGGTTTTTTAATTTTTATCAACAACTCACAGAACATACCAGTCATAATTTTAGGAGTGCCAGCTCACAGACCCATGCCTACAAACATCTACATTTGAGTGGTGGTACTATAATATTTAATTGATTATCACCTTTGCTATGAGATATGTGTTTAGGATGGTAAGGAAGGTAGTGCTGTGATTTTGTGCACTGGAAAACTGGTGAAGGGCCCGTTTCCAGGCAAATGAAAATGAACGATGCTTTGGCAGCTTTAAACGAGTACTACAGTTAAGGAAGGACCCTTTGCCCCACCCCTATTCCAATAAATTTCTGAGCAAGAGGAAACAAACTGGAAGGAATAGAAAAGTGAATTGATATGTTTGATAGTTAGCGCAATATTGGTTCACGTCCCGTGCTATCCTACTTATGGAATTTCCAAGGAACCCTGCTGCCATCTTCCTTTTCTGAGGCACAGTAACACGAAAGCACCAAGAAAATGTATTTCCCATTTTTATCACACTGCTTACCAGAATGTGCAGTCAATCTGTCAAAAAGCTGGTGACCTCATTAAAGCCAAGCATAGAAGAGAGGGTCACAGAAATGTTTTATAAAAATAAGAAATGAACGTCAGGGTAACGTTTGCCACCCTCTGTGTGCCAAAATGCCTTTTTTTCAGCTGTGGTGAAGAGAGTTCACATATCCTTTTGACGACACTCCCGCCCTTATCTATCTCTCTGTGGTCTCGGGTGATTCCTGTGACCTGAAACTGAGAGGAAATGGGATCATAAAAATAGAAAGCCTGAAGCGCAGGCAGAAATAAAGAAAGGTTGTGGCTGTCCCTTAAACCTTGCAGTTTGTCTGTGATAAATGGACAGGCAGCTACCTTTCCAAAAATCAATTGTTGTATCCAATTGGTTATTTCTTTAGAGCGGGGCTGGGGATTGTAGAAGCCAGCCCTGCACTGGCTGGTATCTCTGATGTCACAGATCCGCTTCCTTTCTGAGCAGTTTTTTTAAAAAGAGGATTGTGTTTAGGAAGTTAAAAATGAGAATATAAACACTTGAATCAGCATTCGGGTTTCTCAAAAATACACCTGTCACTTTTATTACACTAGTCAGTGCAAGGCAACTGGACTCAGCTGGTGAAGAAGTGTGGAATGGATGCAATGTCTATTTCATAGAATCATAGAATCCTAGAGTTGGAAGAGACCTCAAGGGCCATCCAGTCCAACCCCCTGCCATGCAGGAACCCCTGTCACAGTACAGTATTTCCGACAGATGGCCATCCAGCCTCTGCTTAAAAACTTCCAAAGAAGGAGACTCCACCACCCTCCGTGGCAGCATATTCCATTGCTGAACAGCTCTAACAGTCATGAAGTTCTTCTAATGTTCAAATGGAATCTCTTTTCCTGCAGTTTGAAACCATTGCCCTGAGTACTAGTCTTTGAAGCCATGGAAAACAAACCTGTTCCCTCTTCAATATGACATCCTTTCAGATATTTAAACATAGCTATTATATCCCCCATAGCCTTTTTTTTAAAGGCTAAACATTCCCAGCTGTTTTTGTGGAACATTTCTATAATACCCTGCCAAATCAATTCTGCCTTATGGTGACTCTTTCCAGGGTATTCTAGGTACAGGGTATCCAGAAGTGGTTTACCATTCTCTTCTTCTGGGTGGATTAGGGGTGCCCTGGGGCTGTGCAACTTGTCCATGGATACACAGGCTGGCTCTTTTCTTGGAATACAAAGTAGAGAATGGAACACCCAACCACTGGCTCCACAGCTAACTCACTGAGCTATCCAGCAAGTTTTTATAAAGTCTTATGGAGTACTTATTGTACCAAACTTCATGCAGAAAGGATGGTTACAGAGCATAGGAGGAAAGAAGCAGCACAGAGAATCTCCTACTTGCTGACCTCTGTTGTTATCTTGGTACCCTACGTTCCAATCAGGAATCCAGGAGGCTCCCCTGATGGAAGGCACATCTACAGTATTTCCCTTGGGATAGCCCAGGATTCACTGAGAAAAGTGAGTGATGCACAAACTGCAGCAATATGGGGGGGGGAAAAACTAGGAATTAAAGCCAGTGTCTGGAAAAGGTAACTCTTTGGACTACAACTCCCTGAACCTCCCCCAGGCAGTATGGCAAAGCTTCCGGAACGTTGTTTGAAGCTCTCTGCACATCTGGACTGCACCATTCAAAAAATGGCAGTCCCAATTCCAGACATCGCCCTCTGGCCTTAAGGAGATAGCAATCCTTAGCTGTATTACACAGCAATGCTCTATTAGCCATAAATCCAAGTACTGAACTGCAGTGGAACAGAAAGCTTTTTTTTAAAAAAAACTCCTTTTTTATTGATCCTCTCTGGAAAGCCTGGAGAAGAGAGAGGCTATTGTGTTGTTGGCTTGTGGCCCTTTTGGCAGGTTGTCAGCTTTGCTCTCAGCTTTTGCAGCGGCAAGCACACCCTGCAGCTGGTTTTCTTCCCCCCCCCCCCCCCCGCCATGGGTTTTCTTGTTGTTTTGTTCCTAAGAAAAGTGAAGCTGTAAGCAAATTAATATAGGTGTTTTGAGCCCCCTCTCCTTCTTTTTGGTTTTTTTGTTTTGGAAGCGGAAGTTTTTATTAGAAAAAAAATTGCTTGCTTTTTTGTTTCCCCCAAAATCTCTTTGTAACAACCTACCCATTTTTGATTCCTGTGCTACTTTGTCTCAAAGAGATAATAGCTTGGAGTTAAAATTGCAATATTCCGCTCCCCAACCCCACTGTAAATAAATGCTTCAGAATGCTTTACTTTTAAAGACATCTTCAGGCGCACAAACAACCTGACAGTAACAATTTCCTGTTGTGTAGGCAGTGCAGGGAGCATCCTGTTTGCTGAGATAGCAGAACTACATGATTACAAAGGCCTGTGAGAGCTACTTATTTAAAATATATGGAAAATAAAAATGTGTGTGTGTGTGTGTGTGTGTGTGTAAGTCTCACACAATTTTTTTGCTTATCCTAGAAGATATTTTTTATCTTTACTCTGGATGCATAAGCTTTTGAAGCCTCATTCCAGATTGTTTTTTCCATTTTTAATAATTGTATAAAAATAGTTTAGCTTTTTAATTTTATCTCCCTAAACCCCACCTCATTTTAAATATTAAATTAAAACTGTAGCTTAAAACAACTTAGTAAAAAAAATTAATCCTGCTTGGTTTAATCAGAGCAGACTGAATCCTTATTATCCAAATTTTCATTGGCCTTGACTTACCATTATCCCAAATTAATTATGTGATTCTGATGAAATTTGACTTTTTTAAAGTAAGCTCCACTGTCATCCAGGGTTGGAATATTTTAGTAATTCTGGTTTTATATGACCAGATGTCAGACTGGATCCTTACAACTATTTTCTCTAGTCACTGTGATACCACTGCAAACTATGTAGAATTTTGTTCATAGGTAGCTCCAGCATCCTCATTTGGTAGCAGTATAAAACAGCAATCAAAGTCAATAAAGACTTGGTTTGAGATAATCTCTGCCAGCAATCATTCAGTGTTTTATGTTTGTGAATGTATGTCATAGAATGAACAACCAGAATCCTTACAATCCCATGTGGAATAACTAAGCAGCCAACTATTTGTGAATCTTATTATGGAAACGCTATACTATGATATAATGAGCACCAATATGATTTCCAAATATTAAAAATGCTCGATAGAACTGTATGTTCAGTGTAGTTTCCATGTGTGGCTTCAGTCTCTAAAACTCTGGCAGGGAAAAACAAATCTTCATATCTTAAAGTCATTAGGTTTGGCCAGATGGCCAGGGTACAAATACTGTATAATAATAATAATAATAATAATAATAATAATAATAATAATAATAATAATAATAATAATAATAATAATAATAATAAATAATAATAATGTCACTTGTTTCCAATCCCTCCTGTCTTTTTGCTCAGGCCTTGCTTTGTTAGAGATTCAGGCACTTCAGTAACTCCTTTTGGCCAATGCCTTGGCACTTTCTGCAACATACTCCACTCAGCCAACCGGACTCCATTTAGGTTGCCATGGCCACTCTGTCCTAGCAAGTCTACTACCGGAGTCAGTTGTGGACCCAGGGAGCTGTGGTTTCTCTTCACGTTTTCCCATATTTGTGTTTTTCCCTCAGGCTCTTCTAGCAAACTCTCCAGGGTCAGATGCTCCACTTTGGGGACTTCTTTTTTTTTTTTAATAAGAGGATCCTTGAACATAAAACAAATGGTCAAAGCCAATGAATAAAAGTTTTCAAATAATCTATGACAGTGATCATTCAATGCATTTCTGGAAAGGGGTGGAATATAACATAATGCTTGTCAAGCAGATACTTGAATTTCAGTGGTTCAACATTCAAGAATCAATGGATCCTCAAAAGGAGATGATGAAGCTGTAGATTTTTCAAAGCCATTGGGAATCCTTAATGGCAGGAAGCATTGGGTATGCCCATCTTGAAATGAGGTCTTCAGGGACAGATATAAAATGCTGAAGAAGTCAGATTAAGTATGAGTTTTGTGCCGGGGAAGCTAAGGTACTCAACCCTTGTTGACCCCTTATCACTGCAGCATTCAACAGAGTTGGAAATCAGTGTATTTGTTGAGAGGTTTTCCGAAGGCATTACTAGCATTTTAAGGCACAGCAATTTCCTGCTTCTTAATGGAAGGGAGAAAAGCACTTTTGAACATGATGTTTCTCCTAAGCAATATCACTAAGCTTTCTGCATAATATATTCTGATGTCATTATTCCATCCATCTTCTTTGCAGTGTTAATCACGAGAGCAGTTTTCTCCTGAACTGTGTTTCACTTACTATGTGTGTTTGTGTTGAAGGAATTGAGGCAAACAGCTTTTCGTATTAGATTTCACTATTCTTACCTTGGACAAAACTGTCCAAATGCAACTACTTAACACAGTGCATGTTGGCTACTGACATTAATTAACTGAATTTATTTTTATTTATTTTCGACCTTACTAAGTAGTTCTCTCACACTGAAAGCCCTATCCAATCATGCTAAAGGCCTACTGCAATACTGCATGCAGGCGTAGATGAAGAATGAGGTCTCAGGGGTAAACCGTAACTCAGCCTTGTCTCTCTGTGCCACAATGTGTATCTTCTTGGATATCCCATATATCAACAGAGGCAGGCGTTGACCTGATTTCTAAAATCTACTGGGAATTTAGTTGTCAAGCTCCTGTTGTGCGATGATGGAGGTGCTGTTATGCTGCAACTTGGGGGGAGCCCTGAGAAGAGGGCAATTTTCCCCCCGAAGGCTTATTCCACTATTACTTTTTCCTTTATGTTTTCCCAAGGCATGTATAAAAGAGAAGCACAGACTGTCAGGAACAGAGGTAGCCACTTGGCAGCCTATGAGCTGTGAATCTATTATATCTGGCCTCCAGCATCTCTGCAAAATCAAAATGTTTCAAAACTGTTGCCTGCATTTTCACTAAGAAGGGAAATGTCACTGAGAGAGAATCTACTATTCATAAACATATTTTGGTTTTGCATAGACTACACTGACCAAGTTTTACTTGGACAACCAAGAGGACATAATTTATTTTCCATATTGCAGCCAGGCAGTAATTAGCAAATGTACATGGCACTAACTTTCTTATATTGCAGGGATGAGAAGCCTTTTGGCTCTCCAGATATTTTAGACCACATTGCTATTAGCCATGCTTCTGAGACTTCTGAGACCGAAAATCCAAAACAACTAGTAGGGCAAAGATATCATTTCAGAAGTTCTGGTTACCTATGAAAAGATCCTGCTGTTGAACCTGTATCTGGTGAACAGAAAGACCTCAGGAGTACAGATATCTGTCATCTTTAGCCTTCAAGTAAGGAAATATCGTAATGAAGCAAGGGGCAGGGTGAATGTAAATAAATAAAATAAATAAATGTTGCCAACACCAATGGCAGCAGTCAAGATTGTCTACAGGATACCCCTTTCTGCTCACTACTATTCACCGTTGATGAAAAGCTGCCCAACAATTGTTTTGTTTTTAGGTGAGAAGTGGTCAACTGATGAAAAAGCAGTCACCTTCTGAAATTTTCCCTTGTATAGTATCACTTTGTGAATGAGAGTGAGATTTACTAAATTATAACCCAAACGGGGACATGTATGTTTCAGATAATAGTCAAATGGAGAGGAAATGTGGGTAGGTGTGCATGAACTATATCCCTTTGTTTGAAGGCCTGGGGTGTGAAACCCAATCGTTGACTTCAGATGCAAATTTACAACACCCTGCTACTACCTACCTCATCTTCCTACAGATGTGCCTGGTGAAAATCATCTTGCCAAGAACTTTGCCTCTCTAGGATTAACCTTCTGGCAAACTACTTTTTGCCATTGTGAGACGGAAGGTGCACCTCTCCTCTCTCCAGGGTCCAATACAGGGTTAAAACTGGGGAGAGAGGAAGAAAACACTACTAAAGAAAGGGGATGGAGGAAGAAAAGGGAAAAACCCAAGGGGAGGAGAGGCGGTCCAGAGGAGACAAACTGAGGGAAGGTGAAAAGAAAGAAGTTGCCTTGGGTGGATGGGTAAACTAAGGTTCAGGCAGTAAATAGGAGGCGTTAGTAGAAATAGTGAAAGAGGTCCCCTGGACAGAGGAATGGATTACCTTCCAACCCCTGCATGAAGTGGCAGAACGGGAGTGGAGGGAACGAAACGCGGTAAAACCTCCATATTGGGGTCAGACGGCGTGGAGAGAGAAGTGTAAGCTGGCTTAACACTTCTTTGAGCGTGAAGCCCGAAGGAGGGAACAGCAAAGAGAGCTCCACTTGCATTGGGAACAATGCAATGCTGTCCGTGGGAAGAGCCCCGGGCTAGAATGAACGTATTGGGAGCAGCCAGGTTGCAATATTCCACCCCAGAGGGGACTTCGGGTGAGTGTAAACCCCCCCCCCCCAGGGAGGACTTAGCCAGAATTAGCCTGGACCCGGGCCTCAAACTAACAGAGACTTTTAGGCTGGAACACTGGGTGGTACACCCCAATGTGTTGCCCGGGCAAGTGGAGAACTGTTGGGATGAAACGAAGGCCTTGATTAAGGCAAAGGACGATATGAGAGAAGATGAAACCGAGTTTATTGAAGTTACAAATAAAAGTTTTGCAATGTTTTTCTCGGTCAGTGGACCTAGGTTTGTGTCGAGAATGGAACCTGAGGAGGGGGAGGGATGTGACACCCTTCACGGCCATGTTTTGACTTTTGATACTTGCCTTGAAGAAGTGGAATTTATCCACAAAAGCTTACAATTATTATTTTTATTTTTTATCAGTGGCCTAGAAAGGTATCGCCTATAGCTTAATCTTACATTTTTATTTAATAATGGGCACACATCTCACCCATTTTATTTCATGAGGACAAGAAAGTATCCTGTAAACCAGCCATTCTCAGGGGGACACAGACTGGAAACAGTTCTCCACACACTATCTTATAAGGTTCATTATGTGACTTGTACAATCCAGATTCAGCCATATTTCATAATGTGCTTGTAGCTGTGGCAAAAAAAAAAAAAGATTGTGAATGTCTCCTACAGACCATCTTGACTGCTTACATTGGTGTTGTCAACACTCAGGCTGTCCTTTGCTGTGTAAAGCTTGGCATCGTTTTTCCCTGCTAACAACATAGGCACAATATTGTGTAGCAATATCAGATCATTCTGTGGCTTTTTGAATTGTGGGTAAAGAAGCACAATTTCCCACATTCATAAATAGGAGGTTTTGCTTTTAAAAAAAGAATTGTTAAAGATATTTTAAAATTAAGATTTTTTTAAAAAATTATTTTTCTTTTTAAAAAATGTTGCTGATGTCATAAAGGTAGGCTTTAAAAATACACAAAAACACAGAACTTAGTGCTGTTTTGTACTGTATTCCATAAGTCCTTGTAAGAAGACAAGTTTAGGTCTGTTCCAAAGCGTAATTCTTCCATGGTGCCAGCTGCATAACTCAGTGAGTTAGATATTGAGCTGGAGAGTGAGAGACTGGCAGTCCCATTCCCTCTGTGCCACTCAAGAGAAGAGGCTGCCTGTGTAGCCTTGACCAAGCTGCCTTGTCCCAGGCAGCCCAGAGAAGAAGCACTTCTGAGTCCTCTATACTTAGAAAATCCTGTAAACGCTTGCTACTGTATAAGTCACAAATGACTTGATGACACACAATTATGCATGTTGCATAGGTTGGGAATCAATATTCAAAGACTTTCTCAACTATATATTTGATAATATTTTGCAGGAGAGCCCCACTGTGCTCTATTTTGGAATCTGTTCCATAACCTGTGTCTCTTCTCTTTCAGGTCTTTGAGAACTTCCATTTTGGGGAAGCTCAGCTGAATTCAGTCTTTCTCTCTCAGCGGTTTTCTACAGACAGCTCTGGTTACTATGCAACATCTGGGCAGCTCACATTCTCCTGAAGTGCACACTCACCTGCTCCAGTAGATTGCATGTGACTATATAATATGCAATACAGTGATGACTCAAATGGATCCTGTGGTTGGGACAAGGTCATTCTTTCGTACACTGTCAGTCTTCACAGGTATCTGAATCTGCAGATCAGTTGTGATCTGAGCTTGGGGAGGGAATTGCTACATGGTCATATAAAGTTGCTTTGCCTGTTTTACATTTCAGCAAATAAACACTTAATGCAGAAGAAAACATTTCCAATAAAGAGGCATTAAGATAGTTATACAGAACATAGATTCATTAAAGTTTCAAACTCCTTTTGCTGACTCACTGATTGCCCTGAGAAGTAACTTTCATTCATTTTACAAAACTTCTCATTTCTAATTGTTCTCATTGTGGGTGCAAGTGGCTTAGGAAATAACTCTTTTCATTCTTGAAATAATTGATGCACTTCAGAGAACACAATCCTCACAGACAGACAGTTCCAGATCAAGGACCAGCTGTTGCTGTGTGGGCAGCAGCCTACAGAGGCTGATACATGGTGATGAAAGACCACATCTGTAAACATGGAAACACTTTGTTATTCCATGCTCGATTCCACACACAAGCCCCTATGGAAAATAGGCCTTTTGCATCCACGTAGTAGAGGGGAATGGATGCATAACTCTTGCCTCCTCCTGTAACTCTCAAGAACCCGGGCTTTATTGTAGAAACATCTTTAAAATTTGCTCCACATAAGTTCAATAATTCTTTCATCCCATAACCACATGCAAAAATGAAATCCCAAAGAAAGAGAACATTAAAAGACCAACAATGGAATATGAAAGAACGGATCATAAGAAAATTAAAGGGGAGCTGCAGGTGCATACTGGTATTTTAATAACATGGTGGGAATCAGTAGCTGTATGAGTGGGTGCTTGCAAAAAAAAAATTGGCTCGACCTAGGCTGTATTCATGATGGGCAATTATACATTTGGTCAAGAACTGCCGATTAAGGATTTAACTCTATTCCGTTCTTTCCAACAATGGAAAGAATTGTTCTGTTAGCATCAGCCTTCTGTGTCTCTCCAAATATTACAAGTCAGCTATGTATTCAGCAATACTGATAAAGAAATGAGATGAGTACCTGACAGCATGAAAAGACAGGAGTTTAACACAGATTTTCCTATATATGCAGCGTGATCAGTGTAATAACCATTCAACAATACTGGTAGCACAAACAGTTGTTGTTTCCAGCCAAGACGGGTCTTGTTTTCTTGAGTTAGCCCTTTATACTTATGTTCTATTAAGTCCCACGATCACGGTGTGGAATACTTCTTGTAGCACAGAAGGCTCTGTGAGAGATTTTTATGATCGCTCTTGAAATATGAAACCATCGTGGTCTCTTTTCATTCCCAGATGCCATTACTGACATTCCTCAGCTTTTAAGAGCCTCTTTTTTTTGAGGAGGTTAGCCTGAGCTTTGTCAGTCGCCTAGGTAAGAACTGGTTTTTCCATTGAGGTTTTATTCTCTGAGAGCTTAGCTTGGACACACAGTAGCTTTCAGAAACTTTTGAGACATGCTCCAGATTGCCCAGATATCAGCCTTTCTGGCTCTTCCTCTACCCAGAACAATGGCTGAGCAGGTTTATCCTTCCTGTTGTTGTCCCAGTTGTTCACAAAAAGCCAAACTTTCTCTTTGGGGGGGGGGGAGGAGAGTACATTTAAAAGCTTCCTGGCATAGTTTCAACTATGGTAATCAAGAAGCTGTTTATGCACTTCGGAATATACTTCATGCTGAATATTAAAGCCTCTAAAAGAACTTGGGCAATATTTTTATTCTTCTTTGCCTGCAGTTCACTCATAGAAGCCTTTTCAATAAATTTTCTTTTCTGCCCAGTTTTTTTTCCTTTATCGTCTAACATTGATTTTTCTCTAGCTGCTTGTTTGTCACCGAGGTTGACATTAATATGGCTGGATTTCATTACTTTGAGCCAGGTCCTGCTATTTGGATTCTTTTCCAGAATAATATTCTTCTCCCTGGGTACTACCAGCAAAACTAAATAGGTTTACTTGAAACCCCACAAGGCAGCACGAGTTTCTCCTCACCCTCCCACCCCCACCCCACTGACAACAGAATAGCCTTCTAAAACCATATTTATGAATATACTGGGGAGGCATTGCAAAATGTGCAGAAAGACTGCATCAAAGCATTTGTACGATTCTGAGTTGACTACAAGACGGAGCACACAGCCACCGATCAAACACCAGAAAGCAACACTTCCTGGGATCCTTCCTGGGGTTGAATGTTTTTAGCCAAAATATGTCCAGTGATTTGAGCTGAAGAAGATCCGGAGCTTCCTACAGGAAACTGCTTACTTAGATCCTCTTCCATCCATTCCAATTAGCCCTGGCTTTGGGACAGAAAGTGGTGGATGACCTTGGTGGACAACCTGTGCCAGGAACTGGACAGGCAGAGTGTGCACCCCTGTTACTTCTTCTGGACTGCTTGGCAGCTTTTGATACTATTTACCTCAATGGCCTTTTGGATCATGTATATGGGATGGGACTTTGTGCTGGCTCTTTCTTACAGTGGCCCCAGGCCTTTCTGTAGGGCCAGTTTCAGAAAGCATTGTGGGGTGGGGGGGGCGTGTTGGGTTCCTTGGCCTTTCAGTATGTTGCCCCTCAGGGTTGTATCTCCCCCCTGATGCTATTGTTTTAAATTGTGCTGTATTATGCCTTGGATCCAACCTCTGGGAGAAAGGCAGTCCATACATACATACATACATACATACATACATACATACATACATACATACATACATACATACATACATACATACATACATACATACATACATACAATGGAGTTACTGGCACCAAAGAAAAAAGATAAGTGACACCTCAGTCCCCTAATATCAGATTTTTTGCTGGACACTCTGACCCTTGAGACATTTCTTATGGTTTCTAGCTAGGATTTGTGTTCCAGAATATTTTTTTTGTCTATTTTAGTTTACTGAACAGTTTACTACTAGGATTGCATGTTGACATGTGTGTGGATTTGGGTGAATGTGTGCATTCCGCTTTCATTGAGTTTGATTGGCTAGGCGAGAAGCAGTGTGTTATGGTCCATGTTTCCTTCCCCCATCTCTACCTCTCCTTTTTTTATGGTGCAGATCCCATTGCTTACTAGCTTTTGCACAGTTGCTCCAGATTGATGGTGTCATGGAATTTATGCTAGGTCACAGCAATCTGCCTTTTTCACATTCACAGGAATAAGCTTTTCACAGACACCTGAAAACACACAGATACTGTCAAGGATGTCAACGAGGAACAGCGTGTCATCAAAAGGGCACATGGCAGGGCAGGTACCTATATGTGTGCCCTTAGTTGAGAACAAAACATTTCACGGAGGGCATACCCACAATACAGACATAACATATGACAGCAAGGCCACAGCTAGCAGAACATAATCTATTTTAATGATATTGAAAAGAGTTTTCCTCTAATTGCATGTACTTTCTTTTAAAAAATGTATATTTAATAAGTTCAGTCTTTTATAATGTATGACATATAATTAATTCAACATTGTTGGATTAAATTGCTAAATAAAATTCACAGGAGAGACAAACAGATCTGAAATTAATTCCTAACAAACGGAGCAATATCCGAGTACTTCATTTGGACATTTTTAAGGGCAAGCTGTTTTAATGAATATATCTCTTATACTGAGTTATTTTAGATACATTCTGTTTTGAAAGCTATTCTGAATGGAACCTTGCCACTAGTTAATGCAGTGTACACAGTTCATAAATGCTTCATGCGGAATGTGCCTGAGGTACATAATTACAGATCATTTTAAATGTAACACATGGCAATTAGAATTCTGAACTCGGCACATAAGAAAAGATAATGACCAAGTGCCAGCATGACTTGGCTACACCCTTCTGAAGGCTATGGCCAAGTTTCATACTGGTTGGACAACTCCAACCCATCAAGTTGTAAAGGGGCAGAGAATCCAATCTGCTCAAGAAAGCACACTGTAATCATAGGTAATTGTTCTGATGCTCAATGTCTATGGAAGCTGATGAATTCCTACAGAGTTTTATGGAGAGGTTGCACCTACAGGTTACCCTCCTTGTACAAGATACAAACCTAAATATACAACATAAATTACTGTAGGAAGAAAGCACTGTTTTAACACTTTATAGGGAGCACAAGCTCCTGCGGTTCTGCCATGACAGGCCACTTTTTGTTGCAACTAATGGAGGACATTCTCAAAACAAACAAAATATATTCCAGGAGAGGGGGAGGGGGCTGGATCATTCACAGTGCCTGCAATATGTTTGTGATACAATTTTTAGATATGAAAAGCCTTCAAAGTTTGGTTGAAATCAAGGATTTTGATTTCCTGTCCTAACATGCAAACCAGCATGAATGGGCACGCAAGTTGCAGGATTCACTGTCAAATTGGACTTAAGTCACATCTGTGTTTTAACTTGGACTCAACTTGGAATTGTTGTGTTTCAATGTCTTAGACGCTAATAATGACTTGGAACCCACCCACCCACCCCTCCCTTTTTTTCAATGGGAAAAAGCTTATTTTTAATGGGGACTCAGGGCTTGGTACTGGGACTTAGGACTCAGACCCAAAGGCTTGCTGACATTTTTTTCCCTTTTGGTCCGCCATCTGTCTACATGCACCTTTTTTACTATGTTTTAAATTGATTTTATTATTGTTCACATGCTGCATTTAATTGTTACTATTTTGCGTGTTGTGAACCGCCTGGAGTTCCTTCAGGAAGACAGGCGGTATATAAGCCTTAAAAATAAATAAATAATAAATAATTCCTAAAAAGCAGATCGAAGAAAAGCACGTATGTGAGGCCAGGCTCATCCCGACACAAAATATAGACACTAAAGAATTATTTTTATTTTTGTTGCAAGAGAGGTTAAATCTCAACTCCAAATGCTGATCATGCTGTGTAGAAATGCAGCTTTTAAAAATGAAAATCCTTGGATTTATGAAGGTCTAAACATGCTCTGTTCAGTAAACTAACATTCATGAACCTCAGACAGGTTTTTACGCATAACAGGTATTGCAAAGGGTGAGGAAAGGAGAAGGTAACAAGGAAAAGCAGCAAACATTGTGAGGCAGAAAAACAAAACAGTACAGCCATAACAGCCTAGAAAACGGGAGGGAAAACTACACTTGCACTGTTATATGCCTAATATAGTCAGAGATGCTTTTTGTGAAACAGAACAAATTTATGCTTCTTATTTCAACATCCTGTGCCTCTTCTTTAGCGCTTGGCTGAAACCAAACATGATGTAGTTAAAAGAAATATTCAGAGAGCATTATAAGTGGGTGACAAATACCTCCTAACAGAGAGAGAGACGTTTCAGAATGCACTAGGAACGATCTTGTTAGTGTTGTATTCAGACCTTCAAAACATTCCTTCTTTTGGATGATCACTCCCAGAATCCCCCTGCCAGGATCACCTGCAGCCATCTTAACTGGAAGATTCCGTGCTCCGGTTTCCACTCGACCCGGTGTCCCCGCTGTGTTGCTACAAGTTCAAGTACACAAATGCCTGTAATAAATCATTATGTCAGACTAATATCTCAGGAACATGGAACACACCCAAGCCTAGCAGTGGCCCTCGCCTAGTGCATTTATCTCCCCCCCCCAATTTTCCTCCTCTTTGTGTGTCCCCCCCAATCAAATTTTAAATGGAAATATCTATAATGTAGGAACTTGCCCTCTTATATTATGTAAAACATTGCTCTCTGTTGGTGGTGCCATATCAGAAGACAGCAAAGACTGCCCACAAGAATGGCTTTAAAGGGCAACTGGAGGAATTTGTGGAGAATGGAACTGTCAACAGTTATTAGACATGATGGATGTGTGTAAGCCCACCAGTACCAGAGGTAACAATGAAATGAAAAAACTCTGGCCCTGTTTAAAGCAAGGAAGACAGAGTTCAACTTCTGAAGCACACGAGCAGAAGAGTGCAGTTACCTTGATGTCCTGCTTGTGGAATTTCCACGGATAACTATTTGGCCACTGTGAGAACAGAATGGTGGATTAAGTCGGCATTTGGTCTGATCCATCAGGGAACTTCTTAATAGTTCATGAAGATACTACAGTAACAATTGCATCAGTAGTGTGTGCAGCACAGCTCAATTTGATGGGCTATAGGAAGAACTGAATTATAAGTACAGAAATCTTTTAGACAAACACATAGTCATGGATATTTCCAAAAGAATAACTGTGTTTTTTGACGTGAAGAGGATGAGGCCTCTTGTGACATTCTGAAAACCGACGCATCTGATTTGGTTTTTTGGATCCTGAAAAGGATCAAGCCTCAACAGACCAGACAGACATTTGTTCAAATATAGGGAGTAAAAGTAAGGTTGTTCCGGGTGGGTTCAGCAAGAGGATGGTCTTATGACTGGTGGCTAAGCAGGGAAGAGCGAGAGACGGGTAAAAATCTTACTGGTTAGCATCACTGAAAGTTTGTTGGGGGTTGACAGGTACACCTGAGCAGAGATAAATAGATTAACACTTATATGGTGGAGAAATGTTTTTATTAACCTATCCAAGAAGGCCTGCACCCTATCATGAATGAAATTAGCGGGGCTGGTGGTAAATAGGAATGAAAAAAAAAACCCAGAGTAAATTGTCTAAACAATTGTAAAACAAAATACAGCAGTGTTGTTAATACAGACAAACCTGCTTGGACATGCTGCTTAATTTTTGTCATGAAATTAAAAAACCCTGACTTCGTTCAAACCAAGAGAGATACAGCTCGACTTCTTGTTGTATTCCTTTTTAAATTGTCCCCCTTCAGAATGTACCTTTGAAACTATTTTGTTCAAGGTTGGCTACTTCCAGAGCACAATGTATCTTGAGAGATTCTCATGCTCATTTCTGAATATTATTTATTCCAATGTTACATTTATGTTCATTCACTCTTCTGTGCAGGGACTCGTCTGCCCTGTACAGAATTCTATAGGCTGTATAGCCAGCAAAAGAAGGCACATATATAAGTTTTGAGAATGAGGAGGTGAAAGAACACTCTACTATAGCATTTTGATAACGTAACCTACACCTATGTTGTTGGTTACATTATCAGGATCCTATAACAGTGTTTCCACTATACACAAGGAGGCAAAAGCAGTATCGGGGTCCACAATTGGGTCATGCATTAGCATCTTGCTTTAGTAGCTATGTTGTTGATTTGAGAAGTAACACAGAATTGTGCAGAATCCTGGACAAAATATTTCAAGCGAGGGAGCAAATTTAACAAAGCCCTGTTATTATTTGATTCAAAGATGGTCAAACTTAATTGCATCATTCAAAAGCAGTCTTTATATCTAATAAGATGGTTGCTGTTTTATTAGCTAGCTAAGGTGGAGGCCATTGATTTATGCCCTATCCAAAAATACAGGATTAGTGAACAGGTTCTTCTACACTGGAAATATTAAGAATTGGGCACCTTTCAGCAGTTAGTATGTGACTCCAAAGAGGCTATTTGGGTACACTTTCACCTCCCTGT
The DNA here is from genome assembly GCA_037367245.1 of Phrynocephalus guinanensis. Lineage (NCBI taxonomy): Eukaryota > Metazoa > Chordata > Lepidosauria > Squamata > Agamidae > Phrynocephalus > Phrynocephalus guinanensis. The sequence continues at coordinate 41,278,255 of CM074735.1, read as the reverse complement.
TTGCAACCTGTTCCTGCTTACATTTTTGGATCCAATGTTTTGACTTTGGTCTCCCCACCCCCACCCCCCGCTTGCAAACACACACATACACACTGAAGGAGAGACAGCTTGGCATTGCATTTGACAAAGCACTAACTTTCAAAGTGCAATAGAGCTGAATTGATTCAGCTCCTCAAGTTGCCCTGCGTTATCCATCCCTTGTGAGTTGAGCTGGAAATTTCAGGGTTATTCTTACTGTAAAGCTTCTCCTCTTGATAGCCACTTTGAAATTGCATCCCTGACTTGAAAATAATAGTGTGCCCAAGACTGCAGATGTTTGCATCTGAGACCCCAAAGATTCAAGATGAACGCATGAATAATATCCACAAGCAGTCCTGTTCTCATTTCCCTTGCTGTGTTGAAGCTGGCAATCTCATCAAGCCCGTGAACGAGATGGAGATTATGTTTGAATTTTCTGATTTTATTATACACTCTTCAGTGTCACAAAAATCAACAAAAACATAACTACATGCATAAATATGTAGCATAAAAAAGGCGACTGCTGACACTCAGATTGGTCTAGAATTGATCTCCCAGTGCTTTGGCACCACAAAAAAGTGGGAGATGGTGGAATAGGATAGAAAAACCTGCATAGACCTGGATCCCTTCTAAATCCTCTTGTTATGAGTTCCAGCCTGTAATATCTTTTGCTTAAGAGGTTACGTGATGTGCCATCTGTGCACAGACAATAAATAAGATGGATGAAACCGGTTAGGGTGGGCTGTGTTTGATCAGATTATGTGTGGCTTTTAGTAGATCCAGTCTGTGAATGTCTCACAGGAGAGTATGAATATGATTGTCAAATGATAAAACATTGTGGCTTAATGTGGCTGCATTTCCAAAGACAAAAAGCAACCCCTGGGCCTTCGAGCAGAGCCTCTCGTATTCATTAACGATGATAATAAGATTGTAAGAATTAGCCACTGGCCTAAGGGCACTCGGTGAGTTTCATAATGAACTGAAGCCCCTTGTCTTACTCTTCAACTGCTATGCCACACTGAGTCCTTAAAATGTTTGGAAACCCTCCCCATCACTTATCTCCACAATCTGATCTCATGCATGATTAGTTTCAAGTAAATTCCACTGAATTAAATGGGGCTTCACCCAAATTAAACTGGCTAGAATTGCAGTCGTGTGCCTTCCTCCCCCTGCCCCCCCCCCCGGAAAGAAACACTGTCACTGAGAAACTGAAATACTGTGTCAAATAATTTAAACCACCTAACGGCATTTGTAATTTTTCGACAGAAAATTTTCTTTTTCCAGTTTGTAATCTGCAACATAACTCCCCCCCAAAAAAAACCCCAAAACAAAACAAAACAAAACAAAAACAAAACAAAAAATCGACTGCAGCAAGCTTCAGACCCACTTAAGCCCCTCCAATCTCTTTCCTTTGTGTAAGGCAGCTTGCGGAAATAGCATCATCTTAAACCAGGCAAGTTGCTCTGCTAGAAGGCTGTCACATGATACTTAATCATGCCTCTTTTGCCAAAGGAACAGATGGCTGGTGCATTTCCATGAGGAACGCACTGCCACACAGGCATTGTCTGCAAACTTATAGCCACAGGTGGCTTTTTCATAAATCAAGCAGCCAAGGTGGAATCTATTAAGGTACAAATCCTGGCCTTCATTTAATAATTGCAGAGGTTCCGCGGCAAATGGCTCCCAGATCCGGAGCTTAAAATTGTTTCCCCACCAGCTCTGGAGTTTACAAAAAATTAAGTGCGACCACGCCCACCTAAACGCGTCCCAGCGCACTTTTCAAGTACCTGCTCTCCGGGGGTGAAAATTCCTGATGCAGATGTAAGGTAGTGAGTGCCGGGCTCTCCTCACTTCTGTTTGTTGTTGTTTTGCCCCCCGCCCCTTTAAGAGATCTGAATGCAGTGCCAATGGTAGAACGGAGGTGAGCGGCATTCTTTTCTTTCTTTTTTTCTCCCTCCCCTCACGCAGACAGCAGCCAGGAGTGCGGAGGAGGTGGGAATACAGGAACAGCGACAAACCCCTAAGATCTCTGGTCCGAATTTAAGTGGCCAGTGGATCTTAGGGGTCATGTGAAACGGCTAGATAGCAACACTCTGCATGGTCTGACCAGCTTCAGACAAGGACACATGATGGGATGCCCGCACCTACATTAAAATCCTTCCGCTCTCAGTATCATGGGAAGAAATTCTCAGGAGAGGTGGAACCATTTTTTTTTACCCACAAGTCCTATAATCCCTCTGAGGACTCTTAAGACCTATAGAAAAGTTCTGATCCCCAACAAATGTTTTCTGGTATGCTAGTTTAGAGTCATAATATCCTTCTAGCCTGGAAGACAGGAACAAGTGTTGTATCAGATCTGTCCAGCCTAGTCCTTTCTATTCTAGCTCCAGGGTTACAGGAAAAAACTTTCCAAGGACCTTCTTATCAGGTACCCTTCCCCCCCCCCATTCTTTTTTTCTAACTGTAGAGGCCAGGCATTCGAACAGCAATTTTCTACATGCAAAGGCGATGCTCAATCGTGGATTTAATTATTACATGAAAAATCAATACTGACCTAATCTTCCCCCACCCCTCAGAGAAGGAGTGTTCCTCCTTTGGCATCTGGAGTGGTATGAGCCAAACACAGGCTCAGATCTTGAACTGCGCCTGCGATGGTCTCCCTTTTCCATTTTTTTCTTATTCTGTTACCATCTGCACAGGCAAGCCCAGCCTGGTGCTTTCTGGTGCCCAGTGTGGTGTAGTGAACAGAGTGATGGATTAGAACTCAGCTTCTTTGGCTTGCAGGGCACATCCAGCCTTGCTCATTAAAAAAAAAATCTCATGGAGGGTACCCATTCTGCTGGGGGGGGGGAGACGACTTGCCGCCATCCTTCCTCTTGGCTTCTAGAGTAACCACCAGAAGAAGGATAGCTATCAGCAGATCAAAATCAGGAGAAAGGTATCTAGTTGTCTCATGTGATCCCACAGCAATCTGGTGAGGCCACTGGAAGATAGAGGAAGTTGCGGTAGATGATCACTTGGCCTGATCCAGCAGGGCTCTTCTCATGTTGTTATGTTCTAAGATAGTTTTAAAAACATATGGCAGCTCTTGAAAGACTCCTCAGTTTCCCCATCTTGCCCAATAATTCAGTATCAACTGTAATTTGTTGGGTAGGTTGATCCATCCATCTATCCATGTTAAAAGCTGTCTACTGTAGAGAGATCGAGGAAGGCGTATTTATGGACTGCTCCTGAATAGGTTCTTTTTAAAAAAAAGAAGAAGAAGAAGAAATCTGAGCTCTGGGCTCCTTGTTTTGACTTGGAGCTGACAAATGTTTAGCTGTGGGCTTGCATTATTTCAATTCTGGTTTGAAAATTGTTTTTGATTGTCATCAAAAGCGGAGGACACCCCTGTGTTCTAGGACAGTGGTGGCGAACCTTTGGCACTCCAGATGTCTTGAACCACAACTCCCACAGTCCTTTGTCATTGGCAATACAGGCTTTGAATTCTGGGAGTTGCAGTCCAAAACATCTGGAGTGCCAAAGGTTCACCACCATTGTTCTAGGACAGTGTTAGCGAACCTATGGCACAGGTGCCAAAGGTGGCACTCGGAGCCCTTTCTGTGGGCACCCGACATCGCCCCTTCATAGCCACCTGTATTCAGGTTAAATTGCTGTATGGGCACTTTGCGAAAAATTAGCGGGTTTTGAATCGCATTTTGGGCACTCAGTCTCTAAAAGGTTCGCCATCACTGTTCTAGGATAACCTTAACTTTCTCCTGAAAACAATGGGTTAACAATTATTGGAATGTGCTAATTCACACATCCTGGTATCCTTTGACTCCTTGTATTTAAAATGAAAGACTGGTCCAGAAGGGGTCAAGAGGCCCCAAAGGATTTTTGTCACAGGCAGTTTGTGACCAGTAAAGATCCCCTCCTGAAAAGTTGGATGCCTCATCTCCGCTTGCTCCATGAACAGAGATGGGCGCTAATTGCTTCAACGCAGTTTGTCTCAATTCATACACATACCTGTGGTGCCGCTTGTACAAATTTGGATCAGCTAGGCCGAACTGTTTCATGCCCATTTGTATTCATGAGTTGTATTCATGATCTGCCCCTAATTCTGATTCATGCTTTCACTTTAGCAAATTTTACTTTTTTATGTTGTACAGATTTTATGTTATACAAACCGTTTGTTATACGTGGGTCCACTGTACTTACTATATACCAGGTGCAAATAAATAAATAAATAAATAAATAAATAAATCCTCAAAACAAAACAACCAAATCCTAGAGGGAGGCAGAACATGAACCTCCCGCCATACCTCTTTATGTGTATGAGCTTTTCTTCAATTTATTTAATTATTTTATTTATTTTAGAGTATTTTTATCCAGCCTTTCTTCTTGGAAAAGGACCCAAGGTGGCTTACAGTAATGAGGGACAATATACAGTCTGATACACTTAAGACATATTCAAGTAACTGAGAGCAGGGAATCAAGGGACATCTTACAGCATTAAAAGACAACATTACATTAAAGCTACAAGAGAACAAAGCAGTTAAAAAGAGAGTGAAAAATTCCATGAAAAGTTATGAGTGAGGGAAACTAACAATTGAAAATATGGTGTCAGTGTAATCAGAAAATATGTACAGTAAACACAATGTCTATATATGGTAGATTCATATAAAGGACACATAATAAGTAGTCTTGACTCTCTCTTATCTAGCCAGAAAGCAACATGCTATATTTTTAAGTATTCAGTTCTGGTGTAAAATGTGAACATGGGACACATCACACAAGCAAGGCATTTGGTTGTTCAGTGCAGAAAAGTAAAAGGCATCCAAATCTACTCTACTCGAGGTGGTTGCTATTGTTAGGTTCCATTAAGTTGCCTCTTACTTATGGCAGCCCTATTAATGAGAAGTCTCCAAAATATCCTGTTCTCAAAAACCCTAAGAATAAGGCCAACCCAGACAGTCAGGTACTGTACTCAGAAATTTAACCAGTTTGGGGCAGTTAAAGCTTTGCCTCTAGGTGCAAAAAGTAGAGACCATAAACATCTGAAGGTGGCAGCTCCTTTTGCTCTATGCTGATGTGGAAACAACAGGATGGATACTGCTACTAGGCAGAAGCAGCCACAGAACAGAGATGTTCAGGATGGTACCAATGTGGCCTACATAAGAACATAAAAAAGGCCATGATGGATCAGGCCAAGGGCCCATCTAGTCCAGCTTCCTGTATCTCACAGTGGCCCCGCCAAATGCCTCTGGGAGTGCATGAGACTAGATATCTGTCTCCTGATACCGCTCCCCTGCATCTGGCTCTTGAAGTGCCCCGGTTTTAAGTCTGGAGATTACACAACACCATCATGGTTTGTAACCTGTGATGGACTTTTCCTCCAGGAATCTGTCCAATCCCCTTTTGAAGGCATCCAGGCCAGATGCCATCACCACATCCTGTGGTAGGGAGTTCCACAGACTAATAACATGCTGGGTAAAAAAATATTTTCTTTTGGGTGTTCTTACTTTCCCAGCCCTCAATTTGAGTCGATGCCCCCTAGTTCTGGTATTTTGTCAGAGGGAGAAGAGCGTCCCTCTATCCACTTTACTCATGCCCTGCATTATTTTGTACATCTCAATCATATCTCCCTTCAGGCACCTTTTTTCCAGACTAAAGAGCCCCAAATGTTTTAGACTTTCCTCATAAGGTAGATCCCCCAGCCCAGTAATCATTTTAGTCGCTCTCTTTTGCACCTTTTCCAGTTCCACTATGTCTTTTTTGAGATGCGGTGACCAGAATTGTACACAATACTTCAGATGCGGCCTTACTATTGTTTTGTACAATGGCATTATAATGTTGGCTGTTTTATTTTCAATCTCCTTTTTGATAATCCCTAGCATGGAATTGGCCTTCTTCACCGCTGCCACACATTGGGTAGACACCTTCATTGAGCTGTCCACTAACACACCAAGATCTTTTTCCTGATCCGTCATGGATAGCTCCGAGCCCATGAGTTGATAGGATAGATAAAGTTTGGATTTTTTGCCCCAATAGGCATTACTTTACATTTTGCTACATTGAAACACATTTACCATTTCGCAGTGCATTCTCCCAGTTGGGAGAGATCCTTCTGGATGTCAAGCCCCGCACACAGAACACACACACAAGCAGAGTTCAGTTATTTGCCAAGATCTTTAGTGGAAAGCCAGGCAAGTTCAAGTCCTTTGCTAACAATCAAGTGCCAGATAAATAACAGAATCCAACTCCTAGCAATTACCAGTCCAAGTCAAAGCCAGAATATCTCACGGAAACCAGATGCCAAACCCAAGGGAACAGATAAAGCCGTTGTCCAGGAAGCCGGTCCAAAATCAGGAAACAGAGCCAAGGTCACAGACAGGAACGTGGTTGCAAGTTCAAATGACGCGTTGCTCCCACAGAGAGCTCAAGGTAAGCTTGCCAGCTTTATCCCAAAACAGGGAACACACCCTTACCTCTGGAAAGGCTCCTGCTAGTACTCAGGGCTTCCAGATCTGATTCCCCGTCTAGCATCAAAGACCCTTTCCCTAGCTCTCCTGGTAGCACGTCCTTGCAGAATCCGGTTCATGGCCCTTCTAGGAGGAGGAGATATGCTTTCAGCTGAGTCATCAGACCCAGCTGCCTGCTGAGTTGAGCTGCAAGGCTCCTCCAGCAGCTCTTCACCATTTAACCCCTCAGATTCAGGTTCTGTGACAGGCAGGGTCATGGCACTATCCCCCTCCCCATGGTCCCCCTCTTCCGATGAGCCAGGCCTATCAGGATAACTGCCATGGAATTGTTGAACCAACTCAGGAGCATGCAAGTTGGACGCAGGTTCCCATGACCGATCTTCAGGTCCATAACCTTCCCAGTCTACCAAATACTGCAATCCTCCATGGTGTATTCGAGAATCCAAGATTTGATGGACTTCATATTCTTCTTCTACTTCTACTAAAATCGATGGAGGAGGTTCAGGATTCGGTGGTTGGTTGGGGTCAGGGTCTGCAGCTGGAACCAAGAGGGATCGGAATTTCTTTCGAACTAGTTTCCTCATCTGAGGGAAGTCCATCTTTCGGAAATCAAGATTTTTTGTGTCTGATTTGCTTGGCACTCTTCCCCCAACATGCATGGCAAAGAAGATTGCAGCATGGTCACTATTCCCCAGAGTCTCAGTGACATTCACATCCCTGACCAGGTCCTGAGTATCACACAGTATTAGATCCAGAGTTGCCTGTTCTCGGGTGGGCTCCATGACAAGTTGCTCTAAGGTATTGTCAATCAGCATGTCGAGAAACCTGGTTACTCTTTCTTGCCCTGAGCTCGTATTGGCTCAGTCAATGTGGGGATAACTGAAGTCCCCCATGATTACTATCCTGTCCCTCTTAGACACCTCCATGATTTGTCTCCTCATTTCAAGGTCCCCCTCATGTTTTTGATCTGGGGGATGATAGCAGACCCCCACTATCACATCACTCCTTGGACCTGGTAGTTTAACCCATAGTGATTCTACAGTGGAGTCAGACCCACCGTCAATCTCCATTCTGCTGGATTTTACCCCTTCTTTGACATAGACAGCCACTCCCCCTCCAACCCACCCCTCTTTATCTCTTCTATAGAGTTTATAGCCAGGGATTGCTGTATCCCACTGGTTCTCTGCATTCCACCAGGTTTCTGTTACAGCTATTATATCAATGTTATCCATAGCTGCCAAATGTTCAAGTTCCCCCATCTTTGCTTGGAGGCTTTGAGCATTTGCATAGAAGCACCTGTATAGCAGGTCCCCCAAGAATGGCTGATTCTTTGTTCTTTTCCCCTTGCAGCTTTTAATTCCAGTAGACAAACTACCACATCCCATTATTCTCCCAGTGCTAGTACCTAGTATGTCATCACTTTGTGGTTCTTTACCCTCTCCCACCTCATTTCACGGGGATGAGGTGTTCCAAACCGGATGCCACTCAGCTCCTGTTGGCTTTCCCCTAGTTATAAGTTTAAAAGCTGCTCTTTTAAACTCTGCAGCCTTTTTGGTGTTGAGTGCCAGCAATCTGGTCCCATCATGGTTCAAGTGCAACCCGTCCCTCCTGGACAGGTTTGGCTTGTCCCAAAATTTTCTCCAGTTCCTGACAAATCTGAAGCCCTCCTCTCGACACCATCGCCTCATCTATGCATTGAGGCTTCTGAGCTCTGCCTGGCTGGGGGGGGCAGGGCGGCAGGGGGTGGCGGATGGCGGGGGGCGGCGACAGGTGTGGGGGGTGGGCGGCGATGGGCGATGGGCGCAGGGGGCGGCGGGCGGCCCACGGTGGGCAGCGATGGGCGGACGGCGACTGGTGGCTGGCGGGCGGGGGGGATGGACGGCAGTGGCCAACGGCCGGGGGCGGCGGCAGGCTGTCCAGTGCCCTCTCTCCATTTTGGCGCCCTAGGCCTAGGCAACTGCCTAGTTCGCCTTAATGGAAGCGCCGGCCCTGTGTGCATGCCGGCTGGACTACTGAAATGCACTCAGCATGGAGCTGCTCCCGAAAGTGTTCCGAAACTCCAGTGGGACCAAAATGCAGCAGCCTGATTGCTAATTGAGGCTGTTCAGGGAGATCACATAATTCTCCCTTTACAATAGCTTCACTGGCTGCTGATCTGTGTCCCAGCAAAATTCAAAGTGCTGGTCCTAACTTATAAAGCCCTAAGTAGCTTGGGTCCAAGCTCTCTCATTTTTCTTTATAAGGCTGCTCAGGTGGTGAAATCACAAGAGGCTTTATTTGGTGGGGACACAGGACACTCCCTCCCACAGGAGGCCAGACTGGTGCCATCTTGGTTGTCCTTCCACATGCAGGCAAAGACCTTTCTCTTCCAAGTGGGTTGCCTGGGTGAGATTTTTAAATGGAACACTGCCCTTTACTGCTTTGAAGATGTTTATGGTGTTGCTTTTGCTTACTGTTCTTTAGCATGGCTATAGTTTTGATTCTTTTTAGTATTTGCATATTTACTGTTTTTGACTTTAAATTTTGTCTTTTAATGATGGTCAGGGGTCCCTTTAAAGCTATATAAAGGAGAAAGCTAAACCTATTTTATATAAATCAAATACAATAAATAAATCGGTGATTTCCGGGCTCTCACCTATCTACCTTTCTCCCCCACCACTGCCCCCCCCCCAAATTCTGCCGGTAGTGGGTGGGCTTCTTTCTTTAACAGGTATGCGATGATGTCAAACGTGATGCTGATGCTCGGGCGCCTTAAGCCCGCCTCTTTTGGCGCAAGCTCCGTCAATCCTCCCCGGTGCTCCGGAGCGCCGGCTTTCAGAGAAGTGCATCTTCTAATCAGGTCACATTTCAGAGGGGATCGGGAGCATCTGTTCTCCTGCCCCAACATCAGGCGATCGGGATCGGAGAGAGAGTTAGAGACCGAGGAGGACGAGGAAGAAAATTAAGAACAATTTCTCAACCGCAAGAAGACAAGCGGCCGCTCCCCCCCCCCCCCCCCAAAAAAGGAGGCCTTTTTTGTAAATAAAAAAGGGGAAAGATGAGAGCCCGAGGCTGCTGTCTGGTGCCGCTGCTGCTCGCCCTGGCTTTGGCAGAAGGGGACGGCAAAGCGGCGAAAGAAGGCGAGAATCCCGGCAATTTCATGGAGGACGAGCAATGGCTGTCTTCCATTTCTCAATACAGCGGCAAGATCAAACACTGGAACCGCTTCCGAGACGTGAGTCCGCGCGGCGCTCCCGATCTAGGAGAGGGGTGGGTGGGTTAGAAATAATCACTGACACGCGCACACAGACACACACGTATAGAACCCCCCCCCATCCAACCCTGGGCGGAGAGGTGGGGAGTGGCGCGGCTGTTGCAATGCGTTGGACATCAGCAGTATGTGCCAAAAAGGCGCGCGCGCGAGCACGCGGGAGTGGAGGGTTGGGGTGGGGGAACTGCAGGGTTGCTTCGCAGGCTGCAAAAATTGCGTCCTTGGTGGTGGAGGTGGTGGTGGTGGTTTTGGAGGTGGGGAGGTCGTGCGTCCGCGTTGCAAATGACCGGAGTGGTGAAACAGCGGAAGGAACGCGCCGACGGTGCATTGCAAGCGGGAGACCGGCACGGGCGGGTCTGCCACCTGCGCCCCCTTGGCTACGGTGGCTGCGGTGCAAGAAATGGGAGGCGGTGGCTTGCAGTTCGTTGCCCGAGGCTGGCGTCGGTTTGGCCAACAAGCGGGCTTTTTCCAGCCCAGTGGGCATCTACAATTCAAATGTGGCTCGTGCAATTATTGATGGATTGATTGCTTTGGAGCAAGGCGTTGCACCGTGTGGGATTGAAAATTGTGGGTGTGTGGGTGAGAATTGTCCCTTCCGAGTTTGCAAGGGCGGCTCTGGCCCGTTAGGAAAGTGCCCCCCTCCCCCAATTCCCCTGCTATCGTCGGAGCTAGTTTTGCTCCAACCGGTGGTAACTGCAACCGGTTGGCGAGCCGGGGCCGAGACCGAGTCCCAGCTCCCTTTTCCCCAGCTCGCCCGAGAGACCCACCCTGGCAAACTCCGACGACCTTTTTTTTTTGCAAGGTAACCCAGAGCAACAGCAGAGCGGGTGCGGGCTGGGTGGAACGTGGGCACGTGGTGGCTCGCCCTTCCCCGTGTCGCCTCCGCCTCCCCGCGCTGCTCGTTCATTGCTTCCTCCTAAATTGCAACCCGAGCGAGAGGATCCAAAGGTGGGTCTGGGGCAGGACGCGACGGCGGAGCCCTTTTATATGTGAGACTGCAGGACGGAAGGATCTACACCTCCTTGGCTTTTTTTTTAACGGACGGGGAAAGGACAAGCAGAATTACCTGAAAACAACCGCAGTGGCCAGGTTGGCGAGTCGCAAGAGGGACCTTCCCTGTGGAATCCCTGTTGGCTCTCAAATCAGTATCACCCCCCCCTCCCCGCCGCCGCTGCGCCTCGTTCATTGTCTGCATTAGGAGTGTTCCTTCGGTCTGCCTTTTACCGGGGGGAAAGGCGATTTCTTGAGAAATGCACTTGGCGATTTTGAGCAGAAAGATCGCCCAGATAGATACTCTGCCTTTTGCACCTGGCGGGCAGATCAGTGCCCGGCTGTTTACCTCACCCGACTCCCCAACTTCTTCAGATTAGGGTGGAGGCCACCCGGTAGGGGCTCTGCAGGTGGCATCCGCCAGCATGGAGAGAAAATAATCGATGCTCTTGGTTACATTGGACGGCAAAAAAAGGGTGGGGTGGAGAATGCGGTGCTTCATTACTTTTGGGGGCAGGCTGGAATATTTCTCTCCAAGGTTAGGGTTTATTGATTTGATTGATTCCCCCCCCCCCAATTGGAACTGGAATGCAACTAGTACCAACTTTTTTTTAACAAAACCATGTGGATTAAAACAGGCCAAAAAAGTAGCATTAGAACAAACAAAAGGGAGTATTTTGGAAAAGAATTAGATTGGGGAAAGCAGAAGTGCAGCAATAAAAGGAACACAGCTTCCAGGGGTTGATGGAACATCCTTTCCTGGGCAGCTGCACAGTTGCCCCCCCCCCGGGACCTCCTGGATGGAGGAGAAAAAACTTGGCCGGGTGGCAGAAGGGCAGCAGGAAGGGCAGGCGGTAGAAATGGGCCGTTTGACCATTTTCAGGAGAGGTGAAGGCCAACACACCTTGGAGCCAATGGGAAGAAAGAGAGCAGGGAGGGAAGGTGGGTTTTCTAACCTCAGGACAAGCCATAGCTGCCCACGCCTTTGGTTTTATACCTGTCCTGTCCTCTTCCAGAAGCCCTTGCCTTCCTAGGCTCAGCCTTGCCTGGAAAGAAGGGAAGGCCTTACCTGTTGATCACAAAGTCATCCCAATTGCCCACCCTTTTCAGCATCCTCAAGGGTTTGGTTATCTCTAGGCTGTCAGTGGTTGTGACATGCCCAGGGCTACCCTTATTACAATGATTCCAGCTTTTCCAAGGCTTGGTCAGGCCCAGGGCCTTGGGAACCTGGATCCCCCGAAGCCATGAAGCCGTGTTCTCTTGGAGTGGTGGTTCCCAACCTTCCTAATGCCGTGACCCTTTAATACAGTTCCTCATGTTGTGGTGACCCCTTGCCCTGCTTGGAAGAGGCCACAATGCCCCTTTGGCAGGCCACTGCCGCAGGCTCCATATAGAACTTCCCTCTACACAGGCACCCTCAGCCAATTGCAGCCTCCGGTGCCATTGACTGACATCTCCTCCAACCTATCAAGCTGTAACTCACTCTTTCCTCCCCCTCCTCCAGAACTAAGCCGTTTGTGCCTTTTCCTCCCTGGCTCATGGTGACCCCTGTGAAATGGTTGTTCAACCCCCAGATTGGGAACCACTGTCTTGGAGGAATGACATTCATGGGAGGCAGCAGGCAAAGCTGAGCCTTGGCTCATGAGAAAACAGCAACCTACGCCCCTGACTATTTGTGGATGCTCCCAATTACACAACAGCAGATCATATGGAGTTTAGTTGTGACTTACTTGTGAGGAAAAGCACATAGGCTTGTTGCACAACCCCCTAGTTATTTTCTAGATGGATGGTATAAACATAAATAAATAAATAAATAAATAAATAAATAAATAAATAAATAAATAAATAAAAAGTGTCCCTCTGAAGGAGATGCACCTTTTCAGTTTTCCTCAGCTGTCAGGTCAATGGGTGGAGAAAGTGCCAGTGGCTTGATCTAATTATACAAGATGCATAATTCTTCCCCATCCCTTTTAAGATTTATTCTTTAGATTCCATTCGAAATAAGCTTGAAACAACAGTTGGGAGACCTGGGGGGGGGGTAGAAGATCCCCCTCTTCGTTTAAACTGGATGAGCCAAAAATCATACTAAAACTAGGCTGGCTTGCCTTCTCATGTCCCTTTACTTCCAACTGTGTTTGCTTTTCAGTTTTGTCCTGCTACGGGTTGTGCTTCCTTAAGCACAAAGAATAACATGCAGTTTAAGTAGGGACCTCTCTGCTATGCAGACTGAAACCGAGAACAAATGAGAGCGTTTATTACACAACGTGATGATACCTAGGATTGTCTGAAGGTGCGGTGCCGCTGTGCCTTGAACAACGTACGTATTTCTGACCTAAAGAAATATAGCAAGGGAGGTTTTGACTACAACTCCCAGAATCCCACAGATAGGATGGCAGTGATGGTACAGCCTGTGGTATTCTTGGAATTGTAGTTTTTAAAAAAAAGATAAGGCATCTCAACTTTTACCTCTGTGCCAGGTGGTACAATTTTTCTGTGCCAAACAGGTATGGCACGTGATTGATGGGTCTGGTTTTTGTGGCAGCAGGGGGTTGAAAAGCTCACAATTCCAGACAAGAAGAAAAAAAGGAAAAATAATTTGTTTGGGGAATTCTGTCAGGATCTCTTAATAAACACAAGTTCCCCTTCAAAATATTTTATCTCCCTGCCCCTTCCCTTTTATGGGAAATTGGGTGTGAAAAATATGGATTTCCCTTGACACAGGCACAAATACGGATTTTGCTTTCACCCAAAGATATTCAGTGATGGGACAGTGGGAATTCAGAGATGAAGCGAGACTGCTGCGGAATATTGCAACGTGAGGTGAATTTGTTAATTGTTCCGGTTAGTCAGCCGTACCTTCTTCTACTATATTCCCTCTGTTTTTCACATTTTGATCCAGGACACTGTCAGCATTAGGTGGCTGCCAAGCATACTCTCTCTTCTTGAGGTCACTATATTTATTTTTGCACTTTTTTTGTTGCCCTTGTTGTTGGGACATCTGCAGCCTTAGGTCTCCTTGTTGCTTTGGCCAGGGCCTTGTTTTGGTGACCACAGGCTGGATGAACTATTTGCAAGATATTATTAGAGCAGCGTTAACAATATCTTGTGCAGAACCAGGAGGTAGCTAGTTATTCCAGGTTAATTATTCCCATGGCAGTGTCTGTGGGGCTTGCCTGTGTGGGCACACGCAATTGCAGCACAGCCCTGACATCTGCTTTATTGCTTCTGAAAGCCCATCAGTGAAACGGTAAAGATGGTCTGGTCAGCTGATGGGAAAGGAGGCTTGGAAGCAGCTATAGTTTCATCTAATGGCCGTTCCCTCTGTTGGAGAAGCAATTTGATTAGGTAATAAAACCCATAAAAGCTGGCTTTTGCCCTCCTACCAGTGGTCTGAAGAGGCACTTAGTTTTTCCCCATTACCCCTTTGGAAGATTTACTGTCAAGGGCATTGAATAAAGGATAAGATGCCCTCTGCCCAACCATCCTACCCCACCTACTGCAAGGGAAATGGAAATTGGTCCAGAGGAAATGGGTTCAGGCAGGAAAAGAATGCATTTGCAAAGGGTTAGGAATGTGTATGTGTCTCTCCCCCCTCACCCCACCCTTGCCGGCTTCTCTCTCAGTAAATAATGCAGAGCTTGTTTCCCCTTCTAGGAAATACAGAGAGCCGGAACAGGGTTGGGTTGGGGGTGGGAGAACCTCCCCCCCCATGCAGTTTTCAGCTTACCCATGAGTGTTTGTAAAAGTATCATTTCATGGGACAGACATGTCATTTATGGAATTTGCTGACACTGGATGTGGCAATGGCTGTCTGGGTAGATGGGTTTAAAAGGGGATTAGGCAGACTTACAAATGGTTGGGTCTGTCGCTGGGCTCATTGGATCATTTGGGAATGGAGCCTCTTTGTTCAGAGGCAGTGCATCTCCAAACGCTAGTTGTTTGGGATGGGGTAGCCCTAAAGAGGATAGACTGTGGGCTTCTCAGAACCATCTGGCTATCCTAACCTTCCCCAGTCCTGGGCTGTCTGGATGTGTTAGACTACAGTTTCAATCATCCCCGCTCAGAAGACCAGCTGATGGGATGGAAGTTGTATTCTTAGATATCCAGATGGTGCCTGATTGGGGCAGGCTGGGGCTGGACACGGAGGTCTGAGTTAAAAGGACACTTGAACAAAGGCTGTTGCTCTTTCTAATCCGGCAATTATTCACAATGTCATTTAATCGTAGGTGCTGTTTCTCCTGGGGTTGTGTTGGGGGCCCTTTAACCTTGATTCTTCTTGTGTCTTTGCTTCAAAAGGGGTGATCTCTAGCACAGGGGAAGGATAGAGACTAATCCACTGGTAGGGATATGAACTGTGATATCTAGACTCAAAGCTGGCTGCTCCTGAGATGTCAATGGGTCGCCTTGGCCACATGGTTATCCATCCTCCACCACTCTCCTCAAAATCTACATTATAGGGATATAATAATATCCACTAATCTTGCAGTGTCCTTGAGGTACTCTGATGCACTGTGAGTAAATCTCTTTGAAGCTTGGAAGGTGCCCCATATGTTGTTCAGGAATACTGCAGTGTGAGAGTAGTGTGCCGAAAATTCCAGGGAATCCTTTTGCAGGGTGGATTGGCTGAACTCTGCAGTAAATAATTCCTGCCACATCATGCTGTTTGTGTCTACCTCTCTTCCTTCCTTCCTTCCTTCCTTCCTTCCTTCCTTCCTTCCTTCCTTCCTTCTCTCTCTTTCTTTGTGTTGTATGTGAGTCCTGCTTTGGAACGTTGGTGTTGCCTCTGAAACACCTTATTGCTCTTCCTTCCATTCTTTTTCACCTGGGTCTGGTTGAATCCAGCGTTGTTTTAATGAAGCCATCAAATCATTACCATCCTTATGTGTTTCTTGTTATTGTTGCACGCGAAACCTGTCTTTCGCAGGGAATCCCAAGGCTGCTTTACAAAACACTATAAAATCGTAGCAATAGTCCAATTGGAATACTTACATACAGTACTACAATAATATGCAACAGTAAAACATTTATTTTATTTATTCATTTATTTGAAATATTTTCTCTGCCTTTCTCCTTAAAAAGGACTGAAGGTGGCCTATCTCATTAAAATGCAACATTAAAGCCATACTGGAAAAAAAGACAACACTAAAACACATTTAGAGCAGTAAGGTACAATAATTTATTTAAAAACCTCACTCAAGCGGCCAGTCACTCAGAGAAAGATGGCCTGATTGCGGAAGGAGAGCGAAGATGATGCTAGGCTGGCCTCCTGTTGGAGAGAATTCCAAGGGTCTGGGTTCAGCAGCAATGAAGGCCCTGTCATTGGTTCTCATATGATTGCACCTATGGAGGTGTCAGGACCAAGAAAAAGGACTGAGCAGGCTGTGATAGCTTGGACCCAAGCCATTTAGGGCTTTATAGGATAGAACTGTCACTTTGAGTTATGTACAGAAATGGACAGTGGAGCTGATATTATGGGGGTTATGCAATTCCTTTGACCAGCATCCGTTAGCAGTCAGGCTGCTGCATTTTAGATCCCTTGGAGTTTCCAAACACTTTCCAGAGGCAGCCCCAGATAGAGTGTATTACAGTAATCCAACCATACAGCAAACAATTGATTATTATTAAAAAAAAAACCAATTTATGTTAGGCCAAAATACTGTTGTTGAAATGCTAATTTTGCCTGTCTCTAGAGTGTTCTAAAGCCAGAGTGATACCATAGAGAAGGACATCTCCTTAGTACATTTGTGATGTGTTTGCCCTACTCATTGTTCTCTGAAGGACCCATACCTGAAAGGCTGAGGATTATGGGATTTGTAGCCCAACATATTCAGAGGTGATCTTTGTGATGTAGGAGGTGTTGTTGTTCTGGGTACTGTGTTTGGAATCCCACACATCTCAAGTCATAAAATTTCCAAACTGATTTTAAAAATCAACCTCATGTGTGTAATCCTTGATATTAATCCAATCATGTGTGTTTGCACATGTGCACATACCACAGCTCTCTAACCTTTACAGGACAGGAACGGACAGCTGTGCCCCAGCTGGCCTTTTTGGTCCACCCACCGCTGGCATCGGGGCTGGCCAGTCTAGCCACATGTGAGTGAATTATGGGAGTTGCCTCGCAAAACCACAAATCCATCCACCTCTGTGTTTTGTCGTTCAGTCGTGTCTGACTCTTCATGACCCCATGGACCAGAGCTCGCCAGGCCTTCCTATCTTCCACTGCCTCCCGAAGTTTGGTCAAATCCATATTGGTTGCATTGATGACACCGTCCAACCATCCCATTCTCTGCCGTCCTCTTTTCCTTTTGCCTTCAGTCTTTCCCAACATCAGGGACTTTTCCAAGGACTCCTCTCCTCATGAGAGGACTGTACCGCAGTTTCTTATATTCCAATGAGAGAGGTGGCAGGGCAAATAAGCAAATAAACAAGAACCCAAAGACCTTAGGACTCCCTCCCCTTGCCTCCACCAAAACAATTGGAGGGTGGAACTGAGATTTTTCTCTGACTCATGTGAATACAGTATATCAGCGTATTATGAGATGCCTGTTTTGTGTGGCTAAGTTTTAACTGCTGCAGATCATGCAAACATATGCACACATTCTAAATACATGTGTACTGTCACAGAGAGAGAGAGAGAGAGAGAGAGAGAGAGAGAGAGAGAGAGAGAGAGAGAGAGGAGAAACATACTCGCACTGCAGATACCTGTGTCTCTTACCAGCACAAAGGATGCTCTGATTATTGTGCCATTCACCGTCTTTCTTCTTAAGGCATGCTATAATTTTTGGTATATTGCCAGGTGGTCCCTCCTTCCTCAAAAGGAATTGACTGTTTCCCTGTGCCCCTTCCTCTCCTTCCCTATAACAGCTGGATGTCAGCCAACAGTTCCTGTCTGTGAGGAACAGGATTGTCACCCCAGCGCATGCCAGGCAGTGTTTGAAGCTGCTGCTTTGTTATCTCTGTCTAGCTGGGCTTCCATTTTGCTGCAAGCAGCAAATTTGACCACAGTTCCTTAGTGTCCCCACCCCTGAAATAGACCACAACCTCAAAAAGGGAGCCACTTTGGACTACAGTTCCCACAATTCTGTGACAGCTTCAGCTGTGGGATTGTAGGAGTTCCTACCCAAAACGGCAGTGTTCCCTAGCTAGATATCCTAGTGATAAAGACAGCTGATTCAGATGTACACCCATATGCTCACATATGATGGTTGATGCCTTGTACCATCATATCTTGGGTAGAGAGGCCTGAAAAACCATCGCTAGGAGTCGGGCCTTTTCCGTGGTCGCCCCGACATTATGGAATCAGCTCCCGAGTGAGATTCGCCTTGCAGAGTCCCTGCTTGCCTTTAAGAAAGCAGTTGAAACGCTGCTTTTTAGAGAGGCATTTGGCAACCATTAATAGTTCTTTTTTTGGGGGGGGGCAGAAAAATTAGACTGCTTGCTGGTTTGCTATTAATGTGTTTTTACTATTATATTTATTGTTGTTTGCACTGTTATTTTTATTGTATTATTGTAAACCGCCCGGAGTTCTGGTTAGAAGACGGATGGTATATAAATATACAAATAAATGAAATACAAATATATATCATATAGACTATCGTGGTGTCATTTTGAACTTCTTGACCATTGTACCTGCTCTTGTTGAAGGCCAGTTTGTGACCAGAAATTGTCCACAGCCAGCCAGAACTGCAGGAATGTTGGTGGCATCATCTTTCTCTGTGTACTGGGAAGATTTGCAAAGCAGCTCTGAGATATGATGAGTTGCCCTGGGGGCGGGGGGGGACCCTGTTAGGCAAGATGCTTATTCTTGCATACTAATAGAAGAAGGAAAGAGAGCCTGAAGATACTCTAACATCTAATATTGTGGGGTGGCAGATTTGGCATTAGAGGGTGCGCATGAGATGTTCCTGGCTCACAGCAGGAGGTGGGCGAGGAATTCCCAAGCTGCTTCCCACAACAGAACTAGTAGTGGTTGTGATAAATGTATTGAACAGTGGGTTTTCACATCTGCCCTCCTTCCACCGCCACCCCAGATGCACCTGTAGAGGAGGCGGCCGTCTGAATCAGTGGTCCAGTCAGTAATTTTAGGCTTTGGAATTCATGATTTCAACCCGCCAGTCCCAGTTCCTTTGTCCATCCATCATTTGTTTTGTTTTAATCAGTTACCCCTTTCAAAATAGACCAGGGCAGCCTTGACACTTGGGGAGCCTCTCCTCTGCTTGAGTGATGGGACCCAAGATTTGTGCCCCAAAGTCTTACCTTGGCACTGCCATGATTCTGACTGTTGGGTGGGATTTACCACTCCATTTGAGCTGCCTTTGATAAAGGAGCGGGGGAATACAGCTATATTATTCCACCTGGAGGTGTTTGGGAATAAGTGATTCTGTGGGCTCGTTCACTCTCAGAGGATCACAGTCTGTTGCATCTCCAAATGGGCCACTGCCCCGAAACACTGGAAACCGTCTCATATGAATCCACACCAGTGACCTGTCTGGTTTGGTGTCAACTTAGTAGCTGTCAGCACTTCCGCAGGGTCACGAACAGAGGTCTTTATTAGCTGTATCTGGATTAAAAGTGGGACTTTTACATATAAAAATTGTGCTCAGCCACGGGATGAGCGGCTTCCAGGTGGGAAACATGCTCAGAAGAGTGATTTATGAAGAGATCTAGAGATGGACAGGTTTGTTTGTTTTTTCATCTCTTTCTGCTCTGTATAGAACTCATTCAGCTGAACAGGGGAGTGTGTGTTGCACCAGTTTTAATTCAGAAAAATAAGGAGGATTCAGCTCTGAAACACTTGGGTGAGAAGGCACCCACATTTAATTGGATTTGAATCTCCAGTACTTGGCATTTTGAGAAATGTGGTTTCCCTCCAGATGCTGTTGCGCTCCGGTCCCCTTCAGTCCCCAGGTAGCATCGCCAGTGGGAACAAATTGTGAAAGTGATAATCCAGCCGCGGGGGGGGGGGGCTCCAACATCTCTGACCCTGCCACAGATGAGGAAGGCAGAAAGGAGCCAGAGAGATTTGTGAGTTTCCCTCCATCCCTTCTCTCTTGAAATTCCCCTGCTGATCACCTATCAGCAGGGGTGTTCACTACCCTACTCGCCTTCATAGGATGCGCTGAGCTCTCTGCAGCAGGATCGTCAGTCATGCCGAAAATAGATAGATGCCATGAAGTTAAAAAAAATGAAAAGGGAGACAGTAATCCTAGCAGAAATGGATTCGATTTCTCCCATCTTCCCACTCTTATTCACAACATACCTGAGTTGGAAGACAGTTTGATAGCTGCCTCTCTAGGGCATCCTTTGCTAAACCAGTAGCCTCTGCATACCTTGCTCTACCACATTTACTTTCCAGAAAGAGAAGAAAGTCCTATTGAAGTGAATGAAGCAGGGCAGCTAATGTTAGAGCAGGGTAGTTTTTATGCTGCCATCTGAGGCTGAGTGAGAACTTACAGGCATTACAACTGGGCTGAACCGGTGCTAGGTTTCACCTTGGAATTTCAGTGTTAGTCCCTCCTATTTATAAATGTGTCCCATGGAACACATCTAAGAAAACCTGCATAGAATAAGGCTGTGGAAACATAAGTCAAAA
The DNA here is from genome assembly GCA_037367245.1 of Phrynocephalus guinanensis. NCBI lineage: Eukaryota > Metazoa > Chordata > Lepidosauria > Squamata > Agamidae > Phrynocephalus > Phrynocephalus guinanensis. The sequence continues at coordinate 41,257,938 of CM074735.1, read as the reverse complement.
CTTAACATGAGTTTTTTAAAAAAAGGTCTTGATAGGTGAGTTGAGCTACTTGTTTTTATCTCTGGTCAGCCATGCACCATGGAAATTCATGACAGCCTGCTTCATTTCCTGCTGAACTTAGCTGCAATCTTGCCTGTAGCTAGGAGGAAAATGCATTTTTCCCAGGGGTGATGTATTGTGTTTGAGAGTAGTGAACGGGCAATTAAGAGCCATTACCTTGACAAAAGATCTCCTCTTTTGTTGATTTGGAGAGATCCCACTCTTTGCATTTTTGGACTCTTTGCTGTGGGGAACTGGCTATGAAGGTTATGATGAATGCCTGCAGTTGCACCTTTGCCATCACACCCTTAGCTATAGAATCCATCCCTTGGAACACTTTCAGTTTGTTGCACCGAGAGGGCCACCTTTACTTGCTGCTCATCCTTGGAGGAGCATTGCGTCTTCTTATGACATTTGCATTGGGAGGCTTTCAAATTCAAACTCAAGTGCTACTTTTGCATGCTGTGCCTGTGTCCATTGTGTAGGATACGTGCACATCGAAAATAACTTGTTCGGCATCCCTGGCAGAGGGCCTTTGCCATTTCCCACCTTAGCTCATATGAGGGGCTGAACAGATGAGCAACTGAATCCTTAAAAAATAACTCTGATCCTCCAGCTATTTACTATTATTATTATTATTATTATTATTATTATTATTATTATTATTATTATTATTATTATTAATAATAATAATAATAATAATAATAATAATAATAATAATAACAACAACACACAACAACAATAATAATAATAATAATAATAATAATAATAATAATAATAATAATAATAATAATAATAATAATAATAATAATAATAATAATAATAATAATGTCTCTGGAGCTGCCTAAAATTGTACCAGAAAGAATGGTGCTAGGGTGGGCAACACAAGAACGCTTGCTATGACACATATGGGTCCTTTGGCTTTCCAGATACTTGTAACTACGACTCCCATCAACCCCGAACAATACCACCCATGATAAAGGGATAGGAGCCCTGTAGCCTGAATAACTGAGAGGGCCAAAGCTTTCCCAGTTTTGTTTTATGGGATCCTCTAGGATTACAGCAGGTAGGATGGTATCATTGGACAAAGGTCATATTTTCTTTCCTGAGCTACGTTTAAACATTTAGGGTTGTTTAAGCGCTGTCCACAAAGCAGCCGTGCTTATCCAGGAACTCTCCCCGACCCACTTGCCTGCAAAAAAAGAGAGGCACAAAACCCGACTAAAGCCCAGCAGTGCATCAGTGGTCCTCTCTTCCTGCTAGATCTGTCCCGACAGCGAGGAGACCAGAGCGAGCCCAAGCCTGCCTCCATAAATATGGAGCAGAGCTGCGTGAGGGTGGCCTGTAATTTTTCTCTGTTAAATAAACCAATTAGTTGAGTAGATAAAGGGCGAGGATAAAAGAGAGGGATGGGAAGTCCAGCCGTTTAATACTTCCCACTGGGGGCATCTTATGAGTAGTGCATAATGCAGAATTAGCAAATCCCATTTGTGATATAACCAGATCCTCTCTGTCAGGTTTCAGATGTTTAGAGGAGGCTTCATTGTGAGTCAGCCCAGGGCTCCGTTGCCTTTCAGGAACATGCAAGCATTTGGGCAGATGCAGGGTGCCAAGAAGCCTGAAGACGGCACTCGTCTCTTTTGTACATCTCTCAAACCAAGGGTGTGTCAGATTCACCGCTCACATTTTAGAGTCTGATTGAGGTAATCATCCCTTCAGAAACTTGCTTTTGAATGGAAAGTTATTGGGGGCTGTGTTTGTTCTTCTGGCACTTACAGTGCAGTGACTTCTACAAGCTGTTTGCATTTGGCAAGTTGATGGTAGGAGAAGAAGTAAAACATGGCGCTGGGGTAGAAGTTGACTGTATGTGTGTTGTTTTAATTACTGCCTGTGCAAATGGCTGTTGTGCTGCTCCAGTCTACAGGGATGGTTCTGGCTGTGGGTTTTTTCGGGTGTTTGCGCACGCTTGCAAATGCCTGTCTTTGCACCCAGTGGGAGAGTGAACACGTCTGCCTCTCTTCCCAGTGTGTGCTGCTGTGCTAGATCCACGCTGCCGAGTGGAAGGACCTAAAGGCGACCCCACAAGCTTTGATGGTAATATGGGATTAATAAAGCAAGTCTTTTGGAACACATTTCTCTGCTGAGAAAGATGCTGTGCCCTTTGAGTCACAATTAGCTGTGTCACCGAGGGCCATTGGTGTAACATTAAAATCGTAAAATAAATCCCAGCTTAAGCTGACTGCTGCACTGTGCAGCACGGAGCCCAGTCAAGAAATCCAGCAAGGCCAGATCTTTTCCCCTGCCCTCTGCCTCTCCCCTTGGCCTGTCTTTCGGCTTAACACAAACACCATTGTTCTTGCCCTTGCATAGAGCAACATGTTTACTGTGCTGGAGACCATGCCATTATTCATCCTCTGAGAGAGCCATCATATCACGATGAGGTTGCCAAGTGCATTAGTGTTGATAACTGGGATTTGGGAAGTTGCAGCCTCATTTATTTGATTGATTGATTGATTGATTGATTGATTGATTGATTGATTGATTCATTCATTCATTCATTCATTCATTCATTCATTCATTCATTCATTCATGGATTAATAAATTCATTGATTCATTGCTCTGTTGAGACCTAATTTCTCTGCCAGATTAGGGCCTAAGACAATTCCCAATATATTTGACAAGTGGTGCAATTTAAAAAAACAATATGCTTCAGCCAGAACCCCACTACTAATGTGAACTAGCACAAGTCAAATGGTGTAAAGCATGGGGGTACATTGCTGCTGCTTAGGTAGTTGATGCTTTAGTCCATGTAACACACCAGTCAGGTGAGTTTGCATGTGATGAGAAATGCAAGTGTTGACTTCCTAACTGGCCAGAATTGACTGCTGCAAATTACTCTGATTTCCATTAAAATATAGAAGCAATTAGATAACGGCCATCAAATATGAAAACACAGGTAAATTGGTTATCATGCAGAAACATAATGTGATTAAAAACAATTTAAAAAAAAACTTTGTTAAAATGATAATTATGATAAAGCAACAGAAAAGGCTGTATATCCTTCAAAATTCCTGTCCCTGGTTGTTAGTCTGGTGCTGAAGGATAGCCTGAATTGGAAATGTTTGTGTTCTGGTGGAAAGGCAGGTGGCCGGCCTTCTTCAATGGGGCATTCCATAGTCTGGGAGCAACCACTCAGAAGGCCCTCTCCTGTATCCTCAACAGCCGTGCCCTAGAAGGTGGCAGAATCAAGATCTCAAAGCTGAAACAGGCTCATAGGGAGAATGCCGTGTTTCAGATGCTGATACCCACATTTTAAGCACCTTGGTGGCACAGTGCTTAAACTGTTGTACTGGAGCCAACACTATGCTCATGACCCGGGGGTTCAATCCCTGGTAGCTAGCTCAAGGTTGACTCAACCTTCCATCCTTCCACAGTTAGTAAAATGAGTGCATAGCTTGCGGGTGGGGGCGCAGTGTGTAGCCTGCATAATTAAACTTTAAACTGCCCAGAGGGTGCTTTAAGCATATAAGTAGCACATGTTGCTTTTGCTTTGCTTTTTAAATTATAGCCAGCACTTTTGAATTGCACCCAGAACCAAATCAGTTAAAACAATGGAGCCATAGTAACAGGGGAAATATTTGCTCCATGTAACTGGACCTGGACAGGCATTTTGGATCTGCTAAGATTCCAAAAGACCTTCAAACATAAATCCACATAGAACGTGGTGCTATAATCCATATGGAAAGTACAGTAACTAGGCATTTGTCTTCATGGCCAGATCAGGCATTTTGTCTTTTTTTATTATTATTTTCTGTCTTGCATTTTCAGTTTCTGAGCGGACTTGGATTGTGATCCAGCAGGCACTAAAGCTGGTTCATTAATTGCTGAAATTGCCTTTTGTCATAGTGACCTCAGTGGACCTAATTCTGCTGATGCGTGTGACTTCAGACCCTAAAGATTCGATTCAAAACACAACAAAGTTCCTGTACCTTTAACAGATACGAAAGAAGGAACTGTAGTAGGCCCTGCTTTTTTGTTCCACGTTGCATGCCAAATTGCATATGCCAGAATTCGCTTTTTTAAAAACCAACTGTTTAATGTAGCAAAATCAACAACAGAGGCTTGTGGCACCTTAAGGATGGATGCATCTAATTATAACAGCTTTCATAGACTGCAGCTTGTGGAAAAGGCTATGAAAGTTCATACTCCCATAGTCTTTTAATTTAAAATATATATATCATGCAGACGTCAGAGAACAAGGAAACCAGAATTAACTAGAAATGTGTTTGCCTCTGTGGCCTTACAGATCCCTTTGTTGTTTATTCTGCAAGATACCAAGACCCTTTTGGAAGAAAATAATAATAAATGTCGAGCTATCTCGGTGACTGTTGTCTCTGATCAGAATTCAGCCCGTGTATTAAATTAAGGATGTGCTGCCCTGGGATTGTAATGAGTTAAACTCTTGTCATCCAAAGGTCATTGGGACGTTTGGAAGACACCCCAGCCTCATATTTCTAGAAATCACCCAGACATTGGCTGGCCCTGAAAGTTCTGTGCACAGTGAGGTGGATAGTTCCTCACTGTGGGTAGAGGATGATTGGGACATCCCCTCCTCCTTGTTATTTGAATACATTCTCCAGCCTGGAATGGACATTGATAAAGAAATAGCACCTGTATCCAGAGCTTTTGGGAGATATGGTGTTCAAATTTAGCAGGACTAGGGGATGTGTATGCCCCTCTCTGCTGACAGCTGGTAGTTCCAGAGTCACAGGGGTTGTGGTTTCACTCCAAATTATATACAGTAGTCTGAACTTGACAGAAGCCTTCCGACCTACTAGGCCTATTTTGGAGATAGGCTTCAGCTTCTTGGATATCTCCTGTACAAATCAAATTAAAACATGGAATGGATTCACTGCCCCAGTGACCTTGGAAAGACCAGCAGCCCTGCCCTTGCTGATGCTGTTTAAGTGGATCTGCTATCTAGGACTGATAGACACGGTCTCCTATTCTGGAACTTAAATGTGGTGACGGAAAGGGGAGGAGAGCCATCTGCTAAGAGACAGCTCTTGACTACTCTGTACATAGGTGTGTGTGTGTGTGTGTGTGTGTGTGTGTGTGTGTGTGTGTGTGTGTGTGTGTGTGTGTGTGTGTGTGTTGCTCACACGGACACACAGTTTCGGGGTGCAATCATCTGGTGTTCAGGCAGCATTCCTGTTCGTCTCTCTGTCAGGGTCCATGGATGTCTGTGTGACGTCTGAATGTGTGGAGGCATGCGTGTGTGTGAGTGTGTGATGATGATTTGTGTGATGATGATTCTTCTCCTACTGCCTGAGCGACCAGTCTTTATTAGTAAGAGAGAACAATAGATACAGCAGGATGTCTCTCAGTGGGAGGGGAATGCACGCCTTATCTGTGAGACCATACACAGTAACCACGTACACAATGGCAGAGGAAATACATTCCATAGGTGGGAGGGAAAATGCTCCCTAGCTAATGAGGGATTATTGATAAGGACAGGAAGAGCTCTTGGTCCTGAGCAGATGTATCCTGATATCCTGTTTTTCTGGCCTCCTGACCTAGTGCCTGCTCGGCCCTGGGGATTTCTGGGAAATCCAGGTCTTCAGCTTCCTCTAGGTGCGCTTTGTGCTTTGCCCATTTCTTGGGGTTCACAGCTATCGGGGTATGAAATCCCCACGTGTGTGTGTGTGTGTGTGTGTGTGTGTGTGTGTGTGTGTGTGTGTGTGTGTGTGTGTGTGTGTGTGTGTGTGTGTGTGTGTGTGAGAGAGAGAGAGAGAGAGAGAGAGAGAGAGAGAGAGATTATGGCCTTGTAATAGGCCTCTATTACAAGGTGATTCACACCAGTGGAAGGCCAGCTAAGTGGTGGCACATCAGCATGAAGATCTTTTTTTTAGAATAGTGGGTCTGATGTTGTAATGGTGAGGCAGACGATCTCGTGCTTAAATGAGAAGACACATCCTTTACGGTTTCCAAGGGCAAAATGACACATATCCATGCAGCATCCATCCCAGCCACGGGCACAAACAAAACTCTCCTATACCCAACACTTCTCCTTCCATTGGACCAGGATCAGCCCGCACTGGAAGCGCAAACAGGCTGAGCAGATGTTAGGACATTGCCATTGCTTCTGGTGACATGTGTCCAAAACCAGAGATGCTGAGGCTCCAGGGGGGAAAGGGGTTAGAGTTCATTAGTGTACATTTCTGAAATAACAGCAACTTTGGCCACCAGTGCTTGCAGGAAAAGTGATGTGGCATTCAACTCATCCATCTGAGCTTTCCTAAGCTGCCAGGGACCCTCCATCTTAAAAAATGCAAGTTCCCCACAACCTTGAAAATTTGCTTTAGAGACGGTTGCAAAGACGTTACGAGACATAATTGTTCAGAGAAAGATGGGAGCCTGTTTATTGGGAATCAAACTGTGCATGTGCCCATCGGTCTTGCCTGTGTCCGAAAAGGCAAGAGCCATTGCATTAATAGCAAGGGCACTGTTTGAAGGCCCAGAAGGCTGAACTCCACTTAGTGCAACATGACCTCATTTGGAGAAGCCCCATTTGATGACGGATGCTGCAGTTTCAACCGGGTACCAATGAGCTGAAAGATTTTAGAATGGACCTCTGTGCTCTAGGGGGGAAACCATACTGAGGTCGATAAGGTGGTGCATGTTGTGAACAGAACAATATGCTTGATTTGTCCTGTATTCTTTCAGCCAGTCTGCATCTTGGAGTTCAGTTTCTCTTGCCTGCTCCATGTAATTTAGAACAAACAAAGTACCTGACCAGAAGGTTGCATTGTCTTAGGGCCTTTTTACACGACCCCTAAGATCCGCTGGCCACTTAAATTCGGACCAGAGATCTTAGGGGTTCGTCGCTCTTCCTCTGTCCCCACCCCCCTCCGCACTTCCTGGTTGCTGGCTTCCTGAGGGAGGGAGAAAAAAGAAAGAAAAGAATGCCGGTTTACCTCCGTTTTGTTCCCGGCAGCATTCAGATCTCTTAAAGGGGCGGGGCGCAAAAAAAGAACAAACAGAAGCTAGGAGAGCCCCGCACTCACTATCCTTACACCGGATCAAATATTTGTCACATCCAAAAAGCAGGTACAAGAAAACTGCTCTGGGTTGCGCTAAAGTGGGCGGGGTCGCACTTAATTGTCTGCAAAGTCCGGAGCTGGTGGGTAAACATTTTTAAGGTCCGGACCTTGCAGCCATTTGCGGCGGAGCTTAGGGGTCGTGTATAAACGCCCTTTGTTGTGTTCTGTCTTGCATTCTCCCCCAACCTAGTAGGAACCCTTTATCTATGTTAGATTGTTACTCCTATTATCCCCAGTAAGTCTGGTGTGGGCAGACAGTAAATAAAGAGGGAGGTGGTCCAGTACATATTATCCCACCTATAAGTGCTGAAATGAACATAGGAAATTACCTTACAATGATGCAGTGGTTTAGGTATCTGATTCCTCACTGTGCCTCTTTTTTTTTTTTTTTTGACAAAATCTGGACTCGATGACCCATAAGGTTCTTTCCAGCTCTGCAGTTCTAAGATAATCACACTGTTAAGTCTGACTGGCAGCTGTTCCTTCGGGGTTTTAGGCAGGACTTCTCCCCCCTCTCCTAACTCGGCCCCAAGGTCCCCAGTTTTCCCTGGTGGTCTTCCATCCAAATACTAAGCACACCCGGCCCTCCTTCACTTCGCTTCCAAAATCACAGGCATTTAAGGGGGTGGAGCCTTCCTGGGGGGAAGTGTTCCTTATTGTCATTCAAGAGACTTATTGGCTGCAGTGACAGCAGTGTCACAGAAGAGTCTTGGGATGGCCAGCCGCAGCAGGTGATCCCATCCAAATACTGTATGAGAGCCACACATCAGGATCTTTGTCTACAGACATCCATTTGGCATCTGGAGCCTCCTCTGGAAGCCCTGTAAATGTCGTAGTATAGAGCTGCCTAGATGTCCTAAGCACATCCGATCTCGCCTGATTTCGGAAGCTAAGCAGGGTCAGCCCTGGTTAGTACTTGGATGGGAGACCACCAGGGAATACCAAATGCTGTAGGCGCCTGGAGTAGGAACTGGCAAACTGCTCCAGTATTCCTGCTAAGAAAACTCCATGGACATGGGGTCATGAAGAGTCGGTCATGACTGTAATGACACAACACATACACACAGGTTCCACCATCCTCCCATGCAGTTTGGCCCTTACTGAATGAAGTGGATGGGGGCTAAACACCTGGTACTGTACACTCGGAGGCAGGCAGGCTGGGGAAGACTTGCCTAAACTCTCTGCTTGTTCTCTGCCAAGGCTTTGTCCTCTTTGCAGAACGCAAGTGCCCGAAAGGGAATGATCGGTAACAGAGGATGCCTTTCTGTTTTGAAACATTTAGGTGCCAGCCAGTAGCTGAGAGGAGAAATGTCAGCTGGAATAAGCATTGTCTTCCTTTGCACAGAGGGATTGGACCTCTTAATACAACTTGTTTTCTTTTTCAATGTAATTCAGCCAACCAAAAGGCCAAGTCCCTCTGACAGTCCTTTATCAGCACACGGTTCAGGTAAATGTGAAACTCCTCAAAGGGCAAAGTGCCCTCTGCATTTTTTACATAGGGTGCCCAGTGTCTTCTCATATTTAATAGCCCAGAGTTTGGGGAGAATCCTCAGTGGAGTCGAACCAGGCTACCTGGGGACTGAATGAGAACCACTGCATGCGAGACAAAGATAGCAAACTTGGGCTGCCCTTGATTGACCCTGGCTTGCCTTTCTATCAACACAAATGTCTGGGATGTAGCATACAGCCGCTTTTGATTCTTTGACAGCGCCATTAACCACCGTGTGCTTTTGTTGTGACCTGAAAATTGGTGCAGTAAAGCAAGCTACGTGTAGGGAATTTTGGGAGCATTGAGGAGAGATGGGAACTTTTGATCCATTTTGGGGCTCAAGTCCTGGGTGTTCAGCAGATGATAGAAACTGTGAAAGTCATTGGTTCATCTGGAGTGCCAAAGGTTTTGGCAGCCTTTGCTTTGAATTGTGCTGGTTTATCTTCTTAGGCTACAATTCCCATCATTCCCCAGACAGTGTGGGTCTCACAGTGGTGGCGAACCTTTGGCACTCTAGATGTTTATGGACCACAATTCCCAGAATTCCAATCCTGAATTGCCAATGATAAAGGGGGTTGTGGTCCAAAACATATGGAGTGCCGAAGGTTTGCCACCACTAGTCTAGGGTATAGTTGTGATCCAAAGCCACAAATCTGCATACTTCTCATTTTGAGATTGAATCGGGAGTTGCGGGATTGTAACCCCAGACTCCCCTGAATATGCAAAGGAGATGTTTGCTGTGGTAAGAAGGAACCTCCATAGCAATACTAGTTGGCTTGTTCACAGCATTGATCTGCTGCCTAACAGCAAGGAGACTTTAAGAGTCAAATATTTGCTGAACAACAAACCCAAAATATAAAACATAGTATGAATATAAATCCCCTTTCCCATCCACAGCTGTGCCAGTAACTGCAGTCCTGGGGGCTTTGGAAAGTTAGTTCTTATTTTCTTACTGCTCCTGGAGTCTCCGAGCCCACATTCTGGCAGGATGGAAGGTAGTGGGAACTCTAGTACCTCAAAAGTAAGATTTCTAAGCTTTACCATTGTTTTTGTTTCTGTAGGCAAGGCTGATAGATTTTGGTAACTGAAAGTAGTGTATCTTCTGTGTTGTGTGTGTGCCTTGCTGGTGAGCGTCATGACCACCCTAGGGGTTCATGGGGGTCCCCTTGTCTTCTAAACTGTGAGTGGGGTGGCTATAAGGAGTATGGGTGTTCCCATTTTGCAGGGGGAGATACGGCATTTGTTGAATGTTGAGCTTGTTGCTGTTTTAATACTGCAGTCCATACTAACTGTGTTTCTTCCCTTGGGCTGTCAGTTTTAAATGATAGATTAACACTCTGTTGATTGATCCCGGCTGGGGGTGGGGGAGGTGTTGTTACATTATGGACCTGCAAGTTAAGGCATGCTTATTTAATCTGAGGGTGTTTTAGTTCTTTTGTGCCATTCTAAGGAGGGGCATAAAATGACTTAAAGGTATGTATTCTTGCTCTGCTATCAGGCCTATTGGATACTTCTTGTTACAGTTTTGTCTTTTCTTTCTTATGGGGCTAACTAAAGACAATGGGTTAGATGTCTTCCCCTCTTCCTCAGGTGGCAGGAAACAAGGAAGTCTTGTCCTGCCTTTTTTGACAGAGTGTGTGCCAGGTCTAGTGTTATCAATAAGCTTTGTCATTTAGCAGGGATTTGAACCCAGGTCTTCTTGGTCAGAATCAAACATTCTAGCTTCAACACTTCAACACCACACTGTCATTCGGCTTTTACTAGGAGAAAGTCCCACTCAATATAGTGAAGGTTACTTTCCATCAAGCTTACCTCAGACTGAGAGTTCAATTCCCCACTGTGCCTCCTGTGGCCAGCGTTTGTAGCCTTCGTCAAGCTGCACTGTCCCAGGTAGAGATGGACACAAATTAACAAACGAATTGCCACCCCCCCAAATTCATATGAATTAATACCCCATTGAATACAAATTAATGAATTTTTAGTGATTTTTGATTTGTCAATTTGCTGGGCTATAAAATGGCCCAGGGCACCTAGAGATGCCAGAATTGCAGAGGGGTGTATGTGACTCTCCTCTACAATCCCTCCAAGTTTGGTAAAGATTGGGTTTCCCCAAGCCAGTTGCTAAAGGGCACTTTGTTACAGGGGCCTACTTTGTGGGTGTATAACTCAGATGTCTGAAACCCAGTCTTCCCCAAATTTAGTGGTATTGTAGTGGAGAGTCAGAGGAAGCTTCTCTGCAAATCTGGAGTCTTTAGTTGCTAGCAGCACTTTCCTGGGGGGCCTCTTTAGCGGTGCATACCTCAGACTACCAACCCCAATCTTCACCAAATCTGCTGTGCTTGTAGAACTGAAACAAGGGTAGCATCCTTGCAAATTTGGGGGGGGGGCATCTAGATGCCAGGGGAGATTCTTATAGCATTTTAAAGGGGAAATGAATCGATTTGTCAGTTCATCGATTCATCACCAGATGAATTCATCCAGTGGTGAATGGAGGCCATTTTATAGGGTTTTAAAACTAAAAAAAACCCCCCAATTTATGCATTGATTCATCAAAAATGCATAAACTTCTTTTGTGATTTGTTGACCTTGGTGAATCATGAATCAAAATTAATTACCATTTTTCTAATTCAGCCCCATCTCTCTAAACCATGTCTGAGTACTCTCCACCTGGGAAACTCTGAAAACGGTCACCATAAGTCAGAATTTACTTGACAGCACTTGGTTATTTGCTTGCTGCCAAGGGATTGTACCTGGAATTATAGCTAGTGAGCAGTCAGTTTAATTATATACTGTAATTTGCATTGTCATTAAAAAGTGCTTCTATTCATGTTTATTTAAACTCAAACATCACTTGTTTAAAATATTGCAACTAACATCTTTTGATATCTTGTTAGAGCAAATATTTGGGTTTAATTGAAATCATTATATATTGGATACCACTGTTGTCAGTAATATACTGTATTTAACATTGTATTAGTCATGGATTTCTTCTGGAGTAGAATGCCTTGAGATCAGTCATTTTGAAGTTGCTACGGTCCTCTTAAATGTTCCTGCTGGCCCACCCACCTTTAGTCCTGTGCTTCTTCAGAGAGAGTTGTCATTTATCTACAAATGATGCCAACTATAAGAAAGACCTTATTGTCTTTCTTAGCAGCAACCCCCCACCCCCACCCAGCCTACAAATCTGATTAGTAGGATGTTACTCCCTATTCTTTTCACTCGTGTCATTAGCTCCGATGTCAAGGCCAGGCCTACATGGAGCCTCCCTGGCTGTCTTTCTCTCCCTTCGTAATTCAATATGCTTTCTATTTGTTATCATTTGCTTTTGTTCACAACCTCTTCATCTCTATTCCTGGTGTATATTCCCAAGCTCGGGAGCACCATGAACTTTACAATTAGGAGAGAACGGAGGATTAGACACCATTGTCTACATTTTAGGACTGCAGAGCTGAAAGGGATCCTATTGATCATTGAGTTTGATCAGTGTCTAGGAGGCACAATGGGAATTTGAACTCTCAGACGCTGGCTCTGCAACCAGATACCTAAACCACTGAGCTATCCAGCAGTTCACATGACATGGGTTTGTTGGGGGTGGACAGGAGGATGGAATTTGAAGGAAGACAACAACGGTTTCGAGCAGCAGCTGAAGTTAAATTCGCCCTCACAAAGAGTTGAAGGTGAGCAGTCATCTTCATTTTCACCGGTGCTTGGCAGTAGTTTTCTTTAAACTACAACTCCCAGAATCCCCAGATATATGGTCTGGCCTTGCTGTCTGGGGATTCTGGGAGCCGTTGTCCAGAAAAGTAAGATTTCATTCTGGCTTCCCTCTGTTGAAACAGATTTTAAAGGCGTTTGAATTGTTTCACCTCTTTGACCAAAAGTCCAAGTAGAGATTCTTTTAAAGGAGGAGTGGACCACGTGGTGGTCTTGAGGCTGCATTTTATCTCCAAGCCTGCTTTTGCAGATTTTTCCCTATCAGAACCTGTCCCCTTGATAAAATATAGTGTCTCCACCCAAAAAAAAGGCAAATTGCTGCTCCAATAGGTCTCAAGGAACAGCAGTCATAAGGTGCCCTGGCACTGTTTAACATCCCCAAATCCTCATTTAAAAAACAACAACACAGAAATGTATTTTACATTTTTGTTGTTACTGGGGGTCCTGGAGGATCTCAGGACATAACACTGGGCCCTAGACATTCCCAGGTTGTCCCCCGTTGTCATCAGCATGTAGTGGATTAGCTTTGCTGGTAATAGCGCAGACCTGAAAAATAAGGTGCAGAGCGAGGAAGTTTTAACTCTGGGCCTTTTCACACGACCCCTAAGATCCGCTGGCCACTTAAATTCGGACCAGAGATCTTAGGGGCTCATCGCTCTTCCTGTGTCCCCACCCCTCCGCACTTCCTGGCTGCTGGCTGCGTGAGGGGAGGGAGAAAAAGAGAAAGAAAAGCATGCCGCTCACCTCCATTCTGCCTTTCGCTCCTGCCGGCAACATTCCAGTCTCTGTAAAAATAGCTCTTAAAGGGGTGGGAGCCAAAAAACAACAAACAGAAGCAAGGAGAGCCCCACACTCACTATTGTTACACCGGATCAAATAATTTTCACCTCCAAAGAGCAGGTACTTGAAAGGTGCGCTGGGATGCGCTAAAGTGGGCGTGGTCGCACTTAATTTCCTGTTAACTCCAGAGCTGGTGGGGAAACATTTTTAAGCTCTGGAGCTGGGAGCCATTTGCCCCGGAGTTTAGGGGTCGTGTATAAACGCCCTCTCGGCCTGCTACCACACGGAAAACGAAAAGCCTGTGCTTACTGTAGCCTTGGAAGACTCTTGAAGAACTGGGGTAGGGTGGGAAGAAGGCTCTTTGATTTCCCAGGCTTTATGCTCTGGCAGAGGGCACAAAGATTCTGTGTTTGCTGAAGGACTCTGTGTTTGGCGTTGCCAACGCCAGCATGGGACAGGTGGCCGCAACAAATCCTCAATTCAGATCCACATAGAATAATAGCTCAGAAGTCATGCTGATGTGACTGGCTTCATAAGTAGAATCTGTCTGTCTCTTTTGCTCAGCCCTTGGCACTGCCTTGAAGGAAAGAAATTCTCTTCTTTCTCTTGAGAATTTCCCCCCTTCCTGTCCACATCAGCCTGCAAATAACGAAGCAAGAAGTGACCAGCTGCCTCCTCTCCCTCCTCCTCCTCCTCCTCCTCCTCCTCCTCTTACTGTACTAATGGTTCTGCCAATTGCTGTTCCTCCTTCCAATTTCAGTTCCTAATGCTTGTTTGAAGTTGGCTATGGGGCTGGTGCCACCGCTAGTCGCTGTCATTCCGCTTGATGTTAATGGAGGGGAGGACATCGCTGCTGAGCCTCAGCTGTGTGCATTTGCATGGCTCCCCGATTCACGGATGCATTCAGATATCTTCAATGTCTGTGTATTGCCCAGCAGCAAAAATGTTTCTTGACAGCTCTTGAATTTTAAATTAGAAGGGGAAATAGAGGATTCCATTTGTGTTGGTTCCATAACATTGTCCTGTATTTTATTTTTAAAAGGCAGTGCAGCGAAAACAGCACAGGGGACTGATTCTCTGCTTCTAACCTGCGAGCTCTATTGCTGTGTGTTAAGCAAATTGGACATTGTAGCTAGATCTCTTTTTGGCTCCCGTTTAGCTTCCGTAGCCATAAACCAGAAGAAGGGGAAAAGAACACCCATGTGTGCACAGGACAATGTGGTAGTGAATGCCTCTGTCTGTCTGACTGTCTGTTGTGGCTTTCCGGAAACCGTTGCTTCCAAACGTATTGAACCTCTGTCCTCATCTGCCCCAGCTAGAATGGTAAATGTTGAGGAATGATAAACGATGCAGTCAAGAACAACAAGGAGGAACCAGGTGGCAGGAAGGTTGACAGTTACCACGTACAAAAGGCAGCCATCATGGTTGCTGTAGTGTGCAAGCACTCTGGCGGTTTCCCGTGAATCTCTCTGCTTGCAACATGTGCAAATGCTCCTGATTGCTTCAAAATGTTTGTTATAATAGGCATGCGAGATAAGTGCTACATGCATAAATGTTTGTTCTATTTGAAGACACCCAGGCACTAATACCATGGCTTTTGCTTTTTCCTGAAAGCTGCATCTGCTTTGACACTAAGCCTGACTACAGAGAGAGTGAAAAAAATCAGGAAATCAGGGTGGGCTGATTTTTTTAAACTTGTTGATCACAACAGAAAACGCTAACCACACCCCCTTGTCTACCATTTTTCCTCTCTACCAGAGACCCTTCTGTTGTTGTTTTTTTTAAGTCAAATTTTTTTTTGCTTTAATTCAGATGTGGTCCCTTAACCGATGCAGTGAATTGACATTTCCCTCTCTGTGTAGTCACCCCCTCTGACTGTCTTGCCAGGCAGGTTAACATGGGGATGAAAAAATTAGCAGGAACAGGCTTTTCTCAGAGAAGTGCCAAATCAGGGCCTTGCAAAAATAAATAAATAAACCTTACCAAATTAGAAACCATAACACCAACTCCCTTCTGACTTTCTAATCCTTAACCTTAATGAAACTCTTCAACAAATTTGTGAAATCAGAAAGTCTTCTAAAGCAGTGTTTTAAGCTAGTGACATGAGAGGTTAAAAAGAATAACTGAACAAAGATATTGAGAGATTTGGTTCTCTGAGCTTCATAATATACAACAAATTAAAATAGGGATGGTAGATCACAGATGTTAACTCCTGATAAGGGTTGTGTATATGGCTGGATTGTTATCTTGTTTATGTTTACCTAGATATCAGCCCCCAAATGAGATTTACTTTACAGTAGCCAGAGACACACAGCAGTGGACTTGCTTGCTACACCTACGAGCATCCTTGTTGTTGGCTGGTTATTGGCTTTTTCCATAAGGCTGCCCTGGAGACCTAAAGTGCCTTAAGCACCTTGTCTGGTGGTATTTCAGTACTGTACGTTCACATCTGAACTTTCCTCCAGTTAGCTCACAGTAGCGTTGTGGCTTCCTCCACCAGCTTTATCTTGGTAACAATGTTGTGGGGTAGGTCAGATTGAGACAATGAAGCTGGCCAAAGATGTTCCAGTGGACTAAGTCCATTTTTTCAGTCAAAACCAAAATGGATCCTCCTTGTTTTAGTGATGATTTACCAAAGTTGATTCAGCTGGCCTGGCCTGATTGGGACTAAGGGACAGAGTCATGGCTCAGTGGTAGCTTAGACCCGGATCTCTCAA
Organism: Phrynocephalus guinanensis; assembly: GCA_037367245.1. Taxonomy (NCBI): domain Eukaryota; kingdom Metazoa; phylum Chordata; class Lepidosauria; order Squamata; family Agamidae; genus Phrynocephalus; species Phrynocephalus guinanensis. The sequence goes on along the minus strand of CM074735.1, from coordinate 41,242,096 downwards.
ACCCCAGACCAGTGCCCTATAAGCCTTCTGCCACACTAGGCATGGGCATAGTAGCTTAATGTTACCCAGATGCTTTCATTTGCACATTTTTGCAGCCCAAAAATTTACCTGGACCACTTTGGATTTCTAATGAATTCGTATGACAGCAAGATATGCCATAATTGTCATCGTCATAATTATTTCTGAAGAATATAATCACATACTATTATTGGCCAGGATCCTATAAGTCAGGTTCACTGGCATAACCCATTTGGCTTAAATCTCAGCGGCACATTACTGAAACTTAAGAAGTCACCACAGGCACTTGTTGTTGGATGGTGAATGGTTCAACTTGCCACACAACAGCTGATGTCTCTGCTCACTCCTTGATTTGCCACAGTTCATCATTAAGATATAGGCTGACTGAGTTATGCATTTTAAAAAGTAATTGGATTATGGTCATTAGTTCTAAAGAACACTGTCTGTGTGGCATAACATTCAGTGTCCAACCACAAATTCAGGGAGGCGTTTGGCGACCTTTTTAGTTAGGTTTTTTTTTTTGGCCCGCCATCTTGCTCCCTGCCCCTTTTTTGTTTTAACTTTGTTATCTGCTTTTTTGTATTTCTATTTTTATTGTAAGCCACCCAGAGTTCCCTTTGGGAAGATGGGTGGGGTATAAGAGTAACAAACAAACAAACAAACAAACAAACAAATAATAAATCATGGATGAAGGGTAGGGATCCTCAGAGTCATGAGGCTGTAATAAATTGGAAGTGTTCTTAAATACTGTATGCCCCAAAGTGGAATGTTAGGAGGAGATGTCCTTGGGAATGGGGTGTAATGTAGTGGACGAAGCTTTTGTTCTCTCATTAAGAACAAAGGAAGATGGTGTTGGGGTAGTAGTTGGATTTCAAAGGCAGCTAGTTTTGTTCTCGTGAAATCACATTCTTGTTTTCTTCATGTCAACCTTTGTTGTCAAGAGGACATTCTACCAGTTATTATTCAGAACATTAGTCTGTTTTATCTATCTGTATGTTTTATCTACAGGGCAGCCTGCTCGTTTTTTGGTACCTTCCAGATGATTGGTTGAGGCTGATTACTCTCATCAGCCTCATCCAACATGAGGAGTAGTCAAGGATGGTGAAGCTACTAGTGCAGTGGTTCCCACTGTTGGGTCCTGAGATGTTCTTAGATTAAAACTTACAGAAACCTTCATCACTAGCTAAGCTGGCCAGAATTTCTGGGAGCTGTCATCCAAATGCATCTGGAGACCCAAGGTTGAGAAGCATTGTTCTAGTGCAAAGCACCTGGGAGACGCCATCTTCCCTACGGATATCTAAAGAGACAGGACCTGGCAACTTAGGGTGGAAGGTAGGATGGAAGTTCTCTACTACAGATGCTTCAGAAAGAGACATTTCCGAATGTGAATCACAGATGGCTTCAAATGTCCAAAGCTTGAAATAGTTACATTTTCAGATCACAACTCCCAGAATCCCACTCTGCTCACAGGAAAAGCAGCTCTACAAATCTCAGGGGGCATACCAGTCATTTATGAAGAACTGTCCACTGTCCAAGAGGAGGCGGCTATTTTTCTAAATTGAAAAGATGGCTATAAAAGGCCGATTGGAGGGTAGCCAATACTTTAGAAGTTTGTGACAATCAGTTGCAGTTCACCTGTATTAATTGTTCCTGGCATATATACTTTGTGGGTGTGTGGCTTATATTGTAACAGCCATTTGCTTAAGACGATGAAGTTCGACTGACTGTTAGAATGCCAAAAGAAATATAAGTGTAAGAGGGTGTATAAGGGTCTTACAGCAATAGAGAACATGATGACAGGGTGAGTCAACATGTCTAGGCAGAAGGTTGAAGTGGCACTGTTAAAGAATGAAGGGTGGTGGAAGGTTTAGAAGAACTACTACTGTTTTTAATGAATCATTGGGTTCTGTTTAATTGCTGGGAAAATAATCTTTTTTTGCTTCCATTATCAGAATCATTGTAGTGCTGACTTGGGGGAACAAACACTTGTAGATAAAATAAATATTTTTTCTAGGTCCTGGTTCCACTTTGGTGAGAAGGAAGAATGAAATATATCATGATGTCGAGTTTGTTTTACTGTGTTTCTGAACTTTGTGGCCCCTTAATTGGCTTGTAAATAAATATGTTTCTTCATATTTCTTATTATAGAATTTCTCTTACCTAATGGAAAGGCCTTTCTGCAATCAGAGGGTGGTGACGTGATACTGTTGGGTTAGTGATGCTATCTCGAAAGTTTGTCAACACACAATACCTGTAGGTTGTGATGATGATGATGATGATGATTGATTGATTGATTGATTGATTGATTTGTTCAGTTTGAAATACAAAGATGCTAGTTTTCATTGACACAGTAAAAATCTTAATGGCTGGAATGTATGGAGGGGGGCAAGTGTAAATAAAGGCATCATTGACTTAAGTGCTTTCAAATGGAGAGCTGACCCAAATATTTGAATTGCAAGACATTTTGCCGTTTGTTATGGAAAAGGCACAGAGATACTTAAGTGAATAGATTGGTGCTTTTCAACCTTGAGTCCTTAGATTTTCTAGGCCTGCAACTACCAGTTTATCAGAGCCAAACTCATATTAGGGGACTACGACACCCCTACCTCCTAGGGAGCCAACATGGATTGTGACCATGTTGGCTGGGTGGTGCTGGGATTTGTGGTACTTAAAAGTTAGTGGGCCAAGTGCTGGCTCAACCTTTTTGAAAGGCATGCCTACAGCCAGCAAGGCCCAGGCTTTCTCCGTGGGAATTTTGAGTGTCACAGCTTGTCTTCATGCCCAAGCACATAAATGAGAGACCCCCCTGTGTGTGTGTGTGTGTGTGTGTGTGTGTGTGTGTGTGTGAGAGAGAGAGAGAGAGAGAGAGAGAGAGAGAGAGAGAGAGAGAAAGTCATTTTTAAAAGCCATTGTTGTCATCTCTTTTCCATTTGGGAGATGGCTTTTATTCTCCAGTAACATGCAGTGACATTTCAGTTTTGTCAGCCTCCCTACACTGCTTTGGTGGCCATTTCAGCTGCTCTCCCCTTTCCATTTCCTTGGCTAATAGGAGCACTGGGGAACAGGCTTAGTGGCAGGTGCTGGTGCAGGAGGAAGTCCTCTGGGGACTCTTCGTCTGGGGGCCAGTGAATAATGAGCCCAGGCCAAGCAACTCCTCTGCCTGCCTTTCCCTGTCTCCGAAAGTCAACGTATTTCTGATTCCTCTAATAATGTGCCTGGCAGAGCGTGGCTGTAATGGATATGCAGAGTGGAATGACCTCACTCCAGCAGAGCATACACAGGCGGGGAGAAAGGCAGCTCCTCTAAGAGGGTTAATTGCTTTCCCTGAACGCAGGATGTCTCCTGCAAGCTAATGCAATGCATTTGTTTCCCCTTGTGTTCAAGTGACCTCTCTCTCCCCCTTCCAGATCTTGAGAAAGCTGGGGGTGGGGTTGGGGGTGGCAGTTCTGAGTGACGCTTCCCAAAATCTCACTACTACGACGGCCGAGAAGAGAAGATCGGAAATGATCATTGCAGATCACAACTGAATTGGCCATGATGGCTGGGTGATTCTGAGAGTTGTAGCCCCAAAGGACACTTCTTTAAGATGTGGTAGACAGGCAGGCACACAGGGGCACAGGCACAGGCACAGGCACACACACACACACACACACACACACACACACACACACACACACACACACACACACACACACACACACACACACACACACACACACACACACACACAAAATGACTTCTAAAGACTTGGAAATGAAGTTAGTAGGTAATTGTCAGGAACTGATGCAGCAACCCCATTATACAGTTGTCGTTACATGCCAAGTTGCATCTAATCCTAATTTTTTTTCAAGGCTTGTGGGATATTTAAGGAATCCTTTTTCTGTAAGCACACCCGAGTTTCTACAGTTGAGCGAGGATTTCAACTCAATTTGCAAAAATCCTTGACTACCAGCCTCTCCACTACATTACACTGGCTTTCATTTGGGAGTGAGACCCACAGCTCAATATACCCCATTAAAAGTAGAGGTTATGCCTTAATGGAGCTTACTTCTGATTAGACATGTCTAGGACTGCTTTGGCATGATCTTTCTTGCTTATGAGAAATAAGCATGCAAAACCTCAGGTATTATAAAAAAAGCATCATGGAGATAATGAGGGTTGGGTTCCTCATTTAAGCAGAAAGATCACAGATGTAGGGTTCTCCTTCCCTGAGGAAAACAAGGATAAGATGACTCAGACATGTTTCTTCTCACAGATCTGTAGCCTGTACTATTTGGTCAGCCAGCAATGTAGTAGAATGTCACCCCATTAATTCCCGAATTACTTCCTTCCCTGTGAGTACTGATCTGTCTTCCAACTTGAAACCTTTGTGCTCTTGCTCTCTCAGTTGCTATGTTCTGTTTGTGTTTTCATTCTCAAAAAAGAAAAAGAAAGAAAGAAAGAAAGAAAGAAAGAAAGAAAGAAAGAAAGAAAGAAAGAAAGAAAGAAAAAAAGAAAAAGATCAAGGCATGGAAGAGTGGTGATACTGACTGAAGGCTTCTGAGAGTTGTATCTTCAACCTTCATTAGCTACTAGTATATACAGTGGTACCTCGACTTACGAATTTAATCCATTCCGGATGCATGCTCTTAAGTCAAACTACTCTTAAGTTGCGGTACCTATCTAAGAAACTGAAAAAATAAGTTTAAAATTTTTTTAAAAATGGGAAAAATATTTGTAAGTTGAGCAGACCATATCTAAAATTTGTAAGGCGGCAGTTAAAATGCCAACAGTTTTCCATTCTTAAGTCGAGCTGCTCTTAAGTCAGGGTACCACTGTACTTAAAATGCATATTGTTGCCCTGCCTTCACCCAAATAATGCTTGGAAATTGTACTCTGAAAAGTCTATAAAATGCCTCTAGCTTCACATCGCAGCATGTATGCCTATTATTGGTAAGAAGTTAACTCCCCAGCAGCAGTTTTTCCATTATCTGGCCAGTAAACCTCCCTCCTTTCCTTGTATTTTTTCATATTTATGTTTTCTAAAAGCTCAGATCCTTTGCACCACGAAACACTGTAAAGACTGGATATATATTTAAGCTAGCTGGCCTTCTGAGAGGGAACCTTTCTGAACTCAGTGTGTCAGCAGGCGTGGGCCTGATAAACACATCTTTTTTTAAATTCTGCCGAAGACAACTCTCTTGTACATCTCTTCTGGGGAACAGAACTGTTAGTGGACAGATTAGAATAGAAAATATATAAAGTGAGGAAGTATGAGTGGTTCCCCTGATGTAATTAAATTCCAGCCCACCAACTGCAACCAACAGAGCCAGGGGTCAGAGGTGGTAGCGGTTGTAACCTCTCTGAATGTTTAAACAGCCCCTTGGTAGAACAGTAAATTTCGGTGCTGCAGAGTGCAAAAGAGCAGGACCAGCCGTAGCTACTTAGGAAGCCAGGAAGAAACATGAGGATGCTCCTCCCTTGGCCTCATCTTGATATACAACCATCCATTGAGTCTCCTCTGTGACTGGTCTCGTTTAGATGGGACATGGCTTCAATGGGTATAAATGCCTTGCTCAGAAGCAAGGAAGCGGCTTAGGCATCTACATGGTATAGGAAAGGGTGAGTCTCGGGAGCCAAGCATAGCAGACCAAGCAGCTTCTTGGAACAATAAGTAAGAGGGATTAATGAGATCAGGATATTCCTGTCCTTTTCTAGCATTGCATCTCCTCATACTGTTCCGGAGCAGAAGAATTGTGTGCTGCTTTTTAATCTGTTCCCAGAGATACAATGGCAGGCCATGGGGTTCTGGAGTAGGGGAGATAATCTCCTCAGGGAGTCAGCATTGGGCTGGCAACCTTTTCTCTTGGTGCGAAGCAACAGCGTACGGTTGTACTGATTAGTGTAACACGGCTTCTTAGGAATGGGAGATAATAATCCTGACCTTAAAAGAGCCGAACTAATCAGCGCTTGGGCGAGATCATGTGATATGTGAACTTTGTGGTCAAGTGCATTGAAGGCTGAGCTTTTCTTTTCTTTTGCTTGCTTCTTTCAAAAATCAATCACACTAATAGAAGGTAAAAAAGGCTGTGGTCTTTTCTCCTGTCATTTTTTAAAGCATGGGCAGAAAAGCGTCTATTCCCACTGGCTCCTTTTAGAGCCATCTTCTAGCAGCTTGTGTAACAGAATCAGAATATTGTTCTAGTCCTGGCCAACCTTTTTTTGGCAAGAGTCCTAGATTTGCAGTTGTGTCAAGGCATGCTGGACTGAAATGCTGCAACTTGATTCATTTACGTTGATGTTACTTGCAAACCCCACACCCTGTTCTCTCTAAGTGTCGCTACAATTCTCACAGTAGCCGGGAGGAAGACAAAGGATTTTTTTCAGCAGCAATATGTTTTTCTGAGCTGTTCCTGTTTCCTATACAAAAGTGTTCTGGGATGACTTGATCTTGAACTGGCAGTTAAGAGTCATTTGCTTTACAAAATGCCTGCTCTTGGGGGGGGGGAGTTAGAACAGTTAAAAAAAATTGAATATGAACCCAACAGAATCAGAATTTAGGATTTTTGAAACACGAGTCTCAGATCACATCTCACAGACGTCTGCCATAAATGTTAGATTCTTGTCTACAATTTTTTTCTGCATTACCTATAAAGGGTAATGCCCCAATAAAAGGGATTGTCCACTGTTACATTTGTGTAATCTTACGGGCCACGCAGCCTTTTCCTTGTTCCCCTGACTAGCTTGGCTGTGCGACTGTCAAAACATGCCAGTCTATCATTATATATTTTATTAGCAGTCCATTATCATAGGCCAGTGATGATGTACATGTTTCACAGATGTTCAGTGGAGCTGTGAAACAGAAATATTCACCACATGTCAACAAACTGAGGCCCAGTCTTTGCTGAAGTTGAACTAGGTGGCTCCCAGCCTTCCTTCTTGAATGAAACAAACAAACAAAAATGGAATGGAAAATGAATAAAAAAGCTTATTTGGATCAGGTAGTGCCACCTTTTTCATTATTTATTTATTTATTTATTTATTTATTTATTTATTTATTTATTTATTTATTTATTTATTTATTTATTTATTTAAATACTTGTATCCCGCTCCATCTTCCCAATGGGAACTCTGGGCGGCTAACAACGCAAAAGCTAAAAGCTAAAAAGGCTAAAAGCTGAAAATAACCAGGCCACCAAGCAAGGGCAGCAGAGGACAAGATGGCGGCTACAAAAAGATATGCAGCTACAAAAGTACTATTCTGAATTTGCAGTCCTAATGCTTACTTGAACCTCACCTGTTCCTTATCAGACAGTAATGGCTATATCTATAGAGGGGTTTTTCCTTGATTCAAATGCAGTTTTAGCTGTCAGTGTTTATGAGCTCAAAAGTAGGATTGCACAGTTTGTGAAATACAGTATTAAAAGGGACCCCTCCTTGCAACTACAGAAGGCTTGGGTCTCTCTCCCCCACCCCCTTGTATATTAATCAAACATTTCATGACTGTGAACATGCCAAAAGTGACATTTTTAATGAGAAAGCATCCCATTAATGTAATTTTTCAGACATTACTATTCAGACACTAGATTTTGAGAGCCTTCTTCCATCATTGGTCCAGAAAAGTAATATTTATTTATTTATTTATTTATTTATTTATTCATTCATTCATTCATTCATTCATTCATTCATTCATTCATTCATTCTCTCTCTCTCTCTCTCTCTCTCTCTCTCTCTCTCTCTCTCTCACACACACACACACACACACACACACACACTTGTATACTGCCCGTTTTCCAGAGGAACTCTGGAAGACGGGTGATATTAATAGATTTAATGGTAGCATGTTCATTATTTCTGAACATGCTCTGATTATTTCTTAGCTTTTCTTGTGATAGTCATCCACTAGAGAAATTAGGAACACAAGCAGCAGTGGACAGAAACTGGAGGCTATAATAACAGGAAATGCACTGAGTTTATTAATTTTCCCCAATGTAAAATAAAAGAGCACTCCTTGCTTTTAGAAATTAAGTACTGTATATCAAGGTTGTGATTAGAGATGGGTACAGATTAAAAAAGGTGATTCATTGTGATCTATTGGGGCTGACAAATTGATGAATTTCCAGTGATGAATTGCTTCTCCTCTACAAGGCCTTTAGGTTGCTGAAAATTGAGGTTTGTGCATCTGAGCTATGCACCCTCAAATAGGGACCCCAGGCACCTAGAGAGTTCAGATTTGCATAGAAGCCTTCTCTGACTCTCCCCTGCATTAACTCTAGGTTTGATGAAGATTGGGTTTCAGACCTCTGAGTTATGCATCCACAAAGTGCCCCTCTAGGAAGTGCCCTTTAACAACTGGCTTGGTAAAATCCAATTTTCACCAAGCATGGAGTAATTCCAGAGGATAGTCAGAGGAAGCCTTGCAGCAAATTTGGTGCATCTAGGTGCCTTGGGGGGGCTTTTATAGCCTGATGAATTAACAAATCAAAAATCACTAAAAATTCATTTTAATTGCTGTGGGCCTCTGTTTATGATGAATATGAATCAATGAATTTTGAGAAATCACAAAAAAGTAATTTGTTTTTCAGTTTATCCCGTCTCTAGTTGTGATGCTAATTGCTTAACTGTGAAGTGTAAAAAAAGTTGTATTTGAGGGAGTATGCAAACACCTAATTTCCACTAGCAGCCTTAGAAGCTGATCATCATGCTCTGATCTCACCATATAGTTATAGAGGCATCTTCATGGCAATACCAAAAAGCCACAGTGAGGTGAATGTGGTGCAAGTGGAGCAACTTGTTTTTCATGCATTCATGGAATACTGTTGCCCCTGCCCAGTTGGCTTTGAGGACCAGCCATGCTGCTGCAGGTTAGGGTGAATTGTGTCCCACGTCACAGGCACACAAAATGCGTTTCTCCTTGACATTGATGTCCGTCGTAAGTTGCAACCAATACATAAGTGGCTTCTTAATGTAAAGAAATTGCTTTCCGTTCATCAGCCTCAGTCTGGACAGTTGAGCAGCAAAACCATGTCAGTTGTGGATACACATGTCTGTTTGCTTAAAATTGGACTTGGTCTTGCCTCCCCAAGCAGCTCCTCCCCCGTGTGTGTGTGTGTGTGTGTGAGAGAGAGAGAGAGAGAGAGAGAGAGAAGGTGCTGTGCTTTCTTTACCAGCTTCAGGATGCAGCCCCCACTGAACCCTCCGCAGTCTGAGTAAGCACTGCAGAAATGAACATACCCCCGCTGTGCTCCCAAAATCCTTTTAATTCAACTCAGAATGTAAATGTTGTCTCTCAGAGCTAGACTGTGTGTATCCTAACGGGGGTGGGGGATTAAGCTTCCTACTGCTTGGCACAATTTCACCTCCTCAGAATGGAAAAATAATAACTTTAGGAAAATATTTTTTTTAAATCTGTGGAGGAGAGAATTGACAAGGAAGTGTCTGGCAGTCAGTCCTGGATTGAATTCTCCTTTTCATCCATTCACAGATGCCTCATTATGTGTAATTAAGGTGCTTATAGTGGCAAAATGAAAAGGGGGTGAACCTCTGCCACCCTATTTTCAGGGGGTGAATTGGAGCAGCCAGTACCAATCCAGCACACATTTCTGAATGCTTTTCTGCAAAAAAAAATTTACAATTGTATGGAAAAGGGACCTTCCTCTAATTTTTGTAAGCCTTTGAAAGCCCTGGTGGTGTGTTAGCAGAGTACTATGGTGGTGGTGGTGGTGGTGGTGGCGGCGGCGGCAGCGGTGGCTAAAGATCCACTACTACCCCACTGTGCCCTCCCCTCCCCCTTCCTTTCATTTCATCTTTGTGCCCCCTCAAAATTTATGGCTCCTGTTGTACCACTGGGGGTGGTGGTTTTAAAGCAGAGCTTAGAAAGGTGACTTTGAAGGTTATGACTCTCAAAGTCCACTTCAGGTCATGTTGTCTGGGGAATTCTCTGTGTTGCAGTCCAAAATGCCCCCATTCAACACTCCACAATGCAGAGAACAAGGGAAGAAGCCCCATCTTCCGGCTCATGTTAATTGCCCTCTCCTCAAAATGACAGAAACTGAACTGCTTCATGCCATCTCCTTTTCTTCCCATTTTGGCACTGACTCAGTGTTTTCACTGACACACACACACACACACACACACACACACACACACACACACACACACACACACACACACACACACACACACACACACAAAGTGAAGAAGTAACAGCCCTTTGTATACAATGCAGAGAGTCCCGCCAAGCTTGTTATGGGTAAGTTTTTCAGGAGCTTTTTTTGCTGGACAGCTCCACGAAGATGCTGGCTTGAAATATAGGAATTTAAGGATGACTGGATAACTCTATTATCAAGTTAAGCCCCCCCCCCCAAATTCGGGCACCAGATTTACTCAGGGTTGCCTTTTTTCATTGTATTTTTAACCCTGCTTTTCTCCCCCAAAAATGGAACCCAAAGAGGAGAAATAACAAGATTAACAATAAAAAGGATAAAGCAGGGGCAATTAAAACCAGAATGAATAAAAATAATTCTTAATACATTAATTTAAATGGATCAGTTAGGATACAAGGCTGAAAGAAGAGGCAACACCCATCTGGAGTCACAGCTCCATTTGTGGCAACTCAGCCTTCTTAAAAGAAGCCCCACGCAGGGTGTGTTTCAGCAGTTCACACAGGGACATAACGGAGGCACGTGTTGCCCCCAGATATCTCAAAGGATCCACACAGTTGCCATAAAGCAGGTTAAAGTGTGCAAACCCCTTTTCAGTGTGAGCGCTGGAACCTGGGCATCCAAGGGCCACAACTGAATTTGGGTGGGTGCCCAAGTATAAACCTAGATATTCAAAGGGAGTGTTAATCTCCTCCGGCACAGGGGCCTTCATCCCTGATCTTATGACTGTCCAGCAGTGCTTCTTTCTTTCTGTCTTGGACACAACTTCATTGCTGCTATCCTGTAAGCAACTGTTTTAGCCACTGGCTGAGAACCAGAACCCTGGTTTTGAAGCTTCGATTCGTTGTAGAAAGGTAGGGACTTTGTCTGTTCGAGGTGATGTTACATACCCCCACCCCAGCAGAAGTGAAGGGCCAGGAAGTTAGGGGGCAAGAATTGCATTTATATCCCTGAGGGCCCAGTGACCTTAAGGTAGTGGACAAAGCTGCCCTCCTCCCCACTTGATCCTCACGAAACCCCTGTGAGGAAAGCCCAGTTAGAAAAAGAGAAAGAGGATGACTCGGCAACTCACAGAGGGGATATTTAAGTTTCACTGCTCAGTGGGAAGTTTAAATCTGGATCTCCTGATTCCCACTTCAGCACTCTAACCACTAGGCAACACTTGCTTTTGTGCTTTGGCCCGGATGCGGCCTGTTTTGTCTCGGGAACTTCTCTCAGCCAAGAGTGTGCAGCTCTGTTCTCAAGAAGCCATCGCAAGATGCAGGCATGACTTTGGGCATGGAAGAGAAAAAGAAAGAGAAGGAGGCTGTACAGTCCAGTGGGCAGCAGTCTTGCCGCACTTAATGATCTCCTAATCTTTTGCCTCTCTTCTTGCTGCCTTCCGGAGATAAGGCCTTTGGCCCCCAGCCAGATTCTAAAGGCCTCAGCTCCTCTCTGTGTAGCAGGACATTTTCCCTGCTGGACCTTGGCTAATTACTTTTTTTATTTATAGCAACGGCGGCGTTTGCTGTTTGTCTTGCATAAAAAAGGAAAATCAAACAAGTTCTATTTTTAGTGTCCTCGTCTACCAAATTACTGCTTAGGAGGAGAAAAGAGATACATGTGCCATTTGGGTGGCATATGGAGTTTTCAAAGTGCTTCACAGAACCTCAGGGAATCTTTGCAACAGCCAGTTAAGGTAGGCAAATGTTGTTACTTTGCAGCTGCAGAGTGATAGAGGTGCTGAAATTAACAAAGCATAGGTTGCCCGTAGAGTCCAAGGTGTAAAACCTTAGCTGATCTGAGATCGAAACCTGACACTTTGTAGCCCTACGACTCAAGTTCTGTGGCAAAAACTAGTTCCAACTCCATGCCTAATTCTTATTTTCAATATAACATGTGTTTTGAGCACAGTATGTGATTTGGCATGATCATACTGGCAGGGTTTTCTATCCTGTCTGTCATGGATCATTTTTCACAGCATTGGCAGCTGCTAAGAGGGAACAACACATCATTTTTGTTTTTGCTGGATATTGTGGCAGAGAGAGAGATGCCGGCGGTTGCACAGGAACCAGTGATGAACTACTGGCCCTAGCCATAAACCGCTCAAAGAGACTCAAGAAATGCAAGTGGCTGCCTTGAGCCATTGCCATGGACCCGTTCTAGCATTGATCTAAGGCTAAAGGATTAGGTAGCCTATTAGTCAAAACGAAGCCAGCCCCATAAAATATGGCATTTATATCTTTAGTTGTCGTGATCTGTCTTGAGTCCCCTGTGGGGAGAAAGGCAATATGTAAACAAATTTCTGCAGATTCACTCTGTCACAGCTACACCAGATCCTGGAATGATTGCAGCTAACCTTTGGAGAACAGGGAAGCCCAGGGGTGTGTGTAAGGTTTTCCTCCTTGCTAATCAGAGAGTCCCCTTGCTTTGCCCTGTTTGCACTGGTTCCACTATGATACTGGAAGCTGTAATACTGTTTTTAATGGCAACCCCATCATTGCTGACATACAGCCTTCGGGCAGACTGGTTCTTCCCTGAATCTTGGATTGCAAAACCTTGTCCTTCTTGGCTGGACTGATGGGGCTTACAATATCTACACATTTGAAGGAGCTTTGGCTTCTGGAAGGCAGTGGCTCCACAGCCATTTTCCTCTTAGATGGTAAACTACACCAGCTCTTTGCCAAGCCTTCAAGTGAGACTTTGAGGATGTCTCTTTAAATGCTGGTCTTCTCCTCTCTTAAAAAGAAAAGAAAAGAAAAAAATGGATTAGTTTGATGGCTTGTTACAGTATACAATGTGACATGGAGTACAAAGTCTGAAAATGCTCTTGCTCCCAGCGTGCTTCTGGTAATTCTCTGGCTCAGCAAACGTACTTCCCTTTGGTAACGCCAAGGTCGGGCGGTGTCTCCTTCAGTAGTTTGACCTCCCAAGGGAGACACTGTCTCCAGTGACCTCCTCGGTCAACAGCTCCCTCCAGAAAGAGGATTAAGCAGGCAGAAAAAGACTGGCAGAGCGGCTTTATTTCATGAACAGGAACAAGCGACAGTTGCCTCTCCCAATGTGGAAGCCCAGATCTGCATTTATTTAGGGCTTCCACTGTGAAGTGGGATGGTTTTCCTTTCCTCATTCTGTGTAGAGCTTGAATCTTGAGTTTTAAGACTCCAGTGCCCAGAATCCTCCCACTGTATAGTTGCCATATTGCCTAGAAGACCTAGGGAGGCATAGCTCCCCTAAAATAAAATTACATAAGTACAGATCATTTGAATTGTGTTTCCCTGTTTCATAAACAAACAGTGAATTTTAAGCCTGGGAATAGTTCTCTTCTTTCCCCTTGTCCTTAGACATGACAGTACATTTAGCATTTAATTCCTTGCTTGCATTAAACTAGAGAGTTTGCTAGAAGACCCAGAAAGTGGGGTATCTCTATAACTAGCCGGGAGCGTTGTGTGTACATCTGTTGAACAACATTGTGACGATCATCAAGGGTGGTGGAATGCGGATAGGACTTCCAATTATTGCCTTCCCTCTGGCTCTCTGGCTTGCGATCCAACTAACCGGTCTTCATGAGCAGAACCTGGATCTACTTTTCTGAACTGGAGCAAATGTGTGTCACAGCCTCTTGTTAGGCGTGGACTCCAGTCTCGCCCCAAATCCACTGCATTAGAACAAGGATCTGCTTGGTCACAGAGGGTGCTCACCATCCAGTTATCAAGGACTCTTTCTCCCCGGCTTTCCGTCTCGTACGTCACCCTGTTCAGCAACACATAATCAAACCCCACTTGAATGTAGCATTTTCAGAAGCTGGCAGGGCTACAGTCCTCCTCGAAAGCCGGGCTGCAGATGCTTAAATTGAGACCAGGCCTTGTGTCTACGTGTGCACTTTGGATCAGCTCCCTCCCACCCCACCCCGCTTCCAAAATGCTTTTTCTTCCTTGTCCCCCCCCCCACCCAATCTCCCAGGGCCACCATATCCAGTTGTGCGGTCGTGTTTGCTCATTTGGCTGAGCTGCTGCAGGGTGCCAGCTCTGACAGTGGCCCATTCCCCTCCCCATGGGGTTGGGGAAAGAGAGAGGGGGGTGGAATTGCAGGAAGGAGGGGGGGAAGCATTATTTGGTTGGTGCTCTTGAAATTGCTCCCAGTAGGAGCAGAACGGGCTGGGAAGGCTCCAGAGGATAAATGGGTTTTGTTCTCTCAGCTGGGAAGGGCTGGCCTTGCAAAAAAAGACACAGTTGACAGATGGGATGGGCAATGGCTTTGATTTTCCATCTGAATGTTGGCATAGCTTCATCAGCCTAGAAGGACCCCCCTCCCCTCCCCTTTTTTCCCAGTTGGGAGTTGCACCTGTGTTGGGATTGGTGGGGAGAGGGGGGAACAATGATGATAAAGTATTAAGAGGACATGTGGAGAGCTATTGCAAAGGGGGCAGACATGGGGAGATGAATGTCCTTGCTAAGGAAACCCATCCTGGGAGAAACGAAAGCTGAGGGCAAAGATGATAGAACGCCTAAGGTCAGTGGGCAGGAAAAAATTGGCCCAATTCAAAAATTAACCCACCATGGAGAATGTCAGAGACTGTGGCAGAATAGCTGGGAAATGGTTGGTTTGTTATTCCTTTGAAACATATCTTATTTATTTATTTTTATATTTATAATATACCATCCGATTTTCCCAGAGGAACTCAGGGTGTTGAACGATGTAGCGTATGCAATACTAAGAAGAAATGAAGTGATTCCTGATGGCACCTTGTAAGACAGGGAGGGGGAAATGCAAAACTCTGGATGTCCTTGGCTTTTTAATTCCTGTCATTCCTTTGTGTCGGCTGTACTCTACTAGCTAGGCCCAGGGTGATGGCTGTCGATGTCAACAGTATATTTAGTTGATCTCCTGGGGTACTAAATTGTTTTTTTCTCTAATTGTGGTATGTGTTACTATGACAGTGGTGGTAGTACATCCTTAAGGGAATGTTTGTTTGTCTAGCTCCTAATGCAATAAGTATTTTGTTGCAGCTGTTCTCTCTGTTAAACGCCCAGCAGTCATGGCCAGCATACACAATAACGAAGAATGCTAGGAACTGCCATCCAGTAAAATCTGGAGGGCTATATGTTGTCCACCCCTGATTTAGAGAAAGAACCTTACATTGAATTCCCCAGCATGGCTACTTAGGACAGGAAAACTTCTGCCTGATGTTCTTGGAGAGCCACTCTCTGTCAGTGTTGCCAGTATTAGGCTTGGGAGACTAGTGGTCACAGCATAAGCAGCAAGTCACTTTTTAAATGAGATTGGTGCCTTACCTCTTCCAGCTGCATACACAATTGTTTCCTGTGCATGCACCTCTTTTTCAGTTGTTCCCATGGTGGCTCTCCAAAGAGTGACCTGTTGGTTACAATCCTATGATGATGATGCTCTCAAGAGAACAGACCAGGTGTTAAACAAGAGACACTCTTTTTTTTTGTCTAGGAGTTGCAGAGCTCAGTAAAGTTACTTTTGGGGCTCTCAGAATTTATTGGATGATATGGCATGATAGGACTGCAGAAGATGTAGTCCAAAGAAGGACCTTGTAAAATTCGGGAAGAGGATTTCAGGTTGATGGGTTTCTAAAATTTTGACAGAAATGTCTTACAATTGCTTTAGAATGGGGTGGGAAATTATAGTGGGGTTGGGAGTCAAATCTGTGTCCAGAAATGTTCCTCCCCCCCCAATCCCCTGAATAATAAGTTGTGCTTGGATGAGCACTTCTGGTATGGTTTGGTCTTGTTTTATTTTGGAGGCGTGGAGGACCACTTAGGGTACCCCCAGATGTAAGAACTGCTGCTCCCAGTGGGCTAAAGGAGCAGAAATAGGCATTGTTTTGTATACAGTTTTTTTTTAAAAAAACACTTTTTATTCTTGGAAGGGCCGTGAGGTCGCAGTTTGCCCACCCTAACTTACACCAGTGTGATATGGTCTGGGTTGCATGGAGTTGTGTGGGCGAAGCTTGAACTACATCCCAGCCTGGTGGGCCATTATAATTGCTGGTGAAATGCCACTACATAAGTAGACCCATCCTGGATCAAATCATAATTGTGTGTAGGCCAGCATCCTCTTTCCTGCAGTGGCCAAGCAGATTCTGTAGGAAGGTCACAACAGGAAACAAGTGCTGTGGCAGCCATCCACTCTGGTTTCCCAGCAACCGGTATTCAGAGGTCTGCTGGTAGCACAGAACCATCATGGCTGGTGACTACTGATGTCCTTATCCTCTGCTACTCGTTTCAGTTAGTCTAAACTGCAAACCCTGCTTTCTGTAGCATGTTGGACTACACATGGATGTATGAATGTAGATTTATGTGGGCATATGGCACTCTGCCAGAAGAAATACTGCACAGCTCCCTCTGTATTGCTTGGATGTTTGAATGGATTTTAGGATGACTAAATAGCTGAATGCAGAAAGAGACATGGATGAATCGCATTTGTGTTGGGTGGGCATCATAGGTGGTTGGATCTATAGATGTCAGTTTCCAACCAGTTCCGGGTGTTATTTCAGAGGGATTACTTCAACAGACTAGCAATGCAATGACTGTCGGTCCCAGTCATGCACTTCTTTTGGCTTTTATTTACCGAGGCAAAGGGAGAAATAAGTGGGTTTGCTGCCGGGAATGTCAGGGAATGAAATATGATGTAGAATTCCAGAGCAGTCTGCCAAGAGTTTGCTGTTCTTGCCCCAGAGGCCATAGAGAACCTCTGGAGGAAGACTCCAGAGTCTTAATAAATGCACTGAATTATCAGTCCTCCTTGTGGTTCGTATTCCTTTCCATCTCAATACGCTGTTGCCATTGTTACAGGCCAAGGACTTAAATGGATGCAAATTGAGGAAACAAAACAAAATAAATTGTATTAGCGGAGTGGTTAATAAAACATCATTTCTGGGAAATGAATCCTTACATTACAAGGGAATCAGACAGAGGAATAAACAGGGTCTGTTCTGCTTTCTCGGCATTAATACTCATCTCTGTGTATTTCTGCTTTCATGCATGTTTTTTACTTCTCTTTTTCTCTCCTTTTTGTTGTTTCTGCTGCCCTTCTCCTGCATTGTGAATTCTCCAGGAGGTAGAGGTTAGTACTGACTTTTAAAAATGCATTCGTTTTAACTTTACAAAGGCATGTATCTGCTTTCATCCCTAGCAAAGTTCCTGCACCCAGGTGTGGGTTCACTTTGAGTGACATGCTGGATGAATTAAATGTGGTCTGTGTATCTGCCTCTGTGTGCATGGGTATCCATCCATCCATCCATCCATCCATTCATCTGTCTGTGGTGGTTTGTCTGTTCCCCCCTCCATACAAAAAAGAAACAGAGGCCCCATTTGATTCTGAATAGATTGGCCCTCCCTGTCTTAGAGCTCTTAAGACTTAAGATGTGGTAGATGACACATCATCCCCAGCCAATATCTCCAGCTGGGTGGGCATGTTGGAAGCTGTCATCCAGTTCACTTGGAGGTCATGCTGTTGGAAAATTCTGGTATGCATATTGGAAGTGACATATGGTAAATTGAGTTTTACTATGGGAAGCTGCTTCTGCTGACAGCAAGGACTAAAAGTGAGAGGTTCTGATAGTGGAAGGATGAGCCAAATGACAGGGGTTGCATTGTCATACTGTGCAGTTCTTGTTGATTGTACAAGCCTAGATCGCAAAGGTATAAACAAAAATATTTCTCAGGTAGAGAATCAGAGACAAGCCTAAGTTTGCAAGTTTTTCTGATATGCATGGTTTTGGACAACTTATGTCTGGTTTCCCATCCACAGGCTGAAGTCGTCTAGTCAGTCTAACAAGAGTTATACCAAGTAATTCTCTTGATAGAGTAGCTTAGCTCTTGATAGTGGCAAAACAACATCACAGAGTCTTTACTCTTGAGTAAATGAAATCATGTAAATCATAGTGGCAAACTGGAGCTTATTAGTGAAATGCCAGGCACGTGACAGGCTGAGTAACAATCACACAACACAGCCCAAGTCTGGCTGCATAACTGGAAACCCGTTAATTAACTGCCATTCACCAGTAGTGCAATTTCACATACCATGGGGTAAAATCTAGCTATGATTTTGGATCTGGAATAGACTAACCCCTTTCCTCAAGCCCCACGATGTTCCACACAGATAACCCTTTCTGATATAGTTCACTGTGTCATCCGAACAGGCCTTCTGTTTGACCCATATGAAACCAGGTCATGCAGACAAAGAAAAGAATACGGTTCTATTCATTCTGGTTTTATTTGTTTCTTCTAAGATGACTGAAACCACAGATATATACAATACACCCAAGCCAAATCCAGAGCTTGGAAAAATTACTAATTTCAGCTGTGGCAGCACTGGCTGGGGAGCTGTGAGAGTTGAAATCTTTCAAAAAAGGGGGGGGGGGACTTGTTTTTGCCAACCCAGGTTGCGCCATGTATTCCCATTCTCCCCAGTCTTTTCATGTCACAACTAAATGAGTCTTCTGCAAAGCAGTTTCCATTAAAGCAGGAAGGCTGCTCACATCCAGCAGCCATATGTCATTGTAGGTACTGGACTGAGACTTTAGAACACATCCTCAAGGGTGTACATTCCCTAAAGGAATTTGCTACCTGAAGCAGAGTTTGCAGGATTATTATTTTTTAAAAGATACGGTTGTAGACCAAAAAGATACCATGGTAGTGCCAATTGTGCCCCCCTTGTTTTGCGTTGTTTATACATTACAATTACAATATTTAAAAAGTAATTTAAATTTCCTCTTCAAATGTAACTGATACTTACATTTTAGTTACTTTCTGAAAACTCTGAATGGTAACAAATAACTTGCCTATCGTTTAAAAGGCATGCTCTTCCCACTCACCTTGGCCTTCGCTCCATCAGTATTTGACGAAGCTCCAGCCCTGCCAGAATAGCATATCTAAAAGAGACAGAGTTGCTCCTTAAGTTGAATGTAATTACAAGGAACTTGTTATTTTCAAGCAATTGCATCAAGTCTGCATCATAGGAGGTGGGTTGGCCAAAGGACACAGACATGATCTGTTCTAGTCCCATCTGTGTCCTTTGGCCAACCCACCTCCTTTTGCTATTATCATTTTGAGAAGTTAAAGCTCGTTGGTACTTCTCTCTGTGAGGTAAGATTTCTCTTTTATAGTCCTTCCTAGCCATTAAGGCCTTTCGACACCTAGTGCAAATATTGCCACAGCTTTTATCTGAATGGCAGTGATGGTGTGAGGAGAGGAATGAGGAGCGTTAAGATTGATCACAGAAGCTGCCGTGTTTTTTCACCTTCGTGTTCCTGTCACTTTTTGTGTATCCCGAGCCTTACGTCATGTTGTTCATGCCTGTAGATCTTGCCTGTCAACATTTGCTCACACTCATTTCCATATTGGCTTTCAAAATACAGTGGAACCTTGACTTACATACTGCTTGACTTGCATCATATTTGACTTGCAGCAAGAAGGGGCCTGTTTGACTTGAGTCGCAGGCTTTGACTTACATCTCGGAGCCCCGGCGCAAGGCACCGGAATTGGGTGGCAGCCACAACCCAGCATCGCGGCTGCCGCCTCCAAACTGCTCCTGCCTTCTTCCCCTCCTCTGGCCGCGGCGGCTTCGGCGAGGCCAGCTCAGAGCACCTGGAGCTGGTCCTTGGCCTCACCGAAGCCGCCGCTGCTGCCGGAGGAGAAGAAGGGCCAGGAGCTCGGGGCTGGCCTCGCTGGTTAGACAGTCAGCTCAGTCTTCTAAAAAATCTGGCTGCAGAAGTCTGGTCCACAATGGAAGCATTTTAATTGGGGAGCTGTAAAGTTGTGGGACTCTCATGGTAAGCATAGAGTTGTTCAGAACTTGGAACGTCAGGTTAAAAATCAGTAAAACTTAAATGTTAGACCTTGTTGCTATGATCATTAAAAAGTGGAGGCATATAACTTGTGGACTATAATTCCACTGCCTCCTGCTCTCTTTGAAGAGACATTTCATTTACATCCCCAGAAGGAATCTCCTATTCCAGTCAAATTTGTGTTAAATTGCAGTTTTGGGGGGTCTTTTTCATCATCTGGAACGGATTAATCCGCTTTCCCATTACTTTCTATGGGAAATGTTCGTTTGACTTAAGTCATGTTTGACTTACGTCTAGACCACTGGAACGGATTAATGACGTAAGTCAAGGTTCCACTGTATGCGGTTGACAGCCCAAGATATTTGTTGCCTGAGGTGAAACAGCAAGTTATGGTATAAGATAATGAAAGGCAATCAAGTTGTTTTGAGACCTGAGGCAGAAAGTCTTACAGCCAATGCTCTCCATCTCCTTGGCAGTAAAAATGTAATAATAATACATTAATAAGAAACCATTTACTGCCCTATCATGATACCTCAAATCTGATGCCTTGTTTTGTCTAATGGTAGGGCCAGCTCTCATCTTGAGTGTGTCA